>OX465524.1:2537387-3801081 GCA_950022985.1 Udea ferrugalis | reverse complement strand
AGTCCCTCTTTGGTCATCGTTCCATTCGGGTGTGTGAACTGTTGAAATATATCGTAAGAGACTAAAACATAAGACAATATTTAGATATTTTGGGCAGTAAATAAGTATAAAAACTTTACAACATACATAAATGTGGGCATCTGAAGGTTCCGTTCATCATGACGGCAACAATTAATGTGCCTCTGACAACCCATTCAGGATATTGTCGTGAGTATATGAGGGTATGTTTTCATGACAAATGTTTGTGTGAATGTGAACTTTGTTCACTCCGATTTAAACAGGCATTCAGCTTTGTACAAATCCAGTCTAGTCATACTCATAGCTTTTGGAATGTTTTTGCTGAGGCTAGGATTGACAGCTTTCATGCAATAATGAGGAAAAGAATTGAATCTTTCAGGACTATGCTTAAAAATGTTAATAATGAGGTAATCAAATCAATAAGTCATAATGTATTTAAAGTAATTGATAACAGATGGATAAAAATGTTGACATGTATGAATAAGAAGATGTAATGAAATTGAATGAAATGACTGAGCTACTTACTAACATTCCATAAGTCTTCACTAAAACCAATTGTATGATTTTTGTATTTGTATATGGGTTGTGAGCCTGAAAAAAAAAACAGCACGGACGTAAAGAAAGACGGACGTCACCTCGTCTAATCATGAGTGAAGCATATTATCAGCTGTCAGTATAGGTGAGTCCGTGACTAGCACGTGTCATTGGTGCTGTCACACGGAGTAAAATGGCGTAGTTTGTCGCACGTAGTGTGTTTTTGGGCACTCCCAGTGCCCAGTGCCCAGTGTAGCAGGTCGTTTACAACAAACGAAATTGTAGCACCTTGCATGCTTCACATTTTTTTAGTGTGATGTTCCGTCCGTCTTTCTTTCACGTCCGTGACTCATATCTCTTGGCATTTTCGTTGACTTTTAGTCTATTCCCTTTGCAAAGACCGACGGGACACAAATGATACAACTAAGCACGTGGTTAACATATTTAGTCCAGTCCTCATTAAGTTATGAAGGTTCAGCTTTGCGTTCCCGCTCGTCAAATATTTGCTAAGAGTAATGTTGTGTTTTGTCATTACGCGGCTGGGGCGACGAGATAAGCCGTCACCTGTCGGTTTTCATCGGATTAGGGATGATAAGGTATGCGTTTTGGGACGAGAATTTTCGTCAAGTTGGTGTACTGATCAGGAAACTCACTGTGAATTAAGTTCATACATATAGGTATATTTATTTATTTTGCACCACATACAGAGTTACAATACAAATACTATAACTAAAATACATGGACCCTGTTAGGGTATTGCAAGAGAGCTTTACTTATTATTTACAGTAATAGAAAGAATACTTATTAACTAACATAGACTATATAGTGAACCATTTCGATTTATTGAATAAAAATATATTTATAATTGTCACCTGCAGTCAAAAAAACATATAACATGCCACAAACTAATTCGAGGTTAAGTATTTTTGTTAAATCTTTCCGGTATCTGCAACACAGAGTATGTCTAGTGTGGGTGCCACTGGTAAAACTGTCACAATAACTAAGGTAAAAGACTATTACCGTGCAATAACTGCCACATTAAACAGTGTTAATCTTTTTATTTATTCATCTATTGTTCCATTACCTACAACTGTTTATTATTTACGTGTGTTTGTACTTTGTACTTATTTATTCTTCATTGCACGATAGTGCATGGCACAAAAGCCGCATTGAATGCTAAGAGCACGTTCTCTACCAGTCAACCATAAGGCTAAGCAGACAAGTACAGTCGGCAGTGCAAATAAAGTTGGATAAATTATAAGCAGGTTATGTAATTCAAATGGTACTCAAATCTTTATCGCGTTTCATAATGGAACTAAGCTTAGTCAAAGGTAAGCTTGTAAGTGCTTTACAATTTGAAGATAGTTTGCATAGTTACTTAGATTTCATTTAAGTAAGCTCTTGCATTAATTTGTGAATAGATCATAAAAAAGTGGTCGCTCTCATTGTTACATTATATAATTAGTAGGTAGGTGAACGTTTGATGAATTATTAGATTCTGTTTAAATACTTAAATGAACTGAACTTGAAATGTAATGAAGCTATGTGGTTAAATCTCCAGAGGCTCTAGATTTGAAAAAGCCATCTGTTCGAAACGTAAATCTAATTTTTGTGCAAAATTACAGTAAGACCCTTTTTGGGACACAAAGGCTTTATCAGAATTGTCTAGAATATTGGAAATTATGTAGAGTATTAGAATATTACGTATGGACTTAGATTTGAATGTAAATGCGATTTTCTTTGAGCATCGTAATTGAGTTTTAAGATGTTGTTACTCAAAAGCTTTAAGCGTTTCTGATGAATTTGGAGGACGCTGAGGTGACAAAAGACTTATTACTTTGTTCTCACTATATGTACTTTATTATTATATACTTCTATAGAGTGCAGCATGGGATGTTACATAAACGGCCTATATACGTCCCACTGCTGGGCACAGGCCTCACCTCAACTATGAGGTGGATCGAGCTATACTACAACACGCGGGCTCAGTGCGGATTGTTGGAGGAGTGTAAGGTTAGTGAGAAACTTTAATGTCAGATGTTATCACGCCACCCTAAGGCCTCTGATTAGGCTTAACGACTGACATCTAGTGACGTCAACCGGGACCAGCTGAGATACCCGAAAAATACATCATTAAATTTCGGTCGGGGTGGTCACCCATCCCATTTGAGACCAGGGTGCAAGTTGCTTTGCAACAGCGATCGTCACCGATCACTGTCACATCTGCACCACGGGTAACTCCACCTCCATGGGATGTTAAGGATGAAATCAGGTGCTATTATCAGGGATGAAAGGAATTGGGGTGGGGTAGTAGTGGCGTAGTGGGGGAACAAGCCGTATAGCGCGAGGCCCTGTGCGCGCTCCCCCGGACGGTGCCCGCCTGCACGGCGGGCACCGTTATAATTAAGTTATAATTATTTAAAGCCAAGTGCTCACAAAATTTTAAAAAATAACAAAAACTTTATTATCTCGAAAACTACAAAAAATCGTAAAACATACATGGGGGTTGAATCGATAGGTATGGTACCCAACTATCAGCTCGCGCCGGCTTGACACCGTAAAAGAAACACCCTGTATAGAACCACGGATGACATATAGGCAACATAATCACCAAGTGTAGATGGGACTGTTTTGCCTTCTAACAATAGTCGCTGAGAGTTACCCGTAGCCGAAAAAAACGTTGCACAGAGGCGCACACATCAACTTTTACATAGGAGCACCTTATGCCGCTGACATAAGACCCATTTTAAAAAGGTTTTGTAAAGTTTGATGTAAGCGCCTCTGTACGTTCTGTTCGCTGTTCTGTATCGCAATGCCCACTGGGTATAAGTACTTATGCTTCATGGTAGTGACAAAAAGCTATGCCTGGAGTTTGTACTGTTCAGACTGTAACATGTACTCAGGTTGTATCTCAGAAATTCAGAACGTTGGTAGACCTTTTTAAAATTCTAATTCATGGGTTCATGTAGTTGAAAGTAAATAGGTTTCGGTAAGTAGGTATTGAAGTTCTCAAAAGTTATTTATACATTATATATTATTTAGTCGTAGTTAGCAAATATCTTACCTTCAAATAAGGCCTAAACTCCAATAAGCCTGTTTACGCATAGTTAAAGTCTAGATAAGGGCCAAGTCTAGATAGGAGACGTAACCCAATTACTGAGTTAATTTCATTGCTCGTGTTCTTAAATAAATTATGCTCTGTTTAGACGCATTCTTCTGCTGGCACTGAGACTTTTTAAAAGCAAGTCAAAAGGAATGACACCCGAAGAATGACATCCACTTTCAAATTAATGGAATTCTCAATATCAGATAGTAAAAAAAGTGAAAGTAAAAATAATCTTTATTCATGTTAACTTATTAAAAAGCACTTATTAAAAAGACAAGTCACAACATAAAAATTAAAAAGTTATAATGTGATTTTACCACCGGTTCGGACGTGTTGATTCTACCGAGAATAAACCGGCAAGAAACTCAGTAGTTAGGTACTCTTTTTAAATCTTGTTTGTAATGTAGTTTTAATCATGTAAGTAATTTCTAAATAAGACTCCTTTTGAATACTACTTTTTTTTTAAAAATATAACATAAAGTCGTGAAAGAAATGCTAATTTTCAAATTTGAAAGACGACCTCTGACAAATATGTTTTTCTTCATGTTTAAGCCATGCGTAATAAAGTTTGCCAACATGCAACAAAGAGAAATAGGAACCGATATCTTATCATCAATATAAGAATCGTAAGTCACGACTTGAAATTGGTAATTGCACTAAGCTATCAGTGACTCAGGGAGTTTTTAGCAGTACTTACGCAATAGTCATACAAAGATTTAAGTAAAACATGACTGGTTTCGCATAATAAGTAGTTTGGACTCTGAAAGGATCGTACCGTTTTCCACCCACTACGATATTCTAGGTAAACGTGCTGCGCATTCGACTTTGGACCACGTTGTCGACGCTACAGGATAAGGAGATACCGTTCACATACCTGCTCTTCCCATGTTCAAGGTTTGATTCCGAATCACGCTGCACGCAGCAGTGCTGCCGCGACATTACTGATCCCCATACAATTTGTATGAGCTTATATGAGATTACATTCTGAGCTAGGCTGCAATGTCGCGGTAGCAATGCAGCGATAGCACTGCTGCGCATCAGTATCACCCTGCCGTGACAGACCAGTAGTGACACGTCGGCCGCCGCATCTTGTCAACTCAAAGTAAACTAACCAATCACAACAACGCATTACCACGAACGGAGCGACACTGCCGCCTTGGTCGGAAATAGCGCGGCAGGCAGCCAGTACCTTAGTGGCAGCACTGCTGCCGAGTTCGGAATCAGACCTTCATGCTCGCTTCCATTTCAAGTGGGCTGAATTTAAACGAGGCATTTACATCTAAACGTAGCACGAGGTTTATAGGCAATTCTGACGGCCCGGCCGCCGTGTAACCCGTGGGCCGACGTATTTATTTAATTGCTTATCATTGCGCTGCGGCTATAGCAAAGCGATTCTATTTGTGTATCGTGGGATTAATGGAATGCTCAGTGTATTGATGGCGCGGTACGATTTCCATTTGTGTGTAGCCGAAATTGATGTTGAAGTACTGCAAAAACATTGTCCTTTCGCCTCTGACTTTTTTTGCTATCTATCGGAAAGAGCCTGGCGACATACTAGTTCAATAACGAATACTGGTGATTCGGCGTTCCATTCAGCAGCCCACACTTTGCCAAGCGAACTTGAACGTGGTAGGTGGCATGCCTACAGCCGTTATCCGGGTATATTTAAGACGTCATCTCGTTTTGAATGTTATCTATACAACATGCTTTTTCAAAACAAGGTGACGTCGTAAATATAAATACTTATTCGGTTTATTATATAATTATATATATCCAATACTCATCATAACGTAGACCACAATATTGCCATACATTTGATACGAAACCATCTACCTACACCTAATGAGAAGTGTCCACACAATACCTTCACACAACTGTGTCAGTTATCAAAGCGTACTCGTACGTAAACCTACATAACGTATGTAATGTACGCTACGATACAACACAATATGTGTTGTCTCCTTTTGAATAGGGATGGGACATATGATACGTATATTTGAGTAGTTAGGGGCGTAACTACTCGTTTTGGTGACAGTTTTAAAGTGTTATTTTTGCACAGATCGTCGCACAAAAGACCTTATTGATCTATTTTTTACTTTTGTTTATCACGGGAAGAGGCTTTAGTGAATGAATTAGGTTTTAGTGTATTCAGTAAAGTTCCGCAATGGGGTTAAGTAGTTATAATTGTTGAGTCGAAACGTCTTTTTAACATGGCTATTTGAGTCACGTGGTTTATAATCAGACAAATCCTCATGACCTTATTGCATATTATAAAATTGCAGACGCTTAAATAACTGCTGGAACTCGACGAAGCATTAAAAAACACCAGTATTTTGTTTTTAACATGAAAACGCATGAAACACTTGACATTGGCAGAATACCTTCTATAACAGAGCAGAGGGTGGAGGCCATTAAATAGTTTAAAAAAAAACTTGTGGTGAGTGTGTGTGTTTGTGTTACCACATATTAGAGGTGAGGCCTGTTCGCAGCAGTGGGCCTTATATAGGCCGTTAATGTTATGTTATGAGAGTGTGTGTTGAAAAAGTGAAGTCACAGCGCGCCAATGTGATTCATAACGCGATTTCTTTCTCTTTGATCTTTATGCACTTATGAATTAACTTAGTGTTAAAAAACGTCTTCCCAAAAGGTTTTCCTAAGTTTCAGGCTACATTCAATAAAACTGTAAAATTAATCATATGCACGTTCTCCTCAAAAACGCCAGACTGATTCAGATTCTGTTCCAAAATTCCCAGTCACGTGATATTATAACAATCTGTAGTTATCTTACAGTAGTTTCAGCAACAAGAACAACACTGCGCAACTCGGCGCTACCTGACGCCAACTAAATAGCATTTGTTTTCCAAATAAATTCCACTTTGCCTGTTTAGTTTCCAACTTGCAGTGTAAATTTCAACAGGATTGTGCCACAGATTAAATATTTGCAGCGCAGAAACTTACGGTCGTGTCTGGTAGATTTGGTTTGTAGTTTTTAATAATAATGTAAACAAAGGAATATACTCATCGTAGTTATAGTCAGCTCGCGTTAAGAACGCATTGATTTCACACTTTTCGTTCGACCTAGCACGCCTCCTTACCGATCAAATCGTCCCTCATTAGAAAGCCAAGTCCACAGTGACCAGCTGAACGCATAATTTCGAACGCAAAGGTTGTGGATCTGAGTTTTTTTGTATGTGACAGAATTAAATTTGAAAATCACTGCACTCTTAACGCGAACGGACTAAAGTTAACATAACATACGCTCACGACTATGTCTCAAACTTGCAGATCTGAGGCAGACTGGCTATTGCCGTTATGGCGACCGGAGCATTTAGAAGTCTACACTTTGCTGAGCAAATTTAAAATCAAAGTATTTTTCTCACTGAAAATGAAGATATAAGTTGTGAGATGGTCACATTACGGCTACAATTGAAGTCAGGACCATAACTTCTTCCGAGCAATAAAGTATATCTTATCTTATCTTATCTTATCTATTTGCATTGGTATGGGGTTTCATATGTATGTACTTGCAAGAAAAATCATTTATTAAGTATGTTCATTTGAGGTCTACGAGTAGTTCCCTTATCTTAGCCCTTAGGTTTGGGCTAGACGGCACTTTTGAATGAAGTCTAATTTATTCTTTTCGAAAAGCCTACGCAGACACGTCCAAGTGCATTTACGTTTGACAATAGTCCTGGCCCAGACTGGGCACACTAAAAATGTACTAAATCAATAAGATCCCGGTACGAAGGCAATATTTCCATAACCTTTCCGAACAGTTCCAGGACTGGCCAGCATCTGGTGCAAAGTTATCGCTATTATATCCACTGCCGATAACACGAGTCGGCATATCCGATTACACCTGTCATCGCAGAAACGGTGGAGGTGGTAACAGGGTGTTCTATTAAAGAGAGAAAAAAACGTTTATCGATTCTGAACATCGCAACATACCACAAAACAAAGAGAAAAAAATGATAATAATAGAAAAAATTACAATAATTTCCACCAGACAGCAGTGTCACCATTTTCAAAATTAAATGGACCCCACTCAGTTAATACCTGGACCTGAAGAGCTCAGAAGCTGATTTTCAGTGGGACCAACTGAGTGGACGCTCGGACATAACGGACTGAATTCAAGTGGTAAGTTATGATTTGGTACTGTTAAAGAGCAGTAGTGGAACTATAATTTGGCTACCGGTTCGATGTTATGGCTAGGAAGTTGGCTACTACACCAAATGCCAGGGGTTCGATCCACGCACAGTACAAACATTTGTGTGCATGAACATGTCTATTGGTACTTGTCTGCGTTGTCAGCGTAAATGTATTTAAAATAGAAATTGTAACTTATCTAGTGTAGCGATTAGAATTCTTTTTTTTATACGGTACTGGGTAGTCATTTGATAACTAGCGCACCTACCTAATGGTAAGTGATGATAAGATGATCTAAGTTGATATATGTGCATGACTGTCCAGAAAGTGAGTTTCACTGCTTAGCTGTGCGCATTATATAGGACTCAGCAAAACGCTTTGCGCGTATGGCTAGAATATCAACAGCACAAGTCTATATTTACCTTTAAAGACACAAATAAGTACATTCTAAATTTTTCCCCTCACAAAGCCACATCCATCAATTTCGACGCTCCCCAAGAAGACTTTGGTCAGCTTAGAATATTCTAGACGCTTCTAAACTCTCGTCCAAGTTCGGTCATAAATTAGATCGAGACGGCGTCCGACTGTTTAGTTCCGACACACTTCATGACAAATTCCGTGCTCAGCCGAACGGGAATGCAAACGACCTGATCTCACACGCCTAAGGACCAACTACTTAGGGTCTGGGGCATTGTAATTCTATAATCTTCCCGTTTCCCCCCAAACCACATTTCTACATTTCTTCAATCTATGCCATAAGACCACACGGCTGGGCGAAGTATCTCCCAAGTTCTTTCAATGGTCTCTGCTTTTGGTCACAGCTTTAGTATATGCAAACACACCATCACCATCGGCTTATACTGGTGTACAGTTTGACGTAGCCCTCTTTCGCTTGTTTCCAACCAGTCCACCACACTGTGGGACAATAATGTGAAAAAAAAACAATCAGTCACACTGTAACACGTTGGGACATCTTCTTAAAATATTTCCCAACCAATCACACTGCGGCTTGTACAGCCAACTTTCTACTTTTTCTATGATCAGAGGAGCTAAATTGTGACTGGTTGGTTTTTTTTTTTGACAAAACTGTGCCAACGAGTCACACTGTAACCTGTCACACAACAAGGGCTCAATGCACGCCATCGCGCCTAGTCCGCCGTTAATAATTGTCACCCCGCTTAGCCGTAGCTCTCTACGCTACACTTGGCGTCACGAGGTTTCCTCTCAAGAACGTGGTCACCACAACGATTATCGGTTCACGGCAAATGTGTTCTAAATTACCAGCACAATCAAAACAAAGGCTCGAAGTGCCCGGAGCCGCCAGCAGCTGTTAAGGAAACGGGGTTTATACCCTTGACATTTCCAAAAAACAATCTGATACTAAATAAACCTATGTTCCGTTTAATAACTATAGAGGTAGATTATTTTACATGTAGACTATTTTACCTACTGCAATACGACGTAAATTGGATTTCTCTCACTCATATGCAGCTCATTTTCCTATAGATTGCTTATGACTGATCATATTGTCAGCCTCCATTTCCATACCTAAGAAGGGGTAACAATATCTTAGCATTAGCATGGAGCACGGCATGCCGGGAGCCGACTGCAAACGTGTGACCACAGTACTTGCAAGAAAATACAGTAACTGTGTTATTACAATGAGGGCAAGACTTGAAAGACAGGACTATGGTATTACGATGGTCAAAGTGTAACCCACACGCAAAAAAGTACTCACGATCTAAAAATTTGTTACTTTAGCCATAAGTAGAAACGCGATCCTAAAATTGACACTTCGGTTTAAAGTAGAAGATGACAACACGTCGAGCTGACGACAAGTTAGTTATAGTTTATGACTGAGTAGTGACCTAAGAATTGCATTCGTTTAATCATCATCATCATCATCATCATATCAGCCGAACGACGCCCACTGCTGGGCATAGGCCTCCCCCAAAGATCTCCACAACGATCGGTCCTGCGCTGTCCGCATCCAGCGGCTTCCCGCGACCTTGACCAGATCGTCGGTCCACCTTGTGGAGGGCCTGCCCACGGAACGTCGTCCGGTACGTGGTCGCCATTCGAGAACCTTTCCGCCCCAACGGCCATCGGTTCTCCGCGCTATGTGTCCCGCCCACTGCCACTTCAGCGATGCAATCCTTCGAGCGATGTCGGTTGTCTTAGTTCTCCTGCGGATCTCATCATTTCTGACTCGATCAAGCAGGGAAATACCAAGCATCGCTCTCTCCATTGCTCGCTGGGTGACTTTGAGCCTTCTTATGAGACCCATAGTAAACGACCACGTCTCACTCCCATATGTCATTACTGGCAACACACACTGGTCAAAGACTTTCGTCTTGAGACACTGAGGTATTTCGGACGCGAATATATGCCGGAGCTTCCCGAACGCTGCCCATCCGAGCTGGATTCGACGAGAGATCTCTTTCTCGAAGTTGGACTTACCTAACTGGACTGCCTGTCCCAGGTAAACATAGTGGTCAACAACTTCGAGTGTAATGTTCCCAACGTTAACTGGAGCGGGTGCAACATGGGCATTGAACATGATTTTGGTCTTGTCCATGTTCATCCTAAGACCCACTCTTTGAGAAGCATTACCGAGATCTTCGAGCATTATGTTCAGGTCTTCCAAGGTCTCAGCCATAAGAACTACATCATCGGCGAATCGTAGGTGTGTTAGGTACTCGCCATTAATGTTGATGCCGCGTCCTTTCCAGTCCAGAAGCTTGAAAATATCCTCCAACGCAGCTGTGAACAATTTCGGAGAAATAACGTCTCCTTGTCTCACGCCTCGCTGTAGTTGGATCGGATTAGAGTTCTGGTTCTGTAATCGGACCGACATGGTGGCGTTCTGGTATAGGTACCTTAGCACCTCGATGTATCTGTAGTCTATTTGGCACCTTTGGAGAGACTGCAACACTGCCCAGGTCTCAATCGAATCAAAGGCCTTCTCATAGTCCACGAACGCTAGGCAAAGTGGCAAGTTATACTCTTCGGTCTTCTGTATAACTTGCCGCAGCGTATGAATGTGGTCTATGGTACTATAGCCTTTTCGGAACCCGGCTTGTTCGGGAGGTTGGAAGTCGTCGAACCTGCGAGCGAGACGATTCGTAATGACTCTCGAAAACAACTTATAGATATGGCTCAGAAGCGATATGGGTCTGTAGTTCTTCAAGAGAGTTTTGTCACCCTTCTTGAAAAACAGCATCACATCGCTCCTGCCCCATGCCTTTGGCGTTCTGCCCTCGAGGATGACAGAACTGAAGAGCGTCTGGAGGACCTTGAGTATCGGCCGACCGCCCGCTCTCAGAAGCTCTGTTGTGATTCCGTCATCACCCGCCGCCTTGTTGTTTTTCAGCTGCTTGAGAGCCATCCTAATCTCGTACAGGCTGACGTCCGGGATATCTTCGGTATAGTGTCGGGTAAGCTTGGCTCTAGGGTCTTTAGCCTTGCTTTCAACAGGTGTTTGAGTGGAATACAGCTGTCCATAGAAACTCTCAATCTCCCTCAGGATTTCAGGTGTTGACGTAATGATGCTACCTGCCTCAGTTTTCAGCCTCGTCAGTTGGCTTTGCCCAATAGACAGATCTCTGGCGAACACTTTGGAGCCTTTGTTCCGCTCAATGGCCTCTTTAATACACTGGGTATTAAATTGGCGAAGGTCGCTCGTCAAAGACTTAGATATCTGTCTATTGAGCTGCCGATAACGATGGGCATCCGCTGAGTTCTGTAGCCGCATTGCGTTTCTCTGATCCATGAGTAGGAGAGTCTGGCTGGAGAGTTTCTTTGACTTTGGACGGCGGGTTTTAAAGTACTTGGACCCTACCGTACGGACAGTATCCACCACCATGTTGTATTGATCGTCCACATCGATGCTGTTCTCAAGGGCTTCGAAGCGGTTTTGAAGCTCGAGCTGAAAGCACTCGGGGTTTTGAATTTGAGCCGGTATTGGTCGGAGCGTGGATTTTATCAGTCGCGCTCTCTCAAGCTTTATGTCGATATTCAATGTGCCTCTGACCATGCGGTGATCGCTTCCTGTCTTAACAATCACAATTTGCCGGTTCTCTAACATTTTCACAGTTTACAGATAACTATAATTTAACCAATCCATGGGCCATTTCATGTTTCATAGTCCGATTAACTAACTGTGTGTCTTTGGTCTATACCATAGTGGCTTTACCTAGGTTGCTATTCTGATGTATTCTGCTGCTAAATTGTAAAGTTTTATCGAAATCCGTTCCATACCGTACGAGTATTTTTCTATTTTGTTTTTTGTGTATAACTAACGTCCAACCATCCTCACATATTTCAACATTTTGAATATTAGTAGGACGTATTTTTAGCTCATGTCAGATGCATATAACTACAGTTTCTGTCTAACTTTCTACTACAACACCTTGCTAAGCCGTATGCCTAGTGGCGTGCAAGTCGTCGCCAAACTTGGCAGGCTTAGGTTCACAGTATTTGCATACATTGAGCCGACTCCAGCGCGACACCTACTGAAAATTTCATGCGGACGAATGAATTGGGAACGACAAATTTGTGCTGTGTCAGCTCGTGACGCCTGCTGAAGCATAATTTGGAGGAAGATCAAGAAGCCTGAATAGCTATTTCAAAGTCTTACCCCCGAATTCACAAACGCAAATCAACATTGAGCATTCCTCGGAAGCTGACCCTTTCAGTTCTATCGACATTCTACGGTACAGCGTTAGCGTTAGCGTTGATTGACGTTAGTAAATTCGGGGATTAGCCGCACTCTTATTCAGTTAAATCTAAGCAATTGTGAGTCTGGAGCCTTAAAAAGGGCAGGGCAGCCCTGTATGTGAGGTTGTGTGTTTAGGTTTATTAAACCAGGTCTGGGTCTTCCAGTAAAGTCAGTCAGAATATTCTTCAAATGAATTTAAAAAGATCTAAGTACATGTCAAGAACAAAGTACTTGCATATTTCTTTAAAATTTTCCATCTGCGTCACTTTTACATCAAACGCACTCTAAAAACGAATAATTTGATTTCCAAAATTAAATTTGCATTCTTTGAAAACGAATGTACGTAATTTCAGCAATGAAAGCTCAGGGGGCGAGCACCTTCAAAAGGAAAAACATACAGATATAATATAAGTAGGGTATAGTATAGGTAGGGTACCGCTCCCTCTTTGGATTAAATGTCTTTGATCCGCAGAACAAAATATTATATTTATTTCTGACAAACAATTAGTAGGTCTAAACCTAAAACCATAATGTCAGTTGCAGTTTCGAAAATTAGGGGAAAACAGTATGCCTTCTGTGTCTAAAAAATTAGGATTTATTTGTTGTTGCAAGTACTTTTTATGAGTGAGTATTTTCGTAATTTTGAGGAAGTAAGAGGTTTTTTTAAATTTGAATACGGTACTCCTTAGCGGTTATAAATTAAGTTATAGGTACTTACTCGAAATCCAGTGTATTTGAGTCAGTAAATTGAGTTATATTAGTTATTAGAACATACTGTTAATTAGCTCATCTTGGGGCTAGATGTTGTGAAATATTGTTTCCCACATAACATTATTTTGTGTGTACTCATATTCATGATTTTTTGTTGAAAATATTACACTAAGATAGGCATTTGAACCCACGACCTCTACTGAACGGCCTAGGCGTATGCAAATAGTCTTAAAACTTAAATAAAGCTGAAAATGAAAGCATTTTTTTGTTAAAACTAAAGCTGGTAAAATATTTGATAGAATTCATAAGTTAAATTTTATGAATAAATTAAAGTAGCTTTATGAATGTGTACAAAGGCGTTCAGTTGTATTCACACTGAAATCGTTATGTTTTTGCCTGTGTCTGCAATTTATGAACCTACTTTCAATCACTTTCAATGTGAACTAAGAGATGTCGCGATGTGTCCAGATCATGGTTCTAATTTTAGTTTATTATGTTCATGTTGTTAAGCTCAACATTTAGATATTAGTGTCTATGTGTCTCTTGAAATGAGGCGAATTCAACAATAATTATGTAAGTACAGCCGAACAAAAAAATAGGATATCGGGATGCGTTTACTTTTACTGACTTTCTAAATGTTATAATAGAAAAAGTAGGCTACATAATTAATTTGTAAATTCTAATTTCAACCCAGAATAATAGTCTTAATCTTAACTACTGTTTTAAGCTTAAAGTCACCGATTGTACAATAAATTAGCATTGTATTCAAGCCCCACTGGATTGTGCGCCGTATCTACGCTTGCGGGCTTAACTCAAATCCAGGGAGGGGCAAAACACTGATGTCTTGGATGATAAAGGTAGACAGGCACGGACAAAGCCACGTGTTTCCTTTTTCTTGTTTTCCGCCTTAACTGCACAATATTGCTCGGCTCAATGAGATGTGCAGGGTGTTTTTGACAGGTTGAGCCAAGTATGAGAAGGTTCAACTCGTCATAATTTTGTTGGTTACGACAGTTATATTTAAAAGATACGTTATGCCAGTACTGGCGTACGATTGGCGTAAATTTGACCCCTGGCGTACGTACCTATGATTTGATCGTGTGTAGGTACAAGATAGCACGATTATTTACTTGAGCGTAAACGAGACAGATACATGTTGCGCAGTGTTGTCTCACACTGTCAATGCTTTGCTCAGGTGGGCAAAAGACCCGATTTCGGGTGCCACTTTTTTAGCACAAGTAACCTACTCATATCTACGTATTCGTATTATATTATCATTGGGTTACGTAGAAACGTACGGCGGCGTTCAGCCGTACGAACTCCAAATTCCAGGTATAATTTAAGTTTTAACGAATGAATATAATTAAATTATACGTGTATTAAAGTTTTAATTAAATCATCTTTTGTGATAAAATACTTCCCATTATTTGATAATGAATTTGGGATTCGCGGCTACATTGACTGCAATATATGTATATATAAAATGCTTTGTTGAAATATTTTGGAATATTTTTGAATATTAATAAAGCATGCAGTCGCCAGTTCACTAATGAAAATATATGTAATGTCATTTATTCGAAACCATACGAGTACATTCCACATTATACATAAAACAGTACATTTTATTTCCAAATAGTAAAAACTCCGTTATCATGTTCGGTTTTTGGGCCTGAGTAGTGATCCTTCCTATTATGTTTGATAAACTTGGCCAGTAGAGCGATTCCGTAAACTTGTACCGAACTATGTAGTGCACTTGTCTAAAACTTACAAAGGATTATTTTGTACCCGATTAAACATTAATCTCATTGTAAATGATGATTAAATGCGATCATCAAATGTATGATGATCGCATTTAATCATCAGAGGTTAACAAAATCACTTTATAAGTATAAAACGACCTGTAGAGGCCTGTTTGGCCTGTAGAGTGACTAGTGAGAGTGAGAGTGACTAGTGAGTTAATGTGATGAACATCTATGTATGTTTTGTGCCAGACACAAAAATATCTGATTATATTCAGAATATTATTATAATCTATTTCCAACCCCTAGTTAGCTAGGATCCAATGGTCATTTCTCAAGAAATAAATAAATAATAATTTGTATTTAGTTATTAATTTAACACAATTAAACGGGCTGAACCGAGTACCTAACACAATTGTGTATTTAACATGTTTTCAAATCGATTGCGGAACTATCAGCAAATATATACAATTCGGGTTTAGCGGCAACAGAACATAACATAAGATAAGATATTTTGTTTGCATATTGAAAAAAATATTAGTAAGCTCACAAATACTTAACATTATTGATGTCATGGTGACTAGGGTCGGAAATCCTTCTTATGAAGGCATGGGATTTGGGATCTTGAGCCCATCAGAGGCGTTTCCGATCGAATCCCCATGCTTTCCCCTTTCTCGTCTCCATGAAGGTTATGTAAACAATCGCTTTTGGTTATATTCATGTGCTTTTCTAAACGTGTGTTGTGTGTGTGTTACGACGCAGTATCGGGTGACTGAGATTTTTAAGTAGGTATTTACAACCACAATTAATTTAGTTGGCAAATAAATACAAGGTTTGCCTTAAAAATTTAACCTGGCAATAAAAGACTTTGGTCGCAGATAGGTTTACGTACTAAATTTAAAAATGCCTTTAACAATATTGTGTAAAAACTAAGAAAGTATAATAAAATAGGTAAAAAAAATCTTCACACATGAAATGTCCCTCTGAACATCTCTTGACGAGAGAGTCTTATTTTATTCTAATGGTTACAAATTATGCTTAGCATAACATTACTCAAATATTATTGAAATACCATACGTCAATAGCATGGTAATTCTCTACTTAGCTACTTTAGTCAACATGTACATCCTGTATGGTTTACAACAGTTCAAATTGAACTCGCCCAAGCTAGCCTGGGGCGTCAGTTAATCAATTTACAAAGGCAAAAGCTTGGGCAAGCGTATTTGTACACTGAGTTAAACACACAAACAGACGGAAGTGTAATGTGTCCTTACGTGTGGCAGAACTGGAAGGATTCCATTGGTATTTATTGAGAGGTGCAATTTCTAAGTGTCTCACCCCCGAATTCACAAACGCAAACCAACGTTGAACATCCCTCAGAAGTATAGTCCCTTTCAGTTCTATTGAAATTTAACGGTATAGCATGAGCATGAGCGTCCTTTGCGTTGATTGACGTTTATGAATTTGGGGGTAAATAAGTAAAAGATTCAATATAGACATTAATATCTTACAATAACCACTATCAATTTTCCTTGTCCTGGTTTACCTGCAAACATGGGAAAGATTGCTTTCGCTAGCGATAAGGCCGCCTAAATTGTACGTTCTAAACATTTTTGTGTACTTAGTTGATCTCTTGAAATCAATTTATTTCTAATTCTCTCCCTTTTTAATTATTCATATCCCACTGGTAGACAAAGGTCTTTCCCAAGCTCTTCCACTCATATTTTGACACTGATGCTACTCGTACATACAAACATAACCAAATCGGGACCGCCGACCGCCATAGCGACCCCTCGTCAAATCCCCTGTTTTCTCGTGGACCCACTAATTTGACCCACTAGTGGGACCACGAGGGAGGCTTATTTCTCGTGGACCCACTAAGTGATTACCGACTCTTAATTTACTTTTGCAGGACTATGCATATAATGTACCGAAGTAATAAACAAACATAAAACCATAATTTAGATTGTATCACAATATTTAATAATTGTTTTAAATGCAATAAAGTGTATTGAATGAATTCAGTAATGAAAACCAATAATTGATTAAAGACTAGAGAGTTTACAGTGGCGAAGGGTTGATATTTGGATCAAGCTGCACTAAAAAGTCATTATCCATATTATTCATGCCTGTGCCTGCTCATGGGCTAATGAGTACCTACCTAGCTGTAAACTGTTTACCAATATTATAGAAGTTTGGATCAGAAAGTAATTAAATGTTAGGGCAAGCCACACAAACTTCCTCACGTAATGAAGAAATATTACTTTTATAAAGACAAATGCAACTTAATAATAGTTAATAAAAAATGTTGAGTTAACGCAATTTTTCAAAACGGAAAATCGTTATTGGACTAATCGCGATTGGTACAACAAAATAAAAACCCCTTTGGAACATAATGTTGAATTCTCAAAATGGTGAATCTGATACTGTTGAAAAACAAATGAATGCCATAAAAACAAATGAACATCGGAAAAACAAATGAATGTCGGAAAAACAAATTAATTCAATAAAAACAAATGAACGTTGGAAAAAGAAGTGAATGCCGTAAAAACAAATGAACGTCGGAAAAACAAGTGAATACCATAGAAACAGATGAACGTCGAATAAAACTTTGGTAAAGGGTAAAAACTGGACCCCTTTGCTAAGACTTCGTTGCTTTCCGACTGTCCGTCTCCAGTGTGTATCTCAAGAACAGCGATACTGTACTAAAAATAAAACGACATGAGTATTTTAGAGGCCTCTCATACAAAAATCGTTTCTATTTTTTTATTCGACGTTCATCTGTTTTTACGGTATTCACTTCTTTTTCCAACGTTCATTTGTTTTTATTGAATTCATTTGTTTTTCCGACATTCATTTGTTTTTCCGATGTTCATTTGTTTTTATGGCATTCATTTGTTTCAACAGTATCAGATTCACCATTTTGAGAATTCAACATTATGTTCCAAAAGGGTTTTTATTTTGTTGGACCAATCGCGATTAGTCCAATAACGATTTTGCGTTTTGAAAAATTGCGTTAACTCAACATTTTATATTAACTATTATTAAGTTGCATTTGTCTTTATAAAAGTAATATTTCTTCATTACGTGAGGAAGTTTGTGTGGCTTGCCCTAACATTTAATTACTTTCTGATCCAAACTTCTATAATATTGGTAAACAGTTTACAGCTAGGTAGGTAGATTATTCATACCTGTGCCTGCTCATGGGCTAATGAGTACATTAGCCCATGAGCAGGCACAGGTATGAATAATATGGATAATGGCTCTTTAGTGCGGCTTGATTCAAATATCAACCCTACGAAACTGTAAACTCTCTAGTCTTTAATCAATTATTGGTTCTCATTAATTTATTCAATACACTTTATTGCATTTAAAACAATTATTAAAAACATATTGGGATACAATCTAGATTATGGTTTTATGTTTGTTTATTACTTAGGTACATTATATGCATAGTCCTGCAAAATTAAATTAAGAGTCAGATAACGCTTAGTGGGTCCACGAGAAATAAGCCTCCCTCGTGGTCCCACTAGTGGGTCAAATTAGTGGGTCCACGAGAAAACAGGGGTCAAATCTGCCATTTTGAATTTACCTTTTGATCAGTCCTTTCAGAACTGTTATAGAATGAGGAATAGCCCTCATACGTATAGGGTTATGAGCAAACATACGGAAACATTTAAAAAGCTCTCGAACAAGAAAAGGGCCGGAGGACTCAAAGGCTGTATGAAAGGCTTCAGTGGGGGTGCTGTATGACTTTATGTATCTATATATCGTTTCAATGGATGTGTCTGTGTGTGTGAAGTACTCAAAGGGTTCACGCATGTTGTAGGGGGTTTTTAGCCGCGCAATTAGACGTGTCGTGCATTTGACATTTGTCTATAGGTAAGCCGATACCTCTACCATTGGTATTTTCATCACTACTCATACAATTTTATTTATCTATCATTTGAGGAAACGAATTCCGTTCCGACCTTATTTAATTGCTGTTGATGATTGTCCATAAAAAATCATCTGTACTATAATATGGCTAACTCATCAATTATTTCTAAATAATCATTTCTTATTATTGTACTCTTATTTAGTTAAGATAGTTACGGAGAGTGGTAGTTTCACGGAACCCTTAGTAAAACTAAAAACTTGTGATGAAATATTGATTAATTATCTTATACCCTCAAAGTCAATTCCTATTGAACAGTGTTTAAACATAGATGTGATATCGAATCTTTCTAAACAATTTTTTATTTAATTTAGGCTATAAGCCTATAGATGTCTAATTCTGATGTATAAACTATTTTAGTGAAAAGTTTCATCCAAATCCGTCCAATAGTTTTTACGTTAAAGAGTAGAACCATACATACTTACAAACTTTCACATTTATAATATTGGTAGGACTCGCATCCCTAAAAGCCGTAACTTATTTGCTCATTTTCTAATTTCCTTTCGAGTTTGCCTTAGTAGGCGCGTAGTTCCCCGTTTCCGAGGGCATCTTGGGGGCTCGGCACTATCCTTGCAGCTTTAGGGATTTCCGACTACAAAAGGATACAGTTCACTCTTTTATTTCCCTCCTGCATTTGGACAAAAGTGTATACCGTTCAGGTTTTTTTACTTTAAAATATTTTGGAGTTTGAAAGAAGTTCTTTGAAATGTTTTAGCATTTGTGTCGTTGGAAATGAATGGTGCTCAAATCAACCGTATATTGTTTACATAATGATGGGTACCTATTTATAGGTCAGATCAATTGAACTATGTCTTCGAAAAACGTATATTATGCTACTTTTTGCTTATTTCGATATTCAAAACCATTGTATAACAACCACTTCTTCTCTGTTCAAGACAGGCATTCGGATGACCAAAGATTCGAAAAAAATATATGAATTTTGACAATGTCTTCATCTTGCTTGAGGTATCAGACAAAGACCACTGCTGGGCTACTAGATAAAAATGTAGAAATGAATAGCAAGCGACGCTAATCTAGCCTCCAAGTGAGAATTGATGAAAGATGTTTCATCTGTTGTAAATAATTGCATGCAGCAAAAATAAGAATTATATACCTAACAGTTATGTTTAGCAAAATTATTGCAAACAAAACAAATTTTCTCAATTTATTTTCTTATCTTCCTAACTTTCGCTCGTCCAATACAATCTTCAAAAAGAAAACAAAAGCGTTTCAAAGCGAACCTAACCTCGTTTCTGATGGTCGAATTTATCCCGTAATCAACTTACGGCCCTCAAGGAATTCTTTACGAGCGAAATCACAAAATAATCAAAGTTTATAACTTCGTTTTAATTTTCTAGTGAACGCCTTTATCTGTTTTCGCTTTGTCAGGACGAACGAAAGGAACAGGAGGACACACAAACGTGACAATGCTTTGAGCTCGTTTTTCTATCTGGAGTTTCAAAGGCCGTCAAAGAGCATACTCGAAATGTGATATAATAAAAGGCAAACCTGACTGACTTATACGAAACTACTGTACAGAGGTACCCACATCAACCTTTACAAAACCATTGCAAAGTGGATCTTACGTCAGCAGCATCAGGTGCCCCAATGTAAAGGTTGATATGAGCGCCTCTGTGCCTAGAAACTTGGTACAGGGGTTCCTCACATCATGAAAGTGAGCACTTAAAACGGATCTTTAGAAATTAAACCTCTAAGACCCTGACGAGATAGCGCGTTTTAGGCTTGAGCGTTTAATAAGTGCGAGTGAGAGAGCAAGTACAAAACAAATCTTTACTTCTAGCTCTGTCTTCTTCAATCCGCACGTTAAACGCGTCATTAGGACTAGACCAAAGGGACGAAGTCGCAGGCGGCAGTTCTCTTTATTATGTGAATACGCAGAAGCGGTCGCTAAACGTATTCAAAATACTGTTGGTTCTCAAAACATCAAACCACATAAATACGTAAGTAGGCACATTGCCACAGGCAAAGTGCGCCAACCCGACATTGCGGCCACGTTGGTAAAACCCACCGCAATCTCATAGTCTTTCTGTTATCATAGTTACGGCCATCGAGACATCATTAAAGGTAAAGATACCGGTTTAATTAAAGTATAGGTACTTGTCGGTGCAGAAATGCAAAAAGACTAACCTTCTATCGGTTTGATTGTTATGTAGACAATTTTGTATAGTACTGCACAACTCTCGCACAGATTAATTCCCGATTGATTAATGTTAGGTGCGTAGTGCTCCTTAGCGACAGTTTATGTTTCAGTGATCCGTGACTGTTTTTTTTGTGCACCGTGTCTCAGAAGAGCCACATGCATTATTCTTGGGATCGGGATTTAGACCCATCTGGATATACCTATAAGGTTATGTTGGATTTCTACCAACTGAAACGATTTAACTACAACTATTCACTTCCGCGATTGTTCCAAACCAAAACTTCTAATCTACAAGCGCCCTAAGAAGTTTTTGCAACGCTGCCCGTCTTTACCTCTACAACCTTCACCGCTCTTTATTAAAAAGCGACCCGCAAACTTTTCGTTTCAATAATCAAACAAGCGCAATACTTAGCCCATACTTACGCATTTCCCGTCTAACAATACCGCTCGACCCTATTTCCCTCTTAAGCGTTTTAAAGGGGAAATAAACCACGGAAAAGTTGGCAACACTCGCAGTGAACACGTTATTAAAATTTCTTTTGAGTGTACGCACTTTGAGGCTTTGTTAAAATGCCTTTGTTAATTTATGTGCCATGAATAGGCTGGATTAAAAGCGAAGCTGTTAGCAGATTTCTAACAATATACAGGAAGGTCTACTTCGCTGAATACTCGTAGAACAACAAGTAATTATCTATGGGGTTGAAAATGGGTAATCATGAAGATTTATTATTTTCTTAAGTTACACTAAAACTTAAAGAGGTATTGAACAATATAATTTTAATAGGTTATTTTTAGCATTAGGGATAATGCATTATTATCGCCATCATGGTCTCGGTAGCATAATTGGTCAGTGCAGTCGCCCGGTTTGCGAGATGCGGGTTCGAGTCCCGCTTGATGCCAGGTAGACCGATTGTCTTTTTCTGGTTTCCTATCTTTAATATAATTTTATTTTAAACCCGTTCGTCAATACCTTTTTGACTACCCCTGTTTTCACATATCAATGCTGACTTAAATATTTCACAGTATTGGTATTTAGCGCGTCGCGCGCGCACACACACACACACACACACACGCAGATCAAGTTCACAACATTAGTCCGAACATAGTTATGGCGGAGGGCGCACGTTGCCTGACGCACGCAATTTATTTATTATTTATTGAATTCTATTTGTTATTAATGTACCCCACTGGGCAGCTCCAGTATTATTATTTAATGTACTATCTAGATTTAAGTAATTCTCATTGTAAATGAACTGTATGTTTTATGAGAATAAATATCTTTGAACCTAAAAGTAGGGCGGATTCAAATTAATTCCTTGCGTCCATTGCTTTGGCACGATGCAATCAATAATCAACCTTGAAATGTTCAGATGATTCGCTCGCTGCACAGCTGATTTAATTTATTATAAATATCATCATCATCATCATCATATCAGCCGAACGATCAATCTTCGGAACGATCCACAACGATCGGTCTTTGTTGTAAATATAATTAAGAGTATTTACCTACTTTTTGTCACAGGAATGAGTTTGAGTTACGATACTAAACATGACAGGTTTTGTCGGCTGGTACTTATGTTGAAGTGATGCAAAAACAATGTTCACCAATTAGAATACAGAATATAAGCTCTTTGTCTAGGCGTTTAAGCAACACATAATAGAGAGTATAATGATTAAATAATTCTATGTCCATACAGTTTGGTGCAAAGTGGATAGAGTAGTTTTTATGTTGTCAAAACAGAAAAGTAAACTTACACGACATAGTAAACAAAAGTGGAAATGACGGCTGACTTTGATCTTTAAGAATACTAGGTTCTAGATCGAAGGACAAGTATGAAATTACTGCATTCTTAACGCGCACGGACTGTAGTTTGTTAGTTAAGGCTCGCCGGCTCTACTGTCTGCACTTCGTTGGTTGTTAGTCACGAATATGCCACTTTAAAAAGGTATTAATTCCGCCATACTTCAACCACCACTCTCATTACGCGAGGAAAAGAATACAGGGTCCCCCTATAAGCTTCTTATTTGTTGATATAATGAAATGTATGACAGGGAACACGGGAATTTAATGAAAACTCTTAAGTGCCTTCTAATCTCCTTTGTGATGCTGTATTAGAGAATTTTCTTGTTTTCGCCGTTGCGTTTTTGTTTGTTCCCGAAGCTTTTCTCATTATAAAGTGATTTTGTTTTCTTAGCCTCGCTGGACGAAATGTGGGCTTAAAAGCTTTGGATGTTTGCTTAATCCGACAGACGGAATTGGATGTGACAAAAATTGTTTTCAACCCAAAGATGGAAGGTAGCGCGGTAGGCTCAGAAAGCGGTGGCGGGGTAAACTTCATTCTGAGCGACTGGCTATAGGTTGCTTTGTTCCAGGAAAAGTAGGGAGTATGAGGTCTCACGCTCCAGTCAAATAACAAATAATTACCATTAGATACTTCCCACTGCTGTGGAAATAATGTGGCTCTGATGGATCATCAGCATCACGGTACACCCCGTACCGTGCTGATGACCATGCCCATGTTTTCTATAAATATGAGTTTTTGTCCTTGAAAAGCCTTTTTTTTTAGCAAAATAATCAAAATTACTAGCCTTGGTTTTTTCTTGAGGAGTAGACAACAACGAAACATTTGACATAGCTAGAAAGTTTAGTACAAATGTTCTTCGTTTTGTGTGATGAGGTCCTCAATCTCAAGATCCTAAACAGCTGCCAAGTTTATGAGAATATATTTTGACATGTTTTGTAAGTGTAAGTATTAAAGTAAGTAACCATAAAAACAACCATGATTGATACCAATGTTTTCAACAACAAAAATGAGCGACGATATTTCATTTCTACCATCGTGTGTGCAGACGTAAACAAAGGAATGACGCAAGGGGTCGACGGTACAAAATGTGCTCGAGTCGAGCCAACAACAAGTCGAATGGAGTAACTTTGTCTGTTTGGGTTCGGTAATCGAATGTTCGAGACGTCTAGATTGTCCGAGATTATAGCACTTTACATGTTCTCTCTTCGAGCGCCATAGGTACAGACGCCTTCAGATTAAAGTGACCTATGTTGAGAAGATGTTATCGCTACTGAGATAGGTAACTTAATCTGAAAGCGTCCCTACATTACGTTCAGGATAACATCGTGGAAAATGTGATTTTCGATTTTTGTGGACAATCTTACAGAATTTGCTTTGTATACAAAAGTTCTAATTTATATCACAATCCGAAATGTACACAATGAAACTTTTTTACTTAAGTGACAACAGAAATAAATATGTTTTTTTAGTTACAGCGGATGATGGACAACATTAAGGGAACAAAATGTGTTTTTTTAAATGTTTATCTTTGCATTGTATTGTGTTACTAAATAAATTATTTTTCTTTCTTTCTTTCTTTCTTTCAAAAAGAAGAGAACAGCAATTCATGAGAACTGTAATAATAAGATTGGTCAATGCCACGTCACCGATGCTAAAAGGCTAGATCAGCCGACATGTCACCGGCGGTGTACAAACACCTTAGCTACAAAATTCTTCTAACACCATGAGCTGTTAGTTGGTCGCATTTGAAGATGTAACGATTATTTAATAACTTTGATTGATGTATATTAATGCGGAATAAGTGACAGTCGATATTTTTGTAAGGTATAAAATCTTCGAATCTTGAAATGATGATAATTTTTATTTATTTATCCATGTGGGTTCATCATAGTAGTTTGATGCTGAGCCGATACTTTGTTTTCCCACCCGCCCCGAGTCTACGATTTGCAACATGGTATGTCTGTATTGAAAGGCACGTAAAAGTATCGAGAGTTGGTTAGAGAGCTTCCATTGTCGACTTCCCACAAAAAGAGAACTATCGCAGGGTCTGAATGGGTTGCATTCAGCAGTTAAGTAGTTGGCTCGCGGTATGCATCGGTAAAACTGAGAGTTGGCTCTATATTGCCGCTACATGCACTTTATATGAGTGTGAGTTAGGCTGCATTTACACCGACCTACGGCTACAATAAATGCCGGACAGGATTTGCAACCATTTTTAACTACTGCAAAAACAAAAGCACCTTTTTCTGAAAAGCTGGTTTTTGACAACACTTAATATCTAAACATATTCAGTATTTAAAGAAAAATATGTCAATAGGTCCGTTTGGCAAATCAACAAAGCCAAAACTTGTTTGGCATGGATTTGATATGGTTGACAACTATCCTCTAGTTAGTAGTAGTCCTCTAGTTAGTGACTCTGCATGTGTTACCTACTCTAACGTTTAGTACCTACGTTTACAGGGTGGACCATAAGAAAGGACATATTGAAATAGTTTCTATCGCGGTATGTACGTAAAAGATTGCTTGAAAAAGTTGCTACGAAAAACACCCGAATCGCACACGTTCGTAGCTCGTAGCTGCGTCAAACGCTTGACGCTTGCATAACGTAAGTATAAACAAACGAAGGAAAAAAATACATTTCTAAAATCATTTACCGTTTATCCCATTTTATTTCGGTGTAAATGAAGCCTCGCTGCGGCAGGGTCAGCTATCGTTATTTATATTTGGCTGGCGCAGTATTGAGAAGAGTTTTATGCCTGCGTCGGCCCAAACCTATTAATTCACCCATGCTTTGTGCCGAACAAGTGTACACAAGTTTTGTTCCCTCGTTTATTCAGGCTCGAGCGGTTCAGACCGAATTTGTGAAGCGCAAAAAATCGGTTTGACAATATGCGACAGTAAAGTTTGCAGACTTGATTAACATGTCTAGTCTAGTCATAAAAACATTTTACGTTCATTGCTGTTTTGGACAGATTTTGTTTGGGTATTTCGCATAGAATATTTTTAACAGGGACAAAATATTAACTTGTCTTACTTATACTGAACTTTAGAAATGAATTTTTAAGCAAAACAAAAAGTCCGTTTTTGGATATAATATTTTGACTTTTTACTTCAATATTTCAATAAATTAGAGACATAATAAAGGTCCAAAGCTAATGGTACATTAACTATCTCATATGAGACTGAACAATTGTTTACCTCCAGGCAAAGGTGGTATTATACTCTTTATCCCTAATGGACAACTTGTACAGTCAACAGCAAATGTGTTTTTTCAGACTGGTCAAATATCTTTAAAATATTTGAGAAAAACTGTCTTATTAAATACAAAGTAGTTTACTTTTTTGGTTGACGTTATTAAATCCAAAATATGTTTATTCAAATAAACAAAAGTACAAGTACTTTCAAACCGTCCAATTAATCATAGAAGACTATATTATCTAGTGGACTTAAATATTAAAGATGTTTTAATTTTTTTATTTTATTTTAGATATATGAACATACCAAGTACACAAAGACAAGATGACACACTGTTGCTTCTGAACCTACTGAGAATAACTGACAAGGAACTCAGCAGTTACTCTTTTCATATAATATGCTTTTTTACAAAATTAGAGAGTTAATAACAATTCGAGAAAAAAAAACTTGCTGTAAGTAGTCCTAGTAATTTAACGAAAGTTGAAGTCAACCTTATTAATACACACATCTAAACTGTGATTTAAAACAAGTCATAATTCATACAATTCAAAATAACTACAAATAACAAAGAAATATATGAATCAGAATTATTTTCCTAACACACTAATGATCTAAAACCAGAAAAATGAATTTGATCATCTTGGCATCAGGCGGGAATCGAACCCGCATCTTTCGAAAACGGGGCGACTGCACTAACCACTGTACTACCGATACACAGTAATGATGTTTGGACCACTTAGAAAACTGACATGCTTTTGATTTTGATATCGGTTTATAGGGATGCCTTCAGAATTAAGTGACCCATCTCAGTAGCGAAATCTTCGCGACATTGATCACTCAATCTGAAGGCTGTACAACTGAAAATTCCTTCCCAAAGCGTGTGTTGTTAGTACAGTCTGAGTGAAATGTATACTGGAGTGTACAAAGAGTAACAGACTTAAAATATTACACTACATATTATGAACAATATATCAAGCACTGACGGGAATATACGAGTGTGCCCTGAAGGTCTGCTTGCAGGAATTTTTAATAACATTCAGTAGCGTTCGTCGACGTAGGACAATAAGGGACAATATATATATATATGACAATGGACCGTCGTCACTGGAATCTCTATTGTTGCTATTCCATAGGCACAGTAGGTAAAATACCGTAGATATGACAGCCTTTATGTTTTTCAGGATAGAGCTCAAAATAGACGAACAGCCTGCGGCGAAGTCCGATGTTTAATAAGAGTTGAACAAGGAATTTGTTTTATGTACTTACAATAAGGCTTAGGATTGTTGAAAATATTTGAAAAGTATTGCAGGGTATTTTAAAATAAGGCAGGTTTTTGTTTACTTTGATCATGCAGTAAATGACAACTGCTGCTGAATTATGTGTGAGCTTTTTGGCTTACGGAAATGTTAACCAAGGATTACTAAAAAATGAAAAGTAATTTGCAGAAAGAACCATTCTTCTGGTAACTGAGGTAGGAGTTAATATAACTTTGTCTAAAGTACACTATTACATTTTAGTGTAAGCTGCTCTTAGATAAACTTTCGACTCACTTGACACTTCACTATGAAAGAAGGACAAAAGGCTTTGACCGCTAAATTTTAATTTACTTTAAACAAATATAGGAAAATAGGCGATAATCCTAATTTACATGGCTTACATAATATCTTGTCTAATCGATTGATTTCTCCTTTATTGTTTCCTTAATTTTCCATTTCTACGCAATGCCAGTTCATTTTTACAAAAACAGGGCAAAAACATAACCCTCCTACCCTATCAGTTCAGTTAAGCTCTTACACAAACTCTAAACTCGATACAAAAGTTCAGAGCCGGTGGGCATAGGTTCCGCACACATTGTATCAGATTAGAGGCACGAAACCTTCACAGTCATGTAAAAGTTCTTAACCATTAGATTCCTGATGGTGTTGACCGTACTAACGGTTAGCCAATATTTTTACTATTTATTTTAAATGTTTCTCTTTATACAACTTTTACCTTTTTTTTAACTTTGGTCAAGGTCGCGGGTAGCCGCTGGATGCGGACAGCACAGGACCGATCGTTGTGGAGATCCGTGGGGGAGGGCCTATGCTCAGCAGTGGGCGTCGTTCGGCTGATAATATGATGATGATAGAACTTTTAATAATTTTAAAGGTTTGAATGGTTTATTTCGTAAAAACCGCTTCTGGGTTTCAAGTTCAAGCACTCCATTTAATGCGCTCTAGTATAATTTGGTCATGAAAAATGATATTGTGTTTATGTTAGTTTTTCTTATACCATATATCTCAATTAAATCTGTGATTTTGTAAATATTAACCATAAAAGCTCGCCGTTTATACGTTTTTGGTGGTAATTGAAAAATATTAGTTTTTCGTTGAAATATTTATCACCATTGGGGTGAAAAGCATTTGCCATTGTTGATTACAGTGAGTCATAAAATTTGATACTTTACTGTTGAACAATTTCTTTCTTAGAAAATGTGTTTATTTGCTAAAACTGAGATACAGTAACAATATAATCCTTCATTAAAATGAACCGCTAATAGCAGAATAGTAATCGAGCGGTCTCCACGGGGAACGTCTTCAAATGACAGATTCCCTTCCAATGGAAGAATGATTTCCCCCGGGTTAATTAATGTTAAAGGAACTGACAGATCCGCCGAAAGCTCATTTCGCTGGCTGTTTTACATTTCTAATACCTACAGAGGATCGCAATCTGGACCGTAATTAATGAGGCGAGGGATAATTAGGGAGGATTTGTGAGAAGTGTTTTGGGGATGAGGAAAAACTATGCTGGACGACTGTTTTTCTCGCGTTTATTTAACGATGTGTATTGGGGAGGGTGGAAGGCTGTTTAGTAGCGGGAAGCTGAAGGCCTTTTTCAGTGCAAAATTCACATATTTTGGGCAACAAAACAACTAAAAAGGTGTAAGTGATGATCATGGGCTTCGATGCAGGGCGCCTATTACCAGCCGCTCTAGAAATCTATGGGTCATATGCCTATGTTCAGCAGTGGACGTCATGTGGCTGATGGTGATGACGATTTGGAATTTGCTATTACACCAGAGGTCGACCCTATCTCCGCGAAAACTTTTATGTGCTTGAACATGGTCTGTTTGCATTACCCAAGGAGTATTTTTTTTGAAACGGCATATTCTCTTTTTTTCCAAGGGCTAAATCAAAGTCACCTGATGCCACCATACCTCCCATTCCTTTGTGAGTAAGAAAAAATCCCAATCCAAGCCAGTGTTGATAAGCCCCCTTCTAGCGCATCTAGTTTGCCTCTCTACATTTGAGCCTGAAAATCCCTTTACAGACTGACACAGATAACGTTTGGACAGATATTCATATTATAAAGTAAAACATTTTTTTAAGCGCGTCGTAGCGCCGCGGTTAAACACTTAAACACTGGCCGAAACACCTTCTTTGTGTTCATTGTTCAATTTACAACAAGCTCTCCGATGACGGCAAACACCGTTAAAACGCAAGAAACCTGGTTAACGGTGTGAGGTGGTAAGGGGCCAGGACCAGGTTTGCTTCATATTCGCTTGGCGAAATGTGGACTTCTGCATATTACGTTCACCATGACGGTAACAAACAGCGTGGCTCTGACTGTCTTACCTGGGACATAGTCGTGAGCGTTTGTTATATCAAGTCAAAAGTTTTCCAAACTATTTGCAAAAAATACACGATGAATTTATAAAATAGCTCCCTTATTACAGCACGCAACCGTTAAAAATTATAGTTCACCGCATCTGCAATATTACAGTCGGATAGTCCTCGCTAGCAACGCGAGCGTAACTTGCGTCCGCAATGATCCTCTCAAATTAAACTACACTGCAGCTGCGGAGCTGAACTAAGGTAGGATGGAGAAAAAACTGACCCGTTTCTGCGACAACAATGCTTTTCGCTTAAATAAATTACTTTTGTGCAGTTTTTTTGCACCTAAACTTGGCAAGTGCTGCGGAGCTTAGTCCATTTCGTTGCATTTTTTAACGGGGCTTAATAATGGCTTCAGCAAGACAGATAATAAACATCTGCTTCTAGTTGGAAATGGTATGAAAGTGGTTCTTATGAATATCTAAGACATTTCGAACTCGGAAACGTGTTCGAGATTGTTTATCATAAAAAATCTCTATCATGACATTGTGATATCTTTCAGAACATATTTTGGTGCTTTTTGTTCATGAAAAGTCCTCCAACTCTTTAGTAAATCAAACAGCTAAATACAATGATACAGTACTGATGTGAAGTCAAAAAAAACCACTGCGTATGTATCTATACTTTGACCATGTGAACAACATATTATGATGATTATTTATTAGAGCGTTGACGAGACAGATACATTTTGCGCAGTGTCGTCTCAAACTGTTAAAACACTCTATGCTTTGCTCAGGTTTACGAATTGTTCTGATTTCGGGTGCCGACTTCTGCTTCTATTTTATTATATCATTGCCTAAATAGCAATTTAAAATAGTTTCAGTTGGGAATTGGTAACGTCTCTACAGTTTTGTTTGGTTTTCTATGAAATCTGCTGCGATAGATTACTTATACCACTCACACTGAAATATATTAACTGAAGCTTTTAATGCCTATTCACAATTTTTTGAACCTATTAAAGTTCGTGGTATTTTTTTCACATCACTTCCGACTAGTTTTATTTATATGTATAGTCCAGTCATTTCGAGCATTGAAGCTCGAAACCTAGCGAAGAGTTCCCGACACTTTGGCCCAAAATCCCTCATTACACCGTAATACATTATACCTGGTGGTGCCGCTGGTGTAGTGTGGTGCCCGTGGCATAGTTGTGGCAGTGCATCGGCAACAATTGCTGTTGTAAAGCAACGCACGCCGGATCGGAAATGGGATGGGTGACCACCCCGACCGAAATTGAGTGATGTATTTTTCGGGCATCTCCGTCCTATGCAACGCATGTTAAGGCATTTGGTCCCGGTGACGTCACAGGAGGTCAATCCTAGCCTAGTCGGAGGCCTTAAAGGGGGCCTTAAAATCTGACTTTTAAGGTTGCTCACGAATCTTACACCCCTTCAACAACCCGCACTGAGCCCGCGTGTGGAGAATGGCTCGCGGCACCTCAAAGTTGAGATGGGGCCTGTCCCCAGCAGTGGGGCGTATGAAGGCAGTTTATGTTACTATTTACAATAGTAGCTATTTTTAAAACTTCTCAGAGAGGAAAACTATCCTGCTGAGTCCTTCATAAAATGCTAAAAATAAACCTTTCCCCACAACTTTGTATGTATTTCTGAGGAAACTTTTGTCGATCCGAATTGTGTCAACAACTTGCCATCCTTTCTTATCGCGTTCCGAGGAAAACAGATGCTGCCATCTGATAAAGATATCCGTGAACCTTTGTCCATCCCAATAATAGTTTCATAAATCTCAAATCGAAGTATTCGGCCACTCGTTCGGCAAATGTTTGCGAAGCGTCTCTCCAGCTTGGGTGTGACAGCGGCCTACTTTATGGGGTCCTCCATGGAGGCCGATTGTAAATCATGAACAGATTTTTTGGGGCGTCGGCGATGTCGCGAGCAGGCTGCGGTTATCGCGAATTTTATGTTATTGATATAATCTGTGAAGTATGTGTGTTAAAGGAAGTCAGCTTTTTGAATGTGGAATACGTGATATTTGTCTTTAGGTATTGTATTCTCGTATTGCTTGAATTAGAGGAAATTTATCAACCCAACTCCACTGTCACTCTCACGGTGTGACTTGTGGAGTTGAAACCGCCAATAGCGACCAATAGATGTCACTAAATTAGGCAAGTAGTTTCTCAAATGAATGCTTATGAAACTTCAAGTGCGTTGATCGCCTGAGGCTTACGTCCGATTGCTTCCTCCCAATAACATCCTAAACCAAGCCTCGCCCTCTTGGGGTTACCTTTAGGTACGTTAGTAGAATTATAGGTAATGTGACCCTTCCACTGACCCCATTGTCTGCTAAAGCCCTCGAAGCCAAATTCAGGCTAACAGCTAGTCAATAAAAAATGTCTGGTGACAACTGAGTCTAACAACCAGACGATGCTTTGTTAAAAACAGTCAGACATTACAACATACGTACAAAAATTACTCTCGCTACTCCTCGAAGACGTGTCCTACTAAGCCATATCCCATATGTCAACTTTGACGTTTATCCAATACACTACGTGCTTGCAGTGGCTTGATCTAATCGGTTACTGTCGGCCGTCCCTTGCTTATTTATCCGTATGTCGCGAATGCCGTCGGAATTGATTTGTGCGAGAGGAAATAACGTATCTTGCGTATTCGGATGGGTTGTACTAACAGATATCGACATCATCATTCCCAGAATGCGAATAAGAACTTCCGATTTGGGTTATTTAGGCTTATGGAGATGGAATTTTGCGGTTGTGTTTAAATAATATTATGCTTTGAAAGCGTGGCCAAATGCAAAGAAGTCCGTTCAAATTTACTCCGCCATATGTGGGGTTCTGAATATTTCGTTCACAACAGTCGGCATCTCGTCTTACTCGTTTGGGATATCGTCGTAAATGGACAATTGAACTATTCTCGTCATTTTACCTCTCATTCGAACCATTTTTGTTGTTTAAAAAACATCCTTACAGACATTTTTTTTGTTAAAAGTAACAACAGCTCCGTTCAGAAAACTATTTTTTATGTGTTACCACTAACCAATCGCAATAGAACTACATCACCTGAAAATTAAAAGCAACTAACTAACGCTCGAGCATTTCCAGCACTTTCACTATTGAACAAGGCCCGAAGCCAAGTCTTTTCAAAAACCTCTCTTCCATTCAATTCTGTCCGAAAACTGCCCAGTTCGTAATCAGGCTTCATCCGATTAGCATCAGTCCATCTGCCTACCGTCTGTCGGCCCTTTACTGCCTAAGCTGATAAAAAGAACCTAATCATGACATGGGAGAGGTTTTAAACGTTCTGGGATCTAGGCACTCTAGGGTGCTACTAACACTTAGGTAAGTATTTGTCTTGGTAGCTCAGAGTTTTCTTTCTAGGTTGGCAAAACTTAGCAAAGTCTATTCTTCAATGAGAATAGTAATAATGTAAACAAATTTTTTTTAAAACAATATTTGCCCTGTTATTATTATAAGTTACAATGATTTACAAGGAAAGCTTGTAAGAACCACCGAGGTTTAAAGTATAAATGAGATAAAACCTTTCCTATCAACTCGTGAAACGGGCAGACGATTCCAATATCCACTTTTTATCTGCAAAGCACACCATAAAAGTAAACCAAATATGGCTTTCTCCTAAAGACATAGGCTGAAAAGATGAGATATGAATACGTGTTTCTGTTACACAGAATAAGAATTACAATACGCTAATCCATTTTATCCAAATACCTTACAAAAAAACTACTCCTACTCTGAATGATTGGAATAAGGTTTCCAAAACATTAAAATAATTGGAATATCTAGAATTGAACTTATTAAAACTTGAAAAGGGCACAAAGCCTAAGGTTTAATGAAATCAAGATTCGCTGATTCGAATAACAATTTTCTTTCACATTTGTAATTCGTTCCCACAGAATTTGTAAAAGTTTTAGGCTGGTTTTTAGGCTATTGGATTAAAGCTGTTACACTTGTTAAATACACTTGGTGATGTGTAAAATTGGAATAGAAGAGTCTACAGCACACGACTCTTATTAAAAGATTCAATTCATTTTTACGACTTTACGTTTCCTAATAAAATCGAGTTTGACTTTAGTTTTCTCTCTAGAGTCTAGTCTACGGTTCAGACAGTTCACTGGACACTGGACATTATTCCACACAACGCCATCTAGCCCCAAATTCAGCAATTAAATGCTTGTGCCATGGGATACTAGACAACGGATAAACAAATCTAGAAAGGTACCATTGTGTTTGTAAATACGTCAAAATGTGCATAGGAAACATCCATACCAGTATGAACAGACATGTTCATGCACACAAATGTTACAGGGATTGAACCCGCAACTACTTGGTGTAATAGTAGCCCACTTAGTTGATCTTGATTGAGGTTGCGATGCTCCATCGTCCGAGTTGGAGGGTATCTGGGAATTTGATGTCACCACTGTGGTGGGAAGATTGGCCAGCCAAGACTCTGCGTTACTGAGTCTAACTGTTTCCAGGGTGGCGGGGAGGCTTCTTTCATGCAATCCGATGCTCCGATGACTAGCGATGAAGATGATGACGCAAATGCTGTGAGAAGTTCACCATCGTCCCTGTTCCATTAATCTTCTATGGCAGTGGCCACGTGAGTGAGTGGAATGTGCTGGCTGACAGAGTGGTCAAAAAGGTTTTCGCATTGACAAATACCACTATGAGAGAGTCACTATGTCGTTACGAACAAAACAAGTGGAACAAATATTTCAATTTTGTAGTGAGTTCCATTTTTTAACAATGTAGTAACAATCGTAGCACGATGCGATGGCGTGTACGACCCTTAGTAGCATAAACACGTCGTAAAAACATCATCGTCACCAGAGTTGATTGTTTGAGTATTTTCATAACGGAAACAAACATAGGTAATGTACAATTACCGTGGTTTTGTTTAATGATATTTTTTCTCTGTATTCTTATTGTTTTTACGTACAAGTAAGTTTTTAATTTTTCTTCATTTTTGTGATCCCCATAAACTCACATTGGTACTCTTGCACCATATCAACTATCGCTCAGTTCACACACAATCAAAATCATTTCCTCGAAGGCGACCGCGACCCTTGAATCTTTTATCAATAGGGTCTCCTTATAAAATGTTTTTAGCAAAACGCCTTATTCCCGCCGTGGAGCGATAGGGCTCGGCGAGATTATGTACAGAAAAAGCTTTTAATATTTACATTTTTTATGCTCGAAACCCCGCATGGAATACATTTGAAAGGTTTTAAACGTAAAATAGGAAAATGATGCAGAGAAAAAATATGGTTTTCATTTCGTGTCTTCATGAGGGAATAAAAACAGAGGTGTCTTTTTGGTCTTGTTGCTAGAATGTTAGCATGTTTGTGTGTTATCTGCGGCCACATTTTTCGTTTCGTTGCACTTCAATGTGATGTTTCTTTTTAGACGTAATGAAATCTGGGCTTAAAATGGAATTCGTTTAGTTTTTACTGGTCATTCGACTTATTATTATTATTTAATTTAGCTAAGTGATGTTATTATATCAATGTGAGGTCACATCGTCGCATCTTTGGAGTGCATTTTGAGTACGAGGGGAGAAAAGGTTTTGCTTTGCTACGGGGTTTTCTACCAATCGTGCAACGAGATTTCTTCTGAAGTTAGGTTCTCTATCGTCTTGTCCCTGATTTAAAAATGTCATGGGAACTTAAACCTTGAACTTCCATTTGACGTCATGGAAGTTTTCAAAGATCAATATCACGTCAAGTCTCCATATCATGCAATCAATAGTTATTCCGGACGCATACGAGTACAAATCGTATTTGAATGTAGAGCGAGTCTGTTTCAGGGACAATAATTTAGTAACGTAGTATCTATGTATATACCTTCAATAGGTGTGGACTATAGAGCTGTGATTGGGTACCGGACCAGCAGAATGCAGTTACAACAATGCATGATATTGTGTGACACCGCGCTCGATTCGTACCCGATGCCGAAGATCAGGCTCGATACGAGTATCGCTTTGTTTGGCTGTTGTGAGCTGGAAACTAGGGACACACAAATACTAGTACAATAGTACAAGCCTTCCATGGATTAATTTTGATAGTGGTAGTAATTATTGGTTAGTGGTTACTAAATCTGTTTTCATAACATCCCATGTATCCGTTGCTAACTCTACCTAACCAGGAGAGCACGAGTGGAGTTTGGTCAAGTCTGCTTAGCCTGACCAAAGCAATGTTGGTTGTAAAAGTTAGTCTTCGTGGAACTTCTGAATTGTCTTGTGTGTGTTCACAACACCACTGGTTTTAGTATAAAATCCTTACGCAAACTGTCATCAAGTAAAACAGGACTTACATGAGACTGTTTATTTGAAAAAAAAAGACAAGTGTTGTGAGCTGGAAACTAGGCACACACAAATACTAGTACAATAGTACAAGCCTTTCCTGGATTAATTTTGATATTATTGGTTAGTTGTTAAATCTGTTTCGTAACATCCCTTGTTTCACACTGTTTTAATTATTTTATGATCTGGTTGCTTTTCTTAAACATTTCAGTCGGCCAAGCATCATTTTTATGTTGACTGTACACATTAGGGCTAAAGCCTATTTTCAGATGTTCCGACTACATGATGAGGGGCTCGTACCGTTGTGGCGACTGGCTTCCGAAGTACGTAGATGCCTGAAAATGATTTCACTATAGTCGATGAGGTTAAACGTCTTTTTTTTTTCCTTACATTCCCGACCCGGCGTGTGTTGCTTTACAAAGGCAATCGTAGCCAATTCACTGTCAAACTAAGGCAAGGGACACAAGAATTACCCATTAATTTAGGAATTTTGAAGTTCTACTCATAGAAACAGTCATGGCTTGAACCATTCCACTGTGTAAGGGTAATTGTGTGGTAACCGAACGCTGTATCTGCACAGAGAGGACGCATCGATCAATGTGGAGAGTCTGCATTTCATGGTCAATTTACAACCCCCCTCTTATCTGTGTGGGCAAGATTGCCCCCTTCCTTGAAAATTGAGACTCTGCAGAGGCGGGTGTGAGTTACATTATCGTGCAATAGGATGTCAAAGACAAAATTAACGTAGTCGTAATGGTTCCTAATCCTGTTGGCGAATTCGGAGGGTTATTTTGCAGACAAATTTAAGCTCCGGTTTAAATATTGTTAGTAGCTAATAATGTACGTAGACTAAATAATGTGACTTACTCCGAATTCTTGAACACAACTCGAAATCGTAATCCAAATCGTCTTCAGCAGTTCCTTCTAATCGTCAAACGACACAAAAAACACAATAGACTTCACTCCCGGGGCGAAGATTGCTTCTACATATTTTTTTTTAAATGTAGTAAATGATTCAACATGCTTACATCAGTATCATATCTCCATCGAGATATTTTTTGGGAAGACCGTATCAAAAAAGAACTAAGGTAATTTTGCTGTTAAGATGGAGTCGTTTTGCGTGCAGTTACTGTAAGCGTTGTGTGTTGAGAACAGATGCGAGACAATAGTGAGTTTGTGAACAATGGTACCGCCGGTGAACGTTATAAAATAATTTCACCAGGGCTAGACCGATATGTCTGCCAATAACATTTCACCCGCAAGATCTCCAGTAACTCCGTGGCCATGGCGCTTGTCACAGTGCCGAAATATCGGAATCTAAAACAAATCAGGTACATGGGTAAGTACATCCCGTGCATAAGGTATATCCCGTTTTTCATACGCTACAATTTAAAATACGACTTTATCATAAGGTCACACTAAATGCCATAATGTGTCTGTTGCGAAATGTACCATATAAAGCATGAGTGCAGTTTGGTCAAGTCTGCTAAGCCCGGCCAAAGCGATGTTGGTTGTAAAAGTTAAGTCTTCGTGGAACTTCGGAAGTTTGCCTTGTGTGTGTTCACAACACCACTGGTAAGTAAGTATAAGATCCTCACGCAACACTACTGGTTATAGTAGAAGATACGCATATTATAATCAATCAAAACAGGGAATACAAGGCAACAAGAAATACTGTTTATTTGAACAAAATGACAGTTACACAGTCTAAACTACGAAATTTATTTAGGAGGCTACAGACTTAAAAGTATGTACAAGTAGTGCACCTAACTTCACGACCAAACCATGTTAACTTAATTTCTATAACTTAGAGGTATATAGTTAAGCAATCTGATTCAGAGCTCAAGTTTTCATAAGTTTGAATACTTTGGGTTCATTTCATTTATACTACTTGTGGCTAATTATCACACTATGCGAAGAAATTTATATCAAATCCCAATTAAAACTTGGATAGCGGCAGTAGGCTTGCCTCTGACCACGTTACCACGTTGGATTCTAATTTTCGTGATACAGTAGTCAGTGTAGTCCTGAACATTAGTGAGAGTCTGTTTAAAAAATACAAATATTTGGAAGGGAATCTAACCTCCTAGAAAGCTCTTTTGAGCCTTAACTTACAAATAGTAAGATGAGTAAGAGAGAGATTGTGAGGTGTCTAGGGTAACAAGCGAGAAGAAGTTAGGGGGTTAAGAAGGCTGCTAAGTGCTAACTAGTCATGTAGAGTGCTTCCGCAGCACGTTGAGGGTCAATCGGTTCAAGGTTTATAAGTAGGTCGTTTACTGCTAAATGTGTGAGCTAGGTCGTACACATTGACCGCAGGAGGAGCGAGGTTAAAGCGCTTGACTGGTCGATCCGCACCTCAATATCGAGACGCTAAGTACGTCGGCACTCACATGGTATAACGTCGTCTATAAAATAGCATGGAGGCCATCTTCGCCGGTCAGCTGAGTTGTTAAAGTTTAAGCGCGCGTGGCTTAGCCGAGATAACGCTGAGCGCTGTTTATCGGTGTATGTGGTGAAGTTAAGCTATGGAGCAAGGCTATGTTTATTACTGGAGGCTTTATTAAAATTGCGACGTCAGTGCATGGATTAGGTACGCTGGAGGAACATTTTGCATTTGGTTGTACAATATTTACATCATGGTAGTTAGTAGGGGCACGTAGCCAACGACCGATTTGGTGTAACGGTTAAGTTGGCTACTACAACAGAAGTTGCGGGTTCGATTCTATTATGACTATTTCTGTTGGTGTGGGTAGTTGCATGAGCAGGTATATCATGAATGTACTCGTACTTAATACTCGTATGTGTGTACTTACTAGTATTTAGGCATTTCAACCCATTGCTAAAAGGCTTTATTGCACTAAACGGTTAGTCTAATCAGTCAGTAATTTTCTAATATTTGTCCAGCCTATAGCATAAAATGTTGTTTCAATAACATTACTGCTTTTTGATTTCAACGTAGGAGCTGTTGCGGACGTGGAGGGATCAGATAAATAATGCAAACGTTTAAAATGGTGATAGGAAATTATAATTAAAGATTTTGCAAACAAATTAATAACAAATATAAAAGACAAGTATTTTGACATGTAAAACGAAAACCAGGGAAAATTGAATAATTAAAAAGTTATGAAAAAAAGGCCGGTTTGCCACATTCTCCCCCTTCGTATGAAAATACGTTTCGTGGAAAGAGTGGCAAACCGATATAGTACAAAAGGAAAGCTATGAAATTAAAACGAGCTTTTTAATCGGCCTACGCAATGTTCCCCCCCTTGTTGCAACGTCGACCACCCTGACTACTCCATCACGCCCAGGGTAGGTATGGGTAACGCGACCTTTTGGCCAAACGCCTCTTGGCAAGCTCTCATCGGCGATGATTACTACGTCGCCGACACGCAAATTGTTGGACGTCCTTTGAGCTGGGGTTCTAGTGTGCAGCAGAGGCAGTGCCTCACGGAGCCAACGAGTCCAAAAGAAATCGGCAAGCCTTGACGATTTTCGCCATTCTGACCGGCCAAAAAGTTCCGTATCAGTGAACGCGGGCAATGGTGAAGTCATAGCTGATGAGTGGCCAATGAGGAAATGAAATGGTGTGATGGCCTCTTGGTCTTCGGAGTCAACACTGACATGAGTCAACGGGCGTGAATTGCTTCAGCTTCCATTAATAATGTTGACAACGTTTCTTCTTTCGGGGCTTTTTCGTGCAATGTAGCTCGAAGAGCTGTTTTAGTTGAGCGCACTAGTCGCTCCCAACATCCTCCGAAAAAAGGTGCCGCTGGTGGGATAAATTTCCATGTTATGCCTCTGTTTGCAGCAAACTCCTCAACATTTTTTCCAAAAAACTTGGCCAACTCGTTCCTTGCGCCGACGAAGGCTGTGCCATTGTCAGACATCATTGTTGCAGGTGTTCCTCTTCGTGCGATGAATCGCCTGAGGCTCATGATCGCAGAGTCAGTCGAGAGGCTGTTGACGATCTCTAGATGAAGAGCTCTGACTGTCAAGCACGTGTAAAGGGCGACATATCGTTTTTCTCTTCTACGGCCGACAGTGACCTCTAGCGGACCAAAGTAGTCAAGGCCTACGTGCGTGAATGGCCGTTGATGATGTGCTAGGCGTTCGATGGGAAGATCCGCCATAGGTGGAGACAAAGTCGGCGTTTTCCTGATTCGGCAGAGTTGACAAGATTTGGCGACGGTTCTGACGGTAGGTCTAAGGCGTAGAACCCAATATTTCTGGCGTATTTCGTTGACCACTGTCTCGTTATTTGCGTGTGCCATAATCTTATGGTAATGGTTGATGAGAAGACGTGTGATAGGATGACGTCCATCTAGTAATATGGGGCTCTTCGTGTCTTCGCTTATATTTGGAGTTGCTCGAATACGACCAGCCAACCTCAAAACGTTGTCTTCTCCAAGCGATGGTGAAAGTTTCAATAGCGAGCTGTTCTTGGGGAGACTCTGGGATGCCAACACGCAATCAAGTTCCTCGTTGAAACTGTCTAATTGACATCTTCTCAAAATGTGTCTTTCAGCTGACTGCATGTCTTCGGCGGTAAGTGCGGGCAAATTCCACGAACGAGGAGAAGTCGACTGTTGCGTCCCCAGACTACAATGACGAGATGGATTACAAACAAATGAGTTATTTGATGAAGTAGAAAAAGGCTTACTACGAGATTTTGAATTTGGAGCATGAGTGCCTAAAAGGTTCTTAAACTTGGTCGCGGCTTGATGAACACGGGCAGTTGCCCTTATTAGGCGCGTCCAGACACTAAAGCGATCTGGGTCTGCCGTTATTGGCGTGGGTAAAACTTCACGCGCTGATGTAAATCCCACCAATTCACACAGACCAGACGTTTTCATTTCTGTGAGTACTGGTGTGATCAAAACTGTTGGTTCCGTTGGCCACAACTCAACGCGTTCTAGTAAGAAAGATGGTCCCGTAAACCATCTTGACGAGGAGTCAAGTGATCGGACCCTAGTAGCGTCATCTGCAACATTAAGGTCTGTTGGGACCCACCGCCAGTCATTAACGTTGCTGTTCTCAATGATTTCACTGACGCGGTGGGCTACAAAAGGCCTAAATGTGCGAGCATCGGCTCAGAGCCAACTGAGAACGGTTCGAGAGTCACTCCAGTAAAATACGTGGGTTGGTTTCTTCCTATGGCTATCCATGATTGTAACGGCTAGACGAGAAGCAATAAGTGCCGCCTGGAGCTCTAACCGTGGGATCGAAATTGGTTCAAAATCAAAAAATCAAAAATAGCTTTATTTAAATAGACCTGTTACAGAGTACTTTTAAATCGTCAAATCTAATTAACAAACAAAACATACTTAATAATAGTCATGAATACCATAATATTAAATGTAAACAATAAATATACTGTACTTAAATAAATGTGATGCTACCACCGGATCGGAAAGTTGTTTCTGTACTGAGAAGAACCGGCAAGAAACTCAGCAGTTACTCTTTTCAACTGTTTCTCTTTGAAAAGAGTAACTGCTGAGTTTCTTGCCGGTTCTTCTCAGTACAGAAACAACTTTCCGATCCGGTTTTAGTGGGGTGACTCGGGACTTACTTCCAATGAGAGCAAGCTTGACGCTACCATCCGACAAAACAAAGCGCCAATAAGCCACACAGGCGTAGGCAAGCTCGCTCGCATCAGCGAATATATGAAGTTCACTTTCATAGACGTTAGCCTCTACGTAGCAACGTGGGATGCGCACGTTCGCAATGGTGGCAAGTTCAGAGAACCAAGCTTGCCAAACGTCGATCTCAGTTCGCGATAGTTGGTCGTCCCAACCCACACTGCTACGCCAGAGTCTGAAACATGATACGACCCTTGACTACGACGGGAGCCAATAGGCCTAAAGGGTCGTATACACGCATAAGCTGGGATAACGCTTTTCGTTTTGTTAGTTTAAGATTTTCTACAAAGAGGTCGTCGTCTAAACCTGTTCTAAATCCTAAGCAGTCTTCTTTAGGGTACCACGTCACTCCTAAGGTACGTACTGGGCTAGGGCTACCCAAAGATACTTCTGGGGTTAGAGATGCACGTAATTCTTGGGGAACTAGTTCAAGTGCCCTATCGTCGTTGGATACCCAACCCCTCATATCGAAGCATGCCGCTTTGTGTACCGTGATAATGTCTGCAGCAAGCTGGGCGGCATCATGGACACTATCCTGGCTCAGAATGCAGTCATCCATATAATGATCTTGGATCACTGCATCAGCAGCTGTTGGATATAAATGGGCTAGGTCCTGAGCGTTTTTGTTTTTTATGTAAAGCGCAGTAAAAGGGCTAGAGCATGCACCAAAAATCACCGAGGTCATTCTGAATTCTTTTATTGGTTCTTGAGGGTCTGATCTCCACAAATAGCGCAACGCATCACGGTCTTGGCTTCTGATTCGAACTTGGGGGAACATTTCTTTTATATCCGCTGTCAAAGCTATGCGGCCTTCCCTGAATCTGAACAAAATCCCAATGAGCGATTGGAGGAGGTCAGGCCCTGGCAGTAGTAAGGTGTTCAAACTGACCCCGTGAGTTTTAGCAGCCGCGTCATGCACCACACGAAGCTTCTTTTTTTGAGGATGGTAAACGCCAAAATGTGGCAAGTACCAGCGGGGTGACGCTTCCGCCGTGTGTACAACGCCCTTCGATGTTTCGTTCGTGTGGTACGTGTCAGCTGTGCACTCTTCAGCATACCCCTTGCTAACCATGTCAGTCATGTAAGCCCTGTAAGACTCCGCGAAAGCACTATCTTTGGCCATACGTTTTTCCAAACCTTTAAAGCGCGATTCAGCCTGGTAGAAGCTATCAGGCACGGTAATGCTTTCGTGGCGCCATGGTAAACCTACGATATACCTACCTGTTGGTAAACGTTCGGTAGTAGAGTTAAGGGTATCCATAGCACGTTGATCTTCAGAGTTAAGGTAATTTTCACGTTTACTTATGCCAATACAGTCAAGTTTATACTGCTCCTTTATGAGATACTCCAAAGACTCAACTCGTTCAATGTCGTTGTTACTAAGCGTAGTACATACAGTATGATTTATAAAAGTTATAGGTTTTGTGCGCCTACCTAAAGAACCATATAAAGTCCAACCTAAAGCTGTGAGACACGCAACTGGCTCCGAACGGCGACCTTTACGGATCTCATGAGTTATAGATAAGTGCCAGTCCTCGGCACCAATAAGTATTGTCGGTACTGCATCAGTATATGTAAGCATGTCTGAGATTTCAGATAGATGGTTAAATTTGTCAAAATCGGAACGTTTTATAGTCTGCCTGTGAAGAGTCAATGAATCAAGTGCACGAGCATTCTCGATAGTGAATGTCTCTTGTGTGTACCTGCCTTTAATATTGAAATTGACGTATTGAATGCTTGCGTTTTTATTTAGGCCTCCTATTGCATTAATTTTAATTGTGTCGGGTGGACCTGTAGCACCAATTTTGTTAGCTACTAACGAGTCAATAATTGTAGCTGTGCTTCCGTCATCCAACAGGGCGTACGTATCATGAGAACCAGCTGGGCCGCTTACAGTTACTGGTACAACTTTAAGCAACGTAGTACCTTGTGTTTGCGCAGTTGACAAACCTACGACTTCTTCAATTTGTGGTCGTGAATGTGTTTTTGCAGTAGATGACGAGGCCGTGCCGTGCTGGAGTGCGTGGTGTCGCCGCGTACAGCCGTCGATGCCGCACGTTGCCGCTTTGCAGGCGTTCCACGTATGTGTACTACCTTTGAGGCACCTATAACAAATTTTCTTACTACGCAGCCAAGACCATCTGTCCTCGACAGAAAGTGATTTAAAATCGACACAATTTTTGACGTTGTGTGATTGGTTACAGTAAACACATTTAGTTTGTGTTTTAGAGCTATCAACTGCATGCACAGTTACCTCAGAACGTGTATGAGGCTTATAATTATTTGAAAACTTTGAGGATGAGGTAGATTGTGTAGAATCAGGTAACAAACCAAACTTAATGTGACGTTCAAGCTCTCGTACTAAGAAATCACTCAGTAGCTCTAACTTAGTTTTATTTTCGTGATTGTCAGATGCATAATCAGTCCATTTCATTCTCAATGTGTAGTTCAACTTGTTCAAAATGCAGTGGTATAACTCAGGAGAGTGTAAATACTCATTCTGTTTCAAAAGACGTATTGTTGCGACACTATTACGAACTCGAGATGTAAAATTAGCCAAACCCTTTAAATCCAGTGTAATATTTGGTAAATTCTTGAGAGATGCCACCTCGTGGAAGACGATCAGCTCCGGGCGCGCGAAGCTATGCTCGAGGAGCTGCATGACGTCTTCAGGCGTCTCGGCGGACAGTAACAATGACGCGACAGCATCACGCGCCGCTCCGGACAACGCGCGTTGAAGACGACAGACGTTCTCTATTGGAGAATAAAAATCTTTAGTTGTGTCGAAAGTTCGCTTAAATTGTAACCAATGAGACGGGTTGCCTGAGAATGGTGGTAGTTCTATGTCCCCAGCACATAGAACTACCACCATTCTCTCCTCGGCTGCGTCTGACTGACAACTAGAGCCTTGGTAGTGTAGGCAGTGTCAGCTATGGCCTTGATCATACCGGTTACGTCGGTAGGAGACAAATTAGCATTAGATGTATGGTTTGCCAAATCAGTCGAAATAGGTAGCTCTTGAGTGAGTTTTGTTACGTTCGTTATGTCGTTGTGAGCCGCTCTGGGTGCTGGAAGGGTGACTGCTTGTAGTGGCAGTTCAGCATAGCCCTCGTGAGCGTTTACGTGCTCAAAAGTGTGTGAATAGTTTGGAAAGTTCGATGCATGTGCAATATCCTGCGTGTCAGTCGGCTGTGACGCCCGTGACTGACTAGGAAGAGCGTTATGTGCACTGTCGTATCTCTTTCCTCCGTTTACAGGAATGGAAACAAAATCATTTACCTGAGAGCGTTTGGTAACATCGTTTACCCAGGTTTTCAGCCTCCGAGATGAGTGGCGGCTACTGTGCGACCCGCGAGAGGCAGCTGACTCAGCCTCAATCGCAGCCAACTCGGCACGTAGCTCGTCCTGCTCTACTTGCGCTTCCATAGCTGCTAATTCACGCTGGCGCTTCAGCCGCTCCTCTTCTGCTTCACGCTGGCGCTCGAGTTGCCGGCGTTGAAAACGTGCCTCCACAGCTAACTTTCGCGCTTGGATCGTGGCGGCTGACACTGATGAACTTGTGTGCTCTTTTGTGGTACATTCACTATCACATTTACTATCACTATCACGATTATCGTGATCCCCCTCGTTTTCGACTGTGGGGCAAGCCCCCGGTGATGCCATCAAAGCCCGTTTTGTTTGGCTTCTCGTTGAAGGCATTGAAAATTTTGTTTTTGAAAAAATTGAATTTTGAAATTTACGTAAAACTGGTTCGAAATGTTTTGTGGAGAAGGACCAAATTGTTGCGGACGTGGAGGGATCAGATAAATAATGCAAACGTTTAAAATGGTGATAGGAAATTATAATTAAAGATTTTGCAAACAAATTAATAACAAATCACGGACGTAAAAGAAAAACGGACGGAACATCAAACTAAAAAAATGTGAAGCTAGCAAGGTCATACAACTTCGTTAGTTGCACACGACCTAACGCTCACACAAACTTACTAGGTGCTACAATCTAACGCCATTTTACCCCGTGTGACAGCGCGAATGACACGCGTGTTGCTTATGACAATATTTATTTAAAAATGCCGTCTTGTGTGGTGAAATCATGTAAAAACTACATGAGTAAACTTAAAAAGTCACAAGGAATCACCTATCACAGGTAAATTATGATAATTCGTTATATTTTCTCCTAATTACATTTATAAATTGTGATGACAATTTAAAAGACAAAACACAACAGTGCTGCCACTTTTTTGACGGTAAAATTTCCCTAAATGAGGGGAAATCTGTATTTGTCGTATTGGCTCGACTTTAGTATCATTACAGGTAGCTAGGAGCTTAATTTTTTTTTCGGTAATAGATGTTAATAAAACATGTAATCCTGTGAAGTTTCATTTTGCGGAAGTGAATACTGTTCGAGAAAAAAAATCCTAAAGTTTACGATAACATCGGGAAATGTTAGGTTTTTTTCCGCCATTTTAATGATTTGTTGCATCAGGGGGGCTAAAACAGCAACATTTTAGCATTTCATATTATGAATCATCTATTTGACGTTTCATCTAGACCGCGGTCCGTTTCGAGTCAAAAGTGAGTAACAGCGCGCTGACACGCATCCCGAATTGATAAATTGTATGAACGTGAGCGACGTCAGCGCGCTATTACTCACTTTTGACTCGAAACGGACCGCGGCCTAGATGAAACGTCAGTTAGATGTTTCATAATATGAAATGCTAAAATGTTACCGTTTTAGCCCCCCAGACCAAGGTTTATTTCTGAAATTAAATTTAGAAAACCATATTATTATTGCTATTCTCTTTAAATTATGTTTTTAATGAAAAAAAAATTAAGGTAAGTAGCATTTAAGGGCTTCAATGACGAAAAAATAGAAGTTTAAAGGTTTTGTTTTTTGGAATTGTCATGAACAAAACGCAATCCGCCATTTTGTGCTGTCAGTGGCTGGCTGTTGACCTGTCACTCGTTGTTGTGTAGGTACCTACCAACTCGCGTCTTTTATTTTTTCACGGCCTTAAGCTAGAATCGGGGCACAAGCGACTGGTTAGGGTTAGGTCAAGTTGGAAGGCTAAAGGCCGGAGCGTGATCGAAAATAAGAAATAATGATATTGTATATAAATAATCTTCAGACTAAAGGTATCGTTAGGTTAGGTTAGAACTGTGACCAAAACCGCGCGAGCCGAGCGAGCAAAGCGAGCGCGCGACACAATTAATATAAAATAACACTTGCGTGATTTTTAATAGGTTTCCTAGTAGTAAAAATCGACGAGATGACTGGGTTTCAATTATGATTCTTAAGCTCCCGGCTCCGATATTTCAGAAATTTAAACATTTTCTTTCTATATACGTCCCACTGCTGGGCACAGGCCTCACCTCAACTATGAGGTGGCTCGAGCCATACTCCAACACGCGGGCTCAGTGCGAATAGTTAGAGGGGTGTAAGGTTAGTGATAAACCTTCTGTCAGATGTTTAAAATAATTAAAATCATAATCGGACTTAAGTTAATAAACCCGGTTAAAATAAAAGGTAAACTTTAGGGAAATTTATGATTAATATGGCATCCCTCAAATTACGCACACACCATAGACTGGCAGCTGCCAGTATCCTTCACTCATGATTCGACGAAGTGGCGTCCGTCTTTCTTTTACGTCCGTGTAACAAATATAAAAGACAAGTATTTTGACATGTAAAACGAAAACCAGGGAAAATTGAATAATTAAAAAGTTATGAAAAAAAGGCCGGTTTGCCACAGGAGCTATAAACCCACGCTTTTTAAACAATTATTACCTATGCAACTTTACTGTTACCAATAAAACAGAAAGCTCACGAATAATATGTAAGACTCTTAATCTACATTTGATACTACAAAGAACGACAAAGTAAGTTCGTAGTTGTTAACAAGCCAACAATTATTTATCCCGACGACAAAAGCCTTCGCGACGCTTTGTTAAGAACTTTCCGAGCAAAGCTCATGTATTAGTTCAAAAGAACTACTGAGAACGAGGCTAAAGGTGATACGGATTTCACAATGAAATTCATATTTACACGTTTTGAAATAGTCCAAGAGCCCGTGAACATTTTGTTTGACAGTATTTTCCTAAACTTGGAATTTATGTATGTAATCGACACTGAGTGAATTTTACCTAAATGTCCACCTACGTTATATTGTTGTCAGTTTCTTGGGTTATGGCTAAAATTTGTTTCAACTGACTTCAAAAACGAAGGAGTTTATCATTTTTTTTTGTGGTTGTTACCTCAGAACTTTTGACTGGGTGAACCGATTGTGTTGATAAATAAAAGGTTTTTTAGTTGAAATCTAGTGCTGAGTAGATTTACTTTGGTCCAGTTCTGACAGTGGTATCCATAAGAAAACCTTAAAAGCCTTTGCAATAAGGACGTGCGTGAAAAATTAAGTCTGTTCACTCTCTTTTCCTATTTTTATATATTCCTTATTGCCTAAAGTCAATCATCCTCCGTTGTGAAAATCTTGACGGAAAAACAAATTACACATACAATAACAATTAGGACGCTGTCCATTTTTTATTTTTTCCGGCCTTGCAAACCGACTGTGAATTAACAGCATCCATTGCTTTCAGCTAAAACCATGAAGGTGGCGCAAGGGCAGACGTCTGAGGGCCAGTCAAGGCGCATTAAGCATAATGAAAAATATCAAAGTAATTGCTTCGCAGTCTAAGTCAGCACCAAGACTGTGTTGGGTATGCAAATGCAGTACTTGAGGTGTGGAGAGCTATTGTATGGCCCCGAGTAACGAATCTTTAGCATTCTCTTTGTTCAGGCTTAGTTTGAAATATTAGGGGTTTAAGAATCGTTTAGTCTAGTCGGAGATGGGGCGGCCTGATAACATCTGAAAGCAAGGTTTCTCATTAGCCTTAGACCCCTGCAAGCATCCGTACTGTTGTTGCTCGCAACTCATTGTTGCTGTTAGTCTGTGCTTCGTGCCAGTCCCCGCATTCCTACATGGTCGATGAGAAGGAGTCGCTGAGGTTTTAGTCGGTAGGCCACTGTGTTGCCCTTCCCAGTAGGAGGGTCTGGATTGTATCCAATTAATAAAAAAAATAATTGATGAATTATTATTAATTCCTGTAGATTTATTTATTTATTTATTTATTTATTTCATACATCTTACATGCTAACAGATATAATCCAAAACGCTATATAAGATTAATTAAATGCCAAATAAATCAAATTAAATATGTCAAATAAGTTAAATATCATTATGCCAAATAAATTAAATATTATGTCAAAAAAATTAAATATGTCAAACAGATTACTTAAACAATAATGTCATTTAAAATTAAACTAAATTGATAACATAGATGTCCCAATCCATCGGCAAATAGGTCAAGTTCATAGTGCTGAGCAAGTAAGTCCCCGATAAGACGTAGCGCGCGTGCTGTGGGCGCGTGGCGGCCGCGCTCCGTGCGCGCAGCCGGCGGCTCCAGCAGGCGTGGGCGGCGCCGCGGTGCTGTCTGACCAAACGAGTCAGTTGGTATTTTTCGTGGGACAAGAAGTCGTACTCTCTCTAATATCTGTGGACTATCGATTTTATTGCGTATTACCAACAGATACTGGACGATTTGGGACAAGGCTCTTCTAAATTTCAGCGTTTCCATGTTTACCATCCCCGAAACGAACAGAGACGGATATAAATAGGGATAGTACCCGTATTGTTTTTTATATGTCCATCGAGCAAATTTTCGCTGAATTTTTTCAATTAACAGAGCATATTTCTCCTCATAAGGGCTCCAAATAATTGCACCATATTCCAATTTGCTGCGTACGTATGCATTGTATAATACTTTTGCAATCTCTACGTTCTCAAATTGCGATGCTGTTCTAATCACAAACCCTAACATTTTATTTGCTGATTTACATATTGCGGTGATATGCTTGTGAAAGTCTAATTTGCTATCTAATACTAAACCTAAATCTCTAATGTCAGTAACTTTATCCAAAGGAGCGTCAAATAAATTATAACTAGTCGTCAAAGGCTGAGATTTGCGCGAAAATGTCATAGTTTTACATTTTTGGCTATTGAATGGAAGGTGGTTGCCTTGACTCCATATGGATACCGCATCGATGTCTCTCTGTAACGTTGCCACGTCAGCTAGGGATTGGACACCCAAACTAAGTTTTAAATCGTCCGCATACAGGAGACACTCGGAAGTCAGAACGACCTCCGGTAAATCGTTGATGAATATAACGAACAGCAAGGGTCCTAGAGTGCTACCTTGGCTCACACCTGACCGCGTAAAGTAGTCCCCAGAATCAAATCCATTAAGCCGTACAAATTGTCGACGATTGTTTAGGTAGCAGGCGAAAAATTTGATGAGCTGTGGCGTGAAACCCATTATCGCCAGTTTATTTAAAAGAATATCATTGTTCACCAAGTCGAATGCTTTTTTAAAATCGAAGTAGGCCGCATCGACCTGCTTCCGTTCATCCATTTGTGTGCAAACATAGTCGACGTGTGCAACCAAATTGGTGGTGGTAGAACGTGCGCCACGGAACCCATGCTGACTATTATGTAAACTGTGTCTAATTTGACTACCAATGCGATCACTTAGAATTGCCTCAAAGATCTTGGCGAATACGGATAAGACTGCAATAGGTCTGAAAGACACAACATTCGATCCACCATCTCCCTTAGGAACGGGTGTAACCCTCGACAACTTCCAGACTTCAGGATACGTAGACTGAGACAATGAGAGATTGTAAAGAAAGAGTAGGGGTCCGCTAAGGACCGATATGCAGTCCCTGGCCAGAAAAACAGGAATACCATCTGGTCCGCCAGATGATCTGGGCTTGAGACGCCTTACTGCCTTTCTCAGATCAGCGTCATCTACTGCTGCTATAGACACAGCGGTTGCATCTGGATGACTTTGTACAGCTCGAGCAGCCATGACCGGATCCAATATCGGTTTCTCCTTATGAAATACAGAGGCAAAGTAGGTGGCAAAGGCGTCGGCTGCAGCTTGTTCCTTTACCTCCCTGTCTTCATAAGTATATGTATCTATATTTATTCTATTCTTTTTCTTATCTTTAACATAGCTCCAAAATTGTACCGGATCATCAATTATATTTTTTTGTAACAAGGTCATATACCTTTTATATTCACTATCAATCAGCTTCTTCACTTTGTCTCTATAATATTTAAACATAGCCTTATTAAATTCGATACCCTCCTTCTTGAACCGCTTATGGTGAAAGTGTTTATATTTTATATTTTTAATTATTTCTGCGTTATACCATTTGGGATAGACGTATCGCCGACAATGCTCCGTTTGTCTTTTTAATGGTACATGGAGACTTATAGATTCCTCTAGTTTATTGTAAAACCACTGAACGGCACTGTTAATGTCGTTCATGGTTGTCAGCTCAGTCCAGTCTAATTCCGCCAATGTACCATACAGGCCCTGGAGATCCGCTTTGCGCCAATTCCAGTCTGGATTGGCCTCCGGGCTAAAAGTCACAGGTTGTGGCGGTGATGGGATCGACGATATATCGACGCATGCAAGTCTTATCATAATATCTAGCATTGGATGATACCCGTCAATTGGCACCAGTGGATCTTCACTACGTGACACTGTTATCTGACTAGTTTCAAACCTGCCCAGCACCAGATCCAATATACCACCGCGATTATTTATAACATTATTATATTGTTTCAGAGAGCAGAAGTCACAAAAAAATGCATAATTTATTTTAACATTAGCACTGAAAGAGTTCAGATTGAAGTCACCTAGGATTAAAACATTTATGTCAGGATAATTACAAATTACATTTTCGATACATGTCAGAACATTCAGGTATTGTTCATCCTTATAGTTAGGTGGCAAATATACTACACAACACAAAATTTTTACTTTTTTGTATGTTACAATAGCGAATAATAATTCTTTGTCATCAGTCATATTATCAACATTCGTAAGTACTCGTACATTAGAACAGTTACGAAAAGCAATCAGAACTCCGCCCCATCCACAGTCACCCACCCTGTCTTTACGCACCACATGGTAGCCTGGTGGGAACAGTTCACTGCCCGAGACTGAGCTCGTAAGAAAAGTCTCAGTCACAGCTATTATGTCGTATTCATTTTGCGTAACATTATTAAGAAACGTATTAGTTTTCGTCCTTAGACCTCGAACATTTTGATAACACAAGCTGATCTCAAGGAATCTCCGAAGACACTTGGTTGTTCTTTTCTTTTGTACGAAAATTCTGCCGCCATGGCTTCACACATATGTCTGTAGCCCACTTATCAGATGACATCACAATTTCAGCATGTTTTAAAGCGACTCCCAGCTTAAACGACGCATAATGTCCACGAGGATTCAGTTTTTCTACCGTACACTCGTCACTGCCACATATTAATTTCAGATGTTCACGGACCTGTTCAACAGTAGTGCCCGCTTGCACATAATAAAGGTGCAAGAATCGACGTCTCTCTGCGGCGTGCAACATCGTTGAGCCAGGCGCTGCCGTACCCCGGAGCACCCCAGGAATAGAAGCTCGGGTTCGTTTACGCTTCACTACTTCCCAGTCGTCTTTGCCAAAATCATCACAGTCCTGGTTATGCTTAGTAGATACCGATGCGGAAGATTTTACCTGCGCGACCTTCAGAGTATGGTTCTCCGGGATAGGAGCAGCTGACGTCCCTATAGCAGTGCGGGGAGCCCCAAGAGACACGGTACTCGGACGAGTTTTCTGTTGAGATGGCTTATTTGTTTTGGTGATGGGTTTTTTTCCAGAAGTAGGACGTATTGGGGTACAAATAGACGTCGAGGTGTTGGGTATCGGCGTTGCATCACAAACCTTCTCGGTAACATTTGTCTTGAACAATTCTTCTAATTGTGTTACCTTATTTGTAATCAACTCAATTTTATCCATAAATACAGTCTCAAATGCCATAAACTGCTCAGTGATCAACTTGTTAATTTTGCTGATTAGCTGCGCTTCAAAATCAAGTTGCAAACTTTTTAACTCGTGGATGATGGTGTCCTTCATATTGTCTCCTCCAGTGTTTGCATCAATAGTAGTCTGCGAGTGTCGCGGCCTACGGATAGTCACATTATCAACAGGAGGCAAAGGATTCCAGATGTATAAGCTATACTATCGTAAAGTTTCATTAAAATCCATTCGGTAGTTTTTACGTGAAAGAGCAACACGGCACATCCATCCACACATACAGATTTTTGCATTTATAAGTAAAAAATCTAAGAAATATGTACGGGTCTTTATCCCATCCTTTTCGCTTAAACACCAGTAAAACGTCCTAGTTCGCATGCCCATTGCTGCACAAAGCAAATTCTTTATATCTTTAAACACCTACAAAAATGCGTAACCAAGGTAATATGGCAGAGAGCACCTTTTTACGAGGATAATAAGTTTCCGGTTAAATTCGGGTAAACAGTTCGGATGCAATTAGGAGTGGAGTGGTGGCTGGCGTGGCGGCCAACGGGCGCGGTCTGGACGCGCGCCAATACCGGAGGCCAGGGGGTGATACACAAATCACTAGATATCGTGCGACTGCGCGGGAAAAGTGCTTGAATTTGTTTATTACATGTTTTTTTTCTAATAGCAACGCTGTTTTTGATAACCGTTTACAACAGCTAACCCTTAAAAAACAGATATATCGAAAAACATGATTCTTATTTACATGCTAACTGATCATGATACTCGTACATTAGAATGATAATAATAAGAAGGCTCAATTCACCGAGCATACAGGGGGCTCAATTCATCGAGCATGCAGGGGGCTCAATTCATCGAGCATACAGGGGGTTCAATTCACCGAGCATACAGGGGGCTCAATTCATCGAGCATACAGGGGTATGCTCGGTGAATTGGGTCGTCTTATGAGGCCTTTTTACGAGGATAATAAGTTTCAGGTTAAATTCGCGTAAACAGTTCGGATGCAATTAGGAGTGGAGTGGTGGCTGGCGTGGCGGCCAACGGGCGCGGTCTGGACGCGCGCCAATATCGGAGGCCAGGGGGTGATACACAAATCACTAGATATCGTGCTGGTTGAAAGAAAGAAAGAAAGAAAGAAAAAACGTTTATTGCTTTTGGACATCGTACACATACAGATATAAACAAACGAAACAAAACGGTTTGAGAAAAAATGAATAATAAAAATGAATGGTTGCGCGGGAAAAGCGCTCGCATTTGTTTATTGGGTGTTTTTTTTCAAATAGCAATGCTGTTTTTGATAACCGTGGACAGAAAACAGCTAGCCATTAGAAAATCTGACAATCTGAAATTATTCTTATTTACTTACATGCTACTGAGCATGATATATTAGAATGATAATAACAGTTAATGTGTTAACTAGAGCACTATGTACCTCATAAGAAAGCTCAATGTCACCCAACGGGCTATGTTTCACTAGGAGATCGCATCAGAAATGAGGAAATGCATAGGAAAACTTAAGTCGCCGACGTAGCCCAGCGTGTTAGTGGGTTGAAATGGCAGTGGGCAGGGCACATAGCACGAAGGACTGATGGGCCGTTGGGGCCGGAAAATCCTCGAATGGAGGCCGTTTGAGGCCAAACGTAGAGTGGGACGGATGACCTCATAAGGATCGATCGATGGGTTTCGGTGGATGCAGACAACCGACCGCTCTGGAAATCTATAGGAGGGAGGGCTATGTTTAGCAGTGGACATCATGTGGCTGCTGATGATGAACTGGAGCCTGATCTGAAGCGGCCTTGCATTTCAGACTTCAGGTCTCACTTTCTTGATTTTGAATGCTCCTAATCCTATTGTAGACAAAATGTTATCAATCATCATCATAATGTCTTCTTTTCGGTTGCAAATGAGATAAGAAAGCCTTTCCGATGTAAAAACTTTAATTACTGATTCGCCACAGCCACAGATGATTAATATGGGTCAAATCAGTCATGTTTCAAGGATGTATTTAACAAGCAATGTGCAGAGCATGCGGTCCATGTGTGTTTGCACTGAACTTTGTAAGAATTTGTCATGCGATATTTTTAAGTTAGTAGGTATTCACTTAACAATTTCGCATGACCTGAAAATAGCCCCTAGGCCTAGTAGTTGTTGTCTGCTCCTTTTACTGCCAATTGTGCGGCCAAATAAGTTCTGGACTTGGCATATTTCTAGCCTGTACAACAAAATAGGAATCTGCGTGTATGTACTCTTGTGCTTGCATAATTTATAACTGTCGCTTATAAAACTAGACGTTTTCCGACAGCTGTATTAAAGTTGAACATCTTAGAGATAACAAATTGTGTTTTTGGGTAGTTCGCCAATTGTATTTTGTATGTGGTTTGAAGGGGTTCCGATAAAATAGCAAAGTATATGAATGTTTTGTGTGTGTGTGTGTGTAACATTCAAATGTTAATATTAATATATTAATATTGTATTGTTGTGTTATGTTAATATTGTACCGGTCCGGTTCTGCGACTAAGTTATGGATGAAACCTATTAAAGGTATTAGTCAAAGTTTTCTTTCTGTTTAGTTTCATGATTTGTTTCAGGTATTTTGATGTGATCAGTTCTACCAAGAAAACAATCTTATACAGAGTTTTGTCGAGATGTGTGGCGGCCTAGTCATGTTTAAAGAATGATAATTATATTAAACATTGATAGCGCGAACCTCACCCAGTTGTTTTGTCTCATAACAAATTCTTAAGCAGACGAGACGATGTCAGACGAGGTATTTAGGAGCCAGCTGAGAAACCTTTTATTGGAAAATCCATTTTATTCAACGGCCGAATTTATGAACCTTGACATGATAACGGATTAATTAATTTTATTGTAACCCATTGACATTGTTTATCTTGATTTTATTTGTTTTTTTTTTCTAATGTTTTATTTTATTGTAATATTTTTCGATTTTATTTTGATTTCAATTAGTTTAATTTTTATTATATTTTATTTAATTGTAATTTTGCTGCTGTCAAGCTGTTCACTGCTGTCAAGCTGTTCACCGCCACTCTTGAGGAGATCTTCAGGAAATTAGAAAACCACTGGCAGGAAAATGGGGTCTCCATCGGCGAAAAAAGGTTAACCAACCTAAGATTCGCCGATGACATAGTGCTTTTTGCCTCATCTGCCAGTGAACTGGAGACAATGCTCGAAGATCTGAGCAAAGGGAGCCTCGAGGACGGACTTCAGATGAATATGGAAAAGACCAAATTAATGACCAATAGCGTCCAGCGCAGAATTCATGTAAGTGATGCAGAGATAGAATATGTCCATGAATACGTATATCTAGGCCAAGTGGTTTCCTTTCAGGCGAGACAGGAAAAAGAAATTGCTCGTCGCACTGAAAACGCCTGGAGGAGCTACTGGTCTATGAAGCACATAATGAAAAGCGATATTCCTTTATCCTTTAAACGCAAAATCATGGACATGTGCATTCTTCCCATCCTTACATACGGCGCTCAAACTTGGTCTTTGACAAAGCATCAGAGGTCCGCCCTCGAAGTATGCCAGAGAGCGATGGAGCGTAGTATTCTCGGTGTCAAATTGACAGACCGCATACGCAACACCGTGATACGCTCTCGAACTGGCATTACTGATATCTCCCAAAAGGCTGCTCGGTTGAAGTGGAACTGGGCCGGCCACGTCTGCCGCATGCGAGACGATCAATGGGCAAGAATATCCACCGATTGGGTGCCCCAAAACGTAAAGAGGCCTCGCGGCAGACCTAGAAGGCGATGGCGGGATGAGCTAGACACCTTCCTGGAAAATTGGTCCACCATAGCTCTGGACCGTACAAAGTGGAGAAGTAGTGGGGAGGCCTTTGCCCAGCAGTGGGACACTACTTTAGGCTCATAATAATAATAATAACAATTGTAATTTTACTTCTCTGACGATCTCAATTTGAATTTTGACATCTGATGTAATTTGTAGTAAATTTAATTTGAGAAATAAATTACCTAATCTAATCTAACTGCATGTCGCTAACATGATAGAATACTCGTGCCTTGCGGGTTTGGTAACAACGTATTTGGTACCCATCGGGTTACAACGTTCGTTTTGGCCGCCTCGGGCCCCATCCCGTGCAGTTAGCTCGCCTATTTCACCCGCCCGCGTGATAGGGCCGGTATTGAGGTGCATTTTGAATCTGTGTGCGTTTTGTATTTACCCAATATTCTGTTACACCACCAGCTTGTTCTGAAGTTATGACATTCACATGTTTTATTGTCTACTAGCTGTCCCGACAGACTTCGTTCTGTTGTCAAACTTTCAGTGTCACGTGACAGGTAGTAACAGTTGCTAAGAGGAAACTAAAATTGGGATTTTTACTATATTCCCAGCATTTTCTTAATATCACTCACCTTTTAAACCTTCCCTGGACCATCACAAATATTTCAAAGCCAAAATAAGCCAAATCGGTCTAGCCATTCCCGAGTTTTAGTGAAACTAACGAACAGCAATCCATTTTTATATATAGAGATATAAAAACCATGTTTCTAGTTATAAACCAACTATTCTGTTACCTGAGGGTTGTCTGGAAGGGCAATTAACTTAGGGCAATTAAAATTAGGGCAAATTAGCAATAAGACCGCCCAAATTGTACATCGGCTCTAAAATATTTTTCTTCTTTGTTAATTTCTCTGTTGTGTTTGTGTGCAATAAAGTGTTTCTTATCTTATCTTATTCTTTTATTGGAAAAAGATTTAAAACTTATTCTGTTTGCGCCCAAATCGCGCCAATATCACACTGCAAAAACTATGACCAAATTGCTATGTAATTTAGGTGGATTTCTGTACGTCTATTCTTATATCGGCTTTTACACACTGAAGTTGTATCGTTTTTTCCTTCTTATTGTAAGTTAGGTTCCCCGCAACAGAGTCACCACGCCTTTACGCCATACGTGTCTGTTCTAAAGGAGCTGTCTTTCTCAGGCTTTGACTTGCTCGGCTTTTTCAATAATTACGAGTACCTACTCGGTTGAAAATATAAAAAAAAATAATCATACTTTAAAAATGTGTTGTTCGCTGTTTGGCAATGAGAGCGAATCAGAAATGGGGGAATCCGTAGGAGAAGTAAGGTCGCCGACGGACGTGCTAATACGTCCAGTGTTGAAATAGCAGTGAGTGAGGGCACATAGCACGAAGAACTGAATGGCCCTTTGAAGCCGAATGTTGTAAATTAAAGACCAGACGCAGCGGGAGACGCTCACCCGCAAGGTGGATAAATGTCCTCATAAAGATCACAGGGATTTGGTTCCTAAAAATATTTGGGTTTTGTCCTTAACCTCCTCGTCAAGGATGCCATTGACAATCATTAACCACTTTTGACAACCAACAAATATGTTGGTTGTCAAAACATGTTGGTTAATCATTGAACTATCACAGTATTCATTGTACAATAGCATTTGATATTTGTCATAAAAGAGTATTCAAAAAAATTTACAAAAATAAATCTTTTAAATATTTTTCCACTTACATGTACCAAGCTTAACAACAAAATCCTTACTTTTTGTCGGACCTTACCCTCGGAAACGTGACAAAATTGCTTATACCAAAGCTAGGGAAAATACGTTTCCATTATTAGCTCACTCAAACCCAAATACGATTTGGTGAGTTGTAAACATTTCTTACTATATCTTTTTATTCGCTTCAATAACATATTATCTTCTTTATGAAACCCCTTATTTGTAAACGTCAATCAAAGTCTAATCAATTAAGGTTCTTACTGGAATCTTCTTGATAAGAGCATCGTCAGAACTTGTGGTAAAGTCACATTGTTAATTTAGGTCTTTTGTCTGTCTGTTGACGTGTCATACATGCTTGAAGCTAACATAAATAAATGCTTCTTGAACAAAATCTCACATCTTTTTTCTTGACATTAAATTCAACTAATAACTGAGCTGATTCAATGTTAACCACGTCATTGTCATTTGAATTCCTATTCAATAATTAGGAATGTGTGTTATGTGTTAAAATATTTACTCATCCTTTGCTCCGTAGTAGTCAAGTTACAAAACTTTGCTACGCTGTCCTAGTTAGTAAGTTAAACCGAGTAGGTATTTCCTAGCATATTACATGATACTAAAACGATAAAACTTGAGCAAAACATTCTGTAGCACGTTCATTAAAAGTTAAGTACATTCAAAGAAGCAAAGAATATTGAAATCAAAAGACAGATCAGAAACATTTGCCTCTCGTAGTAAATTAAATGAAAAAAATGGTCAGATACCAAAAGTTCTTTCATTAAGGAGGCGAAGTGTGCATCTGTGGATTACATTAAGTTGACAAAAACAAACGTCATTGGTCGGTGTAAGTTTTAATTGCCTAAAGGAATCGCAGGCGGAGCCTTAATTAAAATATTACTTTGGAGACAAAGAGGAATGCCGAAAAGATTAGCGGTTTGTAGGGCGGCGCTCCCGTTGTGGTGGGCGGATTAGACTCTAGTGGCTTTCATTATGTTTCTAAGCTAGAACGGAGTTTATTTATGATGTTCAGTAGACAAGGTACATGTTGCCAAATGTCTCGTTTGCCAAATTGAGATTTGGTTAACTGTTGTCTGTCAAATGACCATTTGCCGATATTTCTTGGGCAAACCTTAGGTATAGAGTTGATAAAGCTTGTTTCAATGCTAGCTGTAGCTGTCTTAACCACTCCAGAAATAAGTGGTTCTCATTTGTGATTCCTTATACTTAAAACAGTAATAATTTGTATCTTGACTTAACTTTCGCACTTACCTCTAAAAATTTTTTTTCCAAATTGAAACTTCACATACAAGAACCTTAATGAGAATGCGCATCTGCCATGAACCGAGAAAAATGTTAAGGCGGCAACAACTTTACGCCTTTGTGGAGAATTTAAAGTTTTACGTGTTCTGAATATTTCAGTGTAATATTCGTTATTTACTTTATTGTTGTGGATAACGGGCTTAGGGACATTACGCCTGTAATGTTGTAGAATTTAAAATGGATTACTGTCAGAACGTTGTTGTTTTTGGAGGTTCATGAATATCAGAATTTGTCTGAGGTAACAATTATATCTTCTAATTGTGAATACCACACACATCCACGTGAAGATACTAGGCAATGTGGGTCTTCGACGATACATATGCCTATGTTACTTGTCTTCGGCACTTTAGCGGTGAAGCGGATTTCCCTCGAATGCTAACGCATTGTTCTATCACGATGCTTGCCTCGCGCTTTGTGACCCAAGCTTAGCTAGGTAGAACATTTAGAAGAACTAACAGGTTCTAGAAATTTAAATTAATGAACCTTTTACTTTTCACTATATACTGAAAACGGCGCTGCGAAGGTATTTTTATTGCTTTCTTAACTAGTTTTTTTGAAAGTTCAAATCTGGCTGGTTCGTACACCTAGTTTGTGTTCACCTCACCTCACCTCATCTCGATGGGTACAAAATCACTCTGCGACGTCTGCTTATGTATGGTCCGTTTTCCATAACGGTGACAGTCGGCGTGCCTTTGCTACCCGTCTGGGATAAAGTTATTACCGAAAGTTTTCAATAGGTTTAAGCTCCTTTCTTTTTAGATTCAGTAGTTTTGTAACCTCTCAGTATCTGTTTCCGAGTACTCAATATATCCTCCTTGTGATATTGTTTCTTCGCAATCGGATTAGACCGCGGGTGCGGCATGGCTATAAATTCTCACTCGCGATAGTAATTTACGTCAGCACTCGAGATTTATTTAGCAGGCCTTTTTTTGCGTACAGAGAGCCGTATGTTGTGCTACCTTATTTATGTGGTATCAGAGTGATTACTGAATGAGGAAAGATGGCGAAAGGGATGTTAGAGGCATTATTTGCTCGTTATAACTCTGTTTTAGAAAACGAACACAAAAATTATAAGAATGAATGAACGAACAAATGTATCACTTCCCTACACGGCGAACGTACGTGTTTGACCAACCACAATTTATTTAATTTTTGCAATTAAATATCATTTATTTGACAACAACAAACAAACAAAAAACAGTCAAACTGCCGGCAGTTATAATTGCTGTGCCCAGGCACAGAAATTATTTTTAATTATTAAAATAAAATTACAGTGAAAAATAAACAACAAGTAAATACAAGTTGCCTTATTTCCGAGTGGCTTTGGTTTTTTATAAGAATTTTCTATCACCACAATTGTACAATGAGCACAGGAAGGAGTTTCGGCCAGATTACAACTCGGGCCCATATGGTCTCCGAAAGCACAGTGTTTATACCGCGACGCTCAAATTCAAAGTAGCCTATATCAGAATGATTGGCCACTTGGAATTTTCCTTTTTCCAAAACAATGTAAAGCGCAACTATTGAATCATTATTTAAAAAGAAACGTGTGCAAATAACACAAATTAAACCCCTTTGTCACCCAATTCAGCCCAACATTGAACCCAGCCCCAGCACGTCCTTACGGTTCAAAATGAACTATTTCTATTCAGCTCAGTCTGCGCGAGGCGATATCCGCCGAATAAAATACTGGCTATCTTCGAGATTCCATATTGTCCCGAAATCCTTTTATAGCTTCCCTTGAAGAATTGAAATAATGGAATGTTTGGGAAACGGCACGATTTGGTTTTCTGCACGTGTTGGGAAAGTGAGTAATTAGCTCTACAGTATTGTAATAAAGTTGTAACTCTTCGGTGATCGAAAACAACGATACAAAACCTAAGAAACCTGGAATACGAAGGTAGGCCTGAAAGTTTCGTTCACTGTGACGGTTAGCAATCAGTGTGCCTATGACGATCCGATTGGGATAAAAAAGCCGTGAGCGTAGGAATGAATGGAAAGATAATGAATGAATGAGCTCCTTGCTCTAACCATAGTCTGATCGCGTCAAAAATGCAGTTATTTCATACTTGTCCTTCGATCTAGCACGCCCCCTAATCAATCAAATCGTTCCTAATTAGAAAGTCAAGTCCACAGTGATCAGTTGAACGCAAACTTTCGAACGGATAGATTGTGGATCTGTTTTTTTTGTCTGCAACAGAATTTAATTCAAAAATCACTGCACTCCTAATGCAAACGGACTATAGGCTCCACTGGTTCAGTGGTAGTGTATCAGCGACGAATATCGATGTTTAACTATGCGGTGGGATAGAGCCTACCTTATCTGGTTTTAGTGATTTCAAAGGCATTGTCAAGCTTCAGAAGGCACTTTGTCAGAAATTTCCTGGAAACAAAGGAGGCATGTAAACATGATACAAAAACGAGTAAACTTTAATAACCTTTAAGTAGATTTTTAAATGTTTTTTTAAAACAGCCTAAAAAAGCAATTAAAATTGAAACATAAGTTCAGTCGCAGCTACGGAACTTTGGCTAAGGCGTACGACATAGTGCGAAGAACTAAAGACCATTGGGGCCTTTTCTTACACAAAAAACATGTCAACTAACAAACTTTATTTCCACTTTTACGGCCAAGTAAAAATAGGACTGAAGCAAAAAGGCTGCGGTCACAAATGGCCGGAATCCATTAAACATTCATCACCTTTACCCAAAGTAATTAGTATTAGTTTGCTTAAAAATAGTACGGTCTAGACCCTGAGTATAAATCAGGGATGGTAAGCTCCAAATCTATTATCCCTTGGTCGTTAATTGGCCAAATCCTACCCTAGGCCGACCCAGCCGCATTATTATTGAAGGTCCAAACGAAGCTTATTTTCGGAAGAACGCCTGACGGTGAATAGGGTTTTGGTACAGCAATTTTGGACCAACAAAGGCTTGGAATCTAGAGGTGGCTCAAACTCTGTCAGAATTAGAGGTCTTTGTTGCATCTAAATATTCAGAAGATAGCATGTTAAGAAATAGAAAATAAAATCTTAAGTTTCGTTTTTCCCTTTTCAATGAAATGTTTACATGATATTATTAACTGTCTATGTGTTTTAATAATAATGAGGTTGTTCCCAACGGTAATCGAAGGCAAAAACAAACAACAGCCTCTTTATGTCCTTCTACCGGAGCCCTGCCTGTAATATATGGTGGCCTTATGGTTACGCGGGCTGATTGCGGATTGGTGGATGTCAAGTGGTATCAAGTCGCCTTCAGACCTCGTACTAACGTTTAACGACTGACATTTAGCGCTAGCTAGGACTAGCTAACTGCCTAACGTGTCCTCCGAAGCCCGTAGATACCCAGAAATACATCACTAAATTTCAGTCAGGGTGGTCACCAATCCCATTCCCAACCCATCGTGCGTTGTTTTACAACGGCGATAGTTAACGATCTGTCACAACTGAGCCTCAACGACCTTTTTTTTATTCATAGGTGATTATGCCAGCACTTGTAACTACATCAGTCAGGTATGTTAGTTTTCGAAATACTGCTTAGCTGGATTCAAAAATTTCTTCCCTTTCTCTCTTTCTGACTTTCAAGTCTTTTAATAAGCTAACACTTAAAAGCTTTTTACAGATTATAAATTTCAAAACTAAAGCTTTGAATAAATCCAACTGTCCTAGCTCTCTATAATCTGATTTATGCCTTAAAGTTTGTACTAACTCCATTTCTATTACCTTTCTTTAATCGTAAAATACGGTGGAAATATGTGAAAGAATATTTAAAAACTCTCGTTTCGCTGAAAAAACATTTAAATCTCCAGTTCAGTGGTTTTGAGTTAAGAATTTGTGGAATCCATCAATTTATACGATTTTCTTTAGCGCCGAAGGAAATTCCTTCCCGTGCTGATAAATTAGACAACCCTGATTTATTCGAGGAGTTCTTAACGTAGCTGTACAAAGATATATTTATGTACGGGTAAGTAGATATTTCAAATGTAGAAATGGGAAATGGAGCGAATGTTGTTGGTCCCGTGTAGGAAGGTAGCTTTATATGTATCTGCTAAAAAGGCAGGATAGAAGCGAAGAGTTTTTGATTTAATCTGAACGGTACGAATTACTTGGAAATATAATATTGCTTTTTTTTAACGTCTATATAACAAACAATAATCAAAGACATACAGAAAGCCAGTCATAGCAAGCCCAAGCTGATAACTTGCGTGAAGTTTTCAAATGGAAAACAGTGGCACATCAAATATATTTACAGTGTGTCTAAAAAAGTAATTACATAAATATTACACAGACACATTCCTAAACTACTTCCAAAGTTATGACTGGAATCTGTTATGCATGAGTCTGAATAATCTGCCTAAATCGGTACATCCCAACCTATTTACATTGCGTCAAAACTTCGATTGTGTCAAAATAGAATCGGCCCTAAATATTCATGAATCGAGGAGCCTATAAATAAGTTTTTCGATTACGCACAGGCCGCGTAAAACTTATACATCATACTGCACGCGGACGACCACGTACCCGGAGTCCCGCCGTAAAAGCTACATTATATTAAGTCGTAAATTTGTACAAACACCACATGAGCCAATTTCCCACACTTATTTGTCGCAGAGCGGGGTCTGGCGTACCCGATGTATGGACAGAAGCCGTTTAACCTCGAGAATGGGTATACGTGACGTCTCCGCCCTGACACGTCGCAATTTATAGCGGAACGTGGCTTCAAAACACACTGCGTTTTCCAACTGCCGCATTCGGTGTCACGTTAAATACCAACCGGTTCTGATTTCTTCGCACGTGAGTTTCTGTGTCTCCTGTGTGCTTTGGCAGGGAACTCATAGGCGATAGCGTGCGCTTTGAAGTCTCTTTCTCGGTGATAAATCGCTCGGTTCAATGCACTTTAAAGGGTGTTTTAAAATGTATAGACCGTCTGAAGATGGTCCGTGAATCTTGGAATATCATTTATGTGCATACTTTAGGGGTTTACAGTTAGGCGATTGATATAAATGAGGTTCACTGAATCTAAAGGTTCACGTTTAAGTTTGGCTTTTGATCAGATATGCTCAAAGAAATATTGCTGGTTTCTAAATAAGTAGATAGAAAATGTTGACTTATGGAGCTTTTGTTGGATTTTCGTTTACATTTAATATGATTTTGTAACGCATTCTGACAATGTAATATATTTTAAACGTCCGTCTCACCAGATGTAAAGCCAAACAGTACTCAAACTGTCTTACTGGGAAAGATGAGGCCTTTATTAATCGCTGACCTATTTGAACGTGTAGGTGTTAGGTGTTACCTTATGTAGAGTAACACTTACGCGTGTCCTATATTATTAAAGTGCACTATAGCTAGAGTTGTAAGATAAGATTCAAACAGGTAGAAAATTATTACTTGACCGCACAATTTTATCAGTTTTTTTATCTTTTTTACCTAATGATCGATAAATTCTGACGCTTGGCTCATATTACGGGCGAAACTAAACAAAATTTGTTAATTTTTTTGGAAAAATATTACAGTTACTAAAACATTATTTGCAACTGCTGGTTTCTTATTTTGCGGGTTTTTTTCTTTTTGAAATTGTTTATTCTTTAGTTTGGAGGTGTTTCTTTGATGAACTTGCCGTGGGAGGTGGCGGAATTTTAGTCAAAATAGGACGTAGGGTAGCCATAAATACGACAGTAAGGTTTATTACAAGTGCACGGAGAAAGAAAACATTGCAAGTCAACATCTAAATAGCGGCCATCTTTAGTCTCACCTATCCTAAAACAAACCTCGCCTCACCCACGCAACTGTGTGTTGCGAGTTTAAAAGCTAACCGAGGCATTAGGCGTGTTAACAAAAGACGCATTTACGAGAGCTAAAGTGCAAAACCGTGTTGAGGGCGGGCGAGCGCCTGTGCCGGCTTACGGCGTGCGTGATGACTTTTTTTTGCTAAATTATGAGCGACGTGCTTGCAAGGCTCTTAAGGCTTTTTGGGATAGGCTATAACTGATAGCTTATTCAAAACCCTTGAATTTAGGAAAGGTTTTTGTAGCTTGAAGAAAATGAACTAACGGCTATGGTGGCTGAATTATGGAACGACTAAAACAAATTCAAAATTTTAAAAATATGTCGTCTCTTAAATGGGCTAACATGTGCGACGAGATAAAATTATAACTATTACGCTTTCTCGTTCACTTACGAAATGAAATTGAATTAACTGAACACTATGAGTTCAATGAATAACAAAACAATGCGAGTTACTGCAGTCGTAAAGTAGAACGAATGGCTTAGTTTCAGACTATTTATCTAATAATACATTATCATCATGAACCGCTGCCTGACGTCCACTGCAAAACATGTATGGGCCCGTGTTCATGATTTGCAGTGGACGAATAGATTTCCGGTTGTCGGCGGCCAGCATCAACCGAAATTGAGCAACACATTACAGGTAACCGCAAATGAGCTGCAAGAGTTCCCTGACTTGACTCGAGAACCTCAATCCAGTTTTTCTACAAGTAGGCCAAAAATGAACATGTACTTGACAAAAGCTTATGTCTCTTCAGTACTAAACTGTTAGGAGCTCGATTCTCGAAGTTGTCGTCAAAATCGACTGCCTAGGGCCTATTGCAACTTGGTACAGTCGTTCTTACAAATCTAAATATAAACAAAACAAAATTACCTATATGTTACGTTTTACAAAAACTTGAAACGAAATATCAGCAGTTAGGCTTTCAAAACAACAATCAAAAAGTGTGTTCATTATCTAAAATGCCGTAACCTAACAAACATCCGTTATGTCTCTGCATAACCTATATAACCGCCTACATCCAAGTTCTATGAATAGTTTAACGTTTAACCAGCCACAGCTCAATTACCCACGTTACGTTCCTCCTAATGTCACCCTCGAGGCTTACTTTAATGTTAACATAATCAGAATTTGGGAGGACATTAAATGTCCATTAATTTAATGCATACGCCATGTTTTTGCGCTGACGACGTAACTTAAACTAGGGTTTCGTTTCCAGTGGGGTAGTATGGTGGAGACGCACACAATATCAAAGCGATAAAACCTGTCGTGGATTTTATTTATTTTACCGTATATTTTATAGATAGTCAGATATAGCTACTCGTTATTGTACAAAAACATTATATTTCAAGCAAATTACAGAGAGCTATGTACAATTTAGGCGGTCTTATCGCTAGAGAGCTATCTCTTGAATGAATGAATCAAATAAACCGAATCTGGGTGAGGTGAAGTAGTAGAGGGAAGTACTAATAATGATAATATTGAAATAAGGTCAGAAGATTCGGACTACACCCTACAGATACATAAGTTACTACAAAAATATACATACATATCAATAATATTTACCGTATATTTTATGTTATGTAGTACTACAATACTGCGTGCTATTAAGCATTTAATTTAATTTAATTCCATTACGTAAGTACACGTACTTTGAACAAAAATGTGGCCTCAGTTGTTTTGTTTTGTGATATTGTTTGAGTCTACCTTAGAGTTTTATGTGAAATTGTAAATTCAACATTTCAGCTGAATGACTTGATTTTGTGAGGTCGTTCCTAAATCTGAATAAGCTTATATCATGTCTATTTGTCACTTTTCTAGCAGCTCCTGTCAAGTAGAGGAAGCTGTTATGAAGGAGACGAAATAATGCAAGCGTAAGAGAAGCTTTTTCCCTGTTAGTCGAACTATAAAGTAGACTGCTAGGCTTACTTTGTTTTAAGCCTATAAAAGTAAAGGACGGCCTCATGTGGACTACCCGGGGTGTTTTTATTATCAACCTCTATTAGGGGTCTTCATAATAAACTTTGTTTAACTATCTTTTTTGTTTGTCAGCTTTCAATGTGTTGTTTAAGGGTTTAGATAATGTTTGAATGTCATGCCCTATTTAGCAGTACGTTACGTCGTCTCACGTACCTGAGGGAACTCTCCAAATTAGCAACGAAACTTTTTAATGAAGCGCCTTCTTTAACGAAACTTTTATTGCTCATATGTTTTTAAAATGGTACCCAATGATATTGTATTAAAAAAGAGATAGATAGGTTACTCGTGCTAAATAAGTGGCACCCGAAATCAGAACGAGCTGCATGAAGCACCTGAGCAAAGCATTGACAGTTGACGACACAGCGCTTCATGTATCTGTCTCGTTTACGCTCTAGTAAACAATCATACTATCTTGTCCACACGTTCAAATTATATAGGTACGTACGGCAGGGGACAATTTTCGACTTCGCATCAGTACTGACATAACCTGTCTACCTCTTTTTTATCATAATATCATTGCTAATTAATTATACTTAAATTAAATTTTTAGGGTGAAATTAGTTACTTTCATAAGAAATCAAAGGACGTTAAGAACTACTGCGTAAGTGAAAGTCCGCACAGAGTAGCCGGCAATAGTTCGTTTATTACAAATCGGAATCAGTTCAGTTTAGGAAGCGATTAATTTCAGAGCTCTCTCGATCGGAAAAAATAGCAATCTGAAGGCAAAGATTGAAGGAGGCAAGTTTAGTTCGGAAAGCAGTTACTGTTGTACGTTATTTATTGTCCCAGTAACGAGTTGTCGAGTAGTTGTTAGGTCATTAATAAGTTCCGGCCTCATTTTGCAAACGCTGCAAGTGGGCCGCGCTCTCGGTGTTACGATCAATGATATTATTGTGAAAAGGAGGTAGATAGGTTACTTGTGCTAGAATAGTGGCACCCGAAATCAGAACGATCGTGCACCTGAGCAAGTATTGACAGTGTTGACAGTTTGAGATGACATAAATCATCTACCTCTTTTTTATTAAAATATCATTGGTTCCGATAAGTCCTTTCTCGTTTTCAAGAGTGGGAGGTTCTAGTGTGTGTTTTCTTATTAGAGTAGCTTCTGTTTCTTTTGTGATTGAAATGTTCTACAGTTGGCAACCGGTGTTAAGTCAGTATCATCATTCGGAGCCATAAAACGTCCTGTACTGAACTTTCTCTAGCTCACACCTGTACATGATATAGTGGTTAAAGCTTCCTAAGCAACTATTCCATGTGGGTAAATATTTTCCGAAGAATATAGCAACCAAATGCGAATTTTGCTGTGATTTGTTGACCCGATCAAAAAGATAAACTATCCTAATAGCTATCTGTAACTAACTAATCGACCTATTTGAAAAAGTTATTAGGCGATTCACACCGCACGGTCCGAACCGCTCGTGCTATGGAACGCCCCAATACCACTTACTTAGGGTGCGTTCTGAATTGAGTCAAAAGTGATATTAGCTCGCTCACAAGCGTCCCGATTTGATGATTTGTACGAGGTGTGAGCAACGTGACCGCGCTATTATCACTTTTGACTCAAAACGGACCGCACTATTAGTTCTTCATGCGCTGTTTTGCCCACTGTCACTCCAATGCGTCAAGCTTATGAACCATGAACTGTGAACAATATGAGTTACTGTCAAATACACTACGTCACTCAACCCTGTCTGGGGCCCGGAAGGTATTGTCACAGTATAAACCTTACAGTAGGACATCTAAATATAAACGTGCCACTCTCGGTTTGAATGTGTGTGTGAGCATCGCGCGCCGTGTCTCGATATCACGCACACGCTAGCATAAAATAGGAAGGCATAGGCAGGCGGCAGTTCGGGCGGGCTGTGTCGCGTGTCTGTGTGCACGCTAGGCTAATAACTCGGCGGGCGGCCTTAGATAGCCTACTGTATGGTTTATACTGTGGTATTGTCGGCTGCATCGGCTGATCTAATCAAACGAGAGAGTGATGGCCGACATTAATGCCGACAGGGAACTCATTGGTGGAACGGATTGCTGCCATCCGTTTTTAGTATATTTTGCTTTATTGGTAGAGTTTTATTAGTTCGTATTGATTTGGGCGCTTGTACATAGACCCCGGGAAGTTACGCAAAATACGCAGTTTATTAGAATTTTCCCAAAAAGGAACTAAATTTAAAATCTCATTTTTCAATTCGTACAGCTTTTACAGAGTGTGCTACTCTGTAAAAGCTGTACAAATTACTATCTCAAACTGTTACTTCTGTGCACATATTTAGTTTCGTTTCTTGGCTATCGCCAAAAATGTATGTGATTTCTTTCATTTACTAATCTAGAATTAGGTCTTGGACCTACTTGTAGATTAGTAAATTATCTATCCTCTTAACACCAGAACTATGAGTTAAGATCAAAACTGAATCTTGATTCTCTTCCTATTACCAGAACTGCCACCGAAGCGCAACTTAAACAGAATTCTAGATAACTCGAGCCAACTACTGCATCAAGTTCTATCGGAGTCTACCTGTCTTCGTCTTCTATTGGATATGGATCCGCTTGTTTATTTGCAAGGTTTAAGGATTTAAATTGGAGGTCATTAAGACTTTCTAATTAATAATTTAAGACTGTGACACGAGAATTTTATTTATTAATGTTTAAGATGTGAGATGCCCCTGGCGCAGTTGGGACAGTGATCGGCGACGATTGCTGTTGCAAAGCAACACACGCCGGGTCGGAAATGGGATGGGTGACCAACCAATTTAGTGATGTGTATATCAGGCATCTTCGTGCTTCGGAAGGCACGATGGCAGTTGGTTCCGGTTGAAGTCGCTAAACGTCAGTCGTTAAGCCTAGTCAGAGGCCTTAGGGCGGCTTGGTAACATCTGACATTAAGGTTGACTAACCTCACACCCCTTCAACAATCTGCACTGAGCACGCGTGTTGGAGTATGGCTCAATCCACCTCATAGTTGAGGTGAGGCCTGTGCCCAGCAGAGGGACGTATATAGGCCGTTTATGTTATGTTTTATGTAAGATAACATCCCATTGCAACCGTGCGAAGCGGGGGCGGGTCGCTGGTCATTAATAAAGTGTTCTAATAATGTCTTTAAATTTTGGTCGTTTCAAAATGCAGGGGTAATAAAAAAGCGAAATTACGCCTGCCCCAAGTCTGCCTCGCATTCTGATTGGCCAATCAGCACGATTTATTCGATTCATTAACTGTTATCGATAGTGGCGATTGAATAATTTTTCAATTTGACCGCTGAAGCGATTAGTTTAATCGAATGAGCTTTCGTGACTTCTGATTAGATGTTTATTGGATTTATTGCGCTGGAGTGCAGAAAACGGTTTAGAGAAAATAGAAGGTGTTTTTTGACCTCGTATTTTTATTTATTAGAAAGTATTAGGCTTTAGTATTAAAGCCACTACCCACCTGTAAGTACAATATTTTGTTAAGAAATACAATCGCAATGTGCTGAGGCCAACAGACCAGGTCACCAAAAATGGTCAAATGCATGAGGACAAAAAATCCCTCAACTTGTTTAGGAATTTTACAGATTATGGCAACTTGCTCTGCGGTCCTCTGTAGAGGATAAACTGTTCAAAACATGATTTTTAAATTTTTTGTCCATCCGTAGTTTCTTTATTCCGTGCAAAACGTCAGATTTTCATGAAACTTTGTGCAGTTAAATTATCAAACTAAAACAATATTATCTGTGTTACTGTAAAACAAAGTTAAAAGGTTAAGAAGTAAGTTTTCTCGGATGAAGTCGAAGATCAAACTTGTTAACCTTTGTCTGGTTGTTGAAATTCTTCACACGAGATTAAATCTCAAGGAGAGCTCCTGAAACTATACGCCCTCCCTTCACCAACTCTACATCTCGGCCAAAATGGCCGTTGTGTTCCTTCAGCAACTAGATATTTGCATAAAACGTAAGTATCAAACGCCTTGTGACGGTAGGGAAACGTCGAAGCTCCACATTCGTCAGGGCGTCTATATTGGCGTTTTTGTTGAGGGGTCACTTGGAGGGGCCCCGTTAGCGGCTAGCACTGGCGGCGGAGCAGTGAGGTAAATCTCTTGTGAATCCAGCTTTGCTGCCAAAGTGCCACTGTTGAGTGCCGTGGGGTTTTAGTCGGTGAGAGTCCGACATAACATGCCGGGCGGAAAGGTATCCATGAGGATTTTCGCAAGACAAAACACTTGCTTCCCTTCCTACATGAGACCAGGAATCCTTATTTTGACAGAGTAGGCGCTCGCTTTGGCAACCTTTCGGTGTTTTTTGCGCCATTTCATAATATGTATAAATCTGACTTGTTTGAACATTGGAAATGTCTGTAAGCAAGCTTATAACAACTTGAATGAATTAAGAAATAAAAAGTGCACTGCACTATACACAAACCAAATGTTTACACTAGCCGACATTTGCACAATTTATACATTAAGTTAACGGAAACAGTAAAAAAGTATATTTACATTCCAGGTAAAATATTCAGTTCCAATAATCTCGCGTTGGAAAATCATGAAAATAGGTACGTGAAAATGCAATGTTTGTCAGACGCGAATAAAGAGTAAAAATTATGGAATAAACATTTTTGTGACGAAAAATGAAGTTATACGCAAAGGAGCTTGTCACTGTTATTATGAGTTTTTGTCCGAAGGACTGGCAGGCAAGCAGCAAATCAAACAATTGGTGCTAAAATTCAATGAAGCAATGACACTTCACTTGTTGCAGTCGGCGACATGATATTCAATGACACGGCTTTTCAAAATATTCAATACGGTTCGCGTAACGTTGGAAAACCATGTGTTTCAGGTTAGATATTTTGTGGCGGATACCTAGACGATATCATAAATGTGTCAGAGAGAGAATTAGACATTCTCACCAGTGCATTGTGAGAATGTCTAATTACGTCGATCCCGGCTTTGAAAATTAAATAGTTATTGTTTTTTAATTTCGAAACAATCCTCTGTTGTAAGGTTCCAAAAAATTATTGACTGTCATTTATTTTACTTTCTAATAAATTAAAAAAAGATTGAAATATAATAGATCATTCGTTTTTAAAATTCCTTTTGGGGTTTTTTTTATTTACCGCAAGTGGCTTTTTCGTCGGTGTACCACTAAGTCTTTGGTCCAGTCAATCTTTATCTATTTATATCAGACTCGACTGACTCTAAACTGCTGAAACTACTGTATTTAGAAACTTGAAATCTAGTTCAGGTGATGTATATACGTGAGCACTAAATATGATTTATAGATAGGTATTCAACCTCTAAGCGTCTACGCACATGAGCCACACGCCTCGCGCCACACGCCTCGCGCCACAAAACGGCACCACCCGCGTTTTCCCTTCAGTTTTAGTACATTTTAAATGGACTCGCCGCACGCTGTAAAGCCAAATCTGCCTCACGCTACAAACTCTAGGAATATGTCAGGTAGCGGCGTTTTGTAACGCCACAAGACGCCTCGTGTGCGGGGACTCTAAGGCGGTGAATTCGTCGCGGGAGGCCGCTAGTATTCAACAGCCGACAACCAATGATATTAAGAAGAGGTAGATACGTTGCGTACTGATGCGATGTTGAAAATTGACCCCTGGCGTACGTACTTATAATTTGACCGTGTGTACAAGAGCGCATAATTATTTACTAGAGCGAAAACGAGACAGATACATGTTGCGCAGGGTGCCAATTTTTTAACACAAGTTGCCGACATCCCTGTGCAAGCCCATTATTGACCATTGTTTTCGCGATGTGACGTCACGTAATGCGTGGGACGTGGGTGATGACATAACAAACAAGGATGTTCGCGATGTTGTTTGTTTATGTGCATCGCGCTGATGTATGCAAGCGGTGCAGTTGACCTCAATTACTGTAACATATATATGAAACGTATAAGTTTCAGTCTGCTTTGTAAGTTACAAGCTATACTTTTGAATAATACTAGTTAGCTTGAGAAATGTTTAAGGAAAATGCCAACTTGATAATATATCTTTTTTTTTTGTATTTTAATAGTAAAATATAACATCGTCGAAGCTCTTAAGGCCACCGACGTCAGCCATGTTTTGCGGAGCTAGATGGTCGCAAACTTCAAGCTTATACTCAAACCTTAGATGAGAGAGTGTTTTGCTCAGTGTTTGGACCCCCAGAAGGTTTGTACAAACATTTGTGTGTATGACAAATGGCTGTTTGTACTGGTCCCAGACCATGTTTCATGTTTATTTAGGAAAAAAACATGTAGGTATTGAAGTATTCTTATCCGTTGTCTAGTATCCCATAGCATAAGCATTAAGTTGCTTAGTTTGGAGTTAGATGACACTGTGTGCAATTAAAAATATGTATTTTATATTATTAGACACACTGTTAACTGTGTCGACTGGTTGTTATTGACCACACGGATGAATATTACGCCAAAATGTGGTCAGTGTGTATTAATTATTCGTTTTCATTTAATTAGTTTCAAGATAAATTGTTTCTAACAGATAAACCACCTATGGATAAAAAAAGTCTGAAATAAATGTTATAATTATTTAACTAGCTAACGTGAATGTACAGAGGCGCACATATCAACCTTTAAAATACCATTGCAGAATGAGTGTTATGTCAGCGGCATAAGTTGCCAACATATAAAGGTTGATGTGAGCGCCTCTGTATGTTGTTTGCTTTTGGTTGCTGAGACATGAGATTTGACCCTAAAACTTGCATAACCCGGGATTTGAACTTTCAGCTGATACGAACAGGGTATTAATAGAACACTATCAAAGCTTCTAATTCACTGAATCGGATACTGTGTGAATTGTGGGTTAGCATTAGTTACCTAGCAATTAAGTTTCTTGTTATGTTTGAGTTTGGTTGGTTATGTAAGCATTAAAGCATTTTAGAGGATAGTTTAATTTTGGTTACGTTATGTAAGTGACTAACGGATCATAAACTGTTAATAAAAGGATATTGTTATAATAATATTTACCAAATTGTTACCTATTACCTATTCATTACCTTTTCACGGATTTCTCAATGTAGAACCGAAACAAATTTTGATGAACAGTTTGCTTGAAAAAACAATTTAAAGGAAAAAAAATTAAAAGTCATTTTATTGCATAAATTATGAGCAAGGAGTCATAGATAGATAGATAGATAAACACTTTATTGCACACAAAATAACACATTTGTAAGGAATACATGTTCTCATAAATGTACAATTTAGGCGGTCTTGTTGCTAGAAGCAATCTCTTCCAGACAACCTACAGGCAGAGGAAATATGATAGGACGGGTTCGCAAGTGCACAATTAATTCAGCATTGGAAATTGTTTACATAAGTAATAATAATAAACGAAATACATAAAAATACTTATTTTAAGTGGTAAATGAAATACACATAATGTTTTAAATACACAAATAAACCTAAACAATAAAATAAACAATATATATTTATATATACATACATAATACATATTATACATACAATACATGAGATTATAGAAAAAATGGATGTGTATGGATTATCCAAAGCAACATCAGCATATAGTCATATTTTTTTATCTTGGCAGGGTGATATTTTCATATTTCAGAATCATGGTCAGTCAACTAAAACTTAAGTAATAACAAATGGTGAATTCAAAAAAATGTGAGCAGTGCTCTAGTTCATAGAAAAGAGAGCTTAAAAAGAGAGCTGACCTCATCACTTTGTGAAAAAAGTACCACAAATATCGAGAAAATTATACATCCTTCGAGTTGCCTAATTATTTTATAGCACCGATTTACCTCAGGGCCTAAGTCCGACCCCTGTAATCTAGTCAACGTTTTCTCGCAATTAATTTTCCGATTCTACGTGGCCTTTGGATAATCGCTACCTATACCGTTAGGTACTTTGCCATGAATTAAAAGCGTTAAGCGGTTATGGAATACCTTAGTTATGGAGTAACGTAGAATTGAATTTTCTTCATATACGCTAAATTTAGTAAATCAGAACCTGAAGCACAATTTTTTAATGGTCATAAATTGCCGCACTCAGAGATGTCAATTAACGTTAATGGTTTATTAGAGTCAAAATTTCACATTCTTAAAAGTTCTTCATTCAATTTGTTATAAAGTCTCGTTTCAAAAATGGAATTTTGACTCTAATGAACCATTAACGTTAATTGACGTCTCTGAGTACGGCAGTTAATTGTGTTATGTCTTCATCTACTTTGTCAACCTTATTAAAATTTAATCCAGCGACATGTACATAGGCGCCCACATAAACCTTCACAAAACCATTGCAAAACGGGTCTCACCTCAGCAGCATCTTATGATGCCCCTATGTAAAGTTTTATGTGAGCGTCTCTGTACATACCTAAGATAGTTTTAGATTTTAACATTGCTTTAAGTGCTTGGTGCTAGACCCAGGGTACCTACGATATTAAAATTAATCACCTATCAGACCACCAACTCAGACTATAAAAACAAAACCACAGGATTATGTTAAGGTTATTGTTATCTACCTTATTTTATAGTTGCAGCATAAAGCCGAATACTTTGTAATTTCGCATAGTCTTTCGAATGAGATTTGATAAAGCCTGCTTTGTTTTTTTTATACTACGACGGTGGCAAACAAGCTTGCGGGCTGCCTGATGGTGAGCAGCTACCGCAGCCTATGGACACGTGCAACACCAGGGGCATTTTTTTTTGTTGTCTAATTTGACGGTTAGCTAACTCCCAGTTTGTTTGCTACTGACATTTTCGAAACTTTTAGCCTTCATTGAGCTACCAGTTCATACCTTGGGTCGAATTACAAAAGGTTGTGCATAATTAACCATGTGTAACACGATTAGGGCGAGCCCACCCTGGCCGGCGGAGCGTTCAGGGTGTCCTTTAACGCACCCTTACATTGACCGGGGGTTATTGTGAAAAAATAAATTTCCTAGGAAAGCACGCTTTGATAACTCAGGCGTTAGTATTTAGCGGGAGTTTGAAAGAAAGCGTCTAGTTTGAATTATTTTAACAACTTTTTCGTTTTTGTGAGTGTAGACTTTTATTTTAATGAATGGCCTGCGTATCGTTAAAGTACTGGTTTGAGTGTCTTCCGGTTATTCAGACTGCAATATCATATCATGACACCACCTATGCAATTCTGGTTCACGCCAAATATTGTCTCAAACGTGATCCGGAAAAAACGTCTTTTGGCTTCACCATTGCTATTTTCCCTCATTTGTATAGAAATAATTTTGAAATGTTATTTGGCTTCGTTCTTTTTGCTCAAACTATTGCCAAAATACAATCTCACAATCCGAACGTTCGAGGTGCTATTGCAGAATGCCCAGCTCATGAGGGTTTTAGTTCCGAGTCAGTTAGTCAGTTTAAAAAAAAAGATACCTATTAGAAGACTCAACATCATTTTTGAAGACCTATCCTATATAGTATGGGGTTGATGTTTTTTTTGAGTTTGAGCTCTATTATTTATAGGGAACCCCCAAATGTATCCTTTTTTTTCCATTTTCGTATCAAAATCTCAATGCGGTTAGCAGTATACGTCCACTTACTATGTTTCAAAAGTATAGCTGTTATATACAAAGTATAGTTTCGGAAAATAGTGCCTGTGACATACGGACACACAGCCAGACAAACAGACATGACGAATCTAAAAACGATTAACTAACTAAAGCCTTTTTTTTCTTATCAGTTAGTTAGACTATACAATATATCGTTATCGCTCCAAAGTTCTATAAAACACCTCGTACGTAAGTAGGTACATAACACGTGTCGTTAATGTCTCCCTTCGTGAATTAACTCAATATAGACTTCATAATAACGTATCCGTCTTGTTTTATGTTACTCCAATGTAATAACGGTAACGGGGAAAGATTTTGTAACGTATTTGATCGTTATTGTATACCTACGTTTTGATCTACAGAATCGCAAATGGAGTTGGGATGTGAACGTTATTAAGGTTGTTTTAACGTGCTCATCAAAAGAGTATGATGTTATTAACTTTTTCGAGCGGTGTACTCAGTCGAATTACTCATTTATTATGTTTACGGTGCATATGGGCTTTTTAATGGATGGAGTGAGATTTTTGCAAATAAAGGACAGGGTGATATGACTTAATGCACTATAGAACAGCGTGGCTTTTGTGGTCTATAAGTTATCAAAATTCAAGAAACGAGAAAATAACCTTTTAACCTAATTTGAGGTGCCCGAGGCCTGAATAAGGTCGTGATCCAGGCCGGATAGTGACAAAGGTGGCTGACCGAAATGTTTTTTTATGGATGACTGCGTGTTTCGATCACCTGCTTTTATTTTTTGTTCTGTATACAACATGCGTCGAGCTATCCAGTGAAAACCCTGACAAAAACCTGAGAACAACAGTTTCACTACTGGCCACTGACTCCAACTATGAGATGGTAAAAAGCCTACTCGAACACGCGCTCTCACTGCGAATGTTGAAGGGGCGTAATGATAATGACTCACCTTGGGTTCCCGAATGTTTCCCTGACCATGACATAAAAAGTCAGTGTACCTCTGACTTACAGATACTGTCTGACTCTTCGCGTAGGTATGCAATAAACATGGAGAGACATAAAAACAAACATGCCTCCCTGAGTGACTGCCTGCACGGGCGCGAGGCGTTTTACGATTTTAATCTCAGCTAATTCCGTCGCGGATTTACTCACGGCCCAATTAATAACGTACAAAATCTTTTACAGCCGCCGTAAACTGGGCAATTAGATAGAGGATGAGGTTTGTTGTCTTAAAAATTTGTGTGCTGCAGGTTCTTATGAAATCTGTATATGAATGTCCTTCGGTAACATGTGAGATCAAACTTATAATACCCTAACCCGTTATCGCAGTGGTTGTTCGCTGTTTTGTTCCAGCATTAGCACAAACTGGAGTTTATTGCCATGCTTCGTTAGTTCTGGATTTACCTCAAGGAAAACAAAAAACTAAATATTGCGTGTTTCAATTATTTAATAATACTTGTGATAGCTTTGTGGAGTCTGAAGCTTTCAAATGTTATGGCGCAAAAGTAGTACGATTTCATGTATGAATGATGCGTATCTCGCCCAGTTGGTGTTGTCATATTGCATGCCACCTAAAACCGGCATTTTAGGTACCAGGTACCTGGGGGTCTAAAATAGCAACATTTTAGGTGTTTCATATATGAATCATCTAAGTGACGTTTCATCTGGTGAATTGCTAAAAACGGTAAAACGGCGACATGAAAAGTGAAACACCTATTTGACGTTTCATATCTTAGACATATTTTTCTTTTTTAAATTTATTTCATGGCTTGGACTCTTAGACATAGTTTGATGACGACATTGCTACACCAAAAAAAAAAGTGTCGCGCCTAATAATTGTAAACTTAACGGTTTTCATTAAACAAATATTTTCATCATTACAACTAATAATTTAAGGCTTAAAAAGTAGCTTATTATTGAATTTGTGTGATTTCTTATCACTAATAATTGTAAAATGTTTTTAATTTACAATTTTTATGTCTGGCAATGAGGACCGTGACAGGTGGCCTAAGAACAATAATGTCACAGCTGTCAATCGAGATTGTAAATAATGTTCGTGAAAACTTGTGATAAAAATCATTTTCCGACCGGAAACTATGAATGAAGACAAGAAATTGGTGCTAGCTAGGCATGTTCTTGAGATTGAAGATATTTGCAAGGAGACATGACTCTGTAACAACAAAGCCCGAGTGATTTGCCAAACTTCTGCCTCGGCAATGGCGTACAAGACGACTTTATTTGGGAGCAGATTTTTAGGTTTTAATGCCGTACATTTTTTAAATAATACACATTATAATAACAAAAACGTTTTTTATTTACTCGATAATATTGGAATATTCACCAGAAGACAGCTAGTTAACGTAAATGTGATGAACTAAGTTCTCAGGAATTTCATTCAAAATGTGATAAACCTTCAGTGTCGTTTCCGCCACGGTCTTGGAAATAGGTTCAATTTATAGTCACTATTATGTATTCTTGGTGTCATTATAATAATTCACAGTAACAAATTTAACTACGAATACTTAAATTTATCCTATAGTTCGCACGCCGAATGATGATCCCTATGACGTTTCAACTGACAATTGTTTTAGTGATTACAAACAATTTCGATAAAATGTTATTTTGTAGGCAAATGTCATGGCATTCAACATAAAAAAGAATTTCTATTTATTTTGAAAAAAAGATTATGCGCATTGATGGACATAAAACACTAAATAAAAAAGGAACAGTCTTATTTTATTTTACTATTCTTTAATTTTTATTCAAATTGCATAAGTTGAATAAAACGAAAAGTGGTCGAAAGAACGAAGAAAGTTTATTTACAAGACTGGGATCGAGATACACAATACGACAATATCATTGACCAACCGTTAATATTAAACGTCACCGATAGCTGCAGTTCAGACTCAGATTTTGAAGACCCGCTTGACCCTGTATCAGATTCAGATTGATATAATTAAAATTCAAACTCAAAGCATTTGTTAAATTTTTCCAACAAATTATCGACATTTTGTTCATCGATGTGTCCTTCTTAGTCGATAACAGCTTGACGACGTAACTTTTGCAGCACGTACCATGTACATTTGCATTGAGTTTTTTGCCATTATTTACGAACATTACGTAGTAATTTCTTATTATTCATTTTTATAATTTACAAATGTACACAATTATGATTTTTTCGACTTTTTGATTGACCTCTAAAAGATTTGTTGTCACAGGACGTCCGTACAATGTTAAGCGCCAGCGAACTGTCATAGGGATCATCATTCGGCGTGCGTAGTATAAAAACGATTAAATAATGTTTACTGCTATGTGAATTTGACAGCTCAGCGCTGTCACCTAGTAGGGTAATTTCGTCTGTTCGCGTCCATTTAGTGCAGTTGCTAAATTTGACAGTGAATCAAAAAATGCTCCAGCACTGATTTATATAAAAAATATATATTATGTATCCATTATATTCTAGTTTATTTTAGGATCAAATTAAAGTTTTTTCGAAACATTGCATTTTTTTAATAGACAAATTACAGAATTAGATATTCTTCCAGAAATGTCAATTAGCGTCCACTGTAGACCATTTCGCGGGAATAATTTATCTGTTGCTTTACTGCCAGCATTAACTCTTGGGGACCCTTGCACATCTAACTTCCGCTTTGCCAGCTAGTCTCCCTAGCGCTGATTTGCATTCCTTGACAATCGCTGATGTTGTCGCTGGTTGTTGAATGCTTGCAGTGCTACTCTTACCTTGCTGTCGCTGTAGACCGTCACTTTTGTGACATGGTTGTGACGCTTGCCTGCTATGTAAGCGCAAACCAGAATGCATACATTTTGGTTTCAAGAACGCTGGCCAGCCTGCCCAAGCGTACTGATCTCTTTATCGCCGAGCCATCATCACATAGTGCGTCTGTGCACGCCAGCAACCAAGAGTTTGATTGATTATTTCCTGAATCCGTCCGTGTAGCATATAAATCCACCTGTGTCTGTTCTCCAGTGGTCTGTCTATGAATGAATAAACAGTAATCAGGTCTCTTCATTTCGCATTTCATTTTACGCTTTCTTTAAATGGTCTTCAGTTTATGTTCTCTCTTCATCATTATTTCTTGTCACCGAACACCTAATTAATGTTTTAGTTAGTCTTAGTCTTAGTTAAAAATGTATCATAATTATGAACAATACATTTGAAATTATTTTTAAAAGCAAGTTAATTTTATTGCATTCAAGAAAGAGATAATCATAAACCAAATTGCGTCCACCAATTTGGTTTATGATTATCTCCTGTAGGTATAGTTTACGGCCATAGCGGACTCAAACGCTAAGTTCTAAATAAGGTATATTTAATTCGCGTCTACCTCATTTTATTCGTTAAAAATGTAGCTTAAAATTCACATAAATCAATAAAAAACATCCGAATGCGCCGCTGCACACTATTTGTCCTTATGTGCGTGTGTCTTTGAACTTAACTTTGAAGTATTAGCATTAGTGACGTATTTTTAACTGTTGTATTAGTTTACTTAATTTCGAGGATTTTCCGTAAAATGGACGCGAATGGGGTGGTGGACGCGAACAGGCGAACTGACCCTAAACATCTAACATTCCTCCAATTTGACGTTTAAAAGTGCACCATTTTACGAATTCCCATACAAAACTGTCAAATTGTATGAAAAACAAATATGAATCATATTATGTTCATAATATGATTCACCTAATAAGTTGCCATTTTAGGATTTCAAAAAGTGTTTCATATTATGTTTCAGATATGAAACGTCTAATGTCGCCATTTTAGCCCCCCTGGTCCTTGAAAATCATCTCCATTTAATGTAGAGGGCCGAGCGGCGCTTTCCGCGCATTTTGACAATATTTCAATATGTCGTCTATGCTATGTAATTTTGTCAAACAATTGTGAGAGGAATAAATGAATTTATTTATATTTATTTATTTATGTGATTTATGGAAATGAACCTATAACGCCTACCTTTAGCGATAATGGGTAGTAAAATTTTTATCTTAACAGTCATCATCATCATCAGCAGACACATGATAACAATCTTAACATTGTCACAATTTATTACTTTGGGCATGGTATTAAAAAAATAAACAAAAAAAGGCGGACTTATATCGAGCTCATCAGGATAACGATAAATATAGAAATAGATTTTGTCTTGTAATAATATTTATTTACCTTTTGTCAGTGGCTCTTCTGCATCCTTATTCTGTACCAGCTCTATGGAAGGTAGTTCCAAAAATTGTTATAAATATGACCCAGATTTTATATTGTTGATATACGATCCATTATCCGAGATAAAATATAGCGTCATAACGTTGTACTTTAAAAGCGGAAGGTCGTAAAGCAAGCTTATTGGGCATCACACGGCGCTTGTTTATTAAGAGCCCTAGCGGTTTAATCAACGCGAAAAATACTTAATTAAACTCCTAAAAAAGCCGCAAGGTGTAGTTATTTATCTTGGACATAAGTTCTCAAAATTAGTCTTTTTGTATTTTTTAAACAAAGATATCCTACTAATATTATAGGTAAATGGGATAGTTTGTATATGTGGATGGATGTATTTGCCGTGTTGCTCTTTCACGTAAAAACTACTGGATGTTGTTGATTTACTTAGACATATTTACACAATGTCACATTGATGAACATTTGTTACACATTTTTGTCACATTTATGCTTAGACAATATGTTATCTCCGAAGTAACACTATTTCGAATATCGTGTTGATTGAAACAATATAGGTACCATTAAAAGAACTGAATATTATACGCATTTTGTTTTTTATTCAGAGTTTCTACTTCCAAAGATATCATCGACTAACCCGTCAGCCTACGGGACATGATTACAAAATGATAACGGCAGCTGTCAAATTCGTGATTTAAATGGGTTTTGTGGATTTGACAGATTCATGTTGTAGCCAGTAATAATGTCTCTAACAAGTTTTATAGAATCGTTTTCACTTTTTCAGCAAACTTATCAATAAATTGTATATTCAGAAAGGTTTATTTGTACTCATAATAATTTAGTATTATTCAAATACTTACCATCACTATCCTACTAATATTATAAAGGTGAAAGTTTGTATGTCTGGATGTGCTGTGTTACTCTTTCACGTAAAAACTACTGAATGGATTTTGATGAAACTTTACAATAATGTTGCTTATACATCTGAATAACACATAGGCTACAATTTATAAAGATATTGTGTAAATTGTAGAAAATATCAAGTAAAATATGAAAATGTACGCGGCATCACGTGGTATGGCATGACAGTTGATGACAGACGGCTGCTGTCATTAGCATAACTATGACATTAGCATATCTAAGACGAAATCGAAAATAGTTGCTCAACTTAAGTCCACGCGGACGAAGTCGCGGGCGGCCGCTAGTAATTCATATTTTGATAGTAACTTCAATTAATTATTAGCCATTGCAGGGGATAAAGTTCTTGGTAGGGCTTACTAATGTTATTATAAAACTATGTTTTTATGTAGCTACATACCCCTCACGACCATATGCCAAACGGGGTAGTCAGGGACACACTCATTATTGACTGATGGAGTTCAACGAATCAATTATAAGCCCACTTTCGCTGAGTGAATTTGAACCCAACGTGGTGAGGGGCGAGCCCACAGCCCTTATCGGGGTTGCTTGTGTTTTTTATCGGTATTTTCTATCACCGGAAACTGGTATTTGTTACAAAAAAAACGAAAGATTTGTAGTAATTCACCCATGTATCTGTTGTTTCTATGCTTTATCTTACCATATTATTCCCTCTTAACATACTATGATTCTACCTCTCCAACATTTGGATTTTTGTTTTCTTACGGCTAGAGAGCCATCCCTTTCCAGGTATTTTGGAAATTGGTCTCTGAAGATGAAAACTGTAATTTAAAAGAAATAATATCTATATATCTGTCTTTGCGATATCAGAACGAAGAGAATTTATACAACACAATATTGAGAAACTCTACCGACAATGAAATAGAGCGGTCCGGCTTCCGCTAAATCATGCTAGCAATTCTACTCCATCTCTGTTCGGAGAAAGAATTACGTTCTTTTCCTAATTTTCCTTTACGCTTTTAATAAACAAGTGGTACGGAGTTGATTAACTTTTTCGTTTTTCGCAAATTAAAAAGTTGGAAGCATCTCGGCATGCTTGGTTCGCAGCTGGATACAAATTGTGAGATTATCTGCTTTTTTAGGAAGGATCAGACTTCTATTGTTCACGTTTGTTGAATAAGTAATGGAATTAACAAGGGATTGATGATTGAAGGGGGGCTGAGTGAAGTACTGAAGTGATTTGCAAACTGGGTGTTTGATTGGTTGAATAAATCCTTAACACAGGGTGAGTTTCTAAGTTTGAGTCCTGCCCTATTGCCCTGTAGCATGTAAATTTTTAGGGTTTTGTAGTCAGCAAAAAACCATCTAACGATAGTTTTAAAATGTTCTATGTAGTGTTCTATGTTTGTGGAAAAATATCAAGCTTTTCGTTTCATCCGTCTAGTAGTTATGACGTGAAAGAGTAACCAACATTTATACTTATAAACTTTCGCATTTATAATATCAAGTTCAGTAGGACATTCTTCAAAAAATCACGCAACATCTTTCTAGTCGCCTTTCTTAGCGTCTTTTCCATCTAACAAAATTCTACTGTCACTCTTCTGTCACTTGTCAACGTACCCTTACGTTCTTTGCTACTTAGTGATGCACCGTATCGTACCATATCCAGATCATGCCCCCATCCTAGAATGTACTTTCATAACAAAGAAAAATACAATTGTAAATTATTCTTAACTAGCGCCCCCCGCGACTTCGTCCGTGTGGACTTTATAAGATACAGAAAGATAAAGTTTCATTTCCTAAATTTTAGCCTATGTCCTATTCAGATGAACAAGCTCTATATTTAACAATATTGTAAAGTTTCATGAAAATATATTCAGCAGTTTTACGTGAAAGAGCAACACGGCACATCCAAACTTTCACATTTATAATATTAGTAGGATAGTCTAGAGAAAACAATTTGGAAACTGCTTGTGTTGATCCTACTAATATTATAAAGGCGAAAGTTTGTATGTCTGGATGTGCTGTGTTGCTCTTTCACGTAAAAACTACTGAATGGATTTTAATGAAACTTTACAATAATGTTGCTTATACATCTGAATAACATATAGGCTACAATTTATTAAGATATTGTGTACATTGTTGAAAATATCAAGTAAAATATGAAAATGTACGCGGCATCACGTGGTATGGCATGAAGGTTGATGACAGACGGCTGCTGTCATTAGCGTAACTATGGATGCGTTCCGAATTAGAAGGGTTTAACATCGAAATAACATTTGGGCTACAATTTGTATTCACTGGCTGAACTAAATTCCACGCGGACGAAGTCGCGGGAGGCAGCTTGTATTAAATAAAGTCGGGGGATAAGATGCTGTTCTTCAATAAGGACGGAATACAAGGAATTGTTTAATTCAAAAGTAAGTAATCATGAATTTTGGGAATCTGTATCAATATAATATTAGGGTAAGAACATGAAAAACTGATTTAAGAGAAAAAAACTTATTGGTCTGCTTTTAGGTGTGAAGGAGAAATAGGCTAGACGACTGTACTTTTTTTGTTTACCATCGAAAGGAGTTTTTGAAAACAATCCCAAATCATAAAAGAATTAAGTACTTCGATAGTATCAATACTACCCGTGATATCTCATTTTTTTATGATGGGATACTAGACATCGGATAAACATACTTTAATACTTTTGTTTTGAAAATACATTACATACATATGAATGTCATGTACACGAATGCTTCAACTGTGCGGGAAGTGAATTGCTTGCCATCATAAAACAAGGCAATAAAGTAAAGATCTGAAAACCAGAAAAAGACATCATCATCTTGGCATCAGGCAGGAGGCGACTACACTAGTGCAATAGTGCAGTCACCCGGTTTGCGAAGGATGCGGGTCATCTTTAGCGGAAAAGATCTTTAGTAAAAATGCTGCATGGAAGATGCTAAAAACATTAATAACCAAACACAATTAAGGCTTCCACATCTGAAGACCAGAAAAAGACATTTGGTCATCTTGGCATCAGTGCATTGTGCGAAAAACGTCTTTAGTGAAGATGCTGCATGAAAAATGCTAAAAACAATAATAACCAAAGACAATTAAGGCTTCCACAACCCTGAAGTCTTTGAAATTGATAAATAAAATTGAATTTATTTACGTCTGCCGAATTCAATAAGTTAAACAATCAACATTTGAATGTCTGAGTGGACGGAGAAATTATTCCCTATTTAATAACGCCTTGTTACCGATGAATTAATGCCTCCCTCGAACTGACGACATTTGCGATTCAAAACGGCTGCTACAAATAAAATTATGGTTTTTGTTTGACGAAATGGCGACGTGCGTTTGAGGCTTTTTATTTTCTCTCGAGTTTGCGGTAGGTATGCTTACGGATTTTAATTTTGTAAATTTTTGTAAACTTGCTGAAATATGAAAGTTACCTGAAAAATGGGTTTATGTATGTTATACATTTAAATGTAACAGTATTTTCAATTAATTTTGTATTTATGTGAACATGCAACAACTCTACATTGTTTCTTTTGGGGTGGAAACGCATTGCCGCCTTTTTAGAAGGGTTTCGGGTGCCGCTAAAATTGTCTAAAACAAAACACATAACTCATACAAACAGTGATTTTGGTACAAAAAAAGAACATCTTATTACATCAAGGAAACAACACTGCGTTTCTAAGTGACATAACATTAATCTTTATGGGTTTTTTGGTATCGGCCGTTTTTTGGTATTTGGTAACCGCCTCAGTCCTAGTTTTTGAGTTCACATAGTCTTACTAATGCACAAAAAACATAAAAAGGCAGTAACAAAGTGGTGGAAATATTTCACGCCAGTATAAAAGCATCTTCGCGATACTCTATCCACATTGTTTTATGTTCATCCACCTCAACCATTCATGTTGTAGGTTATTGAAAATTCTCGCGGATGTGCATTTCTAGGTCGTAGATGTACAGGCATTCGAGTTTATTTTTCTTTTAATATTGTGTGGTCTCTTTAGCTTGGCAATTCGTAGAATCTATTCGACGACTTGACGTCACGGTCTGACCACAAGTCTTGAAGTCTTACAGTGTTACTTACAAAATGCTCAAATTTTAGGATGTTTTTAGGGTTCCGTACCTCAAAAGGAAAAAACGGAACCCTTATAGGATCACTTTGTTGTCCGTCTGTCCGTCTGTCAAGACCCTTTTTCTCAGGAACGCGTAGAGGTATGAAGCTGAAATTTATATCAATTACTCAGGTCTACTGTCCCTTGAAGCTGTGAAAAAATCAAACTTCTAAGCCGCCGTTTATGCCGCAAATTTTCGACACTTGCAAGGGAATCAAAACCTACAGGGTGCTTCCCGTGAACTCAGAATCTTGAAATTTGGTACGAAGCAACGTCTTATAGCAAAGATAAAGGAAAAATTACGAAAACCATAAATTTTAAGTTACATCATATAATATATATTTTTTTAATAATTTTAAACTTAATACCCATTTCCTCATAAACGCGTAGAGGTATTAAATTGAAATTCATACTAAATACTCAGGTTTATAATACCTTTAAGCCGTAACAAAATCAAACTTCTATGTCAACGCAATCAAAAGAAACAGCAATTTAAGCTGCATATTTTGAAACTCGCAAGTACTCGCAAGGGAATCAAAACCTAAAGGGTACTTCCAGTCGACCTAGAATCTTGAAATTTGGCATGAAGCAACGTTTTATAGCACACATAAAGGAAAAATTCCGAAAACCTTAAATTTTTAGTTACGTTACAAAATATATATTTATTTTTTAATAAATATAAACTTATTACTTTTTTCCTCATGCTATCAAGTTGAAATTCATATCAAATACTTAGATCTAATTGCCTTTAACCCGTGAAAAAAAAAAACTAAGTCAACGCAAAAACGCAAAACGCAAAAGTACTTACAACCATTGATACCGCATAATTTGAAACTCGCAACTACACGCAAGGGAATTAAAACCTAAAGACCACTTCCCGTTGACATAGAATCTCGAAATTTGGTAAGAAGCAATAGCTTACAGCACAGGTAACAGAAAAATTAACCAGATTTCTAAATAGTGACTAAATAACTTTAATAAAAGAACTTTCGCAAGTCTGCTGCAAGGCTAGTATAAGTGTTTCAGTTATATTATAGATAAATGATATGTGTTAATATAAAATAAAGGATTACTTAAACGATAAAGAGATCTTTGTCTTAAATTTATGCTCCTTCATCTTTCCCCATTGTAATGTTATGAATTTCATTTTGCAATAAAAATACCATAGTTATGACTCGATTGTCGTAATGAACGAACTTTGTAAACCTTGCAGGTTTGTACGGAACCCTCGGTGCGCGAGTCCGACTCGCACTTGGCCGGTTTTTTGTTTCAGGCGTAATGTGACAGAATGCCAATAAAACTTAAGGGTTTACAAAACTATTATAAGACTCGACCTTATGTATCGCACTGAAACGAAGGCCGTAACCTAAAATAATGTGTATAGCATTTAAGTTGCCGAAATGAAGGTGCTGAGATGGATGAGTGGTGATGAGATAGATAAAATACCGCAACGAGTACATGACTCGAAGATCTGGAGGAAGAAGCACAAAACAAGATGGGGGCAGGGAGTGCCCACATCTTGTGCTTCTTCCTAGTGCTGAAATACGTGATGTAGTGTAAGGCTTCCGAACACGTTTTTGGAGGATAGAGCAAAGCAGAGAAGCTGAACACGAAAAGCTAACCCTACCACCATGTGGGGTATAATAGTAAAAAGAGACAGAGAAAGAGAGAGAAGAAGGAAGATTTTTTAACGTAAAATTATCGTACAAGAGTAAAACTAGATTAGGAAAAACTTTGACAACCCAAACCCAAACCCTTAAGTATTCTTGGGCTAATTTTCTCGTTGCTAAGCAGATTTTTAGGTTCAGTATACAAACTAGGACAAAAGCATCGGAAACCTAATCAACACACGCCAGCGTTATGGGCAAAGTTAGCTCATTACAAGCACATTCCCAAAGAATGTTGCCCCGAAAATTTCCGAACGCCCGTTCATTGGACGATCTCGGAAACCGGTTGAAAAGAAATTCTCCAGGCGAAATATTTCATAGCGCGCAACTTTTGTAATTAATTAGCAATCTGACGATGAGCTTGGAACTATTTGGTCTGGATTCTGGAATTTTGCAACATATTTGTCGAACTTCTCGTTTGGTTGGTTTTTGCGGGTTTTATGAATAGTTCCGCCTTCGTCTACGTAGCAAGAGCTTGCTCGGCTAACGTAGTTCATCCAAACTGTTCTCAATAGTTATTTCAATCATAATAGCTTTATAGGGTGATATTATGCAACACTTTGATGAAAAATGACGAACTGAAGCCACTCGTGCCCAAATCCGGACGGGGCGTCTTGACCATTTCACTACCGCATGCTGAGATAACACCGCGAAGCATCTGTTCCCAATTATATAAATATTTGTGACTGTTTCACTTTAATATTATTATCATTGTATTAGCCGTTTTGATCCCACTGCTGATCAAAAGCCTCTCTTCCTCTTCTCCAATTTTATATTATTTGACCTTAAACTTAGCAGACCTATGGGGGACACTGCTCGGCCCGTACAAAATTAGACGTCTCGTAATGTTAATTTCCTACGAGCAAGCCACATTCTCACAAGGTGACGCAATGTCGTATTGTCACATCCTGAATTATTTCAAAAGTTTCCCAAAAATATTTGAACTGATACCTAATAATATGTCCAAACGCAAAGGCGACGTTGTTTAGTGACTGGTCTTTAAACATCATTGTTTATGTCACTTCCTATATATTATTAAAACTTACTCCAAACTGCAATTAGCAGCAAAACAAAATGGTTCGCGAATAAATAACGTCATTTCTAAGCCTCATCTCGTTCATAAACGATTTCGCGTTTGAGTGAGCAGCTCTGGTCGAAGTTTTGTCCTCGATAAATAAAATTCGTAAATAATGATCTTCAAAAGCCATTAGACGCTCTGCGGCCCCGCTGTGATCAATAACAGCAGTTTGAAACTATTACATGTAAGTAGTTCAAAGTTTATGCAGTATTTGCTGTACCGACAGACGTCGTTCTGTCAAAATGCTATTGGACTGTGACAGTTAACTGAAAATATCCAATATTTGACAACGTTTAAATATTGCAATCCGAGCCTCTTTGTAAACTACCTTTTCCCAAAATATTCAGGTACCAGTACCAAGAATATTTTGGGAAAAGGTAGTTTACCTTTAACTTTCCATTTCTATAACAAATCCAACCAATCGAGAACTATTCGAGCGGCACACGTGTTGGTTGTTTTGTTGACGGAGTATGTGTCAACAATCTAAGTTATGCAGATGACATGGTGTTGCTGGCTCCCTCGATTGGTGCTCTCCGGAAGCTGCTTAGGGTATGTGAATCTTATGCTAATACACATGGCCTTAAGTACAATAGTAATAAGTCGCAGTATATGGTCTTTGGAGCTGGTAGCAAGCGGCCGTACAACGTCCCACCGCTGTATTTACACGGGGCGCAATTAGAAAGGGTGGAAGTTTTTAAATACCTAGGCCACTTGCTAACAGAAAACCTGGGGGATGACAGCGACATGGAACGGGAACGCAGAGCGTTGTCAGTCCGGGCGAATATGCTGATCCACAGGTTCTCACGGTGCACAGCAGCAATTAAAATAACGCTGTTCAAAGCGTATTGCACGTCGCTGTACTCAGGGGCTCTGTGGTTCAGACATACTAAGAAGGCATACAACGCTCTGCGGATTCAGTACAACAACGCGTTTAGGGCGTTGTTGCGGCTGCCGCGCTTTTGTAGTGCATCTGCGATGTTTGCGGAAGCGCACACAGATGGATTCGACGCCATCTGGCGGAAAAAAACCGCATCACTCCTGCGCAGGGTGCGCGGCAGCCGGAACACCATCCTGCGCGCAATAGCCGCCCGGGCCGACTGTCCGCTTGTCTGGGCGCTGGCTCAGCGAACAAAATCAATGTTTTTAATTAAGTACTAACATAGCGTAAGTCATATTGTTACTAACCCAGTGGATCATGTTGTCTAGCAAATAAATAAATTATTATTATTACTATAAAATTCGCTCCAAAACTTCTAGAGTCTCTCCAGACTGAATTGAATAGTTGAATAAACTCGACTTCCTTTTACAATGATTTGAGTATTGCTTAAAAAATAATAAGGTTTCGTAAAATGGACGTCTTGGCATGGGATTTGATTCCTAACCTAAAATAAAACATTCTTGTACAGATTAAACCGAGTATAAACTCGGTAAAACCCAGTTTGGAAAGTATTATTTTGTTTGTAACTAATCAAAAAACTAACCATACATTATTAAGATCGGCCATGAATGAGTGTAAAGATAGAATATCTTGAATGATTTGTAAAATGTGATTTAAAATAGCGTAATCAAAGAAAATCCCCAAGTCACAAAGCCAAAGATAAATAGATTACTTCGACCATTCTCATTACAAACTAATTATGATAAAGGTCCCGACTTAATTCTTCTCAAGAGCACAAAGCGAGGGTCTTTCTTGGATTAGTGGAACTTCTGAGATAAGAGGCCTTGCTTCAGATCAATTAGAAAATAATACATAGTCATAATTTCATTGTTTGGAGGTTTATAAATGAAAGACAATTTTAGACACAAATTGATATGGTAGTTAATTTTCAATTGGCTTAAAATAAAATGGCCTGGAATGTTCTTTGATGTGTTAAAAATGTATCAGTAAAAAAATAAATGTGAATGTACCAAACCAAAAGAACTAGTGTGGTGTAAAGCAATAGTAGAATCGTCTAAGCTGAAATGACGTGCCACTCCACCGCATCTACGCATACAAGAGTGAGTGCTTGCTTGAATGCGTAGATGTAGAAGAGGAGCGCGTCATTTCAGCTTAGACGGTCTCTACAAGCTGTGTTTTTGCAACTGATACGGCGATGGCAATGGCTCTTACCACGTTAGATATGGATTTGCTGTGGTATATGTGGGTTTCTAAATGGTCCTTTCACACAGGAAAAGTTAGCGTGTCTCTGACCCGTTTTGGTTTAAGTCGTGTGTTAATATGTGTATCATATTAACACACGACACGTCATACGTATCAACAATGTCTGTTGATACGTATGACGTGAACAACCTATTTTCAGTCATCATCATTATCTACAGCCACATGATCCACAGCTGAGCCTCCCCTCCTCCTCCCTCATAGATTCCATAGCCACCGAAACCACCGAAACCTTGCGACTTTTATGAGGTCATCCGTCCACCTTGCGTGTGGGCGTGCCCCGCTACGCTTGGCCTCAAATGGTCTCCACTCGAGGACTTTCCGGTAGCCAGGAAAAGTTTTCAGTAGCCGCTCAAAAATCAATTTTCTGCACACTTCAAATGACTAGTCTATTAAATGGCATTAAAGACCAAAGTCCATGAGCAGTCTTTTTTAACCCCCACAATTTATTTAATGATGATATAAAGCAGTACAGCGCAACCGCTATTAAGTGCAATTATGAAGTTATGATAGAGGCATTTGTGGAGTAATGAAAAATCATGTTACTATGGCGGTATAGTTGTAAAATACGATAAATTGTTTCCGTTATGTTGGCAATGTTTGAGTTATAAGCGGAAGTGGATATTTATTTATTTATTTATTTATTGGGGGTAAAATAATTGGTTGGATGTTCCATAAAATCCAATATTAATTAATTCATGGTGCATGGTATGATATTCTCTCAACATATTTTATGAAAACAAATAACTTATTAAAATGTCAGAGCACCGATCTTCATGCAATCATGCGAGAAAAGTCACTAAAACGTCATTCAAAGAGTCATTTTTAAATACACAATAAAAATAAGGTACCACTGGTAGCAGTTGTTTGACGAACCAACGTTCGTTTTGTAGAGTCGCTTAAGATATTGGGTGAGTATATTGAAATGAATGTCAAGTGTGCTGTGCAGTTAAACGTTTGTTACAGTATTTAGCGTTCGAGAAAGACTAAGCTCACGTATCGAACGCTAGAACAGACAAAATTGTTTTTTTTAAATTGTAGCCTTAGGTGTGGTTTCCACAGCTTTGCCAGAGAATGACAACCCCAAACATTTAGGCAACGTGCCTTATTACTGCCCCGCCGAGAGGCCAAACTCGGCTTATGGCGTTACTGGGAGATGGACATAAGACGTAAAAAAGGACATACATAGCAATTCCAATGTTTGCCATCAATTAACCATCTTTTAGTCTGCATAACCATAGAGGATGTCTTTCCTAACGGGAACAATAAACCTTTAATTTTTTTTGTGCCTCAGCAGACATGTCATGATACTGTTAATTTTACAATCACTGCCGGTTTTTAGAAGCTAAATCGCCGATGGAACTAGTTTGATTTAGTTTTTTATCAGTTTTTATTTGTTTCATCATCATCAACAGCTACATGACGTCCACTGCTGAACATAGGCCTCCTTCGTAGACTTCCAGAGGGGCCAGTGCATCCACTGAATTTCAATTGTTTTTTTGGATTGATTGGATTGAATAGTTTCCATAATCAAACTCCAAGTTGCTAAACGCTACTCTCTCGTGACTTGAACGCGGTCCTCGGTGAGAGCGGAACTCTTGCCGCACGATATATGAGATCGTAAACTGCCGCCGCTAAGCTTCATTGTCGGTGTTATTGCTTGCAAAAACAAACCGACGAGTGTACGCACCAAATGTACGTCGTTATGGCGACAACTAACAAAATAATGTGTGTTTTTCTTCATACCTGAGGAGCTAGTAATGAGAGACCACCTGGCGTCAAGTAGAATGCACCAAAAATTTGACATTTTGACTTGCCAACGAAATATGGCAAATAATTTGTGGCAAATTCAATGGCACGACGTTGTGTCATAGGAATCTGCTACGAGCTAGCGACATACTCAAGATGCCGTTTCGTAGCACGATGCGACGCAACGCCGTATCGTCTAATTGTGTACGTGCCCTTAAATCATGGACTATGGCTAGCAGTACCTGGTAGTGATCGTATCATTTCTAAACTTTCTATCAATCATCAACTTTGTTAACAATTATTTTCACGCCTGTGGCCCTATCCGAGAGAGGAGGAGGAGGAGGGGAGAGGTCCCCTAGAAATAATTAGGTCATTATTGATTTATGTTCAGTTATAATATTAAAAATTTTCATGTTTTCCACTAAAAGAAAAAAAAATATTGAAAAAAATACTTCTCAGTGCAATTTATCAGTGAATGCTCATGTTAAAGATTATCTTCAGATTTTCAGTTTCGACTGTGCGTATTGTATCTCATTTTATGTCTGAACTGAAAAGTCACCTCCACTCTTAAACCTCACAGAGAACATTCACAAATGTTCGCCACATGAAGCATTACTAGATGCTAGTTTTCCCAACTACTGATAATAACTTGTTAATTCCCAGAAGTAATACCTATATTGTTTTGGAGGCGTTAAATCGACTTTACAAAGTCGCGGTCTAGCAGCGTTATCGGACGGAAACTTTTGTTTTACGAACAATTAAGTGTAACGCTAAGCGCCCTTTTCGCTTGTTAGGCACGAGGCACATTGAGCTTTGATAATTATTATTTACAAATTTATAATGCAACCGGAACACATACGCGAAAAATCGCATGATGAAGCCTTGATTTAGCTAATAAATCAATTATTATTTATTTATTTTAAGGATGATTGTATGTTGCAATATATTTTTGGTTGCCATGCATTCTAATTTGTTATTTCAGTTTTTATTATAATAAATATCAGAAGTTATCAAGCCGCCCTAAGACCTCCGACTAGGATTAACGACGGTACCAACTGCTAACGTGGAGCTGCTCCAATCTGCTGTCACAACTGCACCACGGGCACATCCTTCTCATTGGCTATTAAAATGATATTATTTCTAAATTATTAAATTCGGTATCCGTTTAGTGTACTCCAGACTTAGCAGACATACATAGATTTAGGGAGTCTGAGTAACACGATACTTTGCATTGATAACGTTGTTCAACACTAAGGCGAACGCTACACGTCCATAAATATCGTGATAAATATCATGATATTTACTGATGTATCTTGGGCTAACCGAACTCTATATATCTCGCTGCGTACTGACGCGATAAATATCAACAAGCGACACTACATGCAAGATAAAAAATCACGATCCGGTATCTGGGATCGGATCAAGGATTTCCAGAAATCCAGTGATAAATATTGTGATACGTCAAAACACTACCCTACACGTCAATAAATATCGTTATTCGTCAGTATATATTGACGGATCACAATATGGATCTTGCGTGTACCGTTCCGTTCGCCTTAGAGATTTTATGATCCCTTATTACACATGTAGCGAGGGAGGAAACGAAGGTAAGTGTGTTCGTTACCGTTTTGCAGCATAATTTATTGTTCATTATAACTTTGATGTGGGTAGGTAGGCATTGTAGTGTTCTCGTGTAACACTAACTGATGAACACTAACACTAGAACTAGGAATAATGTGGAAGTACTTTAATATCGGCTCGCTTGCTATGCACCACGTCTTCACTCCACGCCTGCCAGTGATAGACTGACTCGCTCTAGCGCTCACTCCCCGCTATGTCACGTGGCCCGCGCAGTGCTTAGCCGAGACGACAGATGTCAATGTCAATGTCATGTCAATAGTAGTTTAGTAGAATACTACATCTCTCCCTTGTTTTATTTTTATTTAACTTCTGCTATAGTTGTTTCAAATTGTTTCTAGTTTTATGAATATTAGTATTCAGTTCGATGAAAACAATTTCTCCAACCTGTGTTTTATTTAAGTGTCTCATTCTTACATTGTAATCTAACTAACGAGTTTTTTACTTTTGTATGAATTTACATTATCATTTACTTTTGTTTCAAATCATCCAATTAAATTTACTCCTTGGTTTATTTTTACCTCTTCCTCCTCAACCTCACTTACATTTTATATTCTGTTAAACTAGCCTTAGCGTTATCAACCACTTGTCACTTGTCAATGCTACGCTACTTTCTCTTTTTTTTTTTTTTTGTAATCTCCATTAAATCCATTGTTTCGAGATCCTTGGATGTCATATCCTGCATCTTAGGTAGTTTATTAGTCGTAGTTCCTGTTACAGTATAAGTAGGGCTGTTCTGTGCGATTTTGTCGCTCCACTTCACCATTCTGTTGCGGTAAGTGAGGTACAGCACTGAAAATACAGCATTATTTCCTGTTCTGCACAAACTGTTCTGTTCTGACTCTGTTCTTAGAAGAAAATAAATAAGTCGCACTTAGTAAAGCATTTGTTGTTCACTTCGAGCGTCCTTGTAACCCAACCACTACACACACTTGCACTCAATAACTAATTTTTCACTAGCAACCATTTTTTATAATTAATTTAACTAAATTACCTACTTAAATTTTGCATGTTATTATTTTAAGTAGCATTATATGTTTCAGTAATTGGCTCATGTTCAAATACCTTGTTCTCTATGTACAAATATACTGTTGATACACTGTTTAAATAAATAAAATAACCTTAGTTCTTCTCTGTGTTGTCCCATTTATCGCTGTACAGTCCCGCTTTAACTTCTTGTGTTTCCGAGTCCTGCGTAATATTGCACTAGTTTTTCCTTCAAAGGTAGTGCAATGGGTCTAGTTTGTTCAACAATATGATGGCCGTATCTATTATTATAACGCCGGTCGGGACTCTGATCGTCTGCATAGTCTTAATGTATTTGACTTCGAACTTATACGACAGCATTCTCGGCACTCTTCGTTCAATAGAGGCGCAAGGCTTTGCATATCAATTTTCCATATCAGAACATATTATTGAAATGTTCTGCTGCCCAGTCCAAAGCTCATGTTTAATTACCAAAAGCGACTATGCGAAGTCCTTTGTCATCGATCTGAACAAGTGCAGCTCCTAAGGCACCCGGACTAGTAACAATTGATCCATTATGGCCAATAGATGATTTTCTCATATCTATCGCACACAAGCGAATCTCGCCGGTTTTTTTTTTTTTTTTACAAAGTCACCTCTGAACCTTGGAAAAGCCTGATACTCCAAAGGCCTTACATTAACATCGATCTTATGTAGCCTAATAATAATGCTGTTGCACGCCCTAGTAAGTCGCGAGGACCGCCTTTGGTGACGTAAAATTCAGAATTTTCGATCCGTTTTCACTTTCAAGTTGCTCTGAAGAAATCTGAGTAGTTTTAAGGTAAGGTATTCACTTCCATATGGCAGGAACCTTTTCTGAAGATTGGAATGTAGATGTGTAACAGTTGCATTATACCATATCATTCCAACACAGTTTGTTATTTGCTGGACAGTTTACAATTATTATTTCATCCGCGATATCCCGCATCCTCTTTCCGTCCAACATTTTCCTTTCTCCAATCGAACAGCTACCGTGCTCGTTTCACCCTCACATTCGACGCACTATTTGGGCAATAATCTGTTGTAGACACTAAAACTTAATATTGTTTTTTTTTTTTTTTTTTTTTGACGTGATAACGTCTTTAAAATCGTTCTAGTCGGGTGACATGTTCAGAAACTTGTGTCACACCAAAACCTCACGAGCGCGATCGCAGGTATAACGAGAGAGGGATGGACCGATCTCCTGTCTCATCTCGAGCGCTGCCAGTCATTCCGTGAAATGCCGTTATCACGTAAACATCTCGATCGTAAACCTACTTTACAAACAACAATATATTTTTTTCCGCAATCTAATGCCAACCGTAGAGACTCCTTCTCGGTACGGTCCCCATTATACTTTAATGCAATTGAATGCAGAACATAACATTACGCAATTTAATGCATTTTAATCTTCTGCGCAATAATTGATTGCAATTTCTCGAATGCATGGGTTACCTTCCAACAATTTAATGTATGGATGGGTTCCCTCATTGCAATTCAATGCCTCTAACCACTTCTTATACACAAGCCAACGCAATTGAATGCCTCTCGCAATTTAATACCACTCGCAATTTAATGCCTCTCGCAATTTAATGCCTCTCGCAATTTAATGCCACTCGCAATTTAATGCCACTCGCAATTTAATGCCACAGTTATCGCAATTTAATGCCACTGTCATCGCAATTTAATGCCACAGTTATCGCAATTTAATGCCACAGTTATCGCAATTTAATGCCACTGTCATCGCAATTTAATGCCACAGTTATCGCAATTCAATGCCACTGTCATCGCAATTTAATGCCAGTATCATCGCAATTTAATGCCACTATCATCGCAATTTAATGCGCCACTGTCATCGCAATTTAATGCCACTGTAACCGCAATTGAATGCCACTGTAACCGCAATTGAATGCCACTGTAACCGCAGTTCAATGCCGTTGTAACCGCAATTCAATGCCGCTGTAACCGCAATTCAATGCCACTGCAACAAAAATGTAATGCCACTATTATTGCAATTTAATGCTACCTGGTTTTGCAATGAAATGCCGCCATATTTATCACAATTAGCTTGTGCAATCTGTACTTGGATTTAACGTCACAAGGTTCGTACCGTCATTATATATATATTGCATATAGCAAAACACCCGGACGGAATGATCTAAATTATGACACTACTCAACAAAATACGGCTGTGTCAAACATAGTCACCTTTTATGTTTAGTTTTTTCCCAAAACTCAAGTTATTACAATCAAAACAAGGTAATGATCATACCTCTCATTCCCTTTTTTGCGTCGGACAACCTTATTAAGGTCGACGCCATAAAATTAAGTTTTAAACGAATAGTCCAATAAGTTATTTATTAAATACAAGAAAATCACTATTCATTTCAAAAAGAATAGAATTTGTACGCTTCAGAAAATAGCCTATGAAGTTAAAATTGAAATAAATTCAATAGAATAAGAACACCAGAACCAGTCCAGTTAGGATATAAACAGCCGCTTAGATAAAATTATAGAATATATGTAGGTTGTTTACGAGTCAGACGCACGCGCAGCCTTTGAACGAGTAAAACTTTAGTTGAATATAGTTCCGAATCATTCGATGCATCACATTGTAATAGTTAGGTATACAAGTAACTATCTAAGAGATTCGTTTATAATACCGCCGACCTGGAAAATGCTGTAAGTGTATGGTGAAGGTATTAAATTCTTAAGTGAATTTACTGAATATTACAATGTAGTCTCCTACTCCAATCAAGGTCTTTAGTTGTGCTTACATCATCAACATCCTGACTCAATACAATTATTTGTTTTCCCCAGCGAAAACCAGTGCTGCAATGGGAATTGAACCCATGACCACCCTTTTCAATTTGCGCTCAAAAGACCGTTGCGACTCAAATATAATATTATAACCTGAATTAACATTTCACATATTCTTTACCTAGTTATGATACAAAGTAGGTACCACACGTTTGCTATAATCGTTGATCAAATGCAAATACATTATTTCTTGGGTTACAGCCTAAATCGTAGGAGATGTAATCGACCGGATCCTTGGGGAAGATTATTCGTCCCTTGGCTTCACCTTGAAGGTTTAGGGTTTTCTAACTAATTTCTACAAAAATAATCTTGGACATTTTGCCTAACTCTCATCACTCAAACGATCACATTCGCATTAATATTGAGCTCCACTAAACGTAAGAGTACAATCTCACTTCGAAGTGAAGTGAGATGCCACTGCAGAATGTCTGCCCCATATAGCGTAGGTAACATTGCTAAAAGATACGCTAAGTTACGATACAATTAGTACCTACTTTTCAAAAGCCTATCATTTATTAAGTGTAAAAATTAAACAACAATACTTACTCTGATCAGTTCTCTTAGAGCGTTCTCTCACCACCTACCCTGAAGTGGTGGTGGTTAGTAAAGCTCTGCTCTTTTAGAAGACAACACAACCTTTCTTCTGTAGAGAAATACCCACCATGTAACACATACTCGGAATAAACAATTCAACATATCATGTATTTCGGCTAAACTATAACGATTCTTAATAATTTAGTTATTATTTTATTCTCAATAGTTCATGTTATTTTTTTTTTTTTTTGCAATTTTTATCATTGTAAAATAACCAGCTGTCCCGACAGACGTGGTTCTGTTGTCAAACATATAGTGTTTGACCGGTAGAAACGGTTACTAAGAGAAAACCAAAATGTGTTCTACCATCCATTTCTTAGCATTTCTTTACCACCACAGTGCAGTCACGAATCTTGACGTTCTTCAGCCATATATCTCGTCGTAGTAACGATTACATAGAACATCTCGTGATTCTCGTGCTACAAGGGAAAATGCAAGGCACCAATACACGTAGTAGACCGCTGATGAGGTGGACAGATCAGTATGTACTTGTATATTATTGTTCATTTGTGTATTTCAAACATTATGTTTATTTTGTTTACCCGTAGCAAGCTTAAAATTAGTGCTTACCTTTATGTCTTTTATTTCTTATTTATGTAGACAATTTCCAATCCAATTAGAATATTAATTGTGCACTTGCGAATCCATTCTATCATATTTCCTTCGCCTGTAGGTTGTCTAGAAGAGACTGCCTCCAGCGACAAGACCTAAATTGTACATTCATGTGGACATATTGTATCACTTATCAATGTGTCAATTTAGTATGCAGCGAAGCGTCTATCTGTCTATCTATGATACATACATACCTGATACATAATGATGGCCTCGACCACTCTGGCAGGAGCTGTGTAGCCACTAAGAAGCATTTATTCCTGTTCACTCACTTCTTATCCTAACCTCCGCAAACATTTCAAAACCAAAATGAGCCAAGCCCTACACAGACCAATGAACTGCTATTGATTCTTTTATGTAAAGAGATAACGAATAACGATTATTGTTAAATCAATGCAACAATACCGTGTTGTTGCATAATATCTACAAGGCGTACTAATAAACTAATAGGTTCTGCCTACATATTAATAAAACATTTATAAAACCACTGTGGTTTTTTATTCAATCTCGTATTTTTAAATAACCTAATACGAGTATGAGAATGGGACGTTTGTTAATATTTTTGCAATTTCAATCTCTTTATTTAAAGTACAAGCTAAGGTAGTCAATAAATATAAGTTGTTATTTACGCCTCAACCGAGCATTTGCACGAATTGTTGTTTTTGTTCCCCTACCTTCAGGAATTGAAAGGATAGCTAATACAACGTGCATTTGACCTGTAACGTACACTGTGTGTGTACGCGTGGACTTCTGCATATGAATGTTAAGTTTAATAATTTATTCCACCTGACACTGGAATTTATCTAGCAGGTATCACGCCCGCAATTGGTTTAAAATACAGTACAAGTTGTATGTTTTATCATAGTTTTGTGTTTCTCATTACAAGTCTTCTCCTCCTTGTTTCAAACTACAAAAATATATCATGCTTTTTACTTACAGATATCCTTTTTACCTCATCGCCAAAATGTAGTGTTCTCGTGTAACACTAACTGATGAACACTAACACTAGAACTAGGAATAATGTGGAAGTACTTTAATATCGGCTCGCTTGCTATGCACCACGTCTTCACTCCACGCCTGCCAGTGATAGACTGACTCGCTCTAGCGCTCACTCCCCGCTATGTCACGTGGCCCGCGCAGTGCTTAGCCGAGACGACAGATGTCAATGTCAATGTCATGTCAATAGTAGTTTAGTAGAATACTACAGGCATGACAGTGAGAAAGAGTTCTACAAATCAGAAAATGTATTTTAATAAAATGATTAATTTCTGGAAGAATTATTTGAAATTATTTTCAGTAGTTTTTTTGTTTTGATTGGGATCCAATCAATGTTTGTCGTTATCTTTTGTTAGAGTACCAAAAGATAACGACAAACATTGATTGGATTGGACATTCGCTTCTTTAATTCAGTACTTCCGTAATCAGTAATAAACTCTCCTTTGTATCTTTCTTTCTTATTTAACATTCAGAAATAAACATGTTAATTTAAATAACTACAGTACATTATTCGCTCTCCTTAGTTATCTGACTACAGCAAATTTCTAACAGTAGGTATCTATGATAAATGCTCGATTATTCTAACATTGTCTTAATCTGCTACTAATTCAGCACAGGTTGTTAGTCCCCAGTTGGATAGTTGTATTGCAATGCAGTTCGGACTTAGAGCCGTTGACCCAAGCCGGCGCCGAACTGCAGTAATACATAAGGCGCGGTCCGTTTTGAGTCAAAAGTGATAATAGCGCGCTCACAAGCGTCCCGAATTGATAAATTGTATGAGCGTGAGCGACGTGAGCGCGCTATTATCGCCTATAGTCACTGAGTCGTAAAAGCGTTTAAAAACAGCCAGTGATAAAGGAAACTGTTGCTGGTTAATATTTTTGATTTTATAAACCACTGATAGAGCCCTATGAATTTATGTTAAGAACTTGATGACCGATGTGCTGGTGCGGGAATCAAATTCACGACCCTTGAGCCCTGACCGATGCTGACCACTAAGCTAAACCGATCATTGACTGAAATCAACGGATCATCAAGACAGTCACAATTATTGAAATGTATTTTAGCCGCGTACCCGTTTTTTAACCACCTCTTTATTGATGATAACAGGTATGTATTATGCTCAGATTAATTAGATTTGCTAAACACATTTACAACAGGTGTCATTAAAATCTTTTTAACATAGATCTACTCTGAACTAGGTATAGTTCCATTTTGGTTACGGTTTTACTACATATCTGTTTTCATTAAACCTGAGCGAATCCCTCCGAACTACACTGCTCAAAAGTGTCTAGGGATATCTCAAGCATTTTCATACAAAGTATAGCTATTTGGGAGGCTGTGAAAATTAAAATATTGATACCAACGTAGAATTTTTTAGAACACAGAAACTGCTATATCTGCCCTTTCAGATTGTGTAAAGAAATTCATTGTAGTAGCATTATTGTACAATCGTAAGGACGTTAAAAAAAGACAGATTTTTCTTTTAAAAGGTGTCAAAATTTTTGCAAAATCAAACGGTTTTTTTTGTAATATTCTTAACCTTTATCTTATGCCTCTGTTCTCGCGTTATTCTAAGATAATGCTCAACTTGTAAACAAACTTAACTTTATGAAATATTTGAAAAATTATATCCCTATGATATCCCTAGACAGTTTTGATGTGTGTAGTTCCTACAAGTGAAATAAAAACTAAAAGATACCTGGTCTACTAACAAACTCACAACTTCGTTTCATTTCATGTGAAAATATATCAATGCACTATTTGCAGACTGCAAGCAAAAATGGAACATAACATCTTGACTCTCAGTGTAACTGACTAACATTTTCCATTCATCACAGTTTGTAAAAGGAAAAGAGAAAAATCATACAGAGCGCGCTCGCCGATGCGTTCCCGTATTGTTCCTAAGCTTTAACAACCCTTGATAAAGTCGTCCATATAGGCATCTTTAATTAATTGAACCTATCCGGAACCTTCGCTTGGGAATCAGCGTTTTTATCTGTTGCCTCTAACCCTTACTTACACTCGACTTTCAACCTTCTTCCGACTATTTTAACAGCGATTTTGCCTTGGAACTTTCCTCTTTTAATTTGCAATTTTCTGGCTTACTATTACAGAGGGATTAAGTTCTAGCTACGGATAGAATCTTTAATTTCCTTAGAGCGTTACTGTCGAGTCGATGATGTTCGATTCGGATTTGAGAGCGTGGTGTATAAGATTCGTTTTGTAGAGATCCTTTATGGACTTAGTGAAACGACATTTTTATTGCCTTTTGTGTTCGTATATTAAATTTACAGAATAATCTCATTGACAGTGACTTCGATGGGACTGAATAATAATGTGAACATACCTTATTTTATTTTTGTAACGTGGGATAATGAAACATGAGATAACAGTGTTCGTTATGCAATTACTTCGTAATCGATGTATCTAATTATCAATAAAATTGATTAGGTTAAAAGTTTATGTTTACAGATAATATTTGATGATTTTATTATGCTAAAATAAAACAACTTTAAACGAATCAGTAAAACACTGTCAACATTCAGTCATAAATGTCTCCCGGTTTTTTTCAAATAATCGTGATTTCAGAATGCTCTAAATTTTAAAATTATTCATCCACAATGCTTCTGTCTGACCATTATTAACTTTTTGACTATTCTTTTAGCACAAATCGTTCTGATCCTGACTGACCGTAAAAAAAGGCAGACACATTTTAAAAAGCCATGTCTTTTGAAGGAAAGTTTAGGGTCGTATAGGAATAACTGAATTGCAATTTGAATCGCTGTTATTAAGTTAACATTTTATACTTGAAATAACAATATATCTGTTGGTAACTTTTAATCACAGTCTACAAAAAGTTGGCAGAGGAAACGTCAACACAAGGAAAAGATACACGTTTTCTGGAACTTTTATAGGACTTTAACAAGGTGCCCGTAAGTTACTAAATAATTTACTAAGGATACTCGACTCTACTTCGTCACTTAAAGTTTCCAGAATGCCATATTTATAAGCGCGTATCTGCTTATTTTGAAAATGCATCTGAATGCGCTTTTTGCTACACGCACAACTCATACCAGCTTTTCGATATGCGCTTTTAAGCTCGTATAAGCGCGAGTTGTGATGTTTTTTAACAGGACAAATTAAAATTGAATTACTAGTTGCACTGACAGTTTTTGGATAGGTTCTGCATTTAAAGAAAGTAACAAAAAAAAACCTTAAATTCAAATGTTTTTTTTGAACTACGAGTAGGTAACACTGTGACCCATTAAACCGCAGTTCAAGAGCTGATTAAGACTCAAAGGGTCGCGGGTTCGATTCGGACCCCATCACGGATATTTGATGTTACATAACACAAGAGAGAACTCTCTAATGTATTGATTGTTTTTTACAATTTGCTGAAATTCTGTGCTTCCGACACAGTTACTCCTTTTTTTTCAATCAACAGCTTAGACAACCCAAGAGTGTAAGTAAATACTACACGATAATAGATGTTTATTTTCGTTTAAAATCAGTGTTGTAAAATATATTTCCATAATACCACAATAAAAAACGGCATTTAAACGTTACCTAACACATATTTACGTCGTACGTTCTCAAAATACAGAATGTGTCATCAAAATTCCTAAAGAAGGGGGGCCGAAAAGTTGTCTCGAACTCAGGACGCTCCGCTGTAAATAAGTTTGCTTCATTGTGAGCTTTTCCTATTTGCTTACGGTAAGAAAATATTGCAAAAATTTAGAACGACGCGCCGAGGGGAGAATCTGGAGCATCGAATACGTCTAAATTGTGTGGAATGACAAGTTTTACTTTTCAATAAAGATGTTTTGCTGCGAGGGAGTGTGAGATGCTCGTGCGGGCGGAATTTTACGGACGCAAGATCGTAAAGTGAACGAAAATTTTCGCGCTGTTCAACAATTCTACATTAGTCAATAAAATTTTCAACAGAGGTTGTGAATTATTTTGACATTTAATTGCGGAACCCTAAAATGTAGTTTTTCAAACTTGCAAATCCTGTGTAGCAATAACGAAATAGTAACTTTGAATTTCAAAAATTGAAATGTGTGATGAGAACCAAATAGCCAAATAATTCACCGAATTTGTAAACAATACTTTTTAGCTACGACGTAATGTGCCTAAAAAAGAGTTCAATTTTGATCCATGCAGGCGACCGATAGCGGGTTACTTTAAAACAGAGGAGGTCTTGGTTCAGATGTAATCTTACCACTATGATTATGACGGTTAAAAAGTCTATTTACAGTATATTACTTTTTTAGCAGGTCATCACAGATTAAAGTATGGACTGCTTAATTCGGTCAATAATCATAACTTTATAATATTATGAATCCTTTACATTTCAGCTTTTATGTTTTTACATTAACACACATTTTTGATTATTGTTGTTACGAGTATATATTAATGTTAGCTAGCAAGAGCTAGAATCGAGAGTTTTTATATTGTGTTAAAAGATACTTTGTATGTATAAGTAGTAAAAGTAGAAGAATCTTAATAAAAGAGAACTAAGTGTATGAAATAGCGCACGTGCTACGTGATAGCACGTAGCACGTGCTATCCCGTAGAAGCACATTATCCCTGTACCCACCACAAAACTGGAACGGCTTAGAAACTCAACATGTGCAGGAAATTAAATTCAAGACTAAAGAGATGACTGATCTTGCAAGCTTTGTTATATTTTGCTTGAATTTATTAAAAAGGAAGGACTTACGTAACTGCATAAAAGGAAGAAGCCTGCAAATCAAAGTAGTTTCCTTCCGGAATCAGTATCACATTTTATACGACGAAAGAAAATTAGTAGGACGACGAAAAAAACACTTAGTACTAACTAATTATCAATATTATGTTTGCTGCCTCCGATAATAAATTTAAAATTACCATTAAAAGGTATAGAAACATTATTGTAGATGGAAAAAGGTTTAACCTCAGGAGTGAATTGAATCCTCTACTGAGTTTCAGCGCCTTGTTATTTCATCGCTCAAACAACGCAATGTTAAGATAATAACGGAATGAACTTTATATCGGTAAAGTCAGCGTCAAAATCATTTGTGCGTACAGAGTGGTCAAAAAGGTGTTGACGGTTTGACAAAAGTAATCGTAATGCTACGATAACAGAGTCGTTTGTCGTTTGAAGCGTCGTAAGCGCGTATTTAACACTGTAGAAATAAGGTTGCTGTACGCACACATCATTAGAATGCTGACTATACTAGTCCGTGCCCGCAGCTTGGTCCGCATGGACCAGTCCCAGTCTTTACAAAATATCTTTATTATGCCCTGCGGTTGAACCCGCGTGATCATTATTTTGTTGCGAAGTTATTTCAAAACTGTGTTTTTATCTCCGTAGATGAAATTGAAATCAAATGACGTCAAGGACACCATCACTTACGATCAGGTGAGATTGTGGTCAAATGCGCGCCTAATTATGCTATAAAAAAGGACAATCATCTTCAAAATTAAATGGTAGGTATGTTCTGTAACAAACTAATTTGTATGTATTAACGCATTAAGTTTTGCAAATTAACATCATTTTAAGACAAACTAGATTACCATAAATATACTGCCATAGAACATTATTTCCTCTTTACACCATTCGATATTTAAGTTTACTAGTAACTGAAAGAACATTAAAGAGGCTTCATTTCTCCTATTCTTTTGTCTCGGTAAATAAAGTGTAAGTTGTAGCTTCATAATAATGCTTCCAAAGTATCTTTGTTGATTTGTTCGCGAGAAGCGTCCGAAACAAGGGGAATAATGGCCGTTACAGGCTCGCGAGACGATTACTTGTTCTCAATGGTTTTTTTATGACAACCGTAAAATATTATCCAGATGTGAGGGTTGGTGAGCCATAACAGCTCTATTACTGGTTTCTTACCTCGGTTGAAAGTGATCCTGCCTGCTAGTCGAAAAAATCGCGTGGTGAGCTCGATAAAAGTTAGTGAAGGTTAGTGACCTGCGACCTGCGGTTTTGCTTAAAAGGAAACCGATTATTTGACCCTCAGAAGTTAGGCCGCTAAAATTAGATATTATAATTAGCCATTTAGTAAGCTTGCCGACTGCGTTTCTGTGTAATGTAAAAAACCTAAAACAAGGAAGTCGGCATATTCCACTTAACCTAAGAAAAATTATAACAGTCTGAACCCATTCTAGAAGGTCAGTTTTTTAATTACCATTTTTATTTTGAAACACTTACCTAGTGTCTCTTTCGCAGTAATTACAAATCTAACTACACATCTCAAGCTAAAATCCATCAAGCCCTTTAGGCTGCAGAGCGTGCCAAGCACGAATATATGCAAACATTTGAAAAACATAACCCTCCTTCTAGCGCAGTTCGGCAAAAAGAAGAACGATCGCTTTAAAACTGGAATTTGCAATTCCTTCATCCGTGGCTAAAAAATGCAAGAAGAAAATCGGCATAATAATGACAGTATCAGCAGAATCTCTCGTCAATCAGCGATCACTGCGGCCGGGCGGCCGCGAGAGGTAGACATTTTTAAAATCCTCTCCCCACTGGGTTAAACTTAATTTGTGCCCCATCCAATTTCCTCCAGCCTAGGGTTGTGAGATATTTTTTTTGCAGGCGCGACAGGAAGCCGCACATTTACGATCTAGGAAAAGAGGTTCAGACACGTGAAATTTCATGTCAAGCCCCGAGGGAACGAAAAATTCAAAGGGAAAGTCAGTTTTTCATTGAGGCTTAGGTTAGTCATCATGATGCGTACCAATATAGTACACTGATGCTATGAACTCAATTAAAAAAAACGTATTCAATGCAGTTTTCAGAAACTTAACCAAGTGAGGCCGTCTTTTCGACCAGGCACCATTGGTACCACCTCACCCGTTGGTGTACCTGTCGGCCGGCTGCAGTGGTCTGCAATACTGCCACTACACCCAGAGGCAGGCAGCAGGGGGTGACCAAGCCTGCGCCCTCATTACTTCTTGCTAGCTCCACCTCCCACCGTACTAAGTCCCCTGTCACGAAAAGGCAAGGAACCACGGGTTGCGACGATTGCCTAGATTTAATTGCTCATTGTCATCATTAGGACATTACAACTGAACGCTGGTCGCGTGTGCCGGTACCACGCTTAACGTGTCTTCTGAAACACCGAGATGCTGGATAACTACATCACTAAATTTAAGTCGGGTGATCTCCCACCTCTATCTTGCGAACATTGGAGATCTTGCTAATCCCCTGTCGCCACTGAATCAGGTCCCATACCCTCTCGACCATATCCCTAATGGGACAGGCACACTGATAGTTGCCATCATGGTAAACGGAAGATTCAGAAGCCCTAATTTCGCCGAGTCAATTTGAACCCAACGTGGTAAGCAGCGAGCCTACCGCCGTTATCCGGGTTGCTTGGGTTTTATATCAGTGTTTTCTATCACCAGAGAGTTCTCCGCAAATTGTACAATGAACACAAAGAAGGTGTGTTCAGCAGATTTGATCTCGGGACCATCGGGTTCCGAGCCAGAGTATTTAACCTAATGGCCACGACGCTCTCGGTCCCCCTCCCAAAAAAGTCATAAATTTGGACACCAAGTATTCCAGGCAACCCTACTCCTGCCTGATTATCGGAAAGATATACATCACCATCTTTCCTCCATAGTACTGGCGTCTTTGTAAATTGTTCGTTTGCAATTTGGAATACACGTTCCGTGTGATTGATGAGAATGTTGCGCGCGTTGTTGTTGCCAGTGTGTTTTGTGAAGTTTACAATTTTTCGCCGGAGATTAAATATTTAAATGAGTTTAAGATTTTAGGAATTGGAATGGAAGTTGCTAAAAGTTGAATTCGCGTTGGCATTTATCTGCAAAGACTAAGTATTATTTAAGTGAGACATTGTTTAAAAAAAATAGGTCTGGGATATTTCATTTTCAAGAATTTCAACCTTAGGTTAGGTACAAACTAAGCCGAGTCTGTGCTATAAGCGACTGATCAACATGATTATAATATTTTTAGCATTTCAATACAGTATCTTTACTAAAGATCCGAAAACCAGAAAAAGACAGTTTGGTCTAGGCTTCAGGCGAGAATCAAACTAAAAATTTCTACTACGGGGTACTATAAAATATATGTAGAAAATTTGTATTCATCTATACACAGACTAAACAAGACAATGTTTTGTCATTTAAATATTAACTACCACCATCGGAGAATCTACAACTCTGGTTATGTATATTGAACTGTTACTTTAACTGTTTTCTTTTGGTTTCAGAGTTTTCCGAGGAGACCTTCTCACAAATATTTTCCACTATTTTGATCTAGCGACATGTTCTAATAGATGTTGATGACCGTTCTTGAAAAGTTTTAGATTGGATTTTCAGCCCGGTCAAGCTTAGGAAGCAAACTTTGAATGAACTCTATTAGGTGCTCAGCAAAGTATGAGGAGCTATGCTCGGAGTTTCCTTCAAGCATAAAATCCACAATGAGGTGATTCGATAAAGAACAAAAGGTTTGGTTGAACAGGGAACCAGGGTGGTGTAGCTCTCAAAACCAACAAGCTCTAATGCCATGCGTTGTAGTCACATACCATAAAATAATGAATCGACAGAGCTTTTGGCGAAACCAACGGAGATATTAACGAGGTTTTGAGTGAAGACCGTATTTCAACGTGAAGTTGATAAAACGCTTTAGGGACGTAGGAAGACGGTTTGCAGAACCCTCCAGGAAGAACACTTGGGATTCAAGTAGATCAATTAAGTTAATGAATAAATCGAAATTAGTCCAGATATTATAACATGGAAGCAAAAATCAATATTGAAATGTATACTTACTATGCAACATGTGATTTGACTAAGCCATTATCATTATTAGAAGTTATTTTTCGCACTTTAAACAATGTAGATATTCGTCAGTAGCCTACTTATTTACGCTCCTGAATGTAAATGCGTCAAATTAAAATAATTAGGCTGGCCTTCCACCCAGGTGTAGGTACCTTGGTGGAAGTAGGCACATTACCAAAGTGAGATGAGGAGGAGTTGTTTTGTGAGTTGTATTTATTTGTTAATGTCATTCGCCTCATAACAAAGTTTTAGGTTAAATTCTTTTTTCAGAGGTTCCTGCCAGTAGACATTTCGTAGCCAGCAAAATAATCCTCAAAATCTTTAACCAAACATTTAAAAACCTGTGTATTCTACAACCTATCATAAAAGCTGGCGAATATTCCAGCACGATCGGTAGCATGTCAAGCGTGAGGGTTTGTTTTCTTTGGCAATGTCGCCTCTATGTGTATTGAGGTAAGGAGTAGTTCAAAGAGTTGTGTCGTGTCGCCGACTGTACGCTGCAGCTTGAAAGGGCGGGTGTGCAATGGACCGTGAGCTTTTGCTTGAGAGCGTCGCACAACAGGATGTTTTTATGGAAATTTATGGATAAAGCCGTTTTAAAGGCGACATAAGTGCTGTATACATAGATGAAAAAGATTTTAGCTTTAAGCCCAAGTGGCACTTGTTGGAAAAATAATGAGTTGATAAATAGTTTTTGCTGTTGCGTGTAAGGTGCCAGCCTTTTGGTTGGTGTTCTTATATCAATATACTAACATAGACTTTCGGTTTACAGACATGGTTTAAAAGACGAAAATAGTATTGGTTTCCCGCACCAACACGTGGACTTCCGGTTGTCACACCTCACACTTTACTTTCTTTAACTTTTCCGACTTCTAAAGTAAAGTCTTTTAAGGTTTCTCACTAGCCTCAGCCCTTTCCAATAATTCACACTGAGCCCACCAGTTAGAATATGGCTCGTATCAAGTCTTAGTTGAGGTAAGGCTAGTGCTCAGCAGCTGGACGCAGACAGGCTGTTGTTTGTCTTTTGTGTAATAATCACTCACGATCATTATCCGTTATGGTTTAGTCAGAGGCGCACCAATTGTTGCTGTCATGGTGAACGGAACATTTAGAAGCCCACATTTCGCCGTGGTAATTTGAACGCAACGTGGTAAGGGGCAAGCCTACCGCTGTTATCCGGGTTGCTTAGGTTTTATATCCGTGTCTTCAACCACCGGAGATCAAGTGGAGCGGAGTTTAAAAAATCTTAAAATTCGTAACATAAAAACGGTAGTGAATTTTTTGTACTTATTCTTGCGACATGTTCTATCAGTACAATTATGAATTAGTTGTATATTTAGATTGACGGAAAATATGATTATGAACTCGTACACGCTTTCAGTTTCGTCTAGAAAATGAATCTCAAAGAATTTATTCACCAAGAAAACATTTTCGCTAGCAGCAATATTTTACGTGAACTTTAGTATTTGCTGTTGTAAGACAGTGTTATGCAATATTTTTCAATTTGCCAACCCCAAGTGTTCCCTGTGAAGGGTGTTTCGAGCAAACAGAGGGTGGTGGAAGCCGAAAAACACCTAACTCGATCAACAATTCACTTTTATTGATCACTTGTTGCATTTAATGTGATCGATTGTGAGCGATAATGTTTTGAAATACATTAGAGTGCTTCAAAAAAAAACATGGAGAAATACTAAGTCCTTCATGGCCCAGTGGTTAAACAATCTGACTTTGAACGTGTGTGCTCTAGAGTTCAGAATAGGCCTGAAAACCTACTTCGAGTTCAAAGAATGCTGCTAACTTTCCGGTAAGTGAAAACACTGAAAAAACTCAAAAAACATGTTTTAGAAATGCGTCCTGCAGAATACAGTCTTAGCCAATTGAAATTAACTTTAAGTATGCATTTATACTGAATGATTACAGAACCTAACAATACATCAAAATCATAACTATTTTGCAATCATTGCTCAAGCCCAATGAGTACCTCCAGTACATACTGGAGGATTATTGCTGTATCATACATTATATTACACAAACATTTAATAAAGAAGTGGCAATATTGTAACAAAATCACTTACTGTTAGGCTAAATACAACAAATATCACTCTTTTGAACCCTATTTTTGAAGCTACAAGATCGATTATAGAAACTAAATAGTTTCCAACCACAGATAACAAAGTAGAAGAGGTTGTAGACTGTTGCCGACGCGTATAGAATATAACCGAAAGTGGATTTTCGTTATTACACACGCGAATTTGGTTGGAAACGTGCCAAGCGATTCGCAACTTTATAGCCTAGGGACCACCATAGTGATTGGTATGAATGTCCTGCGGGAAAAACTTAATGGGTTATTAAAATTTACTGCTAGGTTTGCCGGTTAACCTGTACGGGACGGCCATCGGAATAACACTTGGAGTGGTACCGATTGATGGATCTTTTATTGCGTGTTTGGGGTTATTTACGACCCTTTATCGTTAGTTGGGGCGTTTAGATTTCCAAATACATTTAACTTCAAGTGTGATTTGAATAAAATTGGCAAAAGATTTGTAGCGGCTATTCTAGCTTCATTTTGTGCGTTGTTTCTGATCATTTAGTGGTCATTCTAGGGTTGAATGACACTAAACGTCTTTTTGACCCTTTGAATAACAGGCTCTGCAAGCTCTATGCTAGTGACTTTTATGTTGAATGTCATCCCAGACGTCAAACGCTCTTCTAGCGCATGTGTTCCTTTTCTTACAATCCCAGGTTTCCGGGACGTGAAAAGTCAGTTTTGGGCCTTCAACTTGAGATTGACCAGTCCAATACTTACTTCGTTACTATAGGTGCTTGTCAACTATAGATCTGTCTCACGGCTGCTTCCCATCAGATAGAGTGAGTCATCTTAGAAGACAAAAAAACAAAAAAAAAGTGATTTCGATGGTAAGCGCAGTGGCATTGCTCAAGGATTGCCCATGGATAAAAACCCGCAAAACACGCATGGTTACACCCAGGAGACCTGTTAAGTTTTATGAAGCTCTTGAATAACACATCAGAGGAAAACTGCGAGGAACGATTGCTAATGCACGAGTTTCCTGAAATTTTACTGACCGAAGCTTTTATAATTTAAGTAACTTTTTTCTTTAAAGCCATTCACTTGCTATTTTTGTACTCACTTGAGTATTTTTCTTGTTCAAGTTTAATGTTACATAATTAGACATTGCTTTATTTTTGTCATGTGTCGCCGTTCATGTTTCATTAGAGGATATTTCTTGGACCCATCTGAGGTCATCCTTATACTATTGAAACACAAATTCGGCGCAATCTTTCGCAAAGTTGGACCTGACTACCTTTTGGTTCGTAATTTGTTGAATTGTTTAGTAGAATTTTGAATTCCAAAAAACTTTGACGATAATCCTTTGTTAATCGGTTCAAAAACTATAAAGCATTTTTCACAACAGAACAGTCTTAAAAACATGAAAACGGATGCAGTTTCTCGATGTTTTGCTGAGTTTTATGTGCAGGGCCAGCTTAATTTATAAGAACTGCTGATAAAATAAGTAATGAAATGCAAAACTTACCTTTTGGCAATTCACGGTTATAAATTTTTTTGTTGTTAAAAATATGTTTCAGTGTGTATTCAGCGGTTTGGTGCTTCCTTTCTGGTCCGCACCGCTAAGGAGTGGAACGCCGTCCCTGCATCAGTGTTTCCGGATACATACAACCTTGGTGTCTTCAAGGCAAGAGTGAATAGGCATTTTCTGGGTAAGCGTGTTACACCTTCGACTTCGTCATCGCTTACCATCAGGCGGACTGTGGTCAAACGCAAACCCATTTTAAATAGGAAAAGGAAAAGAAAAGTGTAAAACATTTAAGAATACATTTACTATTATTTTAAACCTTCATCATTTCCAAAATGATTAACACCAGCTATTTATCTGCCCACTCCAAAATTATTTTAGGCAATAATTTACATAGAAACAAAACGACAAAAGCAAATGAGTGAACAAACGCGTTCTCAGAAATTAATTTCTATTTAGGGCTCCAAGTACCCGTAAGCCTCGGTGAGGGGTCTGGATAATTTTAAATAAATTATCAGGGGTGCAATAATTATTGAGTCGGGTGCGGCGCGAAAATTACCGGCTACTGAGAAATTATCAGGTTTAGAGTTGAACAATTCGGAAATTGAATCAAAAATACAAAAGAGTTAACTCGTTAAGTATTTTTTATTTTTTTTTTCCATTTGGCTGTTGGTTGTAATTTAACTGATTCAACTGCCTCGTTTCGAAACTGAACTAGGTTTTTTATGACATGCGAAACAGTAAACAGTGTAAGTGTCGAGCTGAAATGCGGCAGACATGAATTTTACCCCTTAAATTCACGAACGCAAGTTAAGTAGCTCATACACGTTAAGACGCTAGTTTTTCGGACACTTGACATCACATTCCACACAGCGCTATTGAGCCCAAACTAAACACCCAGATCAGTGCAAATAGACGTAATGTTCATGTACATGAATATACAAATATTCATGTTCGAAGATCCAACCCGCGACCTCATGTGTAGAAGCCAACTTCTTAACCACTACACCAAACTGTTTAGAGTTTCAGTTCTGTACACAATTTACGGTGCGGCGTGAGTTTGAAGACGTACCTTGATGGACGTCTTTTATTAATAAGTATCAGACATATTTTGTCCCCATAGCCAGCTTCACATAGTGTATCTTATTAACAAAGAGTCATAATATTTGTATGTATAATTTCAACTGCTAGACAGTATTTGCCTCGTAGTTCGGGTAATATCAACCCTACAAGATGTCTAACTAGATTGATCTGGTTTGCACTGGATTATCGATAGAGCCGACAAATTGACTCACATCGCACTAACAACCGTCGCGTCGTTGTGTCGTAGTGCAATAGTGACGTTGGGCGGGTCGTGATCTGACTGAGTTATATGACGCCAAGCTATACCCGGGCAAAGAGTCAACATCATCATCATCATCATCATCATCAGCCTGTCGCAGTCCACTGCTGGACATAGGCCTCTCCCATTACGCGCCACTGAGCTCGATCTTCGGCTGCTCGCATCCAGCTCCTGCCAGCCATCCTGCGCAAATCATCACTCCACCTTGCCTGAGGACGTCCTACACTACGCTTGCCGAGACGCGGTCTCCACTCAAGAACACGTTTACTCCAACGGTTGTCGGTTCTACGGCTTACATGGCCAGCCCACTGCCACTTCAACTTGCTAATCCGGTGGGCTATGTCGATAACCTTGGTTCTCTGCCTTATCACCTCATTTCTAATTTGGTCCCGCAGAGAAACGCCGAGCATAGCCCTCTCCATAGCCCGCTGGGTGACTTTAAATTTGTGGACCAGCCGTGCCGTAAGTGTCCACGTTTCGGCTCCGTATGTCATGACGGGAAGGACGCACTGATTGAAGACTTTTGTCTTTAGGCACTGTGGGATCGACGATGTGAAGACCCGACGTAGCTTCCCAAACGCTGCCCAACCCAGCTGAATTCTTCTATTCACCTCGTTCTCGAAGTTGTTCCTACCTAACTGCAATGTCTGCCCGAGGTATACATATTTTTGAACAACTTCGAGAACGGCGCCGTGTACCGCAATCGGTTCCGGTAGTACATGTTCATTGAACATGACCTTGGTTTTGTCCAAGTTCATCCGTAGACCGATGCGCACAGAAGAGTCAGCCAGGTCATTCAGCATCTGTTGTAGGTCCTGCAGCGTTTCCGCCACGATGACAATGTCGTCAGCAAATCGCAAGTGAGAGATGTACTCGCCATTGATGTTGATGCCACGTCCTTTCCAGTTCAGCGTCTTGAACATATCCTCCATTGCATTTGAGAACAATTTCGGGGAGATAACATCCCCTTGTCTCACACCCCGATGCAACGGTATGGGACTTGTTTGCTGATTCTGTACTTGGACGGACATAGTGGCAGCTTTGTAAAGACATCTCATCACTTGGATATATCGCCAATCTACTTGGCATCGCTGCAGAGACTCCAGAACAGACCAGATTTCAATTGAGTCAAAGGCCTTCTCATAGTCCACAAATGCTAGACACAGGGGCTGATTATACTCTCCAGTTTTCTGTATAATCTGCCGCACTGTGTGTATGTGGTCTATGGTGCCGTATCCGCTCCGAAACCCAGCCTGTTCCGGTGGTTGGAATTCGTCGAGTCTTCGCGCAAGACGGTTCGTGATCACCCTTGAGAACAGCTTATAGACGTGGCTTAGAAGGGAAATGGGTCGATAGTTCTTCAGTAGGGTTTTGTCTCCCTTTTTGAAGAACAGGACGACCACACTCCTACTCCACGCCTCTGGAGTTCTCCCTTCGAAGAGGACAGCGTTAAAAAGCTTTTGAAGCTCCCTGAGTAAGGGTCTGCCTCCTGCCTTTAACATCTCTGTTGTAACACCGTCCTCTCCGGGGGCTTTTCCATTTTTAAGCCGCCCAAGAGCGATCTCGATTTCGTCAATGCTGACTTCTGGCAGGTCTTCGGTGTAGTGGCGTGTTAGAGTGGCTCTAGAGTCCTCATTTCCGGGGTCAGGTCGAGATGCATGCGAAGCGTATAGCCGGCCATAGAAGTTTTCTACTTCCGAAAGGACTGCTGGCTTCGAGACAACGACTTCTCCACTTTCTATGGTCAACTTCGTCAGGTGGCTTCTTCCAAGAGATCGTACGAACACTTTTGATCCCCGGTTTTGCTCGATCGCTCTCTCAATCGAGAGGGTATTAGAGCAACGGAGATCGCGTCGCACGTGCTTACTAATCTCTCGGTTTAGAGTCCGTTTCCCTGACGAAGTGACGGGTGGGTCTTCTCGTCGTCTCTTCATTAGCCCTAAAGTCTCTTCGGAAAGCTTCGACTTCTTGCCCTTGCGCTGCATTTTACAAAATCTCGTACCTTCTTCCCTGAGGACTCGAACCACATCTTCAAGGTTCTGGTTAACGTCAGTTGTGGTTTCCACGGCAGCAAATCGGTTCTCCAGATTTGACTGGAACGCTTCAGATCCCATCATAGTTTGAAGCAGAGTTGGTCGGAGCCTGGCCTTCATCAAGCGGACTCGTTCAGCTCTGAAGTCGATATTCAGAGAGCCTCGGACGAGTCGGTGATCGCTACCGGTATTAAACCTATTGATCACGGAGACGTCTCTGAATATGTGCTTTTTGTCCGCCATGATGAAGTCGATCTCATTTTTTGTCATAGTGTCGGGGCTTTGCCACGTCCACTTCCTTTGGGGTTGCTTCTTGAAGAATGAGTTCATCAAGAAGAGCCCCTCCCGTTCGAGGAAATTGACGAGCATTTGCCCCCTATGATTTCTGCTTCCATATCCATGGGATCCTACTACCGATTCACTGCAATTTTGTACTCCCACTTTAGCGTTAAAGTCCCCCATAACAACGGTGAAATGGGTCTTGGTAGTGGAGTGGAGGGCCCTCGATATGTCATCGAACATATCCTCCACCTCATCGTCCGAGTGTGACGAGGTCGGTGCGTACACTTGCACCACCTTGAGGTTATACCTCTCGGTGAGCTTGATGATGAGGTACGCCACCCTGTTCGACACACTGGACATTTCCACAACGTTGTTAGCTAGGGACTTATTAACCAGAAACCCAACGCCACCTTGGGATTTTTGGTCTCCCTCTCGGAAGTACATCAGGTGGCCTGAATTGAGAGTTATGGTGTCCTCTCCCTCTCTTCGGACTTCACATAACCCTAGTATGTGCCACCTGATGTTCCCAAGTTCCACCTCAAGTTGCGCCAGATGCGAGTCGAGCCGCAGCGTGCGTCCGTTATACGTCGCCAGGGTCAGTCGGTTGTGGTGGCCTCCCGTAGCCCGGAGATTCTTTGCACCCCCCGCCCCACCGTTACCATGGTCGCCACCATAACCAGGAATAGTGGGGCTACCGGGAACTGGGGGCCGTGGCCTTCGCTGTGTCTTCATAGGAGGTTATGCCCATAATCGCCACGCTGGGCAGGCGGGTTGGCGATCGCAGGGCGAAGCTTCTCGCACCGGTGACGCTGCTGCCCGTCACCGGCCTGTGGTATTTAGCTCGCCTATTCAGGACGGATATACCGCCGTCGGTCGGTCGCCAGAGCCTCGTTCGTTACTCAGCAGGATGCACCGCGAGCAGGTGAGGTTGACTTGGGGCGATAGATGGAGGTTCGCCCCCTTACATGCATGTGAAATGCACATTTTTGGACTTGCCCAAAAACGCTCCATACAAAAGTGACAGCGATAGTGACGTCACTGTCGCTTTTGTATGGAGCGTTTTTGGGCAAGTCCAAAAAATGTGCATTTCAAATTGTGATATCTCTGGTGGTATTGATCCAGATGAAGTGATTCTTTGAGGATTGTTTACATAAATGTAAGGTCTTTCGATAATAAACAAAAAAAAAATACAGTCATCATGCCTATTGTTGTAACACCTTTTGTTTTCTTTGAATTTACTTAGCTTACTATTTTATTTATTATTACTAAGAACTCTACTAGAGTAATGAAATTCCGGATAATATTCCAGAACCCAGACAAATTATAATCTGCCTGATTTCAATCTCTGACTATGTCATACATAAATTGACTAACCCAACGATAACATGTAGCACGAAGACCACTGATTGGCAAAGATAACTAACGTTAAACTAAATGCAAGCCAGATCAGGGGATGGGTGGCCATCCCAACCGAAATTTTGTGACGTGTATTTTTCAAGAGGCATGGGAAGCAGTTGGCACATTGTATCTTAGAACGGGTTCTCACCCGTTCTAACCACCACGGTATAACCACATATAAATCTAGTTATCTTTAGAAGCAGACTGCCTGTATTGTAATCAACGATAAAATGACAATTTGCTTGCTTTTCTTGCTTGCTTTTCACGTAAAGATCTGAAAACCAGAAGAATACATTTATTCATCTTGACATCAGGCAGGAATCGAACCCGCATCTTTCGCAAATTGGGCGACTGCACTAACCACTGTGCTATCGAGACCATTAACAGACCGGCTGAATCTTTCTGGTATATTTTTACCCTATGAGCTAGGGTGATTTCATCAATGTTAAAGGCATCCACCTTCAACACGTGTTTTTCACGTTTTTGTTGCAAAACGTGTTTCTAATCTCACACTTGTGTCCATTGTTTTCGAATTCGTACAAAAAAGTTTTAAAGCGTTAGACTCATCGGTTGTGCATGAACATTGAGGAAATGTACTGAATGGAGTAGCTTATTTTGGTATGTTTTCCGTTAGTTTTCGCTTGCAAATGCAATGAAAACCGCAACATAATTTCCAACATAATTTTTGGCTGTCCGTACATAATTGTTCTACAAAATCTGAATTAAGTCCAATCCGGCTTCAAATAACCCTTCAAATGCTGGCACAATATGCGAAATCACCGCAATCCAGTCCAAAATGCATGGCCAATTACCGCCCCCCCCCCCCCCCCCGTTACCCGTTACCCCGCGTTAGCCCATTGTGTTGGCACAATAAACGAAAATTGTCATAACCCGAAACGACCGGTGGTTATTAAAAATTCCATCACGGGATTGCCTGGGGCGCTGGAGACGTGTGGAGCCCAAGGTCGCACAAAGGGCCTTTTCAGCTCTTTTGAAGCAAGATGAGGTTGAATGTGGCCGTTCGAGGCTCTTTGAAAGCGACACTGAAATGCCTTTGCAGAACTGAACCTCCTCAGACGGATGTCTGAAAACGTGGACGATTGAGGAGAGGAGCTTTTGTTTGTTTTGTCTTCGGTAACGAGTTAGGCGAGTTTTTATTGATATCAAATTCATATCATGCCGATAAATGTGACGCTACGTCACATTTATTTAAGTACAGTATATTCATTGTTTACTTTTAATATTATAGTATTAAGTACCCAATACTCAATGATGTCTATTATTAGATAAGTATGTTTCGTTTGTTAATCAGATATGACGACTTAAATGTACTTTATAACAAATCTATTTAAATAAAGTTATTTTGATTTAGTTTTTTTGAATTTTAATTTTTTTTGAAGCAATGATGAAGTTGTCATACAGTTTTTATATTATGAAAATCTGAATAGTTCGATAATAAATGTGTGTTGGTGTGAAGTCAAGTAAAGTAGCTTTTACGGTTAACATATCATACATAGTACAGTACCTACAGGTCACATCAAAATAATATTTTGGCTACTGATCTGGTGTAATGGTTGAGAGGGGCTATTTCACCAGTGGTCGCGGGTTCGATCCCGTACAATACAAACATTTGTGTGCATAAACATGTCTGTTTGTACTGGTTTGGGTGTTTCCTATGTATATTAAGTAGTATTTAAAAATGTATCTCAGTATGTTTATCCGTTGTTTAGTATCCCATAGCACAAGCATTTAGCTGCTTAATTTGGGGCTAGATAGCGCTGTGTGGAATAATGTCCAGTGATGTATGCTGACTCGAACAGGTATTGGACGACTTAAAAAGCAATTTTATTTTAATCCTTCAACGATGGAGTCGTATGTCGGTTGAAGTGTGCCTAAGGTCAGAACAAGGGAATCACTAACTTAATTCCGTAGTGATAAAGTTTCTCGATTAGGTTAGCATCTTGAAAACTTGAGACATATTTAGGCACGCTTCAGCAGATAATTTTGGCCTTCAAGTTCTGCTTCTCTCTACCAGTCAACCATTGGGCGATACAAAAAATGCTGTTGGCGGTGCGAAACACTTGTAATTAATGAACACGTTAATGTTTGAACTGACCCAATTTCGCTGATACGTAGTTTCCTAACCAGACAAATACCTCAAGAGACTAACAACCAGTGAAATGTATCGTCCCCAGATGTCTTTATAGTCGATGATTTCCTCTTGAAACTATAGTAAATTGTTTTTTAACTTGCGACGGAAATTTAACTCTATGTAGAGCTGGTAAAGTCTAAAGTTAAGTGTGTGGTTTTATTACTAAGGGAGTTACAAGAATATTGCTGTCCGTCACAAACGTTTCTCGTTACAAAGTTTATTGTGTCCAGTTTGTATTGTTTCAGTAAACTATCTACTTTTCGAATTCTTTTAATGTTGAATTTATATCTAACAGATAAAATTCGGATAAATTCGCTACTATACCAATATTCATGTCAATTCATGATACACCTTGCAACTCTTTGGCTGAAATACTGGACTTAACTACTGCAATCAATTGCATACGAAACGTTAACGAATATTATTGAACACGATCCACTTTAACAGAAAGTGATTTAATTCATTAAAATTTTAAATAATGAGATTCATGAGCACTTGGAATTGGGATGACTGTTTTAACAGTTACGTTAATTCAACATTATTTAAATTATTATGATATATCTACATTACAAAGTGTTTGTCTAAAAATCTGAGTATCTTCCACTAGAAATGATTTCATTTCAAATCGGTATTGAAATTATGTTAGCTTTCATAACTATGAACTTACATACGCGCACGGCTAGATGACGAACGTAATACTCAGAGGCCGTCATTGCCAACGGAACATTCAGAAACCCACATTTTCCATAGCTAACTTTGAACCTGACGTCTTAAGTGACGAGCCTACCATTATTCGGGTAGCTTAGGTTTTTTTCAAGTGTTTTCCAACTGTCAAATTTGAGGCTCATTTGACAATGACCTGCTATAGTATTCCGGTGGGCGCCAAAACTCACTTCGCTCGTGGTAAGTTGACTTTAATATGCAATTTCTCTGCAACTGTGGTCGTTTGAGAGGAAAGAACTAAGCCAAATTTTTTTTATCATTACATGCAAAATGGGAGAATATACTAATTCCGAGTGAAGCGAGTTGATGATTGAAGTAAGCGTGAAGCACCGAGATGTGAAGTGATGTCCGTAATGCCACCCCTGGTATTCCTTCCAGACTTGAACTCAGAACAACTCGGGTTGCAAGCCAGAAAATTAAACCACTAAGCCACAACGCTCTCGTAAACTAGTCGAAACCATATTACAACGAGTTTGGAACAACCGTTCTCCAGGGCCCTTACAAAAGTTAGTCTTTTCAAATCTCCCCTCTCCTATTGCAGTTACGTCTTTTTTCTTTTCATATTTACTCCATTTAATACGAAAGCATTTTGTTTGATGTACCGTACTTATTCCCCTTACATCTTGTTTATTATTAATATTTCAGATATTAGATCTCTTATTATTACTTATTATTAGCTAAGTAAGCCCCTGAAAGCGCATAAGCCTTTGTTATTATGTTTACTCGTAGTTAATAACCATTCGCTTGAAAAAATGTATTCTGATAATAATTTTGCGTAGAACCTTTTGTGTGGTCTAGTTTACAGGGGTACCTATTTTATTAAATATAAGTTAACATCAAAAATAAACTTGGACGATTAAACGCAGTATTTTTTTTATTGGACTAGAAAGAACAATTGGTGTACCTAATGCTAAGAGGCATTCTTTACCAATCAACTGCAAGGTGTAATACCGATTTTCGCAAGTAAGAGCCGCGCAGCTTGCTAGAAGAATATGACACTTGCCAATTTAACCTATTGATCTTTGTTACTAATTATCAATTAAATACATACACTAGAAGAAGTACCTAAATAGTAGATTCCACCGGCATTAGCATATCCAATTAAAATAGTTAATAGAAAATTAACAAACAAAAAGCTAGTTTTTTGTGAAATAAAGACTGAATGAACTGGTTAGACGAGTTATTACAAATTTTGTCTTTTATAATCAAAACTAGCGGCCGCCCGCGACTTCACCCGCGTGGACTCAGGTTAAAAAAAAGTCATATGTCTTTATAAATTGCAGCCTATGTCCTATTCAGATGCATAAGCAATTTTATGGTAAAGTGTTATTAAAATCCATCCAGTAGCTTTTACGTAAATGAGCAACACGGCACATCCACACATACAAACTTTAGCATTTATAATATTAGCAGAATCTAAGTATTTTTTACGACAACGTTGCAACATATCAAAGACTTAAAAGTATTAAAACGCCAATTTTCAACTCCCCCACTGTTTTAAACCCCTTTGAAATGCGAAACTGGCATGGCGTAATCTCAGTTATTAGACACCCCATTGTAGGAACTTTTGTCTTGGGGCCCGTAGATAAGGGTTCCATCTAAAACGTGGGTAGGTGAGTTAATTTTGGGTTATTGTTGTTCAGGAAATACCTGTACATTTGCATAACTACAAATAGTTGTAGCAGGTTAAACTTTGTGGAAGTTTTTTTTTTTTTTTTTTGCGACCCCACGACTTCATACAACTGATGGCAACGTTGGAGCACGGTGGGGTTTAGTGAGTAGTGTCTGCTGCCTCACGGCAGATGAGTCTCACACTCCCCCGCCCTTCCCCCGAGGGGCGGGAAGTCCATAAAAGGATTCCCCACCTTAAAAAAAAAAAAAAAAAAGGTTAAACTTTGTGGGCTGTTTCATCTTTCCTTCGCAGACTTCGTTGCTGCTGATTTTATAACGCGAGCGAACTACGACACCAGTAATCTGACAATCAGTGAATTTGGACTCTCACATTTTGCGCGATGATCACGTTATAGCGTCGTTTTCGACAACGCCTGAAGGTACATAGAGGCAATGCTGTATTTGTAGTATCCTACTAAACTACTATACGTATACATACATAAACTATTGACATAACATAAATAAATAGATATCTGCCGTCTCGGCTAAGCCTAGCCGTGCGTGAGCGCGCGAGGCAGTCTATGACTGGCAGGCGTGGAGTGAAGACGTGGTCCCAGTTCTAGTGTGTTTATCATTAAGTGTTAAACGAGAACACTACTACAGTATCGATGCTGCTTCGCAACTGTATTGCGTTTGCATCGCTGCTCATAGTCGCCCAATCCAGACACACAAGTTCATGCATACGAATGATTGTACCAAACCCACCCACATAAACCCACGACTTCTGGTGTCTCAACGACACGACTCTCAATAATAATATAGAAAGCGCATGTTCAACAAAAATAAAAATTTACGATGTTTAATCATTATTTTTAATGTTCCATGTAAACCCCAGCGAAAATGCTAGTATAAGGAAAAAAATACAAGAAGGCGAATGTTCAAAGAAACCGCAAAGGCTCCCCAAACTCACGTTACGGATTGAATTTCAAGCAAAATTAACTGTGACGAAGCCCAACGGAGCAGGATCGCATTACAGGAACTTAAGAAATGTGAAATAGTTGGGGATTCACATTATTGGCCCTTGCGGTTGAGAATCTTACGCCATGCTAAGGCGGAGTTCACTGACCTATTTTGGTTTGCTATGGTTTGCGAAACAGAATTTTCGGTTTAAAGATCTTTATTAGCTCATTAAGACAAAAAATAGGTCGCTAACATGAGTACAAATTACATAGGTAATTCATTTTATAAGATTAAGTTATTATCATCATCATCATCAGCCTGTTGTAGTCCACTGCTGAACATAGGCCTCTCCCTTTGCACGCCACTGTACTCGATCTTCGGCTGCTCGCATCCAGCTCCTGCCAGCCATCCTGCGCAAATCATCACTCCACCTTGCCTGAGGACATCCTACACTACGCTTGCCGAGACGCGGTCTCCACTCAAGAACACGTTTACTCCAACGGTTGTCGGTTCTACGGCTAACATGGCCAGCCCACTGCCACTTCAGCTTGCTAATCCGGTGGGCTATGTCGATAACCTTGGTTCTCTGCCGTATCACCTCATTTCTGATTTGATCTCGCAGAGAAACGCCGAGCATAGCCCTCTCCATAGCCCGCTGAGTGACTTTAAATTTGTGGACCAGCCGTGCCGTTAGTGTCCACGTTTCGGCTCCGTATGTCATGACGGGTAGGACGCACTGATTGAAGACTTTTGTCTTTAGGCACTGTGGGATCGACGATGTGAAGACTCGACGTAGCTTCCCAAACGCTGCCCAACCCAACTGAATTCTTCTATTCACCTCGTCCTCGAAGTTGTTTCTACCTAACTGCAATGTCTGCCCGAGGTATACATATTTTTGAACAACTTCAAGAACGGCGCCGTGTATCGCAATCGGTTCCGGTAGTACATGTTCATTGAACATGACCTTGGTTTTGTCCAAGTTCATCCGTAGACCGATGCGCACAGAAGAGTCAGCCAGGTCATTCAGCATCTGTTGTAGGTCCTGCAGCGTTTCTGCCACGATGACGATGTCGTCAGCAAATCGCAAGTGAGAGATGTACTCGCCATTGATGTTGATGCCACGTCCTTTCCAGTTCAGCGTCTTGAACATATCCTCCATTGCATTTGAGAACAATTTCGGGGAGATAACATCCCCTTGTCTCACACCTCGATGCAACGGTATAGGACTTGTTTGCTGATTCTGGATTTGGACGGACATAGTGGCTGCTTCGTAAAGACATCTCATCACTTGGATGTATCGCCAATCTACTTGGCATCGCTGCAGGGACTCCAGAACAGACCAGATTTCAATCGAGTCAAAGGCCTTCTCATAGTCCACAAATGCTAGACACAGGGGCTGATTATATTCTTCAGTTTTCTGTATAATCTGCCGCACTGTGTGGATGTGGTCTATGGTGCCGTATCCGCTCCGAAACCCAGCCTGTTCCGGTGGTTGGAATTCGTCGAGTCTTCGCGCAAGACGGTTCGTGATCACTCTTGAGAACAGCTTATAGACGTGGCTTAGAAGAGAAATGGGTCGATAGTTCCTCAGTAGGGTTTTGTCTCCCTTTTTGAAGAACAGGACGACCACACTCCTACTCCACGCCTCTGGAGTTCTCCCTTCAAAGAGGACAGCGTTAAAAAGCTTTTGGAGCTCCCTGAGTACGGGTCTGCCTCCTGCTTTTAACAGCTCTGTTGTAACGCCGTCCTCTCCAGGGGCTTTTCCATTTTTAAGCCGCCCAAGAGCGATCTCGATTTCGTCAATGCTGACTTCTGGCAGGTCTTCGGTGTAGTGGCGTGTTAGAGTGGCTCTAGAGTCCTCATTTCCGGGGTTAGGTCGAGATGCATGCGAAGCGTATAGCCGGCCATAGAAGTTTTCTACTTCCGAAAGGACTGCTGGCTTTGAGACAACGACTTCTCCACTTTCTATGGTCAACTTCGTCAGGTGGCTTCTTCCAAGAGATCGTACGAACACTTTTGATCCCCGGTTTTGCTCGATCGCTCTCTCAATCGAGAGGGTATTGGAGCAACGGAGATCGCGCCGCACGTGCTTACTAATCTCTCGGTTTAGAGTCCGTTTTCCTGACGAAGTGACGGGTGGGTTTTCCCGTCGTCTCTTCATTAGCCCTAAAGTCTCTTCGGAAAGCTTCGACTTCCTGCCTTTACGCTGCATTTTACAAAATCTCGTACCTTCTTCCCTGAGGACTCGAACCACATCTTCAAGGTTCTGGTTAACGTCAGTTGTGGTTTCCACGGCAGCAAATCGGTTCTCCAGATTTGACTGGAACGCTTCAGATCCCATGATAGTTTGAAGCAGAGTTGGTCGGAGCCTGGCCTTCATCAAGCGGACTCGTTCAGCTCTGAAGTCGATATTCAGAGAGCCTCGGACGAGTCGGTGATCGCTACCGGTATTAAACCTGTTGATCACGGAGACGTCTCTGAATATGTGCTTTTTGTCCGCCATGATGAAGTCGATCTCATTCTTTGTCATAGTGTCGGGGCTTTGCCACGTCCACTTCCTTTGGGGTTGCTTCTTGAAGAATGAGTTCATCAAGAAGAGCCCCTCCCGTTCGAGGAAATTGACGAGCATTTGCCCCCTATGATTTCTGCTTCCATATCCATGGGATCCTACTACCGATTCACTGCAATTTTGTACTCCCACTTTAGCGTTAAAGTCCCCCATAACAACGGTGAAATGGGTCTTGGTAGTGGAGTGGAGGGCTCTCGATATGTCATCGAACATATCCTCCACCTCATCGTCCGAGTGTGACGAGGTCGGTGCGTACACTTGCACCACCTTGAGGCTATACCTCTCGGTGAGCTTGATGATGAGGTACGCCACCCTGTTCGACACACTGGACATTTCCACAACGTTGTTAGCTAGGGACTTATTAACCAGAAACCCAACGCCACCTTGGGATTTTTGGTCTCCCTCTCGGAAGTACATCAGGTGGCCTGAATTGAGAGTTATGGTGTCCTCTCCCTCTCTTCGGACTTCACATAGCCCAAGTATGTGCCACCTGATGTTCCCAAGTTCCACCTCGAGTTGCGCCAGATGCGAGTCAAGCCGCAGCGTGCGTCCGTTATACGTCGCCAGGGTCAGTCGGTTGTGGTGGCCTCCCGTAGCCCGGAGATTCTTTGCACCCCCCGCCCCACCGTTACCATGGTCGCCACCATAACCAGGAATAGTGGGGCTGCCGGGAACTGGGGGCCGTGGCCTTTATCGTGCTTGCATTGGAGGTTATGCCCATAATCGCCACGCTGGGCAGGCGGGTTGGCGATCGCAGGGCGAAGCTTCTCGCACCGGTGACGCTGCTGCCCGTCACCGGCCTGTGGTATTTAGCTCGCCTATTCAGGACGGATATACCGCCGTCAGTCGGTCGCCAGAGCCTCGTTTTTTATTCAGCAGGATGCACCGCGTGCAGGTGAGGTTGACTTGGGGCGATAGATGGAGGTTCGCCCCCTTACATCCCCCCCCCCTTACATCCCTTACATTAAGTTATTAACAATTCTATAATTTATTAATACAATATTTTGGGAACATCAATCTAATGAACTCCAAATAAAATATCTTTAATGAAATACATATCTACAAAAAGAACATTTGACGATGTTTTAGTTAGCTGCGCATGAACACACGTTTATACATACATGACCACACTAACACACACACCATCATACACACGCGCACACATACACACACACGCCCACACACACACTAATGAATATTAACTGTGACGAAGCCCAGCGGAGCACGATCGCATTACAGGAACTTAAGAAATGTGAAATAGTTGGGGATTCACATTATTGGCCATTAAGGTCGAGAAGTTGGCGGTGTCTTTGACATATTAAATATTATTAAGATACATTTTTAAACAACGGTATCATGAAATCATCGCAACAACCACTTATAAAAAGTAAGAAAACCTTGTAATGTCCTATAATGAGCTCATCGTACAACTTCAGTTACAACCTACCAACTTAAGAAATCTGAACTAGTTTCTTCCAAGTCAAGAGTTTAATTTAATTGCTCTTCAACTTGGCAAATCGTACTCAAGACGACTGGCCGGTCTAAAGTTCAACTTGTTATTAGCTGTTAATGTTGAAGGTAGTTTTGGGCGAACTTCAGTACACGCAAGTACTTAGAACAGATGATAGTTGGAAGGCAAGTTGGTATAAGTTATGTTGCTCATTACGTTGGGCCTCTATGATAGAGTTGCTTATTTAACTAGTATCGATAATAAGTTTGATACATAACATAACATAAACGGCCTATATATACGTCCCACAAAGTCCTCACCTCAACTATGAGGTGGTACAAGCCATACTCCAACACGTGGGCTTAGTGCCGATTGTTGGAGGGGTGTAAGGTTAGTGAGCAAACTCAATGTCAGATGTTATCAAGCCGGGACCAACTGCTTAACGTGCCTTTCGAAGCACAAATATGAAATACACACTTAGCAAATCGTACTCAAGACGACTGACCGGTCTAAAGTTCAACTCGTTATTAGCTGTTAATGTTGAAGGTAGTTTTGGGCGAACTTCAGTACACGCAAGTACTTAGAACAGATGATAGTTGGAAGGCAAGTTGGTATAAGTTATGCTCATTACGTTGGGCGTCTGTGATAGAGTTGCTTATTCAACTAGTATCGATAACTAGAGTGATATACTAACGGCCTGTATACGTCCCACTGCTAGGCAGAGGCCTCACCTCAACTATGAGGTGGAACGAGCCATACTCCAACACGCGGGCTCAGTGCGGATAGTTGGAGGGGTGTAAGGTTAGTGAGCAACCTTAATGTCAGATGCTATCAAGCAGCCGCAAGGCTTCTGACTACCACCCTTATAAAACCCAAGCAACCCGCATAACGGCGGTAGCTCTTACCACTGTGGGTTCAAATTCCCTCGGCGAAATGTGGTACTGATATGGTCGTGAGGGAACGTTATGTTATGTTAGTCAAAGTTATACACGACGTCAACTCATGCCGTCCAGTCAAGTGTCGGTGAACTTTCTATATTGTTAATAGTTTTCAAAGTCAATTATCGACAATTGAGCAACACTAGCGTATCTGTAACTAGCGCGCGAAGAGATATGACTTGCCTCTAGACAATATCCACAATAATATCTTGCTAGCAGGCCTTTTGATATTCGCTTGTAAGATCAAAAAGAGATATAAGAAAATAATTGGTCAAAAATATAGCAAAAGTTAATTTAAAAGTAGCTTCATTTCCACTTTGTAATAGTACACGCTATTATGACTCTTAAGTCAATCGAAAAACTGCTTATCAGTAATTAATACACAAGTCTGACTCCAGGCATTTAATAAGTGCATACTGCTACTCTGCATTATTAATTAAATAGTGCCAATATTACATTGGGCCTTTTTCAAAAGGTCATAACATAACATAAGCGGCCTATATACGTCCCACTGCTGGGCACAGGCTTCACCTCAACTATGAGGTGGAACGAGCCATACTCCAACACGAGGGCTCAGTGCGGATTGTTGAGGGGTGTGAGTAAGGTTAGTGAGCAATCTTAATGACAGATGTTATCAAGCCGCGCTAAGGCCTCTGACTAGGCTTAACGACTGACATCTAGCGACGTCAGCCGGGATCACTGTCAGAACTGCGCCAGGGCACCTCAAAAGCTCATGTTTTTGTCCAATATTGTATTTAAATATGCCCTGTTTTAAGTCAGTAAACATGTTGTTACAACCAGTCGTGTATTTGTGTGCAAAAAGTAATTCTTAACTCCTACGCAGTTGCGTCCTACGAAATTCCCCATCAAATTAAAAGTGTCTCCGAAGTTGACCCCAGTTGCGGCAAACTTCAGACAGGAAAAGCGCTGAGTCACAAAGATGCGATGGACCTTTGACGACGGAGGTATTGCCGACGGATGCCGGCCGGACGACGAACTGGGACCTTTATCTGCGGATCGAGAGAAAAATATGTCATAAGATAAGATTAATTATAATCTTTATTGCACAGAAATACATTTTACAGGGTTCAGTAAAAGGACATACTTTTGTACAATTCAGGCGAGCTTATCGCTACATAGCGATCTCTTCCAGACAATCTTCGGTAGAGGATCTTCTGTAGGAACCAGAAAGTTGGGATGTGCAAAAGAGAAAAGAGATGAATTTAGTTAACTTAGTGGCACTCACTTTGTACCCTTAGGTTTTCGTGAAATATTTAAGAATTTTCTGTAACATGATGATTTGGTCAGTTGCGTCCCACTACGAAGTTCCCCATCAAATTAAAAGTGTCTCCGAAGTTGACCCCAGTTGCGGCAAACTTCAGACAGGAAAAGCGCTGAGTCACAAAGATGCGATGGACCTTTGACGACGGAGGTATTGCCGACGGATGCCGGCCGGACGACGAACTGGGACCTTTATCTGCGGATCGAGAGAAAAATATGTCATAAGATAAGATTAATTATAATCTTTATTGCACAGAAATACATTTTACAGGGTTCAGTAAAAGGACATACTTTTGTACAATTCAGGCGAGCTTATCGCTACATAGCGATCTCTTCCAGACAATCTTCGGTAGAGGATCTTCTGTAGGAACCAGAAAGTTGGGCTGTGCAAAAGAGAAAAGAGATGAATTTAGTTAACTTAGTGGCACTCACTTTGTACCCTTAGGTTTTCGTGAAATATTTAAGAATTTTCTGTAACATGATGATTTGGTCAGTTGCGTCCCACTACGAAGTTCCCCATCAAATTAAAAGTGTCTCCGAAGTTGACCCCAGTTGCGGCAAACTTCAGACAGGAAAAGCGCTGAGTCACAAAGATGCGATGGACCTTTGACGAGGGAGGTATTGCCGACGGATGCCGGCCGGACGACGAACTGGGGCCTTATCTGTGGATCGAGAGAAAATTATGTGATACAGAATATCACTGGGAGTTTGATAATAATAAACATGATTAGATCAGATTCATTTATTTCCCAGTATTACAAATTAATTACATTGATGTACTAAATTAGTTATTAATATTGATTGCGTCATAAATTTAAAAACAATTAATAAGATTACAATAAAACATTATGTCACAATAAATAAAAAAACGAAATTAAAAAATGCTATAGACACAAGGTCAAAAATAGATAAAAAAATAATTTAAATAAAATTTAGTTCGACTATTAGTAAATATTTGTGACATAATGATTCAGTAGATGTTGGCTTTTGCTCTGTAAGTAACCGTGGCATAGGTTTTAATTAATGTTCATTAAGTTCTAAGCTCGTGTAGTTATGTACTGGCATGAAGGTATTTTACCTTCCATTGTGGCCATTTTTTTGTGTACTTTTATTTGACGGTTATTTTTACATTTATTTCATTTACGCACACTCCAATGTGTTTAATTTGAAGCACAATTCAGAACTATAAATAGCTCTGGTATATCACACACACATAAAGCTAAGTACCTAACTTTGTTATGGATGCAATACAGAAAGGGGAGGAAAATAATACCAGAATATGTTAATATTAATACAAGAAAGTAATAATTTCCTTACAAGAAAACACATGAATTAATGACAAATGATGCCTAGCACCTGTGCCGGTGATGTAAATAATAATCTGTAAACTTAACTTTTCTGCACAATAAATGTCGAGCGATACCAAAATAGGTACCTTCTCAGATTATGGCGGAATGCCCCTGCGCATGGGACAGTTAAAATTACATCCGCGATTAACACGCGCAAGGGCGATTAGTCGGGACATGCAACGCAAATTAGTCGCAAGTTTTTGTCGCAAGTTTTTGTCGCAGCCCTCTGCGCGCTTCGCGATCCAGCGCAATTGTAGCCAAATGATTTCCTTAATTAAGCCATTTAACGATCACATTCTGAGTTAGAACGTTTTAGAGTCTAATTAGAAACTAAGTAAAGGGAGTTCGACTTGGATCTTCTCACGCTAGCTTCTAAGTGAAGTTCCAAACCACTAAAGTTATGCAATAAGTATAATTTGAAGTGCTTAACTGTTAACTTTACTTTACTTAAATGTTATTTTCAAACAATTTGAAATCTATTTTCGATTATTAGAATTTAATTTAATTTTACATAGGGAATTAGTTGTTGCTTCAAATAAGAAGGCCGAAAAAATAAGATGTGAAAAGAAAACACAACATTGGCGTACAAGTAGACAGGTGACCCCGTTAAACGTTACAAGATTTTAGTGAAACCGAAGGTGGTTTTCTGGACCTAAGTGAAGTAGAGTAGAAGTAGAAGACCTAGTACTGTCATATTCTGCTAAACATGGCCATGTTTAGCAGAATGTGACAGTATGATGATGAAGAAGATCAGAAGGTCCAAGTAGCAAAACGTCTGACAGCGTAAAACGTCCCATGAGCAGTAAGCCTAACTATACCCCATTTATTATAACATTAGAAAAAAGAGTCTCATAGAAGCAGGGGTGCTACACACTACCACCCACTAGGGCCTGCGCTGACTATTGCTGGCCGACAAATTTGTATAACCTGGCAAAATTGAAAAGCCCTTTCGCCACAACGTATGAAAAGGCTAAGTAACATTTAGATTTGGTAGAGTTATAATGAAAGTAAAAGTACGATTGGATACACAACCTTCTTTTAGGTTTTTAAGATCGACGATTCACGTGAGACGAAATATTTTTTTTTTTTGTTATTTAGACAACTACTGTCAAGCCTCGAAAAAAAACTACCTTTACACCCAGCTGGTTTTTTTCTAGTTTCTCTACCAAAAGATAAAAACACAGCATCATGAATGCCTTATAACACAAATATAACAAACAACTAGATCTCACCACACAGAACATCGAGCTACATTAAACAACCGAGCATTATAGTGTTGCCACGGAAGTCAATAAATACGATTTCCTCTTGGAATGTTTGGTTTCCCCATAAAATAACGTTATGGTTCCTCCTTGCTCCCAGCAGGATGCCGAGTCTGGGGAACGGAGCCAATATAAATTCCGTACGGTAGGTATTATTTCTGCTGCGGCAATATTGAAAAAGTCAAAACGATTCCTTTTTTGCTGGCGAAGAAGACGGGTCGTGTTTGTGGTTTAAATTATTAAAATGGGTTTTATGATTATAAAATCTATCAAATTTCAACCAGGTTGAATGCTCTTTTTCTTGTTTCATAATTCAACTCGTGGATATAAAAATATCAAAGAAACCAGTGCATACTACATAGTTACATTATGGCACAAAATAAAGGAACGACATCTAAAAATCTGCTGGGTTGGAATCTGATAATCAATTAATTGTATTCTGCTGAAGAATCAGCTCTATGGCGGAAAGTTGGATTAAGACTACAACTAAAAACAGTTACGAAACAAGTCAATTTGATAGGGGATCGAACCCACACCTCTGCTGTAGTAGCCACCATACCATACAAACCATACCATTCCATTCAAACCATAACAGCAAATCGGTTAGTTAATAGACAATGAGTATATGATTATTTACTCATTGTCTGTTAACTAACCGATTCACTACTACTACTTTTGATGTACTCTTTTTACGGCTTTTGTACTGTTTGTGCAATGTGCATCACAGATTGAATAAATAAATCATCTCTACCAAAAAAGAGCATGTGAGAGCGAGTAATACAGCCCAGATTTGCATTACCATTACATTGCGTTACATTATTCTAAGAAATCGACATGCAACAGGTCGTTTGTCCCAATTTTACTCCTATTCTAACTTTAGCCACTACTTCCTCCGAATTCACAAACGTCAATTAACGCTAAGCTTGTGCTCATGGCCATGCTGTCCTGTAAAATGTCAATAGAACTTAAAGGGACAGCTAAACTTCTGAGTTAGTGAATTCGAAGGTTAGAATACCTTTTTTTAGCAATTTAAAAAACAAATGCAAGGGACTATTAAGCTTGCATTTTCGGAAAGCAAAGTCTGTAACTCAATCCCTTATCTAAATAAAATACTCCGCAGTACTTCTCGTCTATTGGGAGTTCCGCACGCAAGTGCAGTTCCCCCCTAGTTGTAAAGTCGGCTGATAAGGCTTCTCTTATCGCTGTTGCGGCTTATTTGCGAGACTATAAAGCGACCATAAGGTGGCTCTGTTACTAATTATGGCGTTAAGGTACGTTCGGGTTGCTCGTAAAGATATAAATAAACCTTGATGACGACGTAAAGGGAGATACACCTTTGTTCAGAGTTTATAAAATTATTTGAAGCAAACATTTAAAAGTTATGTTTCCTGTTGTTTATAATTGATGGATAGGTTTTGTGAGGAAGTAGGCTTTTAAAAAGATAAAAAGTCAATCGTAATCTTTGGATGGCCCAACATTTGATTCTAGACTACTTTTTGATTAGTTTTTCCTTTTTATTCCTGTAGTTTCGTTTTTTTAGTTGTCGGTATGTGAGTGTTCAGTTATACTACTTACTTTTCTTTCTTTCTATTAGAAAAAAGTGCCAGGTAAGTTCGAGTTCAACTCACCACCTTAAACATTTTGCTCCCAACAAACAATAAAGCAAAAAATTTTTTTCCAGCCTCTCTTTTGAGCAATGATCTCGCCCAATCTTTTCTATAGATCTCAATCTTGTGCCAGGCTCTGCCAATCTTCCTCATGATGTGTTAATCCCTTACTCATCTTTTCGTTTGTTTTTTAGGCATTTAAAAAATAAATGCAGTCTCATAATCTTATGATGTGTGCTTAAAGAATCGTCATTTTGATCTTTATAAAACCTGCCTTCCATACTGAGCTTGTTGCATAAACTTTCATATTTATAGCGTACAAACATTGCTACAGCAAGTAAGTAACAACTGTTACTCGTAAAACAATCCTTTCATATGAAAACTATAACATTTCAAGAGAATGATCCTGCAAGTTATATCCGGAAGCAGCTTGGTGGAGCCACCTGGAATATCCCTTCTCGTAACCGTGACCGTATTTTAGAGTTTATGGTAAACAATTTCAATATTTTCCCAGTTCCGTATCTGAAGTATCTCGACGGTGCTTGCAACGCGATATGTACAAGTACAGAAGGCTCGCTAGTGTTGTGTACTTGGCATTAATGCCTACTGCTACCTTCTCTCATTGAGGTAAATCTAATGTTTTATCAAAAAGTCAAGATTATACAAAAAAACAGAAATATGTAGTCGTGATATGTGCCTCTAAGCACATATCACGAAGAACTGATGGCCATTGGGGCTGAAAGGTTCTCGAATGGAGACCATTCATCAAGATTGGAACAGTTGTATTTGAAGTAGATCAAACGCTTATTATGGAGAAGAGAGTTAAAGATGCTATAGGAAGAAAAGTAACAAGCAAACAATCAGGATGCCATCACTATTTTTGGGTACCAGTGTAACTAAAGTGGAAAAGTGCGAGTCGGACTCACCCATGTAGGGTTCCGTAGCCTTTTTTTTACTAGACATCGTTCAAACCGATTTTTAGTTTTATCATCACCTTATTTGAGAGGTATTTAAAATTCCAAAAACACACAAATCGAACACTATACTTCTTGGCCTTTAAATGGGTCAGCTTGTCGGTAAGGTATATGAAAATAACATGTTCTAACTTGAGCAAAGACACCCAGGAATAATTAATGTGCCTTTTAGTTTATAGTCCTCTTAAGGTAAAAAGTTTCCCAACGATAAAAGTTTGTTCAACAGTTGTAAAATTTTAAGTAGGTCAAGTTTGGTCGTTCCACGCCATCTGTTGTGTTTTCGTGATATCGGTGAAAAACTGTTATAAATAATTCGTCATTAATTTGTGTTTTTCTATTAATTGCGTAATCGATTTGGTAACGTATATTTTAATGTGTTTACATTTCAATTATTTTAACATAAATGTATGGCAAACATAGAACATTCTTTTACATTTTGAACTAAAAATATCAATTGGCCTGAAAGTGACAGCATTACTTAAGCGTTCGTGAATACATCGGTAAATATAACAATATCAGTTCTTCTTCATGAAGGAAGTTTCATGAAAAATCCTCAAACGTTTCGGTGTCTTACAAAACTGGCCTAAATGTCCGTTATGAATAAAATCTTAAGATGCTTTGAACAATTTACAACCCTTAACTTCTATTTAGCGGTGAACAACTTGTGTCTGAAGCGTAAACTTAGCCCACGCTCAACTTTGGCCAACTTAGGTGTTTGACTGAGAACGTCAATTTATAAGCGTCATGTTGTTTCAGTATTAGAATTACTTAAAAATACACTTTAACTTCACAGAAATAAAAAACACCATTGGACATTAACAAACAGATTTGTTCATGCACACGTAAGTTTTTACTGTGCATGTTTTTTTACAGAGTGGGCCCCTCCCAAGCAGTTCCGACGACCTGGCAGACTAAGGCGCAGATGGCGTGACGAGCTGGACGCCTTTGCAGGGGACTAGCCGAAAAAGGCTCAAAATAGACTAGCATGGAGGAGGGGAAAAGAGGCCTTTGCCCAGCAGTGGGATCCTCAGGGCTGATTTGGGTTAAAGTGATCGAGCGGCCTCTAGTGCCTACTTAGCCATACTTTCATAACCATTACACTACCCCTATAATACTATATACCCCTATAATGTATAATGGTTAAAAAATAGTTATTATTTGTAAGTATGACATAAAATTGGTTAACGTGTTATAACACATGACATAAACGAATGAATAATTACATAGTACAACACGTTTCAACCCGAACTGCAATTCGTATCGGATTGTTGAAGAGGTACGATTCACTAAATTCAAATATAATCACTAAATTTTGTCGGAGGTGACCACTGGGTCATCTATCCAACTAGATACTGAACCTGCTTATGTTACAAGTTAGCAATGCCTGTCTGCGTTTTTGTTGAAAAAATATCCAAACACTACAAAAAAAAATACAACTTAAAAATGTAAACTTGTAAAGAACCATGAAAAGCCAGAGCAGCCTCGTAAAGAGCATAAGGCGTCGCTTATTTTAGTTGGGCAAGTAAAACAGCCTCTGAGAGTAAATAAGTCAGTTTCGGCGAAAGTTGTGGAGGTGACGAGTTCCGAACTCGCGTTCTATTTGTCTTTACGACCGCCATCTCTTCCAGGTAACTTGCTGTACTTATTACTTTTTTCTAGCGCCCTTGCGGGTTAGTTTCCTCTTAATTTGGGTAGGTAGGTAGGCATCTGAGTAGAAAGTTTCCTAGGTACTTATATGTCCTTCTAGATCAGGTGTAATTACCTTACTGAAGCTTGAAGCTCTGGCTGACCGTGTGGTTGATAAATAGACAATGCCTCTTGGCATTATTTACTCTCTTATTTATAAAAGCAGAGCTGCAGTATTGGTTTCGCGATTGAAATGTCTTGTAACTTACTCGTAAATTTTGACAGCAGTTAGACTGAAAAAGACAAAAAAAAATTGGTTGTTTGTAAAGTAGGTTTACGATCGAGATGTTTACGTGATAACGGCATTTCACGGAATGACTGGCAGCGCTCGAGATGAGACGGGAGATCGGTCCGTCTCTCTCTCGTTATACCTGCAATCGCGCTCGTGAGGTTTTGATGTGACACAAGTTTCTGAACATGTCACCCGACTAAAACGATTTTAAAGACGTTATCACGTCAAAATTGTAGAGCTTCGTGGCCTTTATAAATTCCCCATTCATTCACTAAATTATTTAAAAACTTGTAAGAAAATGCCCCAGAATCTTTCACACTGTTTTATTAAACAGTAGCCAACAAAAAATGCTTTGGTTTTACATAAATAACATCAAAATTTAAAGAACCGACAGACCCGAAAGATAAAAGCATCACCAGAATTAATGTCACCCCGTTCATCCCTTCCACACATCTAAGGTTGATTCGGGGCTATCCAAGAGAAATGGTTCCACTGTATCTCTTCAAGGTATTTTGATTTTATTTATGGTTATTTATCCCCATGGGTTTGATGTTTTCAGTTTGTCCCTTCAACCCTTAGGGGTTTCTTTCACAGGGATGCTAAAATAACAGGGCTTATAAAGGTATGAGTCATGGTATACTATTGCTACATCAGTAAATTCATAAAGGCGGTTAAAACAACAATCAATTACTATCAACAATTCCCGTCTTAAGGTTAGGGCTTAAGTTCACGGGATTTTCTAGAAAATATAATGTAGTATTATTATACCGTTAACTACAATTTAAAAAAGTTTTCAATGGCGGTGAGACAAAGCTCGACGATTGTTGAGTAATCTTCCTTTCTCTTTCTTACTGTGTATTTTGAATAATGATTATCTTTCAGACTAACACCGAAAAAGGTGTACAACAAAGTGTTCTAGATTTTTTGATAACTTATTGTTCTGGATTGGAAAATTATTTTCCGCAATGTGAACGATTTTTAATAGGATGAATCATTGTTGTTACAATCACTTGTGTGTTATTCTAATGTATTCTTTAGCCATATGATTGTAGTTTTTCCAAATCCGTCCAGTAGTTTTAACGTGAAAGAGTATCAAACATCCATACTTTCAGACATTCGCATTTATTATATTAATAGAATTGTTTTGACGAAAATAGCGTGTTTTTTCCAATTTATTAAGGTTTTTTACCTCGCTATTATAAAAAACGATGTGATTAAAACTTGCTGAACTATTTTTTTTGACCGTCCCGGTGGCATAGGGCCTCTTTAGATCTTTTGGGCCTGTCTTTCGCTTCCGGTTACGGTTCGTTGACCTCCTTCAAATGGGTATTGCACACATCATAAGATATTGTGTAATGGGCACCGAAAATATCTTACGAGAAAATGTCCCCAGCTATAATGTACTAAACTGTATATTACTGGTCCGTTGATATACAAACATAATCTATCTGGATAAATATAATTTGGCAAAGGTTCTCAAGGTACGTTTGTTTTAATATACTTATATCATTTCACGCTTATTGTAGGCCAGTGGATATTAACATTAAATTCGCAAGCACGATGTAGTGCTGCATTTTTGGTATGTTGTTTGGATCAGTTAGGGTGATGTAAATCCCAATTTGCAACTTCGAAAAAGTTGTGCTCGCTGCGCACCCCGCGATAAACTGCGAAAATTTTGGACTTTTTTCACTTTTTACTCTAAAAGTCATAAACTATGCGTTTCCGACAAGTAACATTCACTACACAAATAAAGGTTATTAAATTTGCAACAATTTGAGCTTAATTGCAGCTCTCTAAACCTTATAACCACTAAACTGTGGCCATTCGAAGATGGTTCATTTTTCCCGAAATATTGAAATTAATGCTACGTTTTTTTACAATTACCACTGTACTGTCACCTTCCTTGAGTGCCAGCGGACACACAAAGCAGACTCCCGGTGGAACCGTCATTTTTATGAATATTTAGCCTGACTTCGTTATCGTTAATAAGATAATAGTTTTTTGGCTGCTCCCCTGCGTTACCGGGTAGGCTACTTCCAATTACTATCTTGTGCGAAAATCAAAACCAAAACATAAGGACGAAGGAATTTGTTTAGTTGATGGGAGTTTTAGCCAGTTTACACTGTTACCGCCTTCACCGCGTGGAGGTACTCCCAGCTTATGTTTTGATATGCATATTGTGAGTGATTCTGTTGTAAAAATGTCGGTTCCACCGGGAGTCTGCTTTGTGTGTCGGCTGGCATTCAAGGAAGGTGACAGTACAGTGGTAATTGTAAAAAAACGTGGCATTAATTTCAATATTTCGGGAAAAACTGACTATCTTTGAAAGGTCACAGCTTAGTTGTTATAAGGTTGAGAGAGCTGCGGTTAGGCTTAAATTGTTGCTAATTTAATTAACTTTATTTATGTAGGGAATGTTACTTAGGAAACGCATAGTTTATGACTTTTAGAGCAACCAAATTTTCTCAGTTTATCACGCGGTGCGCAGCGAGCACAACTTTTTCGAAGTTGCAAATTGGGATTTACATCACCCTAACTGATCCAAACAATATACCAAAAATGCAGCACTACATCGTGCTTTGCGAATTCAGGGTTTTTTAGTGTCGATTTCTACTGGCCTATTGGGTACGATCCTCACACTGTGTCACTTATTGCCGCACTCAGAGACGCCAATGAACGTTAATCAAAATTCCATTGTTAAAAAGAGACTTTATAACATATTGAATAAGAACTTTTAAGAATGTAAAATGTTGACTCTAATGAACCATTAACGTTAATTGATGTCGCTGAGTGCGGCAAATAATGAGGTATGTCTTATATGGAAGAAACAGTGTTTATACTCGTATTGTAGCAAAAATAGAATAGCACAGAGTACAAAAAGGATAAGTTCAACAACATGAGCAAAGTTCTGCAGACATAAAAACATTTTTCTGCGTTTCGATAGCTTTGAAAATACAATAAAAACGACAACACTTGCAATATTAATCACGTAAAAATCCTTTTGGCTTTGGAGAGTCATCTGTGAAATTAAAAGCAACAACTAAAAACTGGTGTGTAGACAGGCAGTATGTATCCATTGATATCCTGCAGCCTTTGTCAGGGCTTCTTACATTCACTATTGCTGTAAAGTATTTTAAATATAGGTTGCTTGCCTCCGTCCGATAATCAGTGACCACTTTTTCGTTTACTATGAAAGTCAGAAATAGGGAAGGATTCAAAATCGGGCCGATTATTGATCTCACAAAAAGACAGACGTGGGCGGGTAGCTTACATGCCACCATATCTCCCGTTAATCCGAAAATCAAACCACAATAACAGTTCATTACATTATTTATTGTGAGTTTTAATTATTAAAGGATCAAATCTACTTATTAAAAATTTGCAACGGTTTGCATTTAGAAATGCGGTTATAAATGTCACTTACAATAAAAGGTAATCTTTTGTTATTTGTTAAACCCTAAAATCACTTCGCGAAATGAGTTGTTACCTATACAGCAAAACCTTTCTAAATGAAAATTTGCTATAAAACAACAAATGGTTCAGTGTCCATTTTTGTAAGTGCGAAGCCAATCAACAAAATAAATAATAGAACCTAACCAACATTTGCTTTTACTCCAATTTCAGTTATTTTAGCATTAGGTTATTTAGCGAATAGGCAGCCAGGAGTTACGGCATTTTTCTTTTATTCGTTAACAAAAGTAATTCAGTGGTAAATTAAAAATCGCCAAACTAGAAAACGCAGTTTGATAGAATATAGTGCACTCTTTTTTGACGGAAACTTCGGACACAATATCATGCAATAATGAGCTTTAAGTTGAGGAGATATGCTTCCAAAGATTTAGCATTCTTTCAGCATCTTTTCCAGGTGACAATCAGATATGGTTACAAGAAGTAAAAAGTAGAAAACTAGGAGTATAATATTACGTTTGACTTTAACTTTGCTTGGTGGAATGAATCCATTTCTTTGCAAGCTGACTTGGGAGCCGGCGCGTGAACACTTGATATCTCACGCCATTACACTTGGCAGTGGCGTTTTTCCTCCATTGCCTTCTATCCGTAGAAATACATCCCAGGTACTTAGCTTTGTTACAAATTACCTCTATTAAGATTGTACTATGCGGAACCCCAAAAACAACAGGATTATATCCAAAATGGAGAAAAAGAGGCACACAGGATTGTTAGTGAAAGGAACATTCAAGTTATCCGGGTTGTCTGGGTTTCTTCGCAGGAGAGTTAGAAACAAATTGTACAATGAACACAAAAAAGGAGTAACACAACAGACGATTAGTTAATATCTCCGTTATTCTTAACGACCACCTGACCTTTGCCTAAGCAGAACTTTACGATACATTTTAACTAGTCAATGGATATTTTATTTATCCGTTCTCTCTGACAAAAACCACTTTGTTTTCACAATTTTTCGTTTTCAAAGTACCTTGTTTCGTGGCAAATTTAGGCAATTTGTTCATTAAAACATCTAGCCACTTGACATATTATCGTTTCAAGTGCTGAAAAACTGCAGCACGTCATGTTTTTTAATTATTGTCATATCCGTAATGGCTATCTCGCACGTAGTCGCATTTGTGACGTATTAATATCGCAATATTGATGACGTCGATGTTATCACAGCGCCCATTTGTGGGCGATCGGATCGATTCCGTCTGTCTGCATTGGTGCAACCATTTTGGTAAGCAGAACTTGGGTACAGTACACAGAGAACAGTAAAATATCTACATACAAACGTGCCGCTCTCGGTTTGAATGTGTGCGTGCCCGTCGCGCAACGTGTCGGTACGCGATTTCGCGCACACGCTAGCATAAAATACGGGGGGATAAGGTGACGGCAGTACGGATGGTACGGAGGGGCTGTGCCGCGTGTCTCTGTGCACGCTAGACTAATAACTCGGCGGGCGGCCGATATATAGATAACCTACTGTTATGTATACTGTGACTTGGGTGACGAGACTCGGTCACTTAAAACAAAACACTAACGAAAGACATAACGTCAATAATGGAAATTTGATTTCTGTCCTTCTCTCTCTCACTTTGAAGTTCCTGCCAAGGTGCATAGTACGAGTATGAATGTTAGTTTTAAGAGTTTATGAATGAATACATTTGATTTAAATGAATTAAAGGAATAAAGTTAAAACAATTAAAAAGGATTTGATATAATACAAATAAATAACAAAGCATACATTTAAATGCCTAATAGATACTAAGACACGTCGCTAATGACGGAAGTATCTAATAATAATAATGTCAATGTATAAAACATGGAATACAAGTCAAGTAGGTATGTCAAAGTTAAAAACTAAATTATAAATAGGTTATTATAAATAACCTACACAGTTAAGGTCATAATACATTCTTCTATCTTGTTTTCTGCAATAATTAGTTTAATATATTTTGTATTACTCTTATTTACTCGTCGTTTCATATTATAAATAGCATGCGAATAAAAAAATATGTATAATAGGGACGTGTTTCGCACCACGTTTTTGTACCAATTTTCTCATTCTGTCAGGGGCATATTATTACTCGTACAAACACTACAAAAAACACTAAAACTTGTTGCGAATTCACAAAAGGTAAATATCAACAAAGGATCAGTTCTACTCCCGTCAATCACTCCACGTCGGATTATTGGCAAGCCAATGTAGCACCGAAATCCATGAGAGAAGAACCTAGCAAAATAATAAATCAATAAAGTATAGTTAGGTTTTTTCCATAATCCGATGTTCAAGTATTATCTACTTATTATTCCTTTTTAAGTACACGGAGAGTTTCTAAAGCCATGATATTATGATAAAAACACGTAGATAGGTTACTTGTGCTAAAAAAGTGGCACCCGAAATCAGGACTTCGACCACCTGAGCAAAGCATTGACAGTTTGAGACAACACTGCGCAACATGTATCTGTCTCGTTTACGCTCTAGAAAATAATCATACTTTCCTGTACACTGTGTCAAATTACGGGTACGTACGCCAGGGGTCAATTTTTGACTTCACGTCAGTACTGACATAACCTATCTACGTCTTTTTTATTGTAACATGATTGTTTTAAAGTAGAAGTTGAAACATTATCCATATTCGTATACAAATTGAATTTTTCAACGTGGCGTGGGGGACATGAACAATTACACCACAGCGATTAGAACTATAAAATTACACAATTACAGAGAGCGTTCACATCAACCTTTACGACCTTGTTGTATAGATGTATTTTGTCAAGGTTCCAAAAATATTTTCCACCATGCACTCGACACTAACAGCAATTCAGCGAGTATCCGCCCAACAATAGCCGTCGCCAACCGAAATCAAAATTGTCGTCAAACTTCTATATCCCGAAATCCCGGCTTTGAGTCGTAAATACGTATTTCGTAGCAATAAGCTGCAATCTCACTCTTTGCCATGGCAATTTAATGCCATCTGTAAATATTAATTTGTTGTGAAAACTCGAGATTTCATTAGGCGGCTTTGAAGGAAGTTTCTGAACAGTGATTTTACCTCCATTTAGTTTTGATTGATATTGAATTTAACTCCGTTTTCTTGGTTGAATAACAATATTTCTCTTGAGCTTTGACTTTGATCTGAGTTGTAGAGTCAAAGATTTGTACGAAGCAGATTCCGCTGTTAGTGAGAGGATAAGGATAACAATTTTAAAATGAATGAAAGTTCGTGGAACTGCTTGGACCTTTTATATTGTTGACTACACTTTAGTACCTATTTACTACACATTAATATTTAGGGATTGCTCTATTACAGTCAACCATCAATTCAATTGACTATTATAGGCCTGGTTGGTAGTCTGCCTGCGTGTTTAACATAGGATGCCCACCTAAGGGTGGTTGGCAGTTTTGGAAATCTATGACCAATTTTCAGAAGTGGTCGTCCAAAAAAGATGTTACTTATGTTACATGGACTAACCCTCTTATTCATGAAAGTTCAGCCTCACCATTTTGACTTTTGGAGTGTTTTGTCTCTTTCATTCTGATTGCAGTTGACACTTGAGAGCATGATATGATACTTTAATCACTAACCAGAGTTATAGTAGTGATTTAGCTTTTATGAATAAGGTTGTTATACTTTAATGCCAATAGATCTAAACAAAGAAAAAAAAGGTACACTGTATCATTTTACTCCAGAAAAATATATTTTTCTCAATACACACAGAAAGCGCACAGCAGACAAGGGCCAAGTTATTAGCTGGATAAAGGTCCCGACTGAGTCGCACTCGGCGTCTTGTTACGAGTCAATATTTTACGTGGGTGCAACGGACCGTTGTTAGATCCGTTTCTCTTGGGGCCGGGACGTTTCACCGAAATGTATATATTTTTTATTTAATTTACAATGTGTGTTCTGGAAAAGAAAAATGATTTTGGCTGGGTTTTCGTTATTAGACAAGATTGAATTAGGAGTTACATGTTGGTTGTTAAAGTATTTTGCAAAACACAAAATAAACGAAATAATTTAGTCTCCAATGTTCACCATAGGTAAATATTTAACCCTTAGTGATTCACTACAGAGCCATAATAATGAACAAAAAACAGAACATTTACTAATCAATCATCATTAACAACAACACACACTACACAATATGCCGAGATGTTTCACGGCGATACTTATGCTTCCCAATTTACCCTCAATCTGAACTGGTAAGAACACCTTTTTTATATTAACCACCTGTACTTTTGATGTAAAAGAGTAAATAAATAAAATACCTTTAAACATTCTAACATGAGACATTTTTGACTTGACTTCATCATGACTTTGTCTAGTTAATGAGTGTTTCTCCGAAATTGCGTTCTTTGTCTGATTCATATGGTATAATTTTTTTTTCACATTTAAGCTTATAAAACACATTTTAACGAAAGATGGTAACCTAAGATACAATGTCTGAAAAAGGCACACTTTTTGATAAAATGGTTTCCGAGATAATTAACTTTAAAATTTTTGGGACCATATGAATCAGAATCTGTGACATATTAATCAGAATTAGGGATAGAAATGAAATTCTAGTTAGAAAAATCAGTCAATTATTCATTAAAATCACAGTAAATGAACATGATGCTTATCATAACACCTAAATCTAGTCAATCTCAGCATGATATAAACATAAACATAATCAATCATCACAATATTAATGATTCTCGCATTTTCACTCGCCATAAAGCATACTTGTCTGGATCTTGACTTATGTTTTCCATCCTAATACGTTCTGAAATTTTCTTCTTCCCTCTTTTTTTTTCTTTGGATAGTACTGGTGGCATTTCTGTGTACTGTAATATAAAAACAAAGATTGCAAATTTATAAATAATTATACTTAAAAATGCCTTTAAATAACACTGTCTCAATTTTGACAACATGCAGGCATTTGCCACTACAGTAGGTATGTATACAAATAATACACTGTATAACACATGAGTCATGACTGAAATTTCATTATTTTAAGGAATTTCAAGTAACAGATACCTCATTAATGACCTGACGTTTCAACCCAATTATGAAAAATATATTTTACACTACAAATAATAGTAGGTGAAAATTGTATTAAAAAAAATCTTGAGCGGGAATCGAACCCAAGACTTATTACGTTACATTATAACGGTCTTAAAATTTAATAATTTGTTACAATACATTACCCATTTCGTCTAAGCAGTGGTTAGAGCCTAAAAACTAGGTACTGCTTTCATTCAGAATCAGAATCAGAATCAGAATCAATAATGTTATTTAGTTAATTAATTTTATTTTTAAACTCTATTTTAAATGAAGTTTTTTTTAATGGTTAACCTTTATATTATTACCTAGACGAACAGAGTTTAATACCTATTACATTTAATTTCAGGTATAGTCTAATTTTTGAAAATATAGTCGTCGATAGATATGAAACCCCTTTGACGTTATTAGGACTGCTGCGAAATTTACAGCTACTGTTTTTAGACACGTGAATAACATTAAGTTCATATGGAATTACTTATTACAGGCGTAACGTGCCGTCAAATTAAATTTTCATTAACAATATGTGTGACATTCTGATTAATATGGTATTTTTACCATATGAATCAGGCACATATCAATGAGAATTTTACCCATTAACATCGATAAATCATCACACGTATTCAATTAAAGGTTGTTATTTATACAAAGGGTTCTTTTCGCCACTGGCATTATATTACTCGCAGATTCAACTTTGAAAACCAATTACCCTAATTATAAAAACGAACATACTAATCAAAAACACAGGTGTACCAAGGCTATATGAATCAGATATTTACCTTCATATCTCCGCGATGACAACAACCATCCACACGTCTCTTTGCGACCACGTCAGCCGAGCCACTGGCTACCACTAGCGCCGGGAGTGGTCGCCTAATGTTTCGTATTTAGCTGAGTACGTTCGAGTGATGCGCGTGGATATGAATCAGACTTTTGTGCCGGACACTTACAGTTTTTTTATTTATAAATAAACAATCGTAAATATTAGCACCATTTTTTTTCGTGTAAAGAAACAACTAATATTCTTTCGTAATAATTATATTTTACATCAATTTATCATTATGAAATAATGTTATTGTCACTAATGTTCAAGAACCTGGGTTACGGACACACCATAGTAGTCGGAAGAACTACTTTTAAATATTTTTTTGAAATATTTATATAAATATTATTTAGAAAAATTAACTTGTGCAAGATAGGCAATAGTCTGAAATATGTTATAAAATTAATTGCAGACTGATTTTTCAGTTGGTTACAGAAATAAACCTCAAGACATCGAAAATTGAGGGTTCGAAGAATCACTCTAATAATAATCTCTTGTAACAACAGAAACGACTTAAAAACGTCACCAGAGAACCCAAGAAACTCGCTAATTTATGTTCTGTCAAACCTTATCTGAGCTTGTCTCTTGGGACGAAACCAGAGTTACAAAGAGGCACGCACCCTCCCGAGGTAAATGATAGACAAGACAGGTCTAATATCATTTTGTCTCTGGATATAAAGGCGTATATTACTTCTGCCAGCTCGTGTGTTGATACTTGATATTGCGATAGTGAAGGCGCGTCGCGTTATGGCGCCTGTGTTGTGGAATGGAAATCTTTTAGTTTTCTTGACGGAAATCGGCTTTTTGTATTGTGAAAGCTTTTCGCAGTTTATGAAAAACATATTCAGAAACTAAGGCGGACTTATAGATGGACAGCAATTGTGTTCACGTAGTTGAAGTATGAATGGAGAGTTGTACTGAAAGAAAATTACAATTTTGTAAAATGTGGATTAAATTCAATTTACAACTATTACTATTTATACAAAATTAAAACAAAAAGGAACAAATTTATATAAAACCTAACCTAATATAAAAACTAAACTACCTATAAATGAAAAATTATGCCCTCAACGACATAATTCGTCGCTCTCTTGCCACCGCCTCTATTCCTGCTTCCCTTGAGCCACGAGGCTTATTTAGGGATGATGGTAAGAGACCCGACGGTGCTACCCTTGTGCCGTGGACGTTAGGACGAATCCTTATTTGGGATGCTACCTGCGTCGACACGCTAGCAGCTTCCCACGTCCATGGCACCTCGTTGAGGGCTGGTGCTGCGGCCGAACAGGCCCAACTTCTTAAACGCCGCAAATATTCATCGCTTCTCGGTGACCATGAGTTTGCGGCGTTTGCAGTTGAAACGTTGGGTCCGTGGAGCTCGGACGCAAAAAAGCTGTTCAAAGCTATTGCGTCCAAGCTAGTCCACGCTTCAGGGGACCCTAGGGCTGGTGCGTATTTCGCTCAGCGCTTGTCACTGGCAGTCCAGCGCGGCAATGCGGCCAGCATCTTAGGGTCCATGCCTCAAGCACCAGTTTTAGAAGAAATTTTTCATTTATAGGTAGTTTAGTTTTTATATTAGGTTAGATTTTATATAAATTCAATTGCGTTAGTTGCGATTTAATTAGCAAAGCCGTTTAAATATGAGTCTCACTTGTATAATGAAATTTCTCTTGTCACCTCGGTCAGCAGCAAGAAGTTTTTTTTCTCTAGCAGGAAGCAATTACTTATTGACGATGTAAAAGCTGCACTGAGGAATATCTATCTATTTACCTATCTGTCTATGTGAAGTAAACTGACCTTCAGCAGTAAAAGCGTCGACACCTATCGAAATATCGATGCCTTTTCCGTATCCCATATCCCGTAACCCATTTTGTTGCTCTACATTTTAGCAGCACTCAGCGCGCATTTAACCCCTTTTATTTATAGCACTAAAATGCTTTACTCCACGCACCTACGGCATCACTTTAAACCGGTCCAATCAGATACATAGCAATGAGGGAGTTAGGACCCTCTCGTTTTAAGATCTCACTCCGGTTTTACGAGCAAACGTCGTTAAAATGCTGCTGTGATTTCGGCAGCGAACAATCGGGCTTAAGGGAAATTGAAAACAAATTTGCTGTTTGATACTTTGTCAGGAAATGTGTTTGGGACTAGTGGAGGGTTTATAGCCTGCATTTTGAAGTTTCGATTAAGTTGAATTCCAAGAAACGCTTATGAACGGACAATTGTACAAAATTGCAGCAATCCCATATTCGTACACAGGGCTAAAATAACAACAAACTGCAACTAATATTTTTATTTCTTGGGTTCAAACCTAATTTAAGAAGTTTTTTGACGTGATAACGTCTTTAAAATAGTCGGGTGACATGTTCAGAAACTTGTGTCACACCAAAACCTCACGAGCGCGATCGCAGGTATAACGAGAGAGAGACGGACCGATCTCCCGTCTCATCTCGAGCGCTGCCAGTCATTCCGTGAAACTTAGACGTTATCACGTAAACATCTCGATCGTAAACCTACCTTACAAACAACCAATTTTTGAAAAGTTAGACTCAACACGAAAACAGTAATGAATGGTATATGAATGAAGTGTTTTGTTATGTGTGACAACGTTTTTCAAGGGGACCGGGAAGGAGACAACGGACAAGACTAATTTCCCAAGTTATTGGACCTGCGGACCAAAATTTAAGAAATTCCCTATAAGTTCTGTACTTGCAAATTGAGTAAAGAGATTTTGGATTATTTTTCTACTTACAACTGTGATATTAAGCGTCAGGTGCTATTTGCACTGTTCCATGTAGTTGAAGTTTTCTGCACCAACACATAACTCTTTCAGCGAATGTATCTAAACCGTTACACACCTTATAAATCTTCACCCTCCACCGGACCTGCGCAACAATGCGTCATTTTAGTCGACGACAATAAAACTCGGCAGTTAAAGTTATCGCCGTTCTGCGCTGTAATTTGAGAATGGCTCAATTCGAGCAATTGATCAGTTCACAGATAGCTTCGTTGTCGAATCCTCAGCTGTAACGACCTTTCTGTAGTTCTCAGAATGTAATTGAAGTTCGCATTAGTTATCAGAAGGTAGGTATAACAAAAAAACACCTTAATTAAAAGTTCATAAAAGTTAAAGGGGCAGTGGAAGCTGACCAGATAGCGAACATAGATCATTTAATGCTTCATATTGCTGCTTAACATATGCGCGGAAGTATTTTTTCAACAAGACATAAAAACTCATACATATAATTATACAAACCATCACGCCGTATTCCAAACGGGGTAGGGAGAGACCACTTCTTTCCACTAGCTACGATCCAGACACACACCTTGCGCCTCCTCTACTTTCAACTTCAATAAAAACTTATTATTCACTCAAAAATTTAAACCAATCGTTCGGTGTTTTCTCAAAGCCTGTTTTGTTTTCACGAGCATATTGAGAAATACAATTCGCTTCAAGCCCGCCTTTGCTTCGTAAACAGAATTGATAATTTACCAATTTTCTTTGTAACCCTTCATGCGGCCTGTACTTTCGTCAGCGAAGACCATAAAACGTGTTGACGGGTTGTCGTAATACAATCAATAGAGGGTTGGACTGGCTGGACAACATAGTATTTTCATCATCGTTCAAAAGACGGGTACAGTCAACGGCACATCACGCTGCCTGTTTTCGTTTTTTATCCTGCTCTGGCCAAATGACATTTGTTTGCAATAGAGCAAGGAGGACTGAACGGAAATGGGCAGCGTGACATGCCGTTCCCCGTACCTACTGCTCAAATCTAATAAATAATGGAGAGCTGAATTATTATGGTTAGCTTAGTATTATCCGCTAGTTTTATAGCTGCTTACCATCAGCTTGGTGAGGTCAACTTGAACATTAAAAATGTGGTTGAATCCTAAAGCCGTCATACTTATTACTATCAATATTATTTTAACTTTATATGATTTCGAACATACTCTCCCAAAACAACTTATCAAAAGTTCCCACCCAAAAGATGGATGACCTGATGCTGATGGAGATTATCAGAGGAAGCAGATCGCTTAAACCGCTCGATAGACGTATTATAGGGGATATTGGTAGGTATGATAAAATAACAAAGGTTTTACGTCCCAGGTAACTGTCATTTCCCTCAAACGTCATAAACGCTGTTGACACGTGCCGTAAAAACTCAATACCGGCCAGGTCGGAGATCCGCAGGTAATTGTAAAATTCCCCTATCCCCTGTATCGCTCGCTTTAATTCGCCGACTCGACCAATTTCCGGCCCTCGTCGGTTCGCTTCCGTTGCGCCGCTGTGTGATGTAATGATGTAAGTGAGGAGCGGTGACATTTTTTGGTCCGGCCACTATGCCCTCAATGGGCGAGGCCCTTGGCCCGGACGCCCTGAAAATTTTGAAACTTGTTTGTCCACGACGCCCTCGTCCGCGACACTATGATTTTTATTTATTTGTTGCACATTTCTTGACAAGGTACTGTTTGAGATTAGAATCATGAGTGTCGGGGTCGAGGTCGTCGCGAACAAACAAGTTTTAAAATCCGAGGGCGTTCCGGCCGAGGCCCTCACGGATTGAGGACGTAGCCGGACCCAACTTTTTTGGAGTCGCTTCGGCGCCGGGATCCTTGCACTTGAACTGACGACGAATCTTGGCTTGACTTTCTTTAACGTCACGTACTCGTAGCTTGAAGCGTCACAGCCCCGTGGTGAGCATTTTAGCGAGAAGCACCTTGTTCCTCTCGGACGAATTGGGCGCATTGACGCGCCCGAAGATAAACATCACAAACTATCTGGTGATAGAAAACACCGTTTAAAGACCCAATCAATTCGGTTTGTGGCGCTAACCTCGTTTTTTAGCACGACTAACTTAAATTCTCTCAGCGTCATGTGGGGCTGTTCGGGGCCAAATCGGCGTGACTTTGACTGCCTCGTGCGAGATATAGCCGTGAACAATTGTATCAAGAGGACCAATGAACTTTTGGGGCTGATATTGGTAGTATTATTATATTTATTTTTTTAATGATTTACCACAAGAACCACCACCAAAACGCACCCTTGTACTGAAATCAAATTTCTGCCAAAAGGGCAAAAAAGTAGCTAAGTCGATGGAGCCAAATCGCTATCAGCGTATGATTTAAAACGCACATCCCAGTTGATGTGGCTCCGCAAGAAATTGAAGCGATGCGCCCTACCGTTTTGAGCGGACGCGCTGTTAACTACGTCTGACTTTTACCTACTTTCTTTCCGTCTTGTTAGCTCCGAGGAATCTAGTTTCCTTCTCGCAGTTTCGGAGGAAACAGGTGGGGATCAACGACCTCGATTACCTGTCGTCCAGGCATGTTTGAGTTGGAATGTAACGAATAGGATTACCTAACATAAAACAACATGTTAGGTATCTGCTGTTACTTGTTGAATTTGGGCCCATCTACAGAGTGCTTTTTTATTTTTTATAGTGGTCTTCAAGATGACCACGCTCCACCTGATGAGAAGCAGCCGTGAGGTCCAGATATGGGGTTGACAAGCACAGTAATGGAGAACTACTTTGCTGGTCAATCTCATTTTGACGGCCTGCATAAATGCCTTTTCGCGCCCCGCTTAAAATACCTGGGATTGTATGAAGAAGGAAACACATGCGCTGGAAGAGCGTTCCACGTCAGTTGAAGTCAGTCGACAAAATTCAACAGGATGATTGTATTCTAGATTAGTCATACATTTATGTAAAAAGTAATTTACATGTAAACGCATTGCAATTTGATTTCCTTTTTACAGCTGTGACACCAACGAACTTCGCTGGACAGAAATGAAAATGAGTCAGATTTTTTTATACGTCACAAAATTCCAACCTACCCTAGAAGTTTGTCGATAGATTATAGATTGTTGTTTGTTTCACCCTGTAGTTACAAGATGTTATGTGCCCCAAGCGTGTTATCGATGATTATTTCCCTAGTGATAAAAAAAGCCGACCAGTTTGGTAAAACCAAATGGAATAGTTTTAGTTAGCTTGCCCGTGTTTATCAAATGCGTCAAAAAGATTTTTCGTATGAAACTTGATGAATTCTTAGCTTGTTTTAATAATGTTATAATGTTCAACCATCGATGTTTATAACTTCTTAACTTCCTTGATGTTCGTTATTAGAAAATTGTTCACAGACAATTTCATTTCCACGATAGACAGTTTTAATATTGCAAGTTTGCAATTGAAAGACTTTGTTAAATAACTTGCAGCTAAACTACGGTTGGAAGGAGAAATAATGAAAACATAAAATATTTACCGTATGGGAAAACGTGGGATATAACAGACCCATCAGAAACTTCCTACGTCTGTATTAAAATATTCCCTTTGTTAAACAAATTGTCAATCATTTAAAAACTGAGTTAGCTAACTCAATCAACGGGAATGTTTTGAGTGTAGGGTTGTCACACCGCAGCTGGTATTTATGGAAATAAATAAACAATCATGTTATTATTATTTTAGCATTTCCCATGCAGTATCTTTACTAAAAATCTGAAAACCAGAAAAAGACATTCGATCTTGGCTTCTGACCAACCCTGGAGCCACCCTGGCTCATAGGGTAAATATACCAGAAAGATTCGGCCGGTATGTTGATGGTCTCGGTAGTACAGTGGTTAGTGCAGTCGCCCTGTTCGCGAGCGGCGCGGGTTCGATTCCCGCCTGCAGCCAAGACCAAATGTCTTTTTCTGGTTTTCAGATCTTTAGTAAAAATATACGATCAGTTTGTTGCAGTGGTTATACAATTGTTAGACAAAAGATCGCGCGTTTGGAGCCCGCACTAGCATAAATATTTGTCAATGGAACAGTTTTTGCGCTGGATGTAGGTGTTTGTGGTACCTCCGTTGTCTGGTCCGCTGTCTGTCTGGTTCCCATAACCCAAGGGAAAACTGTACTTGGCATCATGGCAGTGTGATCATGCACATGCACAACAACACTGAGTCTTGTTTACAGGGTTTTAAAAACAACTGAATTTGGTAATCTATTCTTTCAGCGTAGGCGCAGTGGAATATTATAGGTGACCTTCGCTATAGGCAGAATTTCTACCACCTTATTATAAAATTGGTTTAAAGTCTGACAACCCTGCTCAGACTCCAAGCTCTTTCGATATTTTTTACATCCAGTACATTCCAATTGGAGTAATAGCTCCGGGCGTTTTTAATTATGATGACATCTGTCCCAACGCAGGGTTTAGGGACGAAAAACGTGTGGTTCGATGCAGGCTATTCTGTTTATTTGGTGTAGTTCATCGATGTTTGGTTTTGTTTGCTTAAAAGGTAGCAGTTTGTTTACATTTCAGGTTCTGAAAATGGTTTTTGGTGTATGGAGATAAGTATAAAGTAGTAGTAAGTTATTACGAGACATGATATTTAGCTCAGTAACGTGCATCAAATGGTTTTGACATTTCAACCTATCCCATATTAATGATAAACCATTTATTAACGAATTTTAATCGATAACTAGGGTAGTCTTGTGCCTTCGTGTTTTTTATGACTAAAACCCAGATATCTAATATGAAAAAACCAATTGATAAAAGTCACAGGATTTTGGTAGAAACAGTTAAATTGTAAAAAAGGCAAACCGGGTAAAGACCAGAGAGGTATCAAGCTAAAAAGACTAGGGGCGCTTTCGCTCAGAAAGCCCTTGGTCTTTTGAGTCTTTTTCACCTTGGTCAAATTCGCCACCAGTAGGTATAATTACCTTTGCGGTGGTGGATACTCATGACTAAGTCAATATATCAAACGATTATTGAACTAAAATTGTTAATGTTGGTAAGATGCATCTATAACATTCAGCACAATACGAACAAGAAATGGAAAGTTAATGAAACTTACAACATACCGTGTAGTCTTGCAATTTCAATCTTATTATATATTTAAGTAAAATCGTCATCTCTTCAGACAAGGTCATGTGGAAAAAAGACATTATAGTTGAACTAAAGGGTTGGAGAGGATCTAACAAAACATTTAGTTTTAATAGTTTATTTAGGCGCCGCTGTTAGTTTAGTGTAGGGTGCTCAGTGCTCGCGCCCACATCGTTAATGGCATAAAAGGTTAGCAAAGGCTTCGAAAATATTGCGTAAGTCAATAATGTTAGAGCTTTGCTTTTGGTACCGAGTATTAACTATACAAAATAAAATTCAATAAACTTTTTATTGCGGGAAAATATTACAAACTTAAAGTTGTTTGTTAGGTTATGTCACAAGAAGTTGTATTTGCACTTCTGGTCACGCCATAAAAAACCTATCATCATCAACCTCTGGAAGCCCACTGCTGAACATAGGCCTCCCACATAGAGCGCTACAGCGAGCAGCTTTGGGCCGGCTCATCCAACGGCTTAGCACTTAGCATCCAACGAGTGGGGGCCCTCCCAACGCTGCATCTTCCAGTTGGTGGTCGCCACTTCAGAACCTTTCTTCCCCAACAGTTGTCGGTAACCTATAAGTAAAGTTATTATTTTTACACAAAATAACGATTTAACAAAAGCAAACCAAGAAGTTACACGGAAGAGAATGAGATTAAACGACATAGCTGAAAAATTAGCGAGCTGGACCGATAATGGGCGGGCCTCGTTGTTGTAGGGCTGATAGACAGTAGGGTAGACGCGATTTGGAGTGGAGACCGTAGACGAAACGACCACCCGCCTGATGGACTAGCGACCTAGAGAGGGTGGCAGGAAGTGGATGGATGAGGAAAGCAGAGGATCGAATGTGTTGGAGCTCTCTTAAAGAAGCCTTTTCTCAGCGGTGAACGGTTACAAGCAAGAAGTTACAGATCATGTAATTTCCCCCACATGAAAAACTATACAAAACTAGTAGGTGCTTCTTCGAGAAAATATTTTTTGTTACCTCTAGCGCCAGACTGACTGACTGATGAATTCGCATCAACATACAAATTTCGTGTACAGTACGTGCTGTATTTTTCTTCTCTCAACAGCACAGTTGAAAAACGCATTAATTTTCTATATCAATTAACTACTTCAATTTAAACTTACAACGTGCGGCAGCCTTAAAGGAATAAATAAAAGAGCGGAGAAAAATGAGAGAAACTTGGTCAATAAAACTATTTTACAAAAGGGGCTCTCAAAAACATGTACGGGGAACCTTTTAAAAGTTTTGCGTGAAAAATAACCCGCGGCGTCGAGGGCCGGGCTAATTTGCGGACATCGATCACGCCCGATAGGGGCAGGGCAGGACTTAGGGACGGACGTTTTTATTTGCTCCTGGAAAAAATATTTGGTTGGTTTTAGTTAGAAGTTTATATTCTCGAACTTAGATACATTATTAAATGGCTAATAGTATCTCTGGAACATTGCAATATTTGTGAACGACACCGAATTATGTATGCACAATCTACAGGTTCCCATTTTCGGGTAATCCATGCCCTATTGCCAAGAAATGACATTTGGCAAGACTTAAATATAAGAAAGGAAATTAATGCACCGTCTGTAGTTATGTCCTCAAAGCTCTTCAAGTATGTCTGTCAATTATGTTTATAATTAATATATTATTTAATCTGTTTATTTTTTTGTTTTTGTTTTTCTATTCTCTAGTCAGTACTACAAGTTCCCCCTGAGTTCGTAGTCCGTCGGCGTGTTCCCCAAGCGGTCAGCGACTGTGTTGCGGCTAATTTGTGGGCATCGATCTTGTTTGCTACTGTTACCAGGGACACATTTAGGATTGTTTTTTTTACTTTGAATTGCAACTTTGGAACAATAATACAGGTTTTGAAAAGTTGTAATATGATCTAAACTATACACAAAGTGTTTCTTTAAACTTTCATGGTCACTAACACTTAAATCGCTAAAAACAGGATTGCAATATCGGAAACTCGAAACAAAAAAGGTACATGGCAGCAATCCCGTTTTTAGCGATTTAAGTATACACAAAGTGGTTTAAGAGCAAAATCTGACCTGGGGTGTCATTCTGCACACTTTAATGCTGAACTCCTAATCGATTATCAGAGAGTTCAGTGTTTTTTTACATCTGCAGAGTGATCCTGTAAATCTCAACAAGTATTAGAATGAGCTTGCCTTTTTTATAAGTTGAATAATATTTTACTTTAGACGTATGAAAATGGCGCAATTACTAATCGACATTTGAATTCTTATTCAAGAGCGAATTGATTCCTCAAAATCATTAAGTTGGTTGATCTACAAGTTTTCATTCCGAAATTACTGCACCAGGAATTTTATTCCATACTATCCGCTCTATTTGCAATTATGAATGATTCCACTAAACGGGTGTTGATTGGTCTATAAAGATAACGTTTTTAATAACCTATTTGTAACACTAATTTTAATAACTACTTTCGAAACTAGTAGTTCTGAAATAATGTGTAGTTAGCTCACTGTGATGTCTCTGAAAAGCTTCATTGAAGTTTAACCCCACCGTTACCGGTTAACCACCGCCCACATACACCTAAATAGAAACTCACAAAATCAACATTGACCTGCTAAATGGGATGCGCTGACCACTCGAGCATCAACTGGACCGCGTTTAATTTGGGCTCATCGTGATGAAATACTATACCGGCTGAATCTTATTTGTCAGAATTTGATTCTAAAAAGCCACATAAAATAATAATCTTGCTCTTTCTTGAAGGTTCGCTTAGAGTCATTCAGCCAGGTGACGCTTAGGTAAGTAAAGATATACTTTATTGCAGACAACACACAGAACAATAATGCATTCCAAGAATTTTTAAAAGCTTAGCATTTGGTTTAGGCCTGCGGAGGTTAAAACATCGCTTGCAAAAGAGCTTGATTTCACAATAAAAATAACGCTAACGCTTAACGCGTACATTATAATAACCTAACACCCAATCATTCTGTTTTGATCAAAGATTTAAAGATAAATCTTCATAGATCTTTATAGGGTAGAGTCGATGATCTTTTACAATAAATCATGTTGTTTTACTTTTTCATCTAAATCACTAACAAGTCAAAAAGCTTGTTCCCACAAAAAGTAACGCTAAGAAGAAGTGTAATGGGGTTTAAAGTGTAACAAAACGAACACGCTCCAGTGAAGCGTCGACGCAAAACATCAGCCGAGTTCCGCTGAAACGAAATAAAACCCCTCAACAGGCTTTCAAAAAAGACAATCCAAGTTTGCCGAACAAAAGTTTTTTAATATTCTCACCGCTCAATGTAATCCGGACCCTAAAATTCCTATTCGTGAGAGGTCGTCGCCGAATGTAATTTTGCATGAAAGAAATGACAAAGTTTCCACCGAACCAGTGGGGTCTATCTTTCAATCTATTTGTGGGTGCGTGCATTTTGATTAGGTACTTACAGTGGCAGAAGGATGGATGTCACTCAAAGAAATTGGATAAGACTTTTGTTTTTATCGAGACTATGGAACACTGATTCTAGCATCGTAGTAATACATTGAATTAATATAGAAAACGATAGTTGACCATCACAACAGGAGAGTTGTCTGTCATACCATTACTGTGCTGCAGCAGTCAAGCTCGACTAAGTTTATTATAGTAAAAGTTTCAAAATATTAGTAATCTTTTATTTATTCAAAAAGTATAGATGTACAGACGCCTTCACAATTGAGTGACCCACCTAACTAGCGACGTCTTCGCGACATAGGTTATAGGTCATACATATAATAATTTGCACATAAACGTACAAATTATAGCGTCGCCTCGAATTAATGCAAAATATGCCAACAACTTCCGAACCGGTGGAAGAGTCACTTTGTTCATTCATATGTTTTGATTTTTTGTCTTGACGTGTCATAAATGCTTGTTATAAGCTTACATGAATGTTTTTTTTAATTAACTTTACTTTATTTGGGTTCAACTGACCCCTTTATTCATAAAACCTTATTCATTTATTAAAACAGGGTTATTGTTTTAAGAAGACAAAAGTTTCCTATGTCTACAAGCAAATGTGCGTTAGTTAAAATAGGTACTGTAAGACTGATAGAGTAATTAGAGGTTTTAAGATTATAAACTTGCTAACAAATTAATATTAAATAGATATTTAAACAAAAAAGTACCTATAACACTTGTAGGTAATTTCTGAAAATGATATTTCTAGTTCCCCATAACATTATTTTGTCGTCATGCTCCAAACTTTGGTCGTTTATTTACCGCTCGCAGATAAATCTTCGTACACTCAAAGTAGGTACTCTATCCAATTTTAATTTTCTATCGCACTATAAATTTTCAAGGCGTTCCTCAACAATGTTGCATAAATTTTAATAATAGCATCTCTGGGAGCGTATCTACTGATTGATTAATAAATTATGCAAACCACGTCTATTAAACGCTTTTGATAACGTTTAATACATCATAAAAACATTTTATAAGCAAATATCGAAGATATTTTAATAAAAGACCAAGATAATCTACGAGCATTACGTACACCTCTAAGATTTTGAGTCTATTCCTAAGTGCACATATTACATTTCTAATCGCTTTTTACAGCATATGTATTAAATACATACACACATTCAATAATAAGCATGATAATCAAAACTTGTGTCTTAGTGCCGTTGTCACTAGTTGTGCCAATGCTATGTTCAATAAAAGTTACCTCATTTTTTTATTTACAAGCGAATAAATACTAGGTAACAAAACCGTTAATAGATTATTGAATATCGACAGCTTGCCAAGCGAAACTTCGTGAAATAGAAATGGATTTCTAGCTACCCATCAGTTTCATCCATCACCGTGACGTAGCAGCACGGAATGTAATAATAATTGCCTTTCAAAGTTTGTAAAACCGACAAATAGCGAGGAAATAATATTTGAGGGACCTCAAAACTTTTATTTTAAACTAGTTAAGCCAGAAGTGGGTTACGGATTGTCAAAGAAATCTCTTTATAGTCTCTCTTTTAAAATTTTCAGCTCCTATTTAACCCTCTATCTTCAAGTTCATTTTTGGAACAAAAAATAGCAGTCCATAAAGAAGTTTGCAATGGTTTAAGGTTTAAACTTTCTCAATTATGCAATTAAAGTTCACTCTCATTTGGCACTCAAAAGTATTTTTGTTAGCTTAGTTACGAGCACCAAACTCATGAATAGGTAAGGTAGGTAACAATAGATTTTAAAACACATTAACATTGCTAGCATACTGCAACAACCCAAATAACTAAACCAAATGAAATAATAAAATGTACCAAAATGTTATCGTTGTGCAGTCCTTGACCGATCTACAAGAATGCTTTACACGCGGGATATAACATTTACTTGTATAATATACTGATGAATATTTTTATCTATAGGCAGTTCAACATCATTTTCACCATCACACTGGTCAATATAATACTTGTCTCACTAACTGAGTTGCATCACCAAAACGTTGAAAAAAGCATAGAGTTTTCAAAAACAGTCATCGAAAACGGGGCTGAAAAAAAGTGCCATGCTCCCAACAGTTAAACGTTTTCCTGTACTCTACGAACAGGGATAACAGAGAGCGTATGTTCCTTCGCTTTTCAGTCGCTACCTCACCGGGAGCATTTGTCTGCTGTGTGGGATAGTTCAAATTTGACAATTACATCAGTAAGTTATGGTTAAAAAGCCCAGTGGGCTGACCCTACAGTCTATACCGGCTGCTCACTTCCATCATCGTACGACACGCCATAAGTCCAAATTCCATGCCCATCATCTGGATGGTTGGCGTTCGTCCACAGTGCGTTTCACACGTCATTTTCTTCCGCGTACGTCAAGGATATGGAATAGTCTCCCAGCGGCGGTATTTCCGGAGAGATACGACATTGGGGCCTTCAAGAAAAAAGCGTATTCCTTCCTAAAAGGCAAGCAACACAGCGGCGGCACAAGTGGTGTTGCGGTTGTCCATGGGCTGAGGTGATCACTTCCCATCAGGTGACCCTCAAGCTCGTTTGCTCCCTCTTACATAAAAAAAACCCTACAGTCCGGTAGAGCTGTCAAAGCCATCAGCGGCTAAACAGCGTATCAATAATACGCTTATAATTAGAAAATAAATGGGTTTATTAATAATTATTTATTACTAATACAATAAATAATCACAAATCCTTGCTCATTGAAAGCAAGGATTTGTAACTATACAAACTAACTATTTGTATGACATTGGGAAAACACATTGATTGGTCTTGCTTCTCTGTCAGCAGTCAGTCAGTAGGTACTATTATTATCTTAAAATCAACAAGATTATGTTCCCTCTCAAACCAAGTTCAAATAGAAAACAGTTCAAATATCCTTTCTTTTTGTGTAGATGGCAGTCATCAAGCCAAGTTGGAGGCCTCAGAGCGTTAACAAAATCTGACCTTAAGATTTTTAACAACACCGCATGTTGTATTGTAGCTCGAACTAACCATTTCAGTACGAATAAAGGCTGTTGTTTGTTTTTTTTAATACTAACAACTTATAGTAGTACATTACAAGCAGTGTTCGAATTGGGCTTGTTCACGAACTGGAACGCATTTTCCAGAACACAGCGATAGTAACTTTGATTATTGGTTAGCTGAAAGTAGGTTTTTGCTCAAACTGGAACGCTGAAAGGAGAACTTTTCACGAACGTTAGCCGCAAACGTGTTCCGGTGCGCTCCGGTTCATTTCGACCACTGATTACAAAGAACCACTCCACACAAGTAAAACATCTACATATACAAACGTGCCGCTCTCGGTTTGAATGTGTGCGTGCGCGTCGCGCGCCGTGTCGCGATTTCACGCACACGCGATTTCAGGCGCACACTAGCATAAAATAGGGCGGGATAAGGTGGGGGCAGTACGGACGAGCTATGCCATGTGTCTGTGTGCACGCTAGGCTAATAACTCGGCGGGCGGCCTTAGATAACCTACTGTTTATACTGTGCTCCCGGTGAGAGAGTGGCCTCAGAAGCCTTCATTTATAGCTATTGTGAGCCGGCTTAGGCCCTCCCCACGTCCTCCCGTAATGAGTGGAATTATGACTTTTTGTGTCCGAATAACGGTTAAGCTGAACTCAATGGGCGGTAAGCATTTTTGAGCGTAGTACAAGTTATTTACTGAGGGCTCGGATTAACTGGAGGAGACGCACACAGGTATAGATGTGGCTTTGATGGATGACGGTCTTTGGTCTGCTACTTGTAGCATATACCTACTAGTGTACTTATAGAAAGGAATTGAAATTGTGTAATTGATTATTACATCATACCTTGTAGCTGACAAACAATCTAAGGAACTTTTTCGTAACTTTTCGTCGGCATTAAAATATTAAATTGTCAGCTAGTAATAATTAAAGAAATACTAATAAAACAAACCGCAACTATATTCAAATAATAAGTGGCTTTTGGAGTAACATAAGTGGTTTAGTGAATCAGTTAAAAAAGGGTTTTTTTTAAAAAAAGCAGACCTTTCCTATTTGTTACTTCCCAGATTTGTATCATCTGAGCGACATTACAAGATGGCGCAAAATGCAGTTTTTTTATAAATTCAAGAGGTTTTATTTCTGGCTAAGATAAAAGGTTTTGACCTAGAGACTGCTTTGAGCACTTTTCTATACTCCTAAATTACATCCTAATCATCATTAATTATTCGACAAAACACGTTTGTAACGCACGCAATTGTATGATTCACCATATTCGTTTGCGAATTAAGTTCTTTTTGTTTTATTATAATGGACTGTACCTACATGTTATCTTTTTTGATCACGTAGCTATGGCAATGTAGGTACTTATTTTTATCTTTGTACTAATTAAAATGTGTACACTGTACTTTTGTACACTGCCGTGCAGAGAAAAATATAACACTCTTGTTACCCGTTTCAAAAGTTAAAAGCCACAAAACCAAACAACCAAACTACAGACAAATACCTCCTCAGCTCCGCACCAAGTCACCCTTACAGCAAACACAGAAGCCCACCGTAGCGGTTAATGAACAAATGTTTTCGCCAGTTTACAATCACCGTTATCCGAAACACGAAGACGGTCATTTTTCATCATAAAAATCCTGGAACAAGCCCTGAGGGGAGTTTTTATTGTGGACCCAACAAACGGATGGCAGGCAAAGTTTGACTGCTCTTTATAGAGCTAGGCCTTTGAGACGGCTGGCTGGATGCAGAAGACGGCAAATGACATTCGAAAGTCATTTAAAGATATTTTATATGTATTATAAATACTTTTCATTAGTTTCGTTCTCTGTACCATGATGGGTTATGGTTAAAAAATGTATTATTGCATGAGAAAATGTTTTTTCGTCGTAAAAACTTACCTAAAACGGAGTGATCTTACAGGCTTATAAAATCACATCTAGCTAATGAAAATCTTTGTTTTTGGAATAAAACGAAAGTTACGTAAGTTGTTTCTAACATGGAATTTATAGAATGATAAAATAGAGTATTTATTTTCATAATTTTAGCGGTGGTTGGTTAAAAAAGTGGCTACAATTTTAATCAGCATTCTAAATTTTAAATAACTTGTGAGTTTTTAACCCTTCCTAGTTTCCCCACTTAATTTTTTGGTCGATCACTCCTGCTATTTGGCGTAAACCATTTTTTACTAGCATTAGCTATTTCAATAGAAATATTTTTTAAAATGTGTTTTAAAGTTAAATACATTTAGGTACCGTCTTCCCCACCCTACCAGTCTCGCCCCCATCGTTCCTAGCCAGACATTTTATTTAAAGAACCGTCGAAGTCCGGCCACAAGCGCGGCCGCGCGTAAACATTTACTCGAAAGGTTTATTGATGTTGTGACCGCGGCTTTACAACCGAGCCCTACCTACGGGGATTTATTAGTCGAGGCAAGTTTACAATGTGTACCTTGCCTAACTAGCTTGTGATTACTAGCTACCAATACGAGTACAAGTCGGTGAGACACAAAAACGACAGAACTTAGATATTGATTTATTCATTAAAACTAGTTAAAATAGTTGGCTTACAGATTACAACCAAAAAGCTAATTATTTAAGGTAATGGTACTCAAACCATGGTAATAATACGAGTAAGTTTTTGGACAGTTAGACCAAGACTTAAAATAATCAGAACTCATGGAGCCGGAGATAGCTCCGGTTGGTGATATAATATCGGTGAAACTCATATTCTATCTGATAACCCTCCAGATATTTAATGAGAATTCGCAAGGATCGGAAAATACAGACGAGAATTCCTACATAATATCCTAAGTCCAACGCTAACTTCGGCAAATTTACAATGTGGAAGCCCCACCTAGATTGAGTATAACAGTGACTTAGTAAGCTTGTTTTACGAGCTGTCCGCTTAAATTAAACAATATCCGCTTACACAGGACAATGTTAGAAACGATTTTGTATCGGAAGTTATGACCTTAATTTTGCACAAGTAGATTACACCCTAATAAAGTTCAGGAGACGACACTTTACAATGAACAAAGTCTGTTGAGCGCAGAGGTCAAAGTATCAAAAGTGTGTGTTACATCAGTGAACATTTGGGCTGGTTTTGGATGTTTGTGGTAGGTAGTGATTCTTTAATAGTTTCGGATAGCCGAAAACGTATAATCATGTCACAAACAAATACGATTTTACTATTTGGTGTACTGCCTGCAGGTATTTTTAATATTCAAATTGTAACTGAAAAGTTAATACTTTTAACTGGGTCGGTTATCTACACCGACCCCGTATGTTAATCACTTTTTCTATAAACTAGTAACAAAAAGTAAAATTAGTAACTCCTGTTTTTTTATCTAGCGCGCGCTGTGTTTATTCGGTAAGACTAAGAAAAGAGCATGAATTTATGTTAAACGTATCAAGTTTCAGAAAAACAGAGCATTAAGCAGTAATTGACTCTTAACTAAAACGACTGGCCCCATACTGTTTCCCAACAAAGCATCTTACAACCCATAGACAGTCTTACTGCCTTTATGGACCCCATTAGTCCCACGAAATTAAGCCGGCCAGTGATAAGAAGGGTTTCCACATTGGACCCACGCAATAGAGAGACGGAAGGGAGAAGACTAGGAGGCTCTATATCTTTATTACTTAGGTTTAGGAATGATTATTGTTTTAGGAAATGAAAACATCTGTGGCGGAAAGCGTTGATGGCCTGGACTTAGCAAAGTTGCTCGCCTTCATGTTTCCGTGGTTTTGGAGAAAGTCAACCCGTATATTTTTATTATTTTTGTTTATTTGTAAGTCGGTATAAATAGAATCACTTTGTACAAGTCAATTTGATGCTGACTGTACACACGTAAGTCAAATACAAATGACAATGATGACGATACATTTTTTTGCGGATCATTTAATGATTGTGATGATTGAATTACGATTAACTAGTGAAAGTAAGTACCTTAAGTTGTCTATTACCCATTCCATAGGACAAGCTTAGTTTGGGGCTAGATGGCGCTGTACAGCAGTAGGCATCAGTTACTAACAATAGTTTCTATTATATATGTAAACCAGCACAGAATGCTATAAAATTTGAGTTTCGTTAATTTTTGTTATTAACAACGAAATTGCTAACTCATTAACAGTTATTAAGCCTGTCTTTTGCTCACAAGAAGAAAAAGAAGCTGGAAATGTAATTTGGATCCAGGGTGAGCAAACTTTTCAGACGCAGACTGTAAATCCTACAGCTAGTTGAGTCGAAAATTCGCTTTCTAATTTCATCTCTACCGGTACTCTACTGTAGTCTGCATTTATGAAAAAATGAACCACTCGCTGTGACAAGAAACTAGAATATTTCAGTTTTAGTAAAAAAAATGTTATTCTACAAAACGGAGATTCACATGTTTTGCAAACATTTCGGCTAGCTGTTGCTATCAATGAAATAGGCTTTACTAGCTAAATAACAATTGCACATCACGTAGGTATATTGAAGTATACAAATAGATAAACAATACTAGTTCCAATTTAGCTTCGTTCATTTAAAACAATGGAAAATAATCCTTTTCCCCGCGGCGCGTTACAGATACTTTTCGAAAAGGTAACATTTGAAAATGCAAACGAATTTAAATTGAAACAAATGCAATTGAAATTCTGAGTATTCTAAATTCGATATAAAGAGAAAAATAAACGCTACGATCAGCATTACATTGAAAAAGTCAACAAATTAATATTCCACCGATGAATTCGACGGACGCCTGGGGAAAATCCAATTTTAAATTCTTATTTAAACAGACCTCCCTTCACGGTGAAAATTAGGCACGCTGGTGGCAGGTTTTCGGAGAAAAAGTATCTTGGGGTTGAATTTTCTGCATCTATATTAACTTGTTACTTAACACTTGACGATGACGCTGACGTTGTTCGATGTCAGTCGTTAAGCCTAGTCTTAGGGCGGTTTGATAACATCTGACACTAAGGTTGCTCACTAACCTTACACCTCTCCAACAATCCGCACTGAGCCCGCGTGTTCGAGTATGGCTCAATCCACCTCATAGTTGAGGTGAGGCCTGTGCCCAGCAGTGGGACGTATATGGGCCGTTTATGTAACAGTTACTAGAGGGACTCAAAAACCTAGAAACAGGGAAAGTGTAAAGTCAAGTCAAAGTAAAATAAGGTCAGGGGTTGTCTGTAGTTTAACCCACGTCAAATGAAGTCTGTCCTAGGAAAACTTTCATCACCCATTTCACCCTTTTAAGTAAGACAAGGTAAATCATGTTCTACTTCAAATTCCGATTTATCTCTACACAAAAACTCTGGTTCGGTAGTTGAGAACATTCGTCTGGACGAATGAATGAATATTTTTTTTCATTCATTCATTGCAGCAAGGTGTTTAGACTTTCAAATTTATCATATTTTTTTTGACCCATCTACACCCATGGATCCCGGATAAGAATATTACAAACACCTATGTTGCAAACTGTACTGTTTTAAAGTACTAGGGTGGTTCTGACCACCCAAGTACTTTGACAGTGACACACTTCTGAGTTTTTAGATATTTTACGTTTAAGACTATGTCATCTATTTTGTATGTACTGGAAGTTTCTGCTTACTCTAAAGCTTCTGAAAAACCGGTAATGAATAAAAGTATTGAACTAATTGGAAGTGTGTTTATCAAGCAACACCACACTTAATAAAATTCTAATTGCACTTATTTTTCCATTCCAACTCAATTCGAGAACCGAACGGCTACATTTGGTATTGTACCGTCGATTTCATAGCACGCTTCCGCGACCCACTTCAGAATCCAATTTTAAATTCTTATTTAAACAGCCCTCCTTTTACTGCGAAAATTAGTAGAGACATTTCGCATTTCCCGGAGCATGTTTAAATGTGTAGCCAAATGTAATTACTTAGATGGAACTTAGACGCCCCTCAAATAGTCCTTGATTTAATCAGTCGAATTCTCTGATGCAGAGTGTGACGAAAAGTCGATTAATCGAAAAATTTGAGTATCCTATTAGGGGTTTTGTTGGAGGGAGGTGACGAGTTTCGCAACTCACAAACAAGTAATGCAAAATTGTTGTATTTCCGCTAAGTTGCTCCTAAGGATCATCAGGGAAACGAGCTTTTTAAGTCAATTTAATGTTACTTGCGTGCCCCAGCTTTTTGTTACTGCCGAGGATGGCAGCTTAAAAATAGTTAAGCTTTTCTGTAAGGTTGTATGGAAATATAATCTCCAATTAGAAAGAAAATAATGCACACACTTTTTTTGAGTTATATTACTCTGCCGCACTCAGGGACGTCAATTAACGTTAATGGTTCATTAAAGTCAAAACTCCATTTTTCAAAAGAGACTTAATAACAAATTGGATAAAGAACTTTTAAGAATGTAAAATTTTGACTCTAATGAACCATTAACGTTAATTCACGTCTCTGAGTGCGGCAATTAGAGATTAAAAATCTTAAAAGCTTTCAGAGCGCTTTTTTCGTTCTCAGTTGTCAATTATTGTTAAGTATTATTGACACTACTAGACTAACATTCATAGACAAAAATCTAAATTTTGTCAAATAATGTTACACTGCGTGACTGAAATGCGTGGTTATTAAGCCATTTAAACAATATGCTACTATTTGAAAGAAAGAAAGAAATAAACTTTATTCGACTGTTAAAAAAAGGTATAAAAGAATAAAATCACAAAGTTAAACACAATAAACAAAAAAACCAACCAAAATAAACTTACAACTAATAACAAAAATATCTTGCACTTAACTATTAAAAAAAAACATAAATGTAACAGCCGAATTGGCTATCTAGCTCAGCATAATGCTACAGCCTGAGCTGAAGCGCTGGTTTTCAGCTAGAGCCGTGCCCGTGAGGAAGCAGGTAGCTTTGAATACAAGATTAACTTAAAATTAGGTAACAGTAACAGGTAACGATAACAGTAATACAAATATTGCACAAGTTTTTTCCTCTATGGTAATTGTTCTGTATTGTGTACTTGTGTCGTTGGATCAATAGCAAGGTATGTAGTAGGAAAACTTAAATAATTAAATAGAATAAAAAATAAACTAGAATAAAAATATACTATTTATGCACTTGATACTGACATTCTTCATGTAAATGACTCTTGGTGAAAAATCCACATAAAACTTTTCACTACACACAATTTTCTACTAAAACCTTGTTTAAAAGGTTTAATTGAAAAAAATGAGCATAATCCCCAAATTTATGTCTCCCGCGGCGCTAAAAAGCATTTTTGCAAAATAAAGCAGTCGGAATATCTCCATTCATTCGTGAATTATTCCACGGGAGGCGTGACGTGTTATCTGGGGCAGGGGTGGACTAAGGAATTATTTTACAGCCACTTTGAAAGACTGTGTGTGTGTGGATTGGGTGAGATCGGTGGGGCCCAGTGGTAAAGGGCTTTAGCGTATTGCTCATTCATTGAACTGGCGGCTAACTCTCCGTTGACTGATATGAAACCCAAAGAACCCGTTTCGCGGTGGTAGACTTGCCACGAGGGTTTAAGAGTCGAACCAAATGTGGGCTTCTGAATGTTCCGTTCACAATGACGGCAGCAATGCATTCCTGGCTAACGCGGTTGCGATAGCTGTTTAACATACGCTTAAAACTAATGATCAATATTATAATAAAAAAGGTAGACAGGTTATATCAGTAAGTACTGATGCGAAGTCGAAAATTTCCTTCTGGCGTACGTATCAATATAATTTGACCGTGTGAACAAGATAGTATGATTATTTACTAGAGCGTAAACTAGACAGATACCTGCATGTTGCGCAGTGGCGTCATAACTGCCAATGCTTTGCTCAGGTGCACAATAGTTCAAATTTCACGTGTCTCTTTTTTAGCACAAGTAACCTATCTACCTTTTTTTATTATAATATCATTGCTTAAGACTATAATAACAAAACAAATATAAACCTAAACATGTTTATCCACGATTAACACGAAAGAAAAGTTAGTTACTAGCCCCAACTAGTGACTACATAATTTGCTTTTCATTTAAGCAATTTTATAAGTCGTTCTGTTTAAGTCCAACGGAACAGTATCACTTAGAAGACCAACATTTGAAGCGTTGCGCTGCCAAGAAACCATCGAAACCAAAGGAACGCCTCAGATTAGAGTTGACTAAATGCTAAAAAAGCCTTAATACCTCTCTGACCATAAGACGGTCTTATTCAAATGCGAAAAACAAATAGCCGCTAAGCCTCATACAAATAGACGGATGTTTTGTGAATTTTTGTATTTTCTCGCCTTTGTCCACTCGGCTACTGGCGTGCCATAAGAATAAATGATACTTGTAGAAACAAGCACAAAATATATATATATATCTTTTAATCCCTTAACTTTTGAACGTGACTGTTGTGTCAAATTAATACAGGCAAATAATATTCGTTCTTGTATTTTTATGTGCAATGAATAAATAAATAAGTATTACCTTTTTAATCCTAGACAATGTGATGATAAATATGTATTACCTTTTTCATTCTAGACAATAATATGATAATCGTGAACTTTCTGTCCCTTACAGTTAAAAAGACGATGAGAAGACCATATTTTGTTTCAATTTGAGATTCTTTTCTACATTCAAACAACGAATTTACAAAAATAATAATTTAATTGATTCAGATAACCAATTGATCCATAATTTGTTAGTTACAGTGGTAAGAATTCTGCCCGAGCCATAAATTAATGTTTGTAACTGGCACATACCTACAGACAATGATATTTTAGTCAAAAAAAGGTAAATAGGGGTTTTTTTTTTCAGTGACAGTGTTGACAGTCTAGACAGTTACATACTAAAGATAGTATACACAAGTGTAGTAGTACACAAGAGTGTACTATAGGTATGGACGCAGTGGACAGTGTTTGAATTATAGTCAATAAATCTACCTCTTTTTTATCATAATATCATTTTCTACAGAGTATTATTTCATCTATGCTACTTTAGTCTCTTCTAAACGTTTTTCAAAGCAATGCAATGTTTGGTCGACTGTATTTAATTCGAGCTGGATAGTTTCCCCTTCGTAGCAGCAGTTTTAAAACTCACTTATTTGAACATGATGGAAATCGTTTTTTGTCATTCTACCTCTAGTTGGTAAAGTGATATAAGCTAAAAATCGTTTAAGAATTTTCACTGTTAGCTAAGCAATTAGAGTAAACAAACAATGGTTTTTTTAACAAGATGCCATATTCCAAAGTAATAAAAAAAGTTTAATTTGTTAATTTTCATAATGATAAGGTGAAAACGATATCTCATTATCCTTTTCCCTTATCATTAGAACCTCTAGCATAACCTTTTTTGGTTTTTGGGAAAATTAATTAAGGCTTTTTAATAAACTGCCTGCGGGATTCTGATAGCCGGTAATTTTTAATGAATTTAAAAATAGGACACGGGTTTACTCGACGTAATGTAAAAAGGGTCTACCTTCATATTAAAGGTCACTGTGTAACAATACGTACTCATTACTCGGAAATATGTTTCATTTAAATAACAGGTTTCCTCGTTATTTTCAAAATAAAAAGCCACGTCAAAGCTGTTTGACATGTTTTTCAAAATAAATTCCTTTTTTCGTTATTGTTGTTATTTGCTCACAGTTATGAACGCTTCAATGGAATCGTATTTTCAAAAAAAAGGTGTCAAATTAGTCGACTGAGACTCAATTACGATTCAATTGGAGCGTTCTGAAATTAGCAGACTTGGAGCCAAGGACATCTGGTTATAATTCGATTTTTAATCTAGTTATTCTCGTCAAACATAATTTGAAAGATTTTAACACAGACACAAAATAGCATAACATTTTTTTGTGTCAAAACGTTGACTGGCTCTATATTTTTTTCCCTATTACCTTCAAATGTAGTTTGTGCGGAAGGCTATGCCGTTCGCGGATAGGCCTTTTCAGTCACAAAAAAAAAGTGCTCTATCTCCAACGTCACTGCATAAATCGTCTGAAAAAAACGCAGAGGCCATTGATGATGATGATTACCTTCAATAAGCTCTTCTCAAACTCAATAAATACCCATGTATTTATTGGTAAACATGATGAGTAGGCTCTATATTGCCTAGAGTCACAGTATGAACCATACAGTAGGTTATGTAAGGCCGCCCGCCGAGTTATTAGCCTAGCGTGCACACAGATACGCGGCACAGCCTGTCCGTACTGCCGCCTCCCTATGCCTACCTATTTTATGCTAGCGTGTGCCTGAAATTGCGTGTGCGTGATATCGCGACACGGCGCGCGACGGCCACGCACACATTCAAACCGAGAGTGGCACGTTTGTATGTAGATGTTCTTCTGTATGGTTTGTACTGTGCTACAGTAGACCGGGGTTATTGGGCGCGAAGTAAATCGCATTATATACGGTTAATTATTCGCATATTCATGGGGGAGGCTGGGGTCAATCTAGTGGAAAAACTTTGATGCGTGCTCGTTTGATCTTACAGTTCCGTATTTACTATGTGTAGCCACTATAGATATAGCTTAGTTAGTAAACTGTAGTAAGCAATAGTATAATAGTAATGTTCTTTCATTTATACTTGGCATGTATGCAATGTTGCATGCTATGCCCAAAAAAATATTTAAAAAAAAACCTGAGCCAGTTACGATTATTCAAAGTACGCGATAGTGATAACGAATGGCACTTAGTTTATGGAAACTACTGAAATCCTACTATATTATAAATACGAAAGTTTGTATGTGTGGATGTGCCGAGTTGCTCTTTCACGTAAAAACTTCTGGATGGATTTTCATGAAAATTACAATGATATAGCTTAAGCATCTGAATAACACATAGGCTACAATTTATGAAGATATGATCACATTTTTTGTTCACGCCGACAAAGTCGCGGATGGCCGCTAATAATAAATAGTTCAAAAAATAATGGAAAATGTTGTGAATAAATTTCATTGACAGATAAATTAAAATACAAAAAACATATTTTGTTATAATTGGAACCTTATGATAACCATAAGCTAGATAATTTTATAATATCTTCCAACTGGTTTTGACTATGAACAGAACTAATTTCAAAGTTAAATTCTTTGCTAATAAGCTGCCATTAGCACTAATGACAGTAAAAACATTAAAAGCACATCGCGATCATAAACTCGAGCCATTTAATTCAAGAAACGCAATTCACTACCATTTTTATAGACGGTACGTGCTAACACTCTGGGGCACCATTTACATTCTCCATAGTACTTGTGCAGATAAATGTTAGAAGTTTGTATCTTAGAGCCGTATTCAAATGTCGTTCGAGTGCATTGGAAAACATTTGGAAATTGTACCTATGTGAAGATATTTGGGACGAAAGTTGGTAGAGCGCTTTTGTTAACTTATTTCTAACTCTGACTTGAATAGGTTTATCTGTCAGAGGAATTACTTTTTTTTAATCAAGAAGAAGCAAGAAGAATAAGATATGCAGTTGCGCATGCCTTATGCTCTAGCTGCAAAGTAAACAGGGTATGAAGGACTCAGAACTTACTTGACGATGACATAGTACAATGAAACAAGTAGAGCAACGAGCGATACAATGTTTAGACAATGTTTAGACAATTATCGACCGCCGATCAAGCGATAGTTGTCTAAACATTGTAAGGCTGTCGTTCTGACGCGGGAGCATTGAAACACACTGGTGCGCGAGTGCGGCTGGATTATCGTTAGAATCAAGAAATTTTTGAGTGTGTGCGTGCGACGACGCATACGTACAGGACGGATCGGCGACATACTGTACACAGTAACGGCCTATACACATTAAGACGAAGCGACAAGTCGTGGGGATCTAACTATGAGCAAGTGATATGACATAGTCTTCTTTTTCATGATTGATAAAAATGGATATGTATCCAGTATCTATTGTGTATCTGTGAGGACAGGTCTAGTGCGGTCCATTTTTCAACGAAGTCGTACCGTGCAACGATGCCGCATCGTAGCACGATGCGACGTCGAGCCCTTAGGCCTGACTTCACGGACCCCACTATAAGCTAGATAACAACCACAAACAACTAATAACTCACAGTACAACCTATCCAAACATACACCGAACCAAATTCGTTACCGTTAAAAAAACAAAGTCCTACAAAAGTGCTCAAAGCTAAACTAGATAGAACTATACCAAAGTGCAAAAGTTCGACAGTTTGCAGATCACCCGTGGCATTACCGATGCACCCTCGGCGCGTGAGCTTTTATGAAATTAGCCCGCATTTGTAAGGAGAACGTACAGAGGCCCACACATCAACCTTTACAAAACCGTTGCAAAATGGGTCTTATGTCCGCGGAATAAGGTGCCCCTATGTGAAGGTTGATGTAGGCGCCTGTGTACTTCCTGAATTTTACACTAGGGGGCGCAATCAGCTAAGTGCATTTGGAAAGCAGACTTCCAACACTAAACTTTTGACATAGTTGTGTTATTGGATGGTGTCATTAGATCTTCATATTGAAAGCTGTGGAAAGATATTTAGGGTAAGTTGCACCATAGTAGAAGTTAAAGTTAAAGTTATTGTCAAATTTGACAATTTGACGTCATTTTTGGGCCTAACCGGTACTTTAATGACGTCAAATTGTCAAATTTGACAAAAACTTTAACTTTTAACTTTAACTACTACTATGGTGCAACTTACCCTTAGTAGGCGTAAGTCTTTGTTAAGTCGAATTAGATTCCTGTGAGAGAGATTGGCCGACATTGGCCTTAGACCGTGTGGGATGGAGATTGGGAGGGGAGGCCTTTGCCCTGCAGTGGGACGGAACGGGCTGATTTAGATTTAGATTTGTTAAGTCGCACCCCTCCTGGAAGAAAGCTGCAAGTGAAAAGTGACAACTTTTCAGGAGCGTAAAAAAACTGTCCTAAAAATTAACGAACACAGTTAGAAATATGTTTTATACATCAAATGATAGCTAAAAGTATCCTTGATGGGCTTACGTGTCTATATTTTAAATTTACGTAATACATTTCGAGAAAAACCGAAAAAAGAGCGTTGCGTACTTTTTCCACGAAACATATTAAACACTTGATGAAGTAATTGTGAATATTGCATTGTTGACATGATAAAGAAGTCTAACTGTTTGGTACTATTGCAGATAATCCTTTATGACCGTTCAGATTTAGTCGTGTGTTCAATGTGTAAATGTGGTTTACGTAGGTTTTCCTTGAACAACTCGTTTAAGTAAAAATGGTTGCATACTTTTATCTTGTGAAACATGATATTGCTTATGGTAGTATTTGAAATTGAAACTTAACTAAAATAAATAGGTTGAAATATTTTTTGCATATCTTTTGGGAAAATGTATTTGCTGTCAAAAGGATAAGCTTTCAAAAGGACGGGTTCGTTACCATGGATAGGATAGAAAGACGGAGTTTGCCTTTGACTTGCACCGGGTCAATCAATGTCTAATAATTATGTCTTAATGAGTAATGTAAAAGAAATATCAAGGAAAGCATTATGAGTCCAATCAAACATTAACCTTTTGACCGCCAGGCAATTTTCCAACAAAATGTGCCCCTAGCGCCGAGCACGTATTTTCAAGGTCAATGTTAGACACTCAAAGGGATTCAGGTATGATTCACACCAAAACGCAGAACTTTCCCAAAAATGGTGGTTTATTTGAAATTGACACTGTTACACGTACAGACAAGAGCGCGGTCAGCTGAGGACTGACTGCCCGATATTTTCAAAAACAAAGGGTTGCTTAACATTTACATTAACAAAACTAATTTCAAAAATCAGAATAAGAATTTGCAATAATTTAAAAGTTGGTAATGAGTGCTTCGCTAACATTCCCCACCCCAGTGCTGGTACAGCACTCAAGCACTCACAGAGATGAGCGCGACGCGCGGCATTCCGCCGCCACGTACCGATCCTAGTCCGCACCTCGACCAGCCGAACTCGGCCGTCTTTGCCAGCTAACACTTCTGAGACCAGTGCGATTGACCTCATGTTGCGGGGGGAGTTTGCGTCCACCACAAGAACCAAGTCTCCAACTTGGAGTGGTTTCTTTTCTTTGTGCCATTTTTCCCTTGGTAAGAGGTCAGGCAGAACCTCTTTAACCGACCATTCAAATTCAATATTTCTTTATTCAAGTAGACTAATAAACAGTACTTTTGAATCGTCAAGAATCTTAATTTTAACCACTTAATAAACATACACATAATAATACAATAAATAAACAATACTTAAAATACATGTACATAATGTGACTCTACCACCGGCATCGGAAGGTTGTTTTTACTGAGAAGACAAGGCAAGAAACTCAGCAGTTACTCTTTTTAAACCGTCCAATGTTTTACAATATACAGTGAATGTTTGAATAAACCAACCAAGTCATACAGTTTTGACATGAAAGTAAATAAAACAGGAAGTAATAAGTAAACTTGGGTAAAGTAAGTAAACTTGAGCAGACCAGTTCCCGAAGGTGGCACCTGTTTTCAAGTTGACGTGTGAGCCAGCCTTCATCCCACTCAACCATATTTTAGGGAATGGAATGACCCGTCACATAACTTTGCCAGAACATCTCGGCCAGCCGCTGGGATATACGCCATTGCTTGTGCAAGAAGAGGTCGGAGTCGTCGAATGCACCGATGACAGGCAAGTTCGAGGATGAGCCTATGAGAAAGTGATTTAAAGTAAGTGACTCGACACCATACGGTTCAACCAAGACATGCATGAGTTGCCTGCTATTTACCATATTTTCCACTTCGGCAAGCAACGTGAGCAATACCTCGTCCCTACGAGCCCGTTCGTTCAAGTCTACCTTTAAAGAAGTTTTGACGCTTCTTATTAGTCTTTCCCATGCCCCACCCCAGTGAGGAGTTGCCGGGGTGATGAAGGTCCAGTCCATTCCATTGTTGATACCTTCAGCATTAAGAACCTTGGTATCTAGAGTATGGACTCTCTAAAGTATGGACCGCCGCTGCTCCGTGTCAGCGCCGCGCAAGTTAGTTCCGTTATCGGAGTACAGGTGACGCGGCCAACCGCGCCTCGCAGCCATCCACCGCAGTGCCATGATAAGCGAGTCCATTGTAAGAGAGGCAACTAACTCGTTGTGGACCGCCCGGACTGTAAGACAAGTGAACAAACAATACACCATGCCTTCTCTCCCTTCGACGACCCACCGTGACTTCCATTGTACCGAAGAGGTCCAACCCACAATAAGTGAATGGCCGCTGGTGATGCACCATTCGGGCCTCTGGTAGGTCCCCCATTCGAGGTATCTGCGGTTGACTTTTTCGCAGTCTGCATATCATACACTGCGAGGCAATAAACTTGACGGTAGGCCTAAGCCTTAATACCCAATACCTTTGTCTAAGCTCGTTTACTATGGTTTCCTGATTTCCATGTGCTGCTTTGACATGATAATGTCGGATTATGAGCTTGAATACAGGCCGTCAAGTATTATGGGCCTCCTCACGTCCATACCGACATCTACAACGGCAACGATGCGGCCGCCTACCCGAAGCAAGTCATGTTCATCAATTAAAGGCTTTAACCTTACCAGTCAGCTACTGTGTGATAGTGGTTTTGCTTCCTTTGATGCCATGACCTCATCAGGACGCCAGGCCGCGACGCAAAGGGGAGATCAGCTGCGGATCACTGGCTCCCACCAACCGATTGTGCGCCGCGGCCTCCACCACGTGCCTCAGGGCGCTTGCAGGCCTCACTGGCCCCGCAACCCTACGTGTCGCCCTTATGGGACGCAGTGGGTGGGTGGCAAGTCCACCACACTACCACGCCTGAGTTATCTTCGTTTCCCGGTGGTTCACCCTACCGTCGCTACTAAGCCCCTTCGCCACGCCAAGGCGAGAACTCATGAGGGGGTTATTTGTATTACTAGGTGTGTCAATAGATTAAACTTTGTTATGTTTTCAAACATTCAGTGTCACGTGCCAGGTAGAAACGGGTGCTAAGAGAAACTCAATTGTGGTTTTACTATAGGTATTCCTAGCATTTCTTCGAGTGGTGAGCTGTCTTGAGCTTCAACAAACATATTATCAAAACCAAAATTAGCCGAATCGATCCAGCCGTTACCGAGTTTTAGAGAGGGTGAGACTATCGAACAGCAATCAATTTTATATACATATAAAGATGAAGCGAGCGATGCTTAGCATCCCTCTGAGGGACAAAGTGAGAAATGAGACCACTCGCCGACGCACTAAAGTCATTGACTTAGCTACGAGAGTTGCAAAACTGAAATGGCAATGGGCTGGTCATGTATGCCGAAGAGATGATAACAGGTGGTCGTAAACCCTTGTTTGGAGACCTCGTACAGGAAGCAGAAGTGTTGGCAGACCAGCTGCCAGATGGTCGGACGATCTAAAAAGACGGCAAGACCGACCTGGACAAGACTCGCCTCATCAAGATCCGGGGGGATTCGAGGGCCATGCAAGAGGCATATGTCCAGCAGTGGACGCACAAATGCTGAGAAGAAGAAGAAGAAGATAGGGATGAATGGTTATCGTCGTCATGGAACTTTGTTGTGATTTCATTGGTTTAGAGTCGCAATAATTCACATGACATTTTCATTTCATTACTTGAAGCACGAAATTCTTAATAGTGCCCAGACAAAAGTGCGCGCGCTCTTATTTTTATTTTAGTAGACCATAGAAAGACAAGATAAAATTTCAAATAATAAACTAAAATTTAAAACTTTTTAAAAGACAGATCTTGGCTCCAGACATCGGTGACTATAGACATCGGTGATAGCCCCGCAAACTATGTTCTGTTTTTATAAATTCGTTGCCTCCGAATAAGGAAGGCCAAGAATGTTGAGTAAAACAGGACATGGTGAATACCATTTTTAACTCTGTTGTTTGCGTTGAAAAATAAATCACTAATATAGAAAAAGTCCGAAAAAGGTACGGTCCACACTGAAGTATGGTTGTGTTACGGTTGTACGATGAATAGTACGGAAAACCGTACTTTTTGGTACGGCCTGGCAGCGCTGGCAAGCGCACGACTAGTTTCTATCCACGATCCGAAGGGGCTCGAGAGCGGGAGAGGAGGCGGGGGCACGCGGCGTAGCCTCCCCTCCCGCGCAATAACAACGATTACCATAAATCGCACTGTTACTTTTAGGTAGGAATAAGTATGTTTCTCTTATTACGACACATAAATTCAATGCTAGTTTTACTTAATTGTTTTTGCGCCATAAAACTTATAGACCTACTTCCAAGAATAAATATATATTACTAATTACGAAACTGTTAAAACAAAACGTAACGTCGAACTAGGCTATTTCTCCAATTACGTCAAAATCATTTTGAAACTCTTAGTAAAATAAATACGTATCAATAGTTATAAAATACAATATCGACAAAAGTTTCGTGGAAGAAATACGCAACTAGACTTGCACAGCGAGAATCGCCAAATAAATCCCACGAGAAGTAAGCAGCTACAGTTATACGAAATTATTTTTCAAAGTCTTCGTTCGAAAGTTTTGTTAGTTTACATATGGTATTATTCATTTGGAATTTAGTAAATATTTAAAATGCAAATGTAATAACTTCGTTTCCATGACGGGAACATAAATAATAATAATGTTGCAATATTTTACTTATCTGTATTTATTTCCTTAACTTTAAGGACAAAAATTATGAAAAAAATTGACAATACGTATTGAATTTTTCTCGATCTATTAGTGCAATAAAAAAAAATACGCACAAGTGGAGTTGCAGCTTTTCTCCAGGGGGGGTGCGAAGTCATTCATAACATACGCTCATGACACCATCACCGTCATCATCATCGCTCATGAAATGGTAATGATAATTTATTTGTGTAATGAATATCTTCTATCTCTATATATAAAAATGGATTGCTGTTCGTTAGTCTCGCTAAAACTCAGGAACGGCTGGAACGATTTGGCTGATTTTGGTTATCAAATATTTGTGAAGGTCCAGGGCAGGTTTAAAAGGTTAGTAAACATGAGAAAATGCTAGAAATGTAGTGAAAAACAACAAATTAGTTTTCCTTAACAACCATTTCTACATTCCAAAAATTGACAACAGAACAACGTCTGTCGGGACAGTTAGTTACTAAGTAATGAAATCTTATCTTACATCATCATCGCTATATCCCAAACCGGATAGTCAGAAGCGAGCCGACTGTTGCGTTCATGTTGAACGGAACGTTCAGAAGCCCACACGTCTCCGTTTCAATGTGGTAAGGGGTGAGTCTACCTCAGTTATCCAAGTTAGGTTTTTTATCGTTGTTTTCCATCACATCCAGACTAGAGATGTTTCGGCCAGTCTTGAACTCAGGTCCGAGCGGTTCAGATGGTTTAGTCAATTATAGGCAACTAGAAAAAAAGTAGGTAGTATATTTCTAAAAATTGTAGCCTATGTGCTATTCAGATGAATAAGCTATATTATTGTGAAGTTTCATTCAAATCCATTCAGTAGTTTTACGTGAAAGAGCAACACGGCACATCCACACATACAAACTTTCGCATTTATAATATTAGTAGAATAGAATAGTGGTTTTCAGATCTTTAGTAAAAAAAAATGCTGCACGGAAAATGCTAAAACAATAATAAAAAATAGTAATAGCTTTTTCATCTTAAACGGAAGTTAAATATTTGAAATAATATTTCTTCGGAGTGTTAGAGGTGGATGCCTATAACATTGATGAAATCACCCTGGCTCATAGGGTAAATATACCAGAAAGATTCGGACGGTCTGTTCGTCTGGTCTGTGGTTAGAGCAGTCGTCCGGTTTGCGAAAGATGCGAGTTCGAGTCCTGCCTGATGCCAACATGACCAAATGTCTTTTTCTGGTTTTCAGATCTTTAGTAAAAAAAGATACTTCATGGAAAATGCTAAAACAATAATAAAAAATAGTAGAATAGGTAATTAGCAACTAGTCCTACCTTAATAATTTAGCTGTGGACATAAAACCTATTTTACTTTATTCCATTTGTGCCATCAACATCAAACGCGATTAGGCCAAAATTCACTTACTTCAAGAACCATAAACCAGGTGAGGCGGCACAGAAAGAAATACAAATAAATAATTGATCTCCCCACCGTAAGCAGTGATTTCGGTATAAAAGCTTAACGGGTTTTATACGACGGAGAGCAAAGAGGATTGCATAAAACCCATATTTTATTCTCAGGGACATTTTGCTAATCTACTGTGAGAGTCTGGAATCACGTCTCTAGAAAAAAAGTGTTGTTTCAAAAAGTGTACGGTATGTATATTATAGTTCATTTAAATGCAGCAAAAGGAACAATGATATGATGACGGTCTCTGGGGATTGGTGCATTGTGGCCACTCCTGGTAAACTGCTGATCGTAAGTTCATAAGCCTTGGATAGGTTTGCCTAGATAGAAAAATTAAGCATTGCTATCGGATGATAAAAACAAAAAATGCTAGGAGCATTTTTATCCAATTTAATGTTCTAATAGTCTAATTTTACCCTTCACCCCACCATTTTTGGTTGTTTTGTTTCATTCAATCTTCTGCTTGAAAGTTCACTGGAACATTTCTCTCTCCAGCGATAAGTCCACCCGAATTTTACTTGTTTCTGCAATCAAATGATATTGTCATGTTTTTCATACAAATTAAGAATGATTAATATTAATCTATCAACCTTTATTTCAAAAATACAACTCTATCGTTTGCTTGGCTTTTGAACAACTACATAAGCTCCTTTAAACTCTTATTTAGTACATTCAACTATACCTGATCCAATCGCATTCGTATCAGAAGAGATTACGAAGTTTCTCAACTGAATAGAACACGGAATCTTTTAACAAGCGGAGTTATCCCGAGTCGCAACCATTCAGCGATTGCGATCTCCTCCGATTAAACGATAAATAAGTTATAACAAGATAACTTACGTTGGACAGATAATTTACAAATATTGTATCTGTGATCTGTGTTCTCTTTCTAATAATTTAATTTTACCCTGCACACCATCACATTTGGTTGTTTTGTTTCATATTACGATGCTCTACCTAAAATTTGACTGGAAGACGTCTCTTTCCAGCAATAAGCCCGCCCATATTTGACTTGGTTCTTTAATTAAGAAAAATAAAGAAAGACAAATTTAGAATAGTTATTATTATTTTTAGCATTTTCCATGCAGAATTTATACTAAATATCTGAAAACCAGAAAAAGACATTCGGTCGTCTTGGCCTCAGGCAGGTCTCGAACCCGCATCTTTCGCAAACCGGGCGACTGCACTGCACAAATTAGGAATGATTAAAATTTATCTAGGTATCGACCTGTTTTAAAAAAATGCAACTCCATCGTTTGTTCGACTTTTGAACAAATACATAAGCTCCTTTAAACTCTTATTTAGTACATTCAACTATACCTGATCCAATCGCATTCGTATCAGAAGAGATTACGAAGTTTCTCAACTGAATAGAACACGGAATCTTTTAACAAGCGGAGTTATCCCGAGTCGCAACCATTCAGCGATTGCGATCTCCGATTAAACGATAAATAAGTTATAACAAGATAACTTACGTTGGACAGTTAATTTACAAATATTGTATCTGTGAGCTGTGAATAATGTTATTTTACGAATCGAATCGAATGGTAGTGTGATTAGGGAGTAGACGTTCCAATAAAATAAACACTATAGGTCGCTGTTTGACAGCGCAGCCTAGCCCCAAACTAAACAAAACGTGTACAATCGGAGACTAGACCACGGATAATTATACGGGAAAATACATACATACCTAATAAAACTTTAAATAGATGAGTTTTTTTTATGTTTCGGATCTACAAAACTTCATGTGCCTAAATAAATGAAACATAGAGATCCAATTTTAAACAACCAACAACTTCTATAAGTACCCAAAATAAGGTATCATTTGTCGGAAATATCAGTGCACTTCGCTGGAATGCGCTTCTCATCGCGCTACCCTGCACCTCGCCCTGTTCTCGCCTATCTTGTACTTGAGCTACTTGCACAGATATTTCCGTCGGGTATGTAGCATAAATGATTTATGAAAAAAAAACGAAAATATGGCATATGTTGTATATTATTGCTGCGAAGCTGTTATAGGTAGTTCTATGTCTGAATGTTATTATCTGTTTTGGTGTCTCTAGCTGACACTCATTTTGAGCGTTGTCATAACAGTCTTGCAATCCTCTTATAAAAATAAGTAAGTATTTGTATCATACAAAATAAAAGATTTAACTTGTACTTCCAAATTTAATTGTATTGTTTGCTTGAGATGTAAAAGTTTTAATTAATTTCTAAAATTACGTTCTTTAGTTCAGTCAACTTCATCTGACTCAACCGCATTTGTATTAAAGAGATTAAGAAGTCTCTTCTTTAAATATAAAATTTTCTGATTAATTTAAAGAGTTACATTACTAATAGCTATTTAGAGAGGTAAATATTGAAACCGAATTATTTGCCAAAATTGATCAGACTAGTTTTTGAGTAACTTTCTGAAACAAAATCGTTAGATTTTACGGGACTTTATATTAGCGACTGACGAAAAAGATTTCACACGCCTTTCCCACATAATACCTACGTTCTAAGACTGGTTGCCTCGGAAGGAACTTTGAATTTAACTTCGCGCGGTTTACACAAAACTGCTCAGTAAATTCCGAGCTTGAACCTAAAAACTTTTCAACAGCGATAAAAACTAACTCGCAATTCCACTATTTTGTTGCTAAGTAGCCTTCGTATGCATTAACAACAATAGAACGAGTGTTGCCCGCTGTAACCGTAAAGATTTCAACCGGCCACAACTTTAGGAGCCCGTAGTAAAGTGTAGCTTCGACAGAACCTTTTTATCGTTCCAATTTCAACTGTCTACGCTGAATAGGTGTGTGTTCTTGATTCTGTGGAAAAGTGGGCTCTAGTGGGTATTCCTACGACAACAACTACACCAAAATTTTAAGCGGCGTCAGACATCCGTGTAGCTTGAAAATGCAAGAGAAGTAGGTACTTGAAATATTTGACATTCTTAGTTACGTAAATGTTTTTTTAACGACGACATTTTTAAATGTACCACTAAACGTTTAATACTGAAAATAGAAGAATCCAGTGGTACCAAAACGTTTTCGTAGCCTTGTTATTACATTTTTTATGAAACTTGATAAAAGAGTAGGTAACTGAAATACGCTGAATATTTAGTAATGGAGTTGAAATAGAAAAAGGAAGCATATTTATTTGTTTGATGGTGTTTCTAGCTGTTGTGATGAAGTTTTCCTAGCACTTCAAAAAGTACATAAAAGGTTTTGTACTCGCAGACAAACATGTTGATATTCCACACGCGTGTTGTCTCTTTCTAGCGTCTACTTTGCGTGTGTTTCGAACAAATATTGTAGCTTTGACAATCTCCTAACCGTGTTTAAGTTTGAAAGTACTCAGTCGTTCGTTGCTCTTTGTAAAGAAAGTTTTATATTTGTTGTGAGTTTGTGCTGATGATATAAAATATTCTTTGTTGATAAAGCTATGAGTTCTTGGCCCAGAATGCAGATGTTATTTCCGAAGCGGCGACGTAAACAGTGGGGTGTTTTAGTCAAACTAGTGTGTGTCTGTTTATGGCTTACGAACTGATGTACTTACTTACTGATTTAATAGCTTTTATTGTAAGACAGGTTAAATTGGAATAATTAACTGACTAGACGGACAAATAACATACGACAGAGGGTGAAAACCCACCCACACGACACAGCGCTAATTTTAGTCATAATCAGGGTTCAATAAATATTAAACAACACGGTTTTACTAAGTAAACTAAGTTGTTTTTATTTGTAGCTCTTTGGGTTGGCGACAAAGTTACGAAGTGGATTTGGACAGATCTGATTAGGCTGATACCCGAAATCTGAAATGAATCGATGGCGGGTCAAAAAGTCATTCGGTTTTTTCAGATCTCCTAGGATTTGGCGTCACCAATGATTGGTTAATTGATACATTTCGTTTTGCTATAGGTACATTTGTCATGTGGAAAATGCTTCAAATACTTATTCCAATGCCGCTGTTTAGTTTGAGATTTGTCTTGATAGAAATATATTAATCGGCCATTTTTTTTTTCCGCCAGCGAGCCAAATAGTCAGAATTTCGTTACGAGCAAATATTGAACCAACATAGGAATTCCAATAAGCCTATTATACATAAATTAAAATATAATACCAACCTAAACACGTGAAGAGCAAACACGTGTACCTTTTTTGACTTTTCAAATGCATTCGCTTAATTGGGTTTACCAAGAATACACCTTATTAAGCCATACAGAGCTCATATTGTTAGGCAGCCTCTTAAACGTCGTCAAAGCAAGCAAAGACGGTTTCCTCAGTGCATAATGTATAGAGGCCTCATTAGGGTTCCCGACGGAACAAACAGTCCAACCCGGGAGTCCTTTTCATGGGACGGAACTCCTAATTGGTCCCATTGAAAGCCCCAAAGCTCTGACGTGACCGCTCGGTGCGTCACGTAGAATTTTTATCAGCTGATTATATTATATTTGCGGACTTTGGTGTCATATTTTGAGGACTTTTTTGGCGTCTGAGTGTATTTAGTCGTAGACGTAGAGATGATAACTGCTTACGACAAGTTTTGTCACTGATACTTTCTGTAGGTACTCTATTTTTGGAGTTCAGGTAGCTAAGAAAAATTTTTAAGGTATAAAGGTTTTTAAGGCCATTTTCGCATGTTTCGAACCACTGGCCACTTGGTAGGAAGTAAAAGTTTATGATAGTCAATGACAAAAATACTGCTAGTGACGAACCCACTGTATTTTGACGATCGAATGCGTATTTTATCCAAAAATAAAAATTAAAAATGAAATTCAAAATTATTATATATTACGCCGCCGTCTAGCCTCAAACTAAGCAAAATACTTCACTATAGCCCGTCACGTTAAGAATGCAGTTACTTCATACTTGTCCTTCAATCTACGCCCTCTACACTGAAAAAAATCGGATCTAATCAAGTGACATTTTAACTTGATTAAAAAAATGTGACAATATTAATCAACAATATGAACGGAACAACTAAATACAAATGTTTCCATCTAACAAGCTGATGGATAAAATATTTAACTTAGTCCAATTTATCACAAAAATTGATTAAATTAACAAAATAATTGATTAAAATTTGCTTTAACAATGTAGTATTTAAAGTAAACAAGTAATGTGCCGAATTAAACAACAAACGATAACTATAATAAAATACATTATTCAATACGATCAAGTAAAAGTGATAGAATCTATCAAAAAAAATGATACATGATCACTTATAAGTCATTGTAACAATCACAATAATTGATAGCTATTTTCTCGTGAGTGTTGCCATTTGTGGTAAATTTCTACTAATTGTAAGAAATCGCCTAGAACAAGTAATTACTATTACTAACTAACGTGGTATACCTAGTATGAATGTTATTATTATAATAATTTTACTGGAAAAGTACTTTTGACGTTTTGTTTGTAATTTTTTCATGTCATGACGAAGCCAGTGTTAGGTACGTTTTTTTTCTGAGGATAATAATTATAGTTAGAAGTTAGAAGGCTGGAGTGTTCTATATATTTTTAAAATAGAGGGGAGGTACAGTTGAAAACCATAAGAATATCATAAGCTAATTTTAACAGCGGAAGAACATCTATTTCTTGCGATATATTTGTCCTTTTGATTTGAAGTCACACTTTTTTGTCCGTTACATAAGTCTTATGCCAACAAAAAAAAACTGATCCTTATAGTGAAACCACAGGCCAAACCCGAAAATGCCCACGTCGCAGACTTGATAAAAGCAAACTATGGATTTTAAATCTTTACAAGATATGATAAATTTGAGTGTTGCTGTTATGACCAACCAGGCCTACGTCACTCCGTGTTTCGGGCGGGATAAATATCTACGCGTCCCTTCCCTTCAAAGGGCGAAGAGAATAAAACTAGTTGATAAAGTGACACGCGCGGCACGACACTCTGAGAGAAGGCGTGTTGTCAGGCTAGGAGTTTAATTACGTAATGATTATTGTTCTTTTATTGGCGTGATAACGTCTTTAAAATCGTTTTAGTCGGGTGACATGTTCAGAAACTTGTGTCACACCAAAACCTCACGAGCGCGATCGTAGGTAGGTCGACGGTCAAATCATAAACAGTATTAGTTATGCAGACGATATGGTGTTGCTTAGCCCATCAATCGCTGGACTCCGAAGGCTACTGAGTGTGTGTGAGAGGTACGCGACGGCACATGGTCTTCTGTACAATGTCCAGAAGAGTGAGCTCTTGGTGTTCCGGGCCAGGGGTCGTAAGCTGGGCGATGTGGCACCTGTGCTGTTGAATGGGACCGCTCTCTGTAGGGTAAAGGAGTTTAAATACCTAGGCCATGTGGTCACTGAGGATTTAAGAGATGATAATGACATTGAGAGGGAGAGGAGAGCGATGGCGGTCCGCTGCAACATGTTGGCACGTAGATTTGCGCGAAGTAGTGTAGAAGTAAAAATCACTCTCTTCAGAGCCTTCTGCCAGACTTTGTACACGTGCAATCTGTGGGTCAACTATACTCAGCGGGCCATCAACGCTCTCCGAGTGCAATATAATAATGCCTTCAGGGTTATGTTGGGGCTCCCAAGGTACTGCAGCGCGTCAGCGATGTTTGCGCATGCTCACACAGACGGGTTTCACACGGTAATACGGCGCCGAATCGCCTCCCTACAGCACAGAGTGCGTGGGAGCTCCAACACCATCCTGAGGGCGCTCAGTGAGAAACCGGACTGCCCGCTGCGGAGGCACTGGGTACAAGCACATGTGCTGCAGTTGCCCGGTGTGTCCTTGGTGGGGCGTTATTTAAATTGAAAATGTAATTGTAATTGAAAATGTAATGATTTTATTTAGATTTTTAAGATTTCATTTTTTAAGTATTTTAAATTTCTTTTCCTACTTATTCTATTTTATTGGTTTTATAATGTTTTATTTAATTTGTATTTTTGAGTTGATTTTAGTATAAATTTATTTTGTTTGTAAACAGTATTAATATGGACGCTGTCTGAAATAAAGTGATTTTATTTTTATTTTTATTTTTTTTTATTTATTTTATAACGAGAGAGAGAGACGGACCGATCTCCCGTCTCATCTCGAGCGCTGCCAGTCATTCCGTGAAATGCCGTTATCACGTAAACATCTCGATCGTAAACCTACTTTACAAACAACCAATTTTTATTTATTTGGTTTTGTAGATATATAATATAAATATCTCAAGTAGGTACCCACCATTTACCAGCTAAAATTTAAACTCATTCACAAAACACGGTAACTGTTACTAATTTAATTCAAATTCAAGTAAAATTTACTAACTGAATTTACACATAATAATAATTAAGTTAACATTGTTACGTCTACAAAATCCTGTTGTTTGTTTGACTGAAGAAACTTGAGATAGTAAAACCAGAAAAAGGCATTCGGTCTTGGCATCAGGGGGGACCCCCTGATGCCAAGACCGAATGCCTTTTTCTGGTTTTACTATCTTTAGTGAGATGATAATGCATTATCCCTAATGCTAAAAATAAAATAACCTATGAAGAAACTTGGTTAGATTGTAGTCAGTCGTTTAAAAATATGAACCTGTCTATTGCTGTAGCTGCTACACTAATTCATCGTTAAAATCGTTGTTTTATGTAATTTTGCCATAAATATTTTATCAGTAGAAAACAAACATTAAATGGCAACACTTTCCTAGGCGCGGCCGGCGCCAGAACCGGGCGACAAGTTACTACAAGTTTTAAAGTCGACCGCCGCCGTTGGTCGCCTGGTCGGTCAGTGTGTGTCTTGGAATATCTTTTAGACTAATTAGTTTCATGTTATGTGCAAAATGTAATTTTTCGATTTCAATAAATACTAATTGGACGAAGTGGTTGATCTTTTGACAGCATGGGAAATACCAGATACCGTTTGCTAGTAAGTACCCAATTCTTTTGTGTTTCTTTGCTGCAATAGTTACTTTGGCGAACAAAAGTTAAGTTTTGGAGTTGGACTATCATTGATTTTGGTCTCAGCCACTGTTCGGTCAGACGGCGGTAGCGGCGTGATGCGCGAAAAGATAAAATTCGGCCGGAATTGTCCAATGTCGTGGGTTTGAGTCCCACCCTGATAACCGGAGCCAAAACATTTTTTTTAGTGTATCGTATAATTTTAAGACCATTGTGAATGCCGAATAAATACCTACGTAATAGTATTAAATAAACATTTTTGGATCTCTCAGATAATTGTTTAATATTAAGTTTAGATTTTGCATCTTTGATCTCAGCTAAAAAAGATACGAAATCCAAGTGTTGGCAAACTACCTACTATTTAATTGTTACTGTGTAATCTCATACTAATTGTTCTTTCAGGCACTGATGAAGATGAGACTGCTGAGGCCTGCCCGATGCCCTGATAAGCCCGAATGTAGTTCTAATTTCTACTTAAGATCAAGTCTCCGCTGGTCCCTCAGCAGCAAAAGACGTTAAAGGAAGCTCAAACCTGCGCGATGAAAACCTACTAAAACCTGCTAAAAATTTTATGACGCTGCGCTGCGCAGTCAGGTCTGAGCAGTAACAGACTGAATAATGTGACACGTTACCTACCTTAGAAGTTGTACACATATTGTAAATAAACATATGATAATCTTTTTTGTTACATTTTAATAAAGACTAATTACTTGATATAAATCAATGGTATGTATTTCTTTCATTGGTAATTATAATAATAATGTTTAGTCCAAGTGTTCATAATCATGTTGTATGATGTTATTTAATTACAGTAAGTGGCGCTAGTGGTCTCCACACTTCACTCCTATCACACTCACAGAAAATGGGTGTGCAACTGACAAATGGAAGGTGACACACTGCGACTGATGCTTGGGGCCTGTTTCACCACTTTGGTATAAGTTACAGGTAGCCTATCTGACGGATCATATAACGTAGATAGGCTATCCGCAACTTATCCAGTAGTGGTTACGCAGGTCCCAAGCATCAGTCGCAGTGTGCCACCTTCCATTTGTCAGCTGCACACCAATTTTGTGTGAGTGTGATAGGAGTGAAGTATGGAGACCACTAGCGCCACTCATTTTAAACAAGTTACACGTTTGGACTAAACATAACACCTAGTAGATCCCAACACTTATACTCGATTAATGTGATAAAGGATTTGTTTAAATCAAACAAATTGCATAGTAACATCAATATAATTACATAATTGAACGAAATAAGGACACGTTGGAACTGAATAAGTAACTTGATTGATTTTATAAAATTTATAAATCGCAATTATTAGCTTGATCATTATTTTTGTACAATAAATCAAATTGCACGATTCAACACACAAACAAAGTTGGTTAAATGAATTAAGATAATGATTACTGTCACAAATTTCAGCATCACTGCTAACAAGTAGACTTGTTTAATTTAATCACGGAATTGATATATTCTACCAAAAGCTTAGTTGAATTGACAGTAATTTTTGATAGTTTTTTAATCAAGCTGGCTTGATAGCAAGGATCATGTTGCTTTATGCGCACGTATTTAAATAAGTGTGTTGTTTAATTTGATCAATATTTTGTTTCCTTTAAACATATTTTTTTTTCAGTGTAGAGTCTAATCGTTCCTAATTAGGAAGATGAGTTCAAAGTGACCAGCTGTACGCATACTTTTAAACGCAAAGGTTGTGGATCTGAGTATTTTTGTGTGCGACAGAATTAAATTTCAAAATTACTGCATCCATAACGTGAACGGACTATGGTTAATATTAAGTGAGACCCACTTATGAGAGTAGGTACTCTGAACCACAAAACGTCCGCTTAGTAGGTACTAAGTGGACGTTTAGTGCTTAGTGTTGAGCGTTTAGTGGTTTAGAATCATTATATTATGTATAGACACTAAAATTAAAACCTTCAGAAAGCCTTTTAATGCTCGTAAGCTCGCTAAGCGACGTCTGTCGCGGTCAGTTTCGGATTGATGACCGAATAAAAGCTTTCAATGACGTCCTTCGTCTGTCGCGGGTCGTTGCTTAACAAGATGGTCTTGATGGTTCGACTACTTAAAGTATACTTCAAGTTGGGTTACTATCGTAAAAGTTTTTTTTTTTTTTAAATCTTGTTTTTCAATGATACAAGTAGTAAAACTCGCTACCTACTTAAATATTGATTTATGCAACTTTGGTGGTACAAAAGTATGAGAACTGGTTAGTACGAGTAGTTCCTGTAAGTTAAGATAAGATAAGATATAGGTACTTTGTTCATAAGATGGCCGAGGGTCAGTTCTGACGCAGCAACGTACGCTGGGTCGGGACAGCGATGGGTGGCCACCCCGACCGGAATTTAGCGATGTATGTTCCGGCAACTCAGTTGTTCGGCAGGCACATTAAGCAGTTGGTCCCGACTAACGTCGTTGGCTGCCAGTTGTTGAACCTAGACGGAGGCTTTAGGGCGGTTTGATAACATCTGACAGCAAGAATTATCACAAACTTTACATCCCTGACTACAATCCACACTAAGCTCGCCTGTGTGGGTATAACCAGCGCCACGTCATAGTTGAGGCGAGGTCTGTGCCCAGTAGTGGGACGTAAAAAACAGCTGTTATTTTTTTAACTGAATATTGAATTGTATATATTTTCCAAAAAAACTTCATTTTACATCCCAGAGTTTTAACATAATTGAACGCAAATTCCGAGTGAATATTTATCTTATCTCCAACATTTTCGCAATGTCCAAGCAAAGCACTCATAAAAACGACAACATTTGTCGAAAAAGAAATAAAGAGGCTTTTACGTTATTATTTTAACAATGGCCGCCGGATGCGGAAATTAGAAAAGGCAAAATCTCTCGAAGGCAAATATCAAGTAATGCAACGTTAGAAAGAAGGAATTTTAAATAAATTGCCTTAGTTAGGATTGAAAGCGGACTACACAGCTGTCGAAAGAAATTTCAAAAGATTTTCCGTTCCTGGAATTTGAAAACTCAGAGATTTTGCGGATAAATCCTCTTGGAATGAGATTTTTGTTCTAAGCTGTACTGTTGAACTAATGGTTAGTAGTGATTTTGACCTTGTTAATGTTTTATGGTATTTGGCTTAGTATACTTGTAGTATTTTAATAGCCATTAATGATTGGAGATTTTGGTTTATTTCATGAACAAAATAGAAAAGTTGAACCTGGTGTCCAGGTTATTATTATTATTATATTTATGAAACGTTAAGTTAAAGACAATCATATTTTTTAATGATAGCTGATGTCAAAAACTTACAGATGTAATATATCACTAAAACACAAAAGGATGAAAGAACAATTTCGTAGTGAACTTAATAATGAAATAATTTAAGTAAGTCATTTTTGTAGTTGTTAGTTTTCTTAATGAAGTTCAATTCATTGTTTGTATAAGAGACATGATTTTGCAGACAAACTGTTTTGTTGGACTTCGTTTTAATGTACTTATTAGCACTTGTTGATTTGTACATTAAGAATAAACGACTAAGAAAACCAAAACCGATCCCGTTATTCACGATTGTAATGCTCTTGATAAATGAAAGTTTAAAGAAACAAAAAACCGATTTCCAGCTAGGTAACACTAACGTGCAAAAAAACTCTTAACCCGTAAACGGTGCTTCTTACGCCCTTAATCGTGCTGAGGGCCTTGAGTGTGGAGTGTGCTCAGAACACTTGTGAGCTCAACGTGCAAATTATGGGGCATGTTTGGTGTTTAAGAGCATTGAAGTGTTAGGGGAAAATGAGCGAATGTTCGGATTTCGCTGAAAACTGGTAAACTCTGGATAATATAAAATTTTAAACTACAAAAGGTCTGTATCCTAAATACTTGCAGATTAACACGGAAGTTCTTGCAAACCCAACTGGTGTACTACTTATTCAAGATTTTGATTATGGAGTATTAGAAGATAAAAAAAATAAAGAAAATGAAATGAAAATAAAACCAAATTATAATATCATTTATTACAGAAATCAATCCTTTATACATCTTACATTTCCTATAATTCCAATCTACACACATCTTTAATTTCAATGTTAACGCAACCAATAATTTAGGATCCGTCGTTACTCGATAACTACTATTCACATTTTCATCAAACTTGTTAAATTGCTTCATGTAGGCGGTGGCATATTTCACGTTTCATTCTACGTAAATCTTTACTAAACACATTAATTAACGTTAGGTAAGGTTAAAATTTGTCAGTAGTATTTAATTAAATGTATATTTTCGCTCGTTACTTCTGCTCTTTAGTGGCTGCGTTTTTCGTGTAACTCGACACTCAATTAGGTTAACAACTTGTGCTAGTTAGACGAGTGAGTTACTTAGTTAATTAACTTTTCAGTCAGATTTCATAAGCTAGCTCACTGTGAAGGGTGGAAAACTTTGTATTAAGTAATCAATTTCATTAGGTAATAGAAGGAATGTTGTTTTAGATTTTAATCTTCGTTTTGAATAGGTTATTAATTTAATTAACAGTTTCATCGTTTTTCGCAATGTTCTTTCTGTTTGTGTTATTATTTAATGATATGGTAGAACTAAGCTCGCTGAACAAGGGCTGTGCTAAGAGCAATGCTCGGCATTTCGCTACGAGTTCGAGTCCAGATAATAATTCGAGTATAAGGAGATTCGTGATGGAACTGGAGCTGCCAAATTATAGCACAATATGCTAAAAGACTGGTGAAACATCCGAATATTCTAGCGTCTGGGCTGATGCGGGCCAAAAAATCTTTCGTGAGATTGAAGATGAGAGCACCCCAAGGCTTGTCCAGTTGATGCTGGACTTCGCGGCCTGGAATGGATAGATCAATGGAGCTATACCATGCAAGACAATTCCATCTACCTTCACAATACAGCGCTAAATGTCCCAGGACAGAAATTGCCAGAAACAGAGAGTTAAAAAAAAAATTTTTGAATAATTGTGGAGAAGGTAAGGAAATAGTAAAATCGTGTGCGATGATATGACTGAGTAAGAAATTGAGCTTTATTTTTGTGGGCAGTTTAGGTTCAATCTCTCGCCTTGTAGACAAACTAGTTTGTTTCCATTATTGCCGTTTCCCCAAAAAATACTTCAAATACCTACATTTCGTCTAACGAAGAACACTTTTATCATTTTATTTTCATTCTAAAAGACATCATCAGTTGACATTAAAACATGGTCACCAAAACCCAGATGATTGACAGCCCCTACCTCGTTTACCTCCAAATATTCGAAATGCGAAATTAAAATAACAATCGAATTAATTAAACTCATCCTTTGTGTAACGGGCAGAGTTGTTACCCTTAATTAATGGCCTGTGATCAAATCAACAGGCTCCCTGCAGGTTTGTTTGATATAAATTGGCTCTATGTTCCGAACTGGCCTGTCAGATCAATGTACAGCTATTACGTGATCCCCTGTTAAAAAAGGGTTCATGAACAACGATTGTTTCAAAACCATGTAAATAAAACACAGTCTCTGTTTTTCATGCAAATTTCTACCTTTTTCATAGTTATGAAGACCACAAATAGTTAACGCAATAAACTAAATATTCTTAAGCTTAAACTCTTGTGTTGACCTCTTTGGTGAAGAAGAACACGGATTATCATATTTATTTACTAGTTTAGAAGTCCTAAACTAGTCCTCAATCCTATAATATACTATTATAGGCGAATGTTTGTATGGGTGGATGTGCCGGATTTTAATAAAACTTTACAACAATGTAAAAAAAAAAAAAAGTTTAGAAGTTACGAGCAAACATTAATATGAAATTCCACATACATATACGTCAAAATCATAATACTCTTTTTTGCTTCGCCATAGATGGGTAAAAACCCGGATAGGGGCGACAGGCTCGCTTTTTCTTACCACTTCGTGTCTAAATTCAGTCGAAAGAATGCGGGCTGCTCAGTGTTCCGTTCACCATACGCCCCGTTTGGGATATAATGACCGTATCGATGTGTGTGTTCAAACTCTCTTGAAGTCATTTTCTCTAAATGCTAAAAAACACAAAGGAATGTAATTTCTAAATGCTACGCGTCGAGTAGAAGTAGGTAGATGTTCATATTTTGAAACTTTTGAATTTGGTAACTGTGAAATTTCAGTAGGAATGCCCATGCCACGGTGCAACTGCTAGCGTTTAATGAGCGCAGTTGTTACTGAGCGACAAATTTGTAGGGATGTCACTGACTAGCCATTTTATCGACATCATTCTCCATGGTGGAATATCGTAAGCATATTGAGGTATCTTATTATTTATGTTGTTTTGAATACAAATCGCTTTTTTAGCTGATGACATGTCAATTTATGTAAACGCACCAGAACTCAACTTCGAAAGTGAAAAAAGTTAGATAAAATTTGGACACTTTATAAAAAAATATTTAGCTTTTATAAAAAACTGAGTGATTATCGTAACCACTTGGCTGTCTTAGCTTGTATGGCTTGATAAAAAAGCAAGAGTGAAACTATCACCAAACGGGGGAATAAAACGTTCTTTGGCTTTGCTGTGAAGTTGCATAAAATAAGATGTGCCTATTGTTAACGTGAGCGACGCTATGTTTGATTACTGTTCCCAGACAATTCTTGAATCTAACAGCTGATGTTTTCGTTACACAAGGATAAACAAAACCTGAGCCTGAAAATGAATTTGAAAACAGGAGACACCTGTTCATTTATTCAAACTACGACTACGGCTTCCGTCGGCGATACCTTGTGTAACGGGCTTTTTTACCATGGCACTAGACTAATGATATAAAGGGATGTGGTCTCATATTAAATGAAACCTATTGTCATCGACAGACACCCTGTGTGCTGCCACATCACTAGTTGTAACACGGAATTGCTTAATAACCGACGCTGTGACCAGTTCTCCACCGCAATACGGAGGTAGCCTCCCTTGTTCACTTTATTGATTACTGCTATGCTGTTTGAATTTAGGTGCTTATTTGATTCAAAATATGAGAAGTTTAGCTATAATAAGAACATAACATACATAAACGGCCTATATACGTCCCACTGCTGCGCACAGACCTCACCTCAACTATGAGGTGGAATGAGACATACTCCAACACTCGGGCTCAGTGCGGATTGTCGGAGGGGTTTAAGGTTAGTGAGCAACCTTAATGTCAGATGTTATTAAGCCGCCCTAGGGCCTCTGACTAAGCTTAACGACTGACATCTTCGGATGTCTTTGATTTCTTAGCATTTTTAAACATCAAGACCCTCGTATGAATAATAATCGCTAGATTACATCCTGTTTTTTAATCGAGTTAAATCAAATAAAAGGGTGACGTGAAGTATTGCGTTCGGTTTAGTCCTGAATCATAATATAGAGTACGGACCTTGATTATGTGAATTAATACTTTTAACTTCACAAAAAATAGGTAAGACAAAATCATTCATCTTCATGAGAAATCAAAAACTAAGATAAGTTAGCCTAACTTGCTTAACGATTTAAAGACTTTTTTAAAAATTCACCCCTTGTGGTAGTGAAATCGTTTTAACGCGGTCGGAAACGCAAGAAACAGTCTCATTAATATTGCTCACCTCCCTACATCCTTCGGCAATCTTGGTTTTAACGTAATCCTTTGTTTCCCATCGAATAACCGAGTTTTAGTTCGGTGGAGATTTGCTCATAACATATTCATTATCGCCTGGTGGGTGCCCCCTAAATTCATAGAGGTCTATTTATCACTTTCGGATAAATGAGCATTCGGATGTTTCGACGGTAGACAGTTTCACTGCCTATGATTTTGCACCGGGAGCTGGGGGTCTAAAAAGGCAACATTAGACGTTTCATATTATGATTCAGATATGAAACAGATCTGAATCATATTATGTTCAAATTATGATTCACCCAATAAGTTTTTAGGATAAAAAAATAATCATTTATGATTCCGATATATGAAACATCCAATGTCGCCTAGACCTCTTGGTAAGCAGTTTAATCAGGCTACCACTAAATTCATTTATATCACTTACATAAAGTAAAATTTTATTTTGTTCACGCTTTTTTCAAGTTAAATCAAAGTTAAATAGAAAAAGGAGGTAGACAGGTCATGTCAGTACTGATGTGAAGTGTTGTAACGTGTGAACAAGATAGTACGATTATTTACTACAGTTTAAACTGGACAAACACATGTCGCGCGGTGTCGCCCCAAACTGTCAACACTGTCAATACTTGGCTCAGGTGGTCTAATTGTGCTAATTTCGGGTGCCACTTTTGTAGTATCAGTAACTACTACCTCTTTTTTATCATAATATCTTTGGGTGAAACGCAAAGCAGTCATCACGTTAAAAAATACAAAACAACTCGTAATATTGAAATCATTAAAAGTAGTAATATGTGAATGTAGTACGAATAGAGTTGGGTTGAATTGAAAAAGTTAATTAGAATTAGTAAGTTCTTAAATACTTGAAGTGCTCTATTTATCAAACACACTTCATAATTTTATAAGTTTTTTCAGTTTTTCTTTTGTTGTAACTTTCGTAGAACAAAAAAGCATTGGTGGTGGCAGTTGCACTTAGCAATGAAAGTGCTCGATTTGGATTGTGGCATGTATTTTTATTGAGTCTACTAAATAAAGTTTTGATTTTAAAGAACGTGATTTCATATTGTCTAGTCCTAGCTCTTGGTCTATACCAGCTGGATTGAACGCGTATCAACGCGGCTGTGCAGCCATCAGTCAACGCCACACAAGCCCAGTTTGGAGTGTATATGTACGAGTATAGTTAGCATCCAAATTAGAAAACAATTTTGTACTTTGTCATACCAGCCAATTTGACAGCCTCTTCATCATTTCTATGACAACTTTAACAAAGTTAATGTGACGTAGTTTCAAAGTGTTTACATATTTTTGAAGCTGACTGCTGTACGCTCAGTAGGCCAAAAAGTGATGTTCTTACTATTTTGGAAAAATGAATATCTGTGAAATCTATATTATGTTATTTTGATCTTTATAATCAATATAATAGGATTTTGTAAAAATGTATCTGATCATCTGAGATATCATGAAAAATGATCTTTATAACCATTTCGATCTTGTCGATGAGAACTTTTTGCGATTGTTGCAACTTTCGAATGAACCATATCTCAGTGTGGTAGACAATATTTTTAGCCAACTGTACATGTGGATACACATCAAAACTTCATTCGTCAAAGCTCGTTTCTGGTTAGTTGTTAACTGGCTCACTAGCTCGCAGTCATCGGGAGTTTAAATTCAATATTTTATGCCCAGACGCTTTCCGTGACAGATAAGTCCAAAAACATGACTAAATTTCGGTCACCCATCCCATTTACGAACCAACGTACGTACGAAACAACGACGATCGTTGCCGATAGTAGGTCACAACTGAGCCACAGGCCTTAGTTACTGTCAAGTTAGTGGATTAGTCAAAATTCAAACAGGAAATCTCACTTCAGAGTTTAAAGTCAAAGTATCATTACGTCGGTCAAATGATTCCTAGCCCAGTTCGGCATTCAGCCGAAAGTTCGGATCAAATCAATCAGTTGGAGTGGCATTCGCAAACACTTACCGAATCCCATTACTTCCGAGTGTTGCCGCGGGCTGACAATGGATAAAGACTGAAATTGTCATAAAATGGTAGAGGTGTTCGACGGCAACAGCGGATTGGAAACGATAACCGATGTAAAGGTGATCGGATATGAAACAACACGACCGAGTCCGCAGGACGTCGTGTGTCGTGGCTCATTGATCGGAGTGCGCGTCACTGGTTGAAGTCTAGCGAAACACTGTGTATATTTTATTAATTCATTATTTTGAAAATAAAGAAAGAGAAATAGTTTATTTAGTTACACAATATAAAGAATTGCGAGTAAAATGATAATAACTAAGAACATAGGTTTTAATGTGGCACCATAAAGCTTTTTTGCTTGAAAGCTTGACGAGCTTGAAGCGTGCCATGAGAGGTAGGCTCTTCATTTCCGGCGTCTTTACAGCTAACCTCTTCGTAGTTAACTAAGACTGGCCAAAATATACTTTATTTAAGCCTGATTATGACTGATAACGATTTTTATCTGTAGACATGACGTCTACAATGCTATAATTTTTACTTATTTGTGTGAACACTTTTATATTCTACCGAAAGTTGAAAGTTGTTAAAAGAGATCGTTTCCTAACAATATCGGATCCCTCCTCTTTCTGTTACTCGATGTATGCATTTATGCCCAAATAAGATTATTTATCTTATCTTATTTATTTTGGACGTTAAGTATACTACTATCTGTGTTGTACCGTGTGTACAAGTACACTACAGCTTTTCCGTTTCTAATCAACAAAATAGTTTCACGAACTAAATAAAACATCGAGCAGGCTCAATAAAACGTCCACCTCGTAAAGTCAGCCTCTCTTTCATTATCTAAATACACGAGCAATAAACTTTTATGATGATTTAGCTGACTTTTTGCGAGAAAAAGAACATAATAGTTTTTCAAAATAAAATTAGGGTTTTAATTGCTGTGCGCTAAGGGCGAGATTGCGATTACTTTCATTTTTGGCAGAAAATATGTGAGCCATAATTTTCCGAAACTATGTAAGTACAAAATGTGAAAATAAATTAGGATTATTAATTATGATTCTCTACGTTAGCGAGGTGCCCGTGGCGCAGTTGTGACAGTGATCGACGACGATCGCTGTAGTAAAGCAACACACGCCGGGTCGGAAATGTGATAGGTGACCACTCCAACCGAAATTTAGTGATGTGTATGTTGGGCATCTCCGTGCTTCGGAAGGCACGTTAAGCAGTTGGTCCCAGTTGACGTCGCTAGATTTCAGTCGTTAAGCCTAGTCAGAGGCCTTAGGGCGGCTTGATTACATCTGACACCCACTCACGCCACTTACGCCTACCGTGTCGTTAACGACACACCAACTTTAAAAAAATATTGTCATTGACCAAGATATATTATTATTAATTTATATGTATCCAATAGCTGTCAGGGCCCTAGTCTGTCATCGCGTAATGATAACTGTGAGCTGCAGTTAATCTTACTTGTACCAACAAAGTTTAAATTTCATAATAATTACAATGCTGAATTCAAGGTAGGTTGAAATATAGTTTTATGGTGTTTTTCATGCAAGTGCAATGTAATTACAAAAGTTCGGTTCCTAAACAACCCCAAGACATAAAAATATTGGCTGTTTCATGAAATTTTCACTGAGCATTTTCATATTACTTTGACTGTTCCGTAAAAGACACGGTAGGAGAATGCACTACCATTTCTATTGCATATTGATTTGTTATAGACATTACCCAAACCCATCCAGCCTAAACTAGAGTTGAGGAACTAGCCCGGAACCATGACAGGAAGGTATAGATATAATTATCAGACCATCTGAGGAATCGCTGACCGTTTACGATTTCACAAACCAATACCATTTACTTCCTTACACTTACATGGGAAGCGGAAACCAGATGAAAATATCAACCCTCTTAGGACTATTATTCGTAGAAAAAGAGAGTACTTTTCACTAATAAGTCCGCTATGGCAACACATAACGCCTGCCAGTTATGCAAGTATAAGAAAGTGAACAGTTGGACCATCCAAACTTCGACGAAATATTGCTGTAAGTAAGTCTCCTTGACATGAAGAAGAAAGCCGACAGTACTGTTGTTTGATGTATCTATGCTTGTATTATACCCTGTTGAATGTAGTGTATCGCATTGTGTATGTATGATATGATCGCAAGAGTCATTTGTGAAGTACATATCGTAAGACACGGTTGCAGTGTGTCTTCTGTCATATCCGAATATGTACCTTAGTTCCTGAAGACAAATGTCTACAACCACTGTGTTACCTGAAATAACTTATGGATCTGTTATGTTCACTTATCATGGGCCTTGTAGCTAGCCTTACCTGAGCTCAATGTCACTCAACGTGCTATGAAGAAGGCTGTGCTGGACACAGATATGAAATCAAAAATTATGAACGCCGTGTAAGAAATAAAAGCACCGTAGCGAAGCGAAGGTTGAAGTGGCTGTGGGTGGAGTAAAAGCTGGAAGTGCTGATAGCCGTCGAGGACCGAGAGACCTTTCGGAGATAAACGCAGCGTAAGACGTTGTTCATAGCAAGGAAAAGGGATGAATTGATGATGATTGCAGGGGGATACTCATACTGAGTACTCTGAAACTCTTTGAAGGAGGCCTATCTTTAGCAGTGGAAGTCATGCAGATGATGATGATTTGGAGTTTATTATCTTACTCTTAATTCATAACAAAGCCTGTGAAATTCATCCTTGTGGATATTTGTCAGGGTAGTGTATTCTCCTACTGTGTCGTTTACGATACGGCATTTTCCGGCTTTTCCTGGAGTGTAATATTTTTTTTTCTGTTTCGGGTTACAATCATGTTAGGAATACGAAATTTCAAATTGATTAGGCAAAAAAGGGTTTCGCCGGAGTAAGTGGGTTAAGGTTGCTCACTAACCTCACACCCCTCCAACAATCCGCACTGAGCCCGCGTGTTGGAGTAGGGCTCGTTCCACCTCATAGTTGAGGTGAGGCCTGTGCCCAGCAGTGGGACGTACATAGGCAGTTTATGTACGTTAGCAAGGACGTGTCATTGGGAAAATATTTATTTTATTATAATTATTAATATTGTTTTTTCTAATTACAACATAATAATACCACTTGAGAGTGATAGAAAATAAAATTTACACTCAGCTTAGTTCAAAGGACTTTTAATTAAAAATACGGGTAATTTAGTTTTATGCCAATTGGGGTACTTTGTGAACCCATCGAATTTCCTCTACGCAGTTTGTGGACAGTTAAAAGGTCATTACGACGCGAGACGTTAATGAAGATCGTTTTCGTTTAAATTAAAACAAAAAGGACTCTTTAAACACCGTCATTTATGTAAAAATAGGGCTTACTGTAACAAGACAGAGTCAGAATATTACTATAACATGTTATATCGTACAACTGCCTGTGCAAATTACTTGGACGTGCGCGTTGTTAGGAGAAAGTCCAAGTCTTAAAAAGACACAAGCAAAAACATTAAAGAATATTCTCAACCAGTCAACCATCGGCTCAAGCGGGAATCTCTCTAGTGATGCCAATGATTTCACTTTAATAGAATTACGTTAAACATGCAATTATCATTTGAAAATTAACATATGTTTTCTAAGACTAATATGAATTTGAAATCATATTAAATAACAATATCATTATTTAAATTCAAGTGTTTATCATTATTCAAACACACACCCCTTTGCATAGCATTTCAAAAGACTCTAACAGCATCGTTTATCACAATTAAAATTGTTATTCCGCTTTAGAGCGCGTATTATTAATTAAGAATTAATTATGATTTAGAGAACCCTCATGTACTGATGAATTGTTAGACAAAGTTTAACGTCTTTTATATACCTGACCAGACAATCGATTACTTTGAATATTTTGATAACTGTTTTCAGAATTAATTAAACGTAAAAACTTGGGTATAAATTGTTGTGAGATTTAATACATTGAAAACGTCAGTGCCATTTCTTTATTTTAGTTAAGACACACCTTGAATTTTCTTCTTCTTAGTCGGACACTCTTGACAGAGTGGTTGTGGCTGCTGATGAACAGGGTATCAGCTCACCGTCACCACTGGCTGCCATGGCAGCCGCACGTCGCGCGTTGTCTCTCCACTTTTGTCGACTTTGTGCGTTGCGAGTACACTGTACAGCGGTGGACTGTGTCGATTTTCTAATAAGGTCGACCCACCGAGTAACAAAAAGGGGAAGTATGAAATGCGAGTGGGTGAGTATGGGAGTGAGACGTGGTCGTTCACTGTGGGTCTCATATGAAGAGGCATGGAGCGGGACACATAGCGCAGAGAACCGATGGGCGTTGGGGCGGAAAGGTTCTGAAATGGCGACTGCGTACCGGCCGACGTTCCAGAGGCAGGCCCTCCACAAGGTGGACCAACGTCAAAGTCGCGGGAAGCCGCGGGATGCGGACAGCGCAGAACCGATCGTTGTGGAGATCCTTGGGGAAGGCCTATGCCCAGCAGTGGGCGTCGTTCAGCTGATATGATGATGACCGAGTACGAAACCGGCCTTGTGCGCTCTTCCCCTCAGTGTGGCCCTGCACTACAAGTCTCTCCATCGAGTCCTCGTTTCTGTAGAATCTCAACCGTGAAACTTAGCCCTTAAAATATATTAAGTAGATAGCACTTATATTTCTCGGAGTTAACACAAGCGATTCCCACTTTTTTACATGCAAAGTTAAACACAAAGTCCAGGTGTCTTCCACACAATTGCCGTTCCTGATTTCCATACAAAAAGTTAACCTTTCCACTTTGAGCTTTATACCCAAAGAAGAAAGAAATCTACACGTCGTCGTGATTAAAAACCGCCACAAAACCTACTCCATCATTATATTCCATTCAGTCGTTGCATACAAAATTCGTCTTTGCTTTTCCTGACATAAAGCTCTTAATTGCGGGCACGTTGCAAATCTCAGGTGTGTCAGTGGGCTGAAAAGAAATCTTAATGAAGTCGTATCTGTTCGTGGAATGGGTGTCTCTTTGAGGGACGAACGCGAGGAATAAAGCGGTTCCAATTAGTACAGGCTTGTTCGGGGAGTGATGGGTGGGGTTGGGACCACTGGTCACAGAGTGTTGGCATAGGCAATGGAAAAAAAAGGCAGATGAACCATGTGTGGCTTTGCTTGCACACATGATTCTACTGGCTCTGTGTGGCAAGTCCATACTCGCCACACATATGTAGCAAATAGTAGCCATTCGCATTTTAGGCGCTACTTACACAAGGCTACTCAAATCATCATGTTGCCGACATAAGTAGCGAATATCTGGTAGCGCATGGATCGTTTACACGATCTTTAATTGTGAGACGCGAGTTGTCTATTCTGTCATGAGCTTGAGCACGTGCTTAGTGTTGATTGACGTTTGTAATTTCCTGAACAAAATCTAGTTAAACTCCGCATACCTAAATTTGCAAAAACTTACAGAGCGGGTCGGCTTTCTGTAATCATTAACAACAACAGATCATGCCATGACTTTCAAACTTATTCAAAAGATTTCGAGCTATAAGTCAAAGTGCCAAGGTTCAAGACAGATTGTGCAAATTTTAGTTTGTGGTAACCCCATGTGCTGTTGTCACGTGCGCTCGCAATAAGCCTCGTAGACAAAGTTTAGTACGCCCCATAGGTTGCAAAAGCCGATCGGAATTTTTTGAGGCGTCTACGAAGCTAAGTGCCAAGCCTCCGACAGCAGTGCCTTTTTCATATCGGATTCTGTAAAATCAAGTAACGAGCGATCAACACCGGTTCGGTGATTTTTTATTTAAGCATTAGGGATAATGCATTATCATATTACTAAAGATAGAAAAACCAGAAAAACATAATTATTTGCACTATCCTTAATGCTTAAATAAAAATAACGCATAAAAACCTAGTTTCATCTTTATCGAAAGTCAAATATTTGCAAGAGTGTTTCTTTCGAGTGTTTAACGTATACGAGTAGGTATGTCTAAACATTGGTGAAACTCGCCTTGCTGCCGGGTAAAATGTACCAGAGGGATTCGGCCGGTCTGTTGATGGTCTCGGTAGCATAATGGTTGGTGCAGTCGCCCGGTTTGCGAAGGACGCGGCTTCGTTTCTCGCCTGAAGCCAGGACCTATTCGGTGATTTTTGACGATTCGGAACTTTCGTTTGTAGAAAAGCCTCAATAAAAATAGAGTTTTCCGTGCGTGTGTGATTTTACATTTTGCGTGAACAAAGAAAGAAAGTTTAACCAAGACCAATCAACCCAACAGTTACTTATTTCATCAACAAATTGTAGTTGGTGCAGATTTTGGTCAACCAAAAATATCATTTTATAACATTATTTTCTTCAAGGGTTCAATTTAATCACTAGCCAATATTCAGAACGACTTGTAATTCGGCAGATAGCCTTAACCAAAATGTCGCAACAATGACAAACGAAAACAAGAATCATATTAAGAGACCACACCTCACGTCAGAGTTGTGATGCGCGAAAAATTAAGAAGGGTGTCAGGAGAATAACGGACATTTCCATACAAAAGCGCCGAGTTTTGTTCAGTTTTACGCAGAGGACATAAATCTTGTTGGGCTGACAACCCACCAGGTGCACCCCACTTTCAACTCTGAATACAAATGATAATGAACACAGAGCGGATCTGCTGGAGGTTCGGCACGCACTGTGAGGCAAGAACGCTGCGTTTTAAGGTTGTATTCGTAAAGTATTAAAAAGTCGATGTAACTCATTCCAACTCCAGTGACTTTTTTCACGTGACAATGATGTAGTCACGGACGTAAAAGAAAGATGGACGTCACCTCGTCTAATCATGAGTGAAGCATATTATCAGCTGCCAGTGTCACACCTAAGTGTGAGCGTGACTAGCACGTGTCATTGGCGCTGTCACACGGAGTAAAATGGCGTAGTTTGTAGCACCTAGTGTGTTTGTGTGAGTGTAGCAGGTCATTTACAACAATCGAAATTGTAGCATTTTTTTAGTGTGATCTTTCGTCTGTCTTTATTTTACGTCCGTGGGTGTAGTATACGAGTAAATTATCCGAATTTAGTCTAGGTATCGGTGAAGAAGAGCTGACATACAAAACACCCGACCATATTACTAGAGAATAGGACTTTTCACTTGAGACCATGATTATGTTTTCAAAATACGACTGCCAAGGTAAGTAATTCTGGAAATAGCAAATGAAGAAGATTATCTGATTTCATGCTTTAGAAACTGTACCGACTACCCCTGATGCAAAAGGCCAAAGTTTAAAAATTAGCTATAGCTATAATGAGTGGAGTACAGCTTAAGCTGGCTAGGCCGTCTTCGAATTATGTATGCAATCAAAAACATTTGCTGAACAACCGTCTCATCTTCTGACCCAGTGCGAATACCCGCTTTCGTGTTTATATTAATGTCTTTTGGGAAACGAAAATATATCCTAATGAAGTGTCATGCGACGCATGCAGATGAGTTCGCAGCCTGAATGAGACGTGATAACAGCGGTGTTGCAATGGCATTTATTGTTTTAAGGGGCTGTTTGTTTAAGATGATGAAATTGCAATGTTTCCGATAACAAGGATCTCCGAAGTATCTTCATGAAGAGAATACCTACTAAGACCTAAGTTTGGCAGTCATCTTGAAACATTTTTATGCAGTAGAAATGTATATATATTTTAGATTTTCTGAACAATCTAGCCCTATCTTATTTGATTCACTGTTTGATTTGGTAAAGCAAACAATAATTTACTCAGTGGCACTTGGTACAGCAAACGACGACGACGAAGTTTACCTTTTTGTAAATAAAAAAAAAACAAATGGCATTTTAGTTGCATTAAGAATTTCAAAACAATATCTCGAGCCGCTAGTTTTTATAACTAAAATATTAAAGGAAATTCTGTCGATATCAAGTGGTCCAAGTGCTAGCATGATTACCTTAAAATTTTGGTATCATGTAACTCTACGTGGAGTTTTATGCGGTTAAACTTAACATTCCAAGAGGTCACGAGTAAGCAAAGCACGAGCAAAGTATTTGGAATTCTATAAGGTTAATTAAGAAGAAACACTACAAATTAGTGTATTTGTAAAAAAACCTTTGTAATAATCAAAGTAAAAAATAGATCGACTATTTAATTTTGTCGTTTAAGGCCCGCAGAAATCCGGTTTTCAGAGTTCCTGAGCTGAACAGCTGTGACAGACAGGCGAATCAATAGGCAAAGGAGCATCTGAGCATTCCATTTTCACTCTTTTGGCATGAAACTCAGCAGAAATCTCGATTGAGACAGCCCGTTTTATTGTCTGTAAAGGATTGATATAAACGTGACCAATCATGATTTTGGGTGCCTAACGTACATAATACGACTACCACCTTCGAAGGTGTTACTAGGGTTACTGAAAAAACCTAGCAAACCACAACTACACGGTTACCTATCATAAGACCGAATTTTCTTTTCCCGAATTTCATTTTCCCGAAAACGTTTGGTTTTTTTTCGTTCGGCATTTTTTCATTTTCCCGAAATGACGTTTGCCACTGTATCAGTTGACCAATTCTCAACTGGATTTTTTTCGTTTGCCAGACATTTCATTAGGCCACAAAACCTTTTACCGAAGTGATGATTGGCCGAAATGACACTTGTCCGAAGTATTCTTTTCCAGAACAATCATTAGACCACTGTTTTGATTGACATATTTTTAGTTTACCAAACGATCATAAAAAAGTTACGGTTTTAATGCAAGCAGCATAAAAGCAGACAAGTAATTTTTGGATTTAAAATAAAATAAGAAATTGATTGAGTCAAGTATTTAACATGCAAGTTGAAGTAAAACACAAGAATTCTGCCACGGCTCCGGCATTACGGGGCTCCGGCGGTTCCTCGCGTGCTAATCGTCGCAGATGGCTTTCGCTCAGCACCGCAGCTTCGGCTTGTTGGCCGGCTTCGCCGGCCAGCCTCAGCCGCGGCGCCTCGCTCGAAGCCACCTGCTCCTCAGCCCGCGGGCCACCTCGCCCCTCCATGCCTACGCGCTTTTAAATAACACTCTTGGGGCAGGGCAAAACAAGTACCACGTGGTGTCGGGGTTGACTGAGTCGGATTCGCCCTGAAGTTGAAATTACTGAAAATCGACGTTATCGAGCATTAAACGTTATCATAACAGTAGTTGTGGCCTAGTAATATTCGGAAAAATGTAGTTTGGGTAAAGTGATCATATGCCAAATAAGTCATCTGGTAAATGAAAAAAGTTGAAAAAAGACTTCGGGCAATAGTAAAAAGTTTATTCTGAAATTCGGTTTAACGTAGTTTGGTAAAACGACACTTATGTCAAAAGATACTTCGACGGGGTAAAAATATGTCAAACAATACATCTGGCAAATGAAATGTTGGTCAACAGTTTTCAGTCAAATGAAATTCGGACTAGTAAATTTCGGACAAGTGACGGGTTCCCCAACTACACACATCAAAAGTGTCTAGGGATATCATAGGGATATCATTTTTCAAATATTTCATTAAGTTAAGTTGGTTTACAAGTTGAGCATTATCTCAGAATAACGCGAGGACAGTGGCATAAGATAAAGGTTAAGAATATTACAAAAAAAACGTTTGATTTTGCTAAAATTTTGACACCTTTTAAAAGAAAAATCTGTCTTTTTTTAACGTCCTTACGATTGTACAATAATGCTACTACAATAATTTTTTTTATACAATCTGAAAGGGCAGATATAGTAGTTTCTGTGTTCTAAAAATTTCTACGTTGGTAGCATTATTTTAATTTTTACAGCCTCCCAAATAGCTATACTTTGTATGAAAATGCTTGAGATATCCCTAGACACTTTTGATGTGTGTATTTTAAAAAAAGGCATATTTACAATGTAATGAGATAGGTACCATTATCTTAGGTATTCCAATTATACAGTAGAGATCGTCTCAGCGAAAATGACGCGCCTATCCACTGCATCTACGCTTAGAAGAAACCACGCTTGTTTGCGTAAACGCAGTGGAGGGGCGCGTCGTCTCAGCTTAGATGATCTCTACCAGGCTTTTTGTAGATGCGATCTTTGTTGGCAATATTAGTTGACGTTACGGTTTGTCCTATGGAACATTTCAGGCAGAAATCTGTAAGGTCAACTTTGCAGGGTTGGCTGCCGTGTATCTGAAGTTTAAATCTGGGTCATGCTAACAGTATGCTTCCTCATGTATTTGCTGCTTGCCAACCTGCAGCAACCAGAAAGGTATTATAAAAGGATCTTAAACAACCATTATTCAATAGCTAACCCCACAATAGTCTAAGATGGAAACAATAGCCAATAAACTACATTATGACGGCAGAAACACAAACTTACAAATATAAGATCTGTCAGAGCCAGGTGATTCTGACTCCGCCGATTTGCTGAAGAAATTTAAACCTTATGTTTAGTTGAAGAAGGTTTTGAAGTAAATCTTATAAAAGAAAACATTAATTTGTTTGATAAAAGGTGGGCAAGCTCGTTTTGATTTGTAGCCATGAAGAAGACGACATTCTTTATGGTTTCCTCGACACACAATGGAATAATGTTTGTGCATTTCGAAATGTGGTGCAACTTGAAAGTTTTATGTTCAAAAAGTGGAAATAAAAGTGTAAAGGGATGTGTTATTGCTGACAACGATCTATAGATTGTGTAGAGTAGTGCTTTATGCTTTCTTGAGGGAGAATTTATGTTTTATTCAAAATTATAAAACAATACATGGTGATTTAAAAGAAACCAATGACTTTAACGTAAAATTGCACAGTGAAGGCACCTTTATCCTAGACTAAACCAAAATAAGGAATATTTTTTAATGTAAATCACAAACAAATTTACTAACCCTCCATGAGTTAAATAAGTTTCAAACTCTCAACAGTTTCAAATCGAATTGCGAAATCGGAGCTTTCAGTCAGTATTTTGATTGTAACCAAAGCGCTGCTTTCCGAACGGAAGCAAAACACGAAGTTATCGGATATTTAATTAAAAACTATGAAACTGAAACTACTCGACTTGTATCGACGGAACAATCAAGCAATTAGCAGTAACAACCGGCATAACGAACGCCATTCATTAGTGGTACAGTCAACAGCGAATTTAAACAATCGATTTGGTGTAATAGATCAGAAGCGTTTAGTCTGGCTCCGTTAGAGCTCGCGGGTTAGATCCCAATGTTCGTGTGCATAAAGTTGAGGTGTGGCCTGAGCATGAATAGTCTTCAGCTGGATATTGCTTACCCCCCCCCCCCCAAGCCTCCTTGCATGTCCAGAGTGGTCGTCTGTCGTGACGGCCTATATCAGGTCCAGTAGCAGTATTTGATATCAAATCGACATAAATGTTCTTCTCCAAGGGTACAATAGTTCTGCTCCAAGGGTCAGCTCAACTACTTGTTCGCCCTGGTCTTTCTCATTTAAAGTTCTTTACCTGCTGAGTTATAAAGGTACCTAATTCTGAATTTCCTTCTTACTTACAAGATGGTGAGTACTAAGCCAAAATGCCCACAATTTCGAAACACTATTTGTACTCCTAGGTTCATTCATATGTGTATAAACGAATTTATCTTTGAAAAAGTACCTAAACTTTCCTCAAATCAAATTGGTTTATCATACAAGGTTTTTGATTAAATTATACTAATATTATTAAAGCGAAAGTTTGTATGTGTGTATGTGCCGTGTTGCTCTTCACGTAAAAACTATGGAACTATGGATTTTAACGAAACTTTACATTAATATAGCTTATGCATATGAATAACACATAGGCTACAATTTACGAAGTTTTTTTTAACCTAAGCCCACGCGGACGAAGTCGCGGGCGGCTGCTAGTGCAATATAAATTGACGCCAGCATTATTACATTAACATCAGACCCAGGTCTCTCTGGCCTTCAACCTCACCTTATCTTGCTTCTGCAAATTAATCAGTGAAATAACGCAGAGAAGCTAATCTTGTACTGTAATCTAATTGAATTCAACCCTTCGGCTGAAACGTCATGAACATTCTGAGCCTGTCGCAAACATTGACGTGATTCGGGTGGCGGCTCAGTAACAGCGATTTGATAAGGGCTTAGGGTGAGCTGAAGGTAGAATTGGAATTGTAGTGAAGATTGTTAATAGCAACTGTCAAAATCATTGTTAAGGTACCACAGATCACTTCTGAACTTGTATTTTCACATTAAACGCTATGTGCGATTGAATTTTCTGCGACCCAATAAGTAAAACGATATTTTTTTCTAGGTAAATCTGAATATTTTCAAATAGAAAATCAAACCAAAGGATGCTTTTTGAATACGGAAAAAGTTGCTTTTATTGTTCAGCGAGTGAATAGTTACTTTTGCGGATTCCTTATGGTACACATGAGCTTTTTTTGGACATCTTCGTGCTTCAGAAGGTACGTTAAGCGGGCGGAGTCGGAGGCCTTAGGTCGGCTTAATAACATCTGATATTAAGGTTTCTCACTGACCTTACAATCTCCAATAATCCGCATTGAGGCCGCGTTTTAGCGTATGGCACGCGCCATCGCATAGTTGAGGGGAGGCCTGTGCCAGCAGTGGGATGTATATTGGCGGATTTTATTTGTGAAATCGCTTAAAGTGAGCCCTGTCAACAAGGCAATCATTAACCAGGAACAACAGCCACACTGAACTTTATTAGTCACTTTAAATAAATTAAGATCTGTTAAATGCTTTTCATTTGCTGATTGTCTTATTTTTGTCCAATATGCTTTCCTATGTCAGTCAATTAATCGAATAATTTGATTCACATAATGTCAAAATAAAACAAGTACTACAGATTTAATTTAATAATACCTTCAATGATTATCTAGAGTTATCTAGAGTCATATAAGAACGCAAAGATTCTCATAATATGACTCCACTACATAACTCAACGATGTTTATTGTTACTAAGTTACTAAAAATTACTCAATTCTTAGCACTGATACGCCATGGATTTGGATATTATTATGCAGATTAAGATAAAGACAGAAATATTGATGTATATTTTGTAGCCAAATGTAACAACATAATTAGTTTTAGAAATAGTAAAATCTCCGAAAATTATTGATGATTAAAATTCCCGAAAAGGTCTCGATAGCTGAGTGGTTAAAGCAGCCGCCCAGTTAGCGGAAGACGCTGGTTCTAACCTCGCCCGATACCTAGACCGAATGTTTTTATAAAAATACAGCATTGATAATGCGAAATCACAGAAAATGATGAATGTTATATTTCTGTTTCTTTCCACAACATAACAAAGTTTAACGATAATAATTTGTACAAAAAACATCATTTCCAATTGCTATCCGCATGGCGTGTTCACAATGGCGTCTCCCATATATCATATCTCCAGTTCCCTGTTGAAAATTGTTCCCTTCCGTTATTGCATTACGTGGCATCTACCCCTCAAATTGTGCGTGATCCCCCCCTGTCCTATTTGGGGGCGGTTTACATTTATCTTTCAATGCAAGTCACTAGCAGACACTTGATAGTTCGGATTAAATTATGAAGCGGAATGGGGTAAATATATTGGTACCTGTGTTCTTTGTTTTGCGAAGTGGCTTGTGGCAAGACCGTTGTCAAAGTTACTCTCTTCAAATCCAATCCAACCTAGATTCTAATATAATTTTAAACATCCCTGATATCTTAACGAAATTATTACTGGAAAGTGAATAACAGTTGATACCATATCTTTAATTTACTTTACTGTATGTACAGACTTCATCTTAAGAATGTCCTGACCACAATTCAAACCAACGACCACATTTGTTGCTACGAGGATGAAATAGATAGTTAACTAACGCAAGAACATAGGAAATAAGGAAGGGAAGGAAGGACGAGTAACTTAAGCCGTCTGTAGGTACTAGTCATCAATATCCATCGTCCAAAAATGACAACACTCTACCACAAGGCCACCATTCAGATTTACCGTGGTGGTTTGAAAATGTACATTGAACGGCACATCACGCAATCCGGAAATATCCGGTCACTTCACTCCTCCTTGCCCTTTTGCAAAGAAATGACATTTGGTAAGAGAAAGATTAAAAAACGGAAATGGCTATCCTGATGTGCTGTTGACTGTAGTATTCTTTAATCTTTATTTTCTATTCTATGATCATTTTTTTATTTAATGAGGGCAAGGTTTCGCATTCGTATGGAACTGAAATTGAAAATTCGTGCAAATATGGACACAGAGGGTATGAAGTTAACAGAAAAAGTCAACATGGCACTTTATTTTCCTCCTGTGTCGCCCCAGGAGATCATTGTTATTTCATCGCAATATCCATAGAATTGCAATCGCATTGAATGGAATGGGCCATTTATGGCTCCAAACGTTACATTTATATTATCTCACTTATCTTTATCGCCGTTCTGCATAGTTTAGGACTAGGTTTTGTAGTTGCATCAGAACTTGTTTTGGTTGAAAGCGATTTATTTATTGCTTTGGGGAACACGACAGTTAATTAATACACCTTTATGTTACAATAAAATTATATGGACTGTGATCCAAAAGTGTGTTCGGTAAACGTAACAGTAGCTTATCTAAATTTAATATAACAACCACAGTAAACGTAACAGGAGGTTATCTAAGGCCGCCCGCCGAGTTATTTGCCTAGCGTGCTCCACAGACACGCGGCACAGCCCAAACGTACTGCCACCGCCACCTTATTCCCTAGATGGTGGCGGCAGTACGTTACCTTACCTTATTGCTAGCGCGAAATCGCGTGCCGACACGGCGCGCGACGCGCACGCTCACATTGAAACCGAGAGCGGCACGTTTGTACGTAGATATTTTACTGTGACACAGCGTACAGCCGAAATATTGGCGTTTATTGTTGTTGAAATTAAAACATTAAATGTTAATTATAGAGGACTCGAGAGTCACCGAACCTTTTGGTGAGGGCCAACAGTTTTCTACTGGATAATCCCACCGATGCAAATATTGATTCATCAGTTACCTTATTAAGCAAATAATTTGCACTCACCTCCACAGGTAATCGTCCGAAGCATTGCGTTTCGCACGAAGCTATTTCTCCGAAGTTACGCCTGGCGGAAGTTTCCCTCCTATGAATAATGTTCTTCGGTGAACGCGGCTTCCTGCGACCGCGCAAAAGAACAACTTTGATCGGCGAATTTAAAACTTGTTTTGGTTCAATCGGCCCGTCGTCTTTGTTTGAGGATTTATTATTGCTTTGGGGAACACGACAGATAATTAATACACTTATTATAGGTTACAATAAAATAATATGGACTATGATCCAACAGGGTGTTGACAAAACGTGCGTAATTTTAGAGGACTCGAGAGTCACCGAACCTTTTGGTGCGGGCCAACAGTTTTCTGATCCATGATCCCACCATTGATGCAAATATTGATTCATCAGTTACCTTTTTAAGCAAATAATTTGCACTCGCCTCCACAGGTAACCGTCGGAAGCATTGCGTTTCGCACGAAGCTATTTCTGCGAAGTTACGCCGGCGGAAGTTTCCCTCCTATGAATAATGTTGTTCGGTGAACGCGGCTTCCTGCGACCGCGCAAAAGAACAACTTTGATCGGCGAATTTAAAACTTGTTTTGGTTCAATCGGCTCGTCGTCTTTGTTCGAGGATTTTTGACGATGTGAAGCGTTGTTTAGTATTTGATTTTTGAACGGTATTGGTTTTGTCTATACTTTAACTGCACGCTACAACGGACATTGGGTAGTTACAAAATATACGAATGAGGACAACAAGGGAGCAACGGGTTGTTTTATTTCAGAAAATCTGTGTCTGCAGGTTCATACTTCATACACGCGAACATTATTTGTCAACTCTTTAAAATAGTCATCGATAAAAAACAACAATTTATTTTGTTCTAAATAAAATTAAATGCTTGTGATGAATAATGTTTATCAATAAATATTAATATTATGGTGATTAGAAACTGCAATTGACCTAATTTTGTCGCGAACTTTCAAAGCAAAACTTCAACACCATGATTTCTGTTTATTAACCCTTTTTTTGGTTTTCCCACCTCTTTTCATTATTTTCCTGCGCATTTATTACCATATTCGCAATTCCAGCTCACGCTTGACCATTCTTGGCAACATTTTAATTAAACGCCATAGTTAAACTCAAACTCGTTAAATATTTAATGCTCGAACGTTTGATTGGTAGGTAATTCATTTACTGCGTAAATTCTCATTAAATTTAATGAAATGTAATCCGGACAACAGTTCCATTGGCGTTCCATTCCATTTTTGCCTACCTCGTTTGTACTCGTTTGTATATACTCGTACACCTTTATGCCCGAACTACCAAAATCTTCAATCGTCTGGACAAAAGATTTCAATTACCAGAAAGCAAAGGAAACCATTTGACAGTAAAACAATAACGGCAAAATATTGTATTGATAATGTCTTTGGGTTATTTAGTTTCGGATAATTTTAATCAATACCTTATTACTAAGAAATGGTAAAGAAAGTCAAAATATTTTATATAATTTTGATCTATTGATTATTACTCATACTTTTACACAGTTACACAGTAAATACTAAAACCCCGAAAACACGATTACTTACTATTAAGTTAGCCGTCGTTGTCCATTCATGCAGGACATTAGACAGCCTATCCAAAGGTGGATCTTATACACCGTCTTGCGGTCATTCGTCCACCTGTCTGAAGGGTGCACTCCACTGATCCTCGGTCTCTACTCAAGGACTCATCTGCTCCAACGATTATTCATTTACATTTTTTTTTTTTAGTAGGTAAGAAAAAAAATGTGTCAGATGAATGACAGGTTATAAAATCATTATCATCATTATCATCCACAGTCCACTACTGGACACTGGCCTCTCCTATTACACGCCACGGAATTCGATCTTCGGCTGCTCGCCAGCTCCTGCTAGCCATCCTGCGCAAATCATCACTCCACCTTGCCTGAAGACGTCCTACACTACACTTGCTGAGATGTGGACTCCACTCAAGTCAAGTGGAACCGACACGACCACGTTTAAACCGTTAGTTTAAACGTGGTCGTGTCGGTTCTACGGCTAACATGGCTAGCCCACTGCCACTTCAGCTTGCTAATCTGCATGATTTAATGGTTATGAAATGAAAGATGAATTTAGTGTTGAGCTTGATGGTGAAAAGTTTATTCATTTACGAACCCTTTCAAAATATATATATATATCCTTATATCCTTATATCCTTGTGGATGTATTATTTTAAGAATTTTAATGTACATTTTATTTATTTATTTAATTATTTATTTTAATTTTATTTTAATTTGTCCCAATTTATATGGATGTAATGTCTGAAATAAATATATTTGAATTTGAATTTGAAAATACATAAAAATTTGTTAAATATTTAAAAAATGTTAAAACAGCGTATTTCAGCTGTAGCTTGAAAATTCCCCATACAAACATACCCTCCGTATCCTATTTCGACGTATTTCCTCGCATTACCCTGCTTGTAAATTGGGTCGGATAATTACATCCCAAGACACGCCCAAGATCGTTGTTTTTCGCGACGGAATTAGGGCGAGCCGTAAGGCCCGGCGCCCACTATCGGCATCGGCATGCCTCAGGATTTTAGGTGGTAAATAGCAATATACTATAACATAATGGTAATAAAGCAGAAATTTCCGTGATATGTGGTCGTGATACAAAAATATCGCTTCGGCATGCTTGAGGCTGCTGTATCGGCTGCCTTGAGCATGCTTCGGCATCTTTCGGTACGCCGCCAGCGCCGAGGCAACCTGCGGTTCGGCATCCTTAAAGACGCCTCGGCATCCTTAAGCATAATTGCCGGTAATGTGCGCTTGCATGTAGGATGCCGAAGGATCCTTTTCCTTGCCGATGCCGATAATGGGCGCCGGGCCTAAGGCAGCTAAAGTAAATCGGAGTTGCAATTTATTACGGCCTCTTTAAATTGAAATCGCTTGCGAAACGTTTGCGGTCTTGTAGTGGGCGGGCGGATTTCGTTTTGTTTCTTACTTTAACGTTTCTCTAAGGAGAGCGATAGACGATAGTTAGTGTACAGTTAGCAGTAAGCCTTAGAAGTTAAAATGAAATTAAGAGAATACTTCTTCGACTGCAAACAGTTGTAGTAACGCATGGGTTTTAAGTTATAAAGCAATAGGTGGTATTAGGTGTTGTTGAATCAAATTTTGTTTTTCAAAAATAGGTCAATAGATTAATGATGCAAATTCAAATTGATTGCATCAAAATAATGCATTTTCTGAACATTACAAAGTCATTTTTGTTTGGCATAATTTCTGATGTATTATGGAATGGAACTTTTCAAAAACAAAATTATAGTACGTGTTCAGACTTCCGAGTAAAAGTTATTTGCGTATTTCACTTTCGCAATAATTTGTTTATGAAGAGTCTTGACGAAGACTTTATTCTGAAACTTGTTTACTTTTACATTTCTCAAACGGTTTTACCAAGTTTAGTTCTGTTTAACGGGACTTCATTACACAGATACAATCTTTAATTTCCGACGTCTGTCCCCGTCGCTGAAAGGTTAAAATGCTTGCTCTTGTGTGAATGTTTTTAATGAGTCAACTGCTCAGCTAGAATCATTTCTTTTAATATATTTTTTACCAGCCTTAATATTGCGTATCCAAGCCCCTTGGCACAATAAGGAGAGGTCCTGCCTGTATAACTAAAGTAAGGTCGGAAGTGTATGTTTTTCTTTCAATGTTATTGTTTATTTTAAGTTCAAACTTACTTATTTGGAAAAAGTTCTGTATGTTTATCAGGCTTCGTGCCAGTCACCGCTTTCCCCCTACCTTGTAGTCAGTAGGCCGCACACTGCGTTGGCTACCTTAGCCAAACTTGCATTTTAATAGCAGCTAAACTTGGAAAAGCTATTTATCATTGATGTTCATGTTGTAGACATTGATGAAGCCTTCATCATCACTGCAAAGATGGGCAGTAGCCTAACCACCATGTTTCTTCGGAATTCGGAATACCTACGTTCCAAAGAATTTGAAACACACTTCCCCTGGCCCCGTGTTTGAGGTTTCAGCCTCTGGTGCAAATGTATTACCCCACATTCCCAGACTTTCAATTTTACGGCTGAAAAGTTAAACTTGAAAGGATCGATAACTACGTATTGGGCTTCCTAGCCAGCAAATTTAAATTCGGGGTTCCTGCGTTGATTTTATGTAGTTCGCATACTTCAAACCTCGGGTTTCGAAAAGTAATTTGAGTTTCTGGTCAAGCTACCACCAAGGCAAAGGCCTCCTTAATTATGATTTGGAAAGGTAGAGATCGCAAGCACATTATTAGCAATAATAGGTTCGATTTTCACCTCGCACAAATAAACTGTTGCAACCAAGATATTTTGACAACTTCTTCCGGTCTTAAATTTGAATTGATGGGTTCGATCTTGAATCCTGCTAGGGAATTCCTGGCTTCGTAATTTTCAGACGGTCGATGTAGAATATAACATCGAATAATATAATAACTTCGTACGTTCCGCTGTCCATTGGTTTTTAATACAGCAATCTATCTTTACCTATTGTTTCATGGGGTTTGCCAAGTCTAAAAGGAAGTTTCAACATTACAGCTAATAGACGCGTATACCCAGTTAATTATTTTGCGAGGGTGATTCGAGTGTAGGAGGGCAGTGAGTTACCAGAGTTGCTCTGTAGTTAAGTAACACAAATAAAAAAAGTTATTTTAAAATGTTTTATTATTGAAATCAGAATAATTTACATTGTAAAAAATACACATACTCCGAGTTACACTAAGATTAACATTTCAGCATTAATTTTTGGCTCTATGTTACAATATCTATGGCTTCAAATCGAATTTCTGAACAATCTACATAAACTTGTCATTTTTTTGAAAATTACTAAGCTACTTGGAAGTTCGAAGATTTTTTGATTTTCTTTAGAGTAAAATGATCCAAGTCAAGAAAGTTTGCATTTTATTCAAGTTAAAATTAAAAAAAATATTTGAGTTTAAAACTTTGTTTGTAGAAGGTACTAATATTTATCCTACAATCTCTTTGGCGTGGGTTGTTTTGGCTTGACTGGGTTTTTTCTTTTTAAATACATTTTCAAGACATGTTTTTAAGATTTAGGGTAAAGTTCGTGTTCTTTCATTAAACATTAAACAAGTAAAAATTGTTTTAATAATAGGGTTCTTTTGAAAAAGTAGGGACATACTAGTATGAGAAGAGCTCTGATGGATGGCAATATTTTGAAACAAGATAATTTATTTTTAATTAAGATTTTTGTGAAGAAATGTCAACACAATAATTTATAATCAGCTCTCCCTTAAATAGCCCCAGTATTATATAAGCCTATGTTTTGCAAAGATAACAGTTTTTTACACCATAAAAACTATCGTGAAATAAATAAATGAACGAAAGTAATAATACAATTTTGATGTAAATTCTACTTTTGAAAGGTAAATCTTGAACTGTATATAGTTTCATAGAAGGCTTTTGATGACTTACGATTACTTATCTAAGTACTGACTTAGCTATTATTATTTTTTACACTTATGTATGAAAAATAAAAGCTGCTTCTTTGGATAACTCTTCCCTAGAACAAATGCTACACGTTATTGAGATACTGTCACAATATTACACACTTAAGTAAACGATATGTATCATTAATTTATTAATTGATTACTTCAAGGTACGGTATGTGTATAGCTAGTGCTGTAAATTATAATCAACACGTACGGTGGACGGCACATCACTCTACCCATTTCCGGTCAGTCCAACTTGCTCTATTGCAAAGAAATGACATTTGGCAAGAGCGAGAGAAAAAACGGAAATGGGGTAACCTGATGTGCTGTTGACTGTACACCAATATATATTTTAAAAAGTTTAGTTTCAAATGTTTTCATACTCATCAAATCTGACAGATTGCTAAATCATTAAATAAAATATCTCTGAATATTTGCATAGAGAGGTGTGATGTGCAAAGGTGTCTTTAGATATCAGCGATCCAGTTTAAGGAGCGATCACCATGAATAAAACCAATGCAAATGGCAAAAATCAGCAAATCGCGTCAAGATGTTTTTAAAATGGTTTTATTTTGTATATTTTTGGAAACAATTAATACAACTTACACAAAAGAAACCTTTTTTTGCTGAACCAAACTAATTTATAATGACAAAATGGGTAAGTGCTTGTTGTTGCAACTGTAGAACATTATTATTATACATGATTAATAAATAACTTCTAAATGTTTATGCTTTTTGATACACTAAAAATTATTTTTTTACAATTATATAGCATAAGACACCATTTGTTATTTTGTACTAGAGCAGACTGGTTCTGTACCTAATTAAAACTTTTTATTAAATAATAAATTATGGAGATAGTCATAATAATACATAGGCGTACCAGCTCTATAGACTTTGGTTTTAATCTAAAAAAGCATGAGTTAAGTTTTGATGATACCTCAAAATTACTAAAAAATGGTGACAATACCTATTGGAAAGTATTAAAAAAGTTGTGTCTTCTTATCCTTATACTTAACCACCTAACAGTAATTGACAAACAAATAAAAAAAAATAAGAAGCCAGATAAATACAGCGATACACAATCAAAGTCTATCTAATCCCAAACATCGACAGTCATCTTTTAGTCTCTTTCTAAATTTATTTTATACAACAATTTTTGTATTGTTTTTATTACACGAAGAATTTACATCCAACAATAAAATGTAAAACGGTCCACTGAAATAAATTATTTTCTTTAATTCTTTCAATGAGATGACACAAATGGAATTTAAACAAAACTGATATTTGGACGGACAGACACAGATGCTAAGAATATCTTAAATAAAAATAAAAAGGAAAAGAGCATGTTCACGAGGTTTTCAGACTACGTGGTAAGTAAAGCCGACTGTACGTTGGCGAATTTTGAAATATTTCGAATCCTTTTTATTATTAATGACAGTTAAGGCGATTCGTCTTAGGTAAAAGTTAACAGTTTTTTTTGTTGCAAAAGTCACATAATATATTGCAATGTATTATTATTTTCAACATGGTGATTCTTCATTTTTAAATTGTCATGTATTCACACTTCATAGTGCTGACTTACAAACATAAACCTCAAAAAATTTGATGGCTAAAATCTAAAAATTCGCCCACGCTGTCACTTCACAGTGGAATTACGTCAGGTTATCTCTCCAGTCTTCTCTCGGAGTCGTGCAGTTGGTGGCGCACCACCTGTAAGTATTTAAGTATGTTTATCCGTTGTTTAGTATCCATAATAACGGACTATAATTAGCCCACTTGGGACTAGATAGCGCTGTGTGGAATAATGTCCAAGGATATTTATTTATTATTATTTTTTACCTGGATTGGGCAGTGGGGGGGCAGGGCGCGCCGCCGGGCCGCGCGCGCCGGATTACGCGACGCGTGCGCAGGGCGGAGCCGACGCAGCCGCTGTCGTTGCGGCACGGACTCCACTCACCCCAAGCGCCTACGCGGCAGTCGAGCAGCTCTGAGGGGAGAAACAATGTTTTTAAAGATCTGGAAACCAGTAAAAGACATTTGGTCGTCTTGGCATTAGGCAGGAATCGAACCCGCATCTTACGCAAACCTTGTTTTGATCAGAGATACTGCATGGAAAATGCTATAAACAATAAAAACCATAGAAACAATGTTACTCTTATATGACATTTTAACAATGATATTATAATAAAAATACGTAGATAGGTTACTTGTGCTAAAAAAGTGGCACACGAAATCTGGACTTTTGACCACCTGAGCAAAGCATTGACAGTTTGAGACAGCACTGTGCAACATGTATCTGTCTCGTTTACGCTCTAGTAAATAATCATGCTATCTTGTACTCACGGTCAAATCATAGGTACGGGGGTAAATTTTTGACTTCGCGTCAGTACTGACTTAACGATAGATACGTTACCTCCTTTAAAAATCATTGCATTCTAACATTTATATTTACTGGCGCGCAAACAAGAAGGTCGTGGGTTCGATTTCAGCACGAACAAACTAAAAATGTAAACATATTACATTTGTGTTGTTTTTTTTAGTCGGCTAAGACAGTAGAGGCCAATCTCCTCGTGTCCGAAAAGTAAAGCAAGTAAGCCTTCTGCTTGCGGTGTAGAGATGAGCTTGTTTAACATTAGTTAATCACAAAAATCAAAGCTAAAGTGCAGCAGATGAGCTGTTACTTGGGGCTGCAAAGTTAGAAGAAAGGGACCTTTGAAACAAAGTTGGTTGAAAGTGACCAAATTTTAACACATAATCTATGAAGTCGTTGAAGACGACTTATGAAGAATGCTTCACAGGGTCAGGTCAGTCATAAAAACAATTGTATCAACACAGATATCTTCTAACTACCACTACCAAAAACAAAACACACAACAATGCTACAAAAAGCTAAAAAAGTTAATTCAAAAATGATTAACTGTTATTCTAAATTAATAATATAGCTGTGAGAACCAGTTGTAATAACTATTGTGATTCATAATACGTTTATACAACAACCACAAGTTAAACACATCACACGTCATGTCTCGCGCCGTTTCATCCAGCTGTCGAGAACAGATTTAATCCCCTACTATTTTGCTTAAAATTAAACGAAATACTTGTTCAGGTTGTAAAATAAGTTTTGTTTTCCAAATTACACATTTATCTCAGTTATTTTTCACTATGCTATATGCAGCTAGTGGCGTAGGATTCACATTAGGGGAGGCCTTCTAGCAGTGGCCCATATCAGTGGGCCTATGTCGGCCAATAAAAATGAACTTGAAGCAGAGCAGCTTTTCTCCATGACTTATCCTATGGCATTGTAACATGTACCATGGTTCACTGAATATGACATGCCCATGTCAAGCATTTTGAATTAAATAGCAGTGAAAGTGACATACCTAGTTATAAAGCCAGTATAATTCCAAAAATATAATAATCTATCTATACTGGCTACTATACTAATAATACGCGTTATTGGCAGAATTTAAAGTAGGTGGAAACTCACACATCCCAGAGGTAGGACCCACGACACGTAGCTTAACGCAGGACCCGTTTGCGGTCCGTCGAAAGAGATAAAGAGTGATAGATATATCTTACTGGCTCTTTTCCGCTTCCTCCGCTCAGCAGGGTCTGCGTTGTCAGCCCTGAGCTTGCGCCGCCTGCGCGCGCGGTACCTACGCGCTAGACTCCTCAGGGCTGAGCGCTCGCTGGCAGTCGGCCCTGACGTTGGTAGTTCGTTCGCTGAGCGGGGCTCTTCAGTCGTTATTGATGTGGTGTTTATCCTAAAGACGAAATTTAATAATGATAGGAATAAACAAACATATGGGAGAGAGCAGTGGACGGATGGATTCAGGAAATTAACCAATTTATCAAGTTTTGATCCTTGAGTAATCTCAATTATATCAGCGGGCATAGTATGTCGCGGTTTTTCTCACACGAGATAACGCATGACAAGATGAGTGACATTTTGTCGCGGTGAGCATCTTATCACTCCTGACAATTGTTTGCTTTAATTGAAAAGTGCGTTTTGACTTCCAGCTTCCTACAATTGAAATCAAGACTCCAGTCTCTTGCCTCCAGCGTCCATGTCTAGTCAACCACATCAACAGTGTTGTGAATGAGTTTAAAAGAATAATCGAAAACTTACACTGTGTAGTAAGAATACGCCCCATCAGGGGTGGTGAGCGCACCGTCCGCGTATATCTTGGGCGCTTCTGCTCTCTCCACCTCTTCAGCTACAGACAGCGCTCTGTTCCCATCCAGAACATCGATGGTGTTGTGGCTGAGTTTGTCAAGTTGCAGCACGTCGTAGCGCCTGTCATCACTGCTTCGGTGGAACACTTCGGAAAGTTCATATTCTCGAAGCTGTTGGAAAAACACATCTTTTAGGGACTGCAAACCTGATTTAAATCAGTGGCTTTAGTGAAGATTCACACTTGAAGTTAGAATAGATATTTCAATATTTAAGAGGAATATTCAGATCAAGTAAGAATCTAGACTAAATAATAGATTCCTAGCAGGTCTACACTTTGGGATTTAATCAATCACAAGCTTGGAACTATGTCAGCTAGGGTGTCAATTGCGTTTTAAGAGTACGTTCCTTAATCTACTCTTTTCTATTCGTGAAATAAGTAGAACGAATAAAGATTTCAATTTAAAAATTGAAAATTAAAAGATTGTAAATGAGCTTTTTTTGTGTATCTCGAGCCAGAATAAGCTAATAATACAGTCAACAACAAAACCTGGTTCATGTGACTTTTCCAGTTGTCAAATATACAGGTTGGCCCATTTACAGTGGTATTTTTTTTAGTTTGAGTTCATCTTAACAACTCATTTAAAGAAACATTAGTTGCAAGATCTTATTGCTTACAATAATGTTCGCCTTTTCTTTTAAAATTTCCTAAGTCCAGTTACGTAAATTACTATTGTTTGGAAACTACGAATATTTCACTGAGTCACTTCAAATGTGGTATGAAAGTTGAAGTTGGAAGTAATAGTAGATTTAACTATTTACTTTTATAAACTGGACAGTTGCAATCGGTGGTAGTCTTCTCAGGTGCGGGTAGAAAAAGGATCCAGCTGGATGAGATGGGTATTTTGATGTGATGCGGTATGCTACTCCTTGCGGTGCGGTAGGCCAGTTCGGTGCGGTGAAGGTGAATCCGTTGTCGGTGCCAGCATCTAGAGGATCCACCTGGGAAACACATTTGCGTTATAAACTCATGTTGGACGCAGCAATAAACCGTTACATTATTACAGTATAATCAACAATTCCAGTGAACTAGCCTTGAAAATAGAATTTATTTCAAATCAATACCAAAAATGCTGTCAGTTTTAATGTAATTTTCTAAGTTTTTGTCAGCCAATGACAAAGTAATAAGCTTTAATGTCTCATGTACAACTAATGCTTTGTTTTGCGTTGCTGAAACCGTTTTTACTTTTACAATTACTCTGAATATCGATGATGGCGAACCTTACTGAAATTCATGGGTGACGCCAATGAGGTAGGGTTGATTACAACGTCTGATGTTTCAACTCACTCTTTAATTTATTTCATCACGGATAGATGGCTGACAAACATTTTCTGTTCTGTCTGAGCAGTTCACGGCAGTCTCAGACTAAGATATCTTAACAATGAAAGGTCGATTTTCTTGAGTATAGAAAAAAGTACAAAGTCTAAAGAACCCATTTTGTACACTATAGTGAACAAAATGGGCGACGTACCTCAATAGTGATGCTATCGAGCCAATTGCCGTCGACACAGAGGTCGAAGCTGTCCACTCCGATGAACCAGTCTGGAGAGGGTATTATCCTGGCTATCACAGATACCTGGAACAAAGAACAGCTTTAGTTTCTTATTTTGTAAAAGAAGCATAGAGATAGGTTTTTAATCTTTCTTTTTGCATTTTTCACTATATAAACACTAAAAAGCCGGTTTCTGTAACATTTAAACTACGGTAACTACAATAACGCTCGTGACCACGGCACATGCAATTGTCGCCGAAACGTCAGGCAAATACAGGTAAAATAGTATTTTTTACCGTAGTTTAAATGTTGCAGAAAACCCGGTTTTTAGTGTTTATATAGAAGCATAGAAGTGGTTTTTGTGATGTGGTTTTTGTGACGTTAACTTTACCGTTTGAAGGTTGTTTACAATCTGATTTAAACTTATTGGCATGAAGATTTGAAAACCGTCATTTTCATAGTAAACTGTTCTAACTGCGATAGTCAGTTACAAATGAATACCTTCAGATGTTCCGTTAATTAATATGTCAAGAACATACGAACCAGTGAACGTAGTAATACTCGAACTCACTGTTAGACACGTCACAAAAAGCAGGAGAGGAATAAAATTATATTATGGAAGAGTATGGAACATTCTAGAAAAGTTTCCACAATTTCTAAACGAGTTTAAAGATTAGATTGGATAATTTATTACTCAAATTGAAGTTCACTACAAATTACATCAGATGTCTAAATATAGATCATTCAAATTGAGATCATCAAAGAAGTAAAATAAAAAAAAGTGTTTTAGTTATTTTTTGTTTTTCTTTGGATTTAAGTGTGTGACTAAATCATGCAAGACCGGTAAGATCTTTACAACAGAAGAAAAATTCCGCAAAAAAAAACAATAAAAGACTCAAGATACTATGAAGTAAAAAAAAATGCGTCTTCTTCTACAACTTGAAAATCAACTGAATTTTTCTACTCATCTAATTTATTGTTGTTTTTTGAATCTGTGTCAGATTTTTTTTAAGTATGTAGTCAGGTTATGATTTCAGACAAAGCACGTTGAAAAAGTTCAAAGATAAACTGTTTCGCGTAATAGTAGATACATTTTACTATTATGTGTTAGAAACACCGCCAGTAAATGTTAAATGTGTAATTTTTAATGTCATCATTTCTCCTGTATAAAACAAGTGTCTAGAGACCAAAAGCAATATAACCATAATATTGCGAGTACGATAAAAGTGAACAATTAGTCTCTAGGGACTAACGCTTGTGTAACATGACATTATTTTATTTATCATCGATGCACCACTTTATTCGATGATCAGATTTTGCGATAACACAAAATGTTGTTTGCTGGCCTATGAAAAAAATTTGAGAGAGAATGTGTGTGAAAAAGTGTGAGAGCTGCTGGGGAGTTCGCCTTGATAAGGGGGGCTAAAACAGCAACATTTTAGCATTTCATATTATGAATCATCTAACTGACGTTTCATCTAGACCGCGGTCCGTTTCGAGTCAAAAGTGAGTAACAGCGCGCTCACACGCATCCCGAATTGATAAATTGTATGAACGTGAGCGACGTCAGCGCGCTATTACTCGCTTTTGACTCGAAACGGACCGCGGCCTGGATGAAACGTCAGTTAGATGTTTCATAATATGAATCATCTAAATGTTACCGTTTTAGCCCCCCTGGTTTGCCTTTACCTCCGGATGATCAAGGCCCGCCTAGTTTCGTCAAAAATAGAAGTGAAAGATAACTAAAACATAATATGTCAAACTAACAAGCCGATTGTCATATTCAATTTATTATTTTGCTTTTATTTTACTTAAATCCACTAGGTACCATCTTTTTAATATTATTTACTTGCCTCGGTTTGCGGAAGACGCAAGTTCGAATACTGCATACAATTTTATTGACCGATTGAATTTCTTCTAGTATTTTTATATCGCATTCTATACAGGTTGGTCCTAGTAGAGGTTTTGGACGTCACCACCTCGACCAAGCTGTATGTTTTGATAATATAACTAACAAAAAAACTTAGTAAATATATTTTCACGATGAATGGAAACAAACTAGAATATAGAAATACCAGAAGTAATTAAGTTGCGTTCTTATTTCCTATCTAATAAGATTAAAAAAGTCTAAAGAAGATAAGCCAGCTAGAATTAACTTTCCAACTTAATTACACTCTAATCCAGCATTTAATTAGACGGAATAAGTTCTTAGAGTAATATCTCCTAATTATTCAATATAATTACACCGATTGAACATTCCAGAAGATTTATCGAAGAGAATTAATGAAGAGATTAATTATGTTGATCAAAGCTTTAGTCTTTCTCAATGAGATGATAATTATTTAAATCCAACTGCCGGTCCGATCGACCTAGTTGTGACGGAATCTGACCAGACTAACGAAGTTATGGCAAACATTAGGCGGCTTTAGGCAGTGTGGTTTCGGATCAAAACATATTAAGAGAGCTTAGCCACAGTCAGTCATAAAATTATCTCGCACACTGGTAGTGACATTCGCAGTTCACTCAGAAAGTTAATTATGTTTTGTTGCATTAAAATATTTTTTGGCTTAATTCTTTTCAATTAAACAATCACGCTTAGTTATTAAGTTTAACAGGAGGCCAAAATGGAATCTCACTTCTAATTCGCTCGTGTGACGTTCGATGAGCACATTTAGAATGCCACCACTGGACTCCTTTTTGAGGAATTGGCCTGAGGAACCACATCCTATTCGACAAAACAAGCTCCTCACATTAATAATGTTGGTTGTTTTTTTTTTAATTTATTTTTTATTGCTCGTTTGAAATAAGTACAACGCGGACTTAGTACCAAGAGGCATTATCCACCAGCCAACCACATGGTCAGACAGAGAAATTGAGGAGGTGCCATTATTCATCATCGATCAACTTTCACTGCCGAACTATGTTCTTCCATCGATTTTTTGATGATTAATTATGAGAAACTGAGTAACAGCAGGCAGCATAGTTTTACTAATGCCTGACAGATTGACATCAAACAACTTTATGTCATTACACGCAAAACCAATTCTAAAATATTTTATGTGTTATCCAAAATCGGTATCCTGCCAACCATTAAATCATACCTACATGAAGTGAACCTCCTTTGTCAAACCAACAATATGGTAATTCTTCGACCTTTATTGGCATATCGATTTCAACCGCCATCTGTTATTGGCGTTATCACGTACAACCATTGATTGAAGAAAAATATAAAACAACAATAGACCGATAGATAACGCACGAACAACCAACAAAATGAAGCAGTAAACAAAAGAAATTAGGCTTAACTGCCGCAAACAAACGGGATTCCGATAAAAAATGCCTTTTTTCCAACTCTGTTTCAATTCGACACGTAGCTAGTGAGGGGAAACGCTTAATAATTTTGGCATTCGGCGCTATAACATTCACCAAAAGCCTACGATCTTCATCAGGTCATCTGTTAAGCGGCGTTTCACACTGTTCTTTGCTCAAAAATGGTCTCCATTGAAGAAATTTTCAGCCCTAACGACCATCAGTTCTTCGTGCTAACGATATGTACCGCCGCCACTTCCCGCAAACCCACAGGGCTACCTCGGCGGCTTTTGATCTAATACGGATTTCCTCATTCCTGATCTCTTGGTGACACACTGGAAGTAGATCTGTGTCTTCAGACACTGATGTATGTTGTAAGGCAGCTACACTAAGATTACAGTCCCAGGTCATCCCGCCATCTCTTTCTGGACCTACCACGCTAACGCTTTCCACTATCGGGGACCCAATAGGTCGTACGATTAAAAATAATGTACAACCATTATTTTAGTAAACAATATTTTTTACACCTTTTAGTTCCACTAATATTTTCAATATTCGGAAGATTATTCAACTTTTTGCGGAACACAGAGTGCCCGCATGCCCGGACATCACTACGGCGCTCCTTTTTTATTTGTCTACCCCCGTCTGACGTATCGTAATTGTTGTTTGTTCTCTGGGGCATTAATTAGTGTTGAAATACGATATTTTTGGCTATTGTTCGAAGGGAACGCCGCTGCAGATTTTCCTAGCGTCCATTCGGTTGGCAATGCAAAATTTCGCAATTAAATTTCTGATTGCCGATATTTCGTTGTTATTGCTTTTAATTAAGGCCAGTGGCTACAATCGTGGAATAGTTTATTGGTCGGTTTTTTGTTATATTCGAACTTGTGCTCAAATGGTCTCATCCTGAAATAGGTTGCTGACATAATGTTCCGAAACTGTGTGACAATACTTTACGACTTTGGTTTGTTTTTTTGAGATAACGTTTTTTATGTTTAACTTTAAAACAGCTATTATTATCATGTACCCAGTCGTAGCCTTCATTGAAACATTTTATCTTAGAATCAATTTTTTAAAGATAGTAAAATACCAAGTGACCCAACTAAACTTTAGAAAGATTTTGTGTGTATTCGTTTGGTTTTGCAATTATCAAAACTATTTATAGACTTATTTCAAACTCGCCTATCATAGAACTCAGTGCTTGCATCATTTCTATTCCACCCAATTTCTAGTTGGTTTTGTGCTTCGAGATTGGAAATGAGTTAAGTGGAATTGCTGTGCCCATTGAGAACAACCTCAATTTCAAATAACTGGATCAAATGTGTTTTTTTGGTTGGGTATTCAATATAGTTTCATCAAAAATATTATAAGTTCGGTGCGCTTGGTATAAAATATTCTGTTCAAGATTCCTAGAGTAAATTATATAGCAACTATCTTCCTGTATTTTCCTTTATCGATATCGTAAAAGCTGTCATTAATTCGAATGCTGATTCGAAATAAATTGCCAAATAGTCGAGATTTTACAGTTATTGCTAGCAATTAAAGCTTGTTGAGTCAGCAAAACGATCCTCATGAAATAGTTTGTTCGATTTAATTGAATTTTCTGTGCTACCTGTGTCCGAATACGTAGCTCATTATTTTAATTGGCATGACATTATAGCCTTTGTATTGGTGAATTATTGAAAGTCATTATTATGGCACTTGCGCTTCAAGTTTTTGTTCTGTTTCATGGTCCGATTGTTGATTATCGTATTGATATTGTAAGTGTTCATGAAAATGATTATAATAAATTATGTGTATTTAATGTGATCAATTTTTCCACCGTTACAGCCTTCTTGTGAGCACTCTTACCATCTTTGCAAGTGACATATGGCACAATAGGAGGTGAGTTTTGGTCTTAAGGTTATTAGGGGTTTCCCTAATACGCACACATTTTTCCCATCATGAATGTGTTCGCAACCCTTCAGGTAGTTACTATATTATAATATTTTTAATAAAACTCTTCAGCTTCGAACTGTGCTTAGAATGTTCGTTGACTTCACATGAGAATTTGAATAGCAAATTAATTTTCATTTCTAAAGACTCGCGCTACGAAGGGTTCTCTTTACAATATACGTCGGTTCTCTTCCTATCCTGTCTGCAACCGTCGTGAATGGACTACATAGTTTTTGACTTCCTGTAGTTTTAACAGTTTTCTGTAGATTAATGAATTAAAACCGAGTAAAAGTAGATGAAACACTTCTTGATCCATGAGTATTCGGGCAATTTACATTTGACGTGGCCAGGCATATAGCCTGGCCTCCTCCTAATGTAAATTGCCCGTTTTGCTTTTTTTAACAACAGCTTATATGAACAAGGAAAGACATGGATGCTTTGTCAGGTCAGTACCATACACGCTCTGGGGTAAGAATTGGTTTTATATTAGGACTCGTTCTGTTTCCCATACTGCTGGATATGGGAAAACGTTTTCTAAAGTTAATTTCACACACAGCTTTCACAGCTGAATCCTCCTCTTAATTTCCTTTATAGAATGCAGCGACCAGATTCAGTGCGATAAGTACAAAACTGTGGTACTCACTCTAGAATGGTTCCCATCCACAAAGAACTCTGCCTCAGTCCTGCCCACGCCCTGCCCGACAGCTGGCGCGCCGAATACGTCCATCGTTCCCGGAGCTGAACTGAGAGCGTCCGCGCGTCCACACTCAGTGAACTGCCGGACGCAGGAAGACACGCGGGTGACAGCGACCAGTTTTGGAGCGAAAAGTACTAAACTGTGTTACTCACTCTAGAATGGTTCCCATCCACAAAGAACTCTGCCTCAGTCCTGCCCGCGCCCTGCCCGACAGCTGGCGCGCCGAATACGTCCATCGTTCCCGGAGCCGAGCCGAGAGCGTCCGCGCGTCCGGACTCAGTGAACTGCCGGACGGAGGAAGACACGCGGGTGACAGCGACCAGTTTTGGAGCAATAAGTACCAAACTGTGTTACTCACTCTAGAATGGTTCCCATCCACAAAGAACTCTGCCTCAGTCCTGCCCACGCCCTGCCCGACAGCTGGCGCGCCGAATACGTCCATCGTTCCCGGAGCCAAGCCGAGAGCGTCCGCGCGTCCGGACTCAGTGAACTGCCGGACGGAGGAAGACACGCGGGTGACAGCGACCAGTTTTGGAGCGATAAGTACTAAACTGTGTTACTCACTCTAGAATGGTTCCCATCCACAAAGAACTCTGCCTCAGTCCTGCCTGCGCCTTGCCCGACAGCTGGCGCCCCGAATACGTCCATCGTTCCCGGAGCCGAGCCGAGAGCGTCCGCGCGTCCGGACTCAGTGAACTGCCGGACGGAGGGAGACACTCGACGGCCAAGGCGGAAGAGGACGTATGACCGATCGTGGGACACACCTGAAAAGAATTTAATATGTTAGATTTCATCATTTTAATCATAATCGGTAGAACTGATTTCAAATGTTAGAATCTTAATTTGGATTTCGGCCCAAACAGCTAGTTATCTTTGGCCACACGCGTTGCTCAAGTATTTCAAATATTATGTATAACGACAAATTTTGTTTCAGAGTCACTTACTGCCACAATCTGTAGTAGTGGTGTCTGTTACCAAATTTAAACATATTCAAGTTGAATTTACCTAAAAAAGACATTGCTAAAACTTTAACTAACTATTTCAAACTAAATCGCCTCGCCCAAAGTGCTGTTGTCTAAAAACAAAAAAGTAAAAACAAACTCAGTGGTAGCTCAGCGGGAACAACCTCTCTCCGAAGTCCAATTTCAACTTTGCACCAATGAGTTCTACCAAACTTGTGCTGTAAAATAGCGCGAGTATACTATCGCGAAGCAAAACATTGAGCTCAAACTCCGCGCTCGTGGAATTATCTTACGAGAAAGAGCAACTGAAGTTATCCAGTCAGTGTTTATGTGGATATAAGATAGTTTTATCAGTTTTGGGAGCGTAGACTTAAACACTGACAAAACAGATGAAATTTCATTTTATATTAATTGTATTTTCATTTCGGTCAAGACAAACAGATTTTTTACTGCTTTAAAACCATTTTTAGTTATTAGGAACAAAGTTTTGCTGAGATTAACAACATTATTTTCTAAGTATCTTTTTATATCTAACTCATAGTGTAAAGTTGGATAAGTAACTACCAAAACATTTTAAGTGTTGTCGAAAAATTATATATTTTATTTTAACCATTGAAATCATAACAACACGCAATGAACCTTATTCTATTTAAGACATAAAATATTAAATTTTAAAAGAACCCTGAAGGAAAGGAAAGAGATCAGGGATTAAATCAAACCCATAAATAATTACAATCTTTAAAAATAGTCAAGTAATTTATGCCTGGAAAATAAGACAAGGTTTGTAGACAGCAGTCTGTATTTTACGCAAACATGGTCTCAAGAGATAATATTATTCCTACTCTATTTGAGATAATGACTAATTAAATGGAATTTCATAATTAAATTCATGGTACCTACACGTCTATATTAAATTCAGACAAAATTTGAATTTGCATGTTGAAACTAACCATAGAATTGGGTTAACTAGTCCAGTCATTTAAGCTTAAATTAGGTAAGAATCTCGGAATTCGAGATACCCAGCTGTAAGTCTGTAAATACTTGTATATTGACACCCTAAAAGTTGTCTCAAAACCTACATATGGTAGGGTGTACGCAACTGTCAAATTTCAAGGTCAAATGACACAAAAATCGATTTTTTGTAAATATCTCATTTCCTTTGGGTTTTTTGCTATTTGTATTTATTATCAATATTGTAGAATACAAAATTCTCTACAAATTTTGTTTCAAAATTTTTTTCATACGGTGATTCGTTTTCGAGATAGAGGGCGGAGAGCGCGCGGTCACAGCATCAATTCAGGTCAACCGGTGCCTCCGGTCAAAAACTTAAAAAGTGAAAAAATGTGAAAAGTCTCGATCATCTTCGTTATCTGCATTACGTCAAGTCCACAGAACTTAATAAAGCTGTGCAGCTTTCAAATATTCCACCAACAAGTGCAGCTGCTCATCAACATTGTAAAAACAACAACGTTGTCGAAAATCGTTTCGCATTGCCCAACCCCATACCTGGGGTTCCAAATCATGCCCTAACCAAGTTTGAACTTGATAATATACACGTTGTTGTTTTTACAATGTTGATGAGCAGCTGCACTTGTTGGTGGAATATTTGAAAGCAGCACAGCTTTATTAAGTTCTGTGGACTTGACGTAATGCAGATAACGAAGATGATCGAGACTTTTCACATTTTTTCACTTTTTAATTTTTTGACCGGAGGCACCGGTTGACCTGAAGTGATACTGTGACCGCGCGCTCTCCGCCCTCTATCTCGAAAACGAATCACCGTATGAAAAAAATTTTGAAACAAAATTTGTAGAGAATTTTGTATTCTACAATATTGATAATACATACAAATAGCAAAAAACCCAAAGGAAATGAGATATTTACAAAAAATCGATTTTTGTGACATTTGACCTTGAAATTTGACAGTTGCGTACACCCTACCATATGCAGGTTTTGAGACAACTTTTAGGGTGTCATTATACAAGTATTTACAGACTTACAGCTGGGTATCTCGAATTCCGAGGTGAACTTACTATAATGACTGGACTAAACGGTTTAATAAAAGCAGTCGTTATATTTTTTTATGTTTTCAGATTATAAAATTCACTTTATTTTCCTTTCTTCCTAGAAAATAATGTTTTCATTAACCTGTTTCCCGCTAATGAAGTTTTATGAAATCTCAAATGGACTGGAAAGAGGAGAGAGGCAGACAAATTGCTTCGTAAACAGCCGTCTAGCTTGCACTCGGTTCTTCCTTCGCAACTTTATAATTCCGGCATCTATTCCGTATTTGAATTCTTATTTGTTTAAGTTCATTCTTCCAGGCTAATATTTGCTTAGAACTGTTTATTTAAAAATAAAAACTTGGCTTGAAAAAGTTCAATATTTAGATTTATCTCTTTATTAAGAAATGTTACTGGTAAGCAAACATAGATGTCGGCCGATGGTAAGCGAGGTTCCACTATCAAGCCATGAGCAAGAAAGAGCCAAAAGTTTATGGGATGACATTGAAAGTTGCCTAATCGGTGGCAAGCCGATTTTATTTATTGACATTTTTGGCGTTATCTACATGTCGCCATAAGGAATAACATTCATTGCTCCATTACTACATTTCATTTATACAAAAAGACGAGGAGTTAACATATCTCCACATTTTGCAATGCCTTGGAAGGAAAAATCTTAGGATTTTTTTAACAATATCCCAACACCCCAATACCCAAACCTATGTATAGTTTAAATATTGGCTAGTTCTATAGCTATCGTTAATTTAGCGGCTTTCTGTGCTAAAGATAGTCTGGTAGGTTGTGAATAATTCATAGTCCACTATTATACTAGACTACTAGCCGCAACACGAAATTATACGATTGCTACTATAAACACTTTATGTGTACGACGTAAATGTTATGACCGCTAAAGTTTATTTACATTCGTTATCTTTGTCGCAACGCTGATTCACAAAACAACCGCAACGCTCAATTGAACATTATTCTGATTCTTGTTTTTATAATTCCGAGAACAATGAGTGCAAACAAGCCAAGTGGATAAGTACCTTTAATTAATGACACGCCTACTTAAAAGTCCCACTTCGGAAAACAATGTTTAATTTTCAATAAAACTGTCGGGATAATGTAACGTGTATTTTGAAAATCACATGCAATGAGTCTCATTCATTGGCCAATATTGTAGGGAACGACCAAAATGAGACAGCTATAATGATTTTCGTCTTTACTCACGTGTTTTTGAATTTAAATTTGGAAAACAAGTGCAACTGAGCGATTAGTCCTTAAATTGATTGTTCTTTTATGAATAACACGAGTATTTATTGTTTAAATTACTCAAGCAAGAATTTATGGTTTTTCTTCTGGCCCTTTGAGATATTAGGCCGTGTGGTCGATGGACAACATAGATCAACACGTTATTTAACTGCACCTTTTTTAAAGTCCAAGTAAATACCGCCATAAAATTCTATTTTCATGGAGGTTTATGTACTCAAAATATCTGCACAATTAAGTTTTATTTTATCCATCTTCATAGTCCACAGTTCAGGCAAATCTAGACCGTGGCCCATATTTTTGTAGACATTGTCTTTTGCATCAATTATATACATATCTACATTTTGTTAACTAAGACTGAGGTGCAAAGTTCAAACTAGTATAGTTATATTTAAACACGTCTGTTAGGGAACACCAAAAACCGAAAAATTGCAAAAGAAAAACCCGACCGTGAAACAGAGTGAAGTTTGTTTACATAACGAGTGAGTCAGATACCGCGAGTGTAGTGAACTCGTCGGCTGCCAATTGGCAATGTTACAGCACCAATAAACAATGTAAGTACTGTATTGTTCTATTTTTATCTCCGAAACGACAGGTGTAAAGTCCACTTAGTGAGAAAGTGAGAGTGCGGATTGCACAATTTTCTCTAGTAAAACAAATCTTGAGATAATCGTGGAATATTGTGAACTTAGTGTAAAGTTGAAAACTAAATGATTTTGCTCAATACATATACACACGTACAAGTTATACATAATTTGTGTGGAGACACCAAAACTCAACGTGAGCACCCAGACGATAGGCGCTTAAACATGTGATATGTCACTTACTCGCAAATGGCGGCAGCAACAAGAAGGGAAGTGACAAAGCGATACAAAAGTTAACGTGTTGTTGGAGAGCTGTTTAAGTTTACATGAATAAGGGGGTTAAGCTTGTATGATTCAGGCGGTTTTAATAGCTTCAAGACAGCCTTAGTTATGAAGGTTGCCTGGTGTTGCTATTCAAAGATGTCTTGACCGCAGGGGAAATGAAACGTCAACACAGTTGGCCACACACATCTGTCCTACTATCTTATGTAGTCTTCTGAACAAATCTATAGTCCGTTCACGTTAGGAAGCAGTGACTTTTAAGTTTTACACTGCCGCACACAAAAAAACTCAGATCCACAACCTTTGGGTTCGAAAGTATGCGTTCAGCTAGTCACTGTGTACTTGGCTTTCTAATAAGGAACGATTTGATTGGTAAGGGGGCGTGCTAGGTCAAAGGACAAGAACAAGTACGAAATCACTGCGTTCTTAACACGAACGGACTATTGGAATTCTATATGTTATCAAACGATAACGACCATTGTACTCTATCACAGACTAAAATTCGCAAGAAGGTTGCTACTGGGACGGCTATGCCGGCTGTTACGTCATGTGGAAACTAACTTGTACAACAGACGACCTAATAACCTTTCTAGATTCCAATCGATCAGTGCTTGTGACGTATGTACATACAAAACTAGATGTTAAGCTATACACGTCAGATCGAGGAATTGGATGGGTTACTGAAATTCCGTAATATTTTTCGGCCATTTTCGAGACAAGGAAGGCTTGTTAAGTTAGTTCCGGCTAATAGCGACTGTTAGGTTCTGTCACTATTTGGAGAAATAAATTGATAGTGGTAGAGCACACTGATGAACAAGATGAACTGATCAAATGAAAGATGCGTCTTTCTCCAAATTTTACACGGTGGTGAAAGCTGAAACCGCTGGAGGCAGATCATCCGCTTCAGGTGCAACCCCGAAGCTGACCAAGATTCTCAGATATGAAGGACCAGGGGGGCTAAAACGGCAACATTTAGATGATTCATATTATGAAAACATCTAACTGACGTTTCATCTAGACCGCGGTCCGTTTCGAGTCAAAAGTGAGTAATAGCGCGCTGACGTCGCTCACGTTCATACAATTTATCAATTCGGGGCGCGTGTGAGCGCGCTGTTACTCACTTTTGACTCGAAACGGACCGCGGTCTAGATGAAACGTCAGTTAGATGTTAGATGATTCATAATATGAATCATCTAAAATGTTGCTGTTTTAGCCCCCCAGGTTCTATAACAGCATTGCATCCAACTGTTAGGTTCTTACTTCGGTTACAACTAAATCCGCACTGGAATATGGCTGTACCTCATGATTGCGGAAAACGTAGCCATAAAGGGGGTGGATGGTTTTATATCTGTCAAGACACTGTTATTATAGCACACTGTTATTAATACTTACACTGTTATTATACTGTCTGTTATATCTGTCTGTTTTTTTTCATACAATGCCATCTAACCTCAAGTTGTACAAACTTTTAGTAAATATGTAGAATACTAGTCACTATAGGAAACACCCAGACCAACGTAGATTAAACCCGTGAATTTGTAGTCACCAATTCCTAATCTTTACACCTAATCCCTGAACTACATTTAACAAATGGTTTCACTAATAAATACAATTATCTGACACAAGGAATATTGAACTGTCTAAAATTATACCCACACCACACCAGTGTACACAACTCGGCATAACGATTGCAATTAGGCCCACCTTAAACTAATGGTTTTGTTTTTCCCGCTTCTAGAAAGCTCTCTCCTTAATTTCTTTTTTCTGCGAGAGGTATTGTGTGTAACGACAACATTAATTTGCCCTTGTTACGTGCACAGGGTTTCACGTTTGCTTTTATAGGAGGGCTTTCTCATTATTTTGGACGTAGGTCAAGATTGGGTGTCGATAAAGTTAACAGATTTCTCAGGGAAAATGACACATAGCGCAGTTGACATTGATTGAAATTACGTTATGTTATGACTTGCTGCTATAACCATTAAAACGCATCATAAGGCGTGTATTTACTGACTCACAGGATCTGAGGTGTTAGGTTCTGTATTATTCTCCTAATAAATAAAAGATGCCAGCTTTAACACATACAAAATTCAAGCAGTTTTGCTGAACAAGCGATTTACTAAAATTTAATGAAAGTTAGCAAATCGTACAATAACTTGGTTGGGAATCGCTACCCTAATCACCATTCTTTATTTTGACGACAGATTTGGCGTGTTGAGAGGAAAAATTGGCTACTACACCAAAGGTCGCAGGTTCGATCCCCGCAAAGTAAGTACAAACATTGTGTGTGCATGAACATCACTGACAACGGTTTGTCTAGTAAGTAACCTATAGTTCGAGCTTTAATTAGCTCTCTTTAGGGCTAAAGGGCGCTGTGTGGAATAATGTTCAGGGATATTTATTACTATTATTTATGACAGCCACTGCTGTACGTAGGTTTACCTAGCTTTTATTGAGATTTCAGGTTGCTTATAATATTATCTGTCGGTTTAAAGAACTTTATGCTCATAAAAACATTTTAGTTCACTTATAATGAGATACATAAAAAATTACAATATAATTGTTTGTTAATATAGTAATAATTTACCTCTGATCTGTACTTTCTTAAGGCTTTAAAAACACTGGCAGCGCAAATTTTATTTTGTTTTCTTGGTACCTACGAGTACTCTGAACAGAGTTTTCCTTTTATTTCCTTTTTCTCCCCTGAAACCCTACATTCACCTACTCCGATAATCATTCGACTGCGAAGAAAAAGCTAATTGAACAGACATGACCTAATTGTAAAACTAATGCAAACGGAGCACAAAACGATGTTTCCCCAAAATAAATCGGAGCGAGGTTAACGATTTGTTTCGCAGAATAATACATTTGTGTATTGTTGTTGTAATCAACTAAACATAAAATTCATACTCCTTCATGTTATTGGTATACTTTTTCGTTTAGAAGTTGGTCACGAAAACACAAGACACAACTTTAAACACAAACCACACAATTTAAACTTCCGTGTGCATGACCATAAGTGTATATAGGTATCATGAATGTATTCGCAAAAATATGTTTAAATATGTTATAAATTCATAACATATTATAAGCTACAATAACAGCTACGCTAACATATAACATACAAACTAGGTCTATTTTGTGGCGACATGGCCCCTACGTGGAATAACGCTAATGATATTTTTTTTTATTTTCTTATGAATTTACAAAACCAAGCCCCAAGGGTTTGATTTCCTGGAGGAAACTACTAGCACTACTGGAGTAGTGCTACCGAATAGTTGACCTTGAAATTAAGTTACACTAACTGTAGAAGGGAAGGTGACCCCAAAAACCACCTCAGTGACGACATTAAGACATCAGGAGAAACGAAAGAAGAAAATAATTAGGAGAGACAGTGATGTTAAAATTGAAAAAAACTATTATAGTATAATACTTCATTTGAATAGGTGGTTAACCCCGTTCCGACGTCTTCTGTTTTGGTAGGCAGGATCTCTAACAATCATGGGAATTAAGCAATCCTTACAAAACATTGAAAAACTTTTAAAGTGAAGGTTTTGAACTTTGACCATTTGTGCAAAAAAAACAGATAAAGTATCACAATACTAAAAGCTGTATTGGAAAATATATATGTAAAAATACGATACTCTACAAAATAAATACTGAAACATCTATTAGAAGAAAATATTTAATACGCGCCGTTTAGTATAAATAAAATTACGATCTGAATGTAATATATTGCGAAGTGAAATGTTTTGCAATTTTTCTTTCGGCTACTCATGTTATTATAAGATGAATAATACAGACACTTTCGTTACGTTCAGTATTTCTAGGACAAACATGTTATTTATATATAAGCATCTGTTTCAAATGCTCAAGAGTACGTTGACCTGGCAAAGGTCACAAATGGCTAAGAATATTTTGTTTAGTTCAGGATCAAAATATAAGTACAGTAATTTTGAATTGTGAACACTTCCGAATCACATAACAGACATAGATGGGCACAAATAAAAAAAACAAAATCCAGATTTTTAAAGTAAGGGTTAGACTGTTCAGTTGTTCTCGGGGACAATGTATCGTGTAGCGGCAATCGGAGGGGCCACTAACGCGGTCTGACATCACAAATGCAGGATTGTAAAGTCTTAGGAATTGAACTTGTTTCTTAATTGGGTAAAACTTATAGGACTTACAGGTTTGCCTTTAGAGGGCTAGGGAGCATAGGTACTCGCCGCGGTAGAGATATATAATGAACATCACATTCTTGAGACTTGCAGGATTGTTTTATTGTAGTTTATTACAATACATTACAATAAGGTCGGAGAGATGAATAATAAAATAACACTCAAACTGAAAATATAGAAATTTAGACGATTGTTTCAATCAAAAATGAAAGTTCTGCAGACATGCAGAACGAAATTCAAATTTAAATTTGAAATACAGCTAAAATATATTTTTATGTACGGTAGACTTGTACGGAGTTTTCAGCCATCCTGGAGGTTGTGCAGTTCACGAGACTAAAAGTTAACGGCATCGTTACAAGACTAAGGTTTCATAAAGTACTAACAATATTATGACCCAAAATTGTCGAGACTGATAACATAAATTAGTATTTTAAAAATAATGTCTATAATTTAACGTCACTATTTTGGCTACTGAATTCTCCAAATATCATTTCAGGTCGCTTTTCCTTTAGAAATCAAGGCTGCTTCTCGTAACCATAGGGGTGAGCCAGACAATTTTATTTACGTACAAATTGACATCAAGCCTCTTTTGTTCCGCGCCCACGCACGTGACTAAATTGACTGCGTTTTGTCAGTACCAGTGTCGATACCTTTTGAATTCAGTTACTACACATTTGGATTTAATAGGATATTCTTGCCGAAAAAAGAAAAATATCGTCTGAATCTAGAATTCAGTTTGCCACAATTTTCAAATCAGTTCTCTATGCCATCAGCGATAATCTTTTTTAGATAATTCTAGTTTTATTTTCGCGACATCAAGTAGCTAACATCCAGAACCAAGATTCAATCTCCTGTATACTAAAATTTATTTAAATTTGTTCAGCAGTTTGTTCACATGAGGTTTAGATTTCATTTATGTTAATTTGCTGCTCTATCGTACGTACCGTAGTTTTTTGTATGTTTTGATTCAGTAAGTTTTGAACCGGAGTAATTCTTAACAGCCTCCACAGTGTGAACTAGTATGTTCTCCTCGTGCAAACAATAGATCAAGAATGTGGGGGTGTACTAACATACAACAAGGTATTTTTGCTGAATCTCACATGACAGCAAATTTTATTAGAGCGCTTACCAAACGTAAAAAGCCCCGAAATTCGGTCGGAGCATCGTAAGAGCAGGAAATTCTCACGTTTCCATAAGGCTTTTGGTAACACTACCTCCAAAGCGCTTTTGTGAATCCAATACGTGGCCTAGAATGGGGGGAACGGATAATTTCGACGTCACCAGACGCGCCTTGATAAGAAAATGGGGAGTAATCATCTATTATATCGTCTTGTTACTTCGGCTTTTTTGTTTCCTGTGATTTTTTCTCCGTAATACGCATCATTTGTAAATAGGCATATATTTTTGCCCTATGTTCTTAACACATTTATGCTTATTGGTAAGTAATAAAAGCGCAATAAACCCTGTTAGGCCAGTAGAAATCGACACTAAAAAACCCTAAATTCGCAAAGCACGATGTAGTGCTGCATTTTTGATATGTTGTTTGGATCAGTTAGGGTGATGTAAATCCCAATTTGCAACTTCGAAAAAGTTGTGCTCGCTGCGCACCACGTGATAAACTGAGAAAATTTGGGTCATTTTTCACTTTTTGCTCTAAAAGTCATAAACTATGCGTTTCCGACAAGTAACATTCACTACATAAATAAAGTTAATTAAATTTGCAACAATTTAAGTCTAACCGCAGCTCTCTCAACCTTATAACAACTAAGCTGTGGCCTTTCAAAGATAGTCAGTTGTTCCCGAAATATTTAAATTAATGCCACGTTTTTTTACTATTACCACTGTACTGTCACCTTCCTTGATTGCCAGCCGACATACAAGGCAGACTCCCGGTGGAACCGACATTTTTACATGAATCACTCACAATATGCATATCAAAACATAAGCTGGGAGTACCCCACGCGGTGAAGGCGGTAACAGTGTAAACTGGCTAAAACTCCCATCAACTAAACAAATGCCTTCGGGCTTATGTTTTGGTTTTGATTTTCGCACAAGATAGTAATTGGAAGTAGCCTAACGCAGGGGAGCAGCCAAAAAACTATTATCTTATTAACGCGAACGAAGTCAGGCTAAATAGTCATAAAAATGACTGTTCCACCGGGAGTCTGCTTTGTGTGTCGGCTGGCATTCAAGGAAGGTGACAGTACAGTGGTAATTGTAAAAAAAACGTGGCATTAATTTCAATATTTCGGGAAAAACGAACCATCTTCGAATAGCCACAATTTAGTCGTTATAAAGTTTAGAGAGCTGCAATTAGGCTCGAATTGTTGCAAATTTAATAACCTTCATTTGTGTATTGCATGTTACTTGTCGGAAACGCATAATTTATGACTTTAAGAACAAAAAGTGAAAAAAGTCCAAAATTTTCGCAGTTTATCACGTGGTGCGCAGCGAGCACAACTTTTTCGAAGTTGCAAATTGGGATTTACATCACCCTAACTGATCCAAACAACATACCAAAAATGCAGCACTACATCGTGCTTTGCGAATTTAATGTTAATATCCACTGGCCTATGTGTTGTATACAGATAGAAGTTTTGATAAAGTTTATGTAGGGTAGGTATGTTTAAGAAATTATCGTGCCTAATAATAACTAATTTTTCAAAAGAATTCATAACTATCAATATAGGTTATAAGTTCTCGCAGCAATAAGTGGGTGAAGATGCATTAATGTAGCATGACTTGAATAAAGGTTAGTGTGAAATTGGTTAAATATCTAAGAATTGAGCTCTTCATGTTTATTAATTTTGACTTCAAATCTGGATATAAATAACCTAAAACACTCAGATAATGACAAGCAACAGTGGACTTTTGAGTGTTCCGTTTATAGTGACAAAAAGAGAGCTTGCTGATCTGTCAATTTTGTATATAGAAGCGAATGTATTTCAAAGAAGTTAAAATTGGAATGAAAAATACACACATAATTCCGTCTAGCGCCGATTTCACCATACGAGACCATAAAAGTAATAAAACAGTCGTACTTCAGCACCCAGCATGCTCTTGCTCTCGTAAAACGCTAACATAATTCCACCTTTCATCGATTGCGTTCTTTTGGATAGCACCTCGTAACGAAAGAGTATTCTTGAGGTTACGTCAGTAGTGTCACATGCGTCAGCGCAGGGCTGGCGCTCCGATTACTCACCGCTTGGCAGCAATCTGGGGCAGCCGTGAAATGCTCCGAGGATTTGAATGAAGAATTGATTGGTTCTGTGACCGGCTTCTTGGTATACTGGAGATTAACCTGTTACATTTATATTTTAGGGCGTTTTATTTTAGGGTGTTCAGCAAACAATTCGCATTAAGCTCAAAAATGATTAGCTATTTCAAAAGAAAATTTAGTTGAAAAAATGAATAATGATTCTAAAATGTTCTGGATTTTATAATTTCGTTGAAACGAATGTACCAAAAAAAACGTGCTCAATTGCGCTTTAGGTTTTTTAAATGGTAAGTATAATATTTTATCCCTCAAAGCAGTTACATGATAATTATTTAAATGACTCATTTTTGTGTTCATGTCTTACTTTTTTTAATAGTATTTAGATTTTTAAAGTTTCACTTGGACTTTAGGCCAGTGGTTTATACATTTTTGATTCGTGTTTATATTTTAGAAAACATCGTCATTGAAATGAATCCTAATTCATATTCATTTCTCAATGTGAAAACTACCTTCCTTCTAGCAATGCGAAAACGCCTATTAGGGCCGGCGCCCACTATCGGCAACGGCACGCTTCAGGCTTTTAAGGTGGCAAATAGTAATATACTCTAACATAATGGCAATAAAGTAGAAAATGCCGAAACAGAAACAGAACAAATGCATTTTGTTTTTACGAGAACACATCACGCAAATTTCTACTTTATTGCCATAATGTTAAAGTATATTGCTATTTGCCACCTTAAAATCCTGAAGCATGCCGATGCCGATAGTGGGCGCCGGCCCTTAGCAACTTGTTTACATTCCTGCCGTGACATGTCCCAGTTACAAACTTATCGGCAACATCTGAATGGATGTTTACTACGTACGTGCCGCCATCTTGTTTGTCGGCTGTAATAAATAGCGCCATCTAGTTATGTCACCCGGACACGGCTACAAGAGTTCTTGCTGTTGGCTCGTTAGGGCCGGCGCCCACAATCGGCATCGGCACGCTTTAGGATTTTAAGGTGGCAAATAGCAATATACTTTAACATTAGAGCAATAAAGTAGAAATTTCCGTGATGTGTTCTCGTAAAAACAAAATGCATTTGTTCTGTTTCTGTTTCGGCATTTTCTACTTTATTGCCATTATGTTAGAGTATATTACTATTTGCCACCTTAAAAGCCTGAAGCGTGCCGATGCCGATAGTGGGCGCCGGCCCTTAGTCAACTTGGTATCGTGCTGCAAATTACAATGTGGATTGTTAGAACTTATTCATCTGAAATTAGTTATTTTGGTGAGACTCAGATACATAGCTTCTAACTTATAAGTAATCGATGAAATACAGGATATTATTTTCTTAGCCAGTTTCGTGGCCCAGTGGGAAAACACTGGCCAGAAACCCCGACTGGCTCCAGTTCAAAGTATGGCTGGAATGTAGGCTAAATTGTATTCATTGTAGAATTTGCGGCTAACTATTAGATTAAAACTAACTATTATAGAGAAGTAAAAACCCAAGCAATCCAGTTAACGGGTCTCCCTGAAGTCCACTGCTGACTTTGGAGCAGTAGACATTTATTATTTTTGTCTAAATATATTGATCTACAAAACATCTTTCATAAATCTATTTACGTCATACGGACACGGCTATAAGAGTTCTTCAACTTGGTATTGTACTGCAAATTAGAATTAAGTTTCTTAGTGACAAGCCTTTCTTTTACTGTAGAATCGCAGTCAGTCTGAACATCTTCTACCAAAACCCGTACCATCTGTAAATCTTCAAGTATACTAAACGGATAAACACATATTTCGAGTCTAATACGGAATGTCGACGGACAAAATATCGATGGACGCTGATACGATGCTACAAGACTGCGACTCACGTTACTACGAAGGACCATCACTACGAAGCCACTTTACTTCGATGCACGTTACCGCGAAAGGTTTTCACTGCGATAATACTTCAATGCGATGCAGATTACCGCGACAGATTGTAACTGCGAAAATGTTGGTCTAAGACGAATGTGAATTGTATACTTTTAACGGTAAAAGTTATTTCCAAACTGAATGACTATCTAAAAAAGTGTTACTTTGTCAAAAATTGGATAAAATGTTATGAAAAATAATTTTGTATTGCGATGGGTCGAGGGCAGAAATAAATATGGACATAACGGTAGGTATAAACCATATGTTGCCAGTTTTAAAGTTTGGCTCCGCCTGGTAAATCTCCGCCAATTGCTAATGCCCCTGGCCACCATTTTTGTGACGTATGTTTTGACATTTCAACGGTCAATACCGTTTGCAACTTAAGCTGTAAAGTACGCGAAATTGAAATGCCATGCACTTTTTCATTGTCATTCTTTTTCGTCATCTTCTTTTATTCGTTAATAACTTTTTAGGTTTTGTTGTTATTCTCCCTGTAGTCGGTCCCTCATATCTGAGGGTTGCATATGGAGCGGATTATCTGCCTCTACCGGTTTCTGTCCAGCGAATCTTTTACCACCGTGTAAAATTTGAAGGAAGACGAGTCCTTTATTTGATCGGTCCATCTTGTTGGCGAACGCCAACGCGATCGTTTGCTTTCAGTGTTCCCTACCACTATCAATTTCTCCAAGTTGCCGTTGCCTTGCCACGTTTTCACTCCCTAATCGTACCAATTGGATCTCCTTCCAGATGTTGTTGGAACGGTTCATACCATCCTTTGCCATGTTGAGTCGCCTTATTATTTCATTGTTGTTTTTGATTATTATAGTAATCATGCTTTCTTTTTAAATATTTTTACCAAATATAATTCTCGCTTTCTCCTAATGTTCTAACGTTTACTTGCAGTGATAAACAATTGTTAGGAACCATGAAGAAACACATGATTTGACAGCTTAAAATCTTCCATTTAAATTATTATAATGACTTACATAATTTAAATTGGTATCGTATTTAATAGTTTTTTTGAGAACTGTATTTTTTGGGGTCACGAGGTTTTTAGTTGACAAGGTTCCAGCGCATTAGCAATTGGCAAGGATTATATTAGTAAATGGCTGTGCCTTGGTGTAGAGGTTTTTTTTTTATCTTTCGAACGGTGCAAGCCTCATAACAAATTTATTAAAGTTTTCTTTGAAAAGGACTTGTCAATTCATTCAGCACAACATCATTTTAAAAAAACATAATTTTTTATCGTATTTTCGACAAAGTAACATTTCTTCAGATATAGATACATTTAGTTTGGAAATAACTTTTTCATTAAAAGGTAAGTATACAAATTCACATGAGACCAACATTTTCGCAGTTACAATCTGTCGCAGTAATCTGCATCGCATTGAAGTATTATCGCAGTGAAAACCTTTCGCGGTAACGTGCATCGAAGTAAAGTGGCTTCGTAGTAATGGTCTTTCGTAGTAACGTGAGTCGCAGTCTTGTAGCATCGTATCAGCGTCCATCGATATTTTGTCCGTCGACATTCCGTATTAGACTCTATTTTTTCTGGAATTGTTTATTCCGCTCTATACATAGTATCTTTTAAATCTGACGTTATCAACTGCGCAGTTAACATTCTTGGAATTTTCATCAGTCTGTTCCACTTTTACATAAAAACTGTTAATCGATTTTCTCGAAACTGCAAAATTAATAATTTATCAAAGAAGGGAAAATGTTGAAAGCTTATTCCTTATAGACTATAATTTATCATAATATAACTCAAAATACTTAAAAATATTTGATGTTTCCAGAGCGTTACTGAAATTAAATAAATAATTTTAGTTATTTCAATTACTAAGAGCTTACCTACACTGATTCTCAAACTATAACATTTCCGACCCCTAGTACCTATATTCCGCCCATCAGCGCTAACTTCCCGCAAATGACCCAAACTGTAAACCAATTTGTAGTATCTGTCGTCAAATCAATGATGGCCATCGGTTTGTTTACTCCGCAACCGAATTCGCCATTCTAGCGATTCTGATCATCGAGCAACAAACAAGGTTGTCACTTACACAGACGAATGGCTGTTTGCTCAGCCAAAATACAGTTTTGTTTGTTACCAGACTATAAATAAGCAGAGAAATGAGCCTCTTGTGATTGTTTGTTGAGCCACCTTCCGGTGTAATAAAAGAAAGTGACTATATTGAACGTCTATATCTGTAACTACGTGGATTTTAGTGATGCTGTAACTAGCTTCTTTGCAAGGATAGAGACGATTTTTGTATAGTGCTAAATTTCCCTGCCATTTAAACATATTTGTCCGTATGTAGGTTAGATACACAAATAGTGATTACAACAAACGTTTCAATAAGTGTTTTTTATGTAGGTTACCAAATAAAAGATAGGTATTCTGTCTCTCTTAAAATGTTAAATATCGGTGTAATAGACTAATAATTAAATTCTTACATATTTTCTTAATGCTTATTTTAAAGGATAAAACTCCCAGGCAGGATCTTTGTCGCTAAATGACCTACGAGTACTTATACTAATTACGCCAGCAGACTAGTCTGAACTTTGGAACCTTTGGTATTGAAGCAGATTGTGATGCGAAAGAAAGAAAGAACAATGAATGAAAGATGAGTGCCATGTATATAGTCTAAAATACTTCACCTAATACTCAAAAAAATACAATAAGTTCGAAGAAGTCATTAGAGTTTGTGTTTCTGTAATCTGTGACAAAAAGCAAAGTTCAAGTAATTAAATAAAATAATGATCAGCCTAAATGCGAATCAGGAAATTTTGTTACAGTTATCAAAGAACCTTTCAACTTCAAAGCTATTCATTCATTACACTTTACGACGTTCCAACGAGATCTTTGCTAATTTATATTTCGTATCAATTATATCACTGACTCCTTAAGCACGTTTTCAATGGGAATTTTCAATTACAATTTAACGAAACAAACATTTTGATGGATTGCGCCGCCCACGAAATCATTCTTTGATGGATTAAATTCTGAGCCAAACAGAATAATTGTTTGCGATACGTTTTAAAATCTATTAACGCAATTACTATTGATTGTTACAGATCAAATTAACTTCAAATACTAGTATACACAAACCTTCAAAGATGAAGGTACAGTGTCTTTTGGCTTCTGTGAATGTTTGGTTGTTATTAAACCATGTGTCACTGAATAAGCAGTTTATTCTTAAGTATACTATATTTATGTAAATTTTTCAAAGATTCTCATCTTTTTAGTACGTCTATGAAAAATGTGTGTAGGAGTTTGATAAATATTAATTGAAATTTGCGTTATGAAAAAATATAAACTAACTCTACTGTCTTTGGACACGAGAAAGCGGTGGGTTTTCCCTTTCCTTCCCACAGTCACCGTGTATTCAAATTCACAATGCAATTTTAGGTTTGTAAATGTTCCATTCAACAATAACAGTAGCCGACGTGGCTGTGTAGTGTATGTTGTGTTTGTTTTGTTATTTCACGGAGCGTGGCTTCACAGACGCTTATTTGTCCTGACTTATTTTTCTATATACCTTCGGTTCTGTAACGGTGACAATTGTTAATAAGAGAATGATTCGAATCAATCTCTCTCTCTCTCTTCCATGCTATATATCCCACATGGTGGTGGGGTCAGCTTTCCTTATTTTTCTTCTCCACTTCGCCCTGTCCTCGACATCGTGTTCAGAGACCTCACACTCCCTCATGTACTTCAGCACTACACCTTCCCACCAGAGGAAGACCCAAGACTTCCTCTGGATCTCCGATCGGGGAGAGAGAGCTCAATCAATAAAGTTAAAATATATTTATTATGGTTTTTGATGATTCAAGTCCATTGTGTAATTCAACCCTTAATTAGGGCATGCCTATTTTTTTCTCCCAAAAGACACTTCCCGAAACATAATATAGTGTACTAAGGCGGTCTCGTTTCCTGTCTATGCCGATAAGTGACTATTTTAACGCGCGAGTTGGCGAGGTGCCAGCGTGCGTAGGGCGCGTAGCTTCAGTAAGTCAATGGATCTCAAACTGTGGCGTGGGATGCTTAAATCATAGTGTGAATAATAGCACTGACTATTTATCGGATAAGATCGATTTATTTGAATCTTATGGCCAAAAAAATTATAAACTTGAGCATAAGTAACGTTTGGGTCTACATGTCTGATTAATGCTGGTATGACGCTTGATGCAATAGCAACAAACACACAGATTAACCACAAATGTTATGCTCAATCATCAAATTGTAGCATTAAAACCATGTACCTACCTAAGCTTTCGGAGAGTTTTTTTGAAAACACTATAAAACATCATTTTGCGAACGCTAGTAAAATTATGAATGTTGAATCATTTGAAACGTTAAAAATTTAAATTCTTAACACAAGCTTATTTCTTTTCAAAGTTTGAGAGCCACTACCTACAACTTGATCTCTCAGAACTCTCTCCCGCGGCTTTGATGTAGTTTTATTAATGACAGGTTTTTATCATTGTGCTTTTTCTATTTTAATGTTTGGTATTTTTGGTTTGTAGTTTAGTATTATTTTATGCGTTATTCACCTTGATCTTTTTTATTTCACCTGAAGCCGACCTCAGTGATACCTTATATCTGTGCCAAATAGGCATGACGAACAATTTTGAAATCTTCTTTCGTGATAAAGGTACACATGTATTGTATACTAAAAAAACTTTATTTCGGTTTCAAAGGTCAGTTTAACAAAGTTTGAGGACATTATTCTAGTATTTTATCAACAGCGCGCGAAAACGCTCGCAGGTGTCATGGCGTCCGTGTGACGTATTTGTAATGTAAATATCAAGTGTCTGTCAAACTCACTTGTATGAAATACGACAGTGACATTTGTTGATTTCCATTACAGTGACGTCATAGTGCGTGATTGACGTTTGAGTCAAAATGGCGAATTGGAGTATTTTATCCTTTTACTTTATCGAAAATCTGATTAATCTCAGATTTTAAAATCAAACTAAATGTGTCTTTTAAATCCTTTTAATATGTATTTTCCCCTAATGTATTCAAATCGTTGATTATTTGATACTGTCATCATGCCTATTTAGGTTTCGGAGAAAGTCAGTAGGATTGCATAATGTAACATTTTATAACTTATACTTTGGGGTTGCGTTCGTTTTTATGAATAATGGAGACAGTGTTTGTTGCAATAACTCCTCTGAAACGGCTTGACCGATTTTGATGAAATTTAATAATATGTATGTTTGATAAGTCTGAGAATAGGTCGTTATCTATTTTTTATACCTAACTTTTTCAACTAAAGTCTCGCGACTTCGTCCGCGTGGACTTGGGTTAAAAAAAAGTGGTATATCTCCATAAATTGTGGCCCATGTGCACATAATATCATATTGTAAAGTTTCAATAAAATCCATCCAGTAGTTTTTACTTGAAACAGGCAACACGGCACATCCACACATACAAACTTTCGCATTTATATAAGTATAATTTACCTACTCTGAAAGATCACACGATTCTGTTCCTGATTGTACTCACACATAAATGGATTCTTTAAATTCTATCCCTAACTACACAATTAGTCGTCAAGCCTATCCAATTGACTGTAATTGCAGTAATTTTTCAATTAATTGAAGCGTTCTTTGTTAGTGCAGACTGCAACCAACTCTGTGTAGTAATTGTTCATTATCAAAAGTCATAGATCCGTTTCGTTCTCATTGACTCTTTTCATCTTTTTTACTTTTATTCATTCATTGATAAACTCATGTTGGAGTTCATTTGAGTTGGCAACCTTTAATTGGATTAATTTGAGTTTCCACCGTAATATTTTATGCGCCAATGTTTTAATTAAACAAATAATTGGAATTGCATCATACATGGTCTTACAGCAGTTATCATTATGTGTCGTGTGCAAATAGCAAAAGTTCAATCCACGCAGAACCGTCATTATTAGAAAACCGTTAAATACCAATTGTTGTGAACAGGCATGAGTCATCGTCATGATCATCAGCCTATGTTGGTCCACTGCTGGACGTAGGCCTCCCCTAATGCGCCCCATCGTGCCATATCTTAAGCTAGACGCATTCATCTCCTACCACCAACCTTTCGTAAATTGTCGCTCCACCTAGCCGGAGGGCGTCCCACACTACACTTGCCGAAACGTGGTCTCCACTCGGAAGCAGGAGTCGTTAGAGTTCATTTCCCTCAAGATTATGTATACTTTCACCCTTGACCTTCACGTAAGACAAGAGAGGTTAAGCGAAAGCAAACACATGCTCTGTAATAACACTCGTAGTTAGGTACTTCATTAACTATGAAACCACAGACGTGTGTGAGTGTTTGCTTATTTCGTTAGACTTAATGCTCTTACTTAGCCACTAACGACCGTCTGAATTACAGCCGCAGACTAATTATGTACTAACGTCCAGTCGTCAGTTCATTATCTGGAGTCATTGACCCGCATTATTCTCCGTGAGCTCTTTATCACGTGGTGAGTGCGAAACGAATCATGTGTCACCCGCGCCTGTGAGCTGTGGCACAGTATAAACAGTAGGTTATCTATGGCCGCCCGCCGGGTTATAATCCTAGCGTCACAGTATAAACCATACAGTTAAACATCTACATACAAACGTGCCACTCTCGGTTTGAATGTGTGCGTGCGCGTCGCGCGCCGTGTCACGATATCACGCACACGCTAGCATAAAATAGGGAGGCACAGGGAGGCGGCGATACGGACGGGCTGTGCCGCGTGTCTGTGTGCACGCTAGGCTAATAACTCGGCGGGTGGCCTTAGATAGCCTACTGTATGGTTTATACTGTGCTAGCGTGCACACAGACACGCGGCACAGCCCGCCCGTACTGCCGCCACCTTATTCCCCCGTATTTTATGCTAGCGTGTGCGTGAAACCGAGTGCAAGAATCGTGCCGACATGGCGCGCGACCCGCACGCACACATTCAAACCGAGAGCGGCACGTTTGTATGTAGATATTTTACTGTTCTCTGTGTACTGTGCCCTTGAGCTGTGGCGACCGCTGACATTCAATTTCTGCGAACATGCATCTGTGTTTCGAATGAAATTGGAATGCTAAACTTGCTCATTGTGATAAGTTAACCACTGTTTAGTATTGAAGCCGTTCGATTGTAGGAATTTCACATTTCACTGATATAATCTATTTCTGGTAATAATTCAAACTATTAAAGTATAAATTCTGACATCCAGGTTCAGTTTGGAGTAAAGTGTACCTGTTGAGTTCTTAAACACCTAATTTAGGGAAAACTGTTACTTCAAAAAACAATATAGGTATTATGAGAAGCCCCAAGGGTTTAAACATTTCCCTTGGGGCTTTAATAAAACACAATAAAATAAACGTTGGTAAAACACAATAAAATAAGCCTAGCAAAACAGAACTACACTAACATCAAAGCCAATTACTTACTTCTTGGTAAAACGAAGACAAAGGTATATTTTGCTATTTGACAGCAAACTAGCTGATATTTTACGGCAGCATTATGAACATGATGATGCTATATTTTATCTCCTAAAAGAGTTTTATTTCAGTAGAATTTGGTAGCCGGATAAACAAACAACTGATGGTCTAGCTAGACAGTCAGTCAAAACCAAAAGATAAATAAGTGAAATCATTGGAACCTCAAAAGGCATTCTTTCTAACACGGAGTGTGTATGCCTAATTAACAAATAATACTAGATTCTGTCACAGTGTGAATTTGCCGTTGCTGCTGAAAAAAGTTAAACTATGTTGGAAATAGCCACCAACTGCACTGTAGTTGTTTAGCTTATCAATAATAAAAGTGGATATAAAGTGACTCTTCCTTTTATAGAAACTCAAAACTCTACCATTATTACTACTCACTTAACTTCCGAACTTAGGTTTTGCGCAAATGCACACCAATTAGTTGAAAAATGATTCCATTCCATTCCATTTTCGTTATAACTTCCATTATTCCAACTGCCCTCCACGAACTAGCTCCAATATTTTCAGCTGCAAATTCATCGACAAATTACGAAGTTGCACAAAGTTTTGCTCGCAACTAGTTATAACGTGGGAATGTAAATTTATGCCAAAACAATTTATTCATTGCCGTTACGAGAATAATTATGAGTACTAAATTCGTACAATGGGCAAAATTTATTCTTCGGGCCAAACTTTTGAGAGAGAGTTCCTAGTGAGTAAGCACCTTGCAACTTTGATGTTTATGCAGTCTTACGTCAGAAATCAGAACCCACACGTCACAGAATGCTTTCTGCTGTATTTGTGTGTTTTTTTTTGCATTCAGCCTTACTTTATGTTATTGCATGTAGTCAAATAAGCCACATTGTGCTTCTGATGGGATTTTTGTGGTATTTGACCAAATTACTTGTTTCTTCAACAAAATATAATCCTTGGACATCCACGCAACGCAATCTAGCCCCAAACTAAGTAAAACTTTTTCTATAGGAACTAAACAACGGATAAATAAAGTGACATACGTACATACGTTTTGATGTAACTACATATTTACTTGGTATACATTAAAAACTCCCAGCCAAACAAACACGTTCATGCACGAATGTTGCGGTAATCGATCCCTACAACCACTTGAATGGTGCAGCAGCTAACTTCGTATCCATCACATTTTATGGGTTGTCGATAATGCTCGAAGTTTTTTGTTGACATTGGGTTGGAAGCGATCGCCGACTAGCCACCCACGCCGGTTAGGTTGTGCAATCGGTAACCACTTCAAAATTGAATGGTGCATTTTCACAGTTTTCTGTTGCTAACGTACCACTATTTTAGTTTTCCATTCCTACAAATTGATATTTGCTCTAGAAGTAAACATATCGCTTCCATTCACTAAATACAAACAAGAAACTACCAAACTAGCAAAAGCACAAACTTACCGTAAACTTTCGACCACTGCGCAGGCGGTCTCCAATCCGGATAATGTTTTGGGAACTTCTCCCTTGTCCAATACGTGTGGAGTACCATCCGGTACACTGTCATCTTATCCGGATTGCACGCATCGGAGTCGCCGGGAGATGGCGCTGCCGCCGCGAGCGGCAACACTAGCGCCAGCAACAACCACGACATATCGATAACTTCGACACTCGCACAACACTAAACCGTCAACATCTCGTGTCACAACATTGCACTTGCTCTCCTTGTACCTGAAACAAGGGATGATATTTTTGTTCAAACATTTTGAATGGTAATTTATCCGTTAATTGAGCTGCATTCGCTCTTTTTTATTCTGAAGTGAGCAATAAAGTTGTTATAGTATAAACAAAAATGTTCCATGGGGTGCGTCCTGGCCCAGTGGTTCAGTGTGTGAACTTAATGATTCTGGTCAGAACATCCACTAACAGAACATCTATGATCACATTTTTGCTGCTATCTTTCGAATAAAAAATCCGAGTAACTTGGACACTTGCGACTTTTGTTTTTGGCAGTAGGTAAATAAATCACTTATTTTTATTATGGTTCTCGTAAGTTGTTAGTAAGGTATCAAAATTATCATTGACATTGTCTTCATAAAAATACAGACAGTTATTATGAAACTACTTCTTCTTACTTTTAAACTTCCTTCCCATGCTTCATTATGTTAATTTAGTTTACCAAAAAGAGCGTTCCTGCACGAGAAGGAGGTCATTGAACTGAACTATTTCAGTACCTGAATATCGTTCGGATCGCGGATCGCTGAAACGTGCTTAATGATAGATTGGACTGAATATGAGACCTGCACTCAGTGCGTTGACAGAGATTTTAACATTAATTATTCTTAGAAAGCTCTTTAGATCAATGTATCGGGACAGCGGTTGCTTTGGCCAACTGATTCGAAATGTGATTAATAATAGAGTCATTGTTATAGTAAGATATCGAAGCAAGTAGTGTAAAGTAGGACAGGTCACTTTAGTAAATTATATTTTATGTAATATCAAACTAACTTAACTTCAAATAAATTATTTTGAACATCACTCGTAGATCTGCGTTACCAATGAGAGACTTTTTTTATAAAAGCTAATAAACTGTAAAAAATCTCAACATACGTAATAAAATGTAGGGATTTTGCAAGTGAAATGTTAATTTGTAGATTGTGTCATGCTTAAGAATACCATTCATTTTCAGGTTGTAATTTAATTGAAGAAAAGGAAAGTGATTGAATCTTCAAGCGAATAATGGAACCATGCTGATGATTTTACGAGTTTTCAACTAGAAAGTTGGGTTGGGTTGGGTGATTTATGCACTCTCTGTTGTTTTTTATCGGATCACTGAAACGTGCTCAATGATAGATCGGGCTGAATATGAGATCATGCACTCAGTGCGTTGACAGAGATTCTAACATTAATTATTCTTAGAAAGCTCTTTAGATCAATGTAGCGGGACAGCGGTTGCTTTTGCCAACTGATTCGAAACGTGATTAATAATAGAGTAATTATTATAGTAAGATATCGAAGCAAGTAGTGTGAAGATGGAAGATTACTTTGGTAGATTATATTTCATGTAAATATTATTTAAAAAATATTTTATTGGAAGTTAAGTTCGTTTGATATATCAAACGAACTTAACTTCCAATAAAATATTTTGAACATCAAATTTGAACACAAATTACACCAACCTAGTTTTTTTTATAAGAGCTAATAAACTGTGGAAAATCTTAACATACTTAATAAATCGTAGTTATTTTGCAAGTAAAATGATTAAAGATTGTGTCATAATTAAAAATACCATTCATTGTCAGGGTAAAAAGTGTAATTTAATTGAAGAAAAGAAAAGTGATTGAATCTTCAAGCGAATAATGGAATCATGTTAATGGTTTTACGAGTTTTTAACCAGAAAGTTGGGTTGGGTTGGGTGATTTATGCACTTTCTGTTGTTCTTTATCAGCAATGTTTTTTACGTTGCTACGAGTATTACCTAATATCTCAGCTTCGAATGTTGTTCCGAAACGACACAGAGACAAGAATCGTTGTATAGAAAAAAAATATACCTATTTATAATCATTCAAGAAAATTTCATTAAACAGGCTTAAATAGTTGGCCGTTTTTATTCACCAGTCAGTGATTAAGAAGTAAATTGTAATAGGCCCTCGTATTACATAAATGTTAAATCTCATCGTGCTTGAGTGCGGAGCTTTTTCTGCCCATAAACAGTTTGCAAGCCTCAACTGCAATTAAAAAGGCTTAAAATTGATAACCCCCATATATTACCGTCGCCATACATTGTCCGGGAGCTCGAAAAATATTTAAATTGAACTACAAGCTCGCACACAACTCATTCGGGACAGTATGATCACATGCTCCGATCGCTTGAGATAATTTAATATGCAATAACCAAATTTTGAAGTTTAAAATATTACTTTTCAGTATTTTTTTTTATTTAGTTTACATTTACAGACTTTGTTTTTTTAAACATGAAACTTGTGTTCTAAAAGAATGGATATAAGCACGCGCTCACGCTCATGCTGTCTTGTAAAATGTTTATAGAACTAAAGGAGACAGCTATACTTCTGAGGGATGCTCAGCGTTGACTTGCGTTTGTGAATTCGTGGGTGAATGAACCAAATAAAGGATATGAAAGTTGTTTCTTCTGAAAAAACAAAGCAAAAACATCAAACTCTCAGGTTTTATAAAAGTTTTTATATGCTAACTACAATATAACAAGAAGAATAACTTGATTTCAAGAAATACGTTAAACGTTTTTCCACATCAGCTCAAATTTCAACTCTTTTCAAACAGTTTAACATGGAATTCTAGTCACGAATTCCAATCGTCTAACTTTAAGCTCACATAGAACGTTTTGTAAAACGTATTAAAGCTTGATTACGCTTATAGCCTTGAGAATTGCCCTGATGGCATGCTTCCATTGAAAACTTTCGCAGGTTTGCTGAACTACGAATTTGGTATATTGAATTTTAGTTCTTCAACGTTGTTTGATTTCTGTTCAATTTTTTCATTAATTGTAGACCCATTTTTAAAAGTGTGCTTTCCAAACCACATTCTGGTTTTTAGTTCTTAACACTTAAAATTGTGTTTCAATTCAAGAAATGTATATTCTATCATACATGTCATGTGCATATCTCAACAAAACATTATGCTTAAGTTCTTGTAAAATCTTGTTCGAAATATATTTTTATCATAGATTTTTCGTAAATTGTTGCAGCTTGTAACTCTGAGCCGTTAGTATTCGGTCGTTTATTGTCTTGGACAGTACTGCGTCGATACACTAGAATCTAGAATACGTTCTATTTGGTGAATACCATTAACCACCATGAAATGTTGAAAACTATTTGTGAAAATGTGACTTTGGAGATGCGACTCTCTCTCTAATATTGTGATTACTTGATCTCACTTAGCTCCTTCAGAATAACCCTGACGGCTTGATTTCATTCAAAACTTTAGGTTGCTGAGATTCGCTCAACTACGAGTAATATTGAATATTGCTTCACGAACGATGTTTGGCTTTTGCTTTGGTTTTAATATTGATTCCTTGATAGCTCTAGGGCTTTTGGAACGTAATACAATATTAATTGGCCATTGTCTGTTTTGGAACTTAATACTGTAAATTTAATTGGCTGAGTCACCTGGGTGCTTTCTAAAGAAAGAAAAGGTTTATAACTGAAGGATTGTTTAGTTTCAGACTAGGTTTTGATACTACGTTTTCGCAACAATTCCTAGAATGTCTTAGGTAATTAAAAACAGTCGTGTTGTAAAAGAGAAATTGTGATTTAACAGTAATTAGTCTTGATTAAAAGGCGGCTGCATTTGGACTTTTATTGTAAAACGTTACTTAGCTATAATTATTGAATAGGTTATAATATCTGTGACGTTTTTCTTGTATATGACGCAATGTTGTTAAATCTCTTATCAACATTGATTAAACAGGTATATTAATTTAGTTTATGTTAGACTAAAGCAGAAAGTGTACTTTAGCCTTTCGCAGATTTCCTGAAATACTTACGAGGTAATTAAAATATTATTTTCTCAACATTGTTTAGTGTTTACTTCCAATATTCTACTAGGTATATTGACTTTATCTTTGTAAGACTTAGGCAGAAGATGAATATTGCAAATTGGAAATATAATTCAAACGAAAATCATATTTCCTTCCTGAACTATTATTTTTAGCAAAAGACATAGCTAAAACAAAAATAAAATATCTCGAATATCGTCCCAAGGTTTGTGATGCCTGTAGAATTTTTAGTAACAGATTAAATTTCACCCACGTTTTCCTGTGATGTCAGCACTTTATACCCCTTTGAAATATTGGCAAAATATTGGTAAAAAGCGAGTGCCACCCTCGGACAGGGAATATTTATGGACCCCTTCAGAAGCTCGAGAATTTTCCAAGATGAATGCTTAAAATTCTGATAGAAATAGTTCTGAGGTGAAACTCAAACTTAGCAGATTCACAGGGAACTCTAGACAACTTATAATGTTAAGTTTAAATAATGATAATGAACATTTCTGGAGAAGATTGGATTTTCTGAAGTTCAGTTTAGTTAAGTCTGGATGTACTTGCGAGTTTGGTTTTGCAGACTGAAACACTAAACATAACGTTCAAGACTTTATATCAAACTGGATAGTCACATGATGTTGTAGTAGTCGTATGATGATTGTTGATGTCATGGTGAACGGAACAATCAGGAGCCCACATTTTGTTGACAGAATTCAATCTAATCGTGGTGAGGGGCAAACTGATGATCTCTATGTAACTGGGTTTTTTAACAGCGTTTACCACTACCGGAGAGCTAGCCAAAATTCTTGTATGATGAAACAAAGCTCAAAATTTAATTTTATTCAGTTGCAAGTCTTCCGGTCAGATTTTTTCTTTGCATAGAAACGTCTTTCGTCGAAGTGAAAGTTCCTATGGTTATTATTGTGTTTAGCGTTTTCCATGCAGTGCTTTACTAAAGATCTGAAAACCAGAAAAAGACATTTGGTCCTCTTGGCATCCGGCGGGAATCAAACCCGCGTCTTTCGCAAACCGGGCGACTGCACTAACCACTGTGCTACCGAGACTATAAACAGACCAATAATAATGTTTATTTTTGTGAGTTTTATGGTATTTCTAAGTCTTTATGTTGTTACAAATGTTGTGTTCTCGTAATATGTCTTCCCTTTTCTATAAATAAATTCATTGGACAGGCATAATTGGGTGTAATTACAAGTCAGCCAATTCCCGGTCGTAAAGTTGGACTATGTTCCGGAAAATCAGAAACTTTGCAGGGTACCTACTGTGTTTTTTGTTTTTAATGTCCCTGGGCCCCCTATACGAAGTCGGACCGTGACCCAGTTTCACGGGGGGTTTTTGACGCTTGACTTTCGGCCATATTCCGTTTCCAAACGTTTCCGCCTCTTACAATTTTGAACCTATTTTGTAGTTATGTTATAAAAGAGCTGAAAGGTAAGAACACTTCAACAGAAGACGTGAATCACGTTTATTAATAACTTCAACTCTGTAAAGATCTCCAAGAAAGGTAACTACATTCCTTTTACGGCGTTCTTTTGTTTAAAAATATGGACAGCTTGCGAGCCAATCATAGGTACAGTAACAACTGTTGTGAATAAATTCAGGTATTATAATCTGTGAAAATAAGTAGTGATAATTTGAAAGAAGGAAAGTAATAATAATAACATAGTTCTTCCAGATAGGTACAATGCTACTAGAAAATAAATGATTACTTTTGAATATCATGAATGGTGTTTTAATTATTGTTAGTTTGATACCTTGCACTCTGAGCTATCCACAAATTACTTCCACAATTATCAAAATTACGGATTATGTATAAAAATTAACAAAATATAAGTAGGAACTGGTTTGTCTGATTGAAATGTTCAATCAGTATTCGCAAAAATATAACAATATGAAATTATATTTCTCTCTAATTAAACTCAAAACGAACATTCAACTTTATTTGGTAAAGTTATAACCTAAATCTTTCACAAGATGTAAAATGTTTGTTTCTGCACTTCATTGTACGTTCAAAACAGCATGCCAGGTAAGTATCCCCCTAACTATTCATTCAAAGGAAAACACACAAGGGTATAAATGTTATTAAGTCAGGTAAACTTCCCCAAAGAGAAGCGGGGAACTTGTAGACAAGTTCTTAAGACAATAACAGACCAACTTATGCTTCTGTCAACATAATAAGGAGATCCGCTAACAGGAAGGGAGATAAAAAAACCTATGAGAGAGAACTTTATGGAAAACTAGGGCAGATGTGTCAAACAAAGTCACAGGAGCATGTAAGTTACCATATAGATATAAAACTTCATTATACGCTCTCGTAGCCACAATGCTTGTAGTATAAAATCCCGTCATGTTGACATAGAAAACGCAATACGTAGAAATTATGAGAACAGGCAAGGTAGCATTAAAAAACATAGTTCGAACAGACCTTGATTGAAGCGTTGTTAGGTTTCTTACTTTCGTTTAATATTTTAGTCTTTTGATGAAAAATTCCATACCATGTCAATATGGGTAAATAATTCTGGCAATTTGTCAAAATAATGAAAAAGGTTATGATAACAACATTCATTTACATGTTTTTATTTTCTGAAGAGTTGTTAATTTCAATATTTTCTGGCGTCTAGGTAACGTTTTTCCTGGAGTTGCTATTGCTCTTCAAAGACTCATCGTATTTTCAATAATCGATTTTAAGCTATTTTGAACCAGACAACTGTAAAAATAAGCGAATAGAAAAAACAAGCGAAGCTGACGCTAAGATTGCCTAGTGTACATGAGTATTAAACTACGAATAAAAATTATACTTACAAATTTATTGTCAACATTTGAATTTATTGAAATTTTGCTCACGCTCACGTCAAAAGCAAAGCATAAAATTGGTCAAACCTCACTTTTCAGCATATTATTTATTCGTGTTATTTACCTGATATTTTGCAGAAAATTCAAGTGAACACGTTCATTTTGAAGTACACAAAAACAAATAAACAAGAATATGCAGTATTATACCGCGAATGGACATTTTGAACTCAACCAGGCAAGTCCTTTCCGAATTTACCGCTTCATAAAGTGAATGGCATCGCAAAAACAAACTTCTAAATATCTAAACTGCTTATCAAGTCCAGCAATTAACATTTTAAAGAGACCGAGGGGAACCGCGACCTATCTTAGAATAGGGGTTTCTTAGTGATGTCAACCCGGGGATAATTGGGACATGGGACACTTAGCACTTACGTTGCTCTCAATAATCAATGGGAGTTATTAGCGGAAATTCCATTACTCATCCCAGACCCTGAACTAAATTAACTTATCTCTCTCCTTTTCTCCCTAGTTAATTGAATGAGACAGACTATCGTATTTCAGAACTGCCATACCAGACTAAAATGTGTGGTTTGATATATTTTTAATTTATTAGTGTGGTTTTATGATACGAGATTCCTGAGGAATTGTGTGTTAATACCAGCTATACTTCTAAACTCCAACGACGGTACTTCCCTGCCTTAGGCGTGTAATATTTTTTTTGTGATCAATTGCGAAGATTACACTCACGAACTAGTATCCAAAGTGTTAGTTTAGCTAAGTCCTAGCTCAGTTAACCTAAGATTACTTTAAAGTGTCTTTATTTTCTCTGTGGCAAAGGTTCACATGTTTTTCCGGTGTCAGTACACTCAACACTTTCGAAGATCAAATTTATTCATTTATTTATTTATTTATTCTTTGGCACAGTAACAAAATACAAATTGGTACATACACATGTAAATATTATTCTAAATACATAATATTAAATTTGCATTTCGATGACAACCGCGCACAACATTTAAAATCAGCTAACAGAATCTGAATGTGTAAATTGAACTACGTATTAGTTTCCCCGACCAAAATAACTATAAGGTATCAGTCACCAAGCACCGAAGACACCCAAAAATAGGTCTTCATTTGATTTTTGCCAAATGTTTACATGTTTTTCCAGTGCCAGTACTCTGGGTATCAACAACTTTGAAGTTCAAACGCGCTAACTATTAACTAAATGTGTTACCCATGGAGTACCTATTTTTACTGACCAGGTGCCTAAATCTTACAATTTTTTCTTCAACAATTTTGAAGATCAAGTTCGCTAACAAGCATCTTAATTTGTGAGTTGAGCCGTGTCCCAGCTCACTGGACCCGAGACGTCTCTATCCAGAGAGCAGTTTGGGAACATTGTGAATTATTAAAACTTCATTAGGCGCTGTAGATTGCAAACCGAAATTCAACGTTCTTACTTGGTTGGTCGCTTAGTAATAACTTAATGGACGAAGAAGTTTTGTTTATAAATCTAAGAGCTTAGACAAAGTTTAGCCCTTTGATAAAGCGTTAAAAGGGAAAGGTTCCTGTCTCCCTGATGCTCATACGCTTAGATTTTTTTTTCATTTTGTATTTGGAAGTCATAATTTTTTAAGTATCATTAAAAAATCTCATATATCAGCAAGTGCTTACTAAGAACCTTGTTAAAAAACTAGAAGAGAAGAAGAAGAAGATAGCCTAATACTCTTCTAATGTTATAATTTTTCATACTTTCTTATGCTGAGCTCAGCAATAGTTTTAAAATTAGGTACATAACTGCATTACAAGTAAACTTGAAATTGACAAAGGTGTTCCTGTCAAAATAGTGTAAGGCCCCAATCATATCCGAAACCAGCTATTAGCTTTGCTTCACAGACGGAATAATTTAGAAATCAAACATGACCGCCTCATTAACAAGGCCAAAGGTGATTAAGCTGTCGATCCTACATCATCTGTCAATAGTAAAAGCCTTGCCATGTCGTGTGGAGAGGAAATAATTTAATTTCTCAACTAGGGGTTGGAAGGGCGGGCGGGCGGCCGATCGCATTATGAACTAATAGGTTGTATAGTTCGATTATTATTTTTAATAATAAGGTGGTGTTACATTTTGTTTAAGTAAAAGCATGTTTTTGGGGGGTATTTCATTAAGAAAAATGTAACTTTGGAAAATGATGAAATAAAATAAAAAAAAGTAAAAACTAATTTATTTAAATCGTTTAGGTAAGAATAAAAATTGTAGACGCGAGGTAAGTCACTGACAAGAGCCAGTCTAATTATACCTTCAAATATATAATTAACTTTAATTCGTCTTATTTATAAAAACTGTAGAATAAAACACAACATAAAAAAATAAACTTGAATATTTGACTAGTTAAATTCTTTTACACATTACCTTAGTCTTGGCACAGTTTCACATTCATTCAAACAGTCGGAAGTAGTCTCATGAATTCTTAATATTCAACTGGTTGTCTTGTAAAACTTGCATATCTTGTAGCTGTGCCCAATGAAATGCATTTGAATGCAAGAAAAATAGGCAAGAAAAAATGTATGGCTAACTTTTTTAATAACAAGTTATTTATTTATTCCAAAAAGAGTTGCGCAAAGTTAATGAATGTCTTTATGCAATCTCTGCAAGATTTTGTACTCGGAAAATAAATACTCGTTTATTGAGGCTATTACCTAATTTTATACACAATAAATAAAAAATCATTGCGCAGTGAGACAGTGGGGCTGAGAAAATATTTTATATGATTACAGAAAAATAAATCTAGTGAGTACTTGCCTAAATTAATAAGATCATTGCATAGTTCTTCCGTTATACGAGAAATTTTTATATCAATTAAACCGGATGCTAAAGTGTCATTATCTAGAAATCAATGGAAAAACACTTTTCGATTATTCACAGTTGAAATTACAACTTTTCTAAATTATAAAAGTACATAATATGGAACGTATATATGGAAAGGTAGACAAAAATAGTGAATCTTATTTAATGGTCGACAGTTAAAATAAGTTGAAAGGGTTGAGTTGTATGCGTAAATCTAAAACTCGAGTGTTTTAGTGCTGCCTCAGAAACCCTAAAAATACACTCCAGTGGCCTTGTCGCGAATTGACACACTGACATGAAAATATTTCGTTGGATATTTCGAACGCGAGCTTTGTGAATATACATATTGTTCGCTTAAAAAAACTCTCATTTTGTGATTAACTAGACTTTCAGGGATAGCTTGAACAGATATTCAACATGTATTTTTATCAGACGAATACCTTCTTTGTTGTTATTTATTTTCAGATTACTGAGGAATTCTACTATTTTATATTGTTATTGTATACATTTCATCCAAAAAAACTGTAGTAGCTGAAGAGACACACTATCTATAATTGAATTCATTTTTATTGCTTGATCTAAAAAACGTTTGATTTCGTAAATTGATCATCTCTAAAATTATCTGAAAATTAATTATTTCACATTCAACCTAAATTAAGTACTATGAGTGCAAATTGATTTCAGTGATCGGAGGAACGTCGAGCGTTGTCACCGTACGATGACCCATTTCGTGTCTATTTCTGTGCGGTTATATCGGACGGGCTGAGCCGCAGTTTCCTTTGCCTAAAAAAATATGCAGGTGACGTTAAAACTGGCGGGAATTTGTGGCCATTAGCGGTAAATTCATTATGAAAGCTGTTAAACGACGGGAACGAGAAATGGTGGATGTTATAATTAAATGTTAATTTTTAACTCAATTTTATACCTTATGAGAGGAGAGGCAATTTATGTTTGCCTGGGAATGTTTGGGAATGTTTTTTCCTGTGAATGATTTTTGAGGTTACAAATATCTTTTAAAACTAGGAAATGTCTTACAAACAGACATGTTATGTTCATGCACACAAATTATGGTGCTGTACGGCGGCTCTATAGACAGCCGCAAGAGGATTAAAGTATTTTTTTTTAAATAATTAAGTTCTCTTTGGTCACTTTAAGAGTTCACATGGTTGTGATGCCGACTGTCTGAAGAAATTATTCGGACTAGGAACGAAGAGCATTGTGATAACAAATGCTTAATTCAAATTCGAACGAACTGTGGAGATTTACATATGAACCATTTAGGAGATTATTTGCCTACGTTAAACGATTTTCGGTTTCGCAAAATGCCATGTCCGACAAAACTTTTTTTTCTTTATTTCATTTTCTATATACTGAAATAATAATCTGACGACTGTAATGGTTAAGACGTTGGCTACAACACCAGAGCCGCGGGTTCGATCCCGACACAGTACAAATATACATACACATGAACATGTTAGGTTTGTACACTGTTCTGTGTGTTTCATTAGTATATTAGTTAAGTATGCATTTACAAAAAAAATAAGTATTGAATAGTATAAGTATCAGTTTATCCGTTGTTTCCATAGCACAAGCAATTCATTGCTCAATTTAGTGCTAAATGGCGCTAAAAGTGAAGTCCAGTGAAATTAATTATTAATGTGATAAATCGATGTCAACTTCTATCTATTGTAAATAGTAGGCGATAAAAACATCAATTATCACGTCAGCTTATAACTTGCGTCAAAGGAAAAGTCTCATACTTGTTTCGCTCTACACCGAATATCAAAGAGCCTCTCACTTTGACGTGTACTCGGATAATGCCAGCGTCTTTACGACTCACGTACAATCTGCTTTTTAAATATGAATATCTGCCCAGGGTAGCGCTTCACAACCAAGTTAACGTACTCGTACGCTTACCGAATCGTATCGAACTTTCATTTAATTTTAGTAAATCTGTTGTTCTGCGAAAGCGCATGAATTTTGTGTATGGTGAAGCCGATGGCATCTAGTATTTATTGAGAGAATAATACAGACAGCTTGCAGATTATAAAAAGGAATTAAAATTTAATGAAAACTACCGTACCTTACGATTATTACTACCGTAACTAATTCGGTTCTGAGTCCCCCTGCAGATACGTTTTTGCCTGGATATTTCGAGTTAAATATAAATGAAATATATATGAAGAACTGTTAAGAAGTTTGCTCTTAGAGCAAAGGTCGGAGTTTCTCCGCTCAGCATGAACATTCGTGGGCCAAAAAATGTCTGCCATTCGTTGTGTTGTTCTCAAAGATAAAGCTTTGATTACTTCGGGGTTAGATTGCGCGTTGTGGATAATTGTCCAATGATATTTAAATATAATTATCTTGAATCATTCAGAGCCAATGAGAACGAGGATGAGAAATTTCACTTAAGTGATGGCTTACGACCTAGGAACAAAGATAATAAAACATGAAAGAGATAGATAGGTACAGAGTAGGATAGGTCATGGCAGTAATGATGCAATGTCGAAAATTTTCCACTACGTACGTACCTATGATGTTGTAACGTGTGAACAAGATAGTATGATTATTTACTAGTGCGTAAACGAGACGTATATTGCGCAGTATCGTCACAAACTGTCAAACTGTCAATGTTTTACTCAGGTGCACTAATAGTTATGATTTCGGGTGCCACTTTTAACGGAATTAACATTATCTACCTCTTTTTTATTATAATATCATTGCCTGGGAAGTGAAAAAGATGTGCCTTACAAAAGTTATGTTTTTCTCTGTCTATATTTACATATTTGAGTAGCAGTAAGCATTATCAATAACAGATACTGGAAACAAAAAACCCCATAAGAATAAATCTCAATAAAATGTCTCATAAATTACCTACTCGTCCCTGCTTCCGGTCGTCCCTATATTTCTGTATATTACATGGCATTAGTGATCAACATCAAAATCCAACAAAAGGAAAACTTTTCTATGCCAATCTGTTATCTCGAGACGAAATACGGAACACTCGCAGCGACACGTAAATAAGCATAAAAGCGGCTGGCAGCCGAAATTGATATATCCTCAAGCCCTTCCAGCCATTCGCTCAGTACGTTTTACAGCTAAAGTCACTTTCAATTTTCAACGTCAAGCGCTTTATAGCTTGCTCCGATCGTGACGGGCATAAAACCTCCAGAGAAAACTCCTCCACTTGTCTCCATCTATACTGAATCCACGGGAGATTTACCGATTCCTTCAACTCCTCCAAGCTTTATAAGCAGCTTTATATTCTAAGGCGGAAAGCTGAATTTCGTTAGCAGGTCTAAAGATTTCTTAATCTGGCTCAGTTATTTCAATTTTTTATCTTACAGATGTTACCTTGTAGGATGTAAAAGTTACGGCTTTATTTTTATCATCTTCGCAAATAGGGCCGTAGAGATATGTTTTAAATTTGTTCTTCTAGTCTTAATTGAAATTGAAAAACTAATTTGAATAAGTGCGCTCTGCTAACTTCACTTGCTTGTTACAACTGGACGCTAAAATGTAATTGGGACTGGACTCTAGTTTGAAGTATTCTTTTTCTTTTCTGTAAAATAACTTTTCGTTCGTTAAATAACTTCTATTCAGTGAGTTTGTTAGATTATCATCCGTCTAATTTTCCTTCCGTGCACTTTCATAACTAAGTTTTGTTAACTGGTTAAGAAAAACCCTTTTTTATTATTGTTTTCACAACTGGTTTTTAAACAAGAATACGAAGTGTTCATTCATAACTGACAATCACAAATAGTTAAGAAACGAATAATTATGATTATGTTTTTATAACTAGCTACAGTCAGCATTAACATTTTTCCTTTAACCATAAATCAAAATAAAAACAACTAAGTTAGAGTTTTTATCGAGAGTATTGCATGCGGAAAACGGATGAGGTTCTTATCTCAATAAATTATTATCTATTATTGATATGTAAACTGCAATGGCATGACATTGACATTGTCATTTTAGTATTATTTAGTTTTCTATTGCAATTGAGTACAATTTAAATAAAATATATAGCAACCGAAAACTTAAGTAATAAACTATGTCGCTTTCTAAGCCCACCATGGAGTTCATAACGACAAAAAGGGATCGCGAGAAACTACTATACGACGGCCGTCAGTACCATAAAATTAAAACTTATGTGAACGAAAATGTTTTTTGGAAATGCTACAATAAAACCGGTTGTAAAGGTAATGTGACATTAAGCAATGAAAACCATATAGTTAAAGAGGGCGTGCACGATATTGATTGTTTACCTAATAGTGCAAAATATCTAGTTTTGAAGAAAATGAAAGATTTGAAAACTAAAATAGTAGCTAATGTCGATCCAATACAAAAACAGTTTGAAGAAGTAGTATGCGAACTGGAAGACGATGGCATGCACTTAGTTGCTGACTTACCAAAATTTGACAATATTAAAAGTGGTCTATACAAAGCAAGAAATAAGGCATTAGGAGTTTCTAAGCTCCATTTTAAATCACCAACTAAAGTAGAAATACCAAAAAAATATAAAAACTTCCTCCTGGCTGACTATAACGACAATGACACAAACAACAGGATTTTAATATTTTCTTCTTCTGATATAAAAACGTATTTGGACAATTTCGAACATTTCTTTCTGGATGGAACTTTTAAGTCTTGCCCTGAACCTTTCACACAAATATATACCATTCATGGACTACATAAAATAACAAAAAAAATGGTACCTTTATTCTTTGGTTTCATTCATAATAAAACTGAAAATACCTACAAACTTATATTTAAAATGATAAAGTCACAAATTCGTGAATGGAACCCCGTAAAATTGACACTGGATTACGAAATCTCAGCAATGAAAGCAATACGTAAAATTTTTCCGAATGCAGTAATGAAAGGATGTTATTATCATTTTTGTGCCAGCCTTTTTAAAAAGGCGAAACGATTAGGGATTAAATCTACAGTACAAAGACGACATATTGCGAGATGTGCTGGCTTAGCCCGATTGCCATTGAGATATGTCATGGCAGGTTACAAGTATACAATGACCAAATCCCCGAAAACTGAAGCAGTGATAAAGTTCAACAATTACCTAAACCGTTACTGGTTCAGCGAGGTAAATTTTATCAAGACTTGGTGCTGCTACGGCGAGGAAATTCGGACCACCAACAATCTAGAAGGCTGGCACGCAAGACTTAATAGAATGGTTGGACGCCAAAAAGCGTCGCTAGCAACAATTCTGAATGTTCTTATTAAAGAAACAAAAATTTCAATGTCGTTCAAAACAAACAAAAACACATCGAACAAAAATTACCAAGAGATTGACCAAGAAATTGCGGACACTATACATCTTTTAACAAATAAGTCTATCACTGTTGGACATTGTTTAGAAATAATTGCCCCATTTAAATATTAAGTGAAAGTTAATTTACCTAAATTACATTTTGTGTTTGATTTAAGGTTATAGGAAAAATGTTAATGCTGACTGTAGCTAGTTATAAAAACATAATCATAATTATTCGTTTCTTAACTATTTTTGATTGTCAGTTATGAATGAACACTTCGTATTCTTGTTTAAAAACCAGTTGTGAAAACAATAATAAAAAAGGGTTTTTCTTAACCAGTTAACAAAACTTAGTTATGAAAGTGCACGGAAGGCTAATTCCTTTTGACAGTGAAAACAAAGTTATGTTTCTGTAAAATGAACTGGGAATGCTAATTTTGATAAATTTTTATCTTATTTTACGTAGCCCAGTGAATCTTGGAGCTTCTGTGTGTTCCGATCACTTTGTGTGTTCATCACTTTCTTAAATAATCACTTCACCTCCTTCATTTTTTTTTCCGATCTAGGCCCTACAATAATTGATCTTCAGTTATTTCGTTAAAATATCAACCTAATTAGCAATGAAATTCAATCACAGAAAAAATGCCCACTGAATAATTAACATTATGTTAGAAGTTTGGGTTTCTGGATGACATAGGTATATTGATCACGTATTTTAAAATGGTTACTAGTGAGTTAGGCACTCACCACTATTTTCTTATAGGAACTAAATGTTTGTACCTGCGCATGACTATATTATTTTGTTGAGAGATTGTAACTAATTTGAGATTGACTAAGTTTAGGGTAATAAAACCAGTCATCGGTCGTAGTTTCTAGTCCTCGCTTCGGTAGAGCGTGAACGTGACTAAAACTGCGAAGCATTATAGAAATCGCAGCGAAATTCTTTAGACGGTTTTACACCAGTTTTACGCTTTTTAAACTTTCCACAAAGAAAACTTAAAAAATCAGCGTTATAATATATTTATTTAAGCTTTCATGGTCACTATCACTTAAATCGTAAAATTTAAGCAGCGTTTTATTTAAGTTTCAGTGTTACAAGTTGAACCAAGCAACAAAAAACTTGAATTTTAAAAAATAATTGTAGATAATGAAGACGGCCGATAAACTATTGTCAATGCTTTGCTCAGGTGCACTAAGGTTCTGATTTCGGGTGCCACTTTTTTAGCACCCTTTTTTATTAAGTATAATATCATTCAAATAGTGTACTGACTTGAGTAAGACTTAAATAGTATATTGTCGTATCCAATGCCAGATTACTATACCACGTTAATGAAAACCTAACGTTTAATTACACAATGGAAGTCTAAACAGCGAGCCGACCAATCCGCGTGGGCAATAAAAAATATATCAATGCCGCCCGGAATGAGTGCTCTCACTCTACCTCTGCTTTTGTTAGGAAAAATGTTGCCACTTTTTTGTTTGTACAGATTTGAAAGCCACCCAATGATCTAAATAATTAATTCGATTGGCAACAGCAACTTTTTAACTAATAATAATATTTTTGGATTATAAATTGGCCCAAATCCCGAAGAAGAAAGCCTAAAAAGCGATAGTTCGATAACCTTGTCAACCACTCTAGAGATTGGCAGGTTTTGGCTGTGGATGGGGACTGCTGGAAATCTTTTGCCCAGCTGTGGGATCTAGACGGTTGAAAAAAAAGTTGGACGTTGACTTTCATTGATTTATATTATGGTACCAAGTCTCAATCAGCCTATTCTTACATACTTTCAAGAGACTGGGAAGAAAGGGCAAAGACTTACATACTTTCATTCGTTTATGGTTTCAAAATGTTACCACATGACATTAGCACTCATCCATCTAAAGTTATCTACAAGCAGAAACCTAATTGTTGATCTATGCTCACAATTCCTGATTAAATAAAGGTTATGTGTAATTACTCCTTCCAACATCATATGAATGTAAGATAAAAGATATTGCAGACAATAAGCGCTTTCTATAACTTTTTCATCCAATAAAGATAAAAAAATAAAGACTACGTACTAAAAGTCACACCATTATCCTGAACATTACATTGAGAATGTAAAGCGGTGACATCAAACGTTATGAAAACGGCTATATTGCGTACCCTTTGGGTCTGCCATTGAAACATTAGGACTATGCTTATTAGCTCAGTGTTCAAACGGCGTAAATGGTGATTGTAACGTGTAAATATTATCTAAAGGACACACATAATGGAACAAAACAAACTAAAAACAGGTTTAAACGTCCCGATATCAGGGAACAAGCCACACGCAAACTATGAAAATACATAAGTACTACGAGACATTATAATATCAAAGTCATGCCATAACTGGATTACAAATTTTCATGACTGAAAAAGACTCCAAAAAGATGACAGACGTGGTTTTGTCCAATGCTATTGAATTGTTCTCTATAGTTCTCTATAAAGATTATTTAAAAACTACCAAACCCCCCATTGATCCCATCCCGTTTGATAGGTACAAAACCCATTTCCATTCTAGGAAAATATATTATTTTCCTTCGCCAATTTTTAATTTTTTAACATTTATTCTCTTTATCTAGGCGAATCAACAAATCAAAAACTATAAAAATTGATCAAGCAACTATTAAGTTACGAGTATTGTATGACTTGTAGATGAGCAATAATGTCTTAATCTTACACTTGTTAATGGACTGATATTCACAAACCAGCCAAAAACGATAGGAATCAGAAAAACACTGGTAAATGAAGGTGATGATGGTGGTAGGTAAGATAGATAGATAAACACTTTATTGTACACAAAATAACACATTTGTAAGGAATACATGTTCACATTAATGTACAATTTAGGCGGTCTTATTGCTAGAAGCAATCTCTTCCAGACAACCTACAGGCAGAGGAAATATGATAGGACGGGACGGGTTCGCAAGTAGTTCGCAGTAGGTAAATGAAGCATAATGAAAGTTTCAGTGCAAAGCCGGTGCTTATACAAAACAATACAACTCCAACAAACATTACATAATATACTTTGCTCTCTAAATTATCAAGTTGATAAACATTTTGTTGGAAACCTAGTAAAATTCCGTAATTAACTGAATACAGGAAAACGTAAGATAATGGTGGAACCCGAAACGTAACGTTATATTACTAACCCCCGAATTCACAAACGCCAACAAACAACAAGCATGCGTTCAAGCTCATGCTGTCCCGTTAAATGTCTATGGAATGAAAAGGACAGGTATACTTCTGAGGGATACTCAACTCTGATTTGCGTTTGTAAATTCGGCGGATAGAGCTACGTAGAGCCGTAGACACTTTTCCCGGGTACGGAAAAGATAGCAGGAGCTGGAATCTCATCTGAATGAATACCCTTTGTAGAATACATGAGAGTTACTTGTTAATGTTGAGTGGTAATTAATGAATTGCTTAGTAAATATAAACACACAAAAGCTGCTGAGTTTCTTGCTGTTTTCTCTCAGAACGGAAACTATAGTCCGACACCGGTCACAGGTATCTTGACTATTTTGTAACTATATCGATATTTTTGAATTTTTATGTTCATTATTTAATATATTTCTCTAGGTTAAAGTGAAAGAACTCGTTACAGGGTTATTTAAATAGTGATCATTGGGTCAGTAAATGTTTTTTAATAATTCAGCTGAAAACAATAATGGCATTTATGTATATATATTTTATTTTCCGAACAGGGTAGCCAGAAGCATGTTGACTGTAGTTTGCCGTCAACTTATATTATAAATGCGAAAGCTTGTATGTGTGGATGGATGTATGTGCCGTGTTGTTTTATCACGTAAAAACTACTGGATGCATTTTAATGATAATTCACATAAATATAGCTTATGCACCGGAATAGGACATAGGCTACAATTTATAAAAATATATTTAAAAGAAAAATAGCCTAAGTCCACGCGACGGCCGCTAGTCATCGAATAAACCAGGTAAAAAGCAAACATAGAGATGAAACCTACAACTCACTTCACTAAGTAGGATGGTAGCCACCAAGCCAGTCATTGCATAAACTATAGTTACTGTTATGTTTTCTACCAAGTACTAGCGCACTAAAAACTCTTAGGTCAAAACTAAATTTGCAAGTTTCATTATGGCCGAGTTTTAGTTATGATCTTAAGTTACTTTTACTAACTTTCCAAATTAAGATCAGTAAAAACTTGAGTTGTAACGTACTTTACAAAGTCGCGTGGAAAGTCTTGCGAACTTTAAAAGATAATAATTTGAAAACTGATTTGGTGTAATGGTTCGGACGTTGGATACTACATAATAAGTCGCAGCTACTATCCTGTACAGTACAAACATTTGTGTGAACGAACATGTCTGTTTGTGTCGATCTGGGTGTTCTGTATGAATTTTATATAGTTATTCGTTTTTTAGCATCCATAGTAGGCGGTGTTCTACGGGATAATGTCAAATAATATTTGGTTTGTTCATTTAATCTAGATCCACTACTGAACTAGGCAAAGTCAGTCAATAATTGAATAATCAGTGAGGTCTTTTTTCATATTAAAACCATGTATATTATGTAGATAGATATTTGTAGATATTTACGAAACAATATTCAGAATCCATTAGATAGTGAATTAATTATTGCATCATTTTGTCTTCTCAAAAATCTTTTCAATGTGTGAATGTTTACACACTGACAAACCAGCATCAAAAGGTAACGGGTATAGTATGTTACAAGTATGTTGGAAAATATATATCATTGTCAAACGCTCATGAAAATACCTTAAATACTAATCAGATGAAAATTGTCGTCATAGTGAACAGAACATTCAGAAGCCCACACCACTCAAATCTGAACCCATGGTAATGGGCGAGCCTACTGTTATCCCGTATTTCTCATATTAAAACTTTAATTTCATTGCCTACGTATATTATTTCAAAGCTTCGCTACGTAGTCGTAGCAAGTAAATATGTAGAGTTCGTAGTAGCGCCTTCCGTAGTTCCCAAACCTAGCTGTTGTCTAGTTACGTTACATACAAATGGGGATTTTAGTGGAGAGCTTTGTGGAGTTCGTAACGCTCTGTAGAGTTGTAGATGCTACGATGTTTTAACGTAGTTACTTTATTCAAATAGGGTTCATTTATTGCACAAAATTAATGAGTACATTTAGCTTACTTAAAACCTAAATACCCATCTCTACCAATCAACTAGTATGTAGTGGTTAGTGTATTTTGTACACTTTTTAACAGATTTGTGCACGACCAACCAGGTAAATGTATAAAATATGCACATAAAATGATTTAAATTGTCTGTGTTGTTCAAGTATTGAACAATATTTTATCTACATAATTTAAAATACGTTTTCAAATATTCAATCATAATACAAGGAAAAGTTAGGAGATTCCCAAAAAAAACTTTGTGATATTAACTATAAGAACTTATTTGAGGCCCATTCGTACAAATCAAAATAAGTCAAGAGAATTAAAGATCTCTTTTATGTAGCTTCAACCAACGTTAATTATTAAAATGCATTAGATACCGCATCAATATTAGAGCATTTTTTACTAAATATTATTGAATAAAAAACTTTATAAATAATGTCCATCACTATTTAAATCGTCTGTTCAGATATAGAATCATAAAAAAACAATATTATATTTGACTCAAACCATATCAAGAGAAAACGTCAGCAACAGTTGAGTATCGAATCTAACGATTCAAATTGAGACAAATACTCTTGTTTCAGACGAAAGTTAATTGAGCCAAAGCGGAAGAGGAAACCAGAAATAACAAACGTTAAAAGGATCGCATTCACCGCGACTGAAGAATAATTTCCAGTCACCTTATACACCTGAAATTGGCACTGTTTGCACTCACCTCGTAAGCAGCTACATTATACCAATCCACACACAAATTTTAATTAAAAACACAGTCCGAGTGCGTCCCTGTGCCGTCGTTGGGATCGTTATATCGAAGTTTTCATCAATTTTTCATTAAGGTCCCGGTAAAAACACGGCTGAGCGTGGCGAGGGATGTCAGGCCGCCGGGACGCGTGTTCTCGCGACGAGCTCCGGAGCTAAACTAGGAGTTCCAAGCCTTCGCTCAAAGCCCGAAACGGCTGGAGCGAGACGGGAATAGTGGTGATAAGGACAGTAGCAAGTGCAGAGGTGCGCAGGAAAGAATTAGATGTTTATTTGGGCTACGTGTAATGGGATAACAGCGGTGCGTGCGAGCTTTTTCTAGTTTCGAGGATCATGTGCGCGGATGTTGTCACATAGTTGTGATGCTTTCGTTTTTACTAGTTTGGCTCATTTTATGCGCTGAGAATTTGGGATTGACTTATAAGTGTACCGTTTGATGTTGATAAAATTGGTCCCATCTCATTTATTAAAATCAAAGGCTTAGGGAGAAATAACCACTTCTTAAAATGTTGAAATAAATGAATAATAAAGACAAATTAACCATTAAACTCTATGTTTAGTCGATAAAGGAACAGATTTAGGTAACAGAAAGAACTTAAAGAAACGGATTTAGAAATTGAAATATCTATCCTTGATTTCGTTTATTGGTTTCGTGGTACCTACACATTTTTAGAGGGTAATTATTTTATAAATATACAATAAATGATATTAGCCAACCTATCTTCTTGTTTTTTTTCACAAAAGCGTGAATATTTTGCCCGGCTCTGGCCAAAATGTAACATTTCGCAAACTTCGTTATTTTTTTAACAAAATAAATATTGCATATTAACGAAGTTCTCCACAATCTCAACATTTCTGCCATTTCATCGGAAACATCGTTAAAGCCCTTCTTTTAGAACTCCGAAGACGGAGAAGGATTCGAATCCTTAAACTTTCTGAACGTATTTTGTATGGCTTTCCGGAAACGTTTTTTTTTTTTCTTAGAATCCGTATAAAAGTTTAAACGAATTACATTTTCAAATGCTTACCTATTTTTTTTGCTCGGGCTACACCGACTCTGAGCCGAGCTACTTAACAACTGGGCCACAATGCTTTCAAGAAGCTTCATTTAAATATAAGATATAAAAATATAAACTTGCAAAAAAGTCGAACAGCCATTGAACCGAATAATACAAGTCTATCCACCAGGCACAAATAATTTATAGGTAAAAAAAACTCGCTAAAAAGTTAGACAGTCTCTAAACCTAATAATGAAAGTAGGTAAACCTAGCACAAATAATAATCTAAAAGATATTCTTCATTTCGTCACCATACTTAATGAAACGTTTTAAATATAACTCTGTAAGCGACAATTTTTCAAATTATTGCGTTAATAGAACGAGATTTCACGCTTTAAGAATATTTTGACAAATTCAATAAGTAAAATTGGATTTTAACGCAAAATATGTACAGAATTCATCTGATCTGCCAGCTGAGCAATAAAATAATGGCCAGTAAATTAACGGCCGAAAATCGTCGGGGTGGAATGCATAAAATAAATAGTCTAGGGGCGGTACATGATGGGATGAAATACAGAAGGGACTGTTCGTAATTTAAGAGAGACCTTAGCTCATATGGCATTAGGCGGGAATTCTGAAGATGCGGGTTCGATTCCCGCCTGATGCCATATGACCAAATGTCTTTTTCTGGTTTTCAGATCTTTAGTAAAGATACTGCATGGAAAATCCTAAAACAATAATAAAACTTAAGAGAGACCGTTCTTAAAGTATTGGATTAGCACCATTTCAGAAATATCAGTCGTAATGATAAGTAAGTAAGTCCATGTGATTTGATATCATCTGCTGTCGTTGAAATTTCACTGCTCATCAAATGTTTTTAATGATTTATTCAAGTTTTTTAATGGGGTCCTGTCACAACTGAGGTGGATAACTCAAACACTCAGTCATTGCACACAAATTCACAGTCACGACCCTTCGCGTCTCAATCGGCACCCGTAACTTTTTTAAATAAGTATTAATACCTACATTCAATTCAAGTAGAATATTTACCCCCGAATTCACAAACGTCAATCTGAGTTACGTAGTCAAATTATATTAAGAACTAAAAGCGACAGCTAATTACTTGAACTGTAAGAGCTGCTCACATTTGATTCGATTTCTATAAAACATCCCAATGCAAATTAGCAAGTAAATAATTAGAAAAGTAACTCTACCAGTGTGCATAGGTTCAAAACTGGCTAATAATAATAAATATTATATAAGTAGTTTGTTATCGGTAAAAATATTATTCTAGCGAGTAGCACAGCCCAAATGTCTGAAATTACTGTTATACCTTGTGCTTGACTAGTAGTTAACGCTTTTAGGCATTGCAAAAAAAAGGAATAACCCAGTTTTCGTTCATCTGTTCTCATTTGTCTCGTTTTCTGTGAGTTGTTCTATGACGGGTTATTTGTTTTTGCGTCATTGAGCAATATTCAGCGCGATCAGAACAACTAGTAAAGCTTTACGTGTCACTAAACAGTAGTTTACATTTGTTACGTGTTGCACGCTGTCGCAGCGGTGACACGTTACAGCGATTGTTACGGCGCGAAATGTGTGTGTATTCGGATTTAATTAGTCGTAAAATGGTAATGATGGCAATTGTCATACGATTTTATGTGAATTTTATTTGATAAATAATTTTAAATACTTAACATATTTTAGTATGGTTGGCCTGTTGAGCACATCAAATTTAATCTGTACCAATAACCTAATAGTAGTGATAATTACCAACGCTTTCTGTTTTCACATTAACGAAATAAATGAAACTATATAATAACTATATAATAATATGCTGAGCTGAAAAAGTAAAAATCTTGATGATTTTTGCCTAAACATTGCTAATAAATTAAAAGACCTATGTCCCCCTGACTAGCCGCTTTGACTTCTTGATGAATATTGATAAGTGCGTGAATAGCAAACAGTGTTTATTTGTTTTAAAAAAAACGTAATTAGTCGAAATATTCCGAAACTTTATTATTTTCCTAAAAAATACCTAAGAATACAAATAATATGACGACTTAGGAGTCGTCATATTATTTGTATTCTTAGGTATTCGTGATTCCAGACTAGGGTCTGGAATCACTTTTTTACGGAAATATTGTACCTAGTAAGTGATTCCAAACTTTTGCATGCGAGTATATTATTATATTATGGTCTCGAAAAATAAAGCTTATCTATAGTATAGCTTATCTGAGCATCTAGATGTAATTAAGGGTTCTTTGATGTCTCACTTAAAAGCAACCTCTTCCATATATGACATCAACAAAAAATCTGCTTATCTGTTTTTGCATAACAAAACAACATTTTCCTGGCTTATAAAAAGTAACGGTCTATGTTGCATACTCTAACTGCATGGTCATCAGTGATATAAGATAATTTGGCTGATAGGATCAAATGGAGTTGAGCCTGATACTGAGTTAATCGAGAATTCTGTATAACCGTACCGTTAAATGTTATGTTATTCGTTTTTATAATATTGCAGATAGCTACCACAGGTTCATTCAAAAATTGTGTCGCTTTTTAACCTACTACGCGATGCGAAAAAGAGGTTTAATACTAATTCAATAAAGATCCGGAAAATATGAGTACTTAATGCTTTATTTCATGAAAGTGCTTTACAAAACAGTTAAATATTTCTCTGTATTCAAGAATAGGCTGTGTATTCAAGAATGTTTGCTTGTGGTATGAAAGGCAGTATTATCTCCCATATAGTAGTAGTACTAAAAAGTAGGTAGTATTTAATCTAACCACGTTCGAATCAATTACAAATTAAAACTATGCGAGGGTATGGAACATAACAGAATTAAACTTTGTTATGTGTATTTTCGATTATGTTGGCGCTTTGTGTGGGTGAAATTGTGAGTGGGTTGGAGGTGGTTATTGAGAGATGTATGCGTAAGGGTGTTTGTGTGTTTTTCACATATTAATAACTCTACAATTCAAGCTGGCTCTAGTAAAAAATTTGCTAGCGTTTAACCTGGTCTTCCCCATTGAAGAAATTATGTATCTGCTAGCTTTATCGGATGCCAGGACGAAAACAATATCTTGTTTTTCGGACTAACTGTAGGCGTAGCACGAATCGCTGTCTTTTAGATAATCGAAAAGTAAACGATCTTTTTTTTTCGAGTACCAAAAAGTCTGGCCTAGGCCTGCCCAAACAAATCATCTTAATGCCAGTTTTGAACAGGGAGTTTTTTAGAACATTAAACGGAGTTATTGTAGTTAATGAGACATTGTATAGTCTGTGACCTTTACTAGGTCCTGCGTTCACTAAACTTTTTTGTTACACTGATTTTGCAAGTTTTGCATAATGTGTCTAAAGTTATTGCTATTAAACGTATTTTACAAAAAGTGAAGTGAATTTATTTATTTGCAATCAAGTAACATAAAAAAGTTGGTTAGTATCATCTTTAAACATAAGTTAGGTTTGTGTAGATACAAAGTTCTCCTTAACTCAATTGTGAGATGGAATAATGCAATAAAGATTAATTATTTGAAAAGGAAAGGAAAAAGGAGAGAGCTCCTAGAAGGTGAACATTGCATCTTCATAAGTAATCAAAACCACAAGTTTAAGTAGATAATAGGTACGAGATAAACTATAAATACCTTATGATTTATTAGTATACAAATTGACATTCGTCACGCAAATTTATTTCATTTGCCTAGTCAAGCGTGACCGACCGTATTAACTAATTACTGTCACAGTCCATCAAACAATGTCAATATCAGTTATATCATACTCTGCGCTAAATATAGTTATTCACTATAGATTATATTCCAGAAATGTAGCATTAGCAATGCTGTATTGTTTCCGAACAATGGATAAAACCGGCCGCTTGATAACATCTGACATGAAGGTTACTCACTAACCTTACACCCCTCACACCACACCACAGCTGTGGTGAGGCCTATGTCTAGCAATGGGCATAGCATGTAAACCATTGTGATCCCACAGTTGGGCAAAGGCTTCAAAAAACACAGATCTTTACGCTGAGCTGAGAGAGCGTCGTGGCCCAGTGGTTGAACACTCTGGCTCGGAACCCGGTGGTCCCGTGATCAAATCCGGCCGGAACACCTACTCTGTGTTCGTTGTACAATTTGCGGCTAACTCTCTTTTGAATGTTCCGTTCACCATGACGGCAACAATCAGTGTGCCACTGACTAACCCATTAGGGATATAGTCGCGAGGGTATGTATGTATCTTTACGCTGATATTCGACTAAAACAATTTCAATGCCTTCTAAATTATTCTCACTGCCCATACTCAAACAAAAAGAGGTTCCTCACTTAAAATTCACCGACGTTATGAGTTGTGATAATTACAAATTGTAATTGCGAACGCCCAAATTGCTTTAGGAAGGTCGCACATCATACGTCCCATTTTGCCCCCATTGTGGCTAACACTGTTTTATGGGCACAATAAAAACCCGGGCACGTTCGACTTACATTAATATGTATGAATTTCAACCTTTATTAAGGGCTCTGGAGTCGGCAATGTAGAATAGAATGACTAGGATCTGTGTAGCATGATTTCAATAGTTATGTGGCGGCAAGGCGCATACAAACTCCTTGTGTGCGCCTGGCCACTAACAAAATCTGAAGCGCGCGAAAAAGAGAAGAAAACAAGAGACTGTCAGATACCAGAAAATTATTTGTTGGTATTATTGTTTCAAACTTTTAATTTATGTAAATAATTCATTTTACTTAATGTTTTTAGTTTTGTTGTAAATATTTGATCATACAAGTTTGATTTTTATGAAGGAAAATACTTGGTTTGATTCTCTCCATAGTGATGACCCCTAAGAAAAGTTGCGCGGTGTCTTTGTTGTTGGACCCCGTTTTCATGGCTATTCTTTGTGCATTTGAAGAGCTACTTACAAATAGTTTCTAAATGAAGACGACGAATCAAATTATCTGGTGAGCGCCAATATTCAATGAATTTCTAAGCATTACTGAAACTAGTTATATAGAGTTAATCAAGAGTGTTTCTAAACTCATGGCCCATTGCGTTTGCGTCAACACCACGTTCGAACAGCGTATTTGCGTTAAGCGACCTCAGTCTCCTTTATTACTACCTAACCCCCGAATTCACTAACGCAAATTAAGGCTGAGCAGCCCTCTGAAGTAAGATAAGAAGTAAGATAAGAAATACTTTATTTCACATAAAACAAATAAATTTACAGATAATGAAACATAAATACAGTAACACATATATCTGTACACATTAGTATTTACCTGTCCCTTACAGTTCCATTGCCATTTTACTGGAAAGCGTGAGCTTGAGCGCGTGCTTAGCGTTGATTGACGTTTGTAGATTCGGGGGTAAGCTACAGTTACTGTATAGGTGAAATAAACATATTGAAAATAAGACCTTTCCTTAAGTTTGCCATATAATGTTACTACCCTGAATTAGATCCTTATAAGCAACACTACAAGGTGGCATCAGGTACGGTTCCCGGCTATGAAAAAAGTTCAAAAGAAAGCTGAGCATGCAGTTTTTGTTTTTTCCAAATCGGTTTCGAGACTCCTTTGGGCTTTCTCTAAATTCCTCAAAGCTTAGGATTTCGCCTTCGTTCGCGTTAGTTCCATTGCTAAGTCCCATGATGGTACTACTGCGATTTTTTTTTTTCACATTAGTACGCCTACCACGCAAACTTGAAAAAGTTCATGAAAAATTCAAGTTCCAAGGTATCAAGGCAACATTCTTATGATACCTTGTAGTAATAATACGTTTTTATGTTGTGTAACTACTTATTTCGCAATGTTACTCAGCCGTAACTTCTACGCTTAACGTCTGTCAGTTTAGAAATAAACTACTAAAATGTTGTACGCTATTTCAAAGCCAATATTTTAAAAACAGTATTATGCATTATGCATGTGACATATTTGCGTTCGGAAAAATCCAGAAGCACGCATCAGTGTACACAAAAACGTCCATTGAACGTTAAAATCCCTCGGATTACACAAAAAGCCCTTTGCAAGACCGGGAGCCGTCCGCTTTTATTAATTTTGAGCCCGTTTTTAAATAATTTCGTGACGTCAATCGTCGACAAAGGCATCGCTAATGACTTTATTCAATAAAATGATTGGCGAACAGTGACGTTATGCGTGGAGCGGGCGGCAAGGGACACAGGAACAAACTGCCATAAATATGCGATTTTCTAACAAATCATTTTAAAAATATTTTTATTTCAACAGCGATTTAAACCGCAACCCTTATAATGGTGGTGAACTCGCCCTTTGCCAAGTTGGGTTCAAATTCACTGGGAAAAATGTGGGCTTCTGAATGTTCCGTTCACTATGGCGGCAACATTTTAGTGTGCCTCTAACTACCCTGCCTGGGATACAGTCGTGAGCGTATTTACTGACGCGTTCACATCAAGCTTTACATAGGGGATCCTTATGCTGCTGACATAAGATCCATATTGCAATAGTTTCGTGAAGATTGATGTGAACGCACCTGTAACATGATAGTGTTAAATTGGATGGTAATTGTTTGGTAGCAACAGCTGGTTCTTGTTGAAGAATTGGAACTGTGGTGTATGGGAATCTGTAAAAAAGCATCATTGAAATATTTATTAAATCCTATATCATATTATAATGTTAAGTAAGTGAGTGGTTAAACAAACATAATTGTGCAAGTTGTTATCTTAATATTTGATTCACTGTCGTAGTTCTGTGGCACGCCATCCATCACAACGGAAGGCTTATTCATTTATAAAATGCTATTGTTCTTTGCACATGCGTAAGCTTCGTGGAATACATCTGCATTCAAGTGCATATTGTACATAGAAAGGATAGGATGTGAGTTAGAGAAATAAACAAATAAGATTTCCAAGAAAAATGACTAAAAATTAACGACTTCCGATCATAATATTCCGATATTCAAAATTTCATTCATTCATATGATAGCGGATGATGAATCAACATCCGATTCCCTTTTGATGTAGCTTCCGCAGTGGTTTCGACATAGCTTTTATAAATACTTATGAGGTTTGACATAATATTATGATATGCCTGATACAACCGGCAACTTCTATATTTTTATGGACTTTACTGACGCACTTTAAAGAGTCCGTAGCTGAGTTGTGACGGTAAATCGGTAACGGTTCCCGGTGTAACGTTTAGTGTAACCACCTCAGGTGGTCAAATTTCGGTTGAGGTGGTCACCCATCGTGATATTTGACGACCGTCTTGGTGTAATTGTTGAGAAGTCGACTACTGCACCAAAGGTCGCGGGTTCGATCCCCGCACAATACAAACATTTGTGTGCATGAACATGTCTGTTTGTATTGGTCTGGGTGTTTCCTATGTATATTAAGTATGTATTTACAAAAGAAAAAGTATTTAAGTATGTTTATCCGTTGTCTAGCTCCCATAATAACGAACTATAATTAGCTCACTTGGGACTAGATGGCGCTGTGTGGAATAATGTCCAGGGATATTTATTTTTATTTTTTATATTAGCCTTCTGCTCCGCCATTTCCCGGTAAAGCTGCGAAAGTCATACCTTGAACTTACAGCTGGAAGCCACTATCGTCATGACAAAAGTGAATTCTGTGGGCTCATTGTAAACACAAATTTAACAACAGTAACAAATTTAAAATCTCCCTTACTCATCCTGAGTTACTACGACTATTTCTACTTCTAATTGAAACTTTTTTTATGAAAAAACTAGCTGTCGCCAATTAAGTATAGATAGGTGCAATAAATTGTATTCCATGAGATTACTATTTCATACCTAAAGCACTAGCACGGTCTAGTTTGTGTTTAGGTAAGCAAGTGTAAAAAATGATGCAAAGATATTTCATGTTTTTATTTCGTTTTACACGGGTATGTTACAGAATCAGCCATTTGCAATAAATACTGGATGTAACATTTGCTTTTTATTTCTGCAGGCTGCTCCGAACGTTAGATGTCCGAACAATTTATTTGTTTTTACTCAGTTTTCATTCCCTTTTTACACCTTTAAAATGAAATCGGTGATTGGTTTTTCATTTTGTAGTTTGGCCGTCAGTGTGCACATGTGTTATTGTTTTGTAAAGTAACTTATAATACTTAGGTACTAAAAACATACACACATCAAAACTGTCTAGGGATATCATAGGGATATCATTTTTCAAATATTTCATAAAGTTAAGTTTGTTTACAAGTTGAGCATTATCTTAGAATAACGCGAGGACAGAGGCATAAGATAAAGGTAAAGAATATTACAAAAAAAAACGATTGATTTTGCTAAAATGTTGACAAATTTTAAAAGAAAAATCTGTCTTTTTTCAACGTCCTTACGATTGTACAATAATGCTTCTACAATGAATTTCTTTATACAATCTGAAAGGGCAGATATAGCAGTTTCTGTGTTCTAAAAATTTCTACGTTGGTATCAATATTTTAATTTTTACAGCCTCCCAAATAGCTATACTTTGTATGAAAATGCTTGAGATATCCCTAGACACTTTTGATGTGTGTACTTAAATGTTGACAACTTTTGAATAGACAACCGTCCCGGGTGGGAGCGAACCATTTACCAGTTATGCAAACAGCAAGGAAGTGGAATGAGCTTCCTGCTGAAGTGTTTCCACGCAATACAACTTGGGACTCTTCAAGAAAAGAGTGAACAGCCATTTGTCAGGACATGTACTACCTAAGGACACATCATCACTCACGATCAAGAGAGATTGTGGTCAAATGCGCGCCTAACTACGAGTAACTTAACTTATTAAAACTAAATAGTATGGTCTTTAATTTAGTTACTACTAAGAAGGTATCTCAAGAACAAAGCAGAGCTGGCACTTTGGGTGTCAGGAACGTCATTTAGGAGTATTTAAGCATGCCAGGATTATTTTGCAAACCAGGAGGTTGAACCGAATATTATTACGAACTGTCCCGAACTGTAGACGATTTTTAATAAAAACAACATTTGTCAACCAACAAAATAAGAAGCTCCTGTCACGTTAATTTTGACATGTCCAAATCCAGGAACACTTAACAGGTAAAGAAAACGTACGTTATTACCATTTATATAATATAAGAAGTGGAAGATCAGGCATCCTCGTACCCAAAGTGGGCACCCTCAAACAGGACAAATGGACCTGTTTCAAGCCAATATGACAGCGTCATTCATGCGTCAATGTCATGTGCCACTTTTCGAATTTGCGAAGTATGAACGTAATGTATCTTCCTCTTTTTGTTTATATCAATGGTTATTATACATTTTTTTGAATGGACAATTTTTCTGCTCTAGAAACTACGAGTATTTTGGCTTATGTTTAACCTAAAGTTCTGTAGCTTTATTTAAAAGCGCTTAATGCATTGTGTGTACCTATTTAGCACCTGAGTTTCCAAGTTAAAATCTCGTCATTCATAAGCAAAAGCTCGAAAAGTCAACAGTGAATTCAAAAGTTTCGCAATAGGTGCTAGCGAGGGCAATAACTTACATTCTAAAAGTGCAAAGTATTTACTATTAATATCAACAAGTTGCAATTTTTTGTACCAGCAGTCCATACGCGACCCGAGGGAAATCTGGCTACAAACTCAAATAACTACAGAAGCCGTTAATAACATGTATGTTATGTTATGTTGCAAGCAAAAAATAGGCCACGAGGTTAAATGGCCGTTGTCGTCTAGCCCGGAGATGGAAAAGTTAGTGATCTTAGCTTCTAAGCCAAGGGTCGTGGGTTTTGACTCCTAACCGAGACAGCGTGTTTTTTTGTTTATTTTATCTTGAATGCATAAAATCGTTCACAAGGTGGACATAATTATGAAAGTATTACTTATCTATCAATCAACGTCTTGGCCGTTTGTTGATGTGGCTTTATGATCGTGGAATAATAGATTTAATCAAACAGGCGCAAAGTGGGGGTCATCCCTAAACTTTTAATTCTATAAACGTTGGTTCTGTGAAAGATGAATTATTTATTCTTAACAATGTTGCATAGAACTATGTTAAATTGATAAAACATAAATAAGAGAAATAATATTTTAAAGACGTTTCTGAAAAGTAATTTTACTTTGTTTGTAGTCTGGTCTCTCCTACCAACCAAGACGGCATAATCTTCCAGTTATATTTAATTATTTATGAACACAAATTAGCCCAGTTGCTTAAGAATTTCAAAGCCGAAGCTAGAGATAATAATATGATGCTGTTTATTTTGTTAGAGAGTAATGCAGACCAGGGGGGCTAAAATAGCGACATTTGACGTTTCATATCTGAAACATAATATGAAACACTTTTTAAAATCCTAAAATGGCAACTTATTTGGTGAATCATATTATGTTCATATTATGATTCATATTTGTTTTTCATACAATTTGACAGTTTTGTATGGGAATTCGTAAAATGGTGCACTTTTAAACGTCAAATTGCAGGAATGTTAGATGTTTAGGGTCAGTTCGCCTGTTCGCGTCCACCACCCCGTTCGCGTCCATTTTACGGAAAATCTTTCGCAGATTTTCCGTAAAACTAATACAACAATTAAAAATACGTCACTAATGCTAATCCTTCAAAGTTAAGTTCAAAGACACACGCACATAAGGACAAATAGTGTGCAGCGGTGCATTCGGATGTTTTTTAACGATTTATGTGAATTTTAAGATACATTTTTAACGAATAAAATGAGGTAGACGCGAATTAAATACATCTTATTTAGAACTTAGCGTTTGCGTCCGCTATGGCCACAAACTATACCTACAGGACTAAGACTACAGCTAATAATTATATTTTTAAATGAAAGAAGTAATTTCTTTCATTATTTTTATTAGTCAAGACATTAATTAGGTCTTCGGTGACAAGAAATAATGATGAAGAGAGAACATAAACTGAAGACCATTTAAAGAAAGCGTAAAATGAAATGCGAAATGAAGAGACCTGATTACTGTTTATTCATTCATAGACAGACCACTGGAGAACAGACACAGGTGGACTTATATGCTACACAGACGGATTCAGGAAATAATCAATCAAACTCTTGGTTGCTGGCGTGCACAGACGCACTATGTGATGATGGCTCGGTGATAAAGAGATCAGTACGCTTGGGCAGGCTGGCCAGCGTTCTTGAAACCAAAATTTATGCATTCTGGTTTGCGCTTACATAGCAGGCAAGCGTCACAACGATGTCACAAAAGTGACGGTCTACAGCGACAGCAAGGTAAGAGTAATTCAACAACCAGCGACAACATCAGCGATTGTCGAGGAATGCAAATCAGCGCTAGGGAGACTAGCTGGCAAAGCGGAAGTTGGATGTGCAAGGGTCCCCCCTGCCAAGAGTTAATGCTGGCAGTAAAGCTGCTGATAAATTATTCCCGCAAAATGGTCTACAGTGGACGCTAATTGACATTTTTGGAAAAACACCTAATTCTGTAATTTATCTATTAAAAAAATGCAATGTTTCGAAAAAAATATTTAAGTTGATCCTAAAATAAACTAGAATATATTGGATACATTATATATATTTTTTATATAAATCAGTGCTGGAGTATTTTTTGATTCACTGTCAAGTTTGGCAACTGCACTAAATGGACGCGAACAGACGAAATTACCCTACTAGGTGACAGCGCTGAGCTGTCAAATTCACATAGCAGTAAACATTATTTAATCGTTTTTAGGATAAATTTAATTATTCCTAGTAAAATGTGTTACTGTGAATTATTAAAATGACACCAAGAATACATAATAGTGACAATAAATTGAACCAATTTCCAAGACCGTGGTGGAAACGACACTGAATGTTTATCACATTTTGAATGAAATTCCTGAGAACTTAGTTCATCACATTTACGTTAACTAGCTGTCTTCTGATGAATATTCCAATATAATCGAGTAAATAAAAAACGTTTTTGTTATTATAATGTGTATTATTTAAAAAATGTGCGGCATTAAAACCTAAAAATCTGCTCCCAAATAAAGTCGTCTTGTACGCCATTGCCGAGGCAGAAGTTTGGCAAATCACTCAGTATTTGTTGTTACAGAGTCATGTCTCCTTGCAAATATCTTCGATCTCAAGAACATGCCTAGCTAGCACCAATTTCTTGTCTTCATTCATAGTTTCCGGTCGGAAAATGATTTTTATCACAAGTTTTCACGAACATTATTTACAATCTCGATTGACAGCTGTGACATTATTGTTCTTAGGCCACCTGTCACGGTCCTCATTGCCAGACATAAAAATTGTAAATTAAAAACATTTTACAATTATTAGTGATGAGAAATCACACAAATTCAATAATAAGCTACTTTTTAAGCCTTAAATTATTAGTTGTAATGATGAAAATATTTGTTTAATGAAAACCGTTAAGTTTACAATTATTAGGCGCGACACTATTTTTTTTTGGTGTAGCAATGTCGTCATCAAACTATGTCTAAGAGTCCAAGCCATGAAATAAATTTAAAAAAGAAAAATATGTCTAAGATATGAAATGTCAAGTAGGTGAAACACTTTTCATGTCGCCGTTTTACCGTTTTCAGCAATTCACCAGATGAAACGTCACTTAGATGATTCATATATGAAACACCTAAAATGTTGCCGTTTTAGCCCCCCTGATTAATGTAAAGTTGCCGCAAATTTAGTTCCGGATGGGCCAAGTTTGTGGATTTGAATTTTTTTATTTCTGTTTTTTCCTAAAACACGGACTTTCATTTGTTTCAAGAATATACTACATTGTGGTACCTAAAACCCCGCATGATTGTGTAATAAGTACTACACTACAAGTTTCAACAAAATGGTCGACCATTTTCGATTCGTAAATTCTAACACAATTAGTGTCATAAATTAGGATTCAACCAAGTTATATTTTCCGCGCCGACACCGATCATTACAAAGCAGCCACAATAGGATTTGGCTAATTTCGCAATCGGTTGGTAACATGTCCAATTCCTACTGTTATCTATAGGTATTGGGAAATTAACTGTCCACCACAATTACAGTACTATGTTATTTGTAAGTACGATTAGTGAGTGGTTGGACTTGTTTCGAATGTTTTATGAAAAACCGATCGAAATTGATGATTGAGCATCAAAATCTGTGTTTCATCTAAAGATAATAAATAAGATAAATTGGAGAATCGACCAAAGAAAGGTTGCCCTAAAGGGCAGCAATAAAGAACTAACATACATACTTGATATATAATTACATTCTCTTTACTATCTTTTGATCGTGAGAGCTAGGTGCCAGCAATAAAAAACAGACACTTAGCAATGCTATCCTGCGAGGAAACGTAGTTCCAAAAATACATGTGCGATTTTTGCCAATCGCAATCGCAAGCAAAAACACACCGAGAAAGTAAAAAAAACAGTAACGTCTACCTGCCACTAGAGGCCACGACCACGATGCCATACAAATCCGTTAACTGTATCGGTGCATTTGATCAATGAAACTCACACTAGGCGTACTGGACATTTCGAAATATCTACTAAATGGCGCCTCAAGAAATACCTGCATATGAATCATCATCGTCATCATCAACATTACCACCTGCAAGAAGTGCACCCTGTATCCTGCATAGCCCACTTAATAACACGTTGGGTGACCCGGAGCTGAGTAAGAGACCACGTTCCGATCCATAGGTAATCACTACAAAAAAAAACATTTATTTCAAAAAACAGTTTCACGGTACATCCAATGTTAGAATAAATAAATAGAAAAAGATTAACACTGTTTCATTAAATTACTTGTAATTCACATTGATTATATTTATTTTATTTATTTATTTATTAGCCTTTTATCAGATACATACAATTACATTTAAATATTTTATCACTGTTCATCCATCGATTGTTTCTCTGTGTGCCTTACGGCAAAGGCCTCCTCCATTCTCTTCCAACTCTCCCTGTTTTGTGCCAGTCTAGTCCAAGCTCTCCCAGCCAATTTCGCGATTTCATCCTCCCATCTCTTGAACTGCTTTCCTCTAGCTCTCTTTCCTTCTCGTGGGTACCACAAGGTCACTGCCCTGCTCCATCTCTCCTCTCCTCTTACTGTGTGTCCAGCCCATCTCCACTTAAGGGTCCGTGCCTTCTTCACAACATCTTGCGTTTTGGTTACTGCTCTGATGGTTGTATGTCGTATTTTCTCCATTTTCCTCTTGCCCAACATGCTCCGCTCCATGCTGCGCTGGCATGATTGCAGTTTGGTTTCCTGGGATTTGGTGAGGGCCTATGTTTGACAACCATATGTCAAGATAGGGAGGATGCATATGTTAAACAGCTTTCCTTTGATAGATGCACTGGTTTTCTTATCTTTCATAATCTCCCTGAACGACCAGTACTTCTTCCAAGCATGCCCTATTCTTACATCAATTTCCTTGCTGTTTATGTTATCTGTTGCGATCACCTGGCCTAGATATGTATAGTTGTTCACATACTCTATTGTGTTGTTGTCTAATGTGATAGTTTCTTTCGCTCTGTTTGTGATTGCCTTGGTTTTTGATGTGTTCATACTTAGACCAACTTTTTTACTGTGAATGTCGAGATCTGTTAGCATTTCTTGGAGTTCTTGGGACGACTTAGCGAACAGGATTATGTCGTCTGCAAATCTTAGGTTAGTTAAGTATTCTCCGTTGATCCTCAATCCGTAGTTTGTCCACTCAAACTCTCTAAAAACACCCTCCAGTACTGCTGTGAAAAGTTTTGCTGAAAGTGGGTCTCCTTGCCGTACGCCCTTTCCTATGCTAATGCTCTCACCTTCCCTTTCCAATTTTACCCTTGCTGTGCTGCCAGTGTATATGTTCCTTATTATTCTGATGTACTTTTCTTCAACTCCCTGATGTTTTAAAGCTATCCAGATTTTATTATGCTCTAAAGAGTCGAAGGCTTTGCTATAGTCCACAAAGCAACAGTAGAGTGACATACCATATTCTTTGTATTTTTCGAATACTTGCTTGACAACGTGGACATGGTCAACTACAGAGTATTTGCTTCTGAATCCTGCCTGTTCTTTAGGTTGGTTTTCGTCTAGCACTTTCGTAATGCGGCCTAGGATAATTTTGGCAAAAAGTTTGTAAATGTTCGACATTAGGCTTATTGGTCGATAGTTGCCCACATCGCTTCTGTCTCCTTTTTTGTGTACATTGATTATATATTTACCTTTAAAACCTTTAAATATTAGTCGGCGAACAGTGAGTAGCTGACTGTCAACTAACTGAGTGAGTGGATAGCGAATTACTCACTAACTCGGCATAGTAAACGAACTATTCGCTACGAATCAGTCGCTAACAATATGAGTCGGCCAGCGAAACGTCGCAAACTACGTACACAGCACTCCGTATGGATACTTCTTCTAAATGTTTAAGGAAGCATACTGGCAGTCGCTGACTATTAGCCTAATCGCGACGCGCCTTTAGGCTCAATTTCACTCTTTAAAATGCAGACTTTTATTTTACTTATTTATATATTTTTTTTGACGACCGTCTTGGTGTAATTGTTGAAAAGTCGGCTACTACACCAAGGGTCGCGGGTTCGATCCCCGCACAGTACAAACATTTGTGTGCATGAACATGTCTGTTTGCATTGGTCTGGGTGTTTCCTATGTATTTACAAAAGAAAAAGTATTTAAGTATGTTTATACGTTGTCTAGTATCCATAATAACGGACTAAAATTACCCCACTTTGGACTAGATGGCGCTGTGTGGAATAATGTCCAAGGATATTTTTTTTTATACCTCTCTCGTCAGGCTTGCCGACTGTACATTTAGAAAACTACAAGCCAACTCCGCCGGCGGCGTTGCAAATATCGAATTGAATGTTCGCGTCTACGCGTGACGGAGAGTGATGGCGCACGATTCGATTTGCGCGCTTCAACCGAAGGAAATTAGATTAATGTTACCACACATATTTGTTGGAAACAACTTTACCCTTTTTTAACGTTTGGAAACGATGAGATACAGTTTAAAAGGTTTTTACGATGTTTGAACAGAAAGCATTATGATAAGATGTGAAATCGACCGTCTCGTTCATTACTAAATGTTTTTTTCATAATTACGTTGTTTAGTTCAATCATTACTTTCAACAAACTTTTAATGTCAACAAGAATGTAGCTTCCTTTAATTAACTTTCATGTCGATACGTCTCATCCGATATAAAAATGACATGTAATAAATAAATGTTTAGGTAAAACTTTGCACAAAGTCAATGCACAGGCTTATAAGAAATTATTAAACACTAGCGACCCGCCCACGCTTCACACGGGTGCAATAGGATGTTATTATACATAATATAAACCTTCCTCTAGAATTACTCTATCTATTAAAAAAAACCGCATCAAAATCCGTTGCGTATTTTCAAAGATTTAAGCATACAAAGGGACATAGGGACAGAGAAAGCGACTTTGTTTTATAGTGTAGTGAAGTAGTGAAACAGTGCAATTATATACAAATGACCGATTTATGAGTGCAATTTTTGTAATGAGAAGAATACCTAAATTAGAATGGATTTTTTTGAATATCTATAACATTCTTGGATAGGAACGAATGAATTCAGTTAGACAGACAGAGTTGAACATAATGCATTTCAATTATCTTCTTAAACATTTCAATTCTTGTCTTCAATATTCGTAACACAAAAGGTACGATTCCTTAATTGACACTTGAAACTTTTAGTAACAATTTTAGTTTTAATCCGCTCAGTGCTATCATTAGCTACCAATCAGACGCAGTATAACAGTTCCGAATTAACCGATCTCCAAACAGCTCACAAAGTCAACACGAGGATCTCGATTCATTCAATTAGTGTTGCCTAGCAACCGAACTTACCCTAAGGTATTAATTTATTTTAGTTTCCTTCGCTACGGCTTCGTATAAGTTTAAGCCGTTTTGCAAAATCACGATCGCGATTAGAGGGAATTCTTTTCAGGGTTCGCTAGTCAAACTCAGGAACCGATTAGTCTAGCGTCCTGCAGCAAGTTGAAACTTATCGCCAATCTGCTACAAACTGCAGTTGGAACACTAGTTTTATTTATTTCTTCCAATGATGTTACTATAAAAAAGACGTAGATAAGTTATGTCAGTACTGACGCGAAGACAAAAATTGTCCTTGGGGTACGACGTAGTCCGTGTTATAACGTGTGAACAAGACAGTACGATTATTTACAAGAGCGTAAACGAGATAGATACATGTTGCCAATTGTCGTCTCAGACTCTCAACACTATTATTATCTCACTCTCTCTCGAATTTCGGGAGACACTTTGTTAGCACAAGTATATCTTATAAAAAGTCATTGATTTCTTCCTTACGATTAACGATTTTTTGGTTGAACACACTGAGCCCTGAATTTGTGAAAAATATTCTGTATTGTGTTCTGGAACACAGATTATGTTTCAATGTCTTAGAAAGTTATCATTATGATCTATGATTAAGTTTGGCGCTGTGTAGAATAATATACGCCTCCGCTAAGAAAAACAATTCTATGTACCTATTATGGCGTGTGCTGTCGACTGAACGTCAATCAGTTCTTCACACTTTGTTACGGCCCACTGCGACCACAACAAACTTACCTACCTTCGAAAAGGATGCGGGTTCGATTCCTGCCTGATGCCAAGATGACCAAATGTCTCTTTCTGGTTTTCAGATCTTTAGTAAATATACTGCATGGGAAATGCTAAACACAATAATAACCGTAGTCATAGCTTTATCATCTTAATCGGAAGTTAAATGTTTGAAATAATATTTCTTCCGAGCGTTGAAGGTGGAGGTTTGCCTTCAACATTGATGAAATCACCTTAGCTCATAGGGTTAAAAATACCGGAAAGATTTGGCCGGTCTGTTAATGGTCCCAGTAGCACAGTGGTTAGTGCAGTCACCCGGTTTGCGAAAGATGCGGGTTCGACTCCTGCCTGATGCCAAGATGACCAAGTGTCTTCTTCCAGTTTTCAGATCTTTAGTAAAGATACTGCATTGAAAATGCTAAACACAATAATAACCATTACCTACCTTCGTTTTCTATGCCTGCCAAAAGCATGCATGCTCATATACCAGACTCATCACGCTTTCGAATTATTCACCTCACGCGTCCGCATAATGTGAAGGGTCATTGTGGATTCAAACAATCGTCACATATCCTCACGTTGCGTTTTGTCTTTATTCACATTCGCCAGTTCGCTGGAATTGTTGTCTGTGTAGACCACCCTTTGTTTGGTATTAAAGTGACAACACAGTTTTTATGCATTTATCGTTTGGTGAATTGTGCGCCTGAATCTATACGTGTATGCTCACTACCTATCAACGTTTAGCCAAGACACAGTATAAACATACAGTAGAACATCTACATACAAACGTGCCGCTCTCGGTTTGAATGTGTGCGTGCGCGTCGCGCGCCGTGTCGCGATTTCACGCACACGCTAGCATAAAATAAGGAGGCATAGGGCGGCGGCCAGTGCGGACGGGCTGTGCCGCGTGTCTGTTGCACGCTAGGCTAATAACTCGGCGGGCGGCCTTAGATAACCTACTGTATGTTTATATTATGGCCAAGACTAGTCAGTTAAACTCTCATTGAACAAAATGATGAAGTACAATTTGTAGCTGGCAATAGGGTAGATGACTATGAGTGATTTTGCATGTTCTTTTATGTTCCCCAAAAATAATAATTGATTTCAAATGTTATTGTAAAACCACAATCGAAATTCGTTTCAAAATGAGGCTACAATAGGCCTGCAAACTTGGGTGGGCAAGTCCATTTCATATGTGTTAAATTTTTGTAAAACAATATCACTTTTTGTAACCCAAACTATTATGAAGGAATTATGTTAGGAGACCATTATCATAAACGCAATATTTAATATAGCTGTCGAACAAAGTTATTACGCGCTCCTTACAAAAACAGCGAGAGTGACGTCACTATCGCTGTCACTTTTGTATGGAGCGTTTTTGGGCAAGTCCAAAAATGTGCATTTCAAATTGTGATATCTCTGGTGGTATTGATCCAGATGAAGTGATTCTTTGAGGATTGTTTACATAAATGTAAGGTCTTTCGATAATAAACAAAAAAAATTTACAGTCATCATGCCTATTGCTTGTGAATAATTAAAAAAACACATTGGAATCAAATTAATACCTATTTGTGGATTTAGGAATATGAATGAGATAACTTTCTCTCGTTACTGAAATAACTAACTTAATGAAGTCAGGTACAAGAACTTGTACTTTAGCACTTTGATTATGACTATTCTAATTTGTTAAAGATTGCCCTGGGACTTCAAACGATAACCTTTGAGTTTACAAACATTTATATTTAAACCATTGAAAGCTTAGCTAGCCAATAAAACTTTCAAGACTGTTTAGACTCTTACAGATTATTACTCTGTGATTTGTAATCCTTTAAGTGTTTTGCCATACCCTGTTAAATTTAGAAATAATATTAACATTATTTAAGTATTTGTTGTACCCAACGTATTCACTGTACTTAACTTTTATTAAGATCTGTTAAAAACTGTACCTAAACAAACCAAGGACAAGAAAAACCCCAACAAAAAATAATACATCTTCTGTATCTTGTACACAGGATATACGAGTGTTATTCTACATCCTGAAAAGAAGAAGCAATTTCCCTAAAATTCCAGTTTCCTCACAAACAAAACTGCAACAAGATTCCAGCTGCAGCATGCAGGCAAATGTGTCCAATCTCATAATCCGGACAAAGACTCAACTCAACAGATTGCAGGATTCGCTGCGTCTGGCACATTACTGGCTGATGAGAGGCGGATATCTATGGAAATTACTTGGCCTACTCGCTGAGGAGCTTTCGGAAGATGCGGATTTGGAAGATATGTGGCACTGTTTCAGATACGAATTTGCAATGTTTGTGACACTATTTAACTGTCGTGGTATACTAGAAGAAAATTTACCTGACAATCTATAATCTACCTACATAAAATCTTTAATTTCTTAGGTTTTTGGAACTAGGCATTTGATCACAATCTCACCGAATGGTAAGTGATCTACCTACATTGGGTTGTGGCTGTTCCACCTGTGCAAAAGATACTCATATGTGGCAGAAGATTTTTACTTCTTTATACTTTGAATAAGCATTATTCAGAAGCACCCATAGTAAAAATCCCAACACAAAATAACACATCTTCTGTATCTTGTACACAGGATATACGAGTATTATTCTACATCCTGAAAAGAAGAAGCAATTTCCCTAAAATTCCAGTTTCCTCACAAACAAAACTCGAACAAGATTCCAGCTGCAGCATGCAGGCAAATGTGTCCAATCTCATAATCCGGACAAAGACGCAACTCAACAGATTGCAGGATTCGCTACGTCTGGCACATTACCGGCTGATGAGAGATATCTATGGAAATTACTTGGCCTACTCGCTGAGAGGCTTTCGGGAGATGCGGATTTGGAAGATATGTGGTGCTGTTTCTAATACGGATTCGAATGCCCTGGGTCTTCAAACGATAACCTCTAAGTTTGCCAACATTTATATTATATAAACCATTGAAAGCTTAGCTTGCCAATAAAACTTTCAAGACTGTTATAGACTCTAACAGATTATTACTCTGTGATTTGTAATCCTTGAAGTGCTTTGTCATACACTGTTAACCCTTAACCACCTAGCATACGTCTCACAGATTCTGACAGATTTTTTTTCGTGAATATCATTGCGCCCGAGCTCCGTACAAGCTTGTTCGTTCCTGTACCTTTTCCCCGCGCCCCTAAGTGCCGCGCAATCGCTCGACGCTGTCAGACGTGCATGCGTTTGTCTCTGGTAAGTAAAAAACTTTCATTGGGGATCTGTAAGACCCCTGTTAGGTGGTTACGTGACTTTTTAATGTTCATGTTATTATTTTTATTTTAGTTTAATATGGCTGTCAGTGATGAAAAATCCAGCGATGGCTGGCAGAATGAACCCAATGACGAGTGTAGCGATGTTGAAGCCGATGTAGGAGTAGGTCATGCATTGGAAGGAAGTTGTGGATTAGACTCAGAATGCGAAGTGGAAAATAACGAAACTACTCGAAATTGGTTCATCTTCGACATCACATGATCGACAAGAACTCTCGTGCCGAACTTTGGTGCTGAAGAACGGTTAGCAGTGCGTAAGAACTGTTCTACTTGCGAATATAAAAAACACGTAAAACACAGTACATGTGTATGTGTATGGAATGCGCGAACAAACTGTGTTCGCAGTACCGTGAAAAACTGTAACTTTAATCTTTCCAATTTTGTTAAAATTTTGTTTTGATCAAGAACTTTGGATTTTTTTTATGTTATTTGATTATTTAATATTTAAAGACAAGGTAAAAAAAAGCCATTTTATGTGATTTTTATAATGTATCTCACTTTCCAAAAATAGGTATAGTTTTAGGTACACAATAAGAAGTACCTGTTGTTTTATTGAGATTTTTAAAAAAGTTCTTGATCTTCATATTATTTTATGATTGTGATAAAAAGTTTAATATGTTTGTAATCTGTTTTTCAATTCAAATTGAATCCTTACCCTACAAAATTTTACATAAAATCATAACTTTGTACCAGGGTCTCCAGGACCTATGTTAGGCGGTAGTGTGACAAAAAGGGGTGCTAGGTAGTTAAGGGTTAAATGTATAAATAATATCAACGTTATGTAGGTATTTATTGTTCCTAATATATTCACGGTACTCATCTAGTACTACGACCTGTTAAAACTGTACTTGCACAAACAAAGAACAAAGAAAAATCCCAACACAAAATAATACATCTTCTGTATCTTGTACACAGGAAATACGAGTATTATTCTACATCCTGAAAAGAAGAAGCAATTTCCCTAAAATTCCAGTTTCCTCACAAACAAAACTGCAACAAGATTCCAGCTGCAGCATGCAGGCAAATGTGTCCAATCTCATAATCCGGACAAAGACGCAACTCAACAGATTGCAGGATTCGCTGCGTCTGGCACATTACCGGCTGATGAGAGCGGATATCTATGGAAATTACTTGGCCTACTCGCTAAGAGCTTTCGGAAGATGCGGATTTGGAAGATATGTGGTACTGTTTCTAATACGGATTTGAAATCTATGCCAGAACTAGCGGCCGCCCGCGACTTAGTCCGCGTGGGCTGGGGCAAAAAAATATATATTTTTAATCGGATAACGGGTGCAAACCGTGCAAGAATGCCATTTTTTTCACGGTACTGCCTTTTGATAGGAAAAGTAGTCTTGGGCATAATAGTTCGCGCCTTTATTGTGATGTTCTTCTAGTTCGTCAGTTCGTGTTTCGTGCTCAACTTTATGCTCTTTACAGCAAGAGCGGTTTCAAAACGACCGAACGATCTGCTATCAATTGAACTATTATAAGGCAGTTCGTCTGCTCAATTTGATACCGCTCCTATTGTGACAAGATAATATCCATACATTTACCAGTTTTTAGACGCAACTCAACAGATTGCAGGATTCGCTGCGTCTGGCACATTACTGGCTGATGAGCGGATATCTATGGAAATTACTTGGCCTACTCGCTGAGGAGCTTTCGGAAGATGCGGATTTGGAAGATATGTGGCACTGTTTCAGATACGGATTTGAAATCTATGTCAGAACTAGCGGCCGCACGCAACTCAATCCGCGAGGGCTGGGGCTAAAAAAATAATTATTATATCTTTATAAATTGTATCTTTCCTATTCAGATGTGTCCTACTAATATTATGAATGCCGAGGGCCGTGTGGCTCTTTCACGTAAAAACTGCTGAATGGATTTTATTGGAACTTTGAAGTATGTAGCATATACATCTGAATCGCAGATATGCTACAATTATAAAGAAATATTACTTTTTGTTTTTCAACTTAAGTCCAAGCGGACGAACTCGCGGGCGGCCGCTAGTAAGCCATATTATAGCTATATTCGCTGCGTCTGGCACATTACCGGCTGATGAGAGCGGATATCTATGGAAATTACTTGGCCTACTCGCTGAGCTTTCGGAAGATGCGGATTCGGAAGATATGTGGCACGGTTTCAGATACAGATTTGCAATGTTTGTGACACTATTTAACTGTCGTGGTATAATAGAAGAAAAACTACCTGACAATCTATAATCTACAGAAAATCTTAATTTCTTACTGGGCAGTCATACTTAATTATAATCTCGCCTGATGGTAAGTGATCTACATTGGGTTGTGGTTGGACGCCTTCAACCTGTGCAGAAGATACTCATTTGTGGTAGACGATTTGTGCTTCTTTATACTTTGTTCAATCATTCAAAAGCACCTAAAATAATATTGATCCTAAAATAATTTATCTTCATAAACAGAATAAAACGACCGTTACCTGTCATAACTACGCATTGATAGTTTCCATCCCCCCCTGCCACAAAAAAGAGCGCGTGTTTCAACTTTTCCCATTTTCATAAGGGTGAAATAAATTTCCTGAAATCAATTTGATTCCTGTGCTGTGCAATTAGCAACTTAAAGTTACATTATTGAAACGAATCTGACAGTTAACACAAATTCTATTTCTAAACGAAATGTTCACATTTTGGTTGCATGTAAGTAGGTACTCAGTATTCTGTTACTTACTGAGCATAACAAGTCATCTCATAACCAACATGAGCGAATCCTCAAAAACAAAGCTGAAACACTGAAAAGTATAAAACGTAATAAACCTACCTACTTAAATAAATTTTCACTTTCTTTTCTTAACTAAACGCATCTAAGTAGCAATGTACAGTCAGCCAAGAAAGTGGTCAACCACTTTTGACATAAGTTTCTGCGAGATGTACCGATCGCTAAGGTTGACTTTTTAACAGAGTTTAACATATTATGCACAATTATGTTATGACGTTTTGTCTGTTTTCTGAGATGCATGACATTTGACGTCATTGGGTGACTTAGTTTAACCTCATTAAATGCGATAATCTATTTGCTCAACTAAAACCATGTCAATCTTTTTGAAGAGAAACTTATTACTAGAAAAAGAAAGTCTCGCTGACAATTCTACTGTCAAGTATTTCCGTCAATGAGATATTAATATCAATCTGTTACGTAAAACAACATGATGATTCAAATTTGACACTTGGCATGACGTTATATTATCATAAATGGCAAAGAGAGCTATAGTCACAGACACAAACCTATTGTTAGGGAAAATTGACCTTGTTGTTTCATGACGTTCAAACGAATTTCAACCGTAGGGTGGTAGACCACATTTTTGGCTGACTGTACCTACAGTCGCGTAGAGGAATATGTCGAACCTGTTGTATTTATTAAACTGTCTTGTGGTTATCACATTATGATAAATTGTTGGCCACTTTGTAATTACTTCTGAGTTTGTAGGCGTAGGGGTTGTAGGCCTGTGGACTGTTATCTGTGGGCGTTTGGGATAAACTCCTACCCACGAGTTGAATACTTCAGACTGATAATATCTCTGAGTAGGTTTAGCAACTGAACTGAATTATACTTACTTAACTGAATTTGCGATCTTTCTAATTCCTAAACTGGTGTTTTGGCTTTGGTCATCGGAGGCAACAATCTCCGTGGTTTTTACTTATAGGGCTAGAATTCTCTACCCGTAGGTTATTGAATCTCGCGCGAACCCACAACATTGTACTTAGTATATTTTGTGTTGTTGTTTTGAGATAGCTAGGATAGCAGAGACTGATCACCTCGGTGACTGAACGACGTCTGACTAGTTTATAATAAAATACATAAACACAATGATTTTACAATAAAAATAGGTAGATTGGTTACTTGTGCTATAAAAGTGGCACCCGAAATTCGAACGATTCGTACACATGAGCAAAGCATAGACTGTGTGTGTTGACAGTCTGTGACGACACTCCGCAACATGTATCTGTCTCGTTTGCGCTCTAGTAAATAATCGTACTGTCTTGTTCACATGTTATAACACGGTCAAATTGACTACGTCGTACCCCGTGGACAATTTTTGACTTCGCGTCAGTACTGGCATAACCTATCTCTGCATGTTTTTATTGTAATCCATTGCATAAACAGACATACAAAAAAAAACTCGCATAATTTTGCATGTGACTGTACATTTAGCGCCCCGTGTGTACCTAACAAATTGGACCACTTTATCTCATGCAAGTACCGTCTCCAGCTCAAGGGACCAAAGTTTCCAGACTTCGAGGCTTGCGTTCATCAACTTATAGCTACGACCCTTGTGTTATCGAATGTGGAGTAATTTGATTTTTAATTAACTAATTAATTCAACTAACTTACACATTTACTGCTAACTTAGATAAGTGCTTAAGTTAGTTACTAAGTTATTTAAGTGTTTGTTGAAGTATTTTGTACTGTGAGGCCTGTCTGCGTGATACTTATAATCTGTTTAACTATCTGTAGTTGTGACTAAAATTTAGCAAGATGTCGAATTAATATAACGTTTTTTCAAAGCTTAGAAAGATTGAAGGACATATATTTATTAGAGTTCCTGATAAGTCCTTGAATCTTGAACGATAAAAAAACAAGTTAATTTCAATTCAAAAGTAATGAAACGAGTCAAACAATATCCTCCGACAGATGGCTCTGTATACGCGGTTTAATTAAATGAATTTAAATTTTAAATCATTTGTCTCAACCTATATTCCATATCGCAAAATAATACAATTTTTTGCATTGATAGCGCAAACTGTATAATTACTTATTGTTGACTCGCAATCAGGGTCGGTACCGGCTTACTGCAAATATTGGTATTTTCTTATTTTTCATCGGTATTTTCCATTAAGATGTACAGACGCTGACAGAGTGACTTGCCTCAGCAGTGACATCGGGCTTTTTTTTATGAAACAAGAATTATGCACGTATGGCGCTTGCATCAGGGAATGGGTACAGACTATAACAATTTTTCTCAAGTTAAGTACAATCGGCTGAACCTACTTTCTTGTTTTAGAGTTTTACAGTTTCAAATGGGTAGGAACACGCAAAGCTTTCTGTAGGTGGCGCCAGCAAAGACCATGTCTTTATTACATCTAGTGTCAAATGTGTAGTTGCGATATTTTTCGTTTCAGATCGTCATTCACTTTATAATGGATTCGTTGCTGTCAGTTTCTGAGCCTAAAAGCAAACTTGCGAAACATTTGAGATTATATTCTTAAACTAAATCTATTAATTCTTCTCAATTGGAAGCGAATGATCGAAATCAAATCCTTAGTGCAGATGTTTTTTTCAGAAACTTTGCTTCTGGTTCATAAACCATTGCAAAAAAAGTTTCGCATTTTTTTTTGTAAAGGTAAATGCAAAAGGACTTAAGTCACAATCGTGAGTGGGGCACCGGTTTAAAGTTTTAAATCCGTATAGCAGAGACCCATAGTTTTCTGCGTTTAGAATCTTCAAGTAATCAATGAACAACTTTATTTTTACAGTCTGAAGCACCTCATTTTGTCATTGTGGCTCAGATTCTCTAAAAAAAAGGCAAAAAGCAACAAAATGTATCTATTTCTACATAGATGATCTAGATGTTTTGTCAAATTAAGCAGGGTTGATTAGGCGCCCTCTGGTGTAATAAAAAGTCAGTTTTTGTCCCCATTAGTAAGCTCGAAGCCCACGGTCAGCGTTCTCCAACGTCACTGTGACGTTTGGAACAAAATGCAATCGTCTGTTGTGCGTGGGAATTTAATAAAACCACAGGAAAATGTTTTCGGACGTAGTACAGTTTTTTGCTATGGATACTCCATCCACACTGAAAAATGTTACGAAAACAACTTTTTTGTTTCTGGTTACACAGAAAAAGTTGGCTTGAAAACCCCGGTTTTCTTTTAAATTTATGAGATTGTGTTTTTGAAAAACAAAAATGTGTTTCCTCCCATTCAAAGTGGGGCTGTATTTGTCATGACAAAGATAGTTATTTTTTATAGCGTATTTGAAGGTATCGTATTATAGTGATAATTATTCTAAATCTGGTCACTTGCTTACTTGTGCTATAAATTGTTTAAGGCTATGTTTGGTAAAGTCACCTGACCCTACGTAACTCTACATGTAATGGTTATGATCATGTCAAAAAACACATAACTTAAATAAAAGTGGTTAGCTCTCCATTGCATTAAGTTAACCGCCCAAAGGCAAACAAAACGTAAAAAGGGCAGTAAAACCTCAAAACATTCCAAACAAGCGCATCGATATGACAGAACAAACGACGCCCGTCACGAATCTATTTCGCGCGATCCTAATCTGTGTACCGATAGACGGATGTCGATAAATTACAGCCCTAACTGATTTCTGTCGTGCCCCGTCACCGTAACTTGCTTGCGAGAATCAATAGCACACAGAAAATGCACGCTAGGCTTTTGGGATCAATCAATAGGTTCGACTGGAGAACATGCGTGCGATTGTAGAGAAATTGGTCTGTTTGGTACTAAGTACTTAGTCTTATTTTTTTGTTAATAAATAATAACTGAGTAACAAATTTACTTTTATTGAAAAAAGAGGAAAATACGTTGCGTCCTTTCTTCCCGAATTCGAAAACTGGGTCATGACAATTTTCGCAAATGATGATAAAAAAATACCTAATTTTGTGGGTCACGCGTTCCTTTTGTTCAAATCAAAAGCAATAGAATAGAAATACCAGAAAAACTATTTGGCCTAGGTGTCAAGGATTTGAACCTGCACCGAGAACGAGTTGATTTGCTCTAGTATTTCTTAATTAAGACATATAGATACAGCATTTATTCTAAATAACTATTCATCCACTGAAATCCGAAACCGACCAAAAATCGTCCGGTCATCTTGCGTTTATGCGTTGCTCATACCACATCTACCATCTTCTTTCAAGTAACTACTGCTGTTCAACTGCTGGTGACTTTGAGTTTCATCGAACTGTAGGGTGAGCACGGAGGCCTCTCGTCCTTAATTAAGTAACGTGCTCACGTTACTGAGAGAGGTCAATCGACATAATTACACTCTGCCATTAATTAGTCCTCACCGTCAGAAACGCACAAAAAGGTTTGTTAAATCTGCCAACTTTTTCCATAAAATATCTTTATGACCACTAGTCAACTTCAGCTTTTTTATTCCAGATATTGTTAATTACATGTTTTGTTTACCTGTAAGTATTTTAAATTAAACAATAAAAAGCTATCTGGTGGATGGTAGGTCGTTTTTTTGCTAACAAAGAGCTTAAGGCCACCAAAATAATGTTTGAATAGGGAGGCGTATTTTTCGGACCGCAATCAATTCGGAACATTCGCACTGAACATCGTAGGTCTGATTACTAAAAGGGCCAGAGTACAACGACTAATCAGCATTGAAAACCCCGAAAAAAACACTGACATATCGGACTCCCTCTCAAACAAGTTTTGCCAGAGAAAAACTGTTTATAGATAAGAAAATTTAAAACTGCGAGAATTCAGAATAAAATAAATAGTTACACATTACATTATTTGTTGTGAGCATAAATCATTATTAAGTTTGAAATGTACCTTTTCTCTTGGATGAACAAGAGAAAAGATGAGGTATTATTTTGTCACTTCGAGCATGTTGCATTAGCTGTGTCCTTATTGATTGGGCCGTTTGCCCTGTCTAGTGATGATCCAGCCTGTCAAAGTTTGGCTGGCTACGTTTAATTCCTACCTGGATTTTCCGAATGTGAACTAGGATAACCCAATTACCAATTGTAAAAAGAAACATTTGTCTTCAACAGTCACATCACAAGCTTTGTTTATTTAATTTATTTAAACGTTCACTTTTTAATATAAAACATTGGACGATTTAAAAAGAGTAACTGAGTGCTGAGTTTCTTGCCGGGTCTTCTCAGAAGAAACCACCTTCCGTGTTAGAACCAAACTATGTACATGTTTTTTTAAGTTGTCTCTCGTATTATTATGTGTATGTTTATTAGGTGGTTAAAATTACGATTCTTAACGTTCTGTGTAATGGCCTACTTGGATAAAGAACTATGGAATTAAAATTTCGCTTAGTTTGAACTGAATTGCTAATTATTTTTTTCAGAAGAGATGTCAAAAAAATATAAGAATTATAATTATATGTATTAAAAATTATATACAGCAATCTCGTCCAATAAATTCACACAAAAAGCAGATGGACTCTATCCCCTAAACTACTGATTTGAATTTAGATTCGAATTTCACCGCGACATTTTCTCGGATTAAAAATCAGCGGTGTCCGAATAGTTGGGGAGTGCGGCAATTAATCTTACGAGTTGTCCGGACCGTGTCCGAAGTCCGGACTGTCCGCCGGACATCGTAAATCTTGGACACAGCGCTGCTCTCGCCGTGCATACAAATATTAGCGCGGACGCGGATTATAGGGAATTCTTCTTTTAAATGCTGTTTGGGTTAAAAGCTCCGTTAACAGTAGAAGGTTGACGACTATTGTTTCTACGTTGTTTTTGGGATTGTATAAAATAACTGTTTTACAATAGCAGTGCTCGTGACTTTGCCTGAGTGATATTGATATTTCCGTATCTCATGATCATGTTTTTGGAGATAAATAGGTGCGTTTGCGTGTCTGTAATAGACTTACTTTTGTAGACACGTGTGTGTTTGTGTCTGTCCTAATAATTGTATTAGGTCTCCATCATTGACACAAAATCATAGCTGCGTACAATTAAAAGAAATGAGCAATTTGCGGGTCGGCGGTCAAAGTCCTGGTTGATTCAAAAATGAATGAACCTAGCCAGACCTATTCAACTGCTCCTACCATCCGGCTACTGGGGCATACCAATATACGAGTATCATGTAGGTACGTATCTAATAATATCGTAATATCTTTCTTTGTTCCACTTAGGTAAGGCATATCTAAGTATCTAGTACGGTAGATAACGTCATTTTCTTTCTTCACTCCACTTACAACATGACCTTTGCAAGTACAAAGGCGCAGCTCTAAAATTAGCATGAAACGCGTGTTACGTTAAGACGCAGTAATTTGAGCCAGAATACTAATGGCACAACAACATGATTACATGGAGAATGTAATGTAACCTACCTTCATTAAAATTTCAAAGTAATTCTGACTGTATGATGTTGTAATTTGCGTTTGGGAAGAGAGCTTAGTTAGAAGTTGAACCTTCCCATCGACCGTCTCATGCTTCGTTATAAGGGTTCCGTAGCTAAAAACGGAGCCCTATTACTAAGCCTCTACTATCTGTCGATCTATGAGTCTGTCTCACTGTTTGTCTATCTGTCTGTCTGTCACCAGGCTGTAAATTTTCTCAAAATGTTCACAGCTAATGTTGTTTTATTGCCTTTTATAATAAACAACAAAAGTAATTTTTAAGCAATGTTCTACTAGATGATGGTAAGGAAACCTTCATGCGCGGGTCCGACTCACCCTTGGTCAGTTCGTAGGGTAAACGAAACAAAGCGTTTCATGGTTGCTTTTGACATCGGCTGCAACTTGAGAAGGAAATAAACATAGCAACAAAATGGCAATAAATAAAACAAACAGCAGACTGCCATGGCCCAGTGGTAAATCAATCTGCCTCTAAACTCGAGTGGTCCTGAGTTCATAACACCTTATTTGTGTTCATTGCAGCTGAACTTTCAGATGATGACAAACACAGTTAGGAAACCTAAGTGACAGAGATAACGGCGGAAGGCTCGTTACTTGCTGCGTTGAGTTTAAATTCGCTAGTTGAAATGTGATTGTTCCGTTCAAAGTCCGTATGGTTCTGACTATCTTGTTTAAGACAAAAGTGAAAAGACTCGTGAGCGTATGTTAAAAAGAAACAAAAATCTACTCGACAATGCTGTTGACATGATGCCACGATACGCAATGTCCAAATTAAAATGGACTCCACTTAGCTAATGGCGCTAACACTTCAGAACAACTCTTCATTTCATTTCCCTCACCCAAAGTTTAAAAAAAAAATGTTTTTTAAACTTAAATTATTCCAAACATTTTGTGTAGTGAAATTTTAATGTTTCATAACATAAAATTTGGGCTTTTAATACTTAAAACATATCGCTTGTCACTGGCAGCCCACTGCCCACAGCCCACTGGTAACAGGCATGGCGCATACTTTTGATAACATGTGTACCAGTTTGTATTCGATAATTTCAGATGATTTTTCAAGCAACAAAATAATAGTAATCGAAGAATTTCGTGGCATATGGAATTCATGAAAGATTTTTTATCTAAGCATCAACTTTTAAAGTGGCAAGTGTAAGTGCTACACTTGAAATTGGTTTAGAAATAAATGGAGATCGAGTAACAGTCCTTGTTGATTTGATGGCACTTGTAAATGTATTTTGATCCAAATATTTTTGAATGTAAGGTTTGCTCATGATTTGGTAAAGTTATTTTCTTATTATTTATTTATTTCATTTTCAGCCTATGCTGTCCCACTCACTGCAGGGCAAAGGCCTCCCCTCCCACCTTCCACTCCTGGCGGTCCAAAGCTACTTTCGGCCAGTCTAAAGTTTTTTTTTTTATTATTATTTTATTTTTATTATATTTTAACGTTTTTTCTTATGCTTTAAAGTGCAAATAATACTAAAACTTTTGGACATAAGTAATTATTTTTCATGAAGATTTTTTCTTGACTTTGAAGGTATATTCAAATGTGTAAATGAATTTACGTTTTTAACTTTTGTCGTAGTCTTTTCTTTAATTTCTGATGGTAAGCGGAGACTGACGTAACAGGAATTTAATTTTGATGCAACTACCTACTGTGGTCAGTACTTTTTAAGACGTTTTCTCGGCCATGTAAATTTTAGAAAAACGGCTGCTTTAGGCGTAATTTCAAACTTCTACTTCTTCTACTGATGTTGAAGAGTAACTTTCCTCTTTTATTTCAGTTCTCAACGCAAACTGACCCAAACTATACCTCTTAGAGATCTAGTACCTACATTATATGCTTTTGACTTAAACAATCTGACCCCATGTCATCCAACGGATTTTTTTGGCTTAAATACCCAAATCGCTACTAAACAAGAAAAAAATACTTTCATTCGAGTTGATACGGTTATTTCTATGTTCACCTAATGTACTAAGTACATAATCTAGATTAACAAGATTAAGTAAATTTTTTGGCATTTATTTATAATCATGAAAATGTTTTAAACAAATTTCTTGCTGATAACATTCCGGCAAATTACTTAATATCTTAGTTGAGCTGACATTCGTAAGTGCACATTTTGCTGGTCAGCTTAGCCAAACCGACTGAGCTTTAGGCCAAGAAATAATCATAAATTCTCAGTCTCATACCGACAAAGGCATTATCCTTCTCTTCACAACATTTACAACAACCCTTCCAATTAGTGTTGTGATCGGTAGTATTTATCGATAGCACTAAATATATTCATAAAGATGAACCTACCTAGATTACGAAATGTATGTGTTGTCTTTGGGTATGGGTCTGCTTTGTTTCTGGTATCCAAAACACAAAAGAAAACCACTGTCTTGAATACCATAATTGTAAAATAAATCCGAGGTATCAATACTTTCGATAAAAAATTACCGTAATTACGACTACAATCCCGGGCTAGGTTTAAAGTTAATTCTTAGATCACATGGCAAAGTTTAAAAGAAGATGGAAATATGGTAAAAAGGAAAAAGAAGACTAAGAGCAAGATAAAACCAGTTAAATATTCTAAGTATGCACACTAAACAGCACCAAAAATGTTACGTAAGAATTGATAGGTAAATTCAAGACTTACAGAGCAATAAAGTAAGACAGTCATGAAACGCCACACATCAACTACTACAAATGTCAGTACCTAAAAGCTATCAACTATCGATACAAGCCATAATATCTATAGTGTCAACACTATTCCCAATTCCGCGCCCGAATTTCATCTGACTAAAAGCAAGAATGTAAAACTACCCCGTTTATATGGGCGGGCGATGACTCGCGTCCCTTTAGGGACAATAACAAGGGCCTTCGCCTTCGGAGGCTACCTGATCCCTTCGGAGCCGTGTTCTTCAGAAACAGGCGTTCAGGAACGGTTTTCAGTTAGCAAAACCTTGGGTATATAGATTGGTAAACGTTTTATTCGGATATGAGAAGTGGTCAACGAACTTTACCCTGACTAGTTTAAGAATTTTAAGCAAATAAATTTTGGGTATAGTAATATTAGTTCCCTACTAATGGTAATGTAAGAAAATATCAATTAACATTTCCCATCCCTTTTTTCACACGCAATTATCTTCAAAAGATTAAGTTCCTTTAAATCAAGTCCAGACTGCTGTAAACTTTGTTTAAATGTTTCCTCAGTAGCGATGAAGAGAGAAACAAATGAAACGAACACTTTTTACTAAAGTAATTCTGATTCTGATTCATCTCATTCATATTTTTTATAACATTTATTCAAATACTATTTGATAAAATCAATGAAATCAGGGTTTTCTAGTGTAGCTCTTTAATTTTTAAGTGTGACACACCTAGATGGTGGATTCGCCTAACAAAATAATAAACTTCAGGAAAGTAATTGCTGCATGTTTGTGTGACTAGCAGCACCACTTTATCTACTTACTGTGAAGGTCTCATTATTTTGTGGTGAAGTTGTATCTCTTTTATTCTTATTTCTGTCATCCAAATCTGCCTAAATAAGTAATTTAAATGAGGGTACTCTTTAATAGCCACTTTCAATTTGGTTAACTCTGATATAAATCCGTCGTAAACCTTTCATACGTCATCAAGTGGATCCGCCATTTTGTAGACGCCATTTCATAAGCACCCACTTTGAATTAATCCGTTAAAAGTGCATCGTTTTAATTTTAGCCTAATTTACTTTATCGTAGGGCTTATTTACGGCTTGGCATGTATTCTGGGTTTTGGAACACACGCAAATGTTTTCAAAAGAGTAAGTTCTTTGAAAACAAGTCCAGACTGCTGTAAACTTTGCTTAAATGTTTCCTCAGTAGCGATGAAGAGAGAAACAAATGAAACGAACAGTATGGTATTCAGAGAAAGTAAAAATTGCTTTTTAGATTCTAATATAAATGCTGTGACTATTGAATTTTCTTTAAGACAGCTAACTGATTCTATTTTGGCAAGAGACTGTCTATTGAATGTTCTTCTGAAAAAAAAACATAGTGTAGATGTAAATGAGAAGCTTTCATAATTGAACATAAACGAGTATTATCATAGTAGATCAGTATCACGGGAAGTCGGCCTTCCCTCATAATATAATGGTGTTTTGAACAAGTTTGTTTTTTTGTTGTTTGTATTGCGCTAAATGCTTAATAAGTTCCATGAACGTTATTGAAAAAAACATGCCAAAATGATGAAGTTATTTAAACCGGTTTTTCAGTAACTGAAGGATTTTATTTCATCTGGAAATTTCGAATCATGTAAACGTCGAATCGTTTATCGAAATACATTTTGATAGTAAATCGTTATGTATTTGAAATCACTATTGAATGTTGTATTTAAAACACAATGGCTTTGTGGACAATTTCATCCGTTCACCGCAACCACATTCAGTCGATTAAGCTACTTTAAATTTACCACAAATACCAAATTTTATGTGAGACACGGTTTCAGTAAATGAATGTAATTAAGTGGGAAGCACATCTGAATAATCTCACAAATAATTAAATAGCCCCGGGTAATTAATAACGAGCCTCCAATTATTATTTCACAATGTATCTTCAGTAAAATGATGATATGAATAATTATGAATATCCCCAACATTCGGCTATGTTCCGTTGTCGCCTAAATAATTAATTTAAATTACAGGAATACTTATTTTACTTCAATTGAAAAAAAGTAATCCGTTTTCTATTTAAAATGACTCTAGCACAACCTACTCCTCCATTTAAATTTTGATTTTTAATAATTCAACAACATTGAGCTGTCGCCTAATGTTCAACAATTGTCATTAAATATTACCTTTATTATTCTATTTTGTGACATAAGTACCCTTTCAGCATGAAATAAAATACTTTTCAAATTATTTTTATATCAGTAATTTATCAGTAAGTTATACTTCTAATCAAATAATCTTCGTAGCGCTAGAAGTCAGTTTTACAAACCTAACACAAAAAATGCGAAATTATGACACTAAGTCACAGCAGATGAGTTATTATAACATCATACCGAATCTATATCAACTGCAATCATCGTCTAATGAAAGAGCAAACAAGCTCATCCCTAAACTTCATTCAGCCCCCTGTCCCATCCCGACGGGACAGGAGTGCTTGACAAATAGTCCCAGTCCGCGTACTTTCACACAAATGAACGCTTGCGTTTTGTCTCCGACTGTACCGGGGGAGGAATCGGGAAAGTGCAACTTGGAATTGAAAGAGTGTTCCGTTTTGAGTGTTTTATTATTTTCGTTGAAATAAATGCTTCAGTTATGTTCTGTTTAACCATGGAATTTTTGGCGAAGCAACCTATAAACTTACTCTTTACAGTTTTAACAATTCAACAATATTGAGCTGTTGCCTAATGTTCAACAATTGTCATTAAATATTAACTTTATTATTCTATTTTGTGACATAAGTACCCTTTCAGCATGAAATAAAATACTTTTCAAATTATTTTTAGTATTTTTATATCAGTAATTTATCAGTAAGTTATACTTCTAATCAAATAATCTTCGTAACGCTAGAAGTCAGTTTTACAAACCTAACGCAAAAAATGCGAAATTATGACACTAAGTCACAGCAGATGAGTTATTATAACATTATACCGAATCTCTATCAACTGCAATCATCGTCTAATGAAAGAGCAAACAAGCTCATCCCTAAACTTCATTCAGCCCCCTGTCCCATCCCGACGGGACAGGAGTGCTTGACAAATAGTCCCAGTCCGCGTACTTTCACACAAATGAACGCTTGCGTTTTGTCTCCGACTGTACCGGGGTAGGAATCGGGAAAGTGCAACTTGGAATTGAAATAGTGTTCCGTTTGGAGTGTTTTATTATTTTCGTTGAAACAAATGCTTTGGTCATTTTTTTTAAACATGGAATATCATATCAATGTGCCTCTGACTCCTCTGAAGCAATGCTTGAAATGTAATCGTGAGTGTATGTATGAGATATCATAGCTAAGGGGACTCGGAGATTGTGTGGTTCAGGTTTAAAGTTAACTTAAGGGCTGAAGTTATAAGTGGCTCAAAAGCCTACAACACCATTGTGAATACTTTAGTTGGCAATAAAGTTTGAACTTTGGCAGAATCGCTATACGAAGTAGAGCACTTTGTACTCTTTCTAGTAAAACTGTTACTATAGAAATAGTTCCGTGGCCAGGCCCCAATCAAGGTGGACCGATCTGGACAAGTTCGCGGGAAGCTGCTGGATGCGGACAGCGCAGGACCGATTGTTGTGGAGATTGTTGGGAAAGGCCTATATATTATGTGGGGTCGTACCGCTGACACGATGATCATAGAAATTGATAATTTTAAGCACAGCGTATACGTATAGCGTTAACGTTTTTGTTTTTTTTTGTAACTCAGTTCAGCTAGCTCAGACCCTAACCAAAAATAAGAGGTATAGTGACTTCATATCTGAGGTGATACCGTGGAAAAGATCAACTACGCACACTGGGGGGGCTAGCTATAACCAACATGCGCCTTCCAGAAATGTATTTTAGCCGCTGTGGTTGAAATCTACAAGGGTCATCTGTGTACCTAAAGCGGCCACACAAAAACAGGTCAAACGGACTTATTTTCAAGACAATATGACAGCGACTTGTTTACGTACACGTCGATGTCATGTGCCAGTTTTCGAATTGGGGGAAGTATGAACGTAACGTATCTTCCTCTTTTGCTTAATTAATATCAATGACAAGGGTATCATTATTTTCAAAAGAACCCTAAAAGTGTCTTTGATAACCCCCCGCAGTAGGGCTGTTCCTCGAAACGCCAGCGCAGGTGTACAAAGTCCAAGAACGTAGTTTTTCAAGAGAATTGGTTTACTTTTAGAAAAACATTCAAACTTTATTCGCTTCATTGTACTCTACTATACAGTTTTTACTCTACTAGACCCTTTGTTAGTCTTTCTCGTGATGATGATACTTAGGTATGATTTACATAAACTTTCCCCCTTATTCATAAAAACTTAAAAGGCTCTTCCACAACACGTTAACTTTTGTATCGCTTTGTCACTGTCATCCTTGTTGCTGCAGCCATTTGCGAGTAAGTGACATAACACGTCAATAGTTTAAACAACGCTTTAGCGTTGCGTTCGTTTTTATGAATAAGGGGGTTAGTAGTTAAGTAAGATTGATTTAGCGTTCACTTTAATGGTTGAGACAACTATCACGGTCAAATGCAACGTACGCAAAGAAACCTTTGAAAACATTGTTAAAACCAAATTATTAAATGTTAAATTTTGCTTAAACTCCAATCAACCTTTAATCAAATGGAAACTCAGCTAGCAGAAAATTGGCAACATCAGCCACCCCAAGGGCTGAAAAAATTAATTTGTCGTTTCCATCAAGATGTCATCTTAGGGGAGATAATTAACAATTAGATAATGGAAGCGTACTGTTGTTTACAGAGTTCCCGGTGGGAGTACTTCTTGTCTTTGCTCTGTGGTCTTATAATCATTTCTAAGAAGATACCTGCTTCTATGGTTGCCTGGTAGAGAACGCATATAGACATTAAATCCGCTAATTGGACTCTTACACCCTTATACATAAAAACTTAAACAGCTCTTCAACAACACTATAACTTTTGTATCGCTTTGGCACTGTCATTCTTGTTGCTGCCGCCATTTGCGAGTAAGTTGTATCACTTTTATTCGCTTCATTGTACTCTACTATACAGTTTTCACTCTACTAGACCCTTTATTTTTCACGTGATGGTGATACTTAGTTGTGATTTACATAAACTTACCTCCTTATTCATAAAAACTTAAATAGCTCTTCAACAGTATCGCTTTGTCACTTTCATTCTTGTTGCTGCCGCCATTTGCACACATAACACGTCATTTGCTTAAACTACACTTTAGCGTTGCGTTCGTTTTTATGAATGAAGGGGTTACTTGGTGGGACGAAAAATAAATGAATATTTGGTCTTGTGGCAGAGACAGGGTTCAGTTGATTCTAAGGCAGGCTGTTTGGTCTCCTAATTTTATGCTAATATTGTTTTTAAAAACCTGTCAATTAATTTTCACCCGTCACGTCACTCTCCGTCAACTCCTCCGAATGGCAATTGCGAATTCAAGCTGACTTTCTAAAGGTAGTAATTGAAATACCTCAATACCTCAATTTTTATTGTGATTCCGCTTGACTGTAAATGAAACATACCATCACACTCAGCTGCAGATGGTAGGATTCATTCTCCTGGGAACTCTCCCCCTGGATCGCGGTGATGGCTATTGGCGGATGTAGGAAACATTTAAGAGTGTTGGTTACCGGAAATCAAATTCGAGCGTTAAAGAAAAAACAGTGCATAAAGTCAAGTAGGTAGATGCAAATGTAATTTATAAAATACTTATATACTTAGTGAAGGAACGCCTGCATCCATGAAAGCAAATATTTTTTTGACGTGTGTCCAAACTTTGAGTTTGTGTCCACAAATTCCTTTACCGTGCCACAAACGTTATTCAAAACCTCTTGAGTAATGTCAAGTACCCATTCAAATATTCAACTTTACTATTTTCATTCATCAAATGTACTTCATGCAAAATCTAAGTGTATAAAGTTACCACGAAATCTACTAGATGTTATACAATGCGTTATATAAGTCTGATTGAACGTTTCTCAAGTTTGCGCTCTCTTCGTTGTTTGAGCGCGAATATATTGAAAAAGTTAAGGGAAAGCATCGGTGCATTCCGTATTGTGCACGAGTTGCAGGGACCAAGTTAAATTGGGGATCGGCGGCGTGACTCGGGATTTGAATCTGCGATATGTTATCGCCTTTTCTACGACGGAAAAAGGTAGAGGTTTGGTGCAGAAATATCCACTAATGCATGGATAAAAATATAAAAGAAACCTTTTTTTTACCAAGTTGAGCTCACTCCACTAGATGGGAACCTGGGTGCAGGTCCGAATATAGGAATTTATAATACGAAATTCGAATAATTGTTCAACGCGCAGTAGGTCCCTATGTACATTTCCCTTCTTATTGAAATAATTACAAAACTATTGAACTTAACCAATAATTAATCATAATTAGTGATTAATTTACTAGCTGCCGTACTCAGAGACGTCAATTAACGTTAATGGTTCATTACAGTCAAAATATGACATTCTGAAAAGTTCTTTATTCAATTTGTTATAAAGTCTCTTTTCAAAAATGGAATTTTGACGCTAATCAGCCATTAACGTTAATTGACGTCTCTGAGTGCGGCGGTAGTTTATACAACCAATTCGTTTCTTTAGTTTGGTATTATAATCTCTTACAGGTTTGGACCATAGCTCTTAACTGTCTTCCGAAGCACGGTGCTGCCCGAATAATCAATCACTATATTTCGCTTGAATTAAGCATCCGACCCGTCCTAGGTTGCTCCACAACGGCGATCCTTGCTTATCCCACTGTCACATCTGAACCACGTTCACATAATCTAATTTTAAATAAAAACTTCACACGTTGACAACCTAAAAGCTCCGTGTTCGACTCCCGGCGAGTGCACAACAAACACGCAAATCGCGAGCGGCTGATTGCCACAGGGTATGCCGAGTGTTCCCGCGGGATTAAAACCAAATACGAGAACTAGAGAACCGACGGATGTTACCCTCCAATGTACAAAAGCGCTCACATCAACCTTTACATAGGGGCACCTTATGCTCCTAACATAAGACCCATTTCGCAATGGTTTTGTAAAGGTTGATGTGCGCGCCTCTGTACTTACGAATATTTACGTAAGAACATTAGGAAGAAAAACTTTAATCTGAATAACACAACCATTTATATTCCATGATACCGGTCCGACAGACGTCGTTTTATGAAAATGCGCGTGTCAGTTCAATAAATAGAATACTTGAGAACCAACCAACATGTTGATCCCGTCTCGTTTGAAAGGTACAAAACCCAGGAACATTAGAAAATATATTTGTCCTTTCCGAGGGAGCACAAATCCGACAAATGAAAAACCATAATAATTCGTCCTAGAGTTTTAATTGTCTAATAAATCTGACATTGTTATATGTATATAGAAGATGAATGCATCCTCATTCTATGCAACGTTTCAATCATTCTGTTGCTAGCTAGTGTAGCTACTTGATTCGCACAGGTACCAACAAACTTTCATCACACAATTTGTGTGCCTTTTTTTCTAACCGTTATCATCCCCCTGCTGAGCAAACCAAACTGTCTCTACCAAACTTTTCTATAGATTTCAATCTTGTGCCAAGCTCTGCCAATCTTCCTCTTGGTGTCCCAAATCGTCACCTCATCGTTTTCTGGGTCTTCCCCTGCAGCGATAACCGTCTGTAAGCTGCCACAGAGTGATGATTCTAGACCAAATGCCATTATCTACTCGTTAACAGCCTGAGAAAGGTTACTTATTACTTATTTTGAAATTGATTTTGCATGTACTTTACACTTTATTTTCTTTTATTTTGATTAACTCATCTTATTATTTTACACTGACAACCTCATTTAGTGTTTTCTCACATACAGCCCTCTGCCCACATTTGTATTGATAATTAGTAAACAGGTTACAGAAATTAAGTGCTACTGTAATGTTTTTGGTACTACAAGAAATATCTTAATATAGCTACAGCTTTATTCTTCGTCTTTGTTTAAGGTCTGCCTTTCTGGCATGCAAACTATGGGTTTAAATTAATTAACTTAATTAGTAAGATTAACCCTCGTCTAAGATTTGAAATATAAGAGCCAGTTAGCAGCAAGCTGTCTTCACCCGCATTGTGCAGTGCTGCTGTTGACTGAAATTAATTTATTTCTATGTCCTAGTGTGCACTGCAGGGTTGACAAATAAAAAACTTCATTTTATCGTGTAAGAAATGTGAAAGACGGTCTAAAAAAAGGTATCAGATGTGTCTTACATTATAAAGAACAATAGCATATTCGATTGGCTAAAATAATTTAATATGAACACAGTTTAATTTATTTCTTTAAGCACAGTTCAATTTACAAAACACATTAGAACATTGGACCAGCAATTTTATTTTCCCTTATCCCTTTGATAATTTGAATGAACTTTTCAAGCACATTAATAATCAAAAAAAAAATAAACAACAAAGATTGCTTCTCAAATGGTGAATCATGCCTTTCATCTCACGTTCCAAGATTTAAAATAATACCACTAGAATGCCTATTTAAAAAGGAATTTTCAATTAAACACTACAAAACAAAGAATTAAACAAGTAGCCAGCAACATGCCGGTGATCAAATTAATAAGATTAGCTACTTAATTAATCTATCAAAAAAAACTGGAAAAAACAATCGACAAAAAGATCGTCTAATCGAAGTAGTAAAAAAGTCTAGAAATGCCAAAACCTAAACAGAACTATCAGCAGGCATCCCTGTCTATCCGCCCTTAGCTTTAAAACTTTAAGCCGACACTCGAATACAAAACAAAAGCTCTATGTAAACTCGCTTCTTTATACAACTAATAAAGCTTTTGGTTCACGGAACAACAAACGGGGAGAATTGAATAGTCCCGAGCGTCTTGTATAGCAGTCAGCGAAAATATTGCTCAGACCAAGTGGAAAATCTTTTGAGCTTATTGAAATGTACTGAAAACGACGATTTTTGTTCAATATTAAATCTGCATGTCTTTACTTTTGAATATCTGTCTCATAAGTTTTCGAGACTTACGTGATTACGTCGACATTAGACATTAATGTATCTTCCAGCTATTATGTTACACTTAGTTTGCGAATAAATGCTTTGACTTTGACTTTGACTTTCACTATCTATGGTGAAAATGTCAAAAGGGCCGATTTGATGACTGATTTGGTGAAATGGTTAAGAAGGTCGCGTAAGCAAAGGTCGCGGGTTTCATCAACGCACAGGCAAGTATTCCGGCTCAGCGTCCGCGGGGCCTCAAGTTAATCTTGCTGAACCGCCTACTTCATGTTCATTTTATTCACTTGCGGCTAGCTCTCTGGTGATGGAAAATACTGACAAAAACAACTTAACGATATGAGGTTTCTGAATTTTACGTTCATACTTTGTGGAATATAGGCGTGAGCTTATGTAAGTATGTTTGAGTGAAATTAATGATTATATCATGACTGTCTATGTGGTATACCCGCTAGTCCTGCGGTTCGAGGCTACAACAGGCTTTAGGTTGATTATGTAGCGATCATTTGCGTTTTTTATTGGTTGGGTTTATTAAGCCACGTATTTGAAATAGTAATATGCACTACCACTTTTTATTCCTGCTTTTCTAATTTTGTAGTTTCTTGATTTGATAATGGTTTAACTAAATTAATTGCACCATGGTGTGTTTAGCTAGGTTCGAATACCAGTTAGTATGTTAAACCATAGTCGTAAGCGCCTATTACAATAGTTCAAACGTAGCCGGTCGCAGCTGCTTGCGCGAGGAGGTAAGGAGCTCATACAATATTTACGAGAGCTATGCACGAGGGTATGTTACAAGTCACAGAAAATAAACCGAAAGCTGGAATAGATAGTTTATTGATCCAATAAAAAATGACCAGTTCTATTGCTTATAACCTAAAATAATCACGCTAAATTCGGTTGCCAGCATTTCTGGTTGCCTGGTAGATGTCCAATAGTCATTTCAGAATGAAATCCGCCTTTAGTTGCTTAGCGAGCGTCAAAGTAAGAGACATTTAAACGGCATTTAATAAAATAATTTTATGCATTCATCGTGATTAAACTAAATTATCTGAACCATAGAGTGTTTTGGCTAAGTCAGAATACCAGTGGGTAGTATGAACCACTAACGTCTTGGTAATCGAAAAGTAAATGCCAGCTGTAGGCCTAGCATGAACCGATAATGTTTTGGTAATCGAAAAGTAACCGTTACTTTTTTTCTCAAAGACATAGGAAAAAGAAAAAAAAGTAAAGATAAGTATCGTTTACTTTTCGATTACCAAAACGTTAGTGGTTCGTGCTAGGCCCACTGGTACCAAACGCGCCTTTCGATACGAAGCAAACAAAACAAAAACACATAAAAAAACAGCTGCTGCGGTAGCGCTGTGAATTTGAGAAGAATCGACTCTTTACTATACGAAAACCATTACTTATAAATTACCGAGATTAATGTACAGTCGGGGAATGAAAAAGTTGACCACCCTAAGATCTGTTTTCGCTTGCTCAATGATCACATTGACAAGATCAATTGGTTCAACTGTCAATCGTGAGGGAACATACGTCTAATAGAATTTTAGTTTCATTTGTACTTAGGATACTTTTCAGTTTACTCATTGTAACATGTGCTTGCAACGCGTAAATGAATGTGTTTGAAAACTTTTCAACCTTTTCATTCCGCGACTTTACAATATAGGCGGTTTAATCGCTAGGTAGACAAACATCAGGTAGCAGGCAAGAACAAAAATGTCCTTTCAAAATGTTTGATGTCAAAATGTATAATCAAGACCAGACAAAAGCTTGTAACATGCACCAACCCCCACTTATTCCTACATTTGCGACGCCAACTGACCCATCTTAGGTTAAATACGACGGCAGATTGGGTAAAGCATTGCTAGCGTGCTGCACTTTAGGTGCCATGTACGTACGAAGCATTCATGCATTAGGTAGGTACCTAAGTAACTACTTACATCGAAATATGGCAGGTTGTAGCGCATGCCTGTTTAAGAGGAGGTTGTCCCGCTAATATCGCGCTGAAAAGTTCGTCTAATTTTCTATGTGTTCCTGGTTGACTCTTAATTAATAATGGTAAGAAAGCTTGAACAATAATAGTTTAACCCCTTTTTTAAATATTAACACTGTTTTTTCTCTGTCAAAATCTAGTCGTTTTGACAGAGTTTGACTTATATATTTTTTTAACTATCTTAGCATTTAAATCATTAGCAAAAGTAAAATGCTGAAAAAAAAAGATTATTAATGAGAACCTAGTAGGTGAGATTTAAAAAAAGCCAAATATCAATAAAACAAACAATACCATTTGTGTCAAAAATAATAAAATGTTTGAATTCATTTTTAGGCTAATGTATACATTCTTAATATTCATAATTGCTGAGGTGGACGTTGTGACGTACTTTAATAACTCATATATCGAAATATGTACAGAATGGAGATGCTTTTAAAGGTATACCTGCCCTTAAGCTCAGGCTTTGTTGTGCTGGTTAGTAATTAGTGTATGTTATCCGCTAATGGGGCAGCCGATTTGTTCATGCATGCAATTTAAATTAGATTGCAATTATCATTAGAATCCTAATCTGATTATTAAATAAAAGTAAAGAATGTACGTTATGTTAGTGTTAATACTAAAGATAGAAATATCAGAAACAGTAAAAGATGAATGTAAAAATAATTTTGTTTATTAAGATGTACAAGAGGAGTTACATAATAAGTTAGACCTAAAATAACTTTAAAACTAATGCAAAACATCGGCATTTGACAAAGTTGAAATAGTATTTATAAAATGTTGGTCAAGATGGTTTCCCATCGCACATGCTTTCCCGGAATGCTAAGCTTAATATCGGTGATAGTTGCTGATCCACTGTCGCTGCTAAGAATCGACCATTTTACATCACCCAACGTGCCAGTCAAAAAAACAACACAGAAAATTCAAAAACTAAAAACAAACCTAAAAAGACTCGAGCTTTTTAACGAGAAAATATTCTTCTAACAAGCCACAAAGTGCTTTAATTCACACCAAGTGCACGTCAAAGTGCTCGCTTAGCTTCCACTCCGACATTTAGCCTTGAAGGAAAACACTAAGCGGCAAAAAGCGTGATAGCGAAAAGCGATTTCCACGCTACAACGCTGTTTGTCGGCTAGTGCAGCTCTCAAACTCTTAAATCGTGCAGTGTTGGAGTATGGCGGCTTTAGAAACGTAGATACAACGACAACAGCTCATGGTAGCGGGAAAAAACGTAGTGTGTTGTTTTCGAAAGCTGCTAGACCTCGTACGGCACGTGGATAAATGGAAAATAGTTTTATTATATGTAATTTTTGTCTTTGTGTGTTTATTTGTGTTCATTAAAAGAAAATATGCTGTTCTGTGTTGTATGAAAATGATTTTTATAAATAAAACTGCTATTTGAAATGAGTGTTTATGAAAGTTGCTCTTCATTTATGTGAATCAGAGAAGCTGTGTTTGTTTGTTCTTGTATACTAAATTGTATAAAAAATTAACTTACTTTAAACTTATCTTAAGAGTGTGTTTTTAAATGCCTGATATTTAAATTAACCAAAAAGACAAAAATACTGACGTTAATTTCATCAATTTTTAATTTAGGGTTTTTAACCTATTCGGTAATATGGGACGCGAGTTCTAGCTATACCTCACACACAGGCGGTTAATGGACCAAAAATGTTATTTCACAGATTAACTGGACGCCTAAAGGTTCTCAATACATTTCCTAGGTATTGTAAAGAATACCTGAATTATACAGATTGCTGGTAACTTTGTGCATAAAAAGGGTTTCAGTAGCTCGTGTATATTTTGAAGCATTGGCTTTTGTCGCTAACTGTACTATTGTTTCCGTTAAAACGTAGCTTTTTCTGGGTCAGGAGAAGAATTGAGCGGCATTGGGTTGCGGCCACAGTTGTTTTATATAAAACTTTTTTTTTAGTTTTGAGTAGTGCTTTGTTAGATTAAAATGAAAACGCAGAGTTAATGGGTGAAATATTATGAAAGCCAAAGTATTGGATGCACAAGTTAATGATTTTCTGTCTATATGATAGACAGTAAATGTTTTAAAAAGATTGTAAGCCGTATGTTATGATTTCTCTATGATATTGCTTTCAATCTTTTCCAAACATAGCGGTTCAAAGTGTGTTCAATGTATGTTTTTGATATGTGCCAGTTTTCGAATTCGCGAAGTATGAACGTAACGTATTTACCTCTTTTTGTCTTTAACAATACTTACAGTTCAGTTTCATTAAATAATTATTTAAATTGGTGCACATACGTAAATCATTTTTTATGAAATATGACTAATAAGTTTTAAATACATTATCCTAGCTCAGAATGCAAACTCACTTGCCGGTAGGTAAATTACACCCCAAGGTGGCAGAGGATTTATAACTCAACTGAACCTCGGGGACCGCAGGCCTAGTCCTCGCAAGGTACAGGCAGTAGCGGGTTAAGTAATTAATGCCTTTTCATGAACATAAAGTATGAACGTAAAGTGTGAGTACGTCATCATCATCATGTCAGCCGAACGACGCCCACTGCTAGGCATAGGCCTCCCTCAAGGCTCTTCACAATGATCGGTCCTGCGCTGTCCGCATCCAGCGGCTTCCCGCGGCCTTGACCAGATCGTCGGTCCACCTTGTGGAGGGCCTGCCCACGGAACGTCGTCCGGTACGCGGTCGCCATTCGAGAACCTTTCCGCGCTATTTGTCCCGCCCACGAATGAGTACGTAAGTATTGTTATATAATGTATGTACACACACCTACACACACCTACACATACCTACATACCCTCATGGCCATTTTCCCAAACGGGCTTGTCAGAGGCACACTCATAGTTCCGTCATGGTGACAGAGACATTCAAAAGCTCACAATGTTTGTAAAAGGTTTGAATTACTTGCTCTTTCATTTAAAATGTGGGCTTCTGAATGTTCGGTTCACCATGACGGCAACAAACAGTGTGCCTCTGACCAACCCATTTGGTATAATGGTCGATGTATGTTATGTTATTTTAATAATATCAACTGATCGAACATAATATTTATTATTATATTTGAGTAAATATCAAAGACCAAATTACATTTTTAGATAAATCTAAATAATGTTCTTTAAACATTATGAATGTTAACGACCAGTCCTATTTGGCTTGAAAACGTTAGTGAGAAGCCTGGTACTAAACACACAGTCATGCCCATAGGCTCCAGTAGCAACCAGTTACTATTACGCCCTGAACTGACAGGTGGCCTGATTTTTCATCGCTCTAGTTGTTTCTAAAATAGCTTGAATTGATTAAAAGCAGTTAGACAACAAAATAAATAAAGAAAGAACTTACTTTTATTGGCCTCAAACGCTCATTCAACAAGTATTTTTTCTACAAACATTGCACCGCATATACAAAACAACAAGAACTTAAAGAAAATAAAAAAAATGCCACTCAAAGTGCTCGCTACTGGGCCACCTCAGACCGCGTCTGTCAGTACGAGACGAGACTCTAGGCGGTTTGGGCTTGCTATGCTTGCGAATGCTATGCCTGGTGTAGAGGTGTTGTAAGGGTGGGATACACTGACGCGGGTGGTGATGGGCTCTGCAACAATCCTGGTGGATGACCCGCTCTCCATTATTAGTGCTCTGCATCCTGGGTGAGGGCCAGTGCATCCAGTGGCTGTTTCGGCAGCGTGGGATGGTGAAAACAATTTCGCGGGTGTCCCGTTTCGGGCAGCACAGGGCGGGTCCAGTCGCGGACAGTCGATGCCGGAAATGACGGAACGGAAATCGATGTTATGAAAACGCGCGTAGCAAACCCACGACTCGGCACAAGTGGCTGCGTAGGGTCAGCGTGGAGTTTAGTGAGTAGTTCTGCCGCGACCCGGCGAGAGAACCTATACCCTTCTTGGCCACGATCAAGTGGGGCAAGAAGTCCGTAAATGGAAACCCCACAAAAAAAAGGCTTGCTATGCTTGCACACACACATTTATGTTAACAAAAAATGTTTCTACTTGATGAACCCACAAATTCTAATGCTACAGGCAAAAGCTCTGCCATTATTTTGTTGGTCTATTTGTTCAGCATAAAATGCACTCATTAAATAATAGGGGTTTAAGGCTTTCAATAGGACGATATCTCATGACTTGTACCACAACTCCAACTAAGAATGTACACGTTTCCATAGAAACGGTAACCGCTTAATTAAACTTAGAACTGTAAAGTATATCGCTAAGTCGAAACTAAAGATCGCGGTTATTTTGACGGCGAATTTCGGCGACCGCAATCGGCTTATTGTGTTACAACTTCCAAAGTTTCTCCCTTATATCGATACCTCCTACGTAAGTTGTTGTATCCCACAAAAATGCGATTTAGCGTTTTTACCAAAAATGAGCTTTATTATTAGTAATCTATGCATAAAAAAATTAAAACTTACGAAAACACAATTATTTCATGCAATTTCAAGACGTAAAGAGTTGTAACTTTTGAACGAGAACGGACTATAACACTGTATAGTCCTTGACAACCGTTTACGCGGTGCGCGGGGCGGGGCAGATCGCGCGCTCGCGTGTTGTATGGGTTAGATAAAACAGACTACGCCGGAGAGAGAGCTGAAATGGTCCGTGTGTCAAGTGCTTCAAGTTTTCCGCACATGTTACGTTATTAGGACTTGATAATTGATTAGAATACGTTATAACTATGTAACAACCAAAAATGTTATATAGATTACATACAACAGTATACGTTGTCAAGTAAACATTCAGCAATGTTGTATGTTTTACATACAACATTTTACGCTGTTGAGCGAGTATAAGAAAATGTTGTTTGTGATACATACAACATTTTACGTCGTAAAGCGTCCATTAAAAAAAGTTGTATGTAATACATAGAATGTCTTACGTTGGAATAAAATGAAAATAAATGTGGTATGTAGTAAATTATAATGTTTGCATCGGAAGTTGATAGTCAAAATTTGTTATATTTTTTGCTTAATGTTACGACATATTCCTATATTTTTAGTTAAGTAATTTATAGAGCGCTTTTTCTTTACTGATTCACCGATAAAGAGCCTTAACCTTGATCGTTTAATTGATAGCTTGCTTACAAGCAATAAAATGTCATATTTCATTTTTGTTTTAGAGTTTCCATTACCAATACACATCCCCCAAAGTATTTATGTATTGTATTGCACACTTTTACACTGGGTAGGTACATCACATTATATTTTATGTATTTTAAATATTTATTTTTATAATTATCATTGCTTAGTCGTTGCGAATGTCCGTGCGTCCACTCGGTTGGCCCTACTGAAAATCAGCGTCTGAGCCTATCAGGTCCAGGCATTAGCTGAGTGGGGTTAATTTAATTTTGGACATCGTGACACTGCTGCCTGGTCGAAATTATTCTTTATTTTTCTATTGTTTGTTTTATTTTTCCTAACTACCTTGTTCTGTATGTTTTTATCTGTTTCTTTCAATAAGTTTCAATGAATCAGAAATGAATGGGCTTGCAAATTTGATAGTTAGTGATTTTTTCGATAACACAACAGAAGAACAAACTGCTTATACGATACGTTCAAAGTAGATGACGTTTCTGACGACGAGTTAAGGTTCTGGACTGAAGAAACAGAGCCACGTTCAACGATTTGCTGAGTCAAATACTAAGCCTTAATCGGTCCTCAAATACTCCTAGAAATGACTTGGCTATCTACTTGTGCAAAATTCGATCAGAGGAGCCGAATAATAGAATGGCTTAATTTTTTAATATATCCGAGCGTACCATTGGAAGAAAAATACATAAAGTCAGGCAGTGTCTCATTACTGACTTTGTTCCATTGCACCTAGACTTAGACCATATTACCAGGGACGAAGTAAATAGCCCGCAACCGGGTTTTGCCAAATGTTTTGTTTGGTAACGAAGAGTCACCAAAACCAATAGTTATATTCGATGGAACCTACATAGACCTACATATTTCAACGCCGCAGTTATAGCCTTCATAAGTGTAGGAACTTAACAAAACCATTAATGATCGTGTGCGCGGATGGATATATTTTGGATATAAAAGGTACGTACTCTGTACGGACAACCGATGCTGATATAATGAAAATGAGATTGCAAAACCATGATGGACCCATTAAAGACGGACCGTTCCACTTTTTTCCCATGTAGGAGACTCATTTATTTTGGACCGAGGCTTTATTCCTTTAATAGAAACATATGGCTATATTGCTCACATGCCGCCTACCAAACGACCACAAGACACGCAATTAAGCACCGAAGAAGCTAATAAATCACGACTCATCACAATGGTGCGATGGGTCGTGGAAACTATAAACGTGAGATTCAAGCGCGACTTCAAGATATTTAGAAACAGGTATTTAACAAATATGTGCCGCTTATACCTAATAGAATATTTCGAAATTGCTACAGCTTTAATTATTTATTTTGAAGATCCTTACGGAGACATCCCATACACAGAAGATTTCATTGAAATAAGTAATCAAAATATACAACGCCCCAATCAATTATCTGAGTATGTGGAGGAAAATAATTTAAACCGACAAAGTGTGTCGTTTCACAGGAGTGTTTAAAACAAACTGACTGGAAATGATCCGGATATTTAACATTTTCCACAATTAACAATTAAAGAGTTAATTAAATTGTCAATCGGCACCTATCACGTGAGGTTAGCACGGTCGTATTGCAGTGAGAATTTAAAAGCCGCGGGTGTATATAATATGGAAATATATAGACATCCAGCGGCAATAGGCTGCAGAAACAATTTGTTTCAAGAGATGTTATAGAAATTCAATATAACTTTATATCGACATACCTATTAGTTTTATTTTTATTTGTTTCAATCCTGAAACCCAAGTGCTAAATCATAATCATCATCATTTCAACCCATAGATATCGACTACTGAACATAGGCCTCCTCCACCGCCAATTGATAGATGCTACTAAATAATCGAAAACCTACCACGATTTCAATGAATCTTAAGTTGATCGTTGTATTACGAGTTTATTTATATATCCAACTGCATCTCCATCACCTAGATACATACCATAGCTATTGTTTCGTCATTTAATTACATAGTTATACGAATTTTATAGATAATAGGCGTTTTGCATTTTTTTAGTGTATCGCCTGAATAAAAACATACGGCAATATTTTTTGGTGTTAGCCATTGATTTCGAATATAAAGTATATGTATTTTAACAATACACAATATACCAAAAAAAATAAGATATGTTACGTTTCTGTCGGGCCTGGGATTTTTTGTATGGGACGTGACCATTCTTCTTTGGTATTAATAATTGCACTTTTATTTCTTAACTGACAATATTTATTCAATATCAATAATATACACTTGAAATTGTATTGTTAATGTGACATACAGTGAGACTAGAATCATTTACAACAGCGAACTTTTTCTTAAACTTCATAAAATAATGTTGTAAGTATGAGATACAACTAAAGATGAAACCAAGACCCCACCGTATAATCTTGTAAGTATGAGATATCACAGCTGGCACAGTCTGTGTTCCACAGTATAATGTTGTATGTATGAGATACAACAGTTTCCACAGTCTGGATTCCGTAGTAAAATATTGTAAGCCACAATTCTCAGAAAATACGCAATTATTTCATATATTTGTTTCAACATAGTCAATAAAACCATATATTTTATTCATATAACGAATTTCACAAAGCTACATTAATAAATGCAGTTTCTAGGCCAATCTGAATGTTTAAAACGCTCTCCTGTAAAATTGCAGTTTTGGGGATACAACAACTTACGTAGGAGGTATCGATATTATTTATGTATTATGAAAATTTAACTTTGATTCGGTTTGGAATTTAAATGAATTTGAAAGGGTTGACTTGAGATTATTATTGAATGAAAACAATTGCTTGAAGGGCCTCCGCCTGGGTTACTGTGCCTCTTTCCTTTTAAGTGTGTACGATGGTGAAGATAGGTAAGTAATATTATTTTAAAAAAGTAACTTAGAGCTAAGTTCTACATTCAAAGCAATTTTCAATTAAAGCGGCCTTATCGCATCAAACTACAGGTAGCATACATTGAATAATATACCGTTAGAAATTAATATACCAATATATGACATACCAAGTCATAAGGAAGTTTATAATATGAAAGAACCAAAAGTTATTGCCTCATTGTGGTGTCGTTTTTTGCTGTTACGTAGACCATCATTTACTTTTCTTAAGTACAAATGATTTATCGAACAAATCTTAGCATGAAAACTGTCCTCCTGAAAACCTCTGAACGCAGACTGAATCGAGTTTCAAGTAGTGTCCAAAACTTTGAAGGAGAAGAACTGTGGGACTGCTACCTAAATGGGGTAATTCATTCGCATTTCGGTACGCATTCTTGCTTCTAAGCGTAAATGCAGTGCGTAAACGCGTCATTTCAGCTTAGATGATCTCTAACAGATTCACAAGCAATTTTATTTTCGTTTGAAACTTTGATGTGTGTTTTCGGTTAAAAAAACCATTAACCTTATTCCCGTGTTCTAATAGGCCACACAGTTGTGAAACTATACTATCAACTTGATGCAAGTTTCAACGGTTTTCATCAGAAATTAGGAAACTGTTTAAAGTACCGTTCTCGTCCCCTAAAATAAAGATTTGGACATACCATACATAGGTATTTGGAGATATTACGTAGCTACCTAGGGCCTTGCTTCGTTAACATTGGTTGCGAGTTTATTTTCTCAACTCGAACTTTATCATAGTTCGGGATCGGGACACCTTAAATCAAGGCACTCTAGGTTATTTTAATAAACTTTAATGCTTCTCTTCCTGTTGTATATTGTCTCACGGCTGAGTTATGCCAAAGAAAATTCACAGCACCAATGAACTTCGTTTTATTCAGATCATTAATAAATTCAAAATTTTGAACGGTGGATCGCTACAGAACTTTTGGTGTCTTGGTGTTTTTATATTCGTTTTCCCTAAGAAAGAAAAAGTCACTTCCAGAACATGAAGAAAGTTGAGTCGGGTACGAGTGATAAAGGTTCTGTATCTATTATATATAAAGCTCGATTACCACTCACTGACTGACTCACTGACTGATCAGGGGTGTTTTTCAGTTATTTAGAGAGGTTTTAGGGTCATTTTCACTTTTTGGGAATTTTTGTTATTTTTATCAACGCAGGTTTTTTAGTTTTTTTTTTTCGAAAAACAAAATGGCGGCTTTTTTTGAGACATCAACTTTTTTGTTTGAGGAGCTGAATTTTTTCTTTTTTTACTGGGTGTTGCCATATCAAAATTGAGTATCTTGAATAAATATTTTGGAAAAAAAAAATACTGTTTCGCCGCCATCTTGGATTGAAAAACGGGTTTTAGAGTGGTTTTTGCGATGCCATGGTGAATAGAGTTCTTGTTCGATTTTCAAAATTTTTATTGAGGAGTGTTGCTTGTATAGTCCACTCGACATCCTCATTCACAGATTATAAAAAACCAAGATGGCGGCGGCGCTGGCGGCCATTTTGTTCCGAACAGCGAAATCGACTATTTTTGAAGTGATTTTTCCGGTAGATGGCAACACCTAAGCGTTTTGCATAGTATGCACCGATTGTAGGAAATTTATTCGAGTGTTGCCATGAATGTGAATTTTTACCAAATTCATGGTAGTTTTTGGCATAGGGCTCGGGAAAGTCGAAATGAGAAATATGACAGCTGTCAAAAAAACTTGAATGCAGTTTGATGGTAACTCAGGTCCCTAATGACTTTTTAGTATTTTTGCGAAAATCGTCTGGCAACACTGGGAAGTATGGTAGAAAATAAAATTTTCGACATGGGTGTCTTTAAAGTTAGTGACGGATACTTCCGCATATGGTAGAAAAAAAGTGTAAATGCCAAGTGTTGCCATATATAGTCGAGATTATGGGAAAAATACGGGATTTCTGAATTTCAAGATGGCGGACGAGCTGGCGGCCATTTTGTGAAAAGTTTGCGATTTTCAAACTGTTTTTTGAGCTTTTTTGGGTGTTGCCAATTTTTGAGAGGGATGTAATGTACTGGCCAATCGTGTAGCTCTTGCTTGCGGGTTGCCATGTTACAAAATAATTTTGGTAGCTTTAGTAGTTTTTGAAAAATGGCCCGAAAAAGTCGAAAATAGAAATAAAGACATTTCAGCAATAAAAATGCCCTAAGGTGGTTAAGTGTGCCCATTAAAATGACATTTGACTATTTTTATCAAAATCAACTGGCAACACTGGAAATGAGAATTAAAAGTTTTTTTTGGAAGGGGTCACTTTGAAGGTACCTTGAGGGAGTTGTGAGCTAGGTAGAAAAAAACTAATGATACCATTTTTTGTGCAATATAACTGAGATTGCACCAAAAGTGTAAAATGTCAAGAATTCAACATGGCAGGTACACTGGCGGCCATTTCAAAATACGCCAATTTAAAAATTTACAAAAGTTGTTTTTTCAGGTAGTTGGCGTCATTTTACAGGAAAATGTTATTTTAGTTTTTTGTTAGGTTTAGTAAGGCCTACAATATGGTGAAAAAAATTACCACATTTTCAGGGTAATTTCTGAGATTTACCCGAAAAAGAAAATTGCTTTGTTTTTAAAAAAAAAGTATGTCATCCTGTTCAAAACTATCCACTCTTAACGATTTGACCTATTTAAGGGTATTAAACCACCTTGAAGTACGAATTAAGGGCAATAAACTTTTGACCTGCCGTACTAAGACATCCCATACTAAATGTACTGGGAGTCATTGAAAATGCTACTTTGTATGTAAAAATCTTGTGAATTTCCCACCAATCATCGAAAAACCTGCGAGGCCGCAGGCCGAGCTTCCAATGTGAGGCCGAAGGCCGAACTCCGCGTAGGGCGAAGCCCGGAGCGTCCCCCAACGACGGCCCAACTAACTTCGCGAAGCCGTAGGCTGAGCGCCCGCACACGGTGAAGCCCAAAGTTAATTGCCTCAGTTACTAAAAGGCGAGGCCGGAGGCCGAGCTCCGAGTGTGAGGCCGAAGGCCGAACTACGCGTAGGGCGGAGCCCGGAGCGTTGGATTTCAACCCCCAGCGAGGCCGCAGGCCGAGCTTCGACTGTGAGGCCAGAGGCCGAACTCCGCGTAGGGCGAAGCCCGGAGCGTCCACCATCGACATCCAAGTAACTTCGCGAAGCCGTAGGCTGAGCGCCTGCACTAGGATCCTTTTGCTAAAACAGCAATCACCCAGAAAAGGACGAGAGCTTTGTTCCGGAACAGTGAACCCAATTACAAGCACCTGCGAGGCCGAAGGCCGAGCTGCGGCGAGGCCCCCTAGGGCCTCGCGGCCGCGGGAGGGCGAAGCCCGGAGCGGCCAACCCCGCACTAGGATTCTTTTGCTAAAACACCTTCCACCCAGAAAAGACTGAGAGCAACTAGCGCGGAACTATAACCCCATCGTCACACAAATGCGAGGCCGAAGGCCGAGCTGCGGCGAGGCCCCCGGGGGCCTCGCAGCCGCGGGAGGGGCGAAGCCCCGGAGCGGCCAGCGTCGCAGACCTAGCTTATGGCCGCGAGTCGGCCGTAGGCCGGCGGCCAGAAGCTAGTTTTATAATATACTAGCGGCCACCCGCAACTTCGTCCGCGTGGACTTAAGTTGAAAAACTAAAAGCAATATCTTTCTAAATACGCGCTATTTTCGATTTTGTCTTAATTCGGAACGCACCCATAGTTACGCTAATGACAGCAGCCGTCTGTCTCTGTCATCCACTATCTTGCCATACCACGTGATACCCCGTACATTTTCATATTTTACTCTTAGATTAAAGGAAAGAGGAAGATGCGGCAACAGCTAGCCGCGCGCGGTCCTACTAAACTGAGTACAGTGTACTTGGTTTGCTTCAGTCTGCGTTGATGCGCTGCGACTTGATGCTGTCTTGCTGATGCTGATGCTTGCTGCTTGCTGATGCTGATGCTGTCAACGACTTGTCAACGAGTAGACAAGTCGTTGACATTAAAATTCAATTTTTCATCGAATTAACGCAAAAAATGCCTGGCTGTGCCTTTATTCAGTTCACAAAAAATTCAAGGCGTAAAAACAAATCACAGGGAATCACTTTTCATGCGTAAGTACACCAAAGTTATATTTTTAAAGAAAAAAATACTAGATTATTTTCCATAAAATCCGACATTTTGGAGTGACAGAGACAGACTATACGGGATGTGCGCGTTAGACACGATACGATAGATTCCTGAAAAGACAGGTTTTCTTATGTAAGGTCAGCAATGTCGGCAGCAAAAGAAAAGTAATAATTTAATAACAATAGTGTAAACAAACTATGTTTTATAAAATTTAATGAAAGTGTTTAAAATAATTAGGTACGTTATATATGGTACAGTTACAAAAAATATGAATAAAAAAAACATTTACAGCTTCCCTCAAGATGAAATTCGGAAGCAGAAGTGGCTTAAGGTTGTTCGAGATCAGAGGCGTGAACATGACTGGATGCCTTCTGAATATAGTAGAATATGTTCAATACATTTTAGACCAGACGATTTATACAAGACCAATAAAGGATTGACAAGAATAATAAAGCGAGCCGTACCTTATTTTAAGGTATTCTTATTTTACACTAGCTGTCCCAACAGACTTCTTTCTGTTGTCAAACATTCAGTGTCACATGACAGGTAGGAACAGTTGCTATGAGAAAACTAAATTGTGGTTTTTCACTATATTCTTAGCATTTTCTCATGTTTACTCACCTTTTATACCTTCCCTAGACCATCACAAATATTTTAAAACCATGATTAGCCAAATCGGTTCTGCCGTTCCCGAGTTTTTGCGAGACTAACGAACAGCGATCCATTTAGCTTTACGAATATCTTATTTAATTTCATTTGCCGTTCACTTTTTACAAATTTTTTTTCATCCCCATTTATTGTCTGGGTATACCATTTCATTTAAAATTTTATTTTTCTGGTAACTGCACATTTTAAATCGTAAATCAAATTTTAAAATTAAAAATAAACATTATCAAGTCATTTGTGTACTCAAACATCTTGTCGAGTTTGGAAATTCATTCAACAGAGCAACCGGTCACTTTTAATCACAGAACACATCTAGTAAGGGCAATTATTAACAAATATTGTAATGTCCGGCTTCACTATTTACATAAAACAGACCCAAAAATTTCGAAGGTGACCAAAAGACAGAAACGAAACAAATTATCTTTATTTGAAGGTGTTTAAATTGATTATGTTAAATAAAAATAAGTTAATTGAAATTGTAAGTTATATTTTAGTTATTTAAAAAAAAAACAAATATATTTTTATGTGAAATGTTTATTTATTTTCCATAGTGATCTTGCTAACGCTACTTCAAAGTAGAGAGTTCGCGGATTCCCCGACGTTCTCCGACGTGGCCCGAAAGACGGCGTGGCGTGATATACTTTTCTCGCTCGCACTATTTGAGAAGCCCGTCGCTCTATCTTTATCTTTAGATGTCATATTATTTCGTTCATATTTTGCGTGTGTGTTCGTATGGATGTAGTGTGCGTGAAAGCCCATATTTTAGTTGACAATTATAAGCGCGTACCGTATCTTCCTCTTTCCTTTAATCTAAGATTTTACTTGATATTTTCAACAATTTACACAATATCTTTATGAATTGTAGCCTATATGTTATTCAGATGTAAAAGCAACATTATTGTAAAGTTTCATTCAAATCCATTCAGTAGTTTTTACGTGAAAGAGCAACACAGCACATCCAGACATACAAACTTTCGCCTTTATAATATTAGTAGGATTTCTGTATTATAATGTTGAGACACGAGTTGAGTCCTGCACTTTTCAAACTTAGGTATTCGCAGAACTGCGTTTGCCGAGTCGCGGTATCCAATCAAGGACTCGTTCGCTACAACGGCTACGACGAGTCCAAGACCGTTGTCTTGGACTCGTCGTAGCTATTGGTTTTAAGCTCATAATATTACAGCTGAGGAAAATCATAAAAACTATTGCAATATTTGAGTTAATAACAAAAAAAAGAGCGTAGTGGCCTAGTGGTTAAACACTCTGGCTCGGAACCCGGTGGTCCCGGGATCAAATCTGGCCGGAACACACTTACTTTATGTTCATTGTACAATTTGCGGCCAACTCTCCGGTGATGGAAAACACCGTTAAGAAACCCAAGCGACCCGGATAACGGCGGTATGCTCGCCCCTTACTACGTTGGGTTCGAATTCCCTCGGCGAAATGTGGGCTTCTGAATGTTCCGTTCACCATGACGGCAACAATCAGTGTGCCTCTGACTAACCCATTAGGGATATGGTCGTGAGGGTATGCTATAACAAAAAAAAACACGTAAGGGCCCCCAAAGCTTCTCAACTTGATCTGGACCTGTCCTGAGTTTGCCCGATCACGCAGCGATGACGAGCAGTTTCCGAGACCATCTCTCATCATGACTCACGATGACTCGCTGAGCTCACAGCTACTTGACCTAATTGTATTTTTTCGGAAAGTGAAATAAAAAAGTCTTGAGCATTAACTGACAGAGTTGAAACGCAGTTTCCTGCTACGAGGGAAATAGAAACTAAGTGACACTGGGCGCAAAGCACGAGGAGCGTGTAGACAGAGCAGAAAAAATTGCGATCTGCAGTCGACAGTAAATTTTAATGTGACGTGTCAACAAAACAAAAAAGCCCCAGAAAGAATTTAGATGGCAATATAGAGCCCAATTAACTGATTCATCATAACCAACTTTGCAATTTGATAATAGGTACTCGTAGCATACTCGTTTTATAAGAAGCTTTACGACACCGGCCAATATTGTTAAGATCTACCTTGTCTGAATATATCTACTCGTGATAGCTATCACCAATATCCCACAAAAAAAACTGATTAATTGTATTGATTGACTGTAGCTGTAATGTAAGCTTAAACAAATTAATTAATTTGAGCTAATTCGTAAAAAATCTTCCTGCTCTATTTTTGTATGGTATTTTGTTAGAGGTATTTTAATCACAATTAATGAAACGTGGCGCCCACTAGTGTCAAAGTTCGTCAAACTACACAAAGGACTTTGATGAGGGAAATCGTTGACTCCACGACTCAAAGAGGGTCTAATTAATTTTATTGATGAATCTATATTGTTGCCTAACAGGCTGAAACCGGTACTCTCAGGGGTCCCATTTAAGCCGTTGCCGGGTCATGTACTTCCCTATAGTTACGTTAAATGAGCTTTCACAATCAATAATCTTTTTAACATGCTAGTGACCCGCTACGGTTTCGCACGGGTGCAATACATATAAACCTTCCTCTTCAAACACTTTGTCTTTTAAAAAACCGCATCAAACTAGGCAACGGATTCTAAAATCATTTAAGCATACACAGAGAAAGCTACTTTGTTTTATACTATTTAGTGACTTGCTGTTGCTTGAGTTAAATAGAAAATCTAAATTCAGGTATTAATTCAAAAGGTTCAGAAGGTTACTGCTAAGTGAATGATTTGAACTTACTGAACTCAAAACAAAGTCACAATAACTCCCAAAGTCACCCAAGTTTCTAAAGCCTATTATACACAAGATTAACACCTCCAATGAGACAACTCTTAAGTGATAAATTCGACGTAGGAATTTCCTAATTTGAATACCTTCCTACTAAATAACTCTCAGAGAGAAGCGGCTTTTTGCCGCCGTGACAAAAGTAACAAATCTATTATTATTGTCTTATCTCGGAGAAGCGGCAGACTAACTTGGTGCTCCCTTTATCTAGTTATCCCATAAATCATTTTAGCCTGTCACTTTTTATTAGGACCCTTGGAGGACTCAAAATGAGGTGCAAGTTATGAACTGCTGTAGAGAATAGTGATAACAACACCTGAAAATGAAAAAATGAGACAGAAAAATCTTACAATAGAAAGAAATACTCAACAAAATAACAATGGGAATAACGAAGAATAACAGATAATAAATAAATGATGATTCAAACAACAATCAATGACTAGGTATTTACATTACCTACTTACCAGGTTTTCGTTCTGTACGCAAGTTTCTCAAATCTTATCTTAAGATCAAGATCTTATTTATGAAATGTATTCTACCTACAACGTGTAACTACAAATTGTGACAGGACTATTCGAATAAAGTTATTTTTGTTAGTTTGTTTGTTTGTATAAGACGGTGACAATAAACGGCCCCATGTTAGTCGTACCTAGGAGATAATATCAGTGTGACGAATGTGCAATGTGTCTAATTTCAATCAGTTTCGGTTAATGTGTTAGTGTCATCATCATCCTTATAAACAGCCGCATGAAGTCCAGTGCCGAATACACAGGCCTTCCAAGTGGTAGCGGCCGATGCAGTTTGCATTGCCGATGCATTTTTAATAATAAAAAAGCTTGTAAAGCTCGTTGATTCTGACCTTTTCAGATCCGACTGAAAGATATAAAAACATCACATAACATAAACGGCCTATACTCGTACGTCTCACTGGCTGGGCACAGGCTTCACCTGACTTATGAGGTGGATTAAAAGAAAGAAAGAAATACATAAATGAAAGATAGAACTTTGATATTATTTTCATCTTATGGCCCGAATTCAGCTATTATTTTCTGTAAATATAAACGAATATAACCGGCGTTAACTTGTGCCACACCAGCGAAGGGTCTTTTGTTTCTCTTATCTTAATGCGGTTTGATTAAGCCATTGTATATCGTGCCATTTGCTGGTTAATTGTAGGTTTGTACTCGTTAAGTCTTAAAAAGTCATCTTAACATGTGGCTTATAATGATTATGGTTAACTAAGTTCTCGTATTCTAAAAAATCACACTTATACCTACCTAAATAAAGTAATGTTAATCCAAGTCTTTAGACCGTAATATTAGGTGCTATTTGATCAACATCACTCATTAAGACTCCTAAAGATAATATGATATGATTTCCCAGAATTTGGTCTGGAGATGGCGTAGTAAATTTCTTTATTATTGGCAGTAGTATGCTATAATAATGATATTAGTTCCCAGAATTTGTTCCGTATAAGCGACACTGCGAGATGGCGTAATGAAATAAAATGATTACGTAAAAACAAAGAGTCTTCTGTACCGCTGATCCATTTAATAAAATTTTGTTTTAATATATTCATATCATTTTAATACCAGTCTTGCACCACCGCATCTACTTCCTTTTCCAGTTTCTCTACCTGTAAGTCTGAAGAGATCGCCTGTATTGTACATTCCAAATATATTTAAGCATCGTTGTGTAATTTGTTTTCTTTGTGCAATAAAGATTATCTTATCTTAGTGGTTACGTTTAGTTGTAAAAGTTGTTAAGGCAGGGCGTCGGGGCGTGAATGTTTCGATCGCCATGACGACAGTGAGCTGTGTGCCTCTGACTACCCCATATGTTATTTTACGAAACGAATTCTTAATGCACAATCAAAGAAGCTAGGGGTAAGTTCCGTCTCTCACAAAACTAAGCTACCTATTACACGTCTCACTGCTTTAGTTTCCAGCAGCCTTGCTAAGAACACTCAACTGCTAATATTATTAAAATTATTAATGACTAAATATGTAAATTTGTACCATCTTACGCTACTAAGCAGTGTAAGGAGTTAGAAGGTGCTATTACATGTCGAATTAATCATTAACACTGTCGCCATTAGACAGTTATGCGGTGTTATTTCTGAATGGAATGTAAGGCCTGTAGGGTTGTCCCTAGTTTGATTGTTACATATTTTAATCCTGAAATGAAAGGACAAATAATACCTTTTAAGTCTATTGGCAACGCTAAGAGTAAAACCGGAGTCCAACCGTCCACTATTCAAACTTTTATGACATGCAAACTTATTTGACTTCACGCAACGTGTGACGGGTCCCAAAAAAATGCCTTAAGACGACAGCTCATCTTGAAGACACGATTTCGTACCAAAATAAAATAGATCCAATCATTAGGTAATGCCTGGACCGAATTATTTCAAACGCTGGTTTTGTGTGTAAAAGTGTGCAATATTATACCTAATAAGATGGTGGTTAAGGCCTAGGCCTCGTACACAATTAGACGTCTTGACGTCGCATCGTGCTGCGACGAGGGATCGTTTCAGAGTAAGGACGTTGCCGTCGGGTCTAGCCGATACGCTCTTGATCCGCGAGGCTCGCGGCTGGGACGCCCTCAAATTTTAAGTTTGTATGTCCGCGACGCAACCGTTTTAGGGGAATCTAATACATCGTTTCGTCTAATTGTTCATCTTACAAGCCGTAAAATGGTGGCTATGTAGTGTGTTTATGTGCGTTAGTACGGCGAAGTTTGCACCCATGGTATCTGTCAACCCTACCTCTGTGCCGCGTCGCCTGCGCCGGGGCATCTGAATTATGCAAAGCGCAATATGTACCGCGCTAATTACCCACAAGTCGTATATCAGCTTTTATGGCCCTTTATCGAGATGCGGTAAGCCTGTTTGAGTTCACTAATTGGAATTCGGTGATTAGATGTAAAACCTAACTAAAGTGGGATTGCATTAGCTATTTGCTGTTGCGGTTTGTATGTATGGATGCGCGTTTATCGTGAATCCATGGCATCATTGGTACCTGCAAATACAGCATGGCGTACAGTCAGAATCAAAATGATTGTGTGCAAACCGAGGGCTAAAAAAAGTATTGGCGGTTTGACGGTTGTAATATTACGCCTTTGTCTGGCTGGTAGTCAATTTCTAGCTATTAAGTCCACCAATTGTACGTTTTTTTGGAATTTTGTGTAATATTTACGGCAGTAATATTTGACACTGTTGCTAATCTACGCTTGAGCCTTGAGCTTTGTAACCTAATTCGTATAACAAAGAGAATTGCCTTAAAGACGCCAAACTTTTAGCGGAAGACACGCGAGACATGATAATTTGCATGTAAAACCCGCGATATTGCCGAGACGCCACCGCTCGCTGGAGCGACGTAATGGCTGGAAAATGAGATACGAGGTTTTGGATGTGTGATGCCATGACTTCAATTGAAATATCCATTTAGGAGCTAAAAACAAGAGCATGTTTGTGGGTTGTGATAGGGGGCTATGTGAATTCAGCTAAGATCTGTGGCCTGCCTGCCGCGCACTTGTATATAAACTTACTTTTAGTTACAAACATTTTTATACATAACTTTTATTTGGGTGCGTATTGGTTGATATAACTTCATTTGATATATTTTCATTTCAATAACGTTCATTAGATATAGTAAACGTTTGGTATAACAACTCTTCGAATAATTTTCTTCAACATAACGTTCATTTCATATAATGCATCAAATGATATAACGTCATTTAAGATAACAATCAGTACGCCTAACAACATTTAATATAAACCTTACTTAGTATAAAGCACATTTGATGTAATTTTGATTAATCTAAATTGCATTGCAAATAACCTTCATATGAAATAAATGTTATTTGTTATAAAAGCTAATTGGTATACTTGTCTGCCCTATACTCGAGTCGGGGCGAAACCGACACGGATAGATTAGGTTAGAAGGTTTAAGGCGGGAGCGAAGCGTAGCGAAGCGTAGCGAAGCGTAGCGAAGCTCCCGCCGAAATATTATTATTCGTGTTATTTTTTTTTTAAACCCTAAAAACGACTTGCTTGATTTGCTTGCTGCTTGCGTTGAACCCGTACTTTTTATGATCTTTAACAATGTGTATTTATTTATGTGGGTACATATACATAAACAATCTTAATATTTATGACAATAAAGTTTATGGTATTTGTTGGTTAGACCATTTATTTTCATATCAAATAAATGGTAGTTGTTTTGAATAGTATACCATGTAAGCTTTATTTCAAACGTTTATTATATCATGAAGGTAGAGAAGGCGCAAAGTGTGTGTCAGGATCGTAGCAAGTGGAAAGAAGTGGTCTCTGCCTACCCCGTTGGGAAAGAGGCGTGATGGTATGTATGTATGTATGTATGTATTATATCAAACAATTTTATATCAGTTGTCCGTTATACGTTTCAAAATTATTTCATTTGAAATTATATGATTCGTTCATTATACGGAATGAATAATTATATCAAACGTTGGTATATCATACGACTGTATATGTTTTGAGTGATATACGATTTGTTGTTATATCATACATTACACACCCCTTTTATTTTTCTATGTAAATAATTTGAACGATGACACTTCATGTCATTCTGATTCTAGTTCCATTGTTGTAATTATTGATTTTCTGTTGTAGACATAAGTTATTATTTTATTTTGGTTGCGTTTATTTGTATATACTTTCTCCTTCTTAAGTTTCTGTGTAAATAATATGGTGTAAATGTGGTAGTGTCAATATAGTTGTAAATATTGAAAAGGACTTTTTATCATTGCACAACCCATCCGCACAGAAGAAACACGTGGGTGGCGTCTCTTGGACCTACAGGGGACCCGCGCCTCTACAGATCTGTAACAATGATATCTTGAGAAGACACACCGAACCAACTACGGGGTGTTTGAGGCATTTTTATCATTTAATCAATCCGGGATCTAAAAATGCGACATTAGACGTTTCATATTATGATTCAGATACTAAAAAGATTTGAAGCATATTATGATCATAAAATGATTGAGATCTATTTCATATCTGAAACATAATGTGATTCATATCTGAATCATAATATGATTCATATTTAATATGATGCAGATCTGTTTCATATTTAACATGAATACATATTTAATATGAATCATATTACGTTCATATTCATCATATCAGCCGAACGACGCCCACTGCTGGGCATAGGCCTCCCCCAAAGATCTCCACAACGATCGGTCCTGCGCTGTCCGCATCTAGCGGCTTCCCGCGACCTTGACCAGATCGTCGGTCCACCTTGTGGAGGGCCTGCCCACGGAACGTCGTCCGGTACGCGGCCGCCATTCGAGAACCTTTCCGCCCCAACGACCATCGGTTCTCCGCGCTATGTGTCCCGCCCACTGCCACTTCAGCGATGCAATCCTTCGAGCGATGTCGGTTGTCTTAGTTCTCCTGCGGATCTCATCATTTCTGATTCGATCAAGCAGGGAAATACCAAGCATCGCTCTCTCCATTGCTCGCTGGGTGACTTTGAGCCTTCTTATGAGACCCATAGTAAACGACCACGTCTCACTCCCATATGTCATTACTGGCAACACACACTGGTCAAAGACTTTCGTCTTGAGACACTGAGGTATTTCGGACGCGAATATATGCCGGAGCTTCCCGAACGCTGCCCATCCGAGCTGAATTCGACGAGAGATCTCTTTCTCGAAGTTGGACTTACCTAACTGGACTGCCTATCCCAGGTAAACATAGTGGTCAACAACTTCGAGTGTAATGTTCCCAACGTTAACTGGAGCAGGTGCAACATGGGCATTGAACATGATTTTCGTCTTGTCCATGTTCATCCTAAGACCCACTCTTTGGGAAGCACTACCGAGATCTTCGAGCATTATGTTCAGGTCTTCCAAGGTCTCAGCCATAAGAACTACATCATCGGCGAATCGTAGGTGTATTAGGTACTCGCCATTGATGTTGATGCCGCGTCCTTTCCAGTCCAGAAGCTTGAAAATATCCTCCAACGCAGCTGTGAACAATTTCGGAGAAATAACGTCTCCTTGTCTCACGCCTCGCTGTAGTTGGATCGGATTAGAGTTCTGGTTCTGTAATCGGACCGACATGGTGGCGTTCTGGTATAGGTACCTTAGCACCTCGATGTACCTGTAGTCTATTTGGCACCTTTGGAGAGACTGCAACACTGCCCAGGTCTCAATCGAATCAAAGGCCTTCTCATAGTCCACGTAGTGCCTAGCGTTCGGCAAAGTGGCAAGTTATGCTCTTCGGTCTTCTGTATAACTTGCCGCAGCGTATGAATGTGGTCTATGGTACTATAGCCTTTTCGGAACCCGGCTTGTTCGGGAGGTTGGAAGTCGTCGAACCTGCGAGCGAGACGATTCGTAATGACTCTCGAAAACAACTTATAGATATGGCTCAAAAGCGATATGGGTCTGTAGTTCTTCAAGAGAGTTTTGTCACCCTTCTTGAAAAACAGCATCACATCGCTCCTGCCCCATGCCTTTGGCGTTCTGCCCTCGAGGATGACAGAACTGAAGAGCGTCTAGAGGACCTTGAGTATCGGCCGACCGCCCGCTCTCAGAAGCTCTCTTGTGATTCCGTCATCACCCGCCGCCTTGTTGTTTTTCAGATGCTTGAGAGCCATCCTAATATGACGTCCGTGAATCCTAACGTTCATATTATGATTCACCTAATAAGTTGCCGTTTTAGGATAGAAAATGAATCATTTATGATTCAGATATGAAACATCTTATGTCGCCTTTTAAGACCCCCTGGGAGGACTAAAAGTACCAGCTACGTCGCGCATTCAGCAGCTGCCAGCTGCGGCTACTTACGCCGGCGACTCATAAAGTTGTGGGCTGCATCCACGAAATGCAGCGTCGGCACTCCACACCAACGACTCACAAAGTTTTGGCAAAAGTAGTGTGTTGTGTTAAAACAAAAGCTTCGTAAATTTTTCTAACCATCTGAAAATGGAACCAAAGCATAAAAAAGGTTCTATGTTTATTCTCACTGTTCTTCATCATCAGAAGTTTGATGTGAGATCTCTTTACTTTCATTTAACTTTCAGTTCTATTCCTAATGTTTGAGTATTTCGATACGCTACAAACAAAAGAAGGCTTCTTGTACTAAATAACTAAATTGTTTGCCTTGATTCGGAAGTTAGACGAATACTCTGGCAGAATATTACTACGATATCTTGCCTCACTGATACATATCTCTGATAACTAAAGTTGTTTCTTCGTAAATTAACTTAATCGTGAACGTTTGTGGTCTACCACACAGCAACAAAGTTGTAAATGAACACATCAGATACCCATAGATTGGCCCTCAACACTGAATGGCACTCGCTAATTGCGTTGCATGTCCGACCATTTGTACCCAAAACTAAAGTTTGGCCCTTGTTAAGGGCTAACAAATTCGGAAATCGCGTCCAAATGTTAACGAGAACCAATTTGTGGGCGAACTGGGCCTCGGGCGTTCGGGGATTACGAAAACACCGTATTTTATTAGAGGGTTGATTAGTTGCTTGTTTTTCTATGCATTGGCCGGTTTTATCACTGGATGTTTAAGGATACAGTTTAGCTTTTTCTTTTGCTTATTAATGAGGTCTTGAAACGTGACACAAATTTTTAGAATATGAAAAAAATGAAAAGGATGAAAACCTAGCTGCCGCGACAGAAGTGTTCTGTCAAATATTTATGGCCTGTGACAGTTCAATATAAAACAATGTTTTACAACAGAAAAATATTATTACGATCCTGCCCTGTTTAACATGTACACAACCGAGGAACATTTTGGGAAAATTTAACAAAACAGACCAATATTTTTTTGTCCATTTGCAATTTTGTACTCACATTGTCATGGAAGGCGAAAGTGATACGCTCTAGCCATATAGGTAGTAGTCGGTAGACAGCAAATTAATTTCAAAGACTATATTATATTCTAAGTTAACCAACTGTGATAATATTTAGTTAAAAATGAAATAAAAAAATAAATCTGCATTCTATACATAATTGTACCTACAAATTATTTTACCATACCTCACTGTCACTACCGCCACCCTAGCTTTTAATAAAACATTATTGTCACCCCCCCTCACAACATACTCTCAAATCCACATAAAATATACATGACGTTCATAATTGCCACGGCGTGTTAATTTCCCGGTAATTTAGTGCCAGTTGATGCAATTTTGAGGTTATATCTCGCCCGCGGCCGTGAAGCCCGCCATATTGGATTACGGTGACGTCATGGCATCCCGTCGAAATATAGTTAGGTGGGGTTACCGCCGTGTCTACTAAATTCGTTAGTACGGCCGTACGCCTTAGTGCATTTAAAAAATAGTTAATAAAACATGTTCAACGTTATTGGTTTGTAACGCAATTTGCGTGTTATGGAAGCACTCTAAAAGCATTGCAGTAACCATTTTGAAAGTGTGACATAGGTATAATAAGTACTTACTTATTTTAGCATATTAATACAGTGTACAATTTAGGCGGTCATATGACTAGAGAACTATCTCTACCCGACATCTTTAAATTTAAAGAGAGTTTGAGAATTTAGACTGTACTGGAGAAATTGTGCCAGGAAGATTGTGAAAATGTGTGGTCTTAAATAAATCAATGTTCTTTAGGGGACTTTTCAGTAGTACCCTACGTCGTCCATGATAGTGGTGATGACTTCACATAAGGATATAATGATTCGACATAATGATTTAGACAGAAAAGTTGTTTAAATTAAAAAAAACTTACTGTTTGAATCCTTCAGATATCCTATACTACGCACGCTGAATGATGATCCCTATGACAGTTCGTTAGCACTTAACATTGTACAGACGTCCTGTTACAACAAATCCTTTAGAGGTCCATCAAAAAATCAAAAAAATCATAATTGTGTACATTTGTAAATTATAAAAATGAATATTAACAAAATATTACTTAATGTTCGTAAATAATGGAAAAAAGCTCAATGCAAATGTACGTGGTACGTGCTGCAAAAGTTACGTCGTCCAGCTGTTATCGACTAAGAAGGGACACATCGATAAACAAAATATCGATAATTTGGTGGAAAAGTTTAACAAATGCTTTGAGTTTGTATCTTATTTATATCAATCTAAATCTGATACAGGCTCGAGCGGATCTTCAAAATCTGGGTCTGAGCTGCAGCTATCCGTGGCAAGACGTGACAGACTGAATTTAAAAAAATACGGTAGGTCTGTGGCCTCCTTTTGAATATTTTTCCATGAAGCTGGCAATTATGAATTCTTTAAAATTCAAATCAAAAAGAATTCTTAACTCTTTAAATTATGCAATTTGAATAAAAATTTAACTATGCAAAATAAAATGTAATAAGGCTGTTACTTTTGTCCATATCTTTTTTTCAAAATAAATAAATATTGCTTATTACGTTGAATGACTTGACATTTGCCTAAAAAATAGTATTTTATCGAAATTGTTTGAAATTGTTTCGCATCACTATTACAACTGTCAGTTGAAACGTCATAGGGATCATCATTCGCCGTGCGAACTATAACCTACATGCCTAGATATAACCTAAGTCGTTATCGATAACTGCCTCTGGGTGCGTATTGACGTATCTACCTAGACCAGTGAATCATTATGGCGTCTGGTCTCCGGAGAGGCATAACTCAAGGCCTGTCAACTGTCACTAGATTATGTTAGTGATCAAGTTAGAGACACGTTTACACTCAAGTTGAGGGAGTTGTACAATGTATTGTGTCGGTTTACTAGTTGTGACTTTAGCCCTATTAATAAGGGTAAGTACCTACTTGTTAATAAGAAACTATTTGAAATTAAAAGACGAGCTATTTTCTAGAATAACTTGCCACTACAGCTGTCAAAGAACACTCTGAAAAGGCTATGGTCTCATAAAGTTGGGTTTTGGAAAAGCTTCCGTCACAGGATATTTTTGGAGTAAACTCCTGTGGTATCCCGGGTGAGCTATCGCATAAGTTTCTTTAAGGGGGGTTTACAGCCGTCCTTACAAAGTCGGCACAGCGTGAAGAGATCCTTCTAGAGTTAAACGTGTCTATACACTACGGCAACTGTAGGCCATTAGGCGTCTGGGTTTTTTTTCTTGCTAAATTGCCAAAATTTCGTAAGGAGCTGTAATATGAGTACAAAGTCCTTATGGTGTCTTTCTATTAGTCGCATGAAATTTAATAATTGAACTTTTACAGAAACTTCTCAAGCCTGTAAACAATTGAGAATTTGAATAACTGTCATATTTTTTACTTACTTTTTTTTTAAGTATAATAATTTAAAATGTTATCAAATATTATAATATCGTCTTTAGTTATTTATAACCAGTGACGTTAGAACAATATAATCACTGAAGTTAGTAACTACTCGTATATGCAAACAAAATAAGAACTGTTATTAGTACTAGGTACCTACCTTCGTCGCAAATGCTCATCCGATACGCTGCTCTGATTGAATCAAGCTAATGCTAAATCTATTTCCAACTGACGAGGTTTTGAGGTTATGTCAGGCCGTAAGGGTCGACTTTTCGAGCTATTGGTATTCATAGTTTCACTAGGAATGATGTACGACTTTTATTCATTCATAAATTGTTTATTTCATAATTGCGAGCAGAAATTAAATACCTTTTAGACGACCCTTTTAGCGCCGGCTGAGACCGCACCAGCACAGATATTTGTTAATAAACCAGATATTTGTGCTGGGTCTGGGTGCTGTTGGAAAACTTCACCTTGGGATCAGAGCAATTTATGTGATTTTGTGTCATATTTATTCCCTTATTTACCATGGTGTGTTAGTTATTCAACATTACAACTAATTGTTCAATTTTCCAGCACCTACTCTTCTTACAGCATACCTTAATCATTCGCACTAACGCATAAACTTCCTGACAACTAAGTGTATCGGGCTCTTCCGACCTTCCAAATACGCTTAACCTAGCAATCGGTAGGATAAAATATGACGGCCCAAGAATGCCTCCCTGGTGAGCCCCAAGTGCGGCCGTAAAGCAAGCAGACGTGGAGAGAAAACTAAACAAGCCAATCCCAGGACTCCAACGTAAAAATATGTTCGCTGGGATTCCGTGACGGATCCGCAACGTCACCGTCCTGTCAGCAGATTCCGTCAACGGTAATCCAATATGGACCGCAGTTGGACAGCATGCGGCCCGTTCAATGGCGCAAGATAGAAGATGTTGCGTTTCGAAGCGATGGTTTAGCGTTTGGAAAAGTGGTCATTCAATCAATGTATTACATTATCCTAATAATATAATAAAGGCGAAAGTTTGTATGTCTGGATGTGCCCTGTTGCTCTTTCACGTAAAAACTACTGAATGGATTTTAATGAAACTTTACACTACTAATATTATTTAGGCGAAATTTTGTATATCTGGATGTGCCGTGCCGTGGTGCCGTGTTGCTCTTTCACACGAAGTCGCGAACGGCTGCTAGTTTTAAATATATGTACTAGCGGTATAATTTAGTTTTCATTCGTTACAATATTTATATCAACCTAAATTAGGTAACGGTTTCTAATACACTGATTATTAATTATTCAATCCTTGCGTTAACTAAGACGTTGGTAACTTGGACGTTTGGCTCACACATAATTACCCTTTTTTTTACAATGAATTGTTTGGCTTGTTTGTATGTGGTTTTGCCATTTTTTAAATATAAACCTTCATTACCTGGTAATTACAGAGCACAAACCCAGTTTTCTTGGTCTCGGACTGCCCCCTACAAGTCGGCCGCAGGCATCTAAGTAAAGAAACTGTGACAAATTTTAATTTAAACCATAACTATCATCTGATTTTCATAGGCCCGTTATGAAAAACTTCGTGACTTGGGCCATACAGTAAAAATAAAACGGTAGAATATTTTCAGTTCAGCCAAGTTTCATCTCGGTATTTTCGGCAAATTTTATTAAATTGCGACTTTTGATAAAAGGAGAGCGACTTATATTACAGTCCTCAGATTTATTCCCTATCAGCTTGTTATTCAACTTTTTAAATCATATTTGGGTTACAGATTTTTGCTTTTTAATTTAACTTAGGTGTTTATGTAATCAAACAATGTCTAACAGGTTGTCTTTAATTTTTTTGGTATGTACTGTGAAAGTCACTTAAGATGGATACATAAATATCAAATATAATTGTACTTTAACACAATATTGGCAACAGATGATTATTCTTTGATAAGTACATTTTTTTGTATACTTAATACCTATTTAAAGGTAACACCAAAACCAGCACAAACAAACATGCTCATCCACACCATTGTTTTCACTGTGTCTTCTGTGTGAATGTATGTCAAACCCGCAGCCTTCATTGTAGTAAAAAATGACGCACCCCTCCTTCTACTTCAATTCTAATTCTAATTGCCGGTATGCGTTTGACGTTTGAGCCTAACCGTCAACTGAACAACCAATCATAATTGTATGTTTATGTGTATTGCGTACATATTTGAAATTTGCTTGTGTGCGTAGATGCGGTGGTGGGGCTCGTCATTTCAGCTTAGACGATCTCTAACTTCTTTATGCAAAATTTGTTGCTTTATTGCAAATATCAATCAATTGCAATAGATAGATTACAAGACAGCACTTATGCTAGCTTAGCACTTACCGTGTTCGAGACATCGATAAATTTAATATTTTACCTAAGCACAGTTTCCAACATGTTCTGAAACGTGCTTGTTATGCAAGTGGAGTGTGCAGGACTTTAAAATATGTAAGCACCAACGGCCCCTTAACCTTCTTTCAATATTTTTGTAAGCCACAAATTATGGAGGTGGTATTTTGGTTTTCAATGTATAACAATTTGGTATCGGTTTACCTCGTATTATAATTGTATTTACCGGAATTGAATTTTTAAGGATTGTTTTTCATAGTCTCCTTAACTTTGTGGTATTTCTATTACCTATTGTAATTTTCTTCAGATATGTGCTTATTAGGTTAGGGTGTTACAAATTCGTAGGTACTGAATTTGTTAATGTAAATGTCGGTAACCCAGGTTGCCGATGTCTGTCGTACGGCGGCCAAGCTCAAATGGAACTGGGCTGGTCATATGTGCCGTATGACAAATGAGTTCTGGGCGAACCGTACGACCAATTGGGTTCCCAGAAACGGAAAGCGTCAGCGCGGCAGGCCCAGAAAGAGATGGCGGGATGAGCTCGACCATCATCTCAGAGACTGGCCAAAAGTAGCTTTGGACCGCAGGGAGTGGAAAGTAAGAGGGGAGGCCTTTTCCCTGCAGTGCGACAGCATAGGCTGAAAATAAATAAATAAATAATAAATAAATGTCGGTAAGTTTTTGTTATAAAACAGTTCCTATTTTTTTACAAACTGTTGTGGTTTCCCAATCTTATAATACGTATAATTAGCATGCCTAAAGTATGTTATTAAATGAAACAAAATTATAATATTATAAACATTTCGAATATTACAAGTATGCTGAAAATTGAAGCGAAGTTTTCATAGTTTGTTCGGAGCTTCCACGGCTTATCCAAATATATCAGAGCTTTTACTGGTGCTGGGTGAACTTTAAGCTGCATTTTGTGGGAGTAAAGTGTACTTAACTTACTTATTTGAGATTCAATCGAATAGATTTACGTTATATTCTACTATCACATCTTTAATCCTTCTGAAAATCGCACTATAATTATAGAGCTCTATCAAAAAATATTTTAAACTTGTATCTTGAGGCGAGGCCTGGGGTCTTATTAAATTTTTTTTACAGCTCAGTTTCAGGTCAGTTTACGTCTTTTTATTCATTGAAATTTGACTAAAACATGCAAAATAAGTTACTACAGCAATGAAGAAAAATTACGGTTTTTTTGACACTGTTACCACACAAAAAACGACTTGTGACGGTAAATATGCAGCTCAAAAGCTGAGCTTGTGACTAAAACTATCAGGTTATTAGAGATTGTGAAAGGGTCTCTGTGCCCAGCAATGGGACGAATAGATTGTTGTTTCTTAATATTTTTTTGTAAAATTTTATTCCTTAAAATGTATTCACAAAAAAAACAAATTATCCGCTACAATTCTTTTGTAAACTTACTCGGCATTGGTTTGTTCTGCAAACACCTTCCAGATCGCGATAATGTATGCGTCAACACGATTCCTTACCTATGAAAGTGCTCTGACCAATGTTTTCTTAGGTACTCGAACCTTACTATTTAGCAAGATCCATAAAACAACGGGAGTGGAGTGTAAACTGAATAATTTTGCGGAACCTTTCTCTTTTGTTTGTTTATTGATGATTCGACAACGAATTTCTTCTCACACTTTTTGTCTAGTGCCACTTTTGTTTCCACTATTTGCAAACAAGGTTTAAAAATAAACAAAAATGTATCAAATGCTAAATGGGGTTGCTAAAAAATTTTACTGTTTTGTGACATAGAACATCTTTGTCATCCCGTGATCACGACTGCTGTAAAGTAGTCGAAACGTCGGGTTAGAAAATGAAAGAAAATCTAAGACCGCGAGTAGAATCCGTAAAGTTGTTTTATTTCGAAAAATGTACCAGCATTTTTTTGTTGTTCACTGGGATTTGGGTGCTTTAATTAGTTATTGATGACACAACTTTTAATGGAATATTAATAGTAAAATAAAATGTCTTTTCTCATGTTGCGTTGATACCCCAGTTACCTACTGTGGCCGTGACCTCTCTTCTGTAGCACCCTGTGCCTTATATTGACTGCCACTGGTGTCGATCTGCACGGGTGTCGAGTTAAATAGAATAGAAAACATTGATTAAGTTGACGCCACAAGACACACACATTTATCACCTACAGTAGAAACAAATACACAACAATTGCCATTGTACTTCTTTTTTCTTAAATTTTGTGCAATCAAGAATATATGAATACAAAACAAAATAAAAAAGATGTACTATTTAAACAACGAGATGCTCTGCCGTGTGTCTGGTTCCTAATACTTTGTAATAATCTTGAAATGAATTTCATCTACCTTTATATCTATTCCCATGTTTTAAGCAGCTTAGCGAGAATACTACAAAAATATCCTCTAAATATCAAATAATATAAAAAATAAAGTTGTTCTTTCCTACTCAAAATACGCCATAAAGAATTTGTAAGTAATAGTTGAGAATATATCGTAAGGTCAAAACGGGCTCCCTGGAGAACTCCTCTTGGTAGATTTATAGCTTCGAAACTTCTCTTCAAACATAAATGTTTCATGCAATGCTACGTGTGTTGTCCGAAAAAGCGTTTTTAGTTTAGTTTAGCAAGTTATGTTGTGATTCTCTGAAATGGTGATAAAAAAGCGGAAATGTTACGTCATTAACCTAAAAAATGATTTTTTCATTAATTCGTGATCTCAAATTAGTCTATAAAACTTATGAGGCTGTTAAATAAATTTCAATCAATGTAACCTAAAGAATACCCAAGCAACGCTGGGTTAATGTAAGCTACTGAGGGTTTCGTAAATCTTGTCCTCAAGGATTGTGAAGGACTAGTAGCCGCCCGCGACTATGTCCGCACCGACTTTGGTTCTTAAAAAAGAACTATTTTTACATAAATTGTAGCGTATGTCCTATTCAGATGTATAAGGAATATTATTGTAAAGTTTTATTAAAATTCATTCAGTAGTTTTTACGTGAAAGAGCAACACAGCACATCCGTACAAACTTTCGCATTTAAAACATTATCTGCGCTTAGGTATAGCGCAGTAAACTGCCGTATAAAACAGTTTTGGCATCCTAGGCTTTCGCTTTTTTTGTAATCACAATCTGATTTTGAAGTCTAACATAACATACATACTCTCACGACTATATCCCTAATGGGGTAGTCAGAGGCACACTGATTGTTGCCGTCATGGTGAACGGAACATTCAGAAGCCCACATTTCACCGAGGGAATTCGAACCTAACGTGGTAAGGCGCGAGCCTACCGCCGTTATCCGGGTTTCTTGTGTTTTATATCGGTGTTTTCCATCACCGGAGAGTTAGCCGAAAATTGTAGGTACAATGAACAAAAAGTAGGTGTGTTTCGGCCAGACTCGATCTCTGGACCACCGGGTTCCGAGCTAGAGAATTTAACCACTGGGCTACGACGCTCTCCTTGTGAAGTCTATTCTGACTTAAATGAACCTTAACTTCTCTCCTTAAAACTAGTTTACTAAAGAAACTACATCAGATATTCAATATATCATTTCCAAGCTATAAGCAAGCTAAGTTAGTTAAGTTGAAAACTTAACTCGTTGCATAAGGACCGTAATTCAGAGTAACTTAAGATTTAGGTTCGGTTAAGTGAGACTAAGTTTGAGTTAAGTGCTAAGTTGAGAGTCCGGTGCTGTAAATTGGATATGTTAAAGCAAGTTGAAATTAAATTACGAGACTTTTTCAAGCCTCAGTGTTGGCAAATACAACTTCATTTTATTCATAATGTGGAGTATTGCACATAACTTGCTATAAACCTACTCGCTAATAAGTTCAAAACGGTGCTGTGTAAAAACTCGATTGTAGTAGCAGGCAAGAGGAAGTGTTTAATAATAAAAATAATAATAAAAACATTTATTTCGGGCAGGGCCCATAATTAAGTTAGTAACAATGACCTTAACCTTGTGTTAGTATGATTACAAAGGAAAACAAAAACAAAAGCAGACATTACAAATAACAGGTTTTAAGTTAGTTAAAAAGTGGTTTTTAACTAATTTTACTTTTCCGGAACGTGTAGTTTAAAACGGTTAGAGATCCGAAAAAAAAGTGTAGGACATAATTTGTACATTAACACGTACATTTGTAGTAAATTGTATTAGTTTTCATTAATTAGAAGACACTATGTTTGGAACTGTTTTGATTATTAGCGAAAAACTCGAAAGTGGGAATTTCAATCCCCTGCCCCGACCCCTACAGGCGGGGACTTTTAGTATGTTAACTCTTAAACATCCTGAACAGATTTCTGAAGAAATTGCTTAGCTTAGGTGCCAGCTCCCGCACTCTACAATTGTTTTTTTGGGTGATTGACTACTTACCGTATATCTGACTGGTGGAGAATTCCTCTAGACATCATCATCTTCCTAGCGATTATACCGGTTGCTGCCGTTACGGCACCCGGGGTCTGCTCTTTTGCATCTGCTTCTCCACTTCTCCCGGCCTTGTGCATCCCTCTCCGTGAGGCCACTGGCATGCATGTCATCCCTCACGACGTCAAACCAACACTTTTTTTATCTACCCCGTTTGCGGGGGCCTGGCGGAGGCGGCATGGCAAGACATTTGTTTCCCACGTAGCTTGCCGTTTGCCGTAAGACGTCTCCGCACCACCGTAGGCGACTCTCTTGAAGCTTGTCGGCAATGTCGGGAACACGAAGGCTGCCGCGGATGTGAGAGTTTTTGACACGGTCTTTCCGCGTGACTCCACACATCCAGCGCAGCATATTCATCTCCGTGACACGCAACTCTTGCTTATCTCACTCAAAGTAGCTGCCACGTTTCACTGCCGTAATTCCTGTAGGCATCTGTGCTTCATACGTGTACTAAATAAAAATAAATAAAAGTAAGCATTTGACGCAATGTAACAAAAGCAAAAAGTAAAATTCGCCGCAATCGTATCCTACAACACCTGTGTTGCGGCATTTAATTTATTTATCCGCACACACCGCCCCGAAAATGAGCGGTCGGCCCTGAATTAATAATAAACCGGTTTATCAGCCGCCCAAAAATGCCATTTTATTATTTACCACCAAGCGTTTAATTCCATTTGGGGCTACAAACCTTAAAATTACAAATCAGGTGGCCGGGTTACACGAGTCCTTTTTGAGTTTTGGTCCTATTTTGAGGAAGAGGCTTAATAAATATATTCCCTTATTCCCCTAAAGACAAACCTGACATAATTTCGTCAAAATAATTACATTAACAGACTGATCTCAAAAAATATAATCCACCCATACATACCTTACAGACTTAATTACATATTTTATTAAAACCCAATCATTTTAATTCATTCATTAAAAAAAGTTAAAAAGATAATTTATAGACGTTTTAATAGCGCGTTATGGCTATCGGTAGCCGGCCGTGAAACCGCCGAGATGCGCCATATTCGGCCAAAATTCAATTCTACTCCCATGAAGGTCGATAGATGTTCAGTCGTTACAAAAAGAATCAATACTGGACATCACTGGACATAATACCACACAGCGCCATCTAGTCCCAAATTAAGCAATTTAATACTTTTGCTATGGGATACTAGACAATGATAAACACACTAAGACACCATTTTTTTTGTAAATAAATACTCAATACTTACATAGTAAACGGTACTGGTCTGGGACCAATACTAACAGACATGTTCATGCACACAAATATTTGTACTGTGCCTACTCGAAACCATTACACCAAATCGGTCGTCAAAATAAATGACTAAGAACTGTTTTTAATACTTGAAGACGTGCTCCTCCATAGGTTAAACTCCGAAGATGTTTAGACCTCAAACTGCTGATTTAAATAGTACTCTAAATGCCAATTTGCCTGAGTAACTTTTTAGAATACGAGTACAAGTCCTCGTGATTCAGGACCTAAAAACACGGTGAACATTAAATTCTGACCTTTATAAATTAGCAAAACGTATTCTACGTTGTTAAAATTTAAAAGCATCATTAACGTAATGCTGAGGCACAAAACATTTTTCAGCTGAAAAACAGCTGAAATACTGAAGTAAAAAGCTCTTGTTTATTCAGGGTCAATCCCAAAACGGACATCGCCGGTCCAACCACGCAACACTTTTCAAACTTGCTGTGTTTCTGCTAAAACTTTAGATTTGTGGTTCGATTCCTAGTTGAGGCAGCGATGTGAACTTTCCTATTATAGTCCAGTTTCTAGGGAACATGTAAGAATGACCTAGTTTTAAACCAAGCAGCATCTGTAGAAGTACAATTTATTTCGAAGCTTCCACTAAAGTTACTTGAAGTTCTTTGAATTGTAAATGAACGCAAGTGTTTACAAAAATCACTGTCAAACAAGTAATATTGACTGTTAATCTCTTTCCGATACATTTTTATAGGTTTTTATTTTAATGAATTTTCGATAAATGCGTGCTATTTCAGCATGTTGGCAGGTAACAATTTGAACATAGCTCGATTTTAATTATGAAGGTTTTTTGTAACATTATACCTTCAGAATAATGTTTTTCGAAACCTATTGACAAGGGGGGTACAAAATAATACTGACAAGACATTAATTTTACAGTGTCAAGTAGTAGGCTATTTTTCCAAACTTTGTATTAAAACGTGTAGTTGAAAAATTGGCTCTTGACACACTTGAAGCAGTTTTCATCTTAAGACCTAATTTAAAGGTGTTTCGTACTCAACCCTGGACCTTTCTGGAAAATGTTTTTATGATGTACCTATGTTTCCAATTTTAATGTTCATCATATCAGCCGAACGACGCCCACTGCTGGGCATAAGCCTCCCCAAAGGATCTCTACAACGATCGGTCCTGCCCTGTCCGCATCCATCGGCTACCCGCGACCTTGACCAGCTCGTCGTTCTACCTTGTGGATTTTAATGCTATTGTCCATGAAAGTTATTTATTTAAAATGACTGTGTTAGCGTTTGACCCCATAGGTTTAAAGGGATATAGCAATTTGGGAGGTTATTTTTTTGGTCAAATAATTGGTAAAGACCTTTGCTCAGCAGTGGGATTCTGTGGAAAAATGCTGCTAAAGACCTAAAAATAAGGAAATACAAAACAAGGTAGCGGGTTCAACAGGCAAATAATTAAAACGCTACCAGATTACCAGCACTCTCATGTAGAGATTTATCCAGCGCAAACTCGCCGCCTACCATGTAAGCGAAAAACTCGGACCGGCGGAAATATCGCGGTGAAGTTATGCCTTTTTATTGTTGCCTGCTTTTGCAAAAAAGTCCTTCAACAGAAACAAAGGCATGGTTTACATTTTGTATTTTCATCACCGCAAAGTTCTACAACACGTAGAATGAAAGACAAGTATTTTTTATACATGTAACAGTAGAAATGCTCTTCACCTGAAAATTTGCAAATCTCATAACAGCCCTGACTGTTAGGCCTACAATTTTTAAAAGTTTCAGAAATGATTGCGACAGAAGCGTTTTTAGCTAATCCATGTTGAATCTATTTTATATGTTTTTTACATTGGAGACATAGGTATTGTTGTAACGCCCCTCATGAGTTCTCGCTTTCGGCGAGGGGCTTAGTACCGGTGATAGGATCCAACCGCTGAGAAGCCGAGAGAGCTCAGGCGTGGAAGTTTGGTGGACTTGGTTACCTACCCGCTGCGGCCCGTAAGGGCGACTTGTGCGTTTGCGGGCCAAGTGGGGCCTGCAAGCGCCTTGAGGCGCGTGGTAGGGGCCGTGGCGCACAATCGGTTGTGAGGGGCCCCTGTTCATCGCGGTCCGGAGGGGCCGTATCGCCGGTTGCGGCAGCAGAGCCGCCCTGAGGGTGGCTCGTAGCTGCGGGCCTAGTAGGGTCTGCATACGGTGGGAGTCAGCGGGCCGGAGCGCGGGGGTGCTCTGGCTTGCACTCCACGGCGTCCACCGAGACGGCGAAAGTGTCTGCGTGGCGTAGGGGGGCCCATTAGGGGCTAGCACTGGCGGCAGAGCAGTGCGTCATTACTTTCGTTAGGATCCAGCTTCGCCACCAAAGTCCCACGGTTGAGTGCCGTGGGGCTTTAGTCGGTAGGAGTCCGACATAACCTCGTCGTCGTCCCGGGCAGCGAGGTATCCATGAGGATTTCCCCACGAAAAATTAAGGTATTGTTACTGTAGCAGAAATAGGGCATAATATCCCATCAAGGGTTTTGAATTTAACATTTTGATAAGGTATTCGATTATTGCTTAGGTATCGACACAAGTAGAAAAATGGTCAAAATTATTGACATAAAATGAAATGGCGGGTTTAGCCGGATAGATCACAAAAAGCCGACAGAACCCGTTCGGCCTACGACAGATATCACTTTTGTTTACGTATTGAACTATCGTGTGCAGTTTGCGGTCAGAAGCGATGGTAATCTGGCTCAAACGGTCGATCAATAGACAGTTCCCACAGCGTTAGCACAGTATAAACCATACAGTAGGCTATCTAAGGCCGCCCGCCGAGTTATTAGCCTAGCGTGCAGACACGCGGCACAGCCCGTCCGTACTGCCGCCTCCCTATGCCTCCCTATTTTAGCTAGCGTGTGCGTGATATCGCGACACGGCGCGCGACGCGCACGCACGTATTCAAACCGAGAGTGGCACGTTTGTATGTAGATGTTCTACTGTATGGTTTATACTGTGGCGTTGGTGACTCACGACGCCATTGTGGCCGCAAACGTGTTATCAATTCTGCTGCCATTGATATAATGTGCTATTTGATTTGTGACATTCAAAGCTGTCAAATACTGGTTGTTGTTTTTAAAATACCTATGCGCAATGATATTACAATAAAAAAGACGCCGATAGGTTACTTGTGCTAAAAAAGTGGCACTCGAAATCGGGAATTCGAACACCTGAGCAAATCATTGGCAGTTTGAGACCACACTGCGCAACATGTATCTGCCTCATATACGCTCTAGTAAATAATCATACTGTCTTGTACTCACGGTCAAGTTATAGGTAAGTATGCCAGGGGACAATTTTTGACTTCACGTCAGGACTGACATAACCTATCTATATCATTGCGATGGTTCAGAGGATATTGTGTAAATTAAAACCATAAATTGAGTGTAAGTTCTGAATTTTGTTTTATTGCCAGAAATTGACAACCGTTTTCGTAAAGCATTCATAATGCGAACAGCAAAGGAGTGGAATGAGCTTCATGCTGAAGCGATTCCACAGCAATACAACTTGGATTTCTTCAAGAAGAGAGGTAACAGCTATTTATTGGGCCGACATGTACCTCCTTAGACCACATTATCACTTACGATCAAGTATCAAGACTATGAACAAGAATGTTCAAGGAAAGGTGATAAAATGAGAGTAATATTAGTTGTTTGTGTTTATTTAGCATATTTATTTCTTGTTGCACAAAGTTGGCAAACTTAATAGCGTCCAAAAGTCACACATAAATAAACGACTTCATTCGGTTGGTCTGTTAGGGTTCAAAATTTAATAAGTCTTGCAAAATATCCAGTTCAGCAGCCATGGAGTTGGAATCTTCTCGTAGCAGGATAACTCGAGTGTCCTCAGCCACATTACAAGATAGTTAGGCAAAGTTACTGGCGAGAGTTGTCGAGAACTTTCGACCTATAAGTTGTGTCGTTAACCCTATAAACTGTGTCGGCCACATGAAGCTATGTGACGAAGTTGTTAGATATCGGATGGTAAGGAATTTGCGGGGTTAAGGCACCGCTATGGTATGTACCTATTAAAGTTTCACAGAGGGCAATTTATCAAAAACAATACCCTGAACCCCCCTAATGGTAGCTATTACTTGATGGAAGTGCCCGTGGCGCAGTGTGACAGTGATCGGCAACGATCGCTGTTGTAAAGCAACACACGCCGGGTCGGAAAAAGGGATGGGTGACCACTCCGACCGAAATTTAGTGATGTGTATTTCGGGCATCTCCGTGCTTCGGAAGGCACGTTAAGCAGTTGGTCCCGGTTTACGTCGCTTGATGTCAGTCGTTAAGCCTAGTCAGAGGCCTTAGGGCGGCTTGATAACATCTGACATTAAGGTTGCTCACTAACCTTACACCCCTCCGACAATCCGCACTGAGCCCGCGTGTTGAAGTATGGCTCGTTCCACCTCATAGTTGAGGTGAGGCCTGTGCCCAGCAGTGGGACATATATAGGCTGTTTATGTTTTATGTATGTTACTTGATGTCAACGACGAAAGCCTTTTCTTTCCATTGTCTTCACAACAACACAGCACACTATGCACAATATTCATGTACAGTTAATAGCACATCAGGTTACCCCATTTCCGTTTTTTCTCTCGCTCTTACCAAATGTCATTTCTTTGCAAAAGATCACGGGGGACTGACCGGAAATGGGTAGAGTGATGTGCCGTCTACCGTACTGTATTGATTAATTCCGTATATATCATGTGATACCCAGGGGTGTTATTATCTAAATCGTGTTTGATTACAAAAACAGCGTTCTGCCGCACTGTCTATGCAAATAACGATAAACTGTTATGAGTTCTAGGTGGTGAAAACCTAAATAAGAGCACTATAGTATGATTGCGTTAAGAATGCAGTAATTTTTAATTAAATTCCAAAAAACTCAGGTACAAAGTCAGCTACGCAACGAGCGTTTGAAATAATGCATTAAACTGGGCACTGTGAACTTAGCTTTTATAATAAGGAACGATTTGATTGGTCAAGTAGCGTGCTAGGTCGAAAAACAAGAATTAAATCACTGCATTCTGAACGCGTACGGACTATAGTTTTATTTCAATGAAGCTTGCGAAGAGCTTGTTAGAGATCGTCCAAGCTGAAATGTGCGCTCGTCCACCGCATCTGTTCATACAAGATTGCTTGCTTGTCGACCTTGATGCAGTAGAGGGGCGCGTCATTTCAGCTTAGACCATCACTACCTTGTTACCTCAGCAGGGCTAGTTAGCTGCCGAGTAGGTATCACGTGATTTATGCTGCGGACTGTACAAGGCCCTTAGTCTCGACTTAGCGCAGGCGCTGAAAGAAAGGGCCAAAGCGCAAATCCCTCGGCGGGCGGCGCCGGCACGCGCACTGTTTGCGCCCATTACCGCTTGCGCGGCGGATTAGTGGGACTTCATTTTTATATCGTGTCTTCCTATAGATGGGACATAGGCAAGCAAAACCACAGTTGTTAGGAAGAAAAATGTTATTGTTTATTATTTTACACATTACATAAATGGTGACCACGTACCGGACGAGGTTCCGTGGGCAGGCCCTCCACATGGTGGACCGACGATCTTGTCAAGGTCGCGGGAAGCTGAATTCATTGCATTTCTGAAATAATGCAGTCTAATTAGCTAGAAATCTTAATGAGTATGCTGCTATTGCCGCCTGTGCCCTGCCCAGTGCTATTTCAATTGACTTACCCGCTTACGTAGATACGTACATCTCTATACGTCCCACTGTTGGGCACAGGCCTCACCTCAACTATGATGTGGCGCAAGCGATAACACGCGGGTTCAATGCGGATTGTTGGAGGGGGAATCCATTCTCAATGAGCGACTTCGAGTGTTCTTATAAGCCCATTAGTAAAAGACTACTGTTCGAATCCATAAGTTAAACACAAGCTGGTTGAAACTTCTATCTTAAGGCACTGAGATATGCTGGCCGAGAAAATGTAGTGCAGTTTCCCGAACAGTGTTCAGTCGAGTAGAATTCAGTGACTTACCTCTTTCTAAGTTAGACTGGCTCCTATGGGCCGATTTACCTAAGTACCTAAGGACGTATTCGTCTGTAACTTTGCGAATTCAGTTTTCAGCAAGTAGACTTATTGATTCAAATGAATGAAATGATGCCATGCAAAAAAATATTGTTACAGTGGAAGAGTGAACAAAGGACAAAATATTTTATTCACCAAATTGTCTCGTCAACAGCCCATATCGTTCCCTAATTAGTTTGACAGCGCGCTGTCTGGTTTTAATTGCACAGATGAATGGCGGCAAGTACACAATAGTACTGTAAATATGAGCAGATTGGCAATTAACCGGGTCTTTTGTCGGCTGAGTTGTGTTTTAAGCTGCGGCTTTAGAGCGAGCGGTGAAACTTACCGGGCTAAAATACGCACCTTGAAAAAACAGTTCAAGACTTTTTGTGATATGTATGCAATGTCTACAGAACACTATTCTAATCTGTATTTGTCATATGACATTTTTTAAGGAAATCTGTAATGTACTAAAAGGGAAGCTCAGAAAAACGCATTAAACCATTTAAATTACAATTTATTCACAAACTAAAACAAATGCAAGTTGTACAAGAAAAAGAGTGAGTGAGATAGCTATACAAACGTCAAATAATGGCGGGGAATACTGCTCTTGACAAGTTGCGTTCGGAAATGCCTAACAGTCGGCCTTCCTGTACCACTGCTCGCCCCGAGCAGTATTCTCCATGTAAAGTAACATAAAAGTAAAACTGAGCTAAGTAATATTGACATACCCAGGTGACTTCTTAATGCCACCACAACTGACTTCTTAATGCCAGTTCAGCTGACTTCTTAATGCCAGCACAACTAACTTCTTAATGCTAGTTCAGGTGACTTCTTAATGCCACCACAACTGACTTCTTAAGGCCAGTTCAGCTGACTTCTTAATGCCAGCACAACTAACTTCTTAATGCTAGTTCAGGTGACTTCTTAATGCCACCACAACTGACTTCTTAATGCCAGTTCAGGAAGTACACCTTCCAAGTCGCGACTTATACAACACCTCTTAAGGCAAATCTCGAGATTTAAACAGTCAGTCAAATAACAAACAGTCTGAAACGTTCTTAATCGTTTCCAGTTATTTAACAAGTCTGAAGCGTTCTTAATCGCCTCCAGTCAAATAACTTACAGTCTGAAGCGTTCTTAATCGCCTACAGTCAAGTAACAAACAGTCTGAAACGTTCTTAATCGTTTCCAGTTATTTAACAAGTATGAAGCGTTCTTAATCGCCTCCAGTCAAATAACTTACAGTCTGAAGCGTTCTCAATCGTCTACAGTCAAGTAACAAACAGTCTGAAACGTTCTTAATCGTTTCCAGTTATTTAACAAGTATGAAGCGTTCTTAATCGCCTCCAGTCAAATAACTTACAGTCTGAAGCGTTCTCAATCGCCTACACTCCTACAGTCAAGTAACAAACAGTCTGAAACGTTCTTAATCGTTTCCAGTTATTTAACAAGTATGAAGCGTTCTTAATCGCCTCCAGTCAAATAACTTACAGTCTGAAGCGTCCTTAATCGCCTACAGTCAAGTAACAACAATGAGCGAACAATTATCGCCTTCTTAATGGCAGCTTACTGAGTAATATTACAAACAATCACAAACAAACAATATAAATCAGATAATGTAACAAAATGAGCGAACAATTATCGCCTTCTTAATGGCAACTCATTGAGTAATATTACAAACAATCACAAACAAACAATATAAATCAGATAATGCAACAAAATGAGCGAACAAATATCGCCTTCTTAATGGCAGCTCACTGAGTAATATTACAAACAATCACAAACAAACAATATAAATCATATAATGTAACGAATGAGCGAACAAATATCGCCTTCTTAATGGCAGCTCACTAAGTAATATTACAAACAATCACAAACAAACAATATAAATCAGATAATGTAACAAATGAGCGAACAAATATCGCCTTCTTAATGGCAGCTCACTGAGTCATATTACAAACAATCACAAACAAACAATATAAATTAGATAATGCAACAAAATGAGCGAACAAATATCGCCTTCTTAATGGCAGCTCACTGAGTAATATTACAAACAATCACAAACAAACAATATAAATCATATAATGTAACGAATGAGCGAACAAATATCGCCTTCTTAATGGCAGCTCACTAAGTAATATTACAAACAATCACAAACAAACAATATAAATCAGATAATGTAACAAATGAGCGAACAAATATCGCCTTCTTAATGGCAGCTCACTGAGTCATATTACAAACAATCACAAACAAACAATTTAAATTAGATAATGCAACAAAATGAGCGAACAAATATCGCCTTCTTAATGGCAGCTCACTGAGTAATATTACAAACAATCACAAAAAAAACAATATAAATCAGATTATGTAACAAATGAGCGAACAAATATCGCCTTCTTAATGGCAGCTCACTGAGTAATATTACAAACAATCACAAACAAACAATATAAATCAGATGATGTAACAAATGAGCGAACAAATATCGCCTTCTTAATGGCAGCTCATTGAGTAATATTACAAACAATCACAAAAAAACAATATAAATCCTAAGAATACAAGAAATAATGTTTCATTCTTATTAAGAACAATCAGATAATGTACTATCTGATAAAAACGATTCAGTTTGTCATTAAAATAGGTAGTAGACTTGCTCATTTGCACGCGGATTGACAACAGCAGTCAAAATGTATTTTATTTGTTTCGTGTAGACCACAGTAATCCTTAAAATACTTACAAATGAAAGCTTTGTTTCGGTCGCATACAACTCCAAATATCTGTAATACTATAATAACACGAACAGCTTCTAACTACAAGAGCTAGAGTGAATAAATGTCGTAAATCGAACACCAAGGTGGCCCATGTATAGGTACTATGTGTAACGGCAACTTTCATAAAGAATACAACAACACTGCTTGACACCCTGTATATTTTTCACGCATAGTGTTAAGAGATGCAACCATGTACATTTTACTTTTTGTTCCTAAATACAGCGCCGTATTTGCCAAACCAGTTTTTAAACACGGTAAAAGTAAGCAAGTTCTGTCAAATAGCGACTTTGAATTTTACCTTACAATTATTGGTCTACAGTTGAACCAATTGAATAGTCTCCCTGTTGCATTGCTTCTACAGAAGTAGGTGCTAAACATGTATCATTTATTCGCTTAACGGAAATAACATGGTTTCGGCTAAACCCATCAGGTGGACCGTTGACTTACCAGCACGGTATTCGACTTTAATAAAAGTCTCAACTTTGTACCTGGGGCTACCAGCGGCTATTTATGGTGACAAATCTCGTTTCCACTAAGTCCAATTAGTACAATCGGTAACTATTTAACTTACACCTGTAACATACACCTTCAATTTAAACAAACTTACAACCACAGCAAGGGTAACTTAATCCAAAACTTGACTTCTGCTAGGCTGTAAGTGATTCACCTGTCCCAAACAATCGTAAAAACGAGTTAACTCAAAACGATGTAGGTACTGCCGCTATCTTTCATCCGCTCGGCCATCGACAAACTACAATACCTATAATATGAGCGCTTTGAATCTGTAAGCTAGCTACGCACTTTTTGTAGAACATTTATCAATCTTACAATTACAGAAAAAACAATTCGAAAACTCATCTAATACTCATCAAGACTAATTCAGCAGGTAAGCTTTCGCCGATCTTATAACCACAGTATGTCTTCAGACAACGATGAATGCAATGCACGACGCTCTCTGATCCTAAGGTAATGTGACCAATGCACGGCTGTCAATAAGTTAAGGCTAAAATAAATCATTTTCTGCATAATGTAATTGCACACACACCAATGTGAATATAGTTATCACATTCGAACAAAACCGATAGCCTTCCTTTTTTCTTGTCACGACACACCCCGCCACAGCAATATTATGTTGGTGTGTATAATTCGTGTACTAATATCCGTATTAGGGTCCGCCCTACAACGTTTTCACGTTTTCGTTGTCACGAATCTAAAATAACAAATTAGTTAATGCTAAACAAATACGAGCCTCGCTCTGTGAAACCAGGAACAACAAAAGTACCACAGACAACCAGACCCAGCACAAACACCTGCTTCATCAACAAACCCCGCACTGTGCGGAAATCGAACACGCAACCCCTCGAGGGTCAACCGTTGAACCACTGCGCTAAACGGGTCATCAACGACTTATGACAAACGAAATATTAACATCAAAATAACAAGTTCAAATCTTATCGACAGGCAATTATTTAACACCTTGTACGACTGCACTTACATTTGGCAGTTCGATTAATTAATTTTGTAAATACGAAACATATACTACGTTTTTAAATAACACAAATCACCGTGACAATAATCAAACGCTTAGTTGGTAACAGGCTGACTAATATTAACCTCTGTTTTGGGCACAGTTAGGCCTTGAAGGATTTATTTTCGAATTATTGACATACCTCAAATGCCCAATGGTTGATTGGCAGATAATGCGCTCAGCATGAAGCCCGCCATACCATACTATTATGTGCAATGAAGATGAAATAAATAATTAAATATTGAAATTTTTAATTGAACAACTAGACTTGCATGGATTGAATATTCAACTGTAACTGTAACCTCTGGGCTCTGTATAACTCTGTAATTATTATTATTTTACCCAAGACATGACAACTGAAATCAATAAAAATGACAACTAATAATTTGCAGCTACAGTAATATCTGTAAATAATTAGACATAAGTTTGTCTGAAGTAACAGTTTACTTCAGGACATTCATTCTTATCATGGCCTGTAAGATGATAACAGTGTGATGAACACCTTTTCTACCTAATTGTTTTCATCATCATGACAGACACAGCCACAGAATGCACAAGTTTTATGAATTTTGTAATGTTGGTGCAATGTGACCACAATGCTTACAACTGCATCATTTAATTATTAAATCAGTAACACTTGACTTACTTCAACGATGAAAATTAATATCTTAACATGCTGGACGTGTCCTGATAACCAGCAGAAATAGCATCAGCTTTCTGGTACGGAAGGTACCTACCTGTTATTGCTTCTGTAACCTGCATCGGGTAACCCACAAGCATAACCTTAAATAGATCTTGTCACATTAAAATTTATAAATAATATTCAGAACATTACACCATAAGCATTAACTTAGTCACACATCTGACTAACTTACTGATTGGAAAGAAAGGCAGTTAATAAACATTAGAGTTATGTAAGGTTGAGATATTAGTTTAGGTTTAGATAGTTGTTAGTATCAATGTTCAGCATACTTTTTTTAAATTTAAAATTGCAAATAAGTTTCAGAAATAGTTTTCTCATCACCAGCCAGCCAGCATACATCCACGGAATACCTTTACCTTTTCTGATTCATTACTCAATAATAAAATAACAGATCACATAGGATCAGAATCAGAAAAAGTATCATTAAGACCAGCATAGGCATGAAATGGTGGGGTACTACTAAAGTGAGGTAAAGACAGACCACTACTGTGGCTACTGGTTTCCCTTATTCAAAGTACTAGCCATAGTAGATACCTAGCACTTTAACTAAGAGTAGTTTGACGAATGAAACTTGTTCGGGTTCGGAAGAAGCTGCTGCTTAATCACTCTCCCATCAGGGGCATGATGAACACTCCGCAATAAGAGAGCGATTAAGGCAGAGGTCAGTGACCGCGCACACGGTCCGGTGCCGCGGTGCTCCAGCGGACTCCGCTCGGGACCGCCAAAACGCTGCCGATTTGAGACACTATTCAAAAGTTCACAAGGCAACGCATCATATGGGTACACCGTCCGTCACTGCTACACATTGCGAATATGACAATCCGATATCATGGAAAAGTTCACGTCCACTTATTGTTATTGGCTTGAAAGTTACTTTTATCACATATTCACAACAATCCCCAATTCACTCGATTAAAACTCACAGTACCCGTGCGGAAACAGGTACGAACCGGTTTTTGTTTTCTGCTAGGCGTCCCGGCCGCCGCGGCCGCGCTTTGCAAATTTTGGAAAACGATACTGAAGTTACTTTCACTTATTGTTTCGTCAGGAAAACGTTTTTGTAGGCGCTCGGTACACTAATCCTGCTTCTGAGCTAAAAGGGAAGCTCAGAAAAACGCATTAAACCATTTAAATTACAATTTATTCACAAACTAAAACAAATGCAAGTTGTACAAGAAAAAGAGTGAGTGAGATAGCTATACAAACGTCAAATAATGGCGGGGAATACTGCTCTTGACAAGTTGCGTTCGGAAATGCCTAACAGTACAGTTAAGTTTTACGGCAGCTAATTGAATGTCTCATTATAAAAACAATTACACGAACCAAACACAGTAAAATCAATTCTAGTAACAATAACCAAAATGAAAATTACGTATTTTATTGGCCATACATTACAAACAACAACAAAATGTAAAGTAACAATTGAAACATTTTATTAATTTTTAAAAAGTAGTTATCACTTCCATCGTGTACGTCGCTTGCATCAAAACCACAGCTTTACGTGTGACCCTTTAAAGGAGATTTGGGAGAAAATTATTCATTGTGATCGCGATTGACGGGAGCAAACGGTTAATTGATAATCTGCGCCGGACGTGGGTATATAATGAATTATTTAGGTGTATGTACCTACCACGCAAATAAGACCGATAGGTGTTCCTAATTTTAGAAGGTGAAGCTCAGACCCTCTGACTCTATTTAGATTATCCTCTTTGAATTGAGTGTAGAAGTCTGTAAATGCTTTTAATAATATGTATGTAAAGCTTAAAAGCATACTTTTGAAAATCATATATGCCGTTTTGTGTAGAATTCGAATAACAGCCTTAATACGTGTCTCACCACTGTACACAGACCTCACCTCAGCAATGAAGTGAGGTATACTGAAACACTCGGGCTCAGCAGTGCGGATTTTTAATAGGGTGTAGTAAGGTTAGTGATAAATTTTAATGTCTGATGTTATTATCCTTACTAAGACTAAGACATAAGACCTCCAACAAGGCGTGACGACTGATATCTACTGAAAAATACATTACTTACCACATTTCGGGGAACTACCATTTTCAATTCAGCGTGTGTTGATATTCTTTTCAGCATTTTCCATGCAGTATCTTTACCAAAGATCCGAAAACCAGATAAAGACATTCGGTCTTGGCTTCAGGCGGGAATCGAACCCACCAGAAGGATCATCAACCACTAGAAAGATTTGGCCGGTCTGTTAATGGTCTCGGTAGCAGAGTGGTTGTTGCAGTTGCCCGGTTTGAAAGATGCGGGTTCGATTCCCGCCTGAAGCGAAGACCGAATGACTTTTTCTGGTTTTCGGATCTCCAGTGTGTCCAGCTTTACATAGCCGAACGTTGCCGGAACACTGTTCCAATTGAGCCACGATCACCTCAAAAAATTTAAACACAGTGAAACAATCTTGAAAACCAACTCTTTAGCAGTCGCATCCTGAAGTTTAACAAAAAATACTTAAACTACTTCGAAACTAGACTGTAAAGATTTATTAGCAAGCCGCTGAAACTGCCATTGCAATATGAGCTCAAAGTTCACGGAATACAAATAGAAATGCCACTGAAGCGCAACAGATACACGTTATTGCAGCCGGTCTCAATAGAGTTTTATTTGAGTTGGTCCACGAACTCTCCGAAGGGAGATCGCCCGATGGAAAAAGTTTCGAGCGCATAATTTTCAAGCTTTTCATTATTTTCGAAGAATTGGTATACAGAGACCACTGCCTCGACCGTTGATCTTGGCAGTTTATTTTCAGTTGAAGAAGTTTTAGTCTAGGGAATTTTAAACTTAACTAATATAAATAAGAACGCCGCTGTTTCGCGCACTCATCAACGAGTTTTTGCTGTTGTCTATGCACAGAGGTAAAATTTTGAATCCAAGTAAATATTTGTTCGATGATGGAAAATGCAGATCCAAGCGCTGGTTGGTTACGGTAAGCTTGACCGATTTGGTGTAATGATTGAGATATAGTGGATACTACAACAGAGGTCGCGGGTTCGATTCCCGCACAGAACAAGCATTTGCATACTGCCTCAAACACGATTATATCCCAAACGGATCAAAAATCAAAGTGTTCCCAACTTTGTATTCGAAACCATTTTAATACGAGGCTATCCTAAAGCCGTTTTATCCAAGCAAAGCCATGACGCTCCCAGGCAATAATTGATGTTATTTTTTTTTTTATAATGCAACACTTACATTTGGCATCACCTATCTACCTACAAAATTTGTAACAGCAGCTCTTTATTTTGCATTCAGCATTAACAACTTAGCTAGGTAAAAAAGTATTTATCACTGTTTTCTATGGGGGTCTAACTAAGAAGTCTGTGTCGCAGGTGCCGGGAAGATTCAACAAAATGCTTGGCCGGATCACTTCGTTGATGTTGTTATGTGTTTGTCCTTGCCTATGACATATACACATTAGACATGTGCACATAATGTGTCCACTGAGGCCGCATGTCCTGTTTACCCAGCTAAGGCGTCGGGAGGCTCGGCTGACACTCCGACGGCGACTGTAATTGATGACCGCGCTCTAACGTGTGTGCGATTGCTTAGTGAGATAGGACTGTAGGCTTTTCGATCGGCTCAACTTCATGTTGTGAAAAGAAAAAATATGGCAAAATTAAACAAGTTAATACTTTTAGAAAAAAAAAGTGGCAAACACACCAGCAAGTCTGTGTCGCAGGTGCCGGAAAGATTCAACAGAATACTTGACCATCAATGATATTAAAATAAGAAAGACGTAGACAGGTTACTTGTTACTGTTGCTAAAAACGTGGCCCCCGAAATCAGAACTTCGAACACCTGAGCAAAAGCATTGACAGTTTGAGACGACATTGCGCAACATGTGTCTGTCTCGTTTACGCTCTAATAAATAATCATACTATCTTTTACATACGGTCAAATTATAGGTACGTACGCTAGGGGACAAATTTTCGACTTCGCATAGTGCTGACATACGTTATCAGTGATACGTCTTTTGAATATCATTGTTGGTCATAGGATCACATCGTTCATATTGTTATGTGTCTGTCCTTGTCTATGACATATACACATTAGACATGTGCACATAATGTGTCCACTGAGGCCGCATGTCCTGTTTACCCAGCTAAGGCGTCGGGAGGCTCGGCTGACACTCCGACGGTGACTGTAATTGATGGCCGCGCCCTAACGTGTGTGCGATTGCTTAGTGCGATAGGACTATAGGCATTTTGATCTGCTCAACTTTAGTTGTAAAAAGAAAAAAAAAGCCAATATTATAAATTTAAAAATACATTTAGAAAAAAAACCACATTAACATGAATTTTAAAAAAATAAAAATAGTAAGATGAAGGCTACGGGTAAGGTTTTCTTTTCTTTGCAAGCAGTTGACCCTTTAACAGACATAAGCACTCGGAATATTTCATTGCTTTTAAACCTTATTTCATCAGCATAAGCTTCATATTATGGTGGGCACTATTTTCCCTCTGCCCGTTAAAGGACTGGACACCATTGCACTCGGGTAGCACTGAGCAAGCTAACTAAAGTTATGCTTAGTTTAGTTAGCTTGTACTTTTGGATACTAGATTACGGATAATCATATTCAAATGCGTTTTTCACCGATAATACATAACATAGAAAACAAAGAACATATTTCAGTCGGAGTGGTCACCCAATCCATTTCCGACCCAGCGCGCGTTGCTTTACACTGACGATCGTTGTCGATCCATTATCACAACAAAGCCAAGGGAACCTTTTCATTTATATATCAATATCAAATAAGTGTAATTAATTATGTTATACGGTACAAAACGAAACGCATAAGGTAGGTATATCTATAGATTACTTTCTCTGATAAGTAGACTCTAACTCTAGGGGTGACATTTTGAATACGCACTTCGAAAACTGAATAACTACGCTAATATTATAATCGTTCGAGTGAATAGAACTTAGCTAAACAATATTTTAAAATTATTTTCATATAAATGAGGGAGAATACCGAATCAAGGTGAAGCGAATAGACAATTCGAGATGGTGTTTTCTCCTGAGGGAGATCGAGATGAGGTTTGGCGTAAACCAGAATTGCATTGCTGGTTAGAATCAAAACATCACATAGAAACATAACATCTTAAAGCTTTTTCATCCTTGTAAAAATGTTATTCATAAAAAACTGATAGAAAAGGGTTTTTTATTTAATTATTTTGTTTAAAGATAACAATTATGTAAACATACATATTCGACACGACCTAAAACTGTTTCATTCGAATATGAAACTGCATTAAGTATGAGAAGTGTTTGCGAGTTCATCCAGTCACCAATGTTTATTTCGGTCCAGAAGCAGCGAGGGCCCAAAATAGAAAAGTCCATCTCGCCACTCCGTTGCCTCTGCACGCACGCGGAAACAAACGACAAAATTAAATTAAACTAAATATCAATACCGTGAAAGCGAATCGCTAATTATTTCTCTATAACACGTCCTTTCGCAATGGAGGTTCGATGCCGACTGGCCGCCATTTTGTTTTTAACGTGGTGCGTGCTTTTTGCAGTAGGTTGTGATAATGTCGAAGTGGCTATCTATGAGGTGAAGCTAAAAACTTATTGGAGTGTCGGCAACTATAAGAAAGCGCAGTGGTCTCCAGTATTTGGTAAGTTTTTTTCAAATTACGCTTCAATGTGTATGCTTAAATTAAATAAGATTACACTATGTAATACTCAGTAGAAAATTACAATATAAACCATTAATTTACACGTCAAATTAACCAACAGAGGCAATTGCAATTAAAATGCTGTAGTTAAGTTGACTGAAGTGTGTTTTTATCGCGATTCAAGATCGTGGATCTTATGTGAGGGAAGCGTAAATTCAAAGTTTTTACTTCAACATTATTAAAAGATATTAAAATAGACATATCAACTGACCAGTCAAGCCTTAGAAGAAATACCAGCCTTACAAAAAGAAACCTTAACAAACTTCTAACTCGGTCGCCAGTTGAGCAATCTGACTTTCATAACGAAAATCTTTTTATTTTTCGCAATACCCAACTCAAAACTTTCCCAACTTTTATGTACGCAATTACACAACAAAAGGTGGGAACGGGAAAAGGAGGGAGGAAAATAAGTTCCTTTATCTAACTGTTAGCGCCGCGGCTCTGCTCGCTTCGCTCGCTCCGATAAGGGCATTTTGTCTCCTCGGACAGGCGGGGCTATCGCGAAAGCACTTCTGTTGTTCTGAACTGGTTCTGTTGGGAGACGAGAACGCACTCAATAAAGGTTGTCTTCCAATTGTGTCAGAAATATAAGTTACCTCGTACAGATTAAAATGTAACACGTCAAGGAAACGCTTGATTCGAGTATTTCCTAAATCAACGGTGTATGACCCATACCTCCTATCACGAATATAAGTATTTGATGTGTAGTTAACAGATACGAGGCCACCATCTCATGTAAGCATCAAGTCATTTTGTATCACTTAAATGACCGAATTCGTCCATTCGACAAAAATACTGATATTATCGCATAATGGATGGATGATGATGAGTTTTAATTAGAACAAGTGATAAGTGATATTCTTATTATCTACCTATTGTACCTTAAGTACCTAAATTTGAAAATTATCTACCAGACCTCTTTCAAAAAAACTAATAAAATTTAAGCAAATGCTACTTTCCATGCGACAACTTAAAAAGCTTCTCACCTTCTTGGTACTACTGAAAACCAAGCTGAAATCTTAAAGAAAAAATAGAAAAAAAGGATCCTAAGCCGCTTTATATTTTTAGTGGAAATATCGTGTTCTTTTCCCAATTACTATAACCTTGACTTAACAGTAAAAGGAGGCCTAAGATAAATCTTCTGTACTTTATCCACACCTTAATCTGAACAGCAGTTGACGACTCGCGGCTTTTCTCGCTGCGATAAGAGGAGTTTTGTCTTGCCCACTTAGATAAGAAGCTTTTTGTCTTCCGAGACGAGACGACATCGCGATGCGCCTCTCCGCGGCTCCTGAACGATTTTATTGTTCTAGGAAGTACAGGACTTCGCATCAACTGTTAGAAAACCATTGCAAAATAGGTCTTATGTCAGCAGCATAAGGTGTCCCTGTGTAAACGTTGATGTGAACGTTTCTGTACTTTTCTGGTATTTCTTTGTTTTTGGACACTACAATAACAGATGTGGAAAACTTTAACAGTGTATATCGACTAAAGTTCGTGCTTAGTGCATTTAAGTTATGGTGTGTGTAGTTTACTTATTGGGACTTATTTACAGACCAGTACAAAACTGGCATATTCATGCACACAAATGTTTGTACGTGCGGGAATTGAACACGCTACCCTTGGTGTAATAGCCAGCTTCTGAACCATTACACCTCATCAGTCGTCTTTGGAACGTGCAATATGAAAGCCTAGTGGTAACACTTCCAAGTTGGCAAGTCGCTTCCTTTTCCTCAAAGTAACTTTTCCAACCTGTTCATGGAAAAGACTAAGTAATATTGCTAGGAAAACCTTCAGTGCGTTTTCAGCGAAGTAATAAAAACGAGCCTTTGCTCAGGTTCTCAGAAAGGGCCAGGTCAAATAATGTAAGTGGACGAAGCTAGGTTGTTGCCAGGTTTTCAGAATCGTAGTACGGAGAAATATGTGGTTTCTGCCAGGAAGAAGGCATTATGATATTTATTTCAAGTAAACTTTTACGAGTGTTTGAGGAAAAACAGGACCACCTAACAACATGCCTAAAATGAGCATATTCTATGTCATGCATGGTCATGCATAAGCTGATGTATAATTACAGAGACAAAAAGACACTTTCTAAATTATTATTTTTTCAAAGAAAAGCGTATACCTACATAACAGGCATTTACTAGCGGACAATTGTGTTAAGGACTCTTTACCCCCTTGGGGAACATTTGCATATGCTTAGTAAAATAAACCCTTACGGCCGTCCGTTAATCCTAACCAAGGGGTAGATGGGGAAAGATTGAGTCATCAAAGCTACTATGCCCCTGACTGGCTTTTATATTGGCAGACTTAGTTAAAGGTTAAAACCCTGACCTTCTCATTTATAAAAACTAACACTTCACCGAATTCACGTCGTCAAACGTTAATCATCGCTAAACACGCACTCAAGCTCATGTTGTCCCTAAAAATGACAATAGAACTGAAAGTAAAAGCTATATTTCTGATGGATGCTCAACCTTGATTAGCGTTTGTGAACTCGGGGGTGAGAATCCTTTAAAACTCTTTTACTTTAGCAATGCTTGTCTTGTCAGCATTAGCCAGGTAGTTACAGGATACGCTGTTAGCTAAATTGATGATAAAGTACTGAATAAGAGGTCATGAAATTTAGAGGCACAGAACTCACCTCAGCTATGAGGTGGCACGAGCCATACTCCATCACGCGTCCTCAGTGCTTATCGGTTAGTGCAGTCGGTGGGGTGTAAGGTTAGTGGTTGCTGTTAGATGTTGTGAAGCCGCGTTAAGGCCTGTGACTAGGCTTAGCGACTGGCTGCTGACGTATTCACAAAATATACCAGCCATTCACATACATAAACGGCGTATTATACGTCTCATTGCTGGGCACAGGCTTCACCTCAACAATGAGGTGGTGCGAGCGACGGTTAGAGAACAACCTTAATTTTGGATTGTTGGAGGGATGTACGGTTAGAGAACAACCCTAATTTCAAATGTTATCAAGCCGCCCAAGGCCTCCGACTAGGCTTAACGACTGACTTCTAGCAACGTCTACCGGGACCAACTGCTTAGCTTGCCTTCCGAAGCACGAAGATGTCCGAAAACTACATCACTAAATGTCAGTAGGAATGGTAACTCATCCCATTTCGATCCACCTATGTTTATTTTACTGTAACATATGGCACCACAAAAAGTCTAATATCTATCGGAATCTCCAACTTGTCACTCTTAAACCGAAACGAATTAAACCACGCCAATTCTCGTCTGCCCAGAGAATGTCTTCGCGGGCGAGACGACCGTGACCAGAAAACGAAGTTGTCTCCATTATATTATGAAAGCGGGCGATATTGAATTATCTTGAGCAGGATATAAATCTTCGGGCGAGCTGCTATTTGAAAGGCATTTTGTCCTTTTTCGGACGCAAAAAAATCCTTTTGTCTGTTTTCAATCAAAAAGAGGGCAGGCGGTTGTAGGGCTGTCGGATAAGGTTTGACTTACGCACTAGGTAGATAGCGCACATAGTAGTCCGACATAAAATAAACGGAATAAAAATGGAGCTTTAAAATTGAATATTTGAACATTGATAGGTATTTGAAAGAGGAAAACACGTTATGTCAGAACTAATGCGAAGTCGAAAATTGTCCTCTGGCGTACGTACCTATAATTTGACCGTGTGTACGAGATAGTTCGATTGTTTACTAGACCGTAAACGAGACAGATACATGTTGCGCAGTGTCGTCTCAAACTGTCAATATGCTTTGCTCAGGTGTTCGTAGCTCTGATTTCGGGTGAAACTCTTTTAGCACAAGTCACCTATCTACGTCTTTTCCATTGCAATATCATTGCTCACGACTATACCCCCAACGAGCCAGACAGAGACACACCAATAGTTGCCGTCAGGCCGGAACATTCAGAAGCCAACATTTCACGAAGTGAATTTGAACCCTAACTTGGTAAAAGGCGATTCGTGTTTCCTATTACAGACTTGAAGTCGGGACCAAACGGTTTCCGATCCCGAATAATTTTACCACTGAACTCTACAAAGGGTTTATTATTAAACAAAAAAAACCTTCTTTTTTTTTTTTTTTTTTGTTTTTTTTTTTTTTTTTTTTTAAGTAGGGGAAATGCCTTACGCATACCCGTCCACCGGGGGACGGACGGGTTATGTCGGACTCACCACTGGACAGATGGTATACCAGTGGCCCTACCGACTAAAACCCCTACTACTCCCTCTAATCGTCCGTTAGTGGGGGAACACGGTGAATAACGCCTGCCTGTTACGCGTTCCCCCGGACGGAGCCCGCCTGCACGGCGGGCCGGAAGCGACCCCCCCCGCGTGAGGGGAGGCCAGAAGGGACAGCCGAGGATGTCAAGCCGTCCCTACCAGGCAGCGGTGAAACCCGTGCAATGCTGGCGGCGGCACCCCCGTACCACGCGCTAGCTGGCCACCGTACGCAGGCCCTACTGGGCCCGCAACCACGAGCCACCCAAAGGGCGGCTCCGCTGCCGTAACCTTCGGTACGGCCCCGCCGGGCCGCGACGCACAGGGGGGATCAGCCTCGGGTTACTGGCCCCCACCAACCGGTTGTGCGCCGCGGCCCCAACCATGCGTCTCAAGGCGCCTGCAGGCCCCACTGGCCCCGCATCCCCACGTCACCCTTACGGGCCGCAGCGACCCTGCTGGGCCCGCAACCACGAGCCACCCAAAGGGCGGCTCCGCTGCCGTAACCGACGGTACGGCCTCGCCGGGCCGCGACGCACAGGGGGGATCAGCCTCGGATCACTGGCCCCCGCCAACCGGTTGTGCGCCGCGGCCCCAACCACGCGCCTCAAGGCGCCTGCAGGCCCCACTGGCCCCGCAGCCCCACGCCGCCCTTACGGGCCGCAGCGGGTGGGTGTCCAGTCCACCACGCTGCCACGCCTGGGTTCTCTTCGCTTCCCGGTGGTGCCCCTACCACCGGTACTAGGCCCCCTCGCCACGCCGAGGCGAGAACCCATGAGGGGGAAACAAAAAAAAAAAAAAAAAACCTTGAGTGACCTACTACAACTGAACAAAAGTGAGGTTGTAATACAATATTTATTAGGAAATTCAATTTTATCCCTTCTTATCTATTAGAATTACTAGATTTAGTCATAAACAAAGGAAAAAAAAGTACATCCTCAAATATCTGAAATTGTGACGTCTCTATCAAATCGCTTTGTAGCGATAAGACAGCCTGAATTGTACAAAAGCACGTCCTTTTACCAAAACCCTGTAGAATGTATTTTTGTGCAAAGAAGATTATTTATCTTATCTGTCTTTTTTTACAGTAATTCTAGCTTTCATCATCATCATCATGATGAAAGCTACGACGATCTTGTCAAGGTCGCGGGAAGCCGCTGGATGCGGACAGCGCAGGACCGATCGTTGTGGAGATCTTTGGGGGAGGCCTATGCCCAGCAGTGGGCGTCGTTCGGCAATTCTAGCTTTACTTCTACGAAATTCACTATTTGGCTCAAAAACAGACATGAATCCATTTACCAGTGAAATGATCCGCTGAAATTCAACATTTATAACCTTAACTACACATTTCACACTAATGTAAAAAAGTCATGGTCGACGCTGGCGCCATCTACAAAAATCTTTGCGTGTTCCTCCCGATTTTCATGACGCATGAATCTAAATCTGTTTTTGCTAACCCTATTTCGAAATGGTATTAGAGGAAACCGTGCAAGATCAAATACATTCGTCTCAGCAGAATGTGTGTTGCAAACAAATAAAAAAATGATTTTTCTACAACCAATACTCTTGTTGGAGCTCAAGGGAATGTATAGCAAATGTTCATAGATGTAAGAAAGAAATTAAAACGATTATTGATAAAAGCTAAGTGCACACAGGTTTTGATAACATATTGAAAAGAGTAATTTCTGAGTTTCTTGGGTCTTCTCAGTAGAAACAAACTTCCAATGACGGTGGTAAGTTAATATTCACATTATGTACTTACAGGTATTGTATGTAGGTATAAGAGTTAACGTTTCGTATTATTATGAGTATGTATTTATAATGCGTTTTTATCACGATTTGAAAGTGCCGTGTAATGCTCTACTTAAATAAAGAAATTCTCAGTGTTTTTTGAATAATCTGATAAACATCAAAAACGCATTCTCTGAGCGGCGAGTCACTACATAGTATAAAATAAAGTCGCTTTATCTGTCCCTATATCCCTATGTATGCTTATATCTATAAAACTACGCAACAGATTTTGATGCGGTTTTTTAATAGATAAGAGTGATTGAAGAAGAAAGTTTATGCGTATAATAATATCCTATTGCACCCGCGCGAAGCCGGGGCGGGCTGCTAGTTAACGTATATAGTAAACGTTAACCTGGCTCGCCTGACGGCGCAGTTAAGAATTTTCCAGTTAACTTTTAACAACATTTTCTTCTCATCCAGGATGAAGAAGGAATGTGATAAAACTGCAAGCATAAGCTGAGACCTGGAACTTTCAGGAGAATTTCCATAGCAATGAATTTTTATCACTGGAATATTAACCGGCGAAAACACAACTTTAGTTTGCTCGAATAGCTAAAGATACTTTGTAATTCTTAAGTTATTTATACCCTAGTTTATTTATTGTTTGAAAAAAACAGACAGTATTTGTGAAACATGCAGAACAAGGAAACATAATACGTGGAAATGAGGACCAAAAGGAAATCTAAAAAAACTTTTTTCTTTTCACTAAGCCCTATTTCTAAGCGTCAGTCTGACTGTCTGTCTGTTTGTCAGGGTGTCTTTCTGTCACCGGGCTGTATCTCATAGACCGTGATAACGAGTAAGCTAAAAGTTTCAGATATGATGTAATTCCGTTGCGGCTGTGACAAAAAAAATTATGACCTCACAATAAAAGTAATATTTTCATATATTAACTCAATTTTAATAATAGACGCTTCAATTTTTTACAGAATGTTTAGGAGTACCTTTCTCAACGAATTTAAATAAATATTAAGTAAATATTAAAGGCTCCCATACAACAAACGTAATTCTCTTTTATAGGTGATGGTAGGGAACTCTTCGGGCGCGAGTCTGGCTCGCACGTGATCGGTATTTTTACTATAGTCCGTTCGCGTTAAGAATGCAGTGATTTCATTCTTGTCCTTCAACCTAGCACACAGTGCACAAATGAACGCATTCTTTCAAACGCAACGGTTTTGCACCTGAGTGATGTGTGTAACGGAATTAAATTAAAAAAATACTGCATTCTTAACGCGAACATACTATAGTCGCTGATTTTCAATGACCTATATTAACATTCAAAGACGCGTCTCCTGAAGTGTTGTTTACTAAACAAGTAAGAAAAAACTTTTCCCAACTCCTTAGCTTTTCCTTGCCAACTTATCTTCAGTCTTCATTAAGCCTCACAACTTCCTTGATATTCTTGATAATTAGAAGGAAACGCACACGAGGGCTGAGAAAACTGCTTTATTTGCATATCTCACTCGGGTTGTTCCAGCAAATGGCCTATAAAATGCTTCGATAAAGGCTAAGGTAACGTAGGGGTGATTCCGCAAGAATAATAACACTATTACAGTTTAGTAGCTTGTTCTGCTAATGACGAGTAATTCCTTTGCTTAGGAAGGTTATTTAAGTATCCAAGTGACGGGAGGAGAGATTTTTTAATTAAAGTGGCATACATACAATGATAACATTTTTTCTGATTGCCATTTCCTAGTAATGATCTAAGTCAAGGTGCGGACCATAAAATGCTCGGGCTTGGCTCGGGTTGGAAGCCTTTGGTCACAGCTGTAAAAGGCTCAACTTGAGTTATCATCATTAAACTGACGTAGCAAAAGAAGTATGGTTCGTGCCTACTCATAAATACGAAAGGTCTCTGCCCCCAAGTGGGACGTATAGACATGTACTTGATATGACGTGTAGACATATGACATCAGAGCCCAGCTCCAGAAAGACCCAACCTGAATGATTTGCAGGAGTCGCCATCGCCGGACACGGTGTGGACGACATGATGATGATGATGATGACGTTTATCTTGAGTACTAACGGCTGCGCGGACGGCCTTAGTGAAGGTGGAGAAATTATTGCCACTGACATTAGACTGTGTGGGCTGGTGTTTGTGTGGGAAGGCCTTTGCCTTGCACTGGGCAGAATGGGCTGACTCAGATTTTATTGTTTTAAACTTGCCAAACTTTCAAAAGAGTTTTCCCCTCCAAGCTAGAGATAGGTAGGCTAGTTTAAAAAAAACCGGCCAAGTGCGAGTCGGACTCGCGCACCGAGGGTTCCGTGCAAACGTAAAAATTTAAGGTTGTCGGAATTTTTCCTTTATGTGTGCTATAAAACGTTGCTTCATGCCAAATTTCAAGATTCTAGGTCGACTGGAAGTACCCTTCAGGTTTTGATTCCCTTGCGAGTACTTGCGAGTTTCAAAATATGCAGCTTAAATTGCTGTTTCTTTTGATTGCGTTGATATAGAAGTTTGATTTTGTTACAGCTTCAAGGTATTATAGACCTGAGTATTTGGTATGAATTTCAATTTAATACCTCTACGCGTTTATGAGGAAATGGGTAGTAAGTTTAAAATTATTAAAAAAATATATATTATGTGATGTAACTAAAAATTTATGGTTTTCGTAATTTTTCCTTTATTTATGCTATAAGACGTTGCTTCGTACCAAATTTCAAGATTCTGAGTTCAGGGGAAGCACCCTGTAGGTTTTGATGCCCTTGCAAGTGTCGAAAATTTGCGGCAGAAACGGCTGTACCTTTTGATTGCGTTGGCTTAGAAGTTTGATTTTTTCACAGCTTCAAGGGACAGTAGACCTGAGTAATTGATATAAATTTCAGTTTCATACCTCCACGCGTTCCTGAGAAAAAGGGTCTTGACAGACGGACGGACAGACGGACAACAAAGTGATCCTATAAGGGTTCCGTTTTTTCCTTTTGAGGTACGGATCCCTAAAAACAACTATGTGAAAACAAGTGTTAGCGTTTTAAAAGCTCAATAACTTCGGGGTATGAAAGCATCAAAAAATATTGTCATAAAACATTTGTGGCTGTGAGTATTTTAAAGAATCAAATTCTTGTAGTAAAAGACGCAGAATAGCCCTAAAGGCCGAGACGGTTGAATGGATCGTTCCCCTTTAAAGCCTTGGTGTATTGGAATTTACTTTATATTTTTAGATAAGACAGACCTGGTACCTGTACAGTACATGAATCACATGTTATAGACTGAGGCCTGTAAGCAGGGACCCGATTGTCATTCTTCTCTTGTCTAAATCTTCTTGATTAGTTTGCATAGAACAAAGGTTTTCAGTTATTTAATACTATACTAGTTTTATACATGTGTATTAACTGATTTTAAAAAACTTTATTTTACTTTTTTAGTTGATAAAGAGATTTATAACACCAATGTGAATGAATCACCACTTAATTATCCTCTTTTTTGGTTACCAGGTCAATCCCACAACCGCTCATACGTGCTCTACCGCGTAGGAGAAGTGGCCAGACCAGCAGTGCAGACCTTGGTCCAGTTCGGTGGCATCGATGACCTGATGCTGCAAGGAGAAGAGGAGCCGACGGTCTACGACCAGTTCTCAGCGCCTGCTATCAGCTCAGGAGCCGGAGAGTCCAGGGGTTTGGTGGTGGTGGATGGAGGACATAGTCTGGTAAGTTTTTTTAGAAGTACCTTCTGTGTGGTTAAAAAGAAGGATCCTGTCAGGCTAAGATAAGATGAAAATAAGATGAATTTTACAACGAGCTATCTCGTACAATTCATTTGGGTTTGACGCAATAAAAAAAACCGTTTATTGCATCCGGACATCGAAACATAAAAGATAAAAAAAGAAACAAAACAAAAGTGTTAAACAGAAAAAAATACATTTAAAAAAATTACAACAAATTCATAAAACAAACCTCATAATTTTTACTTTTTAATTTTACACCAAACCATGACTCGTGTCGCCACTTTGGTACGCGGGTGTCGTATCTTCCTCTTTTTGTTTGAAACAATGATTGTTACTGTGAAATCAACCGAAATTGATAAGAAAAACTCTTCCCCTCTTCTAGGTTTCACTGGTCAGCCGCATGATCCCTTCGTCGAGCTGGTTCGTGGGAGTAGACAGCGTCGACCTCTGTGTGGACTCATCTTGGGTGGATCAGATCACTCTAGACGTAAGGCTTCTTTTACAACCGACTTTGGTGTTATGGTTCAGAAGTGGGCTATAACACCAGGTGGTCGGTTAGATCCCCGGACAGTACACACATTCATGTGCATGAACATGTCTGTTCGTACTGGTCTGGGTAACCGTACAACCGTAGTATGATTAACCGTTGTGTAGTATCCCATAGCACAATCATTTAATTGCTTAATTTGGGGCTAGATGGCACTGTCTGTTACAAAACAATTCTTGTATGCTAAAAAAAGATTATTTACAGTTAGAACCCTTGACAAGCAGTGCTTCGGACCAAGATGCTTTTGAGCAAGATTACCCATCTTCAACCGCTGGACCGATCACCAAACTTGGACAAAGAGCATTCAACAACCGGATGTCGGATGGCCCATACACGACACGGAGAGAGCTGCCGACTATAGCCAAAGTGGAGTTTACTAAAGTACGTATTGTAAAAATTTCCTATGCTGATTTATGAAAAAAAGTAGTTCCGGTCCACATAGCTGACAAAGAGACGCCATCATGGATTAAAATAAATATTGAAGAATCTCAATTTGTTGCTTTGGCTCCTGTTTTATTTCAAAGACATAGAAAGGGGGAAAAAAGTAACTTATACTTTCGACTCGTGCTAGACCTACGATCCTCCTCCCTCCGACCTCATCTCGACCTCGATCAGTAGAAAACGCCAACTTTATTTGAAGATTCGCTGCACCTTGAATTAATATGAAAATAATATAAAATATTATTTGGGGGTAGTTATTGAGATTTACAGAACGCAAAAATGGAGTCTCACTTCGAATTCACCCGTGTGACGTTTGAAGTCTGCATTGAGAATGCCACCTATGTTAAAACCAAAAATGCCACTAACGGCCGATTTAGGTAGGTACTTTTGGATACTACAATAACAGTGAAACGCTCCGAGTCTTGTTTTAACATTATAAAGACAGTCCATCCTCTTGGTAACAAATTGTACATAGGATTATCTAATCTAATAAAGATTCTTGCCACAATAAACTATATTTCATTCAATGAGAGCGCCACTTGCCTGCTTGTATTTCTATCTCTAAATTATATTTTGACCATACTAATTTCACCACATGCATAAATAACTTTGTAAATTAGTTGCAATAGGTCTACCCTAAAATATTATGGTCGGCCCCAGCTCAACAGTAAATTGTTTTTCATAAATATGTATAAACTAAAAACAATCTTACAAAGTAAGCAAACCAGTGATGTGCAGTTTCTAAGATTGATATCCAACGAACCCTTCCCTCTTTCTACCCCTGCTAAATGTACGTGATGTATGTGTGTTCACTCACACTCATACATTTCATTTCAACAGTCTTAAAAACAAGGATTTTCACAAGGTATTGAGAATAGAAAACATTTGTTGGCTAAGTTGACCCCAAAACACGCAGAAATGTTGGTCTAAACTCTAAACTTTTAAAATCTGCCCTTGGATGATAATCTGCAATTGGATGTTCTGGAAATATATTGTTGGACTTAGCCAATATTGATGATATTTAGAAATTTTGATGTTATGAAGCTATTTTCACTACTTAATACATACACGAACGAAGCTGCAGGCGCAATTTACATAGAGTAGGTATATTTATATATTATTATTATAGTGTAGGTGTATTAGTGTCACACACAATACGATTATTGTTTAGACGTTACTGAGAATTGCTACGGTACAGTAAGCTTCAATTGTGTTACAAAATTATCCATATACCTATTTAGTTACCTGGCAGTGAAGTGGCACTAATCTAAGAGGGGGAGAACTTATGTGTGGGACGTATTCAGGGAATAACATAGTTTTAGCTGACTTTAAACTGTAGCGAGTAAGATTTAATGAGAATTTTTCTTACGTGTCTCTCTCACTTTAACAGTAGGAATTTCACATCAGGAGTCAGTGCTCCTAAAATCTACAATAATAACAACATTAATCAATTTATGACTAGTTAAAACGTGGCCATTTATTTTTTCTCACATACTTACTTAGCCAAAGAACCTTAGTGTATTACCGTCACTTTTTCGCTTCAAATTTGAGGACATCTGAATAAAAAAACCTTCTGAAGTTACCTTAATATTCTTCTTATAATACTTTTACAATGATTTACAGAGAGAGGTATATTCAACTGAAGAAATCAACAAACTAGTGCGAAATGATGTCATAGCGAAGCTTAAACAGAAGACCGTACCCAAAAGACTGCCTACAAGAAGAATGGACGCGACAACATTCCACGAACTTACTACAAAGAACTACGTGGAACATCTTATTGAATTGGAGGAAGAACCCTTCGGCACTCCAAGTCCTGACCAGCCTGAGAACAATGTTGAAGTCGTCACCAGAGCGCAACCGAGTACTTTCAGGTAAAAGAAGTATTGCTAAACAGTTGAAGATACTTACGAGTATAATATTACTAGCTGTTCCGAGTCCCGACAGACGTTGTTCTGTTGTCAAACTTTCAGTGTCTCGTGACAGGCAGAAACGGTTGTTAAGTGAAAATTAAATTGAGGTTTTTACTGTTTTCCTAGAATTTCTTCATGTTTACTCACCTTTCCAAACTTACCTGAACTTTTACAAACATTTCAAAACCAAAATTTGCCAAATCAGTCCAGCCGTTTTCGAGTTTTAGGGGGACTAATGAATAGCAATCCATTTTCATTTATAGAGATGATTATGATTTCCCTTTTTCTGAATTGCAACCCATTCAGCGCAGTGGGGCGGTTAAGACTCAAACAGTCGCGAGTTCGATTCTAGCACCAGCATGATCATACGTAAAAGTCACATTTAGGTACCCCAAATCTCATTATAAAATCGTTGATCCTATTATACCGCTCATAGCTGTCTTGGCCAAGCAATTTTGCTTCCACATTTTTGGTTATAATATAGTCAATTCAAGATATCACCGAGTGCCGTAGCCCAGTGGTTAAACACTCTGGCTGGGAACCCGGTGGTCCCGAGATCAAATCAGGCCGAAACACACCTACTTTGTGTATATTGTACAATTTGCGGTTGACTCTCCAGTGATGGAAAAGCAACCCGAATAACGGCGGTAGGCTCGCCCCTTACCACGTTGGGTTCAAATTCCCTCGGCGAAATGTGGGCTTCTGAATGTTCCGTTCACCATGACGGTAACAATCAGTGTGCCTCTGACTAACCCATTATGGGTTTATGGATATGGTCGTGAACGTATGTGATGGTAAATATCGCCATATACCTATATATGTCCCTAATATCTGTGGCTTTGGACCTCGGAGAGTGGAAAGTGGTAAGCAAGGCCTTTGCCCTGCAGTGGGACAGCATAGGCTTAAAACAATAATAAATATATCCCCGTAGAATATTGAAACCTCGTTTTCGGAAAAGCTAATCTAGCTTACTGTTGCCAAATCTCGTACCAACTAAAGTGATTAGTTAATGTAAATTGGACCGACCAATCCGATTATGACATGCGTTTGACCACTCAACTAATCGAACCGTTGATAAACCTTTTAGAATTTGGAGATCATTGCAATTACAGGACTTAATCGAATGTAGTTTTGACCTGTCTGGGTCTATTTGAAATGTAATAATTTAATGAACGAGTCTCGCTATGGACACTAGTATCCTCGGAGATTCTCTTACTCCCGAATCCACAAACGCAAATCAACGTTGATCAGAAGTAAAGCTATCCCTTTTAGTTTCATTGTCATTTTACGGGACAGCATGAGCGTAAGCGCGTGCTAAGCGCTGATTGACGTTTGTGAATTCGGGGGTTAGTGTACGAAGTCTTAGGATTGACGTCATCACATCTGCAGACAGGTCACATATTTGTTTGTCCCCAGAGTTTCATAGAGAAAGAAATCTATAAAGTTAGCTTCAATTCTAATTTAATTAATGAATAAGTATATTTTGTTACCTAAATTCGAGGGGACGCCGAGCTGCTGCTGTGCTGTTGTGGTGCGGTCATAATGTGCTATGACCTTTGCCACAGATGTTATAATTGTTTTTACGAAAGTACTCATTTCAGCCATGTTGTGCTCGCCGTAAAGCAAGGACCTCCTGTCCTAATAAATTGCTAAGAAGCCTCGCAGTGCAGCACTCAGCAACATTAAGATTTATAGACACTTTCGTACCAACACTCGCTATTACTTTTCCATTAGCATTACCATAAGATGCGAATAAAAATGCTTAATATGCATTTTTATGAGGACGCTTTTTTAAAAAGTTATGGAGTTTAGGGATAAAAAAGTATGCTAACACTCTACTGAGTTGTAACTATTATTGTGTATGTTGAATTCAACAGTATTATAATGTAAAATGCTTTCAAATTTTAAGTAAGAAAATGTGCAAATAAAATATACATTGTGTCTGGTCACCGGTGTCGGACCCGTTAGGGTTCTGTAATATAGTCAATTTTATCGACAAATCCACCGTTACTTTTGATTTTTTTTTCTACAATAGGGCGGCCATTTATTTTTCGCCGAACCAGGGTGTGTTTCTTTATATTGAAATATCTATTGATGTGCTGGACCTCCAAGCATGAAAAAGGGTTCGTTTAGCAGCTGAAAGAGTAGACAAAAAGTTGACATAAAAGGAGGACAAAAGTTCCCATTAAAGCCTTTGAAAAACACTTGAAAGGTAAAATTCGGTTCGGCGAAATAAACAACAAATGGCCGCCATTTTGTAATAGAAGAGAAAAAAAACAGTGGATTTGTCGATAAAATTGATTATATTACAGAACCCTAGCGGGTCCGACACCGGTGACCAGACACACTGTAGACCATTCTATCTTAATTTAGCTTAAAAGATCTTGGTGTAAAATTTCCTGGATTTTTTTTCATTCAAATTATGACAATTTGTTCATCAATGTGACAGCCAATATCAACCTCTTTTTTTCTCAATGTTATTCACTTACCATCTTACATAACTGCATTTAGCAATAGAGCCGCCTAAATTGAACGTCCTTTATCTCGCTTAGCAATAATTTATTATTAATTTATTAGTTTGTACAAAAAAAGACAATTACAATAGACAATATTTAGGACCATAAAAGTACAGGTGAGCTTATCTCTAAAAAGAGTTTTTTTTCAGCAGACCAATGAAGGAAGGAATAATGTGTATGTTTTATTATTGTTTTAGCATTTCCCATGCATTACCTTTACCAAAGATCTGAAAACCAGAAAAAGACATTTGGTCATGTTGGCATCAGGCAGGAATCAAACCCGCATCTTTCGCAAACCGGGCGACTGCACTAACCACTGTGCTGCCGAGACCATTAACAGACCGGCCGAATCTTTCTCGTATATTTACCCTATGAGCCAGGGTAATTTCATCAATTTTATAGGCATCCACCTCTAACAATATAATGTGTACGTTTTCTTCAAAATATATCTCAACTTCATCTTGTTATTTTAGGTCTTCAGAAGACGGAACAGACGAGGTCCTGAACGAGGGTCTGATGAGCATGGACGACGCAGTGCTAGCCGTAGCACGAGGCCGCCACCTAGGCCTCAAGAAACACCTTCCGAGACACTTCAGGTCGCGCCTTCACCACGCCGTCAACCACAGGCCACACAAGAAATAGGCCTTCGAAACAGTTCTTCGACACATTTATTTATATTATTTTCCTAGTTTGGAGTCAGATTGCCGTGGTGTAGAGATGGCTTAGATTTTATTCAATTAATTATATTACCTTTGATTTTTGTAATATTTGACTGCCATAAATGAGTTTTAGAACTACATATTCTTGATGATGATCATCATCATCATCCTAGCGATTATCCCGGTTGCTGCCGTTGCGGTGCCTGGGGTCCGCTCTTCTACATCTGCTCCTCCACCTCGCCCGGTCTTGTGCGTCCCTCTCTGTGAGGCCACTGGCACGCATGTCATCCCTCACGACGTCAGACCAACACTTTTTGGGTCTACCCCGTTTGCGGGGGCCTGGCGGAGGCGGCATGGCAAGACGTTTGTTTCCCACGTAGCTTGCCGGTTGCCGTAAAACGTGTCCGTACCACCGTAGGCGACTCTCTTGAAGCTTGTCGGCAATGTCACGAACACGAAGGCTGCCGCGGATGTGAGAGTTCCTGACACGGTCTTTCCGCGTGATTCCACACATCCAGCGCAGCATATTCATCTCCGTGACACGCAACTCTTGCTTATGTCGCTCAAGTAGCGGCCACGTTTCGCTGCCGTACAAAAGGACAGGCCTAATGATGGTCTTGTAGACCAGCCCTTCAAGCTTAACCGGCATTTTGGGGTCACAAAATGACACCTGTCACCTCGCGCCATTTGGCCCACGCTGCCGCAGTGCGTGCCTTGACGTCGCAGTCGATGTCACCCGACGCATGAAGTACAGAACCCAAGTACCTAAACTGGTCCGTGCGCTCGACCTTGTCTCCGCCTATGCGCACGGGCGGGGGATCTGTAGAGTTACAGGCCAAGTATTCGGTCTTCGCCACATTAAGTTTCATACCGCCGTTCTCTAGCGATTCCTTCCAGGTGTTCACACGTCTCACTAACCGCCCCCTGTCCGAGTCTGCAAGCGCAATATCGTCAGCATACATCAGCAACCATGGGGGCTGCTCATGCGAGTCTCTGATGCTGTCTGACAAAACGTCTAATATCACGCTAAACAGAAACGGGCTAAGGACGGAACCCTGGTGAACTCCGACGGCAATAGGGAAGGGATTGGTGTCACCAACAGCGGTACGAACCATGGAATCGGCATCACGGTACATGTCTCGGATGATGTTAATATACACCTCCGGGACTCTCCTGGACCTTAAGGCCCACCAGATCACCGCGCGTGGAACACAGTCGAAGGCCTTCTGCATATCAAGAAAAAGGAAGTGCAGAGGCGTATTCTTCGATCTGTATTTCTCCATGACGATCCTTAGGGCAAAAATAGGGTCCATGGTCCCGTTCCCAGGGCGAAAGCCGTATTGGCAATCCGATATGGTACACTCCTGTCGGATCCGGGAGTCCACAATGCGTTCAAGGAGCTTCATCGTGTGGGACATGATCTTTATACCGCGGTAGTTGCCGCACTCCTGTGCCGACCCCTTACCCTTGAAAACTGGAGTAATGATACTCAGTCTCCATTGGTTTGGGATCTTACCGGCGAAGAGTATGCGGTTAAACAGGTCAGTGAGGATGTCCACACCACGAAGGCCCATTGCCTTCCAGGCTTCAATCGAGACTCCATCGGCTCCGACAGCTTTCCGATTCTTCATGCGGCGAAGCGCATTACGGACTTCGTCAGGCGTTACCGGTGGCGCTAGTCCCTGATTCGGAGGGAGGTCCGGTGGCTGCACCTCTTTATGCTGCTTGTTGAGCAGCTCGTGGAAATATGAGCGCCATCTCTCCTTCACCGCGAGGTCCTCGCATAACAAGTTGCCATCTGGGTCTTTTACACAACGACACTGGGAGATATCAAGCGCCGCTTTAACCCTGGGACACGCCAGCTTATAGATAAGCTTTTGCCCCTCAGACGATTCCAACTTATCATAGAGCGGTTGTAAGTGGTCCCGCCTGGCTCTGGCTACAGCTCTCTTAGCGGCACGTTTAGCAGCCCTGTACGCTTCGTGGTCTTCAGGAGATCTGGACGCTTGCCAAGTTTTAAAGAGGGCTTTCTTCACCATGATCTCCCTCTGGACTGTGTCGTTCCACCACCAAGTCTCCTTGTCACATTTGCGTCCGCCCTTAGACACACCAAGCACTGCCCCCGCCGCACCGGTGGCGGCAGCCTGAATCCGATCCCAGTGGTCTTGAACTGGTTCGCCTTCAGCACCATTGCACTTGTCGCCGATAGCTGAGGCAAACTTCTGAGACGTGACTTCATCAAACTTCCACCACCTGATTTGGCGACGGCACTGTTCGGGTTGCTTGATTTTCGGCTTTACGCAGAGATCCATGACAAGCAGACAGTGTTGTGCAGTGAGACTCTCACCCGGTATGACTTTGCAGTTGGCTACTCTGCCGATGTGGTGTCTCCTAATGATCAGGAAATCAATCTGGGTGGCATGCCCCCCACTCCTGTAGGTAACGAGGTGTTCGGGTTTCTTTTTAAAGTAAGTGTTAACGATTGCTAGGTCCGCGGCCGCACACGTACGGAGGATATCTCCTCCCTCCTCTGGATTGCGGCGACCAAACCCAAACCCACCGTGAACACGCTTGAACTCCACGCCCTCCTCACCCACATGACCGTTCAGGTCACCACCCACAATGATCCCCTGCGACAACGGGATTCCACGAAGCACATCACCGAGTTGGTTCCAGAAACACATCTTTTCAGCGTCGCCCCGACCAGCTTGTGGGGCATAGGCACTTACTAAATGGGTGATCACTCCTCCGATAAGCACCTTAACGACCATTAACCGATCGTTTAGGCGGTTCACTTCCAAGATGTCACCCTGCAGCCCCCCAGAGAGCACAACGGCAACCCTGTTCTCTCCACCAGGTGCACCGGTGTAGATCAGTTTGTAGCCATTCCCAATGAACCGGGATTTGCTGCCTTTCCAACGAGTCTCCTGCAGGAAAGCCACGTCCACCCTCCGTCTGAAGAGTACATCTGCCAATTCTCTAGCGCGTCCGGTGAGAGTGCCAATATTGAGAGTGGCGAAGCGGAGTTTTGTGTGGGCTAGCGTCTTTGACCGTGCGCGCCCTTGGCACGGTAGCCCTCGTCCACTTGACACAGGAGTCGGGCGAAGCTCCTGCGCGCCGTTTCGCGGCGGCGCCCTATCCGTGAACGCATTTCTTTTATTCAACATTCCATAAAAGATTGGCAGGGTGTGGCCTTTGCAGGAGCGACTGCCGTCTGACCTCCCAACCCCACGAGGGGGAAAGCCGGCGCCAGAGCCCCGTTCGCTGTTTGGCAGGATGCACCATGTGCAGGTGGGGTTGGCTAGGGGCTCGACAGATGGAATTTGTGCCCCCTTACATCCTCATCCTCGTCTTGATGATGATGATGATAGCAAATTACATGTACGGATGATCAGATTGATCTAATGCATTTGAAGTAAAGACAGTGTGATCTGTAAAGTGCGTTACTGTATAAAATCCTACTTACTTTTTCAACTCAAGGGGTTATTAGACATTGAAATAAATTATACTTAGTGCCTCTTGAAATTGTTGACTGTGACTGCCATAAATGAGTTTTAGAATTACATATTCTTGATGATGATGATGATAGCAAATTACATGTACGGATGATCAGATTGATCTAATGCATTTGAAATAAAGACAGTGTGATCTGTATAGTGCGTTACTGTATAAAATGTTACTTACTTTTTCAACTCAAGGGGTTATTAGACATTGAAATAAATTATACTTAGTGCCTCTTGAAATTGTTGACTGTGCTGGTTGTTTTTTTTTCTAATTAATAAATGTATTGTACGTCTTCAGGCTTATCTTATTCAATTTGAAATTAATAAAGTGATCAATTTCAAAGTCGACTCGACTCAATTCATTTATGAATTTCAAAGTTTGGACAAATCCTGCTTTTAAAAATCCTGAAGATCCGGCTTCTCATAAGCAGGCTCGCAGAACACCCCCTCATGAGTTCTCGCCTTGGCGTGGCGAGGGGGCTTAGTACCGGTGGCAGGGTGAACCGCCGGGAAGCGAAGAGAACTCAGGCGTGGCAGTGTGGTGGCTTGGTCACCCACCCGCTGCAGCCCGCAAGGGCGACACGTAGGTTTGCAGGGCCAGTGGGGCCAGTGGAGGCCGCGGCGCACAATCGGTTGGTGGGGGTCAGTGATCCGAGGCTGATCCCCCCTGTGCGTCGCGGCCCGGCGGGGCCGTACCGCTGGTTGCGGCAGCGGAGCCGCCCTTTGGGTGGCTCATGGTTGCGGACCCAGTAGGACCTGCGTACAGTGGGCCGGAGTGCGGGGGCTTGCATTGCACGGCGTCCACTGAGACGGCGAAAGTGCCTGCGTCCTCCAGGCGCTTTCGTGACCTCCCCCCTTTGTTGGGGGGTCGGTTGAAGGGGTCCCCACTAAGGGCTAGCACTGGCGGCGGAGTAGTGCGGTATTACTAACGGTAGGATCCAGCTTCGCCGCCAAAGTGCCACGGTTGAGTGCCGTGGGGTTTTAGTCGGTAGGAGTCCGACATAACCTCGTCGTCCCCCCGGGCAGCGAGGTATCCATGAGGATTTCCCCACGAATAAAAAAAAAGGCTTGCAGAACACAATGATAAAACACAGCTATCCACTATTTTACGTGTATCCAGTAACGAAGAATTGAATGACTAGCATTCATAAAAACTTAAACAGCTCTTCAACATCATATTTTAACTTTTTTACCGCTTTATCGATGTCATTCTTATTGCTGCGGCCATTTGCGATTGAGTGACACATCACGTCAATTGCTTAAACTATGCTTTAGCGTTAAGATCGTTTTAATGAATAAGGGGGTTACTAATTACCGAAATCTTAAAAGAAACATGAAATGAGCGTGAACACAGGCGGATCTGAATCATCATCATCATCAGCCTGTTGTAGTCCACTGCTGAACATAGGCCTCTCCTTTTGCCACTGTACTCGGATCCACTTTACTGCGGATCTGATTATGGCGACAAAATTATACAGTTGAGGTTCCCAAACTGTGGTCGGTCTTTGTTTGATACCGTTTAATCTAAAGAAGAAATAAAATTCTTCTATACCTTCAACAATTGCAACCTGCGCACTAACGTCAAGGTTATCTAATGAATAATTAATTTAATCTCACTAAAGCTGTGAAAAACACACTTTTAGTGCACCTCGTAAAGGAAGGTTTATGGAGGTCCGGCCTATAAAAGCCACCTTTGGGTGAGGAGACTACTATTTAATATTAAATGCTTCCTGACCAATGAATAAATTTTGGTTTTATCTTTTCTGATACGTTTTGCATGAGGATAAACTAGAAATTGGTACTCAAATGTCCTAACAGTGTTGCCAACCTCTGGAGAACAAAAAATAGCGAATTATTTTTTGGAACTGCTTGGTAACGCTTTGCGAATTAAAATAGTCTTAATTAGTTAGACTTCTTATTAAGTGCCGACAAAACCTAATTTCAAGCTTATTTTCTTGAAAATAGGTTAGGTTTGAAGAAATTTATTCTCAGAAGAAAAAAAATGGGTAATATCCCTAAAACAACCTGTCATAACCGTCAAAATTAAAAAGTTCGTCTTTTGAAATCATTAAACATTCTTCTTTTTTAAAGCGATGATTTCACTGAATTATTTAAAAACACTAACAACAAGATGTATACATATAGATATTTAGACAAACATCAGCTAATGATAGGTATAATACATAACCACCAGACACGATGATAAGGGAAGAGTGACAAAAGTGATTAAGGATCAATTTTATTCCAACTTATCATAGGAGTAAAAAACATAAAAAAACACCAAAAAACCGGCAGATGTTGTTCGCGTAATTTGCGTAATAAAACGTCGTGATGGCGTATTTTTGGCGGGAACGGGCGTCGGCGTCCATCGATCGTGCCACATTTGTATTCGCACCGTGATCCTCTCAAAATCAAGGAGTATGTGATTCGATTTCTATACAGACAAGTATTTATATAGAGCTGGCAAACAGTCAGGTTACCCTCTTTTCATATTACTAGCGGCCGTCCGCGACTTTGTCCGCGTGGTTCCCCCTACCATACACATAGCGTAATTTCATATAACCTTCACATTTCCTCAGGAAATCGACTATACAACACAAAAATATTTTTTCAATTCAAACCAATAGTTCCCGAGATTAGCGCGTTCAAACGAACATAGAAACTATTCAGTCTCGTATTATTATACAGATTTAAAAATGAAACCAACTGAAGGCCTGTCACTAGATGTTTTATTTTGACTTCCAGTTTAATTCGACTTGATTCGAAAACTGTAAATTTCCACAATGTGAACCAAAGACAGGTGACCATTACGGTAAGTGTTGAAAACGAATTTCCTTTTGCAACAGGCATTAATCATATTAATTTAAAGGTAAGCGTTCCTATTTAAAACGCTTATTTGCTATCATTCTTGGTCGTGCAGATACGGCAATATTTGTTATTGTGATTAGTTTTATTTGCTTCCCGGCAGTAGATTTCACCATTTTACGCAGTTTTAACAGCTCGCTAAAACTTCTATGAAGCACGTTTGTAACACCTCTATACAGTTATTAAGTTCACTCAATCGGAAACATCAATTGAGTGTCTCATCGCGGGCTACATACTAACGCGTCGCGAGAGGAGAGGATGCTATCTAATTTAAGGGTTAAACTGCAACTGAGACCAGAAACAGCCTTTTACCTACATGAATAATTAATAATTATGTAAGACCAAAAAAATGTTTTTCAGATAATTAATTTCTATATAATCAATTTTACAATAAACCACATTTCTGTGTAGTAGGTATTAGAAATATCCCACTGATATTATGAATGCGAAAGTTTGTATGTGTGGATATGCCGTGTTGTTCTCTCACGTGAAAGCCAATGAATGGATTCTAATGAAACTTCACAATTATGTTGCTCATACATCAAAAAAGACATATTTTTTTATACTTTAGTCCACTCGGACGAAGTCGCGGGCGGCCGCTAGTATGATATAAGAGGTTACTGCAGCTTACGGACACTTGCAAAGGGCAACACTCGCTCTGAATCAAATGGTGGCTAATGAAGCACTTAGCCGTTGGTATTGAATCAAACAGTTTTAAGAAACAAACAACGTCATTATAACGGTAGCTAACGGAATGAGTAGAAAAATCACGTCCAAGCTGGTAGTATGTTCGGGATTACGGTGGACAGTGGCCACCCCTCTGCAATCACCCTTTATGTCTGGCATAGTTATCAAAGCCATCAGCGGCTCCCCCTCACGGGTTCTCGCCTCGGCGTGGCGAGGGGCCCTAGTACCGGTGGTAGGGGCACCACCGGGAAGCGAAGAGAACCCAGGCGTGGCAGCGTGGTGGACTGGACACCCACCCGCTGCGGCCCGCAAGGGCGACGTGGGGCTGCGGGGCCAGTGGGGCCTGCAGGCGCCTTTGAGGCGCGTGGTTGGGGCCGCGACGCACAACCGGTTGGTGGGGGCCAGTGATCCGAGGCTGATCCCCCCTGTGCGTCGCGGCCCGGCGGGGCCGTACCGCCGGTTACGGCAGTGGAGCCGTCCTTTGGGTGGCTCGTGGTTGCGGGGCCAGTAGGGTCGCTGCGGCCCGTAAGGGCGACGTGGGGATGCGGGGCCAGTGGCGCCTGCAGGCGCCTTGAGGCGCGTGGTTGGGGCCGCGGCGCACAACCGGTTGGTGGGGGCCAGTGATCCGAGGCTGATCCCACCTATGCGTCGCGGCCCGGCGGGGCCGTACCGAAGGTTTCGGCAGCGGAGGCGCCCTTTGGGTGGCTCGTGGTTGCGGGCCCAGTAGGGTCTGCGTACGATGGCCGGCTGGCGCGCGGTGCGGGGGTGCCGTCGCCGGCATTGCACGGGCTTCACCACTGCCTGGTAGGGACGGCTTGACATCCTCGGCTGTCCCTTCTGGCCTGCCCTCACGAAGGGGGGGTCGCTTCCGGCCTGCCGTCCAGGCGGGCTCCGTCCGGGGAACGCGTAACAGGCCTCGCGCTACTCACCGTGTTCCCCCACTACGGACGATAAGAGGGAGTAGTAGGGGTTTTAGTGGGTAGGGACTTAAAAAAAAAAAAAAAAAAGCCATCAGCGGCTAAACATGACGTGTATTAACTAACCCCCTTATTCATAAAAACCTAAACAGCTCTTATAGAACACGATAACTTTTGTATCGCTTTGTCACTGTCATTCTTGTTGCTGCCGCCATTTGCGAGTAAGTGACAGAACACGTCAATAGCTTAAACAATGCGTTAGCGTTGCGTTCGTTTTTATGAATAAGGGGGTTAGAGTATAAAACATCAGCGCACGTTCTTAATAAAAAGTTTATTTGGAACACATAAAAAACAAACAGGTACACGACAACAATAGTAACAAAAAGATAGCAAGTCAAACTTACTGCTAATGACTAATAGGTTGGTAAGTAATTCACTGCTACTTTTTCGTTATTTTCTATTCCCTGTGCAAATAAATAATGTATTTCCAAAAATAAAAACAAGTAAGTATGGTTATCCGTTGTCTTGTATCTCATTAGAAAATCGTACAAGCTGTGTACGTTGGAGCTAGATAGTTCTGTGTTGAATAATGTCCAGCAATATATCATTAACTTAAAGCATTAATGTAACATAACATATTAGCATTAACTACTATCAATAATAGAAAATATTGTAAAGCTGCCTGGTTATCATTTTTTACCATAACATAAAGAAAAGGAAATCGATTTTGTCCAAATCACCGCAGGCTGTATAAAAGCAATGTGCATATTCGGATCTGTCATAACTTGAACAGGGAGTCCCTAACCTCTCAGATTGGTGACTCGGCACGTTTTTATTTTTGCTCGGCATAAATTTATGTTTTACCACCGGGATATGGGTTCGGATCTTGCTGGCTAGGGCAAATTGATATTCCCATCGAAGTTTTAGGGATACCTTCCAGATAAACCTCTATTTGAACGGTGAACATCCTCTTGCTACATCATTATTAATATTTGAAATTCTAAGAATATTTTAGCACGTGAAGATGGAAAATCGTGATCACATAAAAAAAGGTTTGAAAAATAAATTAAAAGCCGAGTACGTTTCTGCGTAATGTAAAAACACTAAAACGAGAAAGTCCTCATATCCGATTGCACTTAACTTAAGAAAAATATTAACAGTAGGGTTTTTAATTAGGTACCTTTTTTATTTCGACCTTTTTGTCAATCAGAATCAAATGTTTATTTTTATTTTGATATACCTAGTTTCACTTTCGCAGTGACGAATCTAACGACACTTCTCAAAGCTCGCAAGCTTAATTCAGCCGTTCAGGCTGCAGTGCGTGTCAAACACTATTATGTACATACACACAAGCACTCGAAAAAAAAACTGTGCTCCTTTAATTATAGCATTAGACAGAAGTAAAAAAGGTAAATTTACAATTAATATCATAACTTTTAAGATCTATGTCAAACTTATTAAAATCTACGGCTTGAGACAGTTGTCTCAAGCCGGTCACACTTAATTGTTCTCATTTAAAGTAAATAACTTCAGAATTTATGAGGCTTTTACCAAATTAAAATATGCTGTCTTACGTGAAAGTATATTGTCGATCTTAAAAACCTAAAAGATGCAGGGGGTGTGTATCCAATCGTACTTTTACTGTCATTATAACTCTACCTAATCTAAATGTTACTTAGTGCCTTTAGGGTATACAAATTTGTCTGCCGGCAAAAGTCAGTGCGGGCCCTAGGTAGTGTTTATCACCCCTGCTTTTGTGAGCCTCTTTTTTCTAAATGTTGTATAATAAATGGAGAATAGTGTCGTTTAAAAGTCACCTCAAGCCGAGACAAGCCAACAAACACTTAAAGGTATTACCAAGAGCCGCCGCACCTCCGGTTTCCAATTTTCCGACACATTAGCCGCTGGAACCGGCGAGCGCTGTTCGTGATTGATTCCCGATCCGCGACTGGAATCCTGGTGATTGATACCGCGTAAGAAAACAAAACTCTTTTCTGGAGTTAACGTTTTGTGGTCCGGTGTAACTGATTTCAAAGGTTTGCAAAAGACATCACGTACAGTTAATGATAATCTCGTTATTGTGCAGTAAAACTTAGAAAATCATACGAAAAACAAAGAAACGCTGGTTCTTAATTCAAAAGAAACAGATCTAATCAGAAAATATGAAATCAGTAAAAGCCCTAAAGTGTTCGAAGTAGCCCGGCGGGCAAGCACCTGAGCAGGTTGAAGTGCCAGTGAGTGGGGCCTTTCTATTCGCTTCATAGTCGAAACATTCACCTACACCTATTTGCAGCGAGTATCAGTAGTAGCAGCAGGGACTTGTAGCTGGCTGTTTCAGGTTCGATTGACATCTCCCAGTAACGCCATAAGCCAAGCCTCGCCCCCCTGGGCACCCTTAGGCACGTTACTTAAATATTAGGTGTTGTGAGCCTTCCGCTCACCACATTGCCTGGCAAAGCTGTTAAAATACACCTTGGACTAACAGCTAGCTAATTTAAAAAAAACTGGCTGTGATAATTTATAATGTTTTTTTGCTATTTCGAGACGTGTCACCATAAACAAATTTTCTTCAGCCTCTTCGCTTTCCTCTACGTTTTTCAAAACATTTATTTGCTCACACACATTATTTACAGCACTGCTGTGCGTGGAAAAACAGAGCAGAATTCCTCGGAATCTTTAATAGTCCTCTCGTCTGCGTCATTGGTGCGTAAAATTGTTATTTACGACGCGACGCGACAATGCACCGGTTATCTGCTGACTTGTTCAGTAATTAATGGATTTAATCGCGGCAAATGGTTTGTGTGATTACGATTACCACTGTGTGTGATGCCATTGTGGGTTTCAGCATATGTTCACCTAGAGAAGATCTATTGCGAAGTGTGGGGAAATAACACATACCCAGTCAGTAAGTTTCAATGGCTGTGCTGTAGGCATGGGACATTGGTACGTAGCGTGGAAAATTGATCCTCATCAGGCCAAAAAAGGAAACTGGAATGAAGACCGGCTTCTGGTAAATGCCAACAGTATCGTAGGATGCCGATCAATGTCTTTACAAATGACTTTTTCTTATACTTACATAATAAATTGACTAGTAGCAAGAAACCGTAAGGTACAGTTGATGATGAGCAGAAGCAAACCTTACGGATTGCTGACCGGGTCTAAGGGTTTCTTGTATATTCAGCCAGACGAAAAATAAAGAACTCAAGGTATTTCGACATATGACACAAAGCCTACGCGTTCAGCTGTGGCTACTAATATTACCAGCACAGACGCAGCACTTTCTGGTCAATGTGCAGCTGTGGCAGAATGCCTGTACATTGACTTGCGAGGCACAGAGTTTTGGTTAATTTAGCTACTATGTAAGTACCTTGATTGTAAAAAATGTGTACTACGTCATGGGTGGATTTCGGAGCCTGTATCGGTGTGCATTCTCAACGAATAAAGAAGATTTTCTACTGAACGTGCCTCCAATGTGTTTACGTTTACATTCAAGGCAGATAGATGGTTAAACAAAAATCAAAATAAAAAGGCATTCAGTCATTCGGTCATCAGCTAGACAGGAAATTAAAAGCCCGCATCGATTCCATCGACATACTCGTAAGTAATATGTTGACAGCATATCAACAAAAACGCATGTTCAGTGTTACCTAAATGTTCGAAGAGCGCTGCCCCATGCGTTAGGAGTCCTTTCTGAACCTTAAATATTAAGTAACGTTCCACAGAACGAAACACGGACGTCGGTATTACTAGGATAGGGCAATCGAACATTCAAGTTCGTGAAACTTCATACTACTAAACCCGAAATCCGGCACATTCTTGTAGGTACCTACTAACTGGTTGTCAGAACGATCTGCTTTTGTAATCCAGAAAAAAGAATAAGTATTGCAGTTGTTGTATATGTTGTTGTATGTAGTGTAAGTATCGTATTATGTATTTATAGTCCGTAGTATGTTTATTACATTGTATTAATAGAATGTTTTTTAGTCTACCGTTGTTTTTAATACATGTTTCACCGCACCCGAACCTGATTAATCTCTGCACGACCCAAAGGTTAGCTGGTAGAGAATGCCACATGGCATTAAGTTCGCCTTTTGTACCCTACTTGTGCAATAAAGTTTAAATAAATAAAAATAAGTATTGAAGTAACGTTAAGTAAGTAGCTTTAAACGCTTATTGCTGCTGAGGTCACTAATAATACTATTGTAAAGTTACCAACTTTTTTTCAAAAGATAAAAATAACAGATCTCTTTAAAAGGACAATTATTTGTTCAAACTTTTTAAAAATTCAAGAGCTGACTGTAAATTGCAAAACAAAGTTGGAGTTTGCTCTGTCCATTACGAGTTGGTTTATATTCAACAGGAGTACATTCAAATGAGTTATTGTGTTCTTTGTGAGGGACGCGCCCTCCGTGACATTCCACAGACCTCAAACGATAGACCGATAAAGTATAAAGGGATAGAAACAAAAAGGACATCGGTCTATTGTTATAATCAAATCAAAACCTACGAATAATCGTAGACATTTCTTCCAATTTATTGATTACAAAAGGCTCTTTTATATTATTTTTGTTACGAATAGAAACGAAACGCAAGTCGAATAGAAATAAATTATTTGGGCAGAAAGATAACGCCGTTCTGTCGTCAGCGATAAGCAGTTTCCACGTGAGCTTTATTATTATTGTCCTTATTATTTTCTCTTCTTTCAGTGGGTAAGATGACGACTCGACAAAATAGAAGAAATTCATGTTGATCTATCCTACTATTTACTAGTCGTATAGTCAAAAAAATAGCTGATGAGGATAAAGATGTGGAAAGCAATGTCTTTGGGTTGGTTGAGAAACCCAAATTGAAGCAGCTATCGACGCGCGATTTGCCAGAAGTTTTGATTGCGATTCATCTGTTTTAGGGTTGTTTTATGCCCTAAATCATGGTTAAGTGGGATGATGGCTAGCTCAGCTCACACGGCAACTTGTGCTACCTTCAGGAATTAGTATTTTTAAATTATTTCTTCATTTCCGTTGTCTAGTATCCCATAGCATAAGCACTTCGTTGCTTAGTTTGGGGCGAGATGTAGCTGTGTGGAATACTGACCAGTGATGTTAATTTATTTGGTACTGAAATAACATCCTATTTGAAAAAAGTTACTTACTGTTTTATTCAGAGTTTCGTGCCCGTGGAAACAATCGTTTGACTGCCTGTGATAGTCATAATGATGTAAACGTATTACAAATATAGGTAAAATAGTAATTCTACCCTAGTTGAAATGTTTTAGAAAACCCGGTTTTTAGTGTTTATGTAGTCAAAAAATGCAGGATGAAAGTTTAAAAACCTTTTTATTTTATGTTTAATTAATGTTAAATAAGTGGTTAAAAACTTAAGTTTCTCTACTAATTATTGCAACCTTGGAACATTGTCAATGCTCGTGCCAGGTAAGTTGTCTCTGACAATAATTTAATGCATCCATCAAACTTCATTATCATGACCGACGGATATTACTGCGATATTGCGATTCCACGGTTCATGTATCGTAATCCCCGCTGATATCTCCAACCCGATGGACGAGTTAATACGCTTTCTATAATATCGGAGAATTTCATCAACCTTTTAAATTGATTGGAAAACCAACCAATATTTTATTTACCTAAACGAATGTTGAGCTTGTGAGCCTCAAATATGTGAAGTAAATAATTTTCGAATTGAGGATAGTAAACTACCTAAAAAAATTGGGACCTAAATCAAAAAGAACGAAAGATCGTTGTTTTTTCTCTGTGAAATCGAAGAAACATTAATCTACAGTATCGTGTCCCAAAATTGGATGTTGCATAATGCAACTTGCATTAGGAAATTTATGGCTAATGGAATACAATAAAAATACCTTTTCAGAATGTTTGACACTATCTTCAATGGTATATTAGCAACATAAGGATACAAAGCTATTCGGCGTCATATGGAACTAAGCCGTTAATTTAACCTCTTCACACACTCGGTGTAATGCATCCTGAAAACACCAACAGACAAGTGACTCTCTGGCAGTGTTCAAAAACATGTAGATGACCAGAATGCCGAGTTTGCTTTACCTCCATCAAGTACATCGAGAAAGGTATGCGTTCACATCGACCTTTACAAAACCACTGGAAAATGGTTCTTGTGTCAGGAGTAATACTTCGGTGTCCATGTAAAAGTAAAGTTTGGGTGAACGCGTCTGTACACAGAAAAAAATGGTTACGTCTATCCGCCACCAGAGGCGCCACCAATAAGTGCCCTACGAATCCGCGTTGACTTTCTCGATTTGTTTGATATAGGAAACTTGCACTAGGTATTCTAACCGAACTGTTAGTACAGCTATCTATACGCAAGCATGCAGTCTATTTGTCAATCCGCCGACCCGCAGTTAAGGTGGCAGTAAAACTTTTAACGTGTCCTCTCGAGACGGTCACACGTCGGTGCCCGGCGCGCGTAAAACGAAACGACTTAGGAAGGAAATGACGTAACCGACATTATAGTCTTGTCTGTCGACGACACGAAATGCAACGCGATAAAAATTTGTCAAGGGACTGTTAATTTTACGTAATCAATTTTCACTACTTTCATTCAGAATCTCTGCACCTATGGCTGGATAGCCAGTGACGGACTAGTCGAAAGTGGTATAGAATCAAAAAAAAAGGAAGAAAGCGTTTTATAGTAACCGCTGATGCAAAAAAAAACTAATAATGAAGTTCGTGTTATTTATATAAATTGTACTTAAATTTATATACAGTTTTACTCACTCTAATGGTTTTGCCACAAGGATTCCTCACCGTTAATATTAGAATCCACGATTTTCTTTGCGCCAACGGAAATAAAAAATACCTCCTTTATAATATAGGAAATAAACTTCGAAAACTAGTCGTTTACTCACTATAGTAATATGGAGGTCTGCAACCTTCGCGATAACTCCCATAGAACTAAATAAATAGGAAAGAAAAACCAGCCATAAAATTTTCATTCGGGACTTAAGACGTTTCCCATTTAAGAGTCAGTCACGAAAGGTCACGCAGGCGGGTAGCAGTAAAACTAGCTTCGATGTCCGGAGAGGAATAAGGAGTTTCCCAGATATATGCTTAAGATTTGAATAAATAAATAGAGAGTTACGCGAGATTTGTGTTCGGACGATGTGGAATTGATGGTTTGGGTTCTGCGCCTTAACGGACTGCGGTGCCGAAGAAGTAGAAGTTATTAGCTTGAAAAGTTATTTATTCTGAAACTGCAATAATATGAATTCAAAATTCAAACGCATTATTTCGAAGTGATTCAGTTGGTATTGCTTTCTATTTAACTCACTCGTATGTGACTCAGTTGGAAGTGTTACTGGCAACGCGTTTAAGAAAATACAAATAAGACGTAGTTTTATATTTAAAAAATTGGCAAGTTCCTGCAAAGTCACCCTGTATCTGTAATCTATTCTTTGTCACCCGTACTGTTTGTAGGTAAGGTGCATCTATATTTATTTACCAATCTATTTATTATTTTTATATAATAACCCTGTGCAACAACGAAATAAATTGAAATGGTCACTTTAACACATTCGCCCGTAACTTTGAAATGCCAGACGATCGTTATTACATTACTGTAAGTTTCTTTCAGCTTCAGCATTCTGTATTTCTTTCATGCTTAATAAATAAAATAGAAATGAAGTGTCCTGGTCATCCTTAGCGACTTTCAAAGCTCAATATCAGAAAAAGTGAAACACGTATCTAATTGAAAAAAGGTTGTTGATGTAGACTTATGTACTTACCCTATCGCTTATACCCGTACGGTCCCCGATCGCTTACATACCGACGGTCCCCGATCGCTTACATACCGACGGTCCCCGATTACTTGATTACGCTCGCATCGCTTCAGAGCGGCAGAAATCCGATCTGGGCCTTATCTAAAACATCTAAACTAGATCACGCGGCCGCTCATAAATCAATCAGCCGTAGGGAGCACGAAATATCTCGACATGAGAGTTGTGGAGAACTGTTACTTAATAACTGTGACTTTTTCACATTATAAAATATTTTTTATCTTATCTAGAGCCACATAAGGGCTCCTTTATAGGTTTCTAGAGCGACCCGGTTGAAGGTGGCCTGCGTCCTTTGCATTTTTAGGCATGTAATATAGGATCAAGGCCTAAATGCTACTCTCTTTGATAAATTTGTAGGTCATTAATTTTTTTTATTGAGTAACGTAATAAATAACCAGTAAAAAGTCTCGCTAAACGTGGCCCGTCAGGCAAATGATCAGAAAAAATTTAAAAAATATCAAGTGACAAAATACCTGTTACATAAAAGAGCCACAGTAATAACGGTCACAACCCTAGGGGTTACAACAAAAAATAACCCAGCGTTGTGGAGGCGAAAAATTGCGGCCGAAGATGCCCGCGGCGGAGCCTGACTGGCCAGGCTGATGAGAGGTTTTTTGCTACCAACTGATGTGCGTTGCTACGTATTAGGGAGCAGGTGCTAGGGTTACAAGCGAATTTTACCCCTAGAGAAACATCTGACCGTGTCAGATAGAGAGGTTCAGTGGCAATAGTGGTTTTATTTATTTTATTACCAAAGTTGTTCGGCTTACAGTTTAGAACCAAAACCTTGTCTTGAATAGTTGGCCAAGAATATTCTCAGACAATTTGCGATCATTATTAAAAGAAAAACCCTCGTCTAATCATTAGTGAAGCATATTTTCAGCTGCCAGTTTAGGTGAGTGTGTGACTAGCACGTGCCATTGGCGCTGTCACACGGGGTAAAATGGCGTAGTTTGTAGCACCTAGTGTGTTTGTGTGAGTTTAGCAGCAGGTCGTGTACAGCAAACAAAATTGTAGCACCTTGCATGCTTCTCATTTTTAGTATGATGTTCCGGCCGTCTTTTTTTTACGTCCGTGCTGCACAGATGGTAGTCAATGGCCAGTAACTTCACATCTCACACGTGATAGAATGTAACGTGTCATATTCAGATATTAATGAATGAAGTAATGATGGTGCAGATAATACCTAACACCTCTTAGATGTACGCTCGATGAAGATGGAAGCAATGTGCTTCTAGCATACGTATTTGGCACGTCAACATTAAAACGATTACGCAAGCCAGCCAAAATACACGCAGTACCTAAGTAGTGCAGCTTTGTTGGTCGAGGGCTTGTCGATTTGTGGTTAAGGATCAATTTAGGAAATCTGGCAAGTTTTATAGTACCATGACCTTTTCCTTTCTGTAGCATGAAGAGGGACCAACCACCAGAATGTTTAAAATATTTTCTGCTTAAATTCGCGCCATTTTTATTCTCAAGTGTCGCGCCACAGCTCTATAAACAGGGTTTACTGCTTCAACGACCATGTCTCAAAAATACTCACGCAACTAAATCACTGCTAAAGGAACACTCCTACAACGATTCGACTTCGATCTACCGGTACAGTCACCAACAGATATATTGAAGCAAACGAGGTGACCAAATACTTCTGGGTGCCACGTTAGGGCTTGTCGAGAAATCCGTATTTTTCATACAATATTTCAAATCTGACATAAGCGGCCATGTTAGCAACAGTAGAGAAAATAGAGAAGGCGGCAAGGCCACCTGTGATTGGCTATTTGCTCCCTCGGATTTATTCGCGGCGTGCATGTTAGCCCTGCTGATCAGTTCTACAGTCAATAAGTTCAATACACCCACCATCAATATATCTAAATATTAATTACTTCGTTATCATCTGAATATGACCCGACACATTCCTATCTGTCACGAGTGTATAGAAGTTTCCTATGCCTGCCTACTTTGTACGTACCTACTTTTCTTTCCTTGTATCTCTACCAGCAGGTTGTCTGGAAGAGATCGCCTCTAGCGAGAAGGCTGCCTAAATTGTACATCCTTAATATCTCTCTATTAGTGACTTGTGACTAGCATTCTGTTCATATGTTAATGAAATAATGAAGGTTTAGATATTAATAGTAACTTGGGTGACCGTAGCGCAGTTGTGACAACGATCGCTGTTATAAAACAACACACGCTGGGTAGAAAAGAAATGGGTGACTATTCCGCCCGAAATTCCTCGATGTCAGTCGTTAAGAATAATCAGACGCCTTTGGGCGGCTTGATAAGTAACATTCTGACATTAAGGTTTCTTACTGACCTTACACCCCTCCAACAATCCGCACTGAGCCCGCGTGTTGGAATATGGCTTGCACTACCTCATAGCTGAGGTGAAGCCTGTAGTAGGACGTAAATAGGCCGTTTATGTTATGGGTGTTTAAAACTTATTGGCTGAAGTCTGATCAGAAGTATTTGGTCACTGTGTCTGCTTCAATATATTTGATAGCGACTGTACAAGTCGGCATGCGTATTCAGTCCTGCGAAAGTTGACTGATAAAGAAACAATTTGTATTCAATAAGGCCCGCAGGCCCGCGGGAGTAAGTGCCGGGCCGGAATATCGCAAGCTACGAATCTTACGTACACCAAGATATAGATAGATCTCTGACTGGATAGTTTAGGAAAACTATGTCTTTAGGAAAACGCGAGATCAGACTGAAATAACGGCATGCTTATCGGAAGACTATAGGTTGGCTACTGAATTACTATTGTTTCTATTTTGCTGATACTTTGGCAATGTAATTAAGTATCCATGGACATAAAATTACAAAGCGCTACCTAGGCTCAAATCAAGCAAAACTTGTATTGTGGGAACTAGACCACGAATAAACATGCGTAAACACTCTTCTTTTGTGAATTACATACATAGTACACACAAGAAACACCCAGACAAATACAATCAGGCAAGTAGCACCAGAATGTTTATACGGCGAGAGTGTTGAACCATTCTTGCCATCTTGACGGTCACTACTTATAGTCCGTTGACGTTAAGAATGCAATGATTTCACTCTTGTCACCAATCAAATCGTTCCTAATTAGAAAGCCAAGTTTACAGTGCCCAGTTTGAACGCATTCTTTCAAACGCCACGGTTTTGTGCCTGAGTTCTTCTTCGTGTAACGGAATAAAATAAAAAAATTACTGCACCCTCGACGCAAACATACTATGGTAGCCAAGTTTTTAACCATAAAGACTTCAGCACACAGAGTACGTGTGTGGCACCTGAATGGGCTATGACCAGGCAGCAGCGCGTGAGCGTGAGTCACATCAACCTTTAGATGGAGCAGTTGTATAAGTTTATACCGCTGACGTAATAACCATTTTGTCGAACCGAACGACGCCCTCTGCTGGGCATAGGCCTCCGCCAAGGATATCCACAACGATCGGTCCTGCGCTGTCCGCATCTAGCGGATTCCCGCGACCTTGACCAGATCGTAGGTCTACCTTGTGGAGGGCCTTCCCACGGAACGTCATCCGGTACGCGGTCGCCATTCGAGAACCTTTTCTGCCCTAACGGCCATCGGTTCTCCGCGATACGTGTAACGCCCACTGCCACTTCAACGATGCAATCCTACGAGCGATGTCGGTTGCCTTAGCTATCCTGCAGATCTCATCATTTCTGATTCGATCAAGCAGGGAAATACCGAACATCACTCTCTCCTCTCCTTACCTACTTGTGAAGAAGAACATGAACACAGCGCGACCCGCACCGCTCATGACCCGTTCAGGTGCCGCTCACACACTCTAGGTGCTAAAGCCTTTACACCAAGTCGTCGAAAAAAAAGAGGCTTTTGATCAGAAGTAGACATCTTTCGTGTGACTTCGAAAATTATGATGAAGGCTGTCTCTTCTAGAGGATTGATACATCCTCGCTGAGTCCACGGTAGAGTGCGCCAGCTTTGTTGGCTGGCAATGGAAACGACCCAGGTTATGAAAAAGGGGGAAGTGCGTGCAGGAAAGGTAATTTGGCACGTGTTGCGCGTCTCACTTACACTCATAATTGTTTCAGTCGCAAGGTGTGCTGTAAATGACTGAAGAAATGTTGGGTGAAATGTAACTAGAACTTTTCTTGCGTTACTTAGGTGAAGGTAGCCCGTAAGAGATCGTTATGACAAGCGTGAAAGCTGCTTATATTATGTAGATACCCATTTTACGCATTCCTCTTTGTAAGGAATTCTATTCTTTCGTTAAGAATTCTCGTTTGGCAATAAAAAAACGGAAATAAATTTTGAAATAAAAAATAGAATCTAGTGAACTGCATAATCTTTACTAAAAAGTGTCTGTCTTTAATTATACTAATAACTCGGCACTATTGAAATAAGTTTTATGACTTGACTCGACGTTTGGGTTAAAAAAAGACAAGAGTTAAAAAAGTAGGTACCTAATTATTTGGCGAGTCAATCTTAGTCAATGGATTAGTAAATCCTAATCCCGAATTCAAATTGCAATCGAAGTTGAACATGCCTTCAAAGTTATGACGTCACTTTCAGTTCCATAGACACTACGTGACGGCATGAATTAGTGCAGTCAATGGTTAGTATCGTTATCTGCTTTTTGGATCGAAGAGAGCAGAATAGAGTAATAACAGAACGTAGAGATTCGAAGACGAATAAGGAGCCACTTTTATAAAACACAGAATTCAGAAACATGTACAAATAGTTAACCGAAGATAATGTGAATACCCTTAAACGGTGCAACTTGTGCCCGCATCGTACGTGTGCAACGCTCCTAATGCACCAGACTTGAGTTCAGAAGACATTATTCATTTTATTCAACGAGCTCGGTGCCACCGTGATTCATGTTGGCAGTTAGAATGTGCTTGTTTGTGACATTAGGGAAACATCCAGCGCGGTGCAGCTTTTACTGGTTGGAATAATGCTATAAGATCTTCGACAAAAAGGCACATTCGCCACGCGCGTGCAAAAAGTGGTCCGAAAACCAGGTCCAATGGACCTTCTTTTAAGCCAATGTAATAGCGACCTGTTTACGTGCACGTCATTCAAACGTCATTGTCATAATCCAGTTTCGTAACTTTACTTCTTCTTTTTGTTTTAAGCAAGTTTATGATATTGAATAGACCAAAAAGTCCAATTTAAACGCAGCTTCTTGCATATCTAAGCTTTGACATAACATACATAAAAATAGCCGACTGTTATGAATCAAAACATATTTTATTGAAGTACAGAAAATAAAGATTGAAGAATGCTTAATATGTGCAGTTTCAAAAAGAGGGACTGCTGCTAGAAACATAACTGCTATCGATATTTTTTTAATGAAAACTTTGCCTGAAATATTTATAGTAGGTATACGATCCAACAGAACATTTACACTTGTTACTTACGTACTGTGGTAAGAACAGTAATTTAAAAAATTGATGTGTGCGTGGTCAAATATTCCTTAAGTATTTAAAAGCAATCTTATCAATACAGACCGAGTCAAAATAGTGTTTTATATTTTAGTGACGCTTCAACGACATAATATGGTACATTCACCATCATTAAATATTAAAACAAACAAGGTGACCAAATATTTCTGATCGGTTTTTGAAACCGACAAGTTCTATACACCAAAGATACCATGTTCAGCTATTAGAACATTCATCACTTTGACCAAAGTTTAGTGATGTATTTTCTGGGCAACTCCGTGCTTCGGAGAGCACGTGAAGCAGTTAGTCCCGGCTGACTTCGCGTCAGTCCTTAACTTCTGACATTATGGTTGCTCACTAGCCTTTCACCCCTCCAACAATCCGCACTAAGCCTGCTTGTTGGAGTGTGGTCGCGCCACTTTATATTTGAGGTGAGGCCTGTGCCCAGCAATGGGACGTTTGGGAGTTCTCTTTCAGAAAATTCACTAGAGATCAATACTACTTGACCACTCGTTTGAAAATGTTAACCAGTAGTTAACTTATTTGGTAGTAAAAGGAGACCAAAGAAATGGGTATAAACATTCAAATGACATAATCATAAATGCTTTTATTTAACAAAAAGATCAAAACAAAAATAATTTAATAACATTTTTGATTTTTTATCCACAATGCCAATGAATACAAACCATGATAAAGTCTATGTGACCACATTGTTTGCTATGCGCATTTAAAATCTCTAAGAAAATGAGGCAATTGAGGAGGCAGATAATCTAAATAATCCAAACTATTTGGTTCAAAATACAAGCTTTTTCTTTTAACTTCTGGCTCTTTGTTTGACTGGGGCACCTTTGAAGACTTTATACATAATCCAGATATTTCTAATATTTCATTAGAGACAGAATCATACCTATCTTTATGAAAAGGGCAGACTGCCTCAGTTACATAATAGAGACTCTCAGGCTTAGAACTACCCGGAGAGTTGGCACGACAATTACATTGCTTGATTACAATATGAGGTGACTTTTCGTCAAAGCGCGTTTCATTACAGTTTTCCGGATTCTGACCGCAATCACAACATTTGAAATTACACTTCATTTCACTATTCGAATTATTATCTTTCTGTGGACAAAACTTAAAACTATATTCAGGACTCTGTTTACGTAAAGACTCAAGGACGCCATGTTTCAGCAAGTCAGCACAAACACATTTGGCAGGATCACATGAACAATTATCAGGAAAAGCATTGCACGTTGTAGTTACTTCTTTGTTTACTGGATTGTCAACGGTATGTATATCAAGCGGACTAAAATGATCTACTTTTGCAGGTTGGTCAATGTTTTCGTTTTTCACAATACCTCTTATTACTTTTTCGTCTACCAAAACATAAATGTTTCCAGAAGGAGTTATTTTTAATGATCCATACTGGCCAGTTAATTCGTTGTCACTATTCAAAACTATAGTTATTTCGCCAGACTCAGTTCTTTTAATGGGAATAAGCCCTTGGGAATTACTAGACAAATAACTTTTTAAATTATTAATGAAGTTCTTCTTAGATTCTTTGTTCAAAACGACAGCATATTGCCCAGATGATGTTCTCTTAAGTAACGCAGAAGGTTGTGACAGTATATTTTTCTGATTCTGCAACTGTATCTTGACTTTTTCATATAAATTTGAATCACTGCTGGATTTAGTTCCTATTATTCTTGGTTTTTCTACTATTTGTTGCTTTACTTTGCTACAGGATACAGGCAGAGTATTCAGCAAATTTTCAAATATCTTTGAAAGACTTCTTGTGCGAGGAATATTTGATGATGTTGTGAGTTGTTTTCCACCTCTATGACGTACTATCCTTATGGTTCCAGATAAGGATCTAGCAAGAAACGCATTTGGTTCAGTGTTTTCAATATTTTCTGCGAAGCTGATCACATAATTACTTGATGTGGTTTTTGTCAACTCTATAGGACATTCGTAGTCAGAATCTAGGTGTTCTTTAATAGTTTGTCTATAACAGGTTTCATATTCTTTATCTGTGACTACAATATAATTTTCTGACGGCGTCGTTTTCAGAACGACTGGAAGATTACCAACATTATGCTGGCCTTCACTAAAACTTACTTTATAAATATTTTGTGAATTATGGGTAGGAAAGTTGTTTTTTTTTTTCACAGCCTTTGGCGTCGGATGCACTTTGGCAACTAGTATTTTACCAGACTCAGTTTCCCTCATAGTCGCATTACGTGTTTCACTTTGTGGGTCTAACAGCATTGATCCAGATGGCGTCATAGAAAGCAGCACTGGACATTCCTTACATTTGTCAAATACTCCCCCAGTCAAAGCGAGACTTGATATATCTGTAATAACGAAAGCTGAATTCCCAGAATCCGTCTTAGTAGCAATTGATTTTACAGTGATGTAAGACCCATTGGCTTCCTTTATTTTCATGACACCAGTGTCGAACTTGTTTACTAGAGTGGGCTGAACTTTTTCTGCAACTGTGAATTCTTTTTTGGTCTCAGATTCATCAGTGTATCTTTCTTCTGTCTGTTGAAATTGAACGTCATTATTTTCCTTATTTAGTTTCTTTGGTGTGATTGACACCGAAATAGATGATTTGTTATGTAATTCTAAATTATTTGTATCGACATCTGGCAGTAAAATATTTGCAATATTTTTATTTACTTCAAATACAAGAGCACCCGAAGAGGATCTACTTGCACTAAACTTGTGCGTGTTATTTGATGAATCCTGTGGACTGAAGTCTACAATCAAATGTCCTGAACTTGATATTTGAAAAGACACTGTGAGGTTAGGATTCTGCTGTATTTTTTGTTCAATTTTTTTAACAAAACTTTCGTCTAACTCCATGGCTAGTTGTCCGGATGGTGTATTGGTTAATTTAGTAAAGTGACCTATGTCCTTCTCTATGGAAACTTTGAAATGATCATCACAAATGCACTTTTTCAGATCCACTTTCAGGTCAGGATCTTTACTAAATGTCACATTTTTGTTTTCTAGGTAAGGTTTTCTAGGTTCTGTTGACTTGGAGACCACTTGCCTAGTATCTCTCAATTCAGTTTTATATTTTTTTACGCCTGAAACATTTAATTTACTGTCCGTAACTGGAGAAGATTTTTCTGCCAATACTCTTCTTATTACTTGTGTATCCCTTTTTTGCTTATATGCTCTTTTTGGATTCATCGTTTTCTTTCCTTCATCCCAAACTATAGAACACGTTTCCTGATTGCACTGATCAGCTTCTACATGCAAATGTTTTACGTCTGCAATAGAAATATATTCCGAAATGATAGAAAAAATTACTGAGTGGAAATACTGCATTTATGTGGAAGTACAAAACAACTGGATGCAGTAGTCTGGCAATCTAATTAAATATGTGTTATAATCATGTTGAATCTATTCTGCCTATTGCAATATCAAAACAAAAACAAAGACCTCTTGAGTCTTATCATTATATTTTTTATGTTATTGAGCATTATCAATGCTGTACCTTTATTGAAGATATAAATCCCAGTAGCTTGGTAGTAAGACCAGCCTCGGTATGCGGAAGACGTTAGTTAGATTTTTCTTTCAGGGATAAGCATGGTTATCATTATTATTTTTCAGGGCAACTTTAGTTCAAAATGTATCTAATTTAAGTTGACCACTGAAATGATTACTTCTCGTTTTCATATCCAAGTTTCATCCTCATGTCATTAAAAACATTCGATAAAAAAGAATGTGATTCCATACTACTCGTGTTATGTGGGCTCATCAACGGACTATCTCCAAATGAATTGCTCATAAAAAGGTAGCTCAATTTATCGAGCTCTTTTGCATTTTTCTTCCAATTATCGTGTACATAGTTGTAATTATTTTCTATTTTCGTAATAGGATCATTTAAATATTCACTATGTACTTCAGTTTCATTAATTGTAGAGTTGCTAGCACTTTTTGATCTTGTTAAAGAAGATATTTCTTTAAGCAACGATTCGACAGTAACCCATTCGACGTCTGGAGGTGTTGACTTATATTTAATATTTGATGTATCAGATATAACGATTTCTTTAATGAGTTCTTTTACCGTGTCACATACTGTTCTTCCAAACAAGCTTAGTCCTGAGTTTTGAATACCCATCTCCTTAGTAGAATCTTTGGTTCTACGAACACTGTCAGACAATTTTAAATTAGTAGTCAAACTTGATCTTGTGAATGATTTCTTTACGCGGCCACTATTAACAGATTTACCCGTAAACTTAAAACCTCCAATCTTAGGACATGTTAAGATAGCTAGTTTAACATTGTCTTTTACACCAATAACAAATTTCTTAGAGCATTGAAATTTGAAGTCAGGAAACAACTTGAAAAAGTCATCGTCGCTTTGAACACAAAAATCTTTACTTTTTCGACAAATGTACAAATGTTTCTTCTGTCTTAATTTTTCATAGTGACGCTTACGTTCTTCAGAAAGTATGTAAGATGAAGCACAGGCGCATATTGGGGTTGTTTTATTTGCCGATGTTCGTAACCTTGCCAAGTCTTTAATGGGGAAATTCGAGCAAACGCATTTATCTTTACTTGGTCCCATATTCGCATCAGCACTTTTAGTCTCATCCAGAGTTATTACCTAAGATGAAACATAATCTAGTTATAAATGTAGCTATTGCAGAAGACATGGTGGTTCCAGGGTGAAACAAGTGGAAAATAAAACCACCATGTTTTTGTTAGGTTTATTTGACATAAAAATATTGTTATTTTCACACTTAAAATAATCTCACACAATAATTTATAATTTTTTGGGAGTTTACAAATAAATGATTATAGTTTTAAAATTTTCGCCGGTTGATGTTGAAAGATTCATCGCTCAAAATTGCATAACTCACTTTCTCTATAGGCATCACGTCTGTGTATCTTCCGATGACTTCCTCAATAATTCTTTCACGTGGGTGACTTTTAAGCTCTAAAACGATGAAAATCTTATGTTGGTATGTTAAGTATAGAAACATGTTTTTGTACTCCCACATAAATAATTCAATAATAATCTACTTAGAACTAATAAAATTAATGTTAATTTCCATACCTTTACGACATGAACATGGCTGCGTCGTTGTTGGGCCACATTTACACGTGATCTGAAATTAAACAAGAGAGGTTTTACAATACTTTACACTTTAACGTAATGGACTTTTTAAATCATTTTTATATGGCCTGCAACTTCTTTTTTTAACGCAGCAACTACTTGGCATTTCCAGAATACTCTCGGTATTCTGGAAATGCCAAGTAGTTGCTGCGTTTCTATGTAAACATTAAAATACTGGTTTCGTGAGGTCTTAATGACCTTCCGAATAGATTACAATTTTTTTTAAAAGTCAAAACCTAAATCATTGTTTTCTATTTAAATTCAGATCATACCTGATCTTCGAGCTCTGGTATATTGGGTACGTAAGGGGCAGCCGAAACAAATCCTTTAGATTGGGTTACTGAGGACAATGAGTCCGGTCCCAGCACACATTGAGCGGCCCTCATATTCTTTGAAAATTGGCATTGTTTCTCGTCGCAAGGAGCCGGACGCCAAGCTGCCACTTCGGTGCCCACTGCACTAGGAACACCGTGCATAGCACAGTCCGCTCCGCAGGCAATTGAGTCTTTATGGGGGCAGACCATAACTTCACCCTGAAAACGTTGGTTTTTACTTGTCAAATATTTAGTTACTGATGAAATTCCAGACATCATAATCATTACAAAATATAAGATCTAATAGAGATATAATATTTCCATGGGTTTATTGTGTACTTGGTTTTACGTTGTTCAATGGAAGTCATTGAGTAGCTTTAAGTAAACCAGAACCAATCCCTTACACAACAACACAACACGACTCTGTGTATGAGCAGCAACTTGGCCCTAACTTTTTAATAATAATTCTTTTTCTGATAATACGAAGATGCCACCACAAGTAACATGTCATTTCAAAATTAAAATACAGAACACTACACAAAGCGACTAACAAGTAGAACAAAAGGTTTTTAAGTGTAAAGCAACCTTGCTGCAGCGTCAAAAAAATTGTAGTTTTCGCTCACGCCGTGCCTACATACCTATTACAGGAGCTACATATTGAAGGAAAACGACTTGGTACTCAAATGACTTTCGCTGCAATGAAGGGAATTCAAAAGAGTATGAATAACATTTAGAAACGTACCACATCTTCCTTATCTTGTGTTGGTGGGCAAGGTTCAGGTTCATTAGGAGGTGGAGGGGCTTTCTTAGTACAAATGCAAGACTTGGGTCCTTTAGGGCAATTGCATTCACTAGTACCACCCCAACGACGACATGGATCCTAATAATCAACACATATACAACACAAGGTCAAAATATTTAGTAGAAAATGCAATTATTATAATTATTAATTACTACTGATTCCGGAAAAAATATCCACAGACCTTCTTAGCAGCAGTTCCTTTATCAACCTTAGGAGCTTTGACTGTTTTAACTTGTTTCAGACAGAGCATTAGCTGTTGGTATGTATCGGCATCCATCTAGAAAAACGTATTAATGAAATAAAATTTAAAAGTCCAATATAAATTTTAAAACATTGAATTTTATTCGTTTTTAAAAAAGACCAACTGTTTACCTCACATCTTGTTTTTACTGCTCCTCCAATAATAGTCAAATTCAAATTCTTTTTAACAGTAGTCAGAACAAAATCTTGTAACATTTTCCTTGTCTCATCGTTTAGTTTTCCATTCCTACTCTTTTTTAGACAGTTTAGCACTGCGTCGGCCACTGCCTTCCCTGGACAACTCTTGGCTTGTCTTTCAAGCACTGTGTACATGTTATCAAAAACATTGTCCAGAAACTTCTCCTTGGTGCTCATACACACACAATTTTGTGTATCGTCGGAAATACAGTGATCGTTTTCATACAAACAATCTCTTTCTTCGGCACATCTTGGACAATCTGTGCAGAATTTACGAGCGTCTACTGTGTCAGTGCATTCGTGGCACCGAATGCACCTTACTTTAAATCCAGCAATTTCACTGTCAACTTTTGCTATTTCATCGAGAATAGTCTGTTGCTTGGTTTGACATTTTACTTTACATTGATCACACGTTTGTTTGAGTATTTCTATCTCTTCCAGGACTGCTTCTTTCTAAAAAATTATGAATATATTCTTTATTGCACACCAGAACAAAAAATACATCAGTTAAGTAAGAGTTAAAGATTAATAGGTTGAATCTACAATTTGGGTGGCTTTATCGCTAAAACTAGATCTCTTCTAAACAGCCAAGATTATAAAATTACATGATTCCCTTTTCTTAAGTTTCTAGAATGTCAAGTATGTCAAAATGACTGACTTCTGCTCGAAGGTCCTCGTTTTCCAATTTCTTCTGGAGTAGCACCCTGCAGATCTTTTGCAGGTCGTCTCTTGCTTCCTTTACGTATCCGGCTCCTTCTGCTTCCTTGCTATGTTTGCGTTCAGTTTCCTCTTGAATTTTTGCTTTTAACTTCGTCATTTCAGCGGACATACTAGCCACTTTTGCCTGCAACGTTCAATTGATTATTATAATGTTCACCAAAAAGTATCTCTACCTCTCAGTTTTTAATTATTTGATAAATTACATATTCTGATACTAAGGCTGCGTTTCCACGAGAGATGCGTTGCGAGGAATGTGTTTGTAAGAACCTATAGAATCGCTTCATTGAGCGAAGCTAGATAAATGGAGGGATAGTATTGATTCTTAAAAACAAATTCCTCGCAACGTATCTCTGGAGGAAACGCAGCCTTACACTGTGAAACTAATCTTAAAAGTAACTCGTTATTATTTAGACCTATTTTACCATACATTATGCAAATGTCTTTCTAAAAGAAACTAAACTTACGGCTGAAGCACTTTTCTTGCTATTGAATGATTTTTTTACAGCTTCATTGTCTTTTTTATTGCTTTCCATCCTCTTTTTCAAGTTTTCAATTTCCATTTTCATACATTTAACATCGTTTTTCTTCTCATTAATTTTCTCAGTAATTTCGTAAAAGCACTTATTCACGTTGTCGCATTGAAACTCCAAATCTTTCTTGTTTTTCCGCCATTTGTTATTACTAGTTTCTACTTCCTTTAACTGCAAGAATTTTAATTATGTTTAACACGTATGAGTTTAAAAAAAAACTAATCTCACAATGAAATACATTGGCGACCACACGGCAATGAGACTGTCTGCATGAGTAGACAGAATAATACATTCATTATTGTTTTTCTTTACGTGCTTATGAACAAAGATAAGCTCGACGTAGACCTTTCACCTGAATGCACCAGAATCAGGATTTCAATCTAATGTGATTGATGTTATGTATAAGCAAATCGCATTAGGTTAATTTCATTAGCTTAAGAGTCAATTATTGTAGATCGGAGTGCATAGTGCAAATTTGCTCCAAACGTGGCGAGGAAGTTATAGCGGCTTTGTATGGCATTCTCTGATGGCACTTGCCACCAGAGACCGGCTTATTGGAAGGGTTGGGTTTTTTTTTAACGAGGGAATGCGTTCATGTTCTTCCCGCCCGTCGGAGGAACGTAGGTGGCGTGTGAGACTCGTCTGGCGTAATCGAAAGACACTATTCACTTAATTCACCGGTGACCGTCTTTTGTGCTCTTCTCAGAGCTCCCCGTGATCTCTTATAAGGAACTCTGCCGGCGGACCCCTGGTGATCTATGCCAGCAAATCTGGCCCAGACTCAAGAAGATTTACACATTCACTCCATCCACACCCACCAGTGTGTACGGACTACGGCGGTATGAGGTCACTCCCACACCTTCGCACTTCCTTTGAGCCACTTGGAATAGAGGCACACAGCCCCCCATCTCCCTTACGTCTACCCAGACATAAGTTTAATTTAAGGAAATCTGCGTTTGTGTTCGCGGTGAGGGGCAGTCGCGGGCATCGGCGAGCAGATGCAGTCTTAACAGATCGGGGAGAAAAAGACCCCCGGCCCCGTCGTCTGCACGGCGCTTTTTTTGTCAGATGTTATCGAGCCGCCCTAAGGCTTCCGACTAGGCTTAACGACGGGCATCTAGAGACGCCAACCACGTCAATACTAACGCCGATAACGTTCAATCACAATAATTACCTGCTTCAAGAGAAGATTCTGCCGCTCCTGAGATTCAGCCACTTTCTTCTTGTAAGCCTCTTCCATGCAAGACCACATGCAGTCTGCCTGCTTCAGCATCTGAATGCCTTCCTTCTCTCTATGCTCTAGATGCTGGATCTGATCTTGAAGCTGCTTTTCAGCTAAGAGGAGCTCGCCTATTCGGACGTTGCATTTCTTGTCGAAGGATACGGCCTTTACGAAAAACAGCAATAAGCACGTTCCATTATTTACCATTTTAATGAATACTATCGACGACCGTATGTTATTATACATATTAACCATCCTCTCCAATCACTATCTCTACATATAAAAATGGATTGCTGTTCGTTAGTCTCGCTAAAACTCGGGAATGGCTGGACCGATTTGGCAAATTTTGGTTTTGTAATATTTGAAATGGTTGAGGGAAGGTATAAAAGGTGAGTAATCATGAGAAAATACTGGGAATATAGTAAAAATCTCAATTTTAGTTTCCTCTTAGTAAATGTTACTACCTGTCACGTGACACTAAATGTTTGACAACAGAACGAAGTCTGTTGGGACAGCTAGTCTATTAAATAAAACCACATCGAAATTGGTTGCGTAGTTTTGAAGATATAAGCATACATAGGTATAGAAAAGGTGACTTTGTTTTATACTATGTAGTGATACCTACTTAGCAAGACACTATAAGAAAAATCAAAATCTCCTAATTTCTTTGTCTGACCGTGTGGTTGACATGAAGAGAATTTTGGTACTTCTTGAGGTGCCACAAAGTTCAAATAGATTCTTACGAGTATATGCAAATCCCACTAACTACAAACTTACCTCCTTTAAATTACATAATACTTTGCTGAGAGGTATCATTGTTTCGCTTTTTTGACTATTTTTGGGTGAAACAGACTTGGAACTGCAACAGGTGCCCCTTGGTTCTGGACTTCTTGGTTCAGGACCTTTGTCACAAGTGCTGCAATTAAAACACTTAATTTTGCTTTTCGCTTTAGATCTCATTCACTAATGTGAATGTGTAAAGTTACGAACAAATACTTAAAACCGTCAGGCCCGATAGATCGCCATCGGCGAATTATGACGCGCGGCGCAGTAGCTGTAGGTCCAGTCAGAGGCAAAATGATGTTTGCGTACAGAGTATTCAAATATAATGTAGATTTATTAAGTCTAAGTTTAAAAAGAAAGCAAGTTTATCACTATAGAATTAAAATAGTGATTAACTTGTACTAGATTCCATCCGACTCTGCCATGTCATTGTTGCATACTATTGCTTCTGTCACACCGTCAATATCTCTAGCACACATCATTTTGTCGATGTTGGCTGTACCTACCAAGTCAGATTATAGAAAATATATTTATTACTGTTTTGAGTTGGCGTCTTTCTTGTCGTCGTTGCAAGCCATGTAGCACGTCAGCCGCTGCGGCCGAAAGATCCTGCTTGCCTTCGCGCTTAGGCCCATGCGCTGGCGCACAGCTTGCTAAAACATGGAATTGCGATATCTAGGTACATACACCATAAAATTAAATGCATACTTGCATACACACGGTTTCCCAAAAAACTCGTTGTCCACCATTCATTCCATTTTATCACTTGCTTTTAGAGAGATGTGAGATGAACCTTATAAAGCCATTCCGATGATGACCTATTTATGTCATCATCGGAATGGCTTTATAAGGTCCATCCATTTGGAGGTGCATACAAAGGAATCACAGGATCGATCTAGACGGTACCGGCGTCCAGTACCTACAAAATAACCTACCGTGATACCCTGTAATGAATGGGCCTCTTTTCGCATCTTTGTTAGCAAAAAAATTAAATAGTTAAATTTAGGAGAAAGCAAGAAGGTTTGCATCGGATGAAGCACCAACAGTATCATGACCATGATTAACATAAGAAGGTCAAAAACTAATTCAACTTAGTGTTATTTAAAAAACTAATTACCTTTTACCAACATTATTTACGCTATCGTTTAACTTTTTCAAACATTATGAAAATCGGTTACACTAACCGTCAGGTTACAGTCGGGATCTTCCCTAAGAATGTTCCAGAAATCGCACATGAGCTTGACGCCGGCGTCGTCCGTTGGACCTGATGTCGTGTAGTCTTCTTCGGAGCCAGTGTGGGATACGACTGAAGACAGCTCCTTGATCAGCTCGTCCAATGCCTGGTAGCGGCGGTTCAGGCATTCTGGTATTTCAGGCATTGTGACTTCTGAAAAACGTCAGCTACAATCAGCATGCCTATAGTCCGTTCGCATTAAAAATGCAGTGATTTCATTCTTGTCCTTCGACCTAGCAATCGCCTTTACCAATCAAATCGTTCCTAATTATAAAGCCAAGTTCACAGTGCCCAGTTGAATGCATTCTTTCAAACGCCCGTTGCGTACCTGACTTTGTACTTAAGTTTTTCGGACTCAAATTAAAAAAATACTGCATTCTTAAAGCGAACAAACTATGGTGCACGTTTCATCGGATCCAACGATGACATACAAATCCGCGTTAACTTTCACGAATAAGAATGATGAAACTCGCACTAGGATTTAAATGGCATTAGTGGTGGCGCCTCTAGCGGCAGATAGACATAACCGTTTTTACTTCCTAATTTAGGGGCGCTTTCAACTGCATCAATGTGTTCGATTAAGGGCCGGCGCCCACTATCGGCATCGGCACGCTTCAGGATTTTAAGGTGGCAAATAGCAATATACTTTAACATTATGGCAATAAAGTAGAAATTTCCGTGATGTGTTCTCGTAAAAACAAAATGCATTTGTTCTGTTTCTGTTTCGGCATTTTCTACTTTATTGCCATTATGTTAGAGTATATTACTATTTGCCACCTTAAAAGCCTGAAGCGTGCCGATGCCGATGGTGGGCGCCGGCCCTAAGGAAACGTGTGCCTACGCACTTTGTACAGGGTACCTATCAGCTTTGACTAAAGCAGGGGGTATCGGGATCCCCCTCATGAGTTCTCGCCTTGGCGTGGCGAGCGGGCCTAATACCGGTGGTAGAGTGGAACCACCGGGAAGCCAAGAGAACTCAGGAGTGGTAGTGTGGTGGACTTGCCACCCGCTGCGGCCCGCAAGGGCGACACGTGGAATTGCGTGGCCAGTGGGGCCTGCAAGCGCCCTGAGGCGCGTGGTGGCGGACGCGGCGCACAATCGGTTGGTGGGGGCCAGTGATCCGAGGCTGATCCCCCCTGTGCGTCGCGGCCTGGCAGTTATGTTAGGTTATGCTACGAGTGTATGCTTTGGATACATACCTTTTCAAAACTAAACCACAAATTGTTGCTGATGCCAAATAAACCTAAACGACTTGTTAATATTACTTCTTGGTCTTTGTCATGGTATGTAATCACTGCATATAATTTTTAAATTAATTTTATTTAACACTACAATTTTGGCATGCTCAAATTCTGTCAGTGTTGTGACAATCTAAGTTTTTTAAAGTCTAGCCAAATAAACAGACAGTAGCCAGGTTTAATTTAAGAAAACTAAACCAATAGATAGGTAGCACAAACTATAAGATAAGATAAGAAACACTTTATTGCACACAAACACAACAGAGAAATTAACAAAGAAACATTTAAGAGACAAAGTACAATTTAGGCGGTCTTACTAACTATTTAGGGATACCACGTATATAGGTAGGTTCTACCGTGGTTCTACCTTGGCTATGGCTAAAAAAGCTGATGATGCAGCAGCAGCAGCCGCGTGATGGACCGCAAGAAACAACACGAAGCAATAAAATAGTGGTTACACGATACTAATGCTCTGTCGAAAGAGGGTGTAGTGTAGGCCGTTAATTTAAACTCGCTACTGACTGATGGTGCCGCGCTGTAGGTATGTAACATGTTCCATTCCGCTGTGCTATTGTTAATAAAAAGTAATAAAGTTCAGTATTTGAAACAAACGACGTATTCGAAACAACCCTCGCCCTTTTCGAATCGATAAAAGAACAGTGCGGTCCGCAATGCGATTATTGCGCTGACGGTGATTTCAGCGATTTAGCCTTGGAGCAGGAGGTCTACCACAGAACACGATAATCGAACATTCGTGCTCTTCCTCGTGTCTAACCCTACTCCCTTACGCATTGTTTCGACCATCGTTTGAACGAAGGAACGACCGAAACTTTTTTTGACAAGGGATGTCGTATGTAATGTTACTCTTGCGTACACGATAAATCGAGTTTGACGTTTACACAGATGTCAAATTTCCGAACTTTCTAACGATACCAGCCAAGCTATCGTGTCCATCATCGTTTCCGAATTTTTATCTCTTTACCTGTGATTTCTTCAACTATTGACTAATTTTTTGTACACCGGACTCCGTATCTTCTTTCCCGGTCGAACCTCGCTGCCTTTTGGACTAAGTGCATTGCTTAATAATTAAAATAGGTGAAACAAAAGAAGATGTTTACAATAATACTTGCACGCATGGAAATTAATTCACTATTTAGGTACTTACACAACTCTTTACACCTTTAATAAAGATAACTGCACAATACTAAATTTGATTTAAGATTAGCACATTTTTTTTAAAAAAAAAGTTCATCAGGTGAAACTGTCAAAAAGAATTTATTTTGTCACTTTGACATTGACGACTTCTTTTTTTAGTAGGCAACGAGTCCGAAAAAAAGTTTGTTTTCGTTTAACCAATTGGGGTGAAAAGGAGTGAAAACAATTGGTTCAAGGAAAACAAACTTTTTACTCAGTCATTCATTCACGATTATTGTCTATGATAACGACGGTCGTGGAGAGATACGACCACGATACGACAATGTTACGGAGTAGCTACTAGGCGAACGTATCGGGGCACTGTCGATGGATCCGCATATATCGTTATCGATTTCTGTGGTAGACATCCAGTTTCGTTTTAAGTGCAACCGGGCGCTGATAGTGATGTCATTCCTGATGTCTCACACCGAATGTTATTTGCGCGCTTTCATCAACATGGCATAGATGCACTGTGTTTTTTTCTGATATCGATTCGAGCATATTTAATCGATTTATTCCTGTTATATAACGTCAGCACCAAAAATGTAAAGTCGTGTTTGTTATATTTTATTTACAAATTTAAAATTAATTCAGACGTTTTATACGCACGCTACTAGTAGGCGCGTGACGTCAAAGTCTATGACAACACAAATGTAACCTACAAATAATTGATGAATTAATAATCTTGTCTCGCTTTTGATAGCACTTTTGACAGTGACACATAGACTTATACGTTACACTTGACTGACGCTATTGGTCAAATCGTCTGACTATTAATGCTCTGTTTCAACCGCTTTAAATTTCCCACTTTTATTTTGCACTTTTCAATACTTAATTATATTCACATCGAAAAAGAAATAAAATAAGGAAATATTGAAAGAGACGTAATGAAGTTTCAAAATAGTACCCAAAAAATAAAAGACCCTCTGTTTCAAGTGCATATTACATATTCGGGGGTCGGGGGACACGCCCGCGAGTGTGAGCGTGCAAATATCAATTTTGGCTCAAGTCGGAACGCACCTGCATGATTGTGATTTGAAACTGACAGTTTTTTTTTGCGCGGGAACCTCGAAAGTGAAAGGCGCCTAAATTTAATTAATTTGTTGAAAAATTTTAAAACTTGTAAATTTTTGTGTTTCAATATTTGAATTGATATCACAAGGACTGGTAAAGTGTAGATAGATATAGGTACAAGATGGGTGGAGTGAAAAAACGCAAAAAAGATCCTCCTGACGACTCATCGTTAAGAAGAAGTTCTGATTCTGAAGAAGATGATTGTAGCAGGAAATATGAAGTATTTAAGGTCCCGGGGTACTCTAGAAAATATCCTGAAAATAGCAAAAAATCAGAGTACATCGTTTTCCTCTCTCATCAAGATGAAAATAAATACTTCACAGATAAAGACAGACTAGCTATTTCTCATGCCATTCGCAAATATTGCGTTACTGGTATACTGCATTTGAAATCAGTCAATAAATTCAAAATAGGAATAACTTTTGATTTGTCCAACAACGCTAATGTGTTTCTACAAAATAAAAAACTGTTAGATGAGCTGGCCCTAAAGGCCACCATACCGGCCATTGACACTGAGGTGACTGGGGTTCTTACCTCAGTTTCTACCGAGTTATCGAACAACAGGATATTCACTTTGATTGGCAGTTCCAGAAACATTATACAAGTCAGGCGTTTCATGCGTCGCGTGCGAAATGAGGGTGGAGCGGTCACGTTCCAGCCCACTCAGACAGTCGCCGTGACCTTCGCATCTACTGAACTACCTCAATATGTATACCTCGACTCCTGGAGACACGAGGTAAGCGTATACGTTCCTCCCGTGAAACAGTGTTTGCACTGTTTAAAGTTTGGACACATCGCGAAATTCTGTAAGAATGCTGAAGTTTGCTCTATATGCTCACTAAACCACAGTTTTAAGTTATGCAAAGAAGATCCTACTAACGCTAAGTGTTGCAATTGTGGTGGCAACCATATAGCAATATCAAACACATGCCCTCAGAAGAAACTGAAAATAGAAGAAAATAAAGTTAAATCCCGAGCCACGCAATACTCTGAATTATTTAAAGAAACTTCATTCCCGCAAATTACAATGAGAAATATTGAAACTCATATCCAAAATTTGTCAAAATCCGATTTTTTCATGAACATGCTTACAAATGCTTTAACAAAAATTGTCTTAAATCAAAAGGATAATCCGATTAATTCTGCATCAATAAGAGAAATTCTTCAGCAGACCTTCAGAAACAGTTCCTCTTCTTCCAATGGATCTTAACATTATTCAATGGAACGCTCAAAGTTTAAATAGTAATAAGATCTTACTTACACATTTTCTTCAAGATCATAATATACATATAGCAATCATATCAGAGACCTGGTTAACTCCTATTAAAACTTTTAACTTGAAAGGGTATAAAATTGAAAGAAATGATATAGGTAACAAACACAATGGTGTAGCAATTTTAATTAAAAACACTATAAATTACAAAAAAATTAATACATATTCTGACAGCTCTTTACAAAATATTTGTATAAGAATTACTGTAAATAATAAAGAAATAAGTATTGTTAGTTTTTATTGTCCAACAAATTGTAGTCCATCTTTTAATAAATGTAAATTTGAAAGATTAGTTAAATCAGTGCCTGAACCAATGATATTTGCTGGAGATTTTAATGCTCATCACACATCCTGGGGATGTCATTCCATTAACTCTAGAGGCCGCGATATCATGGAAATTGTTGAGGGCAATAACTTGGTTTTATTGAATAATGGCGAAATGACAACAATTGGTTCTTTAACATGGCGTCCAAATGCGTTAGACCTCACTTTAGTTTCTTCATCACTGGCACTTTCTTGTGATTGGTCTGTACATGATGATCCACTTGGCAGTTATCACCTCCCTGTAATTATTAAAGTTTTTGTCAATAATGTTGTAAATATTGGTCTTCCAAATAATAATAAAAACCTGCCCATTTACCCTAACTTTAAAATGGTAGATTGGAAATTGTATACACAAAATGTTGATTTAGATTTGTCCAGTTTCCAGGTTCAAAACTATGCTCCTTTAAAATCCTACACTCTGTTTTGTGAAAGATTGCATTCTGCAATTACAAAGTCTCTTCCGAATCGTTCTTCGTTCATTTCACAGACTACAGATAGTTTTGTTCATAAGAAGTCAATTAGAACCTCTCCTCTTCCTTGGTGGAATAAAAAATGTTCTGAAGCAGTTGAAAAATCGAAGTCTGCGTATTTAAATTTTAAACATAATCCTTCAGATGCTACATATATAGAGTTCAAACGACTACAGGCTCTCAAAAAACTCACTTTAAAAACTGAAAGATCTAATAGCTGGATTGAATTATGCAACTCATTTAACAGATGTACTCCTCTGTCGAGAATCTGGAATTATATGAGAAGGTTCAATAAATCATTTTCCATTAACAATAGTGATGATAGTTGGGTTCAAGAATTCCTACTTAAATATACTCCAGACAATGTAAATAATAGATCTATTTTAACACCTTTTAGTAAAACAAATTCTGCAAATAGCTTTTTAGTTAATCCTTTTTCAATACAAGAGTTAAAGTCTGCAATTTTTTCTAGAAAGGATAGTGCTTTTGGGTTGGATGGTATCCCTTACATAATGTTAAAAAAACTCAGTGACACAGGTTTTCGAATTCTCCTTGAAATATTTAATTATTTATGGCTTAGTAATGAAATACCTGAACCATGGAAGCAGGATTGTTTGGTTCCCATATTAAAACCAGGGAAAAATAGATTGAATGCAGATTCTTATCGTCCTATTGCTTTAACATCTTGTGTTGGAAAAATATTTGAGCAATTATTAAAACAAAGACTAGAGTTTTATGTGGAACATAATAATATTTTACCTGCTAATCAATTTGGCTTTAGGAGGGGAATGTCAGCTCGTGAAAGTATATGTCAGTTGCAGCTTGATATTCAAAATAGCTTAAATAATGGGGATTTTTTAATATCAGTGTTCTTTGATGTTGCTGGAGCTTTTAATAGTGTTAATGTTAATATTCTTTGTTCTGAATTGCTTTCTGTTGGAGTGCCAAATAAAATAGTTCACTGGGTACATAAATTCTTGACTGAAAGGCAAGTTCATGTTAAGTACAATGGCAAATTACATGGTCCAAGATTTTCTTCAGTTGGAGTTTGCCAAGGTGGAATACTGTCTCCTTTAATTTTTATTCTGTATATTAGGCGTTTAAATCTGATTCTTGGATCAGAAGTAAAAAATCTTCAATTTGCTGATGATTTGGTTGTTTATGCATCTGGAAAAAATATTGCAAATATTATAAATAGTCTCAATAAGTCTTTAGAAGGGTTGTGTACATATTTTTCCTATTTAAATCTTGATATAAATGCTTTAAAATCTAAGTTAGTTGTTTTTGGTAAAACTGGTCATATCATACCAGATGTATTGTATAATAAGGTTTCAATTCCTATTTCTCACGAAGCCAAGTTTTTAGGTGTCACCTTTACTCAAAATGTATCTAATGAAAAAATATGTAGAATTAGTTACTTCAAGAGCTAATAGAGCTTTCAATATTTTGAAATCATTGTGTAGAACATCCTGGGGAGCCGATCCTAAAACATTGTTGCTTCTATACAAATCTTTGATTAGAAGTCATTTTGAATATGGTTTTCTATGTTTTGCTGGTAACAGTAAATTGGTAGACATCTTGGACAAAATACAAAATAAAAGCCTTAGAATTATTACTGGAGCATTTAAAAGTACCCCAATTAATACCATGCAAGTTGAATGTAAACTTCCTCCTTTAAGTATCAGATTTTCTTATTTGAAAGAAAGGTTTTTATTGAAATTGTACTCTAAAAATAATAATCACCTGTTCTTGAACTTGCAAAGTTCTCCTGCACACTCAAACCGTTCCTCTCTTTATCTACTTCAGGGCTTTACTCAATTTATGGATTTTCTTGATAATCTCAAAATCTATAGATCCTCGCTTCTTCCATGCTATCAGGGAGACTTCAACAGTAAATTTCTTGAAACTATCATCATTATTGATCACAAATTAACCACTAAAGAGGAAGTTAGCAGTAAATTGACAGAATTTTCCAATCACAGATTCATATATACTGATGGGTCCAAAACTGAATCTGCAGTTTCGTTTGCTTTTTTTGATCAGCTATTAAATTCTGGTATTGGTTATAAGATCAATTCTAGCACAAGTATATTCACAGCTGAGGCTGTGGCTATACTAGCTGCTTTGAAACATATTAAACATAAGAATGATGGGTCTAGGGAATGGGTGATTGCAAGTGATAGCATGAGTGTACTTGAAAATCTTAAAAATAACAAGTTCAATGCTAATACAAATTATTTTATTTCATTAATTAAAGAGTCTTGGTTAGATTTGTTCACTGTACATAATATAAAGGTTGTATTTATATGGGTTCCTTCACATATTGGTGTGCTGGGTAATGAAAAGGCTGACTTCCTTGCTAGAACTATAACCAATTCTTCTGACGTTATCCCTGATTGTAGTTCTTATCTTAATATATCTGTACCTTGTACAGATATAGTATCTATTTTGAAAAAAAGGTCCATGGATAATTGGAAAAGGTATTGGAATTACACAGTACAAATGGAAAATAGAGGTTTATGGTATGCCACATTAAATGTTCCCATTGGATCCATACCCTGGTTCTGCAAACCCAATATGCCTTATATTAACAGGAAATTTTATACGACACTGTTAAGACTTCGATTTGGACACTGCCGTTTAAATTACCATCTCTTTAGATTAAAAATAGTGCTCAGTTCCCACTGTGATCATTGTCATTCACAAGCAGAACAAACAATCGATCACATCTTCTTTGATTGCTCATCTTTTGGCATTCAGCGCCTTGTGTTAATGGGTGAGTTAATTGATATTTATGGTAGCCAAGAGTTGGTGCCGCGCTCCATTCAGGGTCTTCTTGTAAATAATTTGACGTTCATCAGTTTATTTAAATTTATTTTATGCACCTTCGGGCAAATTTAGTTGTGTATTTTGTAGTAATATTTTGTTTAGACTTGATTATTTTAACTTAATCTCTATTAATTTTTCTCTTAGTTTTTATGTTGTTGTTTGTGTATAATATGATGCTGTCTGTCATAAGATTTGACAATTTTGATTTGACATTTGATTTGGCATTTGACAATAATGAAATAAGATGTTCTGAAATGGATCTGAGAGGATTTGACTGGATTTGACGACAAAAAGCAAAAAGCTTGTAATTTGCTCTTAACGAAAAGAATTTATTGACTTGGGAAAAAAAAATGTTTGGATTGTACAACCGGATTTGAAAACTAATGAATTGTCATGGATTTTACATCAAAACCCTATCAACTGGGGAGAAAAAAGGAAAAAAATATTTGTGAACCTAACTTTGACTAAGAAAAAACCCAACTGAAGAAGTTACTTAATGAATCTAACTTGGATAGAAAGAAACTGATGACTAGGCAGCATGGTCTCAGACCCTAGCCTGTTCCATGAGGAACGAAAGAATGAAAAAAAAAAAAAAAATTGAAACTGACATTGACAGCTAGACGTTCAAATAAAATTTGCTTATCTTTGTTTGTTTACATCACAGTTTTACATTTTGTTGATAAAAACAGTGATAACATTTACGATAAGCAACAAATTTATTCAAACTTACATTCGTTTTGTAGTTGATATTGTTCTTATAAAGTACACGTTATAAAACATAGCAGAAATGGCAGAATTAGGTCCTGTAAGTATTAAATAAAATGCTAAGATAACCACTGTATGTAGTGTAACTAAATTAATTTGTCTCAAAATAATCGATTGTGTTTTCATTCGCACAGTTTATTTGTTGCTACACTAAGTTAACAATATTACATGTTTTTTAAAGTTATGTATTTTTCTAACCTAAAATTTGGCTAACCAGTTAGTGAAATTAAAATAAAGTGTTATTAAAATAATTAAATTACTTCAGTGATTCTAAATTACTTACTTGATTGTGCTGTTCTCTTCACTTTAAATTGTAAGTTTGGGTTAGAGGGTTTGTCTTGCAAAATTATAAGTAGGTACTGTGTAAGAAAGAAGTAAGGTAAGTAAGTAAGTAGGTACTGTGTAAGGTTTTCAAACTGTAAAATTTTCAGATAAGCAATAAGCAAAACCCTTGAGTTATTAACGAAAGTCAAGTGGATGATAGTATTAACCTTTTGGACGCCGACATTTGAAAATGCATGTCGCTGCCCAACGCCACGACACATTTTCGACTGAATACGCGAGTAACAATATAGTGTTGTGTCTAATTTTATCGACAAAGTATTAAAATAAAACAAAATTGTTACAAAACAGTATTTTTATTGGCTATAACAAACTAAGACCTTTTATTCATACTTCCTTCTTAAATCACAAACTGTTATTTATGACAAACTAGTAAAAAAATATAGGAAGAACATCAGCTAACATTAATGAAACCAAATTTCCAACCCCATCACTAACGGTGGATAAATCCGTCATTGGCGTTGGTAAGACATGTTTTTATTGACAATTAGAGTTGAGTTATAGTAGAGATAGGTATACATCGATAAATCAAAAAATTAAAACTATTGAAATAGGACTTCCCAGATATACCTACTATTCCACGCGGACGAAGTCGCAGACACAGCTAGTATATATATTTATATAAAGACTAGCAGCCGCCCGCGACTTCGTCCGCGTGGACTTAGCTGTATGTGAAAAAAGATTTTCCCGCTTTTTTGTTGGAATTTTCCTGAATTTCCTTTGCTATAAACCTCACGTAGCCCGAGACCTTTTCAACAAATGCAAAACCATGGAAATCGGTTGGTGCGTTCTGGAGTTATAGCATCAGGAAGGAAAACCCGACTTATTTTTATATAGTAGATTTTACAGAAGATACTGGATCTAGAACTATTAGTATTACTTGTCTTACTTCACAATCTGAATCAGATAAGCCTGGCAGAAATTCCAAATCACTGTCATTTACGCCTTCTAAAATGTTAACTAATTCTTCCGTTTCCATGTCTTTCATTATTGTACAATTATATACCCTTATTTTTTCACAACGGAATATAATAAATCGCTTGAGTCTGATGAGTAACTAACGTATCAATGTGACACAATCTACTGTACTACTAAGCAGGCGCGGATCCAGCCCTCAAAAAAGGTTGTGGGCACACCAAAAATTAGCAAAGTGAGAGTTGGATCGGAGTACGAGTACTCACTCATGAACAATCATGGACTTATTATAATGACAACAAGCAAATTAGTTCATATCCGCGCCTGCTACTAAGTACCCTCTTTGTAGTATAAAAAAATGGTCATCGATATATTTTTCCTAATACCCTCATTCTTATTTTATTTAAGTGACGGCTTAATCCGTCGACGGCGCAGGAGTGGTATTGTTTTTCTTCCAAACAGAGTGCTGTTCGTTTCATCGTAATTTTAGATCGTATTGTGTCTACACGATACGTAAGTCTTGACGTCTAAACGTATTTCAACATCTTATTCGTGTCATTTTTTTTCATATTTTATGATATATAGAAATTTTCAAAGTTGTTTTTCTAAAATTGATTTAATTGAAATATTGTTTTTATTAACAACGTATACGTTTATTTAATGCATACAGAGGATCCTGATGCTACCCAATGTGTTGAAGATCAACCATATTCGCAACCATTATTCACCGAAATGGATAGCTCGAACCCAAAAAAACGGAAGCATAATTTGGAAACCGAAACGGTAGCTAGCGGTATTCAGTGTGAGATTGATACCAATCCAAGCAATGACAACTTAATAAAAAATGCAGACTTCTATTTTAGCCGCCTTCTCGTATTGCTACTAAATTGTCCTAATAAAAAAAGAATATCAAAATATATAAAGATCTTGCAAATTTTAACCGAACCAGATACCGAATAGTAATAAAATGGTCAAGTATGTTCTGAATAAACACAATTGTTAAGTTCCTAATAAATTATAACATTTATATTGTAGTTTAATTTTTTAACAATCAAATTTAGGAAGTACCTACATTTTCATAACTTGCACATCACTAATCGACGGATTTACACGTCAATGGCGTTTGATTGATACAAAATACGCTATGAATTGGGTGCCTCCAAAATATATTTTTTAAATAAGTTTTAATCTACAATATAGAATAGGGATTTATTTATTCTTTGAATTTAAGATATGGTCTATAAATATAAATTTTGATTTTTAATAAAAACGAATACAACACAAACATATTTCCCTCCGAACTTGCAGACGGAAATAAACGTCAATGGCGTCACAGGCACGTTTTGTGTTTTTGGATATATCCGTAAACGGCGTTCAAAGGGTTAATTGCTTATTTTTATAAAATCGAATGAATCCTATAGAGTATTTTTCTTCCTTTTATTCAAGTACTAGCGGCCGCCCACGACTTCGTCTCCGTATTCAGATGTATAAGCAACATTATTGTGAAGAGTTCTTAAAATCCTTTCAGTAGTTTTTATGTGAAAGAGCAACAGAGCGGTACATCCACACATACAAACATTCGCTTTTGTAATATTAGTAGGATAAGATTCAACTTATGTCTTAATATTATAATGTTTTTTTTTACTCCAGGAGCATCCGCGGAATCTGATTCCAGAACTTTGCAACCAATTTTATCATCTAGGATGGGTGACAGGTACCGGCGGAGGAATCTCTATAAAAGAAGGGTAAGTTACTTGTTTCATTCACAAAGAATTAGCTTGAAACTAATGTCATACTATTACAACCTGCTGTGCAATATCTATCTCAATTTTTTAAATTTTAATACATAAATGAAATTCTCCTGTTATACCGTTTGTTGCCAAACTCCTGTGAAACAACTTGACTTGGTTTTAATGAAATTTTGATATGTATATTTGTTAGGCCTGAGAATGAGAATAGGTCCTAATATTTTTTTTAAAAACTAAAATGCACACTGGTGAAGTTGCGTGGGCCGCTTGTTATATATTTTGTGCCCTAATTGTGGTGGTAGTTTGACTCTTGACACAGATAAGTTATAATTGCCAATTTATTCAATTTTCAGGGATAAAATCTACATAGCACCATCCGGTGTCCAAAAAGAGCGCATGAAATCTGATGACCTGTTTGTTCAGACTATCAACGATGAAGACTTAGAGCTGCCACCACCCATAAAGAAGTAAGTCTGGGTGTATTCTATACCATATTTGAAAATTAACTAAATACTCTGTTGTTGCTCTTTTCTTTGCTAAATTTGTAATATTCCCATTGTTATTTATTTATTTATTTATTAGTTTGTACACAAAAAGACATTTACAATAGACAATATTTAGGACAGTAAAAGTACAGGTGAGCTTATCTCTAAAAAGAGATTTCTTCCAGCAGACCAAGGTGACAGGATATGCGATTAATTAAGACTCCAAGACAGCTGCGTACAAAACCAAAAGCTAAATTGCTAAAACATCAAAAAAAAAAATATGGATTCACCAGAAGGGTGACCCATAAAGACAAGAAGTAAGAAAAAATTAAATAAAAATGTATGTAAATTAATATATGAATACATAATAATTATAACAATAAAATACATACTATACCTACTGATACAATATAATACATACGAATACAAATAGGTACACTATGAATAATGTTCCATTGCAACTCAAGCGATCTGTAAAAGATGTTCCTTTAAATGTTTTTTGAAGGATCCTACAGTGCGGCACTCTTGAATGGTAACAGGAAGCTCGTTCCACAGCTTAACGGCATGGACAGTAAAAGAATCGCCATACATGTTTGTGCTGCAAGAGGGCGTGTGTAAGTATAGATGATAGACTGAGCGATGAGGGCGGCCGGACGAAGAAAGATACGTGAAACGCTCCCTGAGATAGCGAGGAGAAGACGGGTTAAATAGAATGTTATAGAGGAGGACCAATAAGTGGTAATTGCGACGTAAGCGTATTGGGAGCCATTTCAATTGTTTCCTGTACTCAGAGACGTGATCATATTTACGAAGACCAAAAATAAAGCGAATGCATACATTTTGATAGCGTTCAAGCTTGTTCAGTAATTCCTCAGTTGCGTCAAGGTAGCAGCTATCAGCGTAATCAAGAATAGGGAGCATGAGTGTTTGAGCAAGTGTTATTTTGGTTCGTAGAGGGAGGAAATTCTGTAAGCGCTTCAGTGAGTAGAACGCTGCAAAAACTTTTCGACCGACTTGGTTGATGTGGTGATTCCACGATAAATTGCAATCAATGTTAAACCCAAGTTCCTGACCGAGACAGCGTAATCGATCTGTGTCCCATTATACACCACCGGCGACTGGGCATGTGTGCATTGTTGTGTCCAAATGGTAAAAAAACTTCTGCCTGTATCCCACAGCTGGCACAGGCCTCGCCTAGGGTTAACAACGTCCCACAATATGAGGTTTCGTCTCTAGAAGCTAAAGAACTAGAGTGCGGCAGTGTACAATTTTTTGTTGGAAGCCAGTGATCCGTGGCCAACCTCCCCTGATTGACGTAAAAAAAAATGCATTAGAGATATCCTTGCTTTTTTGGTTTGGAAGAGATCGCTATTAGCGTTGAAGCCGCCCAAATTGTACATTAACGTTAATATGTCTTTCTTTGCCGTTCATTTTCTGTTGTTTTGGTGTGCAACAAAGCCATCCATCCAATATATCCATCTATCTATCCAAGGGCGTACCCAGGATTTCAGCTAGGGGGGGGCAGCTCATACCAGGATTTCAGCTAGGGGGGGGCAGCTCATACCTATTTCGTTTTTCGTAGAGAGAGAAATACGTTTTTAATTCCCACTTGTAAGGAAAATTGACTTCTAGGGGGGGGCAGCTGCCCCCCCCTGCTCCTACCTGGGTACGCCCTTGTATCTATCTAACCTTTCAGGTTGAAGAAAAGTCAATGTACCCCCCTCTTCATGCTGGCGTACCGCGAGCGCGGCGCGGGCGCAGTCATACACACGCACTCGCCGCATGCGGTGCGCTGTACGCTGCTCTACGACAAGGAGTTCACTATCACGCACCAGGAGATGATCAAGGTAGATAGTTGACTTAGGGACTCTTGGTTTTATGACACGATAATAATTTTCTAAGGAAAATATTTATTTGATATTAGCATTAGAGCGTCGTGGCCCAGTGGTTAAACACTCTGGCTTGGAACCCGATGGTCCCGAGATCAAATCCTGCCCGAACACACCTACTTTGTGTTCATTGTACAGTTTGCGGCTAACCCTCCGGTGCTAGAAAACACCGATATAAAACCCAAGCAACCCGGATAACGGCGGTAGGCTCGCCACTTACCACGTTGGGTTCAAATTCCCTCGGCGAAATGTGGGCTTCCGAATGATCCGTTCCTTCTGAATGTTCAGTGCTACTTTTTAATAGCATAAAAAGTAGCTCTATCCAGGGCGCGGTAGCCTTAATCCTAAACTAAGTTAACTGAGTGAGCAAAAGAGTCTCAATGCCGATGCTGACAAAAGCTATGCGAGGCAAACTTAGATTTTTCAAAAACAAAAACTTATTCGAAATGTTGCCGAGAATAGAAGCAGTATCGCAAATAGTAATCAATTCTGAGAAGTTACTTAATATGGCAAAGTAAAGGGAGGGTCAATTCCTAATTTCAACCTATATAAAGTGATAAATTTATCTGGATGGCGCAAGCATTTCAGTTTAAACCACATAAGTATAATAATTTCCGAAGTCTACCCCGTAGAAACAAAAGTTCTGAAATACTTGTATGCCTATCTTGGATTTGAAAATGGATGTTACGCTCCACCCCATAAAACATTATCAAACACCAAATGGCCTTTTCGAAAATGCTTGTCCACCATTTTTAGATTTCACAACATGGTTTCATCTGTTGAAGCACCACAAACATAATATTGTCGTTTCATTATCATCATCAGCCTATGCCGGTCCATTTCTGGACGTAGGCCTCCCCTAATGCGCGCCATTTTGTCTTAATATTGTCGTTTATTACAGTAGATTATTGTAGTATTATTGGTGCCCGTGGCGGAGGTGCCCGTGGCGCAGTTGTGACAGTGATCGGTGACGATCGCTGTTGTAAAGCAACACATGCCGGGTCGGAAATGGGATGAGTGACCACCCGACCGAAATTTAGTGATGTGTATTTCGGGCATCTCCGTGCTTCGGAAGGCACGTTAAGCAGTTGGTCCCGGTTGATGTCGTAAATGTCAGTCGTTAAGCCTAGTCGGAGGCCTTGAGGCGGCTTGATAACATCTGACATCAAGGTTGCTCACTAACCTTACACCCCGCCAACAACCCGCACTGAGCCCGGGTGTTGGAGTATGGCTCGTTCCACCTCATAGTTGTGGTGAGGCCTGTGCCCAGCAGTAGGACGTATATAGGCCGCTTATGTTATGCTATTGTCGTTTACTTTCAGGGTATAAAAGACGCCCAACTCGGCCGCTACCTCCGCTACGACGAGAAGCTAGTAGTGCCCATAATAGAGAACACGCCGTTTGAGAAGGACCTCGCCGGGAGCCTCGGGGAGGCGCTGCGGCAGTACCCGGGCACCAGCGCGGTGCTGGTCAGGCGCCACGGGGTCTACGTGTGGGGGGACTCGTGGCAGCAAGCAAAAACTATGTAAGTGTGCTTTAAACCTCTAGAAGGCAGAGGGCAAATTGGTCCCACCCACCGTAATATGAACCTTATGCTGATGAAATAAGGTTTGAAACCTGAAAGGGTCTTTTCCGTTTAATCAACTTTTTTCTTTCGTAAGCCTCACTAGAATCACAGTACACAGAGAACAGTAAAATATCTACATACAAACTTGCTGCTCTCGGTTTGAATGAGTGCGTGCGCGTCGCGCGCCGTTTGGCGATTTCACGCACACGCTAGCATAAAATAGGGGGGAATAAGGTGGTGGCAATACGGACGGGCTGTGCCGCGTGTCTGTGTGCACGCTAGGCTCATAACTCGGCAGGCGGCCTTAGATAACCTACTGTTTATACTGTGCTAGAATCGACCGATTGGCGACTGATTTTGTGTAATAGTTCAGAATTGGCTATTACACCAGTGGTCGCGGGCTCGATCCCCGCACATTAGAAACATTTGTGTGCTTGAACATGTCTGTTTGTACTTGTCTGGGTGTTTCCTTTGTATATTCAGTACCTATGTTTTTACAAAAAAAAGAATTAAAGTATATTAATTTGAGGATTCATTTGATAATTTTTTGTACTTGTTTATTTTAATTAAATCAAGAATATAATCTAATTGAATGACTTGTACTTGTATAGTTATATTTTTTAGTTACTGATGAATAATTTTTCTATTTGATATTATTTACAGGACCGAATGTTACGACTATTTGTTCGAGATGGCAGTCGAGATGAAGAAGCTCGGTATGGACCCGGCATTGAACCCAGAAACAGCGCAAAATGGGAAGTGATACTAATAAGACATTAAAGATGCAAAACTCCACTGGTAAAAGCTAAGTACAAAGATATTACTGTAAATAACATTTTATATTTTTTATAAGCAATAAGGTAATAAATTAAAACCAATATTTTCTAAAACCATGTTATAATGAAACTAGGTATAATAATAAGTGTTACAAGTTTTATAGGCAATTTTTCTCTGTCACCATACACAATCAGTTTTGGTTGACAAAATGGTTATTTGTGAAGGGTATAACGAAACACTGACTACTCAGATGTTTATTGTGTAATTAAATCGTACTACAGTAGAGTCATTCACAACTGTATCCACTACATCCATGGAAGTGCCTTCATTTTAATTGACAGCCTGAGTACCGCAATTGAAATCGTACAATCTACTTTTGTACGATTAAAGTGCGTACGACGCGATCCAGGTTCAACTTTAAACTTATCTGCTGTCTCTTTTTACTAAGTACGAAATACACTCGTCGATAAGTACCAACAATACTTAGTCATAGGGAACAGGAAACTTTTCATTAAACCTAGGTTAGCGTAATAGGTTCATATTGTTTTATATTCTCTTAAGCGTACGTTCGAAAGTCTAGCATGAAATAGCAGATTATCCTCCGAATTCACAAACGCAAATCAAGGTTGAGCATACCTCAGAAGTAAAGTTGTCCCTTTCAGTTTTATTGTCATTTTACGGGACAGCATGAGCGTGAACGTGTGCTTAGCGTTGATTGCCGTTTGTGAATTCGGGGGTAAGGAAGTTATTATTCCATGATAATAGCACTGTCACAAAGCTTCGCGTCATAGAAGCTCTGTAAATGCTCCTAGTTAAGTAAACAAAGTACCTATAGTTTTTGTTACAGTAAAAATAAAACAAAAATTCAACAGAAAACACGCAGTTTTATTAGTACGTAGTGTCACTTCCCCTCATCAGTTCAGCCACGATGCTTTGCGATATCACCCCCATGTTGTTTCCTATCACCCCTGGCTCTTTGATTGTCCTTCTATTCACCCCGTGGACACTCGAAGCACATTTCCTCAGTATCAAATCTTTCATTTCTTGCAGCTCAGCTTTTGACAAAAAGTTCGTATTTGAAAATTCGTCGTCCAACGGGGGACTTGCCCTTTTAGCCATTTCGTAAAGAGACATCAGGTCTAAGGAGTTTTTGTTCTTTTTCGCGTAAATTGCCTGTTTCCTCCGCAGAATCCTCTTTAGGTCCTCTAAATAAGTTTTGTTTTCGGAAATCTTTCCGTCGATTATTTCGATTTCTTTGTCGTTCAGCTTTTTTAGGTCTTCGTTGGAAATGTTGAAATTATTTTTGATATTAGAAGGTATTTTAGTTCCTGCGTTTTCTGTAACAAATCATGTATATCTTGTGAAATTATGTTAGTGGTAATGAATTAAAATATAGTTGTGAAATAGGAATGAGCTCAAATTCTGTAACGGTACTTAGTTCTGAAAGTTAAGCCGCCATCACACTGCTGATGAAGCGAAAGTGTACTAGGTATAGTGTGGGGAACCCGTCACTTGTCCGAAATTCACTAGTCCGAATTTCATTTGACTGAAAACTATTGACCAACATTTCATTTGCCAGATATATTGTTTGACATATTTTCAACTCGTCGAAGTATCTTTTGACATAAGTGTCGTTATACCGAACTACGTTAAACCGAATTTCAGAATAAACTTTTTACTATTGCCCGAAGTCTTTTTTCAACTTTTTTCATTTACCAGATGACTTATTTGGCATATGATCACTTTGCCTAAAACACATTTTACCGAATATTACTAGGCCACATCTACTGTATGATAACGTTCAACGTCTCCCTAACGTCGATTTTCAGTAATTTCAACTTCAGGGCGAATCCGACTCAGTCAACCCCGACACCACGTGGTACTTGTTTTGCCCTACCCCAAGAGTGTTATTTAAAAGCGCGTAGGCATGGAGGGGCGAGGCGATTAGCACGCGAGGAACCGCCGGAGCCCCGACAGAATTCTTGTGTTTTCCTTAAACTTGCATGTTGAATACTTGCATGCTGTTTGCCTGCGTACATTGTATCAATTTCTTATTTTATTTTAAATCCAAAAAATCCTTGACTGTTTTTATGCTGCGTGCATTAAACCCGTAACTTTTTTATGATCGTTTGGTAAACTAAAAATATGGCAATTAAAACTGTGGTCTAATGATTGTTCTGAAAAACAAGTGTCATTTCGGCCAGTCATCACTTTGGTAAAACGTTTTGTGGCCTAATGAGACGTCTGGCAAACGAAAAAAAACCAGTTGATAATTGGTCAACTGATACAGTGGCAAACGTCATTTCGGGAATATGAAAAAAATGCCGAACGAAAAAAACCGAAACGTTTTCGGGAAAATGAAATTCGGGATAAGAAAATTCGGTCTTATGATAGGTAACCTATAGTGTGTTGTATACTATTTATTGTTTTTCAAAAATAAGCCTCGTCACAGGAGGCCTGAGTGCCAGTACAACAACAGTTTGTCTCTGCACTGCTGGGCACTTGCCTATAATGTTAAGGCCATACTCTAATATGCGGCGTACTCTCAGTACAATATATTGTATGGGTGTAATGTTAGTGATTAACCTTGCTTGTGAGATGGTATCAAGCTGCCCTAATGCCTCCGAGTGCCTCCGACTACTGCTGTGTCAGTGGGCCATCCAATTGTCCAAGAAATGGTATTTCTCACAAACCTTTGTCATCTCTGCCCATCATAGGTTTGATTGAGAAGAACGCCCTCAACTTCTCCGCCGGACTCACACAGTCTCCGACGAAGACGTCATACTCCACACAAACCACCTTCTCATCTAACTTCCTCAGTTCTACGTTATCCTTCCTAAAGCGGGAGAACTTCTTGGCGATGATCTTGATGCGCGGAACCTCGCAGATGTGGATGTTTTCTGGGAGATACAGACACTGGTCTAGTTTTCCTGTGAAGAGTCAATTATGAAGAAGTTATTTAACGGCTGACTCTGACACGGATATGTGTCACAAAGTCATGTATTTTGTTTTAAACAAAACGGTAATAGTGCGCTCACACGCGTCCCGAATTGATCAATTGTATGGGGGTTAGCGACGTGAGCACGCTATTATCACTTTTTGACCTAAAACGGACCGCGCCCTAGTACTTTAGTTAGGCTAACTTTTTTATACTTTAAGATACATTTGCTTATAATAATGTTCACATTACCATCATCTTGATTAATGTACTTGTCAATTTCATCAGCATTGTCTATATTCTGCCACTGGGATCCATCCAATGTTACCGGAAACTCCTGCGCAGACAGATTCTTATCTGAGACGTACTGCGAACTATTCTCGACCTTAGTCACATTGTTACAAAGCACCTTTCTTAACTCCTTCAACTGGTCTATTGTCTCCGGTATTAAAGGGTCGAAACCATACTGTTCTTGGAGGATGTTTTGGTACTGAAATAGAAAAATCAAGTAAAAATTCACGGCAGGCACGGTACATAAACGTTTTAGGGACCAATGATCCATGGCTTGTCTGATCCCCTCTGTGTATTGGGGGCCGAACCGCCGCCGGACTCAATACCAGGACGCCTCTTAGCTACGGGCCCTAGTGGACGGATATGAGCCAGCTTGCTACAGTGTTAGGGTGCTCTAGTCGCATTGCGCGGTGTCTACCAAGACGGCGGAAATGTTTGCGAACTCTAGGCGCTTTTCCGGCCTCCTCCGTCTATAGGGGGACAAGCACTGGCAGCAAAGTGTTGTTGTGAAACCTTGTTAGGCACCTAACCGAACTTTGCCGCCAGAGTGCCAAATTCTAGTATCTACCTACCTACCAGATCGTGTTAGATAACTGGACTGTTAGGAGAGAAAGGCCTAGACGAAAGTGAGTTCACGATTTTCGCGGAAAGGATCAGGTCAGTGGTGCCTTTACTTTTAACCGATGAGCATGGTATGAAAGAACTCATGTAAGTAGAAGAACTTCAAGACGCATGTCAGGGTCGTAGCAACTGGAAAAATGTGGTATCTACATACCCCGTGAGGAAATTTGCTTGATGATAAGACTAAATTGATTCGGTAGTATCTATTTAAAGTACCTTTTCAGCCGGCTCCTCGCTATCTGTCAACTGACCGACATTCTCTTGATGCGGTGCCACATAGCAGCACTTGTTTGTAGTAAACTTATCCAACCTGGGCTTACTCCACGTTTTCTTTGGAGGCAAGACCTCCTCTAACTCCACCGCGTTCCTGCTATCCCTTTCTAGCTGCTCTTCTCTCTCTTTTCTATCATACCGTGGCCTTTCTTTCGCTTGGTCTCCGTTCCTCTTCTGATGAGCCCGACCAAGCCTGCGTTGATTTCTGTTCATTTTGTAGAGTTAAGTCATTTTACGGCGAATTTTAATCACATCCCTTAGATTATTATTTTGTATTGATAAGTCCACATTAATCAGGCCGTGCTTTTAAATTCAAAATGAGTTAGATGACAGTGACGGTTTTTTTGATAAATTTAGCCATTCATTTTTGACACATTCCTCTCTATCTTTAGATTTCCTCATTGATTCACTATGAAATCACTCAGTGACATAGACATGAATAAGTCTTTTCTCAGTGATCAAGCGCCGCGCCGCGCTGGTAGAAATAAGGTTTTTTCATGTAGTTTGGAAAGATGCCATATAGAGCATTGATCAGCTGGGATTAGCACATCGACCAATGGCATGGCCATTCGATGGCCAACAATAGATAATGGATAGTGGTAGCCTCAGCCTCAAACGAGCCCTAAGGCGGTGAACCCATTGATATATAGATCAAGGTTCTCCTTCCTATGCCGAACGTATATTTAGAGATTATACGTATATTTGGAACGTATAGAAAGAGGTTACTGGTCCGTGCATATTGAATATACCAATCCAACGACCTCATGGATGTGTGGTCGATGTACCAATCGATAGCTCGGAAAGGAGAATAGAACTGCATTGTCTAGGTATAGTAAAACTACTAGTACTCATTTGTGAAAATTTATGGTGGCTTTTATCTGCTGGCCTTTGTAAAAAAAATCAATAAGATTTATTTCCTCCCAATAATTTATTTTTGACCTGCCGTGCTATTCCGGCGGCGCACATCGCACGTGCGAGCATCGATGTCGAAGGGAGATTGCGTTTTGGCATTCCGGCGATCACTTTAACTACGGTGGCGCTGCGATTGTGATGGTGGCAGTGAAACGTACTACTTTTCCATACAAATGACTAACTCACGGCATTCCCAACGTGCAATCTGACAGCCGACCTTCGATCGCATCTGTCACATTTTCAGTTCGAAATTGAGTGAGCCATTTGTTAGTTTTTCAGGAAGAATCTCATATAATTTCACTACTACCATCGAAATGTCTAGTTCATTTTCATTCTTAAATATTTTAAAAGAAGCACATGCTTTTTTTAGTCGTGATCGCCAGTCCACGTCAAGCTGCAAATTTGCGCCGTTTGCCAGTGTTCAAGGATAGCCGGGATTATGTGGCCCTATATTGTTTGTCTGAAGAGCTTATTCAAAACCTTATTGAGATATATGTTTTAACAACCAGTACAATGGAAAACAGGTTTTTCCACTGCACACAATTGATGCAATTGTGTGAAACTTGTGTAAAAATATTGTAGAGGGAACACCTGAAGTGCACTACAGTGAAATTCATGCTACTGCCCGCAACAGTGTAGAGAGAGCAATAGGGACCCTTTCATTAGGAGCCTGACACAAGAGCAAAAAGTGCTGTCCTGCATAATATATCGACAGAGCAGGGCTTCCTGCTCAGACTTTTGGTTAACACGAAGAGGCTAGGGAGGCCAGCTTAGACACCTGGGCAAGTGGCAGAGGAGAAAACTCTGTAATAGAAACTAGAGTGAAATTTTGATTGGCCAATCAGCCAGACCTAGCTAGATCAGTTATGGTGTGCCAGTACATTATAAAATAAAAACACTTCAAATTATTTTGCTTCGTTTTATTCACAGAAATGAATTTATTCATTTACAACAACACTGTCATAAAGATTATTACAGGTTACCCCAATGCAATGCGTTTAATGTAGACATAAACTTAAGCTAACTTTAAACAAAAACAAAGAAACTCAACATTAAATAAACACTTTAAAAATTACAAACCACTGGCAACCTAAAACAAACAATGTAGCCTTAATGTGAATTCAGTCATGGAACAACAGAATATGTGCACCGTATTAGCAACTTGGTTGAGTGTGATCAAGCTTCCTGTAAAGGGGGCCTCTTTGAGGACATTGGTTCGAGCGTGCGGAATTGCAAACATTGCAGACAAAATCTTAATTACTTCTAACTTCAAAACTTTATTGCGCACTAAGTGGATTCATGGTGTTGTAATAATTAAAGCACTCTTAACTTAGTGACCCTTTGCAGGTACTTCAATGGTCTCTAGGACAATTTACTTAACAACTAGATATTGCATAGATACAATTTACTGAAAAACTAACAGTTCAGTTTTTACTGTCCAAACAACAAACTAAGATATAAATTAACTATGGATAGCCAGCAACTCTTTACCTCTCATATTTCAATAAGGTTGTAATAAGCCCTACTGTTATTGACCGGTTGGGATCATCACTCTCTATAATTGTTATTAATCACAAGATTTCAAACAACCGATTGTTGCTAATTAAAACACACCCTAGCACACAGTGAAAAAACGTCTTTTATTTATGTTCTTTGGTTCAAGTTTTGAGCGCTAAAAATGTATTTCATCTCCTTTGTGGATTGTAGAGCTGATGCAATATTTTAAAATATCTGCATGTTTTGGATGCTGTGCTGTTCTTCTAGTCTCAAAAAGCTGCTAAATTTCAATTGTCGCTATGACAGTGGCAACGGTGGTCTCCAGCGCCCTGGAGCTGCAACAAATAAATATAATCTTGAGCCAATGTTTATTTCCATACATGGATGTTGAAGATTTTTGGATTGATAGGAGTATATTTTAGGAAATATTTTAGTAACAGATACCTTTGTCTATTGTTTTCATGATTTTAGCACTTCCCTCCATGCTATTTAGGTGAATGGCCAATCTTTCCCAACTCTTGCGTGCTGTGTCTCAAGCACTGGCTACTTTTGAGAAACCTTTAGCCAGGCTTGGGTTTTTTTTTCCAGGAACTCAACTAGAGCTTCTACTTGTGCCCGAGTTGGGTGCGGCGACCGTTCGTTAGTAGGACTGCAATAAAAGTTATCTATTATTAACTACATTCTTATTGTATAGTCAGGTAAACGTAGGTTACCTAGAAGTGTTATACTTACTTCATTACGTTTTTTATTCACATAAATAGGTATTTAATGTTGTTGAAGACTAAACTTCGTGTTATAAAAAATTACAAAACAAACAAACGACCAAACAACAATAACAATCAAGTGTCAAATTGAAATGTCATGTCATCCATGTTTTTTTATTTCGCAACTACGGCCCTAAGGCTATTTAGCCAAAATGGCCGTAAATATTTCATTTTATCCTGTTTTTTGATGATTGTGGTCCAAATAGTGAAGACTCAACTATTTAATTGGCCTATTAAATGGTCAACTCATCATTTTCTTGAGTTTTTGCCTAAATAAATGTTAATCATTTTTTTTTCGATTATAAGTTTTCATACATGCAAACACTAGCTCGATTCGCTACTCACAGCACTTCACCCGTACTTCGGTAGTGAACGGGAATACCGATTTAAAGTGATGGGAGTTGACGATCGAAGCGAGTTTGATCACTCAACCACGTGCGAAGCGAGTTTTGGCGTCCGCCGGAATAGCATAGCTGGACGAGACTCGCGCATCAAGATCTTCTTGGAGAGCCATGCATAGGCATATGTCCAGCAGTGCACGCACAAATGCTGAGAAGAAGAAGATTTTTTTTCCCAAATATAATTTAGATTTATTCATTCAAGTTATGTATTTATGCACATTTAGCGTCCTCTTTCTATCCTCCTCCACCTGTAGCCTCGACGAGATCGCTACTAGCGATAAGGACGCCTAAATTGTGCACTGCTTTAAATTTATTACTTAACTGTAAGTAAATGTTAATGTGCAATAATTAATATTATCTATCATCTTTTTTCTTTAAATATATTGACCATTCTTTATGCACCCTTAGTTTTGTTGCGAAAACGATCTTCATCTTTGAGTTATCAGAACGCCACATGGAAATAACAACAATATTTAATAAATAATCGTTTATTTTTCTGACTACAATTCTTAGACAAGTATTTTTAAATTCTTACTACAAGTTTTAACTAAAATATTTACTTAGCACGCATGTGGTAGACGACTGTTGTGAACGGGTAGTGCGCGCATTGCACGGCTGACGAGACCATAGTGCGGAGCGTGATGAGGACCTGGGAATAAAGGGGAAAGCATGGGAAAATACCTATTTATTTATTATAGGTACAGCAACAGAACAATAATTACAGTATACAATAAAAATATAAAAATCAGTTTAACAAAAACTGATTTTTAACATGCGTTTGTGCGGAATGCGGAAGACGCTGCTGGTCCCGCCTGAGCCCAAGACCGAATGTTGCACGAAGAGAAGTGAATGTGGGAAGATAACGCACTATCCGTTATGCTAAAATAAGGCCCTATAGGGTTATCAATTTTCTCACCTTCTCGGCTCGAGGGAGGCAGCTCACCACGGCCATGCAGCGAGACGGACTGATAATCTTTTGCACTGCACGACCGTCTACAAGTAACTGCGGAGGGAAAGATGTAATAAAAACATAAAAACCAGACAGTTTTTTGCTTAGATCTCTAATTGTGACATAGGTATCTGAGTGTGAAAAAGTTTTTTTTATAGTGGTCTTCAAGATGACCTCACTCCATCCACCTGATAGGAAGCAGCCGTGAGGTCAGATATGGGGTTGACAAGCACAGTAATGGAGAACTACTAAGCTGGTAAATCTCATTTTGAAGGCCTGCATAAATGCCTTTTCACCTCCGCCTTAAAAAAACCGGGATTGTAGGAAGAAGGAAACACATGCGCTAGAAGAACCTTCCTCATCTGGATAGCACGACACAGGAACGAATCACCGAACCTTTTGGTGCGGGCTGACAGTCGCTGGATCGTGTGTGGATGTTGACACAGACCAGCGCGTGTAGTGCGGGAGTTTAAGGGTCCACCGTGATGGCGGAAGTGCCTGCGTAATCCAGGTGCTTCCGTGGCCTACCCCCTTTGTTGGGGGGTCGGTTGGAGGGGCTAGCACTTTAGTGCTAACAACATAGACCTATAGTGGATCCAGCTTCGCCGCTTCGGTTGAGTGCCGTGGGGTTTTAGTCGGTAGAAGACCGACATACTCGTAACCTCATCGATCCAACATCATCATCATCCAACTGTGACATAGGTATCCAACTGTGGCATTGGTATCTAACTGTGACACAGGTAGGTATCTAACTTTCACATAGGTACCTAACTGTGACATGGGTATCTTATTATGACATAACTATAATAATTCATACCTCGTAACCCTCAACATGGTTAACATGTAGGGGCGCTTTCCATTTAACTAAGACAGTATGGTCGGAGACTCTCCGCAGGCTGACGAACTTCGCCTTCAGTGGGTCGTTGAAGCTTTTTGTTTTCTGTACAAGTGCATTAGCTGTTTGAAGTCATTAACTTACAATAACGTGATAGTATTGTTTTTAGAATTGATAAGGATGCTTTTTTACGGTTTGTTCATGTTAAAAGAATGGAGGAAAACATATCTAAAAGGTAAGAGGTCAATAAGGGTTTTGCAGGCTTTTGACGTTCTTTATTTGAAAGAAAACCCTGATAATCATTGCTCGGACTGCTTCTGAATATCAAAACAGACTACCTAGCAAGACATGGTAAAACGATTAAAAATAATTAAGGGGAAGAAATTAAATTACGAAAAACTCTTCATTGTAGACTCACAGGTTTAGTTTTCACAGCGATTCGACCAGAATTTTCAACATCGACATTCAACAAATTCTTATTGGGTGGTTGTGTTATGGACATGTTCAACAACTCTTGTATCTGACGTTTTAGGACCACCTGAAATTTCGAATCCTAAGTTTAAAAGTTAAAATGAAGAAGAAAGTAAAACGTCTGCTGCAACTAAGTACATGAAATAATTTATATTTAATCCTTATTCGATTACTACTTAGGTACTAGGTAACAATACCACTGAAAACGTGTCGTCCATACAATCCACCGCTTTTTCTACGGTGTTCGTCATGTTATAAGTTTGTGAAGATGCGGCGATGAACACCTGTAACTGTAAATCCAGTTTACTCTGAAAATAAGAACAATCAATGAAGGTTAACATCGCTCTTCCTGTTTCAAGTGAAATAAATTTCAAATAGATTGCGGTGCTCACTTTTCCAATATTTTTATTCGCTGTAAATTCAGCCGATGATTGTATTGTCACATCTTTTATTCTTTTCATTTCTGCCTGCAATTTTGATAAGTATTACGACCACAGCTTGACTACGATATCTCTTAAAAGGTGTTCGCGAGGGAGATGGATATACAAACATGTAGAAGACAATAGATACATTTCGGGCAGTATTGAGCGGGGAGTAGTTGAGAAGAGCTGTGAACAGCCAATTGAATATCCGCGATCAGATTTGCGCCTAAAGAAAATAAAGACATCTGATTGGTTGTTTAAAAATATCTTTCCACTTCTCCACTCCGCTGTTCTGTTTATTGCTCTAAGTTAGTTCGATCTATTCCTTTCTAATACCAAAAACTAATACCAATGGTATTTGTTTGCTATCGTAATTATTTTCTGTTCCTAACGAATACCAAATTTTAAATATTTCAATGTAGTTTTGGTATTCGTCGGGAATAGAAAATTATTACGATTACAAACAAATACCATTGGTATTACTTTTTGGTATTAGAAAGGAATAGATCGTTAGTTCATGTCTGTAAAGTATAGACAATCATTTGTCATCCCAAATCCTGTCTATTAGTGTCTATGGCATGATTTGATTATTATTAAAACCGTATGTCACATTAAACCGCTTACTTATTTTCTAATATAAATTCTTCAATAATCACTACGTTACATGGTGTCAGAATTGTGAAAAAACGTGTCAAATAAAAGAAAATAGTGAGAAAGTTGTAAAATGTCGACCAACGACGCAGTATCCGGAATAAAGCCGCCAGCTTACCTACAAATTGACTCGGACAAATCCACGTCCTGGAAAAAATGGCTGCAACAGTTTGAGTGGTATGCAATCGCTGTACAACTAGATAAAAAGCCAGCCGAAGTCCAAGCTGCCACATTTATGGCGGTGATAGGCTCAGAAGCGATCGAAATATAAAATAGTTTTAACCTAAGCGACGCAGAAAAAAACAACCTACAAATAATCAAAAACAAGTTCAAAGAGTACTTCGCACCTAAAACAAACATATCATTTGAAAGATATATATTTTTCAAAAATATACAGAATGAAGACGAACAATTTAACGAATTTTTAACTAAAATTAAAACTCAGGCAAGTAAATGTGAGTTTGACAACTTACTTGACGAAATGTTGAAAGACAAGATAGTATTTGGAATCCAATCAAATCAAGTAAGAGAAAAATTGTTGACAGAAGATAAACTAGACTTGACCAAAGCTATAACGATCTGTAAAACTAGTGAACAAGCTTCCAAACAACTAGACGAGTTCGAAAGTAAGAACAAAGCAGATAAAGTATTAGCAGTGAGAAACAAAGGTGTCAAAAATAAAGCGAATGAATATTTTGACTGCAAGAGATGTGGTACAAACCATAAACGCAGAGAATGTCCGGCATTTAACAAAGTATGTACCAAGTGCAATAAAAATGGTCATTTTGCCAGTATGTGCCGCACTATGAGGAACAAACCCAAACAGAAAAATAGAGTGAATACAGTAGAAGAAAGCTCAAATAGTTCTGAAGATGAGGTATACATATCAGCTTTACGTGCCGGGGAAAAGAAAGACTGGACAGAAAAAATACAAGTAGGTAATGTGAAATTCATTGCTAAACTAGATACAGGAGCCCAATGCAACGTATTACCAATACACTTAATGAGCAAAACAAATGCAAGTATGAAGCCAAGCCGAACAAAAAATTTAATAAGCTATACAGAAGATAAAATGGCAGTTTTAGGCGAAGCAGAGCTGCTTTGCAAAATAAAAAATGAAGAAAACAACATAATATTCAAAATAGTTGAAGAAAAGGTGACACCGATCCTAGGACTTGATACTTGTGAAAAGTTAGAACTTATTGCAAGAGTGAAAACACTACAGGAAAGTGAACATAAAGACGACATCTTTGAAGGTTTAGGCTGTTATAAAGATTATGAGTATGATATTGACCTGATCGAGAACCCAAAACTTGAAATCAGACCGTCAAGAAGAATTCCACATGCTATTAGAGATGAGGTAAAGCAAGAACTTGATAGAATGGTGAAATTAGATGTCATAAAACCAGTAACAGAGCCTACACCTGCGGTAAGTCCTATGGTAATTGTTAGACAAAAAGGCAAAATAAGAATCTGTATAGATCCATCAGATGTCAATAAAAACATACTGAGGCGTCATTTTCCACTTACTACTATAGAGGAAATTTCAGCTGATATTAAAGGTTCTAATTACTTTGCATTATTAGATTGCACAAAAGGATTTTGGCAAATTAAACTGTCAGAAAGGACACAAAAAATACTAACTTTTGCTACCCCATGGGGGAGATATTCTTTCAAAAGACTTCCGTTTGGTGTGTCATCAGCACCTGAAATTTTTCAAGAAATTTTAACTAATTTACTCAGTAAATTTAAAAATGTAAGAGTATCGATTGATGACATATTTATCTATGCCAAAGGTAGAGAAGAACTACAAAAAACTGTTAGTAACGTCATAGAAACACTGAAGAAATCAGGCTTCAAACTTAATAAAAATAAGTGCATTTTTGAGTCGAATAGAATAAAATTTCTGGGGCACATTGTTTCAGCAGATGGACTAGAAGCAGACCCAGAAAAAGTAGAAGCTATACAAGCAATGAAGACACCAATGAACAAAACAGAGTTACAGAGACTACTAGGAATGATCACATACCTCAACAAATTTATTCCAAAAATGTCTGATCTAACAAATCCACTGAGAGATTTGTTACACAAAAACACAAGCTTTAAATGGGAAATTCATCATCAAGAAGCTTTGAATAAAATAAAAAAAGTTCTTCAAAGTCCACCAGTATTGAGACTATATGATGTAAATAAACCTGTGACATTAAGCGTAGACGCAAGTTCGAAAAATCTTGGAGCTGCACTTCTTCAAGAAGGACAACCAATAGCCTATGGTGCCAGAGCGTTAACTAAGTCTGAAGAGAATTATCCCCAAATTGAAAAAGAAGCACTTGCTATACAGTTTGGATGTAAGAAGTTCCACGAATATGTTTATGGTAAACAACTGACAGTGGAATCAGACCATAAGCCACTTGAGACAATCTTCAAGAAAAACATTCAATCTGCTCCAGCGAGATTGCAACGCATAATATTCAATCTTGCACCATATGCACCAAAAGTCATATTTAAAAAGGGCACAGAAATACCCTTAGCAGACTTCCTAAGTCGAGACTGCGATGCATCTAATCTGAAATATGAACAAAAAGAAAATTTGAAAGTTGAAGTAATACTACCTATGTCACTTGACGCAAAAGAGGAATTAATTACAGCTACAAAGGAAGATCCACATTTACAGTTACTACTTCAGACAATAATACAAGGATTTCCAGAAAAAGTCAGTGAACTTCCCACAGAACTACAACACTATTTTAACTTCAAAGAAGAATTGAGCTATCTCAAAGGAATAATTTTCAAAGGAAATAAAATTGTAGTACCAAAATCACAGATCCCTAAAATGCTAAAGAATATTCATCAAGGACACGCAGGTATACAAAGCTGCTTAAGAAGAGCACGACAAATTCTCTACTGGAAAGGTCAGTATAATGACATCATAAAACTAGTTAAAACCTGCTCTGTTTGTGAACAAACACAAAAAGCCAATATTAAAGATATAGTGCTATACTCGGATTTTTAATTGTAGTCAGTGAAATGACATTTTCAGTGTGGCAGGTTTTCAGTCCCAAATAAATAGTGATGTGGTAAATCGAGTTTTTACAATTAAAAGTTAGTCGACATTACAGCCTGGCAAAAAAGTCGTAGTGAATTACCACGTCCCACTTCCATATGTCATTACTGGCAACACACACTGGTCAGACTTTCGTTTTGAGACATAGAGGTATTTCGGTAAACTGTATTTAGTAAATAGATTTTCAGTTTCAAAATGTTTTGTTTCTGTATTGAATTATTTACAGGTAAGAATTTCGTTTATTAACAGGTCATACAACTGGAAAAGTTTGGGAGGATACAACAGTAGAATCTTCCATATAAGTGTTTTCTAAAGGTTTGACTACAGGCCTGAAGGGCCCAACCGGCAAAGGACGACGCCTTATAATTTCATATATAGGCAGTGATGAAGGTTTTGTAGATTCCGGTTTACTTTTTTTTGAATCAAATAATAATAGTATGGACTATCATGAAGAGATGAATTCAGAATCGGAGTCGGAATCAATAGCAACCGTAACGAATAAAAACGTATATAATTACTTGTATTTTGCTGACTTTCAAGTGTTAATTCCCCTGAACCTCTTTGAACATTTTTTTTCCAGCTATGGTTATAATTTTTTAGTGAGAAGTTTTAATATGGGGGTAGGGCCCATATTTCTTAAATCGTAATTATTTAATTCGTTTTGTACACTATTAAATATTTACAATTATTTAAAAAAGGCTTTGATGCCTCATAAAATAAATCATGACTAAATGTCTAAGTCTAGTGATTGCCGAACGTCACTATTGTAGCGGGTCACCCTTTTTTGTATCAGTCACTGTTGAAGTTGTCATTTCGCTGACTACAATTATTAATCGTACTATAGTTAAAAAGGTTCCCACACTTCCTTGGCAGATAGTTGCATCTGATCTATTTGAATTAAAAGGAAAAACTTACCTCGTAATCTGTGACAGCTACTCCGGATATTTAGATTTTCAACAGCTAAAAGGTCAGTCTTCATATGAAGTTATTGAACAACTGAAAAGATAGTTTTCGGTACATGGAACACCAGAAGAGCTACAAACTGACAATGGAACACAATACATGTCTAGAGAATTCAAGATATTTCAAAAAGAGTGGAAATTCAACCATGTCACATCCAGTCCACATCACCTTATTAAAATAACCTACCAAAAATCGTAGTTTCATCTTAATCGAAAGTCAAATATTTGCAATAATGTTTCTTTCGAGTGTTTAAGGTATATGCCTAAACATTGGTGAAAACAACCTGGCTGTCAGGTATAACATACCAGAGAAATTCGTCCGGTCTGTTAATGGTCTCGGTAGCATAATTGGTAGTGCAGTCGCCCGGCTTGCGAAAGGTGCGGGTTCGAGTCCCGCCTGATGCCAGGACCGAATGACTTTTTCTGGTTTTCCTATCTTTAGTAAGATGATAATGCATTATCCCTAATGCTAAAAATAAAATAACCAACCTAAAATAATACAAGGAGTCACAGCTGAACTAAAACGTCTAAGAGAAGAACAAGCCAACTACAGCAATAAGCACACTAAAAGACCAGAGAACTTTGAAATTAATGAAAAAGTTAGACACAAAGTTGCTCATCGCCAATGGGAAGGGGCAAGAGTGGTAGAAAAGCCAGAAGGTCTACCAAGATCTGTAATCATCCAAACTGATCAAGGCCAAATCCTACGTAGAAACTTCAGTCATCTGCACAAGACACAAGCAGACATTCCCAGCAACAGAGTGGTAGTTCCTGAAACTAAATACACAGATGAACCAGCTGTACAACAGATTCCAGCACAAGAACAATCACCAGCTGTCCCTAAGCCACTCCCAGCATCAACAAGCTCGTCACCAAACACTTCTATTCATTCGCAAAAGTCAAACCTGGCCCAACCAGCGACAGCACATCAGACATCAAGATTTGGTAGAATAATTAAACCAATAAATAGACTTGATCTTTGATGATACTTAGATTAGTAATTACAATATTATTTTATAAGTTAGTTTTAAGTTGTGCTGTGCAATGTATGATTGTCTATTTAGCTAACCATTTGCATAATAGGTGGTTTTGCAAACTTTGTTATTTTAATGGCAATTAAAAATTAATATCTTAAGTCTTATTATAATTAAGAAACAGTGTATGATTATAGGTATAATTAGCTAACCATTTGCATAACAGGTGGTTTTGCAAATTTTGATATGTTCATGGTAAATAAAAAAATAATTTGTTGAGTCATAATATAAGTTTAGTAAACAATGTTTCAGTTAACAAAGAAAGGGAGATGTAAAGTATAGACAATCATTTGTCATCCCAAATCCTGTCTATTAGTGTCTATGGCATGATTTGATTATTATTAAAACCGTATGTCACATTAAACCGCTAATTATTTTCTAATATAAATTCTTCAATAATCACTACGTTACAATGTCTATAAATAATTATATAGACAGAAAACTGAAAAGCAACAACATGAAAATGGTGCTTGTTACCTCTTTAATAATTTCACTACGTCCATTATTCCAGTGAAGGTTTGAAATGGTTCTCAGTGTATCCTTTATCTCAAGCTGCAATGGTGGTATTATCGGAAACCCTCTTCTATCGTCGTTAGACAATCCAATTAAACAGTTTTTTCTCAATATTGACCACCTAATATCAACTTCTGACTCAGTAACCTGTGAATTGTAAAGCAAAGTGAAAGATATATCATCGATTCCGGGGCAGACCTTATTTCATAACAGGGTAGGAGGATGACAAGAAGGAGAAGGGGTGACTTTAGGAACTTCGGGGGATACCTTCAGTTAACAGTGGGACACTGAACTAAATGAAAAAGGCAAATCAAAAAAAGTAGCTAATAATTTGGATATTGTTAAAAAACATCAACAGTCTCATGAGGACCACTGCCAAACATCCACCGAAACCTTGCGACCTTTCCACCCTGCAGGTGAGTTTACGGTTGACTTCAACCGCTGCCACTCGGTCGCCACTTGACAGCGATCTAAGCTCTATGGATCACGGACATAAGTTCTCATTAGCAATTCGACCTCGTAGCGAAATTGCGAGGACAGTCCTCTCCGTTGCACATAACCGGGTTCATCATCATCATCATCAGCCTGTCATATTCCACTGCTGGACAAAGGCCTCTCCTAAAGTGCGCCACAACTGGGTTCGTTAGTTACTAAAACAGTAAACATAAATGCAAAATGATTACGTAGGTACCTGTAATTGTTCATGCTCACATCTTGCACGTTCGTCTTTAGTGTGAGTCGATGTTGATGTTGTTTCTTGTTTATTTTCGGTTTTCTCAGTAATATCTTTAGTAGGTACAAAGATTTCCTTTATACTCCGTTCTGAAATATGATGAGTCGGCGTTGAAATGTTGGTAAAATTCGCAGTTTCGGCTAAGTTCTGCAACGCCTCCTTTAATTTTAATCTCTTGTATAAAACATCTGATCTCGTTACGTGACACTTCTTTACATATTTAGGGGATCTGTTCTCTGAATGAGGCCTGCGTCTGTCTTCAGTTTTCTGATTACAAGGTTTCTCGTTGAGCTGCGACCTTGCATTATATTCATTGTGCTGACTTTTTGACGTGCTTCCTGCACTAATGCCCATATGATCATTAACAGGTTGTAGGTTATTATTATTATCACTTGTTATTTCTGTCAAATCTTGCACTGAGTCTGCACTTTTCAGTACAACATGACTACTACCACGGCTATCATGTAACTGCTCGTTTTTAACTTTGTAATCATTTTTTTCCATTAGATTATCTTCGCACTCTGATTTCTCCAGTTCCATTTTTTTAATATTCAAATTATGGAATCCATATTTTTTCATAGGATCACAGTTTAAATCGACGAGATTTATTTCATCGTTGACTGTTTTTCTACAGACTCTTTTCTGGTTTTCCTTTTTGTATTCATTTAATGCATTCATTAATTCATCGGAAAAATATTGTGCTTGTTGCAATGTAGTTTTTAATTTGTCATAGTCTATTTGCAAGGTTTGATCGTGACTAGCATTCCTAATATCAGAACTTGGAGCGTTGATTTTTTTTATCAACTCCGTTATCAGTGTGTTAGATAAAGGCACATTCCTCTTCGAAGGCCTTATTTTCAAGTTGTGTTCAGAAATCTTGGTTTGCATTAAATTTGACAGCCTTTTATTTGCATCTCTCAAAGATTCCAGTAACTTAAACGATGTTCTTTTTACACTAGCCATTTCGTTTTCAAGTGTAATCCTTTTTTTATTTTTACTATCGATTACTAAATCATCGCTATTAAGACATGAGCCTGGCAACTCTACAACTGCAGGCTCGTCTTGACTTTTTAGTGAAACATTTTTACTATAATGGTCATGGTTATTTTTATCTATTGTAATGTAGTTAGCACAATTAAACTTTAGACCACTGTAGTTGTCAGTGTCATCTTTTATTGGCCCATTAATTGTTGGTTTGAATGATTCCTTGGCACATTTTGAATCTTTAAAGTTAACATCACATATAATTTGGTCATTCAAATATTTACTGACTGTGTTATTGCCATTCGACGTACCAGTAACACTTTTTATCGACTGTTTATCAGATAATTCACAGCTCCTTGGCATAATATTGATAATCTCTTTTTTAGAAATATCAAAGCTCTTTTTATCTAAAGTTTCTAAATTTTCAGACACAAAGCTACTAGACGATCCATTGTTGGCTGCGTTACGGTCGCAATATTGCATAACAACTTTTCGGTCTTGAAATTGTGCATCCTCTTGGCTAAAATGTATTGATTGTGTCATTTCATTGACTATCTCCTGAACTCCTTGCGGTGAACTTTTAGAAATTGACCTGATGTTACCATTTTTCACCGGGTTAACATTCAGCTTTTCAATGTCAGACGAAATAAGATTGACTGAAACATTTTGTCTTGATTTATTATTGTTTTTCAACTCTTCGCCTGCTATCAATGATTTTGAGTTCTTTTGATTTTGTAGTATACCACTCGTATTGTTATATTCGTTTTTAAATTGTGTTCCCAATGTCAAGGGCAATTGACAAGTTCCAGGTTTTGTACGATAAACTGTTTCATGAATGAATTTGTTATGATCTGAGCACATTTGACACTTACAATTGCCGCAAAAGCAATTATCTCCTGTGCAATTAAACATCATCTTTTGACAATCAGTACACTCACAGGGGCTGCATTTACAAGCGTTACTAGTAAGCGTATCGTCACACTGAAAAGCTGTTATACAGTTTCTAGAATTGCTCAGGGATGGCTGCAAAAGACCATCACATTGTAAACAGTCACAAATACTGCAGTCACATTTTTTTATGCTTATAGACCGATCTGGTTTCGTATAACCTCTAACATTTTTGTTACAAATCTCGCATTCACAGGGTGCACAATTACATGCTCCCATGCGGGGTGTCTTTTGGTCTTCTTTAGGAGATGTAAAACAACATGGCATTGAGGCGGCATTGTTATTCTGACAGCTACATACTATGCATTCACAATCACCACAACTACAAAATGTTTTATTATTAACATCAAGTCCTGGATAGTTGTTTTTAATTGCAGCAAACATAGTTATTGGGTCATTCCTAGTTCTTATTTCAGATATGCCAATTTTTTTTATTGAGGCTCTATGAATATCGTAGTCGTGTGTATCCTTTTCAAACGGTTTTCTCATAACCCCTCTTTGTACTTCGCAACTACAAGGATTACCATCATCAGCTTGGCACGATTGACTCATACAGTTATCACATGCGCAGTTAGCTGGTCGACTAATCCCTGTCGCTATTTCGTGCCTCAGACTTGAATTCATAAGATAATGCTGACCGCATTCGGCGCAATCACACGGAGAACATTGACAATAGTTTCTTGGCTCGTCTTCTCTCATGGATGCCACTACAAATGTGTTAGTCGTTCTCGGTTCTGATACTGCATACGATTTACATTCGATACACTCACAGGGCTTACAGTCGCATTGTGCGCTAACACTATCTTTGCATTTTAAACAGTCACACGGATCGCAATCACAAAACTCGACCGGTCCGTTTGCATTTTTTGTTACTCCTTTACAATTTGTATTATTGCACCGTATACAAGGACAACCCGCGAAGTACAGTTGTGAGAATTTTACTTTATTGTCAAGTTTTTTTACAAAATCAGCACATTCATTGCATTCACATGGCTTGCACTTACAATATTCGTTACGAGCAGGCGTTTTACCGACAATACATTCACAAACTTTACAACTGCAAGCCTTATATGCTTCTTTTATTCTCTTGAAAATGTCAAGTTTGGTTAACTTTGTAGATTTTGGCGAAGAATCTGATTTATTGTATGACACAGAAGCTTTAAAATCTTTAAATGGAACATTCATTATTTGAGCACTTAGTTCTGCTGTATTTGAATCAAATCCCTTACGTGAGTATATTACAGTAGCGCTATGGGCGTGGGGTATTTTCTCCGAAGTTACTATTTTGTCATTCACAAAAGCTTGTTCTATATCCCGTGATTCAGTAGTACAGAAAGAGAATTTGGATTGTTTTTTAACAATGGATAGATTGTTATTATTATTGCTGTATTCATAGGTGATTTCTTTCTTAACACGTTCCTTGACGACGCTGTCTGTATCAGGTATTTCAAAATGACGTGCTCTATTTTCCCCAATTACATTTTTTTTTTCGCATGACACGCAAGCCTCATTGCCTCTACATTTTTTGCAAGAGCACTGTTCTTTGTTTCTCAAATGAAAGCAATTAAAAGAATCGCACTTAGCACATGAGCATAGAGATGTATCGTATAAGATAGGTTCGTTAGGTTCTTTGTCAATCTCACGCAGAGTGACGGTTTTGGATTTGACTGTGTTCATGATGGTTGGTAGTGGCAGTTGTGCTTCTTTGGTGGCTGTCTGGGCTTGGGTTTCGGCTTAGGCGGTGGGCGTGGGACTGATGCCGCACTACGGCAACACAGACCCCCTGATTTTACCTGTAAAAAATATGTTCACCCATTTATCTACCTCTAGAAGAGAATGAAGATACTGTAGGATTTTCTTTTACAGTAAATAGGGTACGTTGTTGCCAGTTCTCATCGCAAAGTCTTTGGGTGGTCAGCTAGAGAACCTAATATATTTTGTTTCGCTGGCTGTATTCCTTTTCTTACTGTATGTCCTTTAGAGTGAGGCCCCAAGGACGCATCCATTGTGACCACGTCATTAAAAATATAGTTAAAACGACGCAGCGGTCGACGTTACGCTGCGTTGTCGCAACGCTTTGGGGCCTCTCCCTTAGTCTTACATTTGATGATAATTTCAGTGTTACACGCGGCTGTAACCACCGGCAATCTCATCACATAGTTAGCTTAAACGGTACTTACTCAAATCAACATAAAACGAATCATAATCTATTGTCTTATATCAGTAGTTTACCTTATTGGCCACGAAGTTTCATGAGACTTACGGTGGAATTCACAAAGGCAAATCAGATCACTCGCTCAACTAATTAAGCCATCAGTTTAATCGCACGCTTAACTTAAATGCTATTCACAAACGTTCATTAAGCAGTTTTCTACCGTGATCAGCTGAGCATCTTTCAAACAAACCGAAATGCCAACATTGCAAAAAGAATCATTCGTTCTTGCTAACCATTTGATGGAACTATGGTTTTGTGCCTCGATTCGTTTCGTTGTTTGTCGAAATTATTGCTGGAAATGAACAATTCTTGGGTTTTTTCACAGATCTATCTCAATTTAAGATGACTGTAACGTAGCTTGCTTATTAATTTGAAATTTACGCATTTTTGTACAAAAAAATAAATGGAATAAACAAAACAATACTGTTTCATTTTTTAAAACAATATTTATGTAAAAACGGAACGCAACCAAATGTCAAATAAGTGTCAATCAGTCATTTTAAGAATTTAGGTTAGAATTACGTATTAAATTTGTTTATGTAACTACATTTACAAGTAATTATCTGGGTTTCTGGAAGATCATCGTTACAGTCAGTGTAAGATCTTGCACTTGATCTTATCAGATCTTGACTGCAGATAAACTACCTGCAAAGACAATAACTCAAATAAAATAACTAAGCTGAAAATTGATAGTTTGGAAATGGATTATTAGGTAAGCAAATAACTCTATTTAGCTGTGTTTACAATCTTCCATACAGTCAGTTAAAATCAATACAGTTTTTTGTTTGATGTTAAAAGTTTCACTGTGTAAATTTAGCCATTACCTACCTTTCTTTATTTGCTGAAAAACAAATGTAATTAACAAGTATTTTACTTTCCAGCTCTTCAAAGAGTAGCAGATAACCAAAGTGAAGGGAATAATTAATAAGGCAGTAGTACCACAAAAGTTGAACATAAAATATGATGATATTGCACATTATTTGCCAACTGTGACCGCTATAGTGACTAACTTCATATGGAAAAGGAGACCTAGAAGGTGCAAGAGAAGAAAAATTATAGGAAAACCAGAAAAAGGCATTCAGTCTTGGCCTCAGGCGGGACTTGAACCCGCCATCGGGATCATCTTTAGTAAGATGATAATGCATTATCCCTAATGCTAAAAATAAAATAACCTAAGAAGAATTCTGTTTATGCCAAAACAATCAATTTTATTGGTAGTAGACTATTTAATGTATTGTATGTATTGGTATTGTTTGTAAAACACATAACTTACTATAAACCTTAATTTGGCAGGCATTACAGCAAAATATGTATTTCATAGCTGTTCGAATCTTTAACCACTTGCATCAAATCAATAGTGGACACTGAATATATAATGCGATATAAATAATAATGATTAAAATGATAGCTTTTTTTTAAAAACACAGTACCTACTATTCTGCTGGGTATTTCAGCAACAAACTAGCTTGACTTGCTAACCTTTTCTGTCACTATTCCTCTGCCTGTAGGTTGTCTGAAAGAGATTGTTTTTAGCAATAAGACTGCCTAAATTGTATTTTATGGTGAAAATGTATTACTTTCATACCAATAATTTTGCTAATAATTAAGTGTGCAATAATGTGTTCCTCATCTTGTCAAATTGTTGTCTTGTTGTGATTTCACATTGTAATGTTCTATTTCAACTGTGTGAACCTCTAGTTTATTTGTTATTTTTGAATTATATAAAATAAATTATTCATATTTCGTTTTGTGTTTTTATTCATTATCTCTCAAAATCTACACTGGGGTCACGGCTCACAAAATTTAGCATAGATTATGAAGACTGAACAAACAATATTGTTTCTTAATACACTGCTCAAAAGTGTCTAGGGATATCTCAAGCATTTTCATACAAAGTATAGCTATTTGGGAGGCTGTAAAAATTAAAATATTGATACCAACGTAGAAATTTTTAGAACACAGAAACTGCTTCATCTGCCCTTTCAGATTGTATAAAGAAATCCATTGTAGTAGCATTATTGTACAATCGTAAGGACGTCAAAAAAATTTAGCAAAATTAAGTCAAAATTTTAGCAAAATCAAACGATAATGCTCAACTTGTAAACGAACTAAACTTTATGAAATATTAGAAAAAAGATATCCCTAGACAGTTTTGATGTGTGTACATAGGTACTTTAGTAAATAAATATAACACCCAAACACAGGATAGACACAAATATTCATTACACAATTTTAGGTGTATAGGGGGAAACAAACAACCTTAAGTAATAAGTAGGTGCACATCTTTTTTATTTCAATAACTTAAAAACTGGGAGTGATGGCTTTTCCCCTGCAGTGACATGATGGGTGAATAGATTAGGAAAAGAACTTGTGTTTTAGAACTGTGTAATAATTAGTTGTTAAATAAAACAAATATTGATTTGACGGTGTTTATTTATGCAGTTCGTGTTCACTACACTATTACATTATGTTAGGTGCCTTCTACACAACACCAACGACTTAACTTCATGTGTTCCTAACAGAGCCCACAGTACACTGCACATTCCACTGTTCCACTGTTGTTGGTGGGATTATAACTATACCAACATAGGCCATTCCCAATAGTTGATATAAATAAAGACAAGAAAATCTTCTTTTGAGAATACCAAACAGTCTCTTTATTGTGGTCCAGAGCCTTTAATGAAGCAATAATGTGTTTGTCCAGCAGCTATTCTTAAAATTTAGATAGAAACAAGGGTACACTTTGAATCACCAAGTTCACTACACTCTAGAAAGGCACACACTGGACTCTTTTTGATAATGGTACTAACTATTCTTTTGACCCAGGATTTTTGATAACTGGCATTGGCATCCAAGCTACAGTTTAGCAAACATTGGAGTCTGGAAGAGTCTCTTGGAAATGGTAGTATCCTGCTCTGATTGTGGGTCTTTGATAACTGCCCTTGGCATAATGATGGAGAGCGAGGAGTATTCCGTATATTGGCTGTGTTGCTTGATTGCTTTTCTTCCATTTGGGGGCGTGCTGACTAATTTCTTTTGTCGGAAACTGCAATTCTTAGTAGCATTTGAAATTGCGTTTTGACATATTTCTGTAGTGTTTTTAGGTATTACACATTACAGAGACTTCTAACAAGGGGTACTTCTTCTACGAAAGTCCTTAAAACGGGCGTTAAAGCTGAAATACTTCCAAATCAAATATTTAAGATAGGTCGCGACCGCTCTCAACTTTTTAAATATTTGAGCATGCTATTTGTCACATTTTATGGCATTTTATTATCTGTGGCACGCTGATTGTCTTTCATGAATACGATTTTTTCGTTTGAGTGCTTAATCAACTTAGTTTAATCACGTGAGAGGAGGAGCAATTGATGAACCTTTGTGAATGCGAAAAAACAGTTTGAGCGTTGTTCAAGTATTTGTTAAACGCTCAACTATTTAATTTGCTTTTGTGAATTCCACCGTTAATTAATCATTTTACTGAACAATTTTCCCTCATTATTTTTAGAAGTTTACTTAAATTTTTGGCATAACTCTAAACTGACAAATCGAAAATTTGACAGCGGAATCTTTTTTCTGGCTCAGAAAAATAATTCCGCTGTCGAATTTGGAAAGTTTTTATGTAACCAGTTTTACTGGGCGATAAAAAAGACCATGGCAAAGATAATTCTAAATATCAACTTTAAAAAAAATGTATTTTAGTTTGTTGTTGTTGTTTATACAACAACAACAAACGCACAGGCATTAGCACAAGCATTTAGTTGCTTAGTTTGGGGCCAGAAGGCGCTGTGTGGAATTATGTCCAGTGATATTTATTTATTTAATGTTTATATTTTGTAACATACTCTTGTTTTCTCGTTTAGCGATTCTCCCCAAACCTTTTTATACTAAATTTTCCAATTAAGGCTTTAACCGCCGCACTCAGAGACGTCAATTAGCGTTAATGGTTGATTAGCGTCAAAATTCCATTTTTGAAAAGAGACTTTATAACAAATTAAATAAAGAACTTTTCAGAATGTCAAATTTTGACTCTAATGAACCATTAACGTTAATTGACGTCTCTGAGTACGGCAGTTAGAGCCTGTTCACACTGGCGTTTGTTGGGTGATTTCACGGCCCGCAGCATACACGCCGCGATCTCGCAGCGATAGTTCCGCTGCACACTCGAGGGTGGTATCGCGGCGGGTGAACGGCTCGCTTCATCCATCAGTCAAATTAAAAGTGGGGCTTAGCGGCGTGTACGCAGCTCGCAGCGAGATCGCCTCGCTGTGAAATCGCCCAACAAACGCTATTCTTATTTAGAATTCGGCAAATGTCTCTTATTGCACGTTGAAGTGATACGGACCATGTCACCCATTTTTTTAATTTAACATTCATTGATTTATTTTAACCTTGTTGAAAATAAGCGATTCACGTAGGTAAATCTAACCAAATATATTTCCTAAAACTTTATAGTCGATGTAAAAAATGACACAACACAAAGGTTTTGAAAAGAGATGCTTTTTTTCTTTCTTATTTAATTCAATGAATACAATTAACCAAAATTTGCATTTTACGGGCCTTAAACAACGTTTATATAACATGATTAAATTTCAACGATAATAGCTGGTATACCTACCTGTGATTGGTCGCATTCAAATGTCTAGCCCAATCACGAGCTTGTAACTTTTGAGTATAGATTCAATGTTGGGAACAAAATAAAACAATGAAAATTTAAATAATCATTTTTAATTCGTCGATTAAAATTAATCTTTTGTAAATAAAAACAACATAAAAGTAGACAAAGATACAAATCTCTAATTTGTGAGTGATGTTAATACAAATTACATAATTGATCTGTCCTAACTGATTATTATTTACAACGGAGAAAATACTCTGATAAAACAAATTAAAATGTTGGCACGAAGACAAAAAAACATTCAAATTGACGGTTGGAATTCTAGCATCGGTAGAAGGTACGATTGTTCGATATTGTTCGCTTACGTTATTATTAAGAGTATTATTTATTATAAATGTATTATACAAACATATTTACAGTTCGTTTATATTTAATTCGCTTAACTAATGAAGGCACCAGAGTGAGGTCGGTGGAGGTATAACACCTGAAAATGATAAAAAAATATTTTAAGATTTCTTAAAAAGCATATCTGGTTTATAAAAAATCTGTAGAACCAGATTTGGAGTTTCATACAAATATCACGCAAAAAAAGTGTGCACACAAAACAAAAGACTAACGGACCAGAATGATTGATTTGCCTAAATACAAAATATAAATTGTACAAGAACACCATCTTACGCCTAGTCGATTGGCAAATGAATCTAATTATAGTGTGGGGGAAACACTTCGAAGGTTACCGTAACTGGAACATTCAAATGAGCGCAAAGTTACAGGTATACGCTCTTTCCCCTTATATTGAAAATAAAAAATATGGCACAAGGTGAGGTTGGGGTGGGGATTTTGGGACAACCTCACCTTGCCCGTACACCGTGAGGGTTCCTTTGTGTTATGGAATTCAAAAGCAACTAAGACACCATCAACACCCAGCACAAAATTTTCTTGATTCTGTTGATCAACAAACATTTGTGCTGGTTCGGGAATTGAACCCAATACTTTTTGAGTCTCAACTGGCCGTCGTGCCACTGCATTAGCCCACATGCCGGGAAGTTTTTAAGTGCATAATAAAATTACTTAACTATTATCCCAAAGAATCATTTTATCATTTATCTACTGTAAACTAACTAATATTATGTTATGACTGTAATCGTAAACTTACACAAATTCGCACGGTCGATTGGCGGTTCTAAACATCCGTGCTCCAAACTATCGCATTTGTACCCAACGCACAAGATGGACAATTCTGGAAAAAATATACAAAATGAGTTAGTAAATGTAGATTTAGTCAAACTTTTAAATAGGTGCATTGAAAGGAAATCTGCCATTTTCTGTTAAATCACCTGTCAAGATTATTGTTTGTTTCTAAGAAAGTATGTTTGTTTGTTTGAGCTATTTCTTAAGTAACTAACTTAGTAGAGGTATTAGCACTAATACAATGAGATTCCTGAAATTAAATGCGTAGTCAATAATATCTCAATTTAAATGAGCCCAATCTGTCCCACTAGAGGGCAAAGGCCTTCCCGAACTCCAGCCCACATGGTATTAAAAAAATACATCGAATGATATTGAAAATAAACAAGAACAACACATAAATTGGGTTGATGGCATAGTTGGTTCGATTTTTTAAATGAACGACTTCTGCTATAAACCAAGCTCATCGATTAAATTAATTGATAATGAATGAATGAACAGGTATAAGTAAGTTCAGAGCTGTCAGATCTTTTGAACGTATTTTAACCCGAGTTCAGTGTTGTATACTTAACATATTAAAAGTAAGAAGTTGTCCTCTAAATAAAAAATAACAAGTAGGTAAAGAAAACCTTATCGCAGATACTTACAACAATACTTTCTATGGCATTCGCCAGCTGCTCCTCCATAATCTTAACATCACCATGATCCAATACTTCCTGTAACAATGAAATAGAAAATTTTAACATCTATGGTCTCTGCGTCATGGCCCACTTATTTCACATTTTGGCTTGGAACCTATTTTGTATTATTTGTTCAATTTGCGGCTAACTCCCCGGTAAATCAAAACACCCATAAAAACTAGCTCGCCCCTCTTTTCACATTGGCTTCAATTCGATTAACGAAATGTGGGCTTCTTAATTTTCAGATTACCACGACGGTAACAATCAGAGTGCTTCTGACTACGTTAAACTTAACCCACATCTTGACAGACCTACACATCGCGCTGCCACTAGGTCCATGCTTCTCTCATACAGGCTCTCATCAACCTTTCATAAATTAAAAGGGTTAAGTATGTAAGTTACATTTTCACTCTTTTGACGCTGAGTCTTCAGTTGATGTACCTACCTAAATGCTGTCAAAAGTCTTTGAGAGAGGCAAATCCTGACGCAGTCGGCAGCTTCTTTTTTTCTGTTGTGAGATGATTTAGGCTAAATTATGGGTAACCCAACTTTTGCTAAGAGTATTTTCCGCACGTACCGAGGTCTGAGAATGCCACGAAGTTAAATGAAACCTGGCAGCTCTCGACGCCGCCCGCTGCTGGATTACTCTGGGTGAGATTCTCCTGGATTCACTACAGAGTCCGGCAAGCCTATAGCTAAATTTGAGCAGTGATTTAGAAACTTGACCCACCTCTTGGCAGCTCTTGACTGTATCAGCCAGCGCGGGCAGTGGGCACAGCGGCGCACAGCCGGGCCGCGGCGCAGGCGCAGCTCACGCTAGCCAGCCGCGCCGCGCCGTGCAGCACGCCCGCGTTGCCCACGAGCCTTAACGACGCGAACGCGCCGTGCCAAGACACAAATACTTACGTCATGAAGTACTTACACGACGCGCTGCCACTAGGTTCATGCTTCACATTTACGGGTTGCACACTTGTAATGGTAGATTAAAAAGGTTATGTAAGCTACAGATTTTCTCCATTTTTGACATTGTGTCTTCAGTCCCCATACCTAAACGCTGTTGATAGTGTTGATATTGGAATAGAAAAAACAAGTTTTTGCATATAATCTTGACGTTGTGTCAACAACGTCAAGATAATATGTATGTATAATAAGAATAGCTGTGAAGCTACTCTAACCCTGAGCGGGGATAATCTTAATTAAATAAAGCACTCACCTTAAAATCCGGCACTAAATAATGATTACTAGTCAATAATGTCAGCATAAGAACTCTTCAACGCTTCTGAAGTGTCTATAAAGCTACACAAAGCTACTAAAACACCCACCTCTTGGCAGCTCTTGACTTATTACTTGACTGACTACTTACGGCGCGCCGTGCAGCACGCCCGCGTTGCCGACCAGCCTTAACGACGCGAACGCGCCGCGATCTGTCACTTTGTACTTACGGGATGAAGTACTTACACGACGCGCTGCTACTAGGTTCATGCTTAACATCTACGGGTTTCACACTTGTAAAGGTAGATCAAAAAAGTTATGTAAGCTACAGATTTTCTCCATTTTTGATACTGACTCTTCAGTCCCCATACCTAAACGCTGTCGATAGTGTCTATATTGGAAAAGGAAAAACAACTTTTTGCATAAGATAATATGTATGTATAATAAGAGTAGCTGTCAAGCTACTCTCACCCTGAGCGGGGATGATGAGCATGAGAACCTTTTCCGCGCTCCTAAAGTGTCTTAAAAGCTACACAAAGCTACTAAATCACCCACCTCTTGGCAGCTCTTGACTGTATCAGCCAACACAGGCACAGCGGCGCACAGCCGGGCCGCGGCGCAGGCGCAGCTCACGCTAGCCAGCCGCGCCGCGCCGTGCAGCACGCCCGCGTTGCCGACCAGCCGTAGCGACGCGAACGCGCTGCGCCTTGTCACTTTGTACTTACATCATGAAGTACTTACACGACGCGCTTCAATTAGGTTTATGCTTTACATTTACGGGTTTCACACTTGTATAGATCGAAAGGGCAATATAAGCTACAGATTTTTTTCCATTCTTGGCACTGACTCTTCAGTCCTCGTACCTAAACGCTGTCGATAGTATTTTGGAATGGAAAAAACAACTTTTTGCATATTATCTTGACGTTGTTGACAGTTTTTGTTGATAAAAACCTTTTCCGCGCTCCTGAAGTGTCTGAAAAGCTACACAAAGCTACACACACCCACCTCTTGGCAGCTCTTGACCGTATCAGCCAACACAGGCACAGCGGCGCACAGCCGGGCCGCGGCGCAGGCGCAGCTCACGCTAGCCAGCCGCGCCGCGCCGTGCAGCACGCCCGCGTTGCCCACGAGCCTTAACGACGCGAACGCGCCGCGCCTAGACACTTTGTACTTACGTCATGAAGTACTTACACGACGCGCTGCCACTAGGGTCATGCTTCTTTATAAAGGGCTCTTAACCTTTTATAAAGCATGAGGGTTATGTAAGCTACAGGATTTTTTATTTTCGACGATCCAGGCACAGGCACATAGGAATTCTTCAGTTGCTATACCTAGCTAAACGCTGTAAATCGATATTAAGAGAAAGAACATACCTTTTGGCTAATCTTGACGCTTTCAGCAGAGGTGAGATCTTAGCATTAGCATCTTACCAACACTATTCAAATCAAAAGACTAGGTACCTAGTCAAATATCAGTATAAGACAGTTTTTAGCATGAAAATCACACAACAAACACAAGACCAACCTCTTGGCAGCTCTTGACTGTATCAGCCAACACAGGCACAGCGGCGCACAGCCGGGCCGCGGCGCAGGCGCAGCTCACGCTAGCCAGCCGCGCCGCGCCGTGCAGCACGCCCGCGTTGCCGACGAGCCTTAACGACGCGAACGCGCCGCGCCTTGATACTGTACTTACGTCGAAGTACATACACGACGCGCTGCCACTAGGTTCATGTTTCTCTAGGACTCTCTAAGGACTCTTAACCTTTTATAAAGCATGAGGGTTATGTAAATGTAAGCTACAGGTTTTTTTCTATTTTTGACAATCCAGGCACAGGCACATATGAATTCTACAGTTGCTATACCTAGCTAAACGCTGTAAATCGATATTAAGAGAAAGACCTATTGGCTAATCTTGACGCTGTCGGAAGAGGTGAGATCTCAGCATGTACCTATCTTACCAACACTATTCAAATCAAATGACTAGTTACCTAGTCAAATGTCAGCATCAGACAGTTTTTAGCATGAAAATCACACAACAAACACAAGACCAACCTCTTGGCAGCTCTTGACTGTATCAGCCAACACAGGCACAGCGGCGCACAGCCGGGCCGCGGCGCAGGCGCAGCTCACGCTAGCCAGCCGCGCCGCGCCGTGCAGCACGCCCGCGTTGCCGACCAGCCTTAACGACGCGAACGCGCTGCGCCTTGACACTTGTACTTACGGCATGAAGTACCTACACGACGCGCTTCCACTAGGTTCATGCTTCACATTTACGGCTTTCACACTTGTATAGATCAAAAAGATTTCCATTCTTGACACTGACTTTTTAGTCCCCATACTTAAACGGTGTCAATAGTATTTTGGAAAGGAAAAAACAACTTTTGGCATATTATCTTGACGTTGTGTCAACAACGTCAAGATAATATGTAGATATGTATAATAAGAGTAGCTGTCAAGCTACTCTCACCTTAAAATCCGGCACTAAATAATGATTACTAGTCAAATGTCAGCATCAGAACCTTTTCCGCGCTCCTGAAGTGTCTGAAAAGCTACACAAAGCTACTAAAAGACCCACCTCTTGGCAGCTCTTGACGCTGCCGCTGCTCGCAATAACTGTAGGTGAGATTTTCCTGCATTCACCACAAAGTCCAGCAAGCCTATAGCTAAATTTGAACAGTGATTTAGAGACTTGACTCACCTCTTGGCAGCTCTTGACTGTATCAGCCAACACAGGCACAGCGGCGCACAGCCGGGCCGCGGCGCAGGCGCAGCTCACGCTAGCCAGCCGCGCCGCGCCGTGCAGCACGCCCGCGTTGCCCACGAGCCTTAACGACGCGAACGCGCCGCGATCTGTCACTTTGTACTTACGTCATGAAGTACTTACACGATGCGCTGCCACTAGCTTCATGCTTCACATTTACGGGTTTCACACTTTTATAGGTCGAAAGATTTTCTCCATTCTTGATACTGAGTCTTCAGTCCCCATACCTAAACGCTGTAGATAGTATTTTGGAAAGGAAAAAACAACTTTTTGCATATTATCTTGACGTTGTGTCAACAACGCCAAGATAATATGTATGTATAATAAGAGTAGCTGTCAAGCTACTCTCACCCTGAGCGAGGATGATCTTAATTAAATGAAGCACTCACCATAAAATCCGGCACTTAATAATGATTACTAGCCAAATGTCAGCATAAGAACCTTTTTCGCTCGCACCGAAGCGTCTGAAAAGCTACACAAATCTATAAAAACACCCACCTCTTGGCAGCTCTTGACTGTATCAGCCAACACAGGCACAGCGGCGCACAGCCGGGCCGCGGCGCAGGCGCAGCTCACGCTAGCCAGCCGCGCCGCGCCGTGCAGCACGCCCGCGTTGCCGACCAGCCGCAGCAACAAGAACGCGCCGCGCCTTGACACTTTGTACTTACGAGATGAAGTACTTACACGACGCACTGCCACTAGGGTCATGCTTCACATTTACGGGTTTCACACTTGTATAGATCAACATAGTTATGTAAGCTACAGATTTTTTCCATTCTCGGCACTGACTTTTCAGTCCCCATAACTAAACGCTGTCGATAGTGTCGATATTGGAAAATAAAAATCAACTTTTTGGCTTTGCATATTATCTTGACGTTGTGTCAACAACGTCAAGATAATATGAATGTATAACAATGTGTGTGTGAGCGGGGATGATCTTAATTAAATGAAGCACTCACCATAAAATCCGGCACTAAATAATGATTACTAGCCAAATGTCAGCATAAAAATCTTTCCCGCGCTCCTGAAGTGTCTGAAAAGTTACACAAAGCTACTAAAACACCTACCTCTTGGCAGCTCTTGACTGTATCAGCCAACACAGGCACAGCGGCGCACAGCCGGGCCGCGGCGCAGGCGCAGCTCACGCTAGCCAGCCGCGCCGCGCCGTGCAGCACGCCCGCGTTGCCCACGAGCCGCAGCGACAAGAACGCGCAGCGTCTAGACACTTTGTACTTACGTCATGAAGTACTTACACGACGCGCTTCCACTAGGGTCATGCTTCACTTTTACGGGTTTCACACTTGTAAAGATCAAAAGGGTTGTGTAAGCTACAGATTTTTTTGCCATTCTTGACACTGACGTCTTAGTCCTCATACCTAAACTCTGTAGTCAGTATTTTGGAAAGGAAAAAAACAACTTTTTGCATATTAACTTGACGTTGTGCCAACAACGTCAAGATAATATGTATGTATAATAAGAGTAGCTGTCAAGCTACTCTCACCCTGAGCGGGGATGATTTTCTTAATTAAATGAAGCACTTTCCTTAAAATAATGACTTACTGTCAAATGTCAGCATAAGAAACTTTTCCACGCTCCTGAATTGCCTGAAAAGCTACACAAATCTACTAAAACACCCACCTCTTGGCAGCTCTTGACTGTATCAGCCAACACAGGCACAGCGGCGCACAGCCGGGCCGCGGCGCAGGCGCAGCTCACGCTAGCCAGCCGCGCCGCGCCGTGCAGCACGCCCGCGTTGCCGACCAGCCTTAGCGACGCGAACGCGCCGCGATCGCCGCCGCCCGCGCTGAACGCCGGGACTGTGTACGTCATTGAGGATACGGCGCGTTGCCATTCCTAAAAATTTTGGTGTTATCAGGCTTTGTCGGTCAGAATTGAAAAAAACTAAGGGCGCGTCCCGATTAGGAGAACAGTCAGCTGATTGCTTTCAGTTTCCCTATCTATACATTTTAGATAGAGTGTCTATAAACTGGCCACTGAACATTATTCCTCACAACGCCATCTAGCTCCAGACTAAACAACTGAATGCTTGTGCTGTGGGTACTAGACAACGGATAACGATACTGTTTTTTTTTGTAAATACCTACATTCTTAGGAAAAGTGTTTCCTATGTACTTATAGGTACTGGTTTGGACTAGTATCTACAGACACACACAAATGTTTGCACTGTTCGGGGATCGAACCCACGACCACTGGTGCAAGAGGCTTCTACTGAACCACTACACCAAATCGGTCGCCAACAAACAGCGCGTTACATCGCTAACTGCGCACATTACAATCAACAATTCACTGTTCGCCTATTCGGGACGCGCCCTAAATAAAAGTTAATTTAAAATATTTCGATTTGGTCTAGTCTCATAGGAAGGTTTTCTCTTGTCTTTTTTTATTTTGTCTTTCACAGCTTTACCGCGGAATATTCTTAATCCGTAACATTTAAGTAACGTGCCTAAGGGCGAGCCTCAGCTTGGCAATCAAACGGTTATTTTCGTTTGTCTACAAATTTTGTTTCCTCAATATGTATTGGATGTAAACATTATGTTGAACAGTTTATTTTCTTATACCTTTGTATTTCACTGTCGAATCACTTGCATAAAAGTTGAGACAGTCTCATTGAAATTATCCTGGTTTCAAATGAAATAACTTTTGGTGTTACGAAAACCGGAAACAATGAATTAAGCATAGATATACCAATGTAATATTTTCTGCAACGGTTCTTAAAACCCTGGCAAAACAATAATTCAGGAATAAGTTCCTTGGGCAGGCCGCTCAAGGAACGTCTTTGAAAATGAAGATGTTTATTGGATAAGGGTTGGGCAAAACCACGATCATACCATCGATTAAACTTCAACCACCGTTGATCAGAAATTAGTAAATCTCTAACGCGGTTTAGAAATTTTAGTCACAATCGATTAAGATATTAGAATAATCCACAACCATACTGACCTCAGTATCAGTCTTAGCGTCGGCGTCTCCAATGGACCTGACGAGCTCCTTCGAAATCGCCATTAAGAGGTAATTTGTAATTTTCGCTTTGGTTTCAACAGTCACTCCTCCGCCGCTAACAGGGGTAATATCTTTACAGAGCCGCGTCAAATCTTCATCTGATGTGTTGTGTATTCTATCAAATAGGTCTTCTATTAATTGGCTGACTAGCTGACTTCTCATTGATGGGCAGGAACAACGGGAGTCTGAGGTTATGTAGCTCATACTGTGATGCATTCTCCCATAGTCGGTCTTCTTTGGCACTGCCGTATATATTGAGTAGCCTTCATCTATGTACTCTGTTCTTTCCGGCTGCAATTCCACTCTCGACGCATGGTACGACTGCCTCATAGTTTCACTTCTCAACTCTTCCAACTCTTCGGTTTTGATCGACAATTCGTGGCTTAACGTCTTGATCTTCTCATCGCATTTCCTCTTGCACTGAGTTAAAGCTTTCTGGGTTAACGCTAGCTGCTTTTCCAGAGATTCAACCTGAGGACACATGTCTTCTTAGAACGTCTTTTGGGACCACTTCAAGCATATTCACAGCTCCCATGCACTTTGTGTAACGAGCGAAAACCGGTCAAACCCGAAGCCGAACAAACATGCAAAGACGCGTTAAAGCACGAACAAAGAAAGCGTGTGGTAGATATTAAGAAAGCTTCAACATTCAGTTAGTAAATAACTACTTCAATTAGAATTATTACACACATGCACTTTAGTTACCATTTTCAAATTAAACTCAGTAGCAACAGAAATCAAAGTGAGCAGAGTACTGAATTATTAACGACTCGAAAAATATTTCTGTGCATATTTGTATATGTACACTTGAAAATGCAAATGCTGTATTCGACATTTCAGCCAGGCATGATGCAAAAAGACATTTGTAAAATGGAAAGCAAAATACAATTGTTTACTTTTCTTCAATTCGGAAATGGTAAAATTCAAAATGAGAACATTCATTAACGAATCTACATCTACATTTATGTTATCTTAACTATTCTTACCTCTTCCTTCAGTTCGCTGTTGGTAACTTCTAGTTCCTGGTTGTTCTTGCAGGAGCGCGTGAGTTCCTTGCGGATGCACTCGAGGTCTCCCATGAAGCCCATCTCGCTCTTCTTTGCTGTCTCTTTCTGGCCTCTGAGATCGTCGTCCAGTTGTTTATTCATCTTTCGCAGTTGTTCCATCTCTTTCTGCAATTGAGTTAAGATGAGATTTGTAAGCGAATGTGTTTCAAAAGTTTTTGCATGCTACTGTTAGACAAAGACCCGACATTACCTAGTTTGGAGGACTGAAAATCGCACTCCCATCATTATTATCATTTTCCATAAAATCGCAAAGACTCAATTACACTTACTTATTTGATTATTTTGGATAAAAATATAGAACCTACACAGGTATTACCCAACACCTGAATTACAAGCTCAGCTCACTTTAGGTTTAGCTAATGATATTGGTTGTCCTTTGTACGAGTAATACGAGTGATGATCATTAAATTACCAGTCGTAAATATGTAAACTATTTAATTATTTATTTACATTTACAACTACCTCACTTCATTGTTAATAATTGTTTCAATCTGTGAATGTATACGTCCATCATAATTTTAACCAAATAATGTTGATTTAATTTCTTATGTAAGTGAATGTTATTCTATATAAGAAATACATATTATTCAAACCTAATTATTACAAAATATGTGAAACCTACCTTAAACTTAGCATCCAGAGTCTTAAAAGCCGTCTCTGACTTCTTAGTCTCTGCATCAGCTTTACTGAACATAGCGGCCAAGTTAGTGTTCTGAGCCTTCAGCGTCTGCGCATCCCGTTCTGCCTTCTCTAAAGCTATCCTCAATCCTGATTCAGACTCTTCGATCTCTCGAAGCTTCTTCTTCATGGGCTCGAAGCATTTCTTGTATTGGTCGCGCTCGGATTCTAGCTTCTTTACCTGAAAAACAAATTGAGGACAAATTTAGAAAAATAAAACTAAGAGATATCTTTCAGGCTATTTTCAGCGGGGAAAATTTTGACATGTGACAAAACAAGAAAATGCAGTAAACAGCGCAATGGCAAAAGTAATATCAAATGTAAGTAACAAAGGTACTTGCTGATGTTATGCGAAAATGAGGTTTAAGACCTAAAAACGCTGATACTTACTAGAAACTGGCTAGAAACATGTTAAGAAACTTAAAGGGCAACTATTCCATTTTAGCAGTTCGTTCGTATCGTCTTTTACAAATGGCCATTACAAATTAAGCCTAGAAAGCTACCCCTGACATAGGTATCCTGAAGTTAAAACCAGAACACATGAAAATCAAGCCTAATTTAGGAACCATATCCTTTAAATACTAAACCCGTAATCGCTTCAAGTAATTACTCTAAAAGCGTTGAGTTAATAAGAAATAAACTTAACAAAAACTGATCTTACCTTTCCCTTCAACTGTGTCTCCGTAGCCTGCGACTCTTCAATCTTCTTCTTGTACCCGCCTTCCATCTCAGCCCACATGTCATCAGCTTGAGTCAGCATCTCCAAGTACGCTGTCTCCCGTCTTTCCAGCTCCTGTACGCGGGTCTTCAGCTCTTGTTCGCTGATCAGCAGCGCTCTTATCTTGCTGCCCATTGTTGGGTCGGCGGGTAGCTGAAATTAAAAGTGGAAAAAGGTTAATTTAATAATGCTGGGCATTTGTATAATCACACCTTACTGTCCTTAAGCTGCCAGTATTAACCCATTCATTGCCTTAGCCAATACTATGAACTTGTACCGAATGCCTTGTACTAAACGCGGTAACGATACTTGGACGCGATATCGCGTCCACGGCACCTCCAACAAAATTGCTTGGACGCGTATTCGCGTTTTCGGCACATTGAACTTAAATTCTATCGAAAATTGCTATTTTCTTCTCAAATGGCTTCAGTCTCATTTGAAGTGCACTGCTTTAAATGATCATTACCAGTTATTTGCTTTGAAAAATATTATAAGTTAAGTAATTAGTTAGTTAAGAATCAGTTAGTTTTGGGAAACGATCTGTTTGGGCGCACATAACTTTTCACAACCATGATCCTTCATTATTGGGTATAATTACAGTGCCATTGCCACCTAATAGCCACCGCGTCCAGTACGATAAAATAAAACAGGTCACCTGTTTTATTTTATCGTACTGGACGCGATTATGCGTCCAAGGCATGGTGCGTGAAAATTAATGATTTAAATAATTTTAAAATTTCATGTTAATATATCCAGGAGCCGCTTTGAGACTGTTAAATTCGAATTTAGATATATGTTTTCTCAAAATTTCAGATCTTTTACTGTTGAAACGGGGAAAAACAAGACAAGTCACACAAGGACGCGAATGCGCGTCCATGGCACCAGAAAAAAGTTTGCTAGGACGCGAATGCGCGTCTAAGGCACTGAATGGGTTAAGGAACATCATTTTTAACAATGAGCAGTGACCTGACGTTATGTTAGTGTTAATAAAAGACCGTGTACGGTGGCCGGCACATCACGCTACCCATTTCCGGTCAGTCCTCCTTGCTCTATCGCGAACAAATGTCATTTGGCAAGAGCGAGAGAGAAAACGGAAACGGGGTAACCTGATGTGCTGTTGACTGTACGTCCCACTGCTGGGCACAGGCCTCACCTCAACTTTGAAGTGGAACAAGCCATACTCCAACACGCGGGACCTCAGTGCAGACATCAGAGTCTTGTTGTACATAACGACAGCAGAGCAGAGTTAATTCCTGGCCTACTTTCTTTTCCACCGAACCAACACTTCTCATTTATTTACTCAACTTTATTAAAAAGTTTCAAAGCAATTACATTGAAATGCCCATAAATATTAGTGCTGTATCGTGTATGATCCGAACATAAAACACGATGATTGGGGTTTCATCAGAGGAATCGTCATGGTCAAAGATTTTAAACGTTGTTACGTAGGCATTCTTAATACGGTCTGATAATGAAGTGTTACAGAGAAACCTTTCGAAGAATTTTGTATTTGTTTCGTTCAAGTCATTGGTATTTTGAACGTGCAGTTTCACATGCCATCGATTAGACGGACAATTTGCAAGACAATGAAATAAACTAATTGATGTTGGTAATTTTTGTATCGAACGCAAATTACCATAGACAAGTATGAACTATACATAGAGAGTGTTATTTAGTGCGCCAATCGATCTGTATGTGTACCTAATCCTAAACATCAAGAGATACCCACCGACTACTGAAAGTTTCTGGAAAAAGCTGAAGACTTTGAAAAGACATACCTTCTCATTCTCCTTCTCTTTGCTGATCTCCTGCTCGATCTGGTCTATCTTGTCGTTGAGCTTCTCTTTCTTGACCTCAGCCCCGCAGACGGTCGCTTGGATCTGCCGCCTCATTGTCTCCAACTCTTCCTCTAGCTTCTGTATTCTACTTGCCATCGCCTTTGTTACTTTACCCGTTTGATCTTCTATTTGCTTCTTTTCCGCCAATAACCTGCAATAATGAAAAAGATACTTTCAAAGTAGAAGAAAACTGCCATTACGCTTTCGTTAAATTAATTTAATAATGTCAAGTGTCGTGGAGATAAAGTTTCATAGAATAAACTGGACATAACCGCTGGCGTTATTAATCTGCCTGGAGAGTAGTAGCGGAGAACAGCGAGTAGCAGAAGAAATTAGCGTTGTGAAGAACACACGTAAGTTTACTCAGAAACAACTTTCCGACACCGGTGGTTGAGTCGCATGTTCGTATACTGAGTATTTATGTATTATTTTTATTAGTATTTAAGTCTATTATTAAGTGTATTTTGGTTGACAATTTCAAAGCGCTTGTAACAATTCTATTTAGATGAAGATATTTTGACTTTGACTTTCAACAGCAACTTTGTCAGTTAGGTGTTACATCGTGATCATCAATTTTTGACAACTTACTTAGCGACCTGTTGCTCCAGCTGTTTAGTAGCGGGTGCTGACGAGGTGTTGATGTCGTTCCAGGCCACGAGCGCGCCGCAGCCTGCAGGCTTCTGGGATTCTTGCTTCACTTGCGCTATGAACGCCTTCGTGTCTTGACTGTACGATCCCATTCGGTTTGTAATCGCCCGCTAAAATTCAACGTAGATGAGTAAAGTTAGTTTCATGTTTTTTTGTAGATGACGAAGACCAAAAAACACTACGAGACGAAACATGGTTAAGACAGTCATCAGATAAAATACCATCGTCATAAAATATATTATTTCAGATAAAATAGGCACTCATATAGATAGCAATCAATCGTAATCTAGGCAAGTACCTGCATTGATGATAACTTACTTGTCCACCAGGCGACATAGTAACTCCAATAGCTTGTACTACGTTCCATGCTATCAGCGCTGGAACTGCCTTTTCTAACTTATCTAACCTCGTTTGGAGTTCACTCTGCAAGTTTATAATTTTCATTATTATCGAGAATTATTATTAATTTTTATCTAACATTTTCACTATCTTTACCTCTCTTGCTTTTAAAGTGCATTCCCTCTTAGTCAGCTCAGTCATAAGCCTTTCGGCTTGTGCTCTCGAACACTCTCGTTGCTCCGTCATGTCTCTTAGTTGAGCTGAGCAAAGCTCATAGTCCATTTCAAGCCTGGAAATCAAACAATGTTTTGTTTCTGTTAAAACCGTGATGGACGACCGTGACCATGACAAAGAATAAAAGTCGAATTTTATAATGCTAAGAACACAGATAAAGAGTGCTAGGTACTTACTGCTGCCAATGTAGTCGGGTGTCATTTTCGATTTCTTCTAATTCACAACAATCTTCCTCTAACCTCTCATACTTCTCATGAAGTTCTGTTAGTTGCGATTCGAGTTCCTGCAAGCAATATATTCGTTGAATCTTTGGCCATCTAAGAATGAACAATTTTATAAAGTGCTGTAATATTCTTTACCTGTATTCGATTTTCGAGTTGAAATTCTTTCTGTAACCTTTGTGCCAATTTAGCCTCCTTAACGTCTTGCGCCGCTTCGTAGATTGAGATTTTTCCCTCCAAAAATTTGAGCCTCCTTTCGTAATACTGCTTGTGTTTTTTGCCCAACTTCACACACCTGCACTCCAGGCCATCGCTCTCTTCCTTAGTACTTAATGTTCTATTTCTAACACCTTGCCTCTCAAGTTTCTCTCTTATACTATTCAGTCGCTGTATTTCGGTGTTCAGTTCACCGCTGCACTCGAAATTTTCGTTGACGTCTGTCTGAGTACTTTTTGACTCGGTCTCGACTTCCTCGAAGATTCCACTCTCTTGTAAAACGTTGCTCGGTTTCCTTTCGTCGCTACAAAGGCTTTCAAGGGATTCGCACTTGTACCCTTTTTGTTGATACGGTGTGACTGTTGCGATTGCCTTTTGAACTTTGTGCGATAGAATGTCAGTTTCGGATTTCAATTTTAGATCAGATATTCTTCTAGGTTTTGCCTGTAACACAAATAATTTGTAAGTTTTCTCATAATAGTTGTTAAACTAGGATGGAACGTCTGTTTTGTTGGACCAAAGTGTCAAAGTCAATCAAAAGTATTGACAAAATCGTCTGGCAGTTTCATTTCTTAATTAACTTCTTATTGAATTGCAAAAAGAGACTTTAATTAATGTTGGGAACTTAGGAAAAAAAGTGTGGACTTTGGCCTAGCTAGACTTCAAAATGAAAATGTGTGAGTATTTTAAAGCTAAAATAACTGACCTGATAACATTCATCTTCACTGACGGAACTACTCAACGCTTGAAAGTTATACAGCAGCATCTGGACCTGTTCCAAACAAATCCTGTCTTCAGCTGACGCTGCGTTGAGAATCATCTGTTCTAAGTGGTCTTTGACTGGGTTACTCTTCAAGGAGTCACTGGTCTCAGAATTCCTGTCCAATATGTCGGCCAGGACTTGTGCCTTCGCAAAGTCTTCCTTGAAGTCATCGTGGGGGGTACCTAAATGCCTTCGGGGGTTGCACGGACTGCTCGGCTGGGGGGATTTGTACCCGGAGTCCATTCGCTTGAGCTCTGGTGACGCGGAGTCCTTGATACGGGAGCCTGGGGACACGCAGCCCGAGTCTGAATCTGTTAGGTTGTCCCTAGCACCCTGTAAACAAAAACAACCTTTAGTTCTACCGTGCCATAGGCCAATTTAGCTGAAGTGGTGGATTTCAACAATATTTAAATGGTCAAACTGTTTGCTGAATTCAAATTTGCTTACTCAAAAATGTTGTTTCAATTTTCCGGAATCTCACGAACAATTTAGGTAACAATAAGCAAACGCCTCGTCAGAGTTAGTTATGAGGTGATGTGACCGAGTGATTTGCGTGTTTCGAAGGCGACTGGAGGTGACTGTTTACGTGCGCGCCTACGTAACGCGCAGGCGCAGGTGATTAATGTGGGAGGGAAGCTGTAAATGGACTGCCGAATCCTAATAATTAGATTTGCATACGCACTTATGTTGGATGATTTTATTTAATATCACTTTTAATACTTTTTTATGCTTTCATTCGTTTCGGATTTAACTATTATCCGCGTAGTTTGTTCAAAAGTAAAACACAAACAAATAGTGTGTTCATCCTTCAGGATGGCTGTTTATTTTTACGGAATTGAAACCGCCTTTCCAATGACATACTATGAGCTAGTATAGTGAATTAGTTTAGTCAGGATTTCAATCTTATTTTCTTATAGTTGCCATTATACGTGTGTATGCAATAAAATAAACTCAACACAAATTAAAACTTCGTCAGTTTCTAAGCTACCTACGATGCCAATGTTAATGAGGAACACCAGGGCACCTAGTCTGCTAATTTGTCTGCATAAAGTACGTTTATGAATGTATCTCATAATTACGGATAATAAAATTAGGTTTTGGCTAAATAATGCTACTAGAATCAAACGGCGTGCCTTCGCTTGAAATTATACATAATTGCATGCAAGTTTCCACTTATTATTGTAATATTATTTTAAGAATTTATCAAACAGATAATAAAAACTTTCTTTTTCTTATCTAAAGTATTATTTACTCGCACCCTGCTTGCTTAGACCGTGAAATCGTTTGTAATTATTTACTGTAAATCTTAATTGGCGAGAGCACGAGACCTTCCATTGAAAACGAGGAAGCGGTAAAAAAACTTAGGCGAGCTATTTGCTTCGTTTGAAGGCAAAACGCTAGGCGGACGGAAATATCGATGATAATGTAAATAACTTGAGAAACGTAAAATACAGCTACCTACTTACTTACTTTGAATACAGGTAAGGGCTCACCCAGTGACCAATAATGAAAATTAACTCTAGGTACTTTTAACCGGCCCATCTGTTAAATTTACCACGGGCATCGGTCATCATTATGAAATAAGACCCCCATGTTTTTAATTAGTTCGTAGGTACTTCAAACGTAAAGGTGAATTCTCATGAGCGCGTTGCGTTGCGGTACGTCTCTCGATCCTATTAAACATTGCGTGCGACGACGCAACGCATGAGCACCTTACCAAAGCTCTACCTTCATTATCGTCATTATTTGCAAATGTCATGTGGTGAGAGTCTAGCCTGGTGAACTATGAGACTAGCGGCGACATTTATGTAGCATAAGTACTGACGTCTGTAATCCACTTAGTTTATCTTGGAGTGATGTTTCTATCTAAACAGCTTGTAAACGTGTTACATGATCAAACAAGCCGCACTTATATTGTACTTGATAATTTAACACACAATTAAGTAGTTAGGTATAAGTCGTCTATTGACTTCAAAACAATAGAACCATTCCATAGTAATTTATAGCTTAGCTTAAGTGGGACTGGGTGGGCCATCTATCTAGAACAAACCTGGAAAAGTGGCGTGGAATTGACACTCAATGGCGACCGGAAGACGGATATCGTCAAAGAAATAGGCCCAAAAAAAGAGACGAGACGATCTAAAAAAGTACTTTTGAGAGTGGAAAACTTAGTGAGAGACGAGCCTGCCGCCGCTTGCGGTTGCAAGGTTTTATAAAGGTGATTCCCATCACCGGAGAAATAGCTTCAAATTGTACAATGAACACAAAGTAGGTCTAGCAAGACTTAAAGTCGGGACCATCCGGCTTCCCTAACCAGAGTGTTTAACCACCAGGTCACGACGCTCTCCGAAGATGCTGAATTAAATCAACATGGTGATATGAACAGAAACACATGTATGTAGGTAGTAAGTATGGTATTTACTTAGAAGTAGTTTGGAAGCCGTGAAGCGGACCGAAACAAACTTAAAGAGATCATGGTCAGCACAATCTTGCGTTACTTAGACACACGTAGAGCGCCTTTGTACTTTGCACGATTATATCCGCTAGACTTTGTATTTATTTCTTTATTTATAGGGTTCTGTAGCGAACTGTAAAAACGGAAGCCTGATGATATTGAGTTTTAAAAAACGTCAGTTTTACACAGCTTTCATAGCTGCATGTATGTACCAGACATTGACTCGATTGTTGGTTTAAATTGATTTTAAATACTAAACTTGTCTTATCTTTTGCACAGATTTATTTTTCTCAAAAGGAAATCGATATCACAAAACTGCACCATGTTCTATATGTAGTGAGATAGTGTTTGATCGATCACAACGGAACAAACAGTGCGAGGTTCTCACTCCGTTTTGAATTATTTTATTCTAATAAGCAGCTCCGTGCCATAACAATGAAATAGATAAATGATGTATTTTCCTTCTAGGGCATTTCTATATAAAAAAGTAAATTGTAAATTTGCCAAATCATCCGTAAATAGTGGCGATAGTAAGGTAAGTAAGGTCGTAACTGTATCTACAGTTAATACATTCGGCACGTAACATTCGTTATTGTATGATAATTTATAATTCACGTTTGCTCAAGCTACTGTGTTCATACTAAGTACTGTTTATCTAGTTAAATTACTTTGTTCCGGAAGAATAGGCACCTGTATCTTTAGTTTATAATTATTTGAAAACAATACACCTAAAGTAACATGCCTAGTTGCTACAAGTGAGCTAAGAAGTTATGTTAACGTAACTGAAGCAATCTCTTAATTACTTTAAGCGAATGAGGTTTCCAGTTTTCGAATTCCGAGCACAATTTGCTTTGTCTTATCCAATCCCTGACCTCAGGAAACGGCAGACCTCCCCTTATGGCGAATGCGTCACGAGGTGATCGCCCGCCACGTCCGCCATAGAATGGAAAAGACAACAGATCGATCGGACAGGACGCAATCGATGCCAATGACAACGATCTATGTTTGTTCGAGTGTTCAAGACTGTTGCGGCCTACGTAATGTCCAAAATAGGCAAGACGTTAGATTGGCATTTGGCCTCAAAGTAAACGGTTTAGAAGAGTCAATAGCTGTTATAAGTCGTTGAATATCTGTATTACTAGCGGAAAAGATAAAAACCATCACATTGACCATATTCTTCGATAAAATCTACTTTTGTATTGTTTTTGCTTTCCTAGTCATCGTACCATAAGTCAGACGAAAATTCAAAACAGGTTATAACAAACTTTCAGCGTGTGGCAATGTTTTATTGTTTTTCTATATATCACAGGTTAACATAGAGACGTTACATCGCTGTGATCACTACTTTGGGTACCGATATCAAACACCTCCATTAATAGATAGTTTGAATAAAAGATTCAACTATCAATTAGGTACTAGTTTTTAATCTGGACTCCAAGCACTTTAGTACTTGAGGCTCTTGGGCAAGACAATATTAGCCGAAAGTTATCTAGCTTATAATCCCAGAAATGACATCGGCTGCGTAATACTAATAAATAATATTAGCCCGATGATGTCAGAACAGATAGGTACGAGTATAGCCAATGACTAAATATCTAGTTACAGACATTCATTACATAACTTTTAAGTAAGTAGGTACCTACTGAGTTATTATTTTTCTTGAGACTTCATGACTTAAGGACTCTATTAATAGCTGGTGTAACTTCCAATAGATAAGTGCTGGGTGTGGTTTGGTAGTAGACAAATAAATGAATAAATAGTTTTAGTCAACACGTCAGCGTGAGGAGGTGCCACCTTCGGGAACTAGTCTGCTCAAGATTACTAAGTTTACCCAAGTTTACCTAATTGACTTTCTGTTTTATTTTATTTCATGACAAATCTGTAGTTCTTTTCATACATTCACTTTGTACTGTAAAACATTGCAAGATTCAAAAAGATTAACAGCTGAGTTTTTTTGCCGGGTCTTCTAAGTAGAAACAACCTTCAGACGCCGGTGGTAAAGTCACATTACCTATGTACAGGTATTTTATGCATTGTTTATACCTTGTTTCATTATGTGTATGTTTATTATCTGGTTAAAATTAAGATTCTTGACGATTCGAAAGTAGTGTGTAATGGTCTACTCGAATAAAGATATATAGAAAATGAAATCTCGTGTCCATATGGGCTTTCTTTAAAAATAAAATTAACTGATCGCTAAGTTAACGACACAGGCACTTCCTGAAACGTCTAATACCTACAAAGGTACAAACTGCAACATCGTCTACAACTCAACTCGCTTTCCTATTGCTCGTATGTATTTATGCTTCCACACCTGCCTCGGAAGTGGTTTTTATCGCGTTTGCACTCCAGTATTACCATACTCGAACAATTAAATCAATTATACTGCACTTATAATGCACTTGTATAACTACAGCTTAGACGTTGACAGACGTGACTGGGTAATACTCGGCTTTGTATATTATGTTTGCATTAGAAATGCTGCTCTTCATGGTGCTATGAGATATCATGTTATTATAGCGTTACTAATATATGCGAAAACTGTCATAACATACTCACAGTAAAGTTATTAGTTGTAAAATGCCTTATTATTGAAAAGAAATCATTGCTACAATTTACAATTTTCCATTTTTTTTTATTTATGCTTTTGCGTCCAATACGGGTTGCTCATCTCAAAACCCTGAAGAAAGAAATCTAATTTGAGTGGTTAGGAATTCGAAAGTATCTAATAGCAATCAAAATGAAAAGATAAAGTAAGTATTTTTCAGAACATTCCGCTATTCTATTCCGTAATATCAATATCGATACTTTGTGAAATTGAGTTAACAAATAGAGAGGACCTTGGTGAAGGACATAGTATCAGTTTTCATCGCGAAACATAAGCTTCAAGGGATTCGCTGCTACGAAAGGAGAAAATAGTCGATTTCCTCGCGGGTGAATCCCAGAGCGAAGACCTAGAGAAGTTTTAATTCATAAGTGGAGATAGTTCACTAAAAACTAAACCAAGTTTTCTAATTCTAGGGTCCTGTAAGGGTGTGCGTTCCCATTGAGGGTCCACATTGTAATTTTGCGCTTTTGAATTCGTCAATACTTAGTAAAAGTTCTCAAAGTTCGTAAAGGGGGCTCAATGTCCCTTTCTCAAAATGTCCTCTGGTCGCAAAAGGTCCCTTCCGCAGAATGTCTTTTACGCAAAAGGTCCCTTTCGCAGAATATCCTTTTCTCACAAAACAGGTAGGTTTTCAAACGTTTTCAACAACAGCACTTTATGATAAAGAAGTAAATAAACACTCATCAAGTAGGTAATTAAAACCCGTGAAGGTCGTCCCTACAATTTACTTTCAAAACGTTAGAATTTAATGTGCGTTCAGGGGCAAAACTACTAGGCAGGTTGTAACTTTTTAGCATTAAACAATCATTCACCAAAATTGGTGTTAAACAGGACGATCAACTAACGCCATAAAATAAGTCTTGGCATAAAATCCGCCAGTTGTTGCCAATAAATAATAAGTAAGTTTTAAACTCTGACTGCTGAGAAAATACAAAGGAAAATTGTAACCTACTGTAATAAGTCTTCAAAGTTTTTCTATTCACTAAGCAACTACACACCCACTGAGCAACATCCTTCACCTTACCGCCGCAAGCGCAAGTAAATATGAGCAGGGTTAGCGAAAGGTTGTCATTCAGGTTCCATTCATCTATGTCAATGAGATGTCAAAACAGCTCATCGAATGCGGCCCTATAGATCGCATTATTTTGACAACAATAAAAAGTTTCAACTATTGGCTGCTGTGTTTAAAACTACTTTTAAACAATAAAACAATGACAGAGCCTCCCTCTTCTTCTATTGGTGGTCGGAAGACCGACGACGAGGTGCTAACCAGGTATTCCCGATCCCGTCAATATTCGGTTTTCAGGAAAGTTCTATTTTTCAATCTAACATTACAAATGTAGGCAAGTACATCTCTTTTATTGCAAACATAAAAGATACATGCTTGAAATAGATACAGAGATAAGGCCAACTGATTGCAGATAAAGGCAGCCTTCAAATAAATATTAATAAATGTATGAGGTAAAGTGGGCTTTGTGTACATAATTATGGAAAACAATCATACCTGTTGTCCTCATTCTATCAAAGAATGCACGGAATTTGTTGAATTAATATGCACAATCAATCGGCTATGATAATATTATCGCACTGAACTGACGCTTAAGTTAACTTTCTTAACTTCTAAGAAAAATAACAGCCACTATACTTAATAGCACGTCTTTGATAAAACCACAGATTAGATTTCACAATGCTCTGAAGAAGATAACAACACGAGATCCCGCCAAAAAGATTCCCATCTTTTTTTTGCAAATTAAACTCCTTTATATTTTTTTGTTATACGCGGCCAGTACTGCCGTTGCAAGTGAACAAATGAGGAACGACGTTCAATTGTTGCTAATTAACAAATTCTATTGTTAATCTGTCCTTTAGTTGGTACTGTGACTTTGGCCGTCGATTTAGCAATTTCCTTCTGAATTAGGTGTGTTGTGGTACGAGCTGATTGCCAACAGCGGATTCGGAAAAAAATAAACAATGCATATGCCGGTAAGAATACAAGTTAGTGTGTGTTGCAATGTGTACGCACTAATGCGCAAACGTGCTTACCTACTTCAGTTAGAGGCGAGTGTTTATACTTATATCTTAGAAATTCTTATCATATCTGCAAGATCTTATCGTTTTTAATACTTCAGTTGCCGTGAAAATAGTTTACGATAGCCATTTCTCATGACGTCATCAATTGTATCGTTACCTTATTGTGCCCGTACAGTGTGTTAATTCGACTATAAAGTTTAACTATGTTAAATAATTAAACTTAATATTAAAAACAATGTGAAACTTATTAAATGCTTTTTTTTAAGTTAAATTCATACCCAAATCAGAGCTAATACGTATTCATTTAAAATGCGTGTCAGGCTACAAACGACACTATGGCTAAATACGCTGCGTGCGCTATTAAACCATTCTTTATATTATAAATAATTGACCGCACAGTTAACCGCACTAAAGACTTGACTAAATATAAAGCAGGCATTTGCAAGTACTTGTTAATTTTACAAGGCCGAATAATTTATCATCGCATTAAATTAAATAGGTAATCACTTAAGTATGTAAATTGTTACGTGCTTTTAAAAAATATTGCTTATTTATTACAATTAATTTTATTATAAATCTTCCGTGATTGTTAAGAAAAAAAAATCCAAAAAAGGAAAATCTTGTAGCTTTACTCGTTCGTACACTTGAGCTTGAGCTGTGAAAAACCCACTACTAATATTTTGTAACATCATTCATTTTCAGCTCAACTCTAAAAGGTTATATCACCGAAGGATGTTTTATATTAGGTATGACGTTTTCATGACCTACCTAATACTGGTACTGGCCGTAAACAATGGAAAACAAAAGCAACACAATGCAAGCCGCCCTAAAAATCTCATTTTTTAAAAGTTACTGGCCACAAAAGAAACCACATCACATATAAAAAAATAACACTTAAAGTTTTCCGTTCCACTGTACTTACCTTATCGGGATGTGCATCCTCCAGCTCTAGCAGGCGGAACTCCATGAGCTCGATCTGGTCGCGCGCGTCGCGCAGCGCGTCCGCGAGCCGCGTGCACTCGCGCGCCGCCGCCGCTGCGCGCTCAGCCGCCGAGCGGCATTGCCCGCACGACTGTCAAAAGAGTAGAGGCACCATCAGTTATGAGTGTTGCGGGACTGTCCTGCATTTAGGTCAGGTTGCCAGAGAATGGAACGGAGATATGCTTGATGAAACAATTAGATGTCATTATTTTTCCTAGGCGAACGTCAGATGTCTACATAAGGATAATCTTCCTATCCTCTGGTGGGAATCAGGCCTTCTAGTTGAACTTTATTGGTTTTGGTGAAATTTACATGTGTTAACTGACGATATTTAAAATAACCTTTTCCGGTGAAATAACGTATAGGACCTTCTATCTATTTATTCAACATTAAACAAACTGGTATGTTTGCTAGGTCGGAAACCAGTTGAACCATTCGTAGTGTCTGCTGTTTAAAACATTTTCGTACTTTAAAGATCCAGCATTTTTTGACGCCATCCTAAGCAAACGTTGAACTGAATGGTGATCATGCTATGTCGATAGAATCTTAATAATATGAACATAATACGATTATGTTAAAACGAACATAAATACCTATAAATAACTAAACCTAAAATTATGATTGACTAGCTAATAGTAAGGGCCATGCCACATTGGCGGATTGCGAGCGTTTTCAAAGCGAAGCGGCCACGCAACGATCCCGCCGCCTGTGTGTGGCGAAGACGTCGCGGCTGCGCAGCTAATACGTTGCGGACGCGCAACAATTTCGCCGCTGAGAGAAGCGTGGCCGCCATTTTGTACAGTCGCATAAAATTGTCTAATTGGATTATTTTTTATTATTTTGCAAGATAACACATAGTAGTCGCTTTCATTCAGTCGATTGGTTGTTATTGGATCCTCCCAATATCTTCGAAGTATTGCGTTTCTTGCGTCGTCGAAGTAAGGAAGCTAACAGCAGTATTCCCTCGTTGGAATCCATTATGTTACTGAGTGTATCGTTCGCTGCTCACTCAAGGCGGAAACGTTGCGAATCCGCGACGCATTCGCTGCGCGTCCGCAACGTGTTGGCTGCGCAGCCGCGACGTTTTCGTCGCGCACCCGCGGCGTGTTCGCTGCGTGACTGCTCCGCTTTGAAAACGCTTGTAATCCGCCAGTGTGGCATGGCCCTAACTGAAATCAAACCGATTAAATCGTGCAGTATAGTCCCACAAGCTAACATGAAATATCGAATTTCACTGCAGGCACTTGAGAATTAAAATGTATGTCACAAAAGCCAGCATCATTCAATTACGAAACCCCGTTTTCTCATAAATATCAACTTACTGTTCATAGAACCAGACCACCCACAGTTGAGTTAGGCGACGTAAATAATCAGATAAATTGTATCGCATTGCTGGTTAGAAATGGCAGAATCTGTCATGTTAAACATATTTAGTAGCAGTACATTTCGATTTTACGTGCAAAAAAGTTGTAGTTACACGGCTACCAAACAAATTAGCTCTATAACTCCTCACAAAATATAACTTAGAAGATATTTTGTTCTTGATTTGATTATCTAAATTAGAGGTGCACTAAGTGCTAATGAAATTTAGGATGTGATGCTCATACACACCTTTTTTAGTAACTCGGAAACAATGGCAGATGATTTCATAAAAATATCCTATTATTTTTGCATTGCTAAATGTAAGTGAAATGCTTACTCCTGTACAATGTTAAATAGATACTTACAAGTTTTGAATGCTACGATTGCATCTAACTCGATAATGTAGGTACATTCTTTTTTGTTTGGTAGAACTACCAAGAAAAACCTTGTTACCATTGTTGAGCATTTCCGTTTGATTTAAAGAAAAACAAATAAGTCTCTATATTATCCCATTTTTTTTTGCCATCCTACAGCGCGTGACAGTGACGCAAACTAGGCGCCAATAGTTCACCAAGCGACAACAAACTGCATAGATTACAAAACTGACATTTCGTTTGAACTATGTTCTCTAACAAGGTGTTCCAAGGTCGCAGCAGATTCCTTACTCGTCGTTGGTGTAGGAAGACGTTTTGCTAAATATTCTACAACGCGGGTGGCACTGGGCATGATCGAGTCTCACATTAAAATTCATAGAGGCCTGCTAATTAATTTGTCGTACTGATGTCGTATATTTTAGTGCTTCGCGGAGTTTCTTGCGCTTGTTCATATGGCTGCAATTCCGTAACATGGCATTAAGGTCAAAGAGATGGTATAATATTATACCTACGACAAATCATGTGACTCAAAGTGCTAAAGTATTTATTTAACTAATGAAACAATGTTTGTTCAATTTATTAATACGGAATACCTATAAGTTAATACTAAATACCAAGTCCTTATTTTTATAACTAAGCAATAACTGTTTCTTGCTGCGTACATGTAATAAAAATAATCGTCATCGTACCTAGTAGGTAGATAATTATATTATTTAGGAACTACGGCTGGTAAAAAACCACCATCATATTTGGGGTTAAACACCATCCTCGGGAAATCCGGGTTGGAAACCAAAATCTAAACTATGTCTGCCAAGTTTGAATCATAAACCCGTCAGCGTGAATTCCACGAAAGCTTTATAAACGCCTAGCATTTTGTTACTAGCAAATGTTTTAAGTTGCGCCTACTCGTCCAATCTCCATTAGGCGTAGGGAAATTTTAACTCAGTAGTCGCCAGTTTGCTACATGTTAGACGTCGTAGCATGCGATGGCTGCATAAGCATAGACATTAACCCGTGAATAAACAGTAAACCCCTTATTCTTATAAACTTAAACAGTAACGAATTCTGCAAAGCAGACCAAAAATATAGGTTGCAGGATTTTGGAAGATACAGGCCTCCTATAGTCGAATGCTCCGTAAAACCTATGTTGCTTTGTAGACCTTCACTGACTGAATTTGTGGATTATTAATTTAATAAAGGTATTAAAGCTAAATACTAACCCACATGTCGTTGAGCGGCTGTGGCGAGAGCGATGTGGGCGCGGACGACACAGCCGAATCTTCGTCTGACGGAGCCTCCTGCTGACAACATGATAACATTGGTTATTCGGCATATTTTTTGACAAGAAGAAACACATATATACGCACATACGGTCAGTACATATACCAAACAATCAGATTGATTGCACTCTGATTATTGCAGTCATGGTAAATGGAAAAATTCAAAAACCTAAATTTCGCTAAGCGAATTCAGAACCCAAAATCTTTGTGGGGGGTGAGCCTACCATCGTTATGCAGATAATTTGGGTTATTCGTTTTCCGTCAGAAAGTAAAAAAAAGGTGCTCCGGCCATACGTGATGTTTAAGCCAAAGATGTTTGAGACAAAAAACCCTCTGAGCCAAAACGCTCTCGGAGGTGAAATCCATTATTAAATTCAAAATATCACCACTAATATAAATGGTATTTAGGACCTACATGAAAACATAAACGGCCTATATACGTCCTACTGCTGGGCACAGGCCTCACCTCAACTATGAGGTGGAACGAGCCATACTCCAACACGCGGGCTCAGTGCGGATGGGGATCAGAAAGGAAACAATCACAGCTTCACAAGTTGAGAAATCCTAAACGAGCAATCCACAACGGCAGAACACTCCACTACCCGTAATCTGACACACACTTGGCCTGTTTCTGTTACATGTATAACCTTCAACTCACCCTATAAAATGTTTCTTTTCTATGCTGTATATCCGTTTTTAAATCTTCGCGGTTGCTCTTCTCCTTACTCTGTAACAATGACAAAGAATTCATTAATAATTTCATTCATTTTAATTCAGAAATCGTTAAAATGATGTAGCGTTTCGAGTTGTTCGTTTTTTTTATAAACGCGTTTAGTGCAGTGAATACCAAGCTGAGACACAAAATGTCACGGGTTCCATTCGGACCAGAACTTTTTTTTTGTGATAAAGCAGTAATATTCATACTGGGTCTACATGCATGTGTTATCTTCGATGTTTATGGTTTTTTAATACGGTTCATTTTCATAATAAGAATGCATATCTGAAATGTATGAAGTATTGAAAGGGAACTTTACATTTCAAACCTAACTTGTCGGTAATAACATCGTAAACGTAAACTAATGAAAAAGGGGCAATACTTCATGCATTTACATGAGGCAAAATCTTACTTTAAGATCGCACTAAAGTGTGCGATAAATCTCTCATTTTTATAACAGCAAACATGTGTTTTAACATGCGTCTCACAAAGCTGGTATCTTTTGTCCTAGTGAAATACCATTGCCGCGGTATTCGTACAGTACCATTGCCTTTTGAAAACCATCAGGCACTTCCTTAAAACCAAGGTTTTTATTGCCTATATTGAAAATTATCTTAGGCGCCTTCGCATGTATTAACTCTTACATAAAAAAGAGGCCAACTTGTAACACAACATCCAATAATGACAATTATTTTAAACGTCCTAAGTCTTAAATTACAACACAGTATAATATAAACAGACTGGTAAGTGATCAAAATGTAGTACAATGGCACAATAATAATTAGTGGGTAAGCAATTTTCTATGATTAATCAAGCTAACCGCGGTACGGTTACAAAGAGCGTCGTTAAATCATTTTTATCTATCTACATATCTTCTGATTCCCATGACTGATGTGGTATCTTAATGAATTACAGTAAATCAATTCTTTTAAAATAAATTAAAATAAATATACTCGGCCCTTTGATGATATTATCTTTTCAGCAAAAGGCCGAGTGAAAAGTGTTTGCTCCAAAAATTATTATTTACCCCGTGTCCAAGTTTATTTCATTTAAGCTCTGCATTTCGCATAGGCACTTACAGATTAAGGAAAGCATTAATCATGATACAGATGTACGATTCGATTCCTAAGGCGATGTAGGGCAGATGCGATCTGCTAGTTAGCGGTGACCCCGGCTTTCTACCAGCTTTCGCTAATCGCTACCAATACAAGATCGGTTCGGATCACTGATTGCGATTAAAAATCATTTTAGAATTCATTAGTAACCTACAAATGAAATGCGAAAATATTAGGTATTCGGCAATGATATTATAATAAAAAAAGACGTGGATAGGTTACTTGTGCTAAAAAAGTGGCACCCGAAACAGAACTTCGAACACCTGAGCAAAGCATTGACAGTTTGAGACGACACTGCGAAACACGTATCTGTCTTGTTTACGCTCTAGTAAATAATCGTACTATTGTACATAGGTCAAATTATAGGTATGTACGCCAGGGGTCAATTTTCGACTTCGCATCAGTAAATCGTAACGTAACGTAACTCTCATATGTTAATTCATATATTTTCAACTACATAGTCTCTATTTTCTAAATCCTCACTAAATCTATGCACAATAGTGGCGATTTAGAGTACTTGTCATACACCTTAGTTGATTCTTAAGTCTTTCACGATAGGGAAAGCATTATTAATTTTAGTACAAGGACCAAGACATATTTAATTTATTTTCAAATTTGAACGAGTATCCAAGATTGTTTTTTTTATTGTGGTCTTCAAGATGACCTCATTCCTCTTGATGGGAAGCAGTCGTGATATTCAGATATGGGGTTGACTACTGGGCTGGTCAATCCCATCTTGAAAGTTAGATGAATGCTTTTTCACGACCCGATTAAAAAAATCTGGTCTCAAGATTGTATTGAAATCTCCAATTTAGAAGATCAGGTGCTCAGTTACGTCAGATCAATTAGCTAGTGCGCCGATTTGGGCGTCGTTTGCAGTGCTCCAGCTGGTTGCGCACACGCAGCCCGCCTGCCGAGATTGATCACACAAGATGTGACGTAACTAATTGTATAACAATCAATCGTGTGATGACTAAATGGCATCATTGGGCAGGTAGACTTTCATGAGTACAGTCTGGTGACATCGTGAAGTTTGTGCTTGATTGACTTACATGATAAATTATACACTTTTTCTAGAGATTAACCAATTAGGAACCTAATAATTTATAAATTCGCTTTACCGCTTTTCCATGTTGTTATTTTTCTGTACTTTCTGGTACCTAAAATCGAATTATGATTGCAGGGTGGTTTCAGCTGTGGATGTCGTGTGGTTGTTAAAGTTCATGGTACCAAATAAACAATTTTCTATTCTATTCCAAAATAGCAATGAGACTCGAAATAAATGCCTACGATATTTTAAATAGAACTGCAGGTGATAACAGTAACTTCAAAGATTCATATGGGAGCAAAAGTCATGAATGCCTTCATTAAGTCCGCCAATCGTATTTTTTTTCTTAATTTTGTGCAATTAAGAATAAATAAAAGTAATAATCCTTTTTAAAAATCCATGAAATGTGCGATTCAGTTTAAACATTGGTCCATGCCTTTATTTTTAACAATGATCATTTCAATCGATGTTTGAGACTTTTGCCCTAAAGCTAAATACTATTAGAACGTAACTTTTTTCTGATAGTTAAAATTGATGATCAAAGTTAAGAAACGTTACACAACCAATTACATAACAATGTAGAGTGTATGATTTAATATAGGCTGGTTATTAGTTAATTAAAGAGAGAAGTTTATGTGCTAGATGTAGTTTAAATTAACGTTAAGTTAGTGTTCTACATTAGTTTTAAGTAATTGTAATTGATTTATTTAGCCAACTCTTAAGATTCCTTGCTTATTCAAAGTCAAAGAATCCCTGAGCCTGATTACTCTCTATCTTACTCTTTTCAAAGACGGACTAAAGCAAGTGAAAAATGCTGACTCTGTGGTATTTAATGAAAGTACGAATACATACATAGTTATTATACTCTTACTAATCTACACTTGGATAAAAATTTCCAATTAAAGCTCATGAAAATAAATAAGTCATTAGAAATCCTCCTGAAATTAGGAAACAGTTATCTTGATTCTCGTTAAACATTCAGACATTTGAAAATTATGTTTGCAACAGAGTGGTCAAAAAAATTATTATTTTTTGATTTTTTTTATAACATTACTGTACAGCTTTTGTAGAATTATATAATATAAGGAAAGGGCTAATTTCAGTTAGATCCTATCCAAAAACAATAAAAAAAAACCAAAGAGGGATCAGCTACAACTATAACTATTTAGTTAAATTACAATTACAGAGAATGTTATGATAAAATCTTTCACGTCACTTAAATGTAAGATAAATGTGTAAAAGCGTATCTCATTCTGTGGTGAAGTGGTTATCCACTAAATAAGCAGTGGAATAGGCTAAAAATAATAATAAAAATAAATAAATAATACAATTTATTTGATATTTCAGGCTTTTTTGACCATTCTATACACAATCAACGTGATGTGTACTAGGCTACCGAGCGAGCTACTGCGATTGTGTTTTTTTCAGTTGCCCTGATTCGTGGTAACCGTCGACTCGACTCGAAAAGACTCTACCGTCAATGACCCTACCTATTCTTTAACTCTAAAAAACATGTTAAACAAGGAAAATATCCGTAACCGAAAGTGTTTGCGACACGGCCCCGTCTTGAGCCAAGACTCGAACTCGACGAGACTACTAACAGTTATCGAAAGTAAAACGCGATCTCAATACAAATCCCGATGTATCAACATGATTTACATAATGTAGGTAGAGACAGCCAACCTTTTTTCTTTAACAAACTTGACCATAAACTGGTCTGGCACAGAATTTTACCCTGATAAAAGAAGAATTGAACTTAAACATAAAAATAACTTTAAAATATCATCATTTGACGAATGATTTGGTGTAATTGTTGAGAAGTCGGCTACTACACCAAAGGTCGCGGGTTAAAATTAGCCAGAGATATTTATTTATTTATTATTTAACATCAGTTATTTTAGCCTTCATTTTTCTGTTCTTGATGTCTCAAGACAAGTCTGAAGATCACAGTAGATACAAGTTGGCAATGCGTAATCAAGATGTTTTGCTATCGCGCCGGATTCAAAATGGGCTTTCACTGGTTCATTGTTTAGAAGTAATTAGCAAATGCTGTGAAAGCTAAATTAAGTATTGTACATACTTAATCTAGCAACTTTAGCTGTGGCACGCGATGATTATTAGAAAATTAAAAGGTTTTAGGTTCATGTTGTCGTCAGGACACTACAAGCGCTAAAGCAATGCTGCAGCACTGCATTAACTTCAATGAACAGGGGGGTTTTCTTTTATAACTTTACCTACTGTACAGCTTTTGTAGAATTATATAACATAGGAAAAGGGCTTTCCAATTTCCAAGCTATTAGTTATCAAATGAGGCATCATCAGATTCCTGCGCATGCTGCTGTTTTCTTCTAAATAATTTATGCATTTACCCAAATTATAATACCTATTCAGTGAAACCTATATTTATAACAAAACATAAGTTATCTTTCCCAACGCTATCAAAGCTTTATATCACCCCGACAACAAAGTTGCAGATCGTTAAGTCTGGTATTTGAACCCAAGTGGTCAACACGGGTACCTTTGCTTCACCATCCTGTCGTATCGTATGTCTATTAGTGGCGTTGGCCTTGTACAGACTTGTACCCACGGGTTCTAGCCATGGGCTATTTGTTCTATCCCAGTGAACATTCAAAGCATAGAAGGGTAATTCTGACATGTAGTTATAAGTTAGACACACAAAATCATTATCTGCATCAGGTTATTATGTCTGATGAGATAAGGAATAGGTAAGTACTGTGGGTAAGTATGTCAAGCCGAAAATAACTTTAATGCGCCTTCACACTAGCGTTTGGGTAGCGCTGTGGTCTAGAAAAGACGTCGAGGCGTCTGCGCTGCATACAATTCATCGAACGCCTATGCTGGAAAATCACTTGTGAAAAGGCACTCTTAATTATCTTTCATGCAGTGCCCTAATGTGATACAAACTGTCCGACAGTAGGTATCAGTAGACCTGTCATCTTCTGTACCATTCTTCGACGGTAGTCAAAGTCTTCAGTCAATTTTATTTTAATAACATGTAGCTGCTGATCACATTAAAAGATTTTTGTGTTTTTATCTATTAATCAAAAGTAACTTTTGACGAGTTATCTGGCACAGTAGTAACACGCACCAGTTAGATCAAGTTTCTTAATTAAACATATTATTTTCGCTGTTTTCTGTGTTTGTGGTTACTTCTCTCTTTCTAGATGTCTGGTGAGGTTGACTCAACAACAAATCCCCAACATTAGTTTTGCTTCTATGCATTTAACGTTCATAGTCTGAATCTCGTTTAGTTGCCCCAATTCCCAGGCCTTACAAAGTCGCCTAATACGAGATTTATGCCCTCTGTTCCCTGCCAATTTATCTCACACATACACCTACATACACACGCATTCATTCATCGATTGCAACATGGTAACGATCTAACGACTTCCTTGTTAATTTACTGCAAGTGATTTTAATGAAACTGCCTTATTACTGATTGTAATCAATATAACAGTTAAGTGCAAATACGTAATTTATTGCTTGGAAGTAAGTACTGTTTGATAACACATTACACGCCTTCTTGAGTTATACTCTAGGGTTTCGTAAAGGTAAGTATTGATCTAGAAGGTACGAGGGGGTAAAAGGATCTGGAATCGAGGCCATTTGATCGAGGACCGTTGGACTGATGACCAGATAAAACTAAAGCAGGTTTTTTTGATGTTGTTTTCAGCAATTATGATTGCTTATGAGTTCGATAAGTTAACAGTTCAACATTAAGTCTTGGTGGTGAGGATTAAGACACAAACCTGGATTGCAAGCTTTGTTGGGTCGATTCGTTTTTCTACCAGCAATTTTCAATATTCTTGTCTTGTCATTGGAAACCCTAATATAAGCAAACGTTATAATATTACATTTGCTCATAAAACTCCGTGTTCTACAGTGTGACATTATACAGTAAAACCTCTCTTCAATAGCTTTAACTACTTCCGCATATTTTGACAGATCTATAATTCTCAATTAGCTCTTTAATTAACACGTTGTTTCTTTAATTGCCGCCATAAATCGAGTATTTGAAAGTGTTATAATTCACAAATGACATCACTGATCACATCGAATGCTCATAACTCTTTGTGATATCGTTAATCCTGTCATATTTCTCGAAATGGCGATAGATTCGATCTCATTTGAGTCTCGAAAGTTAGTTATGCTAAATGTGGCATTGCTGAGAGAATTACGGGTAAATTAGAAAGGTGTTATTCAATTATGAATTAATTAATGCCCCGCTAATAGTCGCGAAATGTGCTGTAAAACGTTTAACGCATAATTGACAGACAGATCCGTCTCTATTAACGTCATAATCAGCAAGAGATTCAATGCTGATAAAAATAATCTAATTACCGTCACTTTTGTCGTTGCAAATAACAAAATTATGATTTGCACGACGAAAGTGAAATCGCTTTTAAGATATAGCTTGTTTTTATTCCTGAATTACAGCTTTTTGACTAACTCTTGTTTACTTAAAAATAATAACCCTCGTAAACAATAAACAACGCAAAATCAAAAAAGTCTATCGTTTGCCAAAATCGGGTCTTATCGTCTGTCTTCAAATGCTCACAGTTTTGTGTATTATGAGTCCTTCGGTAAGTATGCTTAGCTACCGGTACCTATGTGATTTCATAGTTGTTTCTGGTTTCCGTGGTAAAAATAATATTTTCTGCTGTCTTTTATTTGGGAAAATACAACGGTGTTTTGAATATTACTCCCTTCAAAAAACGTCCCAACCCCGCCTAAAAGGCTAGACTGCACGCAAGCTAACCGATCTTTATAAATTTAGACGTTTAAAAAGTGAGAAGCCTTTGTTCCACGGTTAAAACAATAAGGCATGGGAAAGTGTGACCCCTCACCACGACCTACGCCAAGACGTGTCGGTTACAGGCATGACTGATTCCCGCCATTACCGACAAATTACACCAGCACGCAAATATTGTTTCTGGCTGTCATTAGCTAATGCATTGTAGGTGTTATTTGAATTTGATTGAGGATTGTTTGGAAGAAAAATACGGTTGATGTCGCTAGATGGCAGTCGTGAAGCAAAGACCGGGGCCTTGAGGCGACTTGATAACATCTGACCAGAGTACACACGGAGCCCGCTGAGTGGGGGCACCAGCCATCCCACTTAGTTGAAGAGTAGCCTGTGCTTACCAGTGCGACGTAGCCTAATAGGTATAAGGTGGTTGTTTGTTAGTTTGTAAGCAACCAGTATTAAATTAAAATACACACACTCGTACAACATTGACCTTCATACAAAAATAAAATGTGTTTCTACCACCGGTGTCGGACAGTTGCTTCTGTCCCGTGAATAGCCAGCAAAAAAAACTCAACAGTTACTTTCGTCAACATGTCCATGCGTTATAATTCATTACTTAATTTACAATACAAACATAATCTTCATCTTCCATCTCATCTTATCAAAATACTGCACTCAAATTGCATCGATAATTTTCGTGAGAACCAATCAATCACCCAAAAGCTGTTACGTCACAGCCCCAGCTGAGTTATCTGAGCAAATTGTCAAAGCTCGTAACTCCCAAGTCATTGCGAAACCTCGGTCACGGTAAAGAAATATAACAGTAATATGACTCGGCCCCGTCCTTGAGATAAGTGCCTACAGCCGCGCGGTTCGTCGCTACGCGATAGGGCTGCCGCCTGTAGTATTTAAAAACATCCGGATACCTACCTGTTTCAATCTTGTTTTGAAATTGTTTTTTGTGATGGTAAATATTGTATTTCTATTTAAATAAATGTAATTAGTATGTGAATGAAAAAGGATGTGTCGATGTGAAAAAAGGATCATACATACATCCTCACAATTTTTCGCATTTACAATATTAATAGGAAGTAAAATCAATTAGAGCGTAAATTTTTTTAAAGACCTCCTATCTTAATACCTACAATGAACCAAATTTTGCGGTGGACTAGCTATAACTAGCTATAAAACTATTGCGTTAGCAAATCCCTTACTTGAAGAGTAAGTATGTAGGTCCATAATTTCACTACCAATTGACACGTCGTGCGCGCCAAGGATTTCCGACCTAAGGTCATTCACCCGGTGTGGTGAAGTTAAACCGTAAACCCGCGAATTTTAATGCAAGCGTACTTTACTAATTACTTACTTATCCAACCTACCTATTCTATCTACCGCTGAACCACCTATTTCACTTGTCTGTCACTATCCTTCACCCTGTCAACTCATTTATTCAATAATCTAGGGGTTTACTCGGAAGATAAACCGAAATACAAGCGTCTTTAAAAATATTGTAACAAATTACGTGCTATTATGTAGGTACGTAACAAAACATTTTAAGCTTACTCGTACGTAATGTAAAGAATGATATCTCTGGGTGCGTTACTGATGAATTTAAACAACCAACAACAGCACAATAAAAGAAAATATCTTGCCCTGCCATAGTACATTTACAATATTATGTTCACAAAATGGTGCAAAACACACAAAACTGTCCGTCCGACACTGCACGGCGCGCGGCGCATTCGCGACTGACAGCCATCGTATCACCCTCGTAACCGGGGCGCGTAGGTATAACTTGCGTTCCGTCCGCTTGGTCGAAGTCATAATACTGTTATATTCCTTTACTGTGCCTCGGTGCACACTGCATGCGCTCGCTCGCACCTTTGACCCTCGCCAGCCGGCCGTTCACTCGCCACGAACACATATATCACATACTTTGTTCATTTGGATATACTCGTATACATACGCTTATGACTGTTTCCGAAGTGTCATGGTGAGCGGAATATGCAGATGCTCATAATTTCTCCAAGTATTGCCGTTGTTGGGGTTGCTTGAGACTCTCATCGGTGTTTTCCATCATCAGAGAGTTAGTCACAGGTCTTACAGAGGAGCTCACATCGACATAGGGGCACCTTATGCTGTTGACGTAAGTAAGACATAAGAATGGTTTTGTAAAGGTTGATGTGTGCACCTGTGTACAATGAACAAAAAAAGAAGGTGGAACCTCAGCCTAAATCAACTTCAGGATCACACGGGTTCTGAGCTAGGATGTTTAAGCACTGGGCTACGATGCTCTCTCTCTCATCGTCCTTTGGATATTCAATTGAGTGTGAACATTCAAGCTATGATAGGATTTAGGTCATAGCTCATTGAAGTCTCCAGAGACCAGTCTCTTCTTCATTCCTCGACCCTCGAGACGACGCTAAGGGTGATTGAAGTTGGCCAAGAGACGGTATTATGGAGGCCTAGGTAGCAACACATACAGATTTCTGATGACAAAGTAATAGATTAATCATAATTGTGTGATTAGCGCTAACCCTAAACATATTTGGACCAAAATAAGGCCCTGAAAGCGGATAACAACAAAAACGATAAAGGACAGGAAGCTTCGACGTATGTAAGTATGTAACAGCAATTTCCTGACAATAACTTCCAGTGAGGTACCTAAATAACATGACTTACTGCTAAATTAAGTGAGCAATCCAATTAGGCACTCCAATTTTAAAGTTACTCATAACCAAATCTGAAAGTACAACCGAGAGGAAGTAGCTAGCTAAAAAGATCAAACAATTTAGCGCTAGATAGCTAAATCGCTGTAATTTAGGTGCTGATTAATGTCTAGAGAAAATGATGATCAAAGAAGACTTTTTACTTCCGATATCATATTTCCTGTGTCACGAAAGATTTCCATTAATATTCATCTTGTTATTTCGTCACAACCAATAAAATGATATAACATTGTAAACAAAGCATGAAGAGAGCAGGTGTCACCGATACATCGGTAAAACATCGGTATGTAGGTTGCAGGCCAAAAGCCTGCAGTGGGCAGCTTTCACCGGAGGCTGCAGCACAATCCACATCAACCGACGATGTTCCGAATCGATTATTCGATTATGCAAGAGAGGATCGGCGCCCGATGGTTCCTTTTGATTCGCCGGTTTGTCAATCATTCTCGGTCTTTGGTGGAAACAAAAAGAACGATATGGTATTTTTAAAAGCCATGACGCAATGATAGAGAAGTGGAATGCGCATAAAATTGACCTCAGCGCGTGGCAGATCGATAAAGTTCTTTAATTGGCGAAACAAGAAGTGTTGAATTGTTTTTATGTCTTCATACCGCATTATCGATTTTGTTTACTGGATTTGGCTCCAATTACTGCTATACGTGAGCATCATTGACACTTCCATGTAACATTTATTAAGTACTTAGTGCCTATATTCAACTTCCTTCGTAATTACTTACAACACAAACATATACGTTCTAGATGGTACTTTACGGTGTTTTTATGAAACTCTGGAAGGTTGGGGAGTTTGCTTCTATGGACGAAGGATAAGCCGTAAAAACTTCTACGAGTTGGACATCAAAATAGTCGCCCTTTTGCTCTGCACAAGTCAGTTTTTTCACCGAATGGTTAGTGTTCATTTATCTTTGCGTTTTTAATATCCGCTGTAAAGGCTCTTACACACAGGTGTCCCACGGTAGGAGCAAGTGGCTCACGTCCCACATACAAGCATGACCACTTTCCCAAACAGCGCGACCAGCCGATCGCCGCGGGTCATAAGTACAAGTCGCCCACTTTTGAAATACAAGCATTGTTGTGGAAAGCTATCTTTTATGAATCGAGGCATGAATTGTTCCGTTGATCCACGTCACTGGCAGTGGAATCATTCAACCAATCAGAGTGTTGGATTCAGTTCTGGAGTTTGATCTGCAAGTTAGATATTGACGCTAAAAATCTACTATTAGAAAGTTAAAATTCCAATTGGACCCTAAGCCACCCCTAACAGTTAGTCAAATAAAAAAACTGGATTTGTAATAAACTGGTTGTGATTTTTGTCTGGCCCTTGCTGCAGTATTTTTTATACTGTTCGTGTGACTATGCAAGAATTCGACCATCAACCGACCACGTGCGTGACCTAATATCGTTCATGTAAGCCTTACAAGTACAATATAGTCTAGCTTATCTCAATCGTGTGTTACACGCGAACACATATATGCAATAAGCACTTTCTGGTGTTTAAACGACTTGACACATTTTTTTCTGATAGTGGCAGAGTTGCTTGATGACTGGTTTTTGGGCAGAATCTACGAGAGTCGATCGAAAAGGCGCGTTTTCAATTCCTGCACTGAATAATAGTCCATATAGGCGACAGATAAGTTTGCTGGGTCTGGTAGTCACTAGAACACCCAGCAACAATCAGGTACAATATTTTCTTTAAAATCAGGAGAATGTCATGTGCATAATGTTATCTCATCTTCATGACTTTTTGGGTTTTCAATTCTAATCTGGGTTAAAGCTCGCGTCGCCGCGAAAAATACAGTTACCTACCAGTTGAGACCCCAACGAGCAATGCAAGAAAAACTTTTGTCCTTATCTAGGACAAAAGTTTTCCTTGCATTGCTCGTTGTCTATGAGGGTAGACCACCGTGATTGGTCAAGAAACCGCTTATTAGAATGCAGCCTGTGATCTCACACCTGAGAATGTACGGTCTTCCGTTAGTAATTAATTGTAACTACACACATACATGAGTCATAGTGCAAAAAATACTATTAAACAACTGTTTGATGTGGCAGCGACAATTAACAATTTGTGACAGACAATTTGAGACAAGTTTGAAATATATATTGATCAATCAATGTATTCGGAAGTCGATGTCCGCTCGCATATTGCGTAGAATTTCATAACAGTAATTATTAAAGAAGTATGAACGGATATTGATCTTACTTATATCGGTTTAATTTCACTGTCACTAAGTTGTTATTGGATTGTATGAAGTGGGCATTTCAATCTATTTTTATGCCGTGGGAATATGCGGTTACAAATTAATAACTAGTTTATTTTAATTTTTTCGGTTATTATGTTGCAAAATGTCCACCTAGTAGAAAATATTTCTTCAGAAAAAATACGTTTAATAACGAAAGTAAATTCTTCATTCACACGTTCACGGATTGCAGTAAAAAACTCCTTAGAAATATTAAAATGAATGTCAAGTCAACGTTTTTTTACGGTCGTACCCAGAATGAACCCGTATAAAAACCTGTCTTGCCGGGATATTCATAGCACGGGTCCTTACACGATATGGGAGGTAACCATATTGAACCGGTTACTCTTATGCTAAAGCTATTTTGAATCGTATAAATTACAGGTAAGATCTAAAGTTCGTTAAATTATGAAGCTTTTTTCCAAAATGGTAAAAAAACATGAAAGGTTTAGTTTGGTATTTTATGAATGAAGATAATGGAGGGTTAAGTTACAATTGGTATTCGTGTGGAAGATAGATTGCTTTTTGGTAAATGAATGTGTCTTTAGTTTCATTAATAACTAAGTGTCTGAAAGGGCAGGCCTAAACAAACTTTCTACAAGTTTATGAAGCTCTCAGAAAGAGTATCTTAAACTGAGGATGTTATATGGATAGTGGTAGTAAGCTTGACTAATTCAAAGACAAGCAATGAAACGATCTGCGTTGACCTGCCCTTCAGTTCCAACCAACTTAAAGTCAACGTTCCAGTCAGTTTGTCGTTACCATGGCAATATTTTACCCGATGCTCCACAGCAGAACACGTAAAACCTGATAGCCGATTAAGGGCACCGGCCGGAAACCATAACGAAAGCAAACGTGAGCTACTCTTGCGGAGAATTAGCGGTTCGCCATTAACTGCGTGCGCAGAGGAGCGGACGTCGCCTTCCTACCTTCGGATGTATAAGGTTATGTAGCACTGGGTACAGGTGACTAGAAAGATTAAGAAAACACAACCTAATTGATTAATTGTAATTGACAACGTCTCTTTTAGTGGCTTTCGTACGATGTCAGATTACTTACTGCCAAACATTTTCTTCGAGACAAACACCGGTGAAAAAAAAGAGAACTTTCGTATCGTAACGATATTCGAGCTGAAAGTTAAAATCAAATAACATACCCTCACGACCTTAGCCACAATGGGGTAGCCAGAGGTACACTGATTGTTCACCATGGTGAACAGAACATTCAGAAGCCCACATTTTGCCGAGGGAAGTTTGGATTCAACTTGAACCCATCAGGGTAAGAAACGAGCCTACCGCCGTTAACCGGGTTGCTTGTTAGCCGAAAATGGTAAAATGAACACAAAGTAGGTGTGTTTCGGCCAGATTTGATCTCAAGACCAGAGATTACCAAGCATTAAAGAAAACTGAATAATATCAAAAAGATGCAAGAAAAGTTAAAAGTTTAGTTTGAACATGATAAACATAAAACAATAGACAAGTAGCTGCAATAAGTGTCAACTCATAATTCTCGAGAAGAGTCGGAGGCGCGTATAGTTCGCGGGCGCGGTGCTCACACAAATTCGTCATTCTCATCAGATAGCCTTTACAACTGAAGCGCGGGAGAAATCTCTAAGAACGAATAAATTATGACTCATAAAAGTTTGAGTTTCATACATTGCATACATTTTTTGAAATAAATTAGTTAGTAGTAGTTTAGGCATTTAAAAAAATACATTGGTTCTGGCGATACATTGTCTCCTGTCAAGGTACAGAGTATTGCAGCAGGAGCAATCACATTATTTATAAGTAAACCTAAAAAATATATTTCACAAGTGCACTGGAGTCTTAGTCAGAATAGCCAACTATCGGACTGTGATTAGCATCGAGTCCACTTGTCATAATGCAAAGGTGTACCACATTTGTGCTCAACGGCTACTTTGTCATAAAAAGCTTTCAAAGGTTCAGCTGTCAAAATGTAGTGATCGACATTACGTACATTCTGGAGACCTAAGTCCTAGTCTCCGACACTAGCACGAAATTCACACGCGAAAGCTCCTATTATTTCCCAATGACCTTTGAGCAAAAACTAAAAGTGCTAAACATGGGACTCTATCAGGGCTGCAAAAGCCATTCTGACAAAACAAGGTAACTTACATTCTAAGATCTGGGAGAAACATCTGTAAGCACAGTGACACGATGACTCGAATATTGAGCGTTCCCACGAAGCTCTATCTCGGAAAGTCGACAGAACCTTTACCGTTCGTCATTAGGCTTCTTGTACACTGCTAGACGTCGAGACGTAGCGCCGGAAGAGCTTCGAGATATTCCTGTATCTGTCTGCATATGCTTATCTTGACTGAATCGGTAATTCAAACGTACTTGCTCTTTTTAACTTTCACGTTCATTCATGACTTACATGATATCTTCGAAGGATACAAGCCGCTGGTCATACCTTAGTAGGTTTATTATTAGTATATATTATTAGTATAAATTCGATAAATTCTTGCTCAAATATGGCTTGCAAGCTAAATTTTTGTAAACTCGATGCTAACATCGGGTATACATCGTTCTATAGGCAACTTAATCATACAATTTATTTGTGTTTATTTATAAGCTAAAATAATAACAAAAGCTCTTGTAGTGGGTGACTGCCTTTGCATTTACAATAGAAGACATTTAACAACACTCAGCTTAGATTTAGACGGAGTAAGTAGTATTTTACGATCATGTCTTTCAAACATATAACAACGGCGGCAAACGTATCTATCTGATGGTAAGTAGGTAGTTACCCCTATTGACACATGTAACACTATTTAACACCAAGGGCATCAATCGTACTCAACCCTTAGGACCTTTACAGTAGTAGTAAGTAGTGGTAGTAGCACTACTGATATTTCTTGCTCAGACTTATTTCAATAGCAACTTTCGCATTTGTTCATGCCTCGACACAATTATGTTTTAGTCACAACCAAACATGTGTGTATGAAACATGTGTATTGCTCTATCTATGGCATCGTTATTTTATGGATCTAATTACTGCACATTTTGATGGTAAAAGTTTTAATTTCTAAAAAGTAATTTTACTTACCTGATATTCAACGTTGAGCTCAAACAAACCATTAAAGATTTATCTCATAACATATCGAAATAATAAACATCTACTGAGCAATCATCTCTTAGCAAAAAGTGATAGACTCAACAGTTACACAAGCAATTGAAAGCGAATCGATGCTCATTACCTCGACAATCGATTATTTTGCCGATACATCGATCGATAGAAAGGAGGTCATATTCGATCGGATAGCGAAGAGGGGGTCTGGTTATCAAACTCTATACAATCATTTATGATCTTGATTCAATGTTACGCTAAATTGAGTCTTTTCAATACTAATTAAGGTTGAAAATGAAACGATGAATAAATAAATAAGATTAATAGCTTAGTTCCTGCTGGTAAGCAAGCTAGTGAGATAGCCTTATCAAGAAGCTGTGGTGCAGTCGTCTGAAAAACTTTAGGTTTATTTATTTATTTATTCTTTATTGCACATTTGAAAAATAATGAACTACAAATGGCCGACTTAATGCCAAAAGGCATTCTCTACCAGTCAGCCACATAGTCAAACAGAGGTTCGTTTTTCTGACCATACAAAAATCCCCTTAAGTCTTCAAGGGGCAAACCTGTCTGTCTATGTGTGTGTGTGAATTTGTCTGAAAAAGTGATACCTGTGGTGTAGCAATCGGCTACTAGGCGTATGTTAGCAAAAAACATCTAGACCGTTAGATCCCATTGTGGTTCTTCAATTGTGTTCAAATTCGCCAAATTGGCATCCGATGTATCGGCGCCGGCGCATCTCGGAACCGTTACACAACTGCTCGTAACATGAATGAAGTCGTTCCATCGATGGAACTGTTCCGATCATTTGCGTCTGAATCTTTCAAGTTTTAGTAACCAGTGCCGTAACTAGGTCTTTGCCGTGCGCTAAGGGTCCCAGAAACGATCAGTGGTTATTTTTGCTAAAATAAAGCCTCCTGCATCGGAACAGTTCCATCGATGGAACTGTTGCGATCATTTACGTCTAAATCTTTCAAGTACCTATAGTAACCAGTGCCGTAACTAGGCCGTTGCCAACTGTGCTCTCAGGGTCTCAGAAACGTTCAGTGGTTATTTTTGCTAAAAACAAAATATTTTTAATAGTTGTCCTCAAAATGACCTCACTCCACCTGATGGGAAGCAGCCGTGAGGTCCAGATATGGGGTTGACAAGCACAGTCATTGAAAACTACTTTGCTGGTAAATCTCATTTTGAAGGTCTGCATAAATGCCTTTTCACGCCCCACTTAAAAAACCCGGGATAGTAGGAAGGAGGAAACACATGCGCTGGAAGAGCATTCCACGTCTGGATAGCACGACACAGGAACGAATCACCGCACCTTTTGGTGCGGGCCGACAGTCGCTGGATCGTGTGTGGATGTTGACGCAGACCAGCGCGTGTGCCTACTGGTCGACTACAACCTCAGCGGTTAATCTCAATGGGATTAAGCAGGTACGTAGGAGATATTATAGTGCAAGTGTGTGCGCAATACAAAGTTGCACTCTCACTTCCATTACCTCTATTTGACTGCCTCTGTGGTGTGGCGGTTAGAGCTCTGGGGGCCAATTCTACTAAGCAATTTCTGCACTAATCGCAACGTAACTTAGACCAAATAACAGCGACTAAGCAATTTCCTATTCTAGTAAGGCACATCGATCCAAATCTCGTTCGATTGTCGTCCCAACTCACGATCGATCGCAATTGTTGACAGTTCCATTCTGCTAACACAATCGATCAAGCACTAAACGTCAGACGTAGTCAAACGCTATTCCGCTAATGTTTTGACAGATGCGTCAATCGAACCGCGGTCGCAAATGAACCATCTGGCTGTCAAAATTGACGGCTGTGATGAAGTTGTTCTGACCCAACTTATTGCGGACCGTTCGGCGGTCGATAACTTTCAAAACACCTTTTTCAATTAAAAGCCATGAGGTTCTGTGATGAATATCTCATGATAACGAATGCAATTGATAATTGTAGTGTTAGAAGGAAGAATTTCCCGGTGAATCTTCGTATTTCTGAATTGGAACTTATTAGCTAGTTGCGTTCGTTATAAACTTAGTTATGGCTTTCCAAAAGCCTCTTTTATCTGAAACTGAAGTAGCTAAAACAAAGGTAAGTTATAACAAATCATATTATTAAAATAATTGTTACTAGTCAAACGTTGATTATAATGTTTGAACTGATGATGATATTTTTTATTTCCAGGAAAAAAACTGGCGCTGACCTTAGGTGTATGTTAGGGCCACTGTGCCCTTATCAAGTGAGAGTAATTGTATCCAGGGGACAATTGCTCTATTTCAAAGAAATTACATTTGGCAAAAGCAAGAGAAAAAACGCAAATGGGGCGACCTGATGTGCTGTTGACTGTACTTTAAAGGCTAAAAATACTGTGGCACTTCATACAGTTGCACAAATATATTATAAGGAATATTGTGGAACGATTTACACCTATTTGCAAGGATTGTTAAGGCCCCTTAGTACTTTGTACTTGCTGCATTGAATACTTAGTATCAAACATCATCTCCATACTTCAAACCTCTAGCTGTCTGCCTGGTGCAACTAACTACAAACTATTGCCATGCCATGTAATGGATATCAATAAGAGTGTTATAGAAAGAGGCTATTTTGATAGCTTGCTTACAAAAGGTAGTAAATGACTTTTAATCGCCCCCAAATACCTATGTAGAACTTCTGTACAGGAAAAACTTTTTTAAATTAAAATACTTTGAAATAAAAAGGTATTTTTATTACCATCCTAAAAACAAGACTCTCTTCCAATTTTTAAAACACAATAAATGCATCTTTAACCTGGCACCTAATCAAAGGGTTGAGGGTCCGTTACAGTGTACTGTATTGTCATGCCCACCATAAGCAGTGTAACTTAATTGGAGTAAATATTACATTCATTGCTGCTGAAATTATATTCTTATATATCATATATCTGTCAACTCCAACAACAATCTGCATTGAGCGCATGTGTTCCATTATAGCTCCTTAGATAGTTGAGGAGCAGTTTATGTAAGGACCAATCTACTTTAAACAAAGTTAGTAAATGAGAACTAATTTGGTTGAGCGTTTTTAATATTCATTTATAATCCATTAAAAAAACACATTAAATTAATACATGGATCAGTCTTAAATCTTCTCATCACATAATTGCAGGTAGGTACATTCAGGTAGCCATTCTGAAACAAAACAGAAAATATGAATAAATTATTCAAATAATGTTTTTATTTATATTACATTCTCTAATAACTACAGGTACAATAAAGTAAAAAACCGAAAACAAGTAGAACAGGTAAATTTAATACATCCCAGACTGTGAGTTATTCGATAAAAGGTAAAATAACATTTGTTATTTATATCTTCCATTTGCAGATAATCAAACTCAAATGTACTTACCGTTGGCTTGGACAATATTCCTCTATTTTGGCTAGTGCCTTTCGTAGCTGGTTGGGGTTGCATTTGATATTCGCCCCCCGATTTTCATAGTGGAGGGGGTGGGGGAGGGGGGAGGGGGGGTAGGGGGACCCTCCCCCCCCACCCCCAAGGTGCGGAAACAAGTTGTTTTTTTTTGTTTTTTTTTTTTTAAAAAAAAATCATTCATTTATGCGAATATAATGGGTGGGGGGGAGGGGGATCCCCCCCCCGGGTCAAGGTGGACCCTCCCCCCCACCCAAAGTGAGGAAACCAGTAGTTTTTTCTTTATGATTATTAAAAAAAAAAAATATTTTTCATTGATTTTTGCATATATTGTGAGTGGGAGGGAGGGTGATCCCCTAACCTAATCTATCCGTGTCGGTTTCGCCCCGACTCTTAGTGTAGGCCAGTCGTTTTTTGGGTTTAAAAAAAAAATAACCACGAAGGTTTAAGGCGGGAGCTTCGCTCCGCTTCGCTCCCGCCTTAAACCTTCTAACCTAATCTATCCGTGTCGGTTTCGCCCCGACTCTTAGTGTAGGCCAGTCGTTTTTTGGGTTTAAAAAAAAAATAACCACGAAGGTTTAAGGCGGGAGCTTCGCTCCGCTTCGCTCCGCTTCGCTCCCGCCTTAAACCTTCTAACCTAATCTATCCGTGTCGGTTTCGCCCCCACTCTAGTGTAGGCCAGTCGTTTTTTGGGTTAAAAAAAAAAATAACCACGAAGATTTAAGGCGGGAGCTTCGCTCCGCTTCGCTCCCGCCTTAAACCTTCTAACCTAATCTATCCGTGTCGGTTTCGCCCCGACTCTTAGTGTAGGCCAGTCGTTTTTTGGGTTTAAAAAAAAAATAACCACGAAGGTTTAAGGCGGGAGCTTCGCTCCGCTTCGCTCCCGCCTTAAACCTTCTAACCTAATCTATCCGTGTCGGTTTCGCCCCGACTCTTAGTGTAGGCCAGTCGTTTTTTGGGTTTAAAAAAAAAATAACCACGAAGGTTTAAGGCGGGAGCTTCGCTCCGCTTCGCTCCCGCCTTAAACCTTCTAACCTAATCTATCCGTGTCGGTTTCGCCCCCACTCTAGTGTAGGCCAGTCGTTTTTTGGGTTAAAAAAAAAAATTACCACGAAGATTTAAGGCGGGAGCTTCGCTCCGCTTCGCTCCCGCCTTAAACCTTCTAACCTAATCTATCCGTGTCGGTTTCGCCCCGACTCTTAGTGTAGGCCAGTCGTTTTTTGGGTTTAAAAAAAAAATAACCACGAAGGTTTAAGGCTTTTAAACCTTCTAACCTAATCTATCCGTGTCGGTTTCGCCCCCACACTAGTGTAGGCAAGTCGTTTTCAATACCAAACCGATAGGCACCAAAAAGTCCAAAAAACACGCCAAGTTCGAATCGGTATAGCAGGATTTTTTGTTATTTTTTATCATTTTACATTATATTTTTATTGAAAAATAATGATTAGTAATAACAATCAATAAATAAACAGAAAATACTAAAAACAAGGAGTATAACAACCTAAAAGTCATTAAAACAACGCAAATTAACGTTTCGTTACACGTAACTTTAAACACGTATAAAAAAAAAACCATGCGTCTCCGCGCGGTGGGGGGGATGTTAAATGGAAGGAGTAACCACCCCCTTTAAAATGACACCCCTTACAACCCCAAAATCGGGGGGCGAATTTCAAATGCCCACCCCTTTATTTTTTTTAAATCTAGCACGATTTGCGATCTTCAAGTTTTTATTGAATTTTTTTACTTTCTTTCAGGCCAATAATAAAGAACAAGTTATTTTATGAACTTGATTTAGCAAAACAACAATGTAATCTCAAGAAAAAGAGAAATATAGTGGGGTTATTATAATCTGTCCACTGGTAGTTTTCATTAAGCATAAAATGGTAACACACGCATCTGCTCCTCCCGATAAGCAATGGTGCAGACAAGGTGCGGCTGTGGTTTAGCTTTAGTTTAGAGACTTGCTTGACACGACGTTAGTAGAATAACTTTTTGACCAACGATGGAAACGTAATATGAATAGAATTGCTGCCAAAAGCGGATAGACTGTAAAATAGCAGAATTGGCCCCCTGGACTTTGAACCCGGAGGTTATGGGTTCGAAACCTGCGGAGACCAACAGCATGTTTATATTTGTGCTGTTGTTTCGAAGAGGCCAGGACAGTGGAAGTTCATCGTGTCCGAAAAGTAAGTTGAAAGCTAAAAAGTAAGTTGAAGGGTAAAATCCCTTTCCAGTTCAGGCAGTGTTTTTCGATTCTTTTGGAACATAGCCAGGGTGGTTACTGAGCCGAACGCAGGTATAGAATATGACAATGAAGACATGATGATAGTGAATGGCTCAGTACTAGTAAAAAGTATATGTTTAAAGCATACAAATTAAAAATAAACTGCAACCACTGGAACGGTAAATAGACCGCATAAACCGCATTAAACATACTAACCACTAAGTAACATACGAATATTTATCGAACCGTAATAAGTGCCAGTAGCACAATTACAAAAAACGACCAACCCACAAACAGCTGATCGCTCCAACGCTTTTTATACCTTTAACACAGGTGCACGCGCAAACTAGTTGCGTAAGCGCACGCGTAATTTGACAGCTGTCAAAATGTGACACGCCATGTCAGATGCAGGAAAGCTATTTGTTTTAGCACCTTAATTAGTCTACTTAAGATCAAATTGAAATTGTTATTTGGTTTTTATTCAACTATGCTAACGAAGCACGTTATGTTGTCTATGATACACAAAATAAAAGTACCTACTTTAAGTGTTTTTTTAAACAGAAATTAGGAAGTGTTATTAGAAGACCTATGTCGTGAAGCCGATTGAGACGCAGTGAAAACTAAATTCTTTTATTATTTACAAGGTTAATTTCACATGGAGTGGGGTATCTTCTGATAAACTGAAAAGGAATCAAGAAACAACACAAGAATTCTTCATGCCCTAACTACAAAGCCTTATTGAATCTCACCTATAAACACTTCACTAAACGTCAAAAGTTACTGACGTGTTCACATAACAGCCTATCAATCAAAAGGGCCCGCCTGGGCTTGCAATTGCGACTGTCAAAACGTTATCTGACACTCTGACACTGATTGATGACTGACCAGGCGCGGATCCACCGTTGTGGGCACTGTGGGCATGCCCACAACCCTAATTTGCTTGTTGTATTATAATAAGTCTATGATTGTTCATGAGTAAGTTCGTAGTCCAATCCAACTCTCACTTTGCCAACTTTTGGTGGCTGTGCCCACAACCATCGGCGGATCCAGGGGGGCGGGTCATGGGGGTCATGGCCCCCCCTGAGCTGGTGCCAGCGCTCCTGAGCGGCCCCTAGCTATACAGAAATTAAATTAACTACTAATAACTAACGCTATTTTTTGGAAAAAACCGCGCTCGCTCCGCTCGCGCTATACTACTAATGTTCCCAGTGTTCTGAAAGTAGTCCGTATGCGCATTTTCTTCTCTAACTGAAAATCATTCAGAGACAGACACACGTGGATAGCCATTACGACCTTGTCCACCTCCCAGAAAGGCTATCTGTTATTTAGAATTAATTTTAGACTAAATAAGCAAAACGTAAGAAATGCAAAAAAAATAATGCGAATCTCCTAGATTGTATTGCTCTTTCTTTCAAGTCTCTTACGTCACTTAATAATCTAGTCGTTTTACAATCGCAAAAAAACGCGGTCGCTCCACTCGCGTTCACTTATTTTGAGAGCGCGCTGTTGCTATAGTGTTCCTGGCTCACCTAATTTAACGTTTTTTACTACGAGGTAAAAGTGTTTCGCGAACTGTATGTGGCCGACGTCCATATGTGGTCTAGCGCCGCAATTCTCGAAATTAATTTCCGGCTCTTTAATTAGTTCTTGCAATAAGCCGACGATAAAATGTTCAAGTTATTGAGTGTTAAAGATAGAAAACCCAGAAAAAAACATTCGGTTTTGGGTGTCTTATCTTTAGTAAGATGAGTTAGATAAGTAGGTAATGCATTATTATTCCTTATGCTAAAATAAAAATAAATTTTTCGTGTTAAGTTTTTGTTTAAGTGTACAATGAAGAATACTCAAAAAAAATAAGTACCCACGTACATTAATAAATACCAACTTTTTACTTGTGGCTACTATCAGTGGCGGCGCGAGGCGTCAGCGACCGCTGACGGTTTCGCACCTAATGCACGGTAAAGTTACTATTACCGGGCCTAGGTGGACTCGCAAAAAAGTTTTACAATTTGCCTACCCATATTTGTTTCGCCAAACAACCTGACTCAGGTAGCCGACTCCTAACTATTAAGGTAAAAAGCTAAGCACTTGATATGATAGTGACTCTTATTTATCACGAGGAGCTTACTCTACTTTGAAAAAAATGGGCTCGCTTCGCTCGCGCTTGTCTAGTACATTATGTTCATTTTCAGTAACGAAGAGGTTCGCGCAATTTCTTGTCTCAACTGTGGATCATTAAGACAGACAAATGTGAATGGCCCTAATGCAAAGGCCTCCTTGCTCAAAAACTATTAAAACACCTTAAAGCAGTTTAGTTTAATTCAAGCTAGTACGAGTAGTAGGCAAAGTGAAAAAGACAAAAATATCCTTGTTTTCTAGGTTGCCTGTATTAATCTAGTTCATTATGACCTAAAATAATAATCGCGCTCGCTTCGCTCGCGCTTTACTACCTACATCACAATCCTTGAAGGCTTCAATAGCCGAGATATTTGCCTATTTTCATTTCTGTTTGTAATAATTTTTTGCTTCAATCATTTGATTTTGAACTATAAAACTCGTTCACCGTATCAAACATTATAATTTGGCTCACGTTATTGTTTTTCTGCGAAGTACAAGAGGCCTCGCGAACATGATGTCGCCGAAGCTCACATAATAAGGTCTAGCGCCACCATTGTCTTTAATTATCTAAATTAAATTATAATTTCGTGACTTGACCACGACTATGTGACCCCCTCCTGGCGCCAAAGCTGGATGCGCCCTTGCCCACAACCTTTTTTGAGCGCTGGATCCGCGCCTGTGACTGACCAATGCAAAACCACTTCGGAACTCTTAATAATAGAACCGTGGGCAATCAATTTGCATGTTTTGCTCTATTACAACGAAGATAAATATCAACAGAGTTGAAACTCGAATGGAAACAACCTTCAGGAAAGATCTCTGGATAATATGTCTACGATCAAGTTACACAAAACTATCAATTATTTCAGTTCCTTGTCATTCTAAATTGATTCTAACCAGAGGTCATTTCTTGTGCTTTTAGTTAGCTGTAATTACAATCTACTTTATCATTGGTATCACCAATTACTGTCTAGTTAAGAGCGTACAATTTGAATCCTTAAAATAGACGATATAAAATATTTAATTCAAAGCAGCGAATTCAGTTTCAGTGCAGACAAATGAAACGATAGATGCAGTCAAATTACATAACGAATTATTTTTTTATACGACTTCATCGCTACGAGTGGTTAATAATGGCTGTTGTTTTATTTGTATTACATAATTATTCCTGATAAATGCCTTGGTCTTTTTAAGTCATTTGAATTCTAAAAGTATAAATACCTGATCAACTCGCAGTTTCCTGCTTATTTCAACAGCTCCCTCCATCCTTTGATTCTGAAACAAAAGAAGATAACGTCAGAAAACTTTCAATTGTAATTATATCCTACTGTCAATAAACAAGCCCTAACAATAAATCACAATTGTGTTATGAAAGCATCCATCCATGTGCGAACTGAGCGCATTGCAAAAAGAAGCAACCAGCACTTCAAACGTCTAGAGAGATGAGCGGAAACCTATTGCAGATACTGCATCCGACCCTACTGCATCCGCTTGCATCAACATTCCAATTACAACCTTAATCAATGGGGATAAGCGCCACTTCAACGCTGGTCATAATATCAGCCAAAGCTGCAGATACGGAACATGCATTATAACTCTTAATGTATGACGCGTAGATGTTAGAATTAGTGCCTCTTTAGTGCCAAGGATGGAAAGCTCGGCAAAATGACTAATGACTCAGAGTCGGGATGTCGCTCATCATGATCATGTGAAGACGCAGCTGGGAAAATGTAACTGATAGATGTTGTTTGCGAACAGTTTAAGGCAAGTGATTTAAGTAGTGCCAACACTAACAAACTACAAGTGTTATGTTGTTTAATAAAGATATCTGAAATTGTTATTGTAAAAATAGGCCTTTATGAATAATTTAAATCTTCGAGAGGGGTGTCGGAAGATAATACAAAGCCGAACCACACCATACATTTTAATATAATAATTTTATGATTTTACAAAACTCTGTTTACACGAGGAGATTTTTTTTCACAATAATAAAAGGGTCAAACATTTACCGATTGAGCAAGCTGATCCATAAGATATAGGCTAGAATATACTGTATTTAGTGCGCTTCGGTTTAGGCCAAAACAATTCATACTAAATCTGACATGTTTTTCAACATAAAATATTTGAGGAATCTGAATCACATTGAGAACTTTCCACATAAGGTCGCAAAGATCAAAGTGCAGAAATAACTGAGGCAAATCCTAAACAGCCTTAAGGAATTCCAAGGCTCTAGTTCGAAGAATTGATTGCGATTGAAAAGGATCCGGTGTGTTAGAAACAAAAAGACACCACTTCGTGACTAGACAATAAAGGAACGACGCTACGAAGTGCCAAGTGTTTGTGCACAGGCTCTAACAAAGTGATTACAATTTAAATATATGGGAGACAAGAAACAAAGGGAAAGGTTTAATGGGAATAGTTCTGTCTTGATATTACTTCGTGGGATAAACTGTAATTCTACAAGCGACATATAAAAGTACTAGAAACATGCCATTTTTTCGAATGCAATCTATTCTGGAGCGTTTATACTGTGACATGTATTACTAGATGGGATAAGTGTGAATGAATATACTGAGGTAATTAAAATTACGGTGATACTTAAAAATAAGACCTAGAGTAAGCTAGCTCAATAACCCAATCGGTTGTTACTATGCAGACAGTCGTAGATTTGATTCTCACTCTTAATATTCATATTGAAAACATTTCATTACTACTAATTGTTTAAGTATTAGTTCAAAGTTATCTAACTTCAAACTCCATTTGGTTGGAGGTTAGAAGGTCGTGCTTAAAAATGTCTCAGAAGTGTTGGAAAAACTAAACCAATGTCTGAAAATAGTGTATTACTCAAACATTCCCCTAGCTTTGAAGACACCGGTACCGATCATTGTCCTGCTAATCAAGCATGCGGATCATGTCATCACGTCACCATTCAGTCTGCGAACAAAGGAGCATCTGATTTAGTAGAAGGTCGACAGCATTATGTCTTGCAAAATCGCAGCTTAGTCACTATAAGTCATCTGATCGATATCATAAGAACCGAAACGCTGGAGATTGACACGGGGATCAACTATAGTGAATTATGTGAACGCAGTTCATTGACTAAAGTTGACAACGCACACGTAACAACTAACCTTTTCCTCCAACGTAAAAATTTGACGTGACGCAGAGTGTATTGTATCTTTTGCATAAATATCTTATAGTTGCACTGGGTTTTCGATTTTGTTTAGGCTGTTTGACATCTTACGTTTCACGAAACTTTTGAAATCATCATTTTCCTGCTACGGATTAATATATTTTTTGTTTTCTCTTCATCAATCCTCAATACCGTATTCTTAATTAATGATTCCTACAAGAGTATCAATATCATGAAATTCCACCATTTCATCACGTACGGAACTGCAATGGTCGTATTATTTACACTTATGACATTATACAATAACAACCTAGAAGTATTATGTATCACTCTGAATGATAATTAGTGCATGAAATTAAATAAACCAAGTCTGTGTTGCGAGAAAATTTGTCCTACTAGCCAAATAATGAGTATTTGAAAGCCTGAGCAGTGTAATAATATACAGATATAATTTTCTGGCGCGTAAAAAATCTTAAAAATAATAAAGGTTCTTTATATTGCTGGATTTGCCAATCGTCTCTACCTCTTGTTATCTAATTGCTAAAGTAGTCTGTTAAGTCTATTATGAGCTGTCTCAAGACTGTTAATTGTGACGTTTTTAGTTTCGGACAGGTTAGAGCTGACTTTGACGACGGCAAAATCTATTTTTAATAGCTTTCGTATCATGCCCGAATAGGAACGTAATCGTAAGAAAATATTTTATTTACTCTGTGTCTTTTATCTACATTTTTACCTTCATAGAGTCAAACACTTCGTAACAAAAAAATAAAACGGAATTCAAAGGCGTTAAATATGTTATTGGCCGATAACCCCGAATTGGATATATTCGCTAACAGTCCGCAATCGATTTTAAAACATGTTCAGGAATCATTGTTTTTGCTAATCATTGAACTACATAATTATCTTACTGGGATACTTTTTGTTGTGTATACAATTTGCAGTTATGCCGCCAAAAACGCTCTTGAAAAAACTCTGTAAATTCGCACTTTTAGTACAAAGAGCGGTGGTCAACTACCCCTGAAGTACATTCACACACATGCATAAACATAAGATAATATTAGTTTTAAGCTCCATATTCAAATCAGACGGCGGCCGCAGCGCGCCAATAGAAACTAGGCCCAAAAGCTTTGCCAGTTTCGCACTGCAATAAACATTTGATGAAGTAATAACCAAAACCAACGTTTAAAACAAAACAGGAAGTATTTAAAAGGCGTTTAACTTTTTCCAATTGATAGAAGACAATTAAAAGTCGTGGTCTAGGTGCAAATTGAATAAGTTCGAGCGTGAAATCGTTAAGACTATTAAGGTTTCCAGCCGATTGGAAAGTACAGGCTGATACGAACGTAATAGGCAGCTTACATGCGATCTGACGATGTATAAGAATTAGATTTGTTCTTAATGACCTTAATTTGCGGAATTTGCATAGAATACTGCTGTTAGAACAAGAACAGCCATTAATCTTGAAATATTAACTCAGCTAGTGTTCAACGAATTTGCGTCAATTATTAGCTCTATTAGCTAGTTATTGGCTTTTTTTATATGGTAAAATGAAATATCAATTACATTTATAAACATAGACACATTTTTAGACAAAGCTGATAAACGTTGTTTTAATCACTAGTGAAAGTAAATATCAGCATTAGTAAATCAATATTGGGTCCATCTATATTCAGTATAGTACTCTGGAGCTTTATTTTGAGAATAGTTTTATATTTTAATGGCCATACTAAATACATTTTCATGCTAAATGACATGATTCCATATACTTTAATAAGGCTTCTCCGCACGTAGCCTCAGGCCAAAGTTTAAAAAGATTACGTAGTATAAAAACTATAAAGCTAAACGATTCACTTTGGTAACAGTCGAGCAAAGCGTGTATTGTGTGTCGCTCCCAAGAACATTATCATAATCAGATGCATTGAGTGATCAACAATGATTTATCTGCCACCCGCGTCGCAGGAACTATTAAAATTCAAAATTAAAGACTACAGACGAATGAGTAAGTAAGTTGTTTGGATATTAACTAGCATTTGCCAACCACTTTGTTCGCAAGGATTTATACAATGTTTTGGATGAATCTATGTTCTTCTTTTTATCTATTCGATGGCTAAATTCTACCGAAGCAGTATTCTGCCACGTTTTCCGCATCCTCATCCTCATCAGATTTACTTTAGTGCAGTTGTTTGAGCTTATTGGTAACTAGGCGCTACCTCATGGTGGATTTGTGTCTTCCTCGGAAAACAGAATGTATATCAAACCAGGTAAAAAATTAAGAAATAACATATTTGTTGAACGAGACGGGATCGATATATTCTAAAACCCACTAACTCTCCTAATCAAAGATATAGAGTGACTGAGATTTAAGTTTTATTAGATCTTTTTAAAGCATTTTATATATCTTTAATATGCATATTTTATGCATTGAACTGAAAGCTCATCGGAAATAATTGTTGATGAAAGTACTCGTACGCACGAAGTTAACATGTGCATCCCAAGCACAAAAGATCGCCGCCCAGATGATTACCAAGGTAATGAGGTAAATCTATCATATTACACGTTGAATTACGCAGTTCAAAATAAATTACAAACACTTAAGCCGATACAAGACGATGCAGAAAAAATAATAGTTACGACAGCACAACACTATTTATAGGAATCGATATAAATTACGCAGACGCCAGACATGGTTACAGATTAGTTGCGTTACACAATCGGATAAAAATACTTCCACTCATTTGAATAAATTTGTATTCGAACTGCGCCCTTTTAGCCCTATCCTAAATGGTGTCATTCAATTTCACTTCCGTTGATATGACATAAGTTATTTCACGGTATAAGTATTGCATAATTATGAAAGTGGGGCCCGATGGAAACATCCGATGTTGAGTTCAAAAGAAAAACAGGTAAAGAATGTCCTACGTAAAGCACTGCTGACAAGTAATTACCTACAAAAGGTCTGATAACATGGCATTAACCCGTCATTTGTAATAAAATCAGTGCATTACATCAACATGTTGAAGTTGTATTTACTTAAAAGGATGTAAAGGAAGAAATGTGTTTACTTTAATCTCACTTTATCAAAGAAGTTGTCGTAGAAAAATTAAGTCACTTAGTAGCAACTGCATGGGCAGATATAGAAAACCAAGACCAAAACAGCTGTTGCGACTCAGCCTGCTGTATTGGTTGAATGACCTAGGATATTTCTACGTATACAATCTCCAAGAAAAAAGGAAGGAGACGACGAAACGCTAGAGAAGCTGGTTAGTTAAACAGCACTATAATCTTGGAACGTACCTGCGTATTTACGAGTAAATTCTAGCTTAATGCCACTATTAACACCTGTATTTTACAGCTGAACATATATTCTACAGTTGCACATGTCAATTAGTTTGGTGAGCCGACATCTGCCGGGAGCGACCGCATCACAATTCAGTTTAACAACCGTCTTGCGCAAGAGTGTGTTCCATAACCAATTACAGGCGAGCCATTGGAGAAAAACAATGAACATGAACCGGTATTCGGAACTGCTCTTTGTCTTAAGGATGAGCCTTTCACCTGCTGCTAATTATAGCATAGACAGCTGCTCCTTTGAACGTATTTTTAATAGCACTTCTAAGATGAGCATTTTGCTAGCCTCATTCGTAACGACAGGTATTATCTGCTGTAAGAGCAAGACATGTTAATTACACCTTGCGAATACAACGGTACGTGTTTGCGTTTGTAATTTAGGTACTCAATATTCTAAAGATAGGAAGATAAAAGCTACTATCTTTTACTGAAGAGAAAAGATCTACAAATCATGTTGAATGTAAAAAAAAAGATACGATACGCCACGATTCAGAAATTGACTACTTATAATAATAAAATTAAAAGGAAAGTATACATGGTCATTATTTGATTTGAGAGAAGTATGACTCATTTGTGACAAATTTCTTTGAAACACAAAACCTTGGAGTAAATGCAAATATTACATGGCAAACTGAATAGTATAATGGTTAAAAACGAATCTGCAGTATTTCAGAGCTTCCTCAAGGGAGTTGAAAGAAAAGCAATTTGAACTTTGACCTCCTGATCCTAATGAGAAGAGCTTCGACCACTAACTAGGTCCCACAAAAACGTCACCATGAGTTGGTGAACACTCTTTGTTATATTTCTGGGTTTGAATGAAAGAAAACTGTGAAGCTGTTAGGATTATCTTTACAGAAAGAACTTAGAATAAGTGAAAGGGTCACACTGTTAGTAGGTACATTCATGACTTCAACTATAAGTGCATATGTAAGTAAATGTAAACTTCGCGAATCCTGTCTAAATGCTTAAATTAGGCAAACTACTTATTTCCTTTCAATCTCATTCACTAACGTTCACTTAAACCTTAAACCATAAGCAGCGTTTAAAACAATCACGAAGAAGAGGACATAACTAATATTACTTTAAATGACTGTGACCTAATTTTATAATGCTTAGTTAAAGAAATCAGCTCATATCACAATCTAACTAAAGCATCACTCTCTGTGCCAATGGCTGCTGAAGTGCTGATTATACAGCCATTGCCTATAACAGACATCAAACGTTCTTAAACGGCAATTATCATAACGAAGACAGACAGGCGGGCATCTAATAAACTTAATTAAACAGGGACGAGCTTCGCTTACACAACAAAACCAACATAACCTCATCAAACACATCACCTCGTCAATAGCTGTTAAAACGAAAGCATGCTAATGTTAGAGATTCAATATATTAATCAAAATTGATTAGCATGAATCTATAACTATTCATGTTGCGTAAACATTAGACGTGATGGAAATTAAAGGTATTAAAGTAATGATTAACGACCGAAGGAAGAAACGATCCGATAATATGAATTTACATGTAACCAACATTCTGCTAACCCAGCACGCATAATGTCATTAATATTATTACGTTATGGCTTAGTTTATTTGTTTACATATCAAGAACGTTCGGAAATCCAATATTTACTAATATTAATGGGAAAACTGCTTAATTTTTTTTTGTGATCATTTCAAATACAACTTTGGTATGAGTACACGCAGTTATATTCAAGTAACAAGATCTATGCTTACTTATGTGTCCAATCAAAAGAAGTATCTATTCCGGAAATTAGCAAATCTTTCGTTTTTACATCAATCGCTTAATCTAAATCCGTTATTACGCTGGGCTTATAAAACACATGTATCAGAACATTTAAAACACAAAAAAAAACATGTGACAAATAAACGTCTGTTCTAATGTGAATTTCTCTCGAACGAAAGCGATAATGAAAATTTCGCCTTAGAAAACGCTCCAAAGACGGGATGCACCGTGTTAATAGCGCGCACGTATTCAATGGAAAAGGCTCGCCGCTCCGCGAGCCATTAAACTATACTTAGAGAGTAAGTAATGCTCAGGCGCAGAACACTTTCTATGGCAAACGAGCCTGCGTGCGTTATCAATAAACTTGGAGCGAACAGCGCTAACAACATAACACCTCAAGTATTCATTATGGGATGATTACTTTCTTGTTGACGCCATCTTTTACTTCTTGTTTACAAAGTCAAAGAAGCATCTAAGTTGTATGCAACGTCCGCAAAGTTGACTAAGCAGGCAGACCCAGCAACACCAACGATATCACTGGCATGTTCCTCCCCCCGAAAACTAAGGCATACCCTTACAACACAACGACAACTGCAAACATCAGCTCGACACAACTCGGTAGTAACAACAGGTCCCCATGGTCCTGCTAGCTACTTAACTTGTCAACAGGAACACAACAACACTTCCTGAGAAATAAATGCGATTTAGATGTGATTAACGTAAGATGAATGTATTAAAGTGCTTACCTTTGGTGACTCTCAATGTCAAAATGGTACTCATAATGCCTATGCCGCATCTGGCGCCGATCCACACGACCAGTATGGAAACCCCAAGAAAGTCAACGGCAGAAATGCCACAGATCACGCGACAGATCATTCAACTTCACGTAATAATTTGCAGTTTCGCGTGCGCCGAATCCGAGCCCGGATCACGTACGCTGGTTCACATGATGTGCGGTGAATCGCTAATCTCCGACTAATAAACTGAATAATGCACTTTTGTGATTCAATTCGGCTCTGTTTTGCAATTAATGCGAAACGCCGTGAGACTGACTCTTGGTGACAAGCCTAACATGGCGAAATCTTTTAATGTGCGCTTTTTGCGGACTCGAGGCCTTCCCAAGTTCTGCAACAATAGATGCTTTGCTTTCATTTGAATTATTTTTATGTTTCCATTTAACCTTCACATCATCTAACAACATAGGTACACTACCTGTCGGAGTCGCCTCATCAACTCTTTGTCTAGCTGCCAACAAGTGTGTTATCAGATCTCTTTGTATTTTGTCTTATAATATTCTCTCAACAGATTACAGTCAGAGATGACATTGTTTTTTTTTTTCAAATAACATTTTCGTTCTTATTTTGATCTCGTAGTAATTAGACGGATCCTGTCCCTGCTTCATAATAACCATAGCATGGTTTTGCTTATGGCCTTAAGGACTACTAATATATTTTTGTAGAGTGCTCCCAAGTTGCTTCTAAGTGCAGAAAGGGCTGACTAGGATGGCCGCATTAAACTTTTTTACAAACCCACACCCACGTGGTGTAAAAACCAGATTAAGAAGTTGTTAAAAATTTCAGTGAGATTATTTTGTGAGAGCATCGTGGCCCAGTGGCTGAACACTCTGGCTCGAAACCCGATGGTCCCGAGATCAAATGTGGCCGGAACACACCTACTTTGTGGTCATTGTATAATTTGCGGCTAACTCTGCGGTGATGGAAAAAACCGATATAAAGCCCAAGCAACCCGGATAACGGCGGTAGGGTCGCCCTTTACTTACCACGTTGGGTTCAAATTCTCTCGGCGAAATGTGGGCCTCTGAATGTTCCGTTGACCATGACGGCAACAATCAGTGTGCCTCTGACTAACCCATTAGGGAAATGGCCGTGAGGGTAGGTCATGTTATGTTTAAAAATTTTAGAGGAGAGGTTTTGCTAAGATAAACCAAAGTTGTAGATGGAACTAAGCATAATTTTCTCCGTCCGGTACTCTTCTAATTTCCACAAACATTGAAGGAAGCAATTAATATTTCTCAGCCGCCAAGTGGCCTGCGTACGCGCGCTTCCGCGCCGCTGATGACAGCTGACCGCGTTTATTTCCTGAGGATACAATCACAGCACATTTGCAATTTAGCACTAATTACACGTTAATGCGTTCAGTGACGTCACTGAAAATGTTTTTGGTAGTTACCTACTAATTCGTCTTTTTGTGACAGGTCACACACGAAACATTTCGCAAACCCTTAGTTGTTCTCAACCGAAATATGTTTTTTATTTCCTGGGCCAAAATCTCGAAAATACTTGTAAGTTGGTCCACAATCATTATGTACAGTCAACAGCAGCACATCAGGTTACCCCATTTCCGTTTTTCCTCTCGCTCTTGCCAAATGCTATTTCTTTGCAATAGAGCAAGGAGGACTGACAGGAAATGGGTAGAGTAATGTATCGTCCCCCGTACCAGTAGGATTTTTAAGCAAAAAAATGTGCTAAAGCTTCTCATTTTCACGGTTTATGGTGCTCAACTTGTAAACAAACTTAACTTTATGAAATATTTGAAAAATGATATCCTTATGATATCCCTAGACAGTTTTGATGTGTGTACTTTATGTCAGCACTGACGCGAAGTCAAATTGTCCACGGGGTACGTAAGACGTAGTTAATTTGACCGTGTTATAACACGTGAAAAAGACAGTACGATTATTTACTAGAGCGTAAACGAGACAGATACATGTTGCGAAGTGTCGTCTCAGACTGTCAACACAGTCAATGCTTTGCTCATTTGTACGAATCGTTCGAATTTCGGGTGCCACTTCTTTAACATGTAACCTATCTATCTATTTTTATTATAAAATAATTGGTTGTGCCACTGTAAGTAAGTAACGAACTATTTTTGTATGGCAATTAACAGAATCAAAAGTCCGCTCAATTTAAACTAACGGTACTTAGACAATGAGCAGTACTTTGTTCCCAGGCCATAAATACGTGTGTTATTTGCTAATCTGAGGCCAATATTAGCAACTATCTTTATTCAGTTGTCACGAACTCGTAAGAATTTTGTACATTAATTCAAATTGAATCCTAGCATTCTTACCACATGCCATTAGACATTCACAGGTCGTATTGTAACTGTCTAATTCTTATGAATGGCTAGGGTTGTCAACATTAGTATTTTAAAAACAAGGGTTTATACAATTGATCAAGTAAAGTATGTTTTTTCACTGATTGCTTTTGAATCTAAAAAAGGATGTGCGAATATTTGTTTAAAAAAAGTGCTGCCTATTTTGTATTCGGTGCACTTACTTAACAAGCTGAAACCTTCAATAAGTCCATGTACTTAATTTAAAACATTGAGATGTAAAATTTTGTATCTACCCATGTTATAACGACTTACGACTTTGTAGCTCATTTTACCTGTAACAAACATAATATGATTATGAACAAAATGTTGTAATAAAGTATATTTCATATTTATGTCTTCCTAAAAGTCAAGCAAGTAAAAGTTACAAAGGATGGTAATGACACCTGTGGTATCTAGGTAAGCCATGTGTGGAGGTGATCACTTAACATTTCTTCTTTTCGTATCGATGGCTATTTTACACTCTCTACGACCAAAACTTCTTTGCAGCATTTTCATTGACATACATTAAATTTCCACTCCTGATGCATAAAGCACGTTTGCTCCCTCCATAAAGCACGTTTGCTCCCTCTCTTTCATATAAAACATACTTAAATATTTACCTTTTGGCTTTGTCTATGCTAACCAGTAAGTGTACTTGACACATGCTCAGTGGAAACCCTCTTAGCGCCACACGCTAGATAAATATTTTTTGTAAACTCTTAAGTTATCTTGTGTGGACTTATATTAACTTTCTTTCTTTGAAAATAAGTGTGAACCCTATGAATGGCGACGCGAACACTCATATCAGTATGGCCGAACATGTCGCTATCGCGGCATGTAACACGTGCTTATTGTTCTTGTAGTTCGGCTCTTCTTGCGAGTGTCACCATATTGTTAACTAATGTCAATAGTCGGCCTTTGTTTCATGATCATCATCAGTCTCCCATCTCCTGATAAGCACCATCGGGCTTCATTTCCCGCTTGACGCCACCAACCTTTCGTAAGACGACGCTTTAAAATAAATAAATAAATATCCCTGGACATTATTCCACACAGCGCCATCTAGCCCCAAGTGAGCTAAATTATAGTTCGTTATTATGGGATCTAGACAACGGATAAACATACTTAAATACTTTTTCTTTTGTAAATACATACTTAATATACATAGGAAACACCTGGGTGTTTTGTGCACACAAATGTTTGTATTGTGCGGGGATCGAACCCGCGACCTTTGGTGCAGTAGTTGACTTCTCAACAATTACACCAAGACGGTCGTCAAAACGGTTAACCTAGCTAGCTGGGCCCTGGCGTCCACAACATCACAAGACAGAAATAATTAGACAGCCTGTACACTATGCTAATTATTATAAATGTAAACAAGTGCTCAAAATGTCACCTTTCAAGTCCAAGAAAAGATATAATAGCTTTAACAAGCCAAGAAAGTTCCGACTAAGAAAAGATATCATAGAAACGAGCTAAGAAAGCTCTGGGAGAAATTGCGTTGGCAAGCAGAGAATCCGTGTTGAGCAAATTGTGCAGTGTGGAGGCAAACATTATTAATTCAAAATACAATTCCGTCTATACGGAACCGCGTTTCTACTGAAGGAGAGGAATGTCAAGTGCACGTACAGTCAACGGCTCATCAGGCAACCCGTTGCAGGTTTTTATCTCGCTCTTGCCACATGGTACATAAACCTATATACGTCCCAGTGCTGGGCACAGGCCTCCACTCAACTATGAGGTGGAACGAGCCTTACTACAACACGCTGGCTCAGTGCGGATTGTTGAAGGGGTGCAGTAAGTTTAGTGAGCAATCTTTATGGCAGATGTTATCAAGCCGCTCTAAGGCTTCTGACTAGGCTAACGACTGACATCTAGCGACGTCCACCGGGACCAACAGCTTAACGTGCCTTCCGAAGCCCGAAAAATACATCACAAAATTTCGGTCGGGGTGGTCACCCATCCTATTTCCGTCCCGGCATGAGTTGCTTTACAACAGCGATGGTCCACCTCCACACATGGCCACATACACACGGGAGGAATATACGAAAATGGGTAGGTACCCTGATGAGCGGTTGACTGCACATAGAAAATGGATATTGAACACATTTAATTTTTTTCATTTTATAAATTGTTTTTCTAACAATTTAACAGGTAAACAAAGAAAGATGATTTAGCTACTTTTCTCAAGAGCGTATAACTCTCCCATATTTGCATTTTGCGTCTGTTGTTGTTTTTTACCGACACAAAGTGGCCGTTTTCGCGCTAATAACACGTAGAGAATTTGCATCTACCTACATGCATACTGAAGAATGCATTATGAGTATGGGCGAAAGCGTTGCAGAAAACTATAATCACCCCGTTCTTTAGTAATTTATGCTATGGCAATGATGAATACTGGAATGGAAGTAGAATGTTGGAATTGACAAAATCAACATTGGTTTTGTTTCTACGGTGGACGGCACATCACTCTACCCATTTCCGGTCAGTCCTCCTCGCTCTATTGCAAAGAAATGACATTTGGCAAGAGCGAGAGAGAAAACGGAAATGGGTTAACCTGATGTGCTGTTGACTGTACATACGATACTTCAATAGCAAATAGAGAGAGACATTGATGACATTGTTAGCATTGACAATAATATTACGTTTGCAGATGGCCAAATGATCTATGGGGATTTTCCGGCTATAGATCCATAATGCATAAAAAGTAGGTTCCTGGGAGCAACGTACTGACTGCAATAGCTAACTGCCATGGTACTAACTGATATCGATGAACACAAACCTTTATTTACATACAACTTAGATTTTCGTATTATTAATACTATCCAGGTGGTAGTGGGCGGGGCACATAGCTCGAAGGACTGATGGTTGTTGGGGTCGGAAGGTCCTCGAGTGGAGACCATTCGAGGCCAAGCGCAGCGTGTAACGCCCGCCGGCAAGGTGGACGGATGACCTCATAAAGGTCGCAGGGTTTCGGTGGATGCAGGCCGCCTCCAACCGGCAGCTCTGGAAATCTATGGGGGAGGCCTATGTTCAGCAGTGGACATCATGTGGCTGTAGATGATGATGATGATGATTTTTTTGCAAACAATTTGATTGATTGAACTTAAAACAATAAGCGAGACTGAAATGAAGGGATACGTCTACTGTCAAATAGCCAATCAAAGCTGAGTAACATTCACACGTGAACTTGCTATTATACCTCTGAATGAGGTTGAAGACAATAGCAATTAAGAAATAGAGGCGGACGCGTGTGACCGCAGACACTCACACGGACACCAAGACTTTTTCACTGCCATTATTTGGGAACCTTCACGCCCCCAGTCTGACGCTTACTAGTTTTAAAACACAGCTGTGGTCAATGATGTTACAATACAAAAGACGTAGATATGTTATGTCAGTACCGACGCGAAGTCAGAAATTGTCCAAGGGGTACGACTAAGTAATTTGACCGTGTTATAACATGTGACCAAAAAACATCAACATGTTGCGCAACCGCAATGTCAATGCTTTACTCAGGTGTACGAAAAGTTCTGATTTCGGGTGCCACTTTTTAGCACAAGGAACATATCTACGTCTTCTTTATTTTAATATCATTGGCTGTGGTTGTTAGATTTCCGAATGAGGTTTCTGGGAGGTGGAAAAAACCTCCGGACACACGCTGTGGTGGCGGTAGACACAATGTCATTTTGCAACTGAGGATGGTAGACCAAATTCAAAAGTATGAGAGAAAATTAAACATGTTCAAATAAGTCTCACCAAAATCGCACACTTTTTCATAACTGTAGGCAGGAATCCAATTTGTGGATATAAAAAAAAACGTCCTGTGCATTACCTAATACTTGCTACACAACAATATTTACAAACATTTAGAAAGTACCAAGGCGGCCTCATCGCTACAAGCGAACTCTTTCAGACAACTTTCAGGTAGGGAAACAAGGAAGGAAAAGTAGATGCGGTGCACGGTGCAAGGTGCAAGATGGTTAGTTACAAACATCTGGAAATAATGGATGAACTGGGTAAAAAAATACTAGAACAAATTAACAAATTAGATCTAGTTATAATACAGGCTAGATCAAATTGCTTCAGCCATTTACTTTCTAGGTCGCATTGCGAGTACCTGACTAAAATTAATTTTGAGAAATACTTTAATTGCTTTAACAATATTCTTTTACCGTGAGAAATAAACTCGTAGTCAAAATACAATTCCGTCTATACGGAACCGCGTTTCTACTGAAGGAGAGGAATGTCAAGTGCACGTACAGTCAACGGCTCATCAGGCAACCCGTTGCAGGTTTTTATCTCGCTCTTGCCACATGGTACATAAACCTATATACGTCCCAGTGCTGGGCACAGGCCTCCACTCAACTATGAGGTGGAACGAGCCTTACTACAACACGCTGGCTCAGTGCGGATTGTTGAAGGGGTGCAGTAAGTTTAGTGAGCAATCTTTATGGCAGATGTTATCAAGCCGCTCTAAGGCTTCTGACTAGGCTAACGACTGACATCTAGCGACGTCCACCGGGACCAACAGCTTAACGTGCCTTCCGAAGCCCGAAAAATACATCACAAAATTTCGGTCGGGGTGGTCACCCATCCTATTTCCGTCCCGGCATGAGTTGCTTTACAACAGCGATGGTCCACCTCCACACATGGCCACATACACACGGGAGGAATATACGAAAATGGGTAGGTACCCTGATGAGCGGTTGACTGCACATAGAAAATGGATATTGAACACATTTAATTTTTTTCATTTTATAAATTGTTTTTCTAACAATTTAACAGGTAAACAAAGAAAGATGATTTAGCTACTTTTCTCAAGAGCGTATAACTCTCCCATATTTGCATTTTGCGTCTGTTGTTGTTTTTTACCGACACAAAGTGGCCGTTTTCGCGCTAATAACACGTAGAGAATTTGCATCTACCTACATGCATACTGAAGAATGCATTATGAGTATGGGCGAAAGCGTTGCAGAAAACTATAATCACCCCGTTCTTTAGTAATTTATGCTATGGCAATGATGAATACTGGAATGGAAGTAGAATGTTGGAATTGACAAAATCAACATTGGTTTTGTTTCTACGGTGGACGGCACATCACTCTACCCATTTCCGGTCAGTCCTCCTCGCTCTATTGCAAAGAAATGACATTTGGCAAGAGCGAGAGAGAAAACGGAAATGGGTTAACCTGATGTGCTGTTGACTGTACATACGATACTTCAATAGCAAATAGAGAGAGACATTGATGACATTGTTAGCATTGACAATAATATTACGTTTGCAGATGGCCAAATGATCTATGGGGATTTTCCGGCTATAGATCCATAATGCATAAAAAGTAGGTTCCTGGGAGCAACGTACTGACTGCAATAGCTAACTGCCATGGTACTAACTGATATCGATGAACACAAACCTTTATTTACATACAACTTAGATTTTCGTATTATTAATACTATCCAGGTGGTAGTGGGCGGGGCACATAGCTCGAAGGACTGATGGTTGTTGGGGTCGGAAGGTCCTCGAGTGGAGACCATTCGAGGCCAAGCGCAGCGTGTAACGCCCGCCGGCAAGGTGGACGGATGACCTCATAAAGGTCGCAGGGTTTCGGTGGATGCAGGCCGCCTCCAACCGGCAGCTCTGGAAATCTATGGGGGAGGCCTATGTTCAGCAGTGGACATCATGTGGCTGTAGATGATGATGATGATGATTTTTTTGCAAACAATTTGATTGATTGAACTTAAAACAATAAGCGAGACTGAAATGAAGGGATACGTCTACTGTCAAATAGCCAATCAAAGCTGAGTAACATTCACACGTGAACTTGCTATTATACCTCTGAATGAGGTTGAAGACAATAGCAATTAAGAAATAGAGGCGGACGCGTGTGACCGCAGACACTCACACGGACACCAAGACTTTTTCACTGCCATTATTTGGGAACCTTCACGCCCCCAGTCTGACGCTTACTAGTTTTAAAACACAGCTGTGGTCAATGATGTTACAATACAAAAGACGTAGATATGTTATGTCAGTACCGACGCGAAGTCAGAAATTGTCCAAGGGGTACGACTAAGTAATTTGACCGTGTTATAACATGTGACCAAAAAACATCAACATGTTGCGCAACCGCAATGTCAATGCTTTACTCAGGTGTACGAAAAGTTCTGATTTCGGGTGCCACTTTTTAGCACAAGGAACATATCTACGTCTTCTTTATTTTAATATCATTGGCTGTGGTTGTTAGATTTCCGAATGAGGTTTCTGGGAGGTGGAAAAAACCTCCGGACACACGCTGTGGTGGCGGTAGACACAATGTCATTTTGCAACTGAGGATGGTAGACCAAATTCAAAAGTATGAGAGAAAATTAAACATGTTCAAATAAGTCTCACCAAAATCGCACACTTTTTCATAACTGTAGGCAGGAATCCAATTTGTGGATATAAAAAAAAACGTCCTGTGCATTACCTAATACTTGCTACACAACAATATTTACAAACATTTAGAAAGTACCAAGGCGGCCTCATCGCTACAAGCGAACTCTTTCAGACAACTTTCAGGTAGGGAAACAAGGAAGGAAAAGTAGATGCGGTGCACGGTGCAAGGTGCAAGATGGTTAGTTACAAACATCTGGAAATAATGGATGAACTGGGTAAAAAAATACTAGAACAAATTAACAAATTAGATCTAGTTATAATACAGGCTAGATCAAATTGCTTCAGCCATTTACTTTCTAGGTCGCATTGCGAGTACCTGACTAAAATTAATTTTGAGAAATACTTTAATTGCTTTAACAATATTCTTTTACCGTGAGAAATAAACTCGTAGTTACAGAAATACGTCCATGATGGATTTCAATAAGTGTTTTAACTTTATTGCACATTAAAATCATATGACAATGGGTTAGTGCTTAGAAAACTTTTATTTATCCGTACTAAGAAGACCCATATAAGCTTCTAGGCCATGGAAATTAAAATAATTATCCTGGAAAAATAAATAATTTTGAAACCTAGCTGTTTTCGCATTTAGCACGCAGGCGCGCTTGAAGGCAAAAGTAAGGTCAATCAAAATGAACATACTAACAGTTACCTACTTCAAATTCTCGGACAAATTCTAGAAGTGCTAATGTATTTCTTATTAACGCTGATCCTAGATGCAATGTCATTGAACTTCAAAAGACAGCTGTTTGTGGCCTTAAGACTGGAGATAAAATAACAATCTGGTGCATTTGGTGATCATAGAAAATATTCGTTCCGAGTCAGTAGACTCAATCAATACATTTGAATATTCGAATAGATGTATGTGCCGTACAAATTCTCTCATTATGTTGTTACTACGAACGATTTTTATTGTTTCAATGAGCGACAAAGTACCACATAGTTCATTCGGTACTTTTCTGCTGAGTCTTTTGATGAACTGGTAAAGAATGCCTTATTGGCAGTAAGTCCGCGTTCTGTACTATTCACTGTTGTGCGAATAAAGAATGAATAAATAGTTTTGTTGCGCGACGCACCCAAATTTTTTTTGTATTTTTTTATCTATTAATATCTGTGGTCTACTGTACTCTCGTGACGCCTAATAACTAGATTTAGTGTGTTGGATGTAGTTGCTTGTAGATTCAACTAGCAGTGAAGTAATTGAGCTTATTTAAAAAATCTGCTTGGTTGGTTTTGATGCTCTGAAAAGCGTAGTAAACTTTCTATATGTGCATGAATATATCTGCTTGTATTGGTTTAGGTCCTATGTTTATTCTGTTTAAGAATATATACCCGCTGTCTGTAAATCAATTAATCTGTAATATCTTCCTTTTACAATTTTGTAAACCTTTTATCGATGTGCTCAGATACACGTATCTATTTGAGTTTAATGGTTTCATACAACTTTCTTGTCATCATTGTCTGCTAGAAAAAACCATTTTAGAGACAACCATAGATTAATTCCACAATAATTATCTGACTATAAGAACTCTTAAATAAAGACATTATTGAATGAAAGTTGCGTTCATACTCGTAAGTAGTAGAGAAGCAGAGACACTTGTCTTGGTTGGTGGTAAGAGGCGAATGTTTGCCTGCGCCGGAGTCGTCTGTTTGCCCTTCCCACGTCTGGTCCCTTTCTTGCTGTGTACATAACATGCAAGCCTCCATCAGTTACAAAGAATAGCTTCAGTACAAGTTACAAGCGATGTAGCGTTAATCTTGTATCAGGTTCTTTATATTTTTTGTCCGTATTTGACCAACCTACTATTATGCACAAACGAACAAACAAAACATTTATTTGCAAGAATACAATTGTTGTTAAAAATATTAATGTAATTAAATAGATGTTAAGCACATAAAATGTTTCAAAATGATTTGTATAAATTTGGCTGCTGACAACCAGTAAGAGTCCCTGTCCGTAGACCAAATGTTAAAAATACCGATTAGCTGCCATAAGACAATCAATAGATATAATTATAAAGTGACAGAATGGATTCTGCGAATATATACTGCGAGTATGAATATTTGCAGAAATACCTGCTGGTTCTTCCTATCACAGAAGCAGCAGTCCGACGCCGGTAATAGTCACATGATGTTTGTGTACTCTGAGCTTTTTATATTGTGAAATTATTATTAATGGTTAATTATTATTATATTATTATTGTAACAAACCTATTAAAAGCAAACCATGACTGCAGGCGCGTACGACAACAAATTAGTTCCGAGCATAATCGATAGATGGCGTTGCCAGTAACTTGCCTCGCGCAAGCATTGTGTTTTAGTTTTCTTGTATCTGTTTTGAATACTTTATTGTAACTTTGTAGCAACTCGATTGGTGTTGCGAGTACCTCAGTAGATAAGGAACGCAAGCGATTTTGGGTCCTATCTATAGTATTCCCAATTGTGCTAATCATATTTTTGGAAGGAACCGGCTCTGAAGTCGTCGTGTGTGACGCTCATTGCAAGGTCCTCTTTCTACCATATTGGACTGTCTGTCGAAAGCAAATAAAGTGCAGTTTGCCGCAACAAGATCAGATCTTTCACTACTGGACGTCGGACCTCCTCCATACCCGGACACCCTCCTTACATTATTAATATTGTGAAATGACATCCTTATGTACCTATGTTTACGAATAAATGATTTGATTTGATTTATATTATTATAAATTATTATGTCTATTACGTATTTTTTCCTGGACGATATGAATATGTCAATTTTAAAGTACAAGCACAGGTCGATCCGAATGAACATGTTTTTTGATTTAATATCTGTATCGCTCAGCTCATCACCTAGACCACATTTTTCTCAAAAGTCGATAGTTTTCGGCTAGCCAGTCAAAGCCAAGTTTACTCGGAGGTCCTGTTGTTAACGGTCCGTTTGGTGACTTCTTAACACCTCCAATGGATTTCGAAGTAGTAAATCACCTTTTCTCACTATTTCCGTTCGAGGTGCGAGTTTTGAGTTCTTGAATGGAGCACTCTGCACGTTTGTTGACATCGTTCGGCTTTTGTTTGTCTGTTAGATTAAATAAAACAAGTTTTTTTCTCAAACATGCTGGTCTGTTATTGTAGACACTTAACTGTTTTCATAACACCAAAACATGAGGCATTAAACGGAAATGTTTAATATTTGTAATTAATCAACTACCATAACACACAATAACAAATTCAACAAATTTTATTTCAGGATGTGTGTTATCTTCGTTGTTCTTGGTTAAAAATCTGACTTTGTTGCTAGGAGCAGCCTTAAACTTTTTCCCATTGATATTCAATAACAATATGTTAAGAAGGCATAAACCTCCTAGTTTAGATCTAAGCACACATGACGCCTTTCAAGTCGGGTTTGTCACCGTTCCGAATCTCTATATCTGAATTTACTCAGTCTAGAATTATTCTAGTTAGAGTTTCATTATCCTCATACTAAGTCTAGTTATTCCAGTTCATTCAGTATCCTCTGCCTCGTCCTTGTGGTGTAACTAAGAAGCCGTCGGCGCTGATCCGTTGGCTGGCTGACCTAAATAGGGCAAGCGAAGTTATGCTCGCGCGAGCACAACTCAGCGTTACTGAGATGCTCTCCGAAGGTTCACCAGTCTCACGCTACTTGAAATTGTAAAGTAATGGTACAGGAGGTTGAAAACGGGATGAATAGATAGAAAAAGTGACCTAAGTGGAAGATTACCACCCAACCCACCCAACATTCTTCAACAAATCGTCTTTACGATTTGTTGAAGAATGTTGGGTGGGACGAAGCTAAAAGACAAATCTCCGAATTCACAAAGTTCATTAATAGTTCACTCAAAAAGTGATCAAAAATCAGGTGTAGAGTGCGGCAGCTGGCACCTCACGCACGATACACTTCATTTTTTGGGTGGACTATAGATGTTGAGCACGCCTTCAAAATCATGCCATCCTGTAAATTGTCTTACTGCTATACCTGCTAGCTGTTCAACTTAGAGTTGTGTTTGCGAATTCGGGGGACAGTCTGACGCAATTTTAATTAATTATCAAAGCTTAACAGGTCCATAAATAATAACGTTATTTATGGACCTTTGAAATACATGATTTACATTGATTTTCGTAATATAATCGAATATGCAGTATATGTCAAGATGATATTTTCAAAAGTGCACCGAATCTGTGTTCAGTATCGGGGTCATGAGATACTCAGACATCCTTTATTCAAGACTTACATGTTACCGCATACTTTTGCAATCAAGGCTGTCTATTTTGTTAAATATTATTTACATACCCTATTATTCATAAGTTATTTTAGTGCTGCAGTATTGCTTTAGTAGTTGCATTATCCTTTCACTTACTGGCAAATCTCGACAGCAATAAGAATGAAAGAGACAAGACTTCACCGTGGTTAAAGTGGTGCTGCCTGTTTGAGTTATTCTGAATGAGGAGGCTAGACGAGAGGATGATCTGAGCAACAAGCTCTCTAATCTATGTTTCATAACATGACATAACATAGGTACCGTCGCGACCATATCCCTAATGAGTTAGTCTGAGGCACACTGATTGTTGCCGTCATGGTGAACGGAACCTTCAGATGCCCACATTCCGCCGAGGGAATTTGAACCCAACGTGGTAAAGGGCGAGCCTACCGCCGTAACTCGGGTTGCTTGTGATTTACTTCGGTGTTTTCCATCACCGGAGAGTTAGTCGCAAATTGTACAATGAACTCAAAGTAGGTGTGTTCCGGCCTGATTTGATCTCGGGACCATCTGATACCGAGCCAGTGTGTTCACAAACTGTTCCCCGACGCTCTCGATGTTTCAGGCCAAAAATCGACCATCTTAGCATAGTTCAGCCACAAGGTAGTTAAAATAAGGGGCGCTTCTCCCCCTTTCAGTTCTACAGACATATGAGGGATATTAATTCAACTAAAGGAAAACCTTTAGGTAAAAGATAAAATAGGTTATTATGCCTAGTTCGCTTTAAATGATCTTGGTGAACGCTTATATGACCCAAATAAGTATTTTGTTAACAGGTTTGAAGGATGCACTTTATGAGTCTGACCGAGTAATTTGCGTTTCAATAACCATTACTTAACATTCAAAGCACTATTAAAGCAGTGAACCGGTTAAGTAAGGCAACAATTTGATCACCGTGTTAATAATTAATTACTGTGTCCAATACAACGAATTAATTATGCAATAAAACATGTCGATTTAGCACTGGTAGCAAATGTTATACAATGTACAAAGGAGATCGTCTTACACAACGACACTTGTTCGACGCTTCCTAATGCTTGTATTAATTATGTATTGTTGCTGTTGGGAACTGTATCTTAATGTAGCACAGTTTAGGGCCGATGTTATGATGGACGAGATTACGTCTGTTTGTGTCATGCTCTGACGCAGAGCTGGGTGACGAGTAGTACGAGTAGTAGTGTGGTAGATAGCCATGCTGTACCACCATCGGCCGGCCATCTCCCAGTAACGCCCTAAGCCTAGTCCCCTGGCCCCCTGGCACCTTTAGTGGTTGAGAAACCAAAATAATGGCTAACAGTTAGTCAAAAAACGATCTTTTGGTAGAGTACCCATGCGTGTTTATGGCCATAAACACAAATTATTTATGTTTATTTGATTCTTTCGATTTTCTAAATGGCATAAAAGTTTCCAGTAATGCTGTTACTGCCAGAAGCTGTTTCAATCTCAGTGCTTCGGATGGCACAATGAGCATTTGGTTTCAGCTGATATCGGCGGTGAGAGGCGGCTTGATAACATCTGACTGTAAGGTTTATCACTATCCTCCGAAGCTTGGCTAACACTGGCTCTACATACATATTTGGTTCCCTTTTTTATCTATTTTAGACAAACTGTTTATTGAAATGTTAAGTTAATCATTCATTCATCATTAACTTCACCCTACTGGGCCTAGAAGGACGTAAAATGATAATACAAATTCAGAGTTGAATTCTACAGACGTCATCAGTTTTCAAACCTCAAAAAAAGTTCATTAACTTTCTATTGCATCCCCGTAATCTTAAACACCACTCCTAACATTGTGTCATCAACAGCTATTCTCAGTGCAGCCACAGTAAACAGAGAACAGTAAAATATCTACATACAAACGCGCCGCTCTCGGTGTGAATGTGTGCGTGCGTGTCGCGCGCCGTGTTTCACGCACAAGCTAGCATAAAATATGGGGGAATAAGGTGGCGGCAGTACGTACGGGCTGTGCCGCGTGTCTGTGAGCACGCTAGGCTAATAACTCGGCGGGTGGCCTTAGATACTTAACCTACTGTTTATACTATGCCCATAATCTTAAAGAGGCTCAGAACCCGGAGGTCCTAAGATCAAATCTGGTCGAAACACACCTACTTTGTGTTCACTGTACCTACAATGAGCGGCTAACTGTTGATGGATAAAACCGATATGAAACCCAAGCAACCCGTATAACGGCAGCAGGTTCAAATTCCGAAAATGAGGGCATCTGAATGTTCCGTTTACCATGACAGCAACAATCAGTGTGCCTCTGACTAACCCATTAGGGATATGGTCGTGATGGTATGTCTATACAAATATTATAAAGAGGAAAGGTTTGATTTTTTGTTTGTTTGTATGAATTGAATAGGCTCCGAAACTACTTGGCAGATTTGAAAAATTCTTTCACTGTTGGAAAGCTACATCATTCCTGAGTGACATAGACTATATTTCATTTTCAAAAAAAATAGGCATCCTTACTAAAATTACGAAAAACCGGGAAAATATTTTTTCACATACAGCTAAGTCCACGCGGACGAAGTCGCGGGCGGCTGCTAGTTATGTTATATTCTTAAACCTCATTCCTAGCATTGTGTCATCAACAGCCGCTGCCAGTCTCAGTGCAGCGGTCAGCGGGCCGCGGGGTGGAGCCACTGTCATTCACCTCGCGCGCGCGCCGCTGCGAGTTACTGCACTCTTGCGCAACGCGCAGTCGCCTGCGCATCGCGATCGGTCATAACCATCATAACAGTTACTGAGTACACAACATTGGAAATCTCATTTTCTTTGCTATGCCCTTGATTATTTCTTTGGACAGTCAATTGGATAGTGCCTATACGATCTTTATTGCATTGATCAGGCTCTCAGAAACGAGGACTAAGTAATTCAATTTAATAGTTCTGAGTCCCTAATGCAGGAAATAGTACAAAAGGCGGATGCTCAATAAATATCTACAGCTGTTAAACTATTTGTAGCGAAAGAAAAGCTGCAGTACAAAATAAAAACATAGATCCTACCTATATATCTATCCTATGATTTTTTAACAACTAAGTAATTATGTTCTTGTAACGAGTGCCGCTCATTTACCTACGTCTTAAGAATAGGAGTTTAGGCTTTCTCAAAGCTAATAAGTAGAGTAGGAAAAGGTTCAATAATTATACATACTCATATGTGTACGTTTGTCCTATTCGGTCCCGTCGACGTGTGGCTGCCCTAGTTGTGAATGATGTCGATTACTGCAAACGGTTATTGTTTGTGCTCTGAAATGAGCGTCATTTGGACGAGTTCATGGAAGGTCAACTGTGGAGAAATAACTAGATAAGTCTACCAATAAGTCCTGTTAAAAAAATCTTTAATTTTTTAGAGCAAAAATTTGTCACCAGAAACATGAATATCCGTTCAGGCCCTATCCCACACTGATAGTTTAATGTCATGGTTACGGAACATACAGAAGAACACCCTTCACGCACGTATTTGTACCGAACATGGGACGTGGCGAGCCTACTGCCAATATCAGAGTTGCTTGGCTAAAACAAAATGTAGTGTTTCGGCCAGAACCCCGTGATCATAAGGGCAACGCACTTAAGGGTTTAACAACTGGGCCATGACTCTCAATGAATACACAAAATGTAATCAAAAAACCGAAATAGAGTCAGTGAACTGATCAGCGTTCGGCATCTGCTGAATTGTCACGCTTACAAATCAGCATAGTAAATTGTTCGTATTAGGTATGGCTCGAAGAACCACTGCCTGGTAGGGACGGCTCGATATCCTCGGCTATCCCTACTGGCCCCCCCTCACGCAGGGGGGGTCGCTTCCGGCCCCCCCTATAGCCGGGCTCCGTCCGGGGGAACGCGTAGAAGGCTTCGTGACACTTACCATATTCCTCCGCTATGGACGATGAGAGGGAGTAGTAGGAGTTTTAGTCGGTAAAGCCACTGGGGCACCATTTTCCCAGTGGAGAGTCCAACATAACCCGTCCGCCCCCCGGAAAACGGGTAGGTATGCGTAAATTACATGTCCCCTACTCAAAAAAGAAAAAAAATATGGCTCGAAGACACTCGTTCGCAATGCGTAAGGAAATATTTAATTCAAGCTTTTTCTCATTTGCTTCAATTATGCAACAAACCGCACATTAGCTAAACGTCGTTTAGCATCACAATCGAATGCCGGCTGGTTATTTTCTCACAGGGTAATTCTATAGCGAACCTACGTGTCAGTGGATACTGGGTTGTTGCTAGATACACTTATTGTTTTTCTCACAGAAAAATACTGTTTTTTCGAAGCCCACGAAGGTTGCTACCGGGTCTTTGTTTTGAAGTTCACAAGCAAAAAGCACTTATTTGTTGATCGGTCGAAAGGATGAAGGGAAGTTTTCTTCAGGTGCGATTTTAATTAGTACTTCCTTGTTGGAATAAAACCAATTGGAAGAGAGATGGTTGCGTGGAAGCTAAAGCTCTTTTTCTCCTAGAGAATTATTTTCTTGGAGTTCCATAGGAAAGTAATAGTTTTCTGTTCAGGTAAATCTTTGACAAACAAAAATAGTGCAAGCTTTGCTTATTTTGCTTTACAATTTTGATCTTTGTTCTAATGTAAAAGTTTTAACAACTTACTTGATAATTAAGTGGACTGTAAACATAAAAATAGAAAACTGTATTTAACTTTTACCACATCATAACTATGTGACCTTTTACTGTTTTGTTGTAGTTTTACAATGGCTTTTCTCATACAATATTTTTTTTTGGCCAATCTGAATGGTTACATGATTTTGATGTTGACTGTACCTAAGTACGATGCTCAGTGCTTACAGTTAAGTATTACTATCTGTGACAGTTCTGTAAAAAGACGATAACTTACAAAAGTTCCGTATCAAGTTACGACGGCACATTGAGTGCATAATTAGATTTCTTTGTCGACCGTACGCAGCATTCCTCTCTTGTATAATATTCACAGGTTTTTTGCTGACTGCGTATGTCGGGTGCGAGATATTATACAATACAGTTGGAAAATAAAAGATTTCAGTACATAATTAACTCCAGCTATTGTTTACCCAACAGAGGTTGTTGACCGGAAATTGCATATTTTGCACAAACGGAAACATCAAAAAGTGTCTATTTACTTGAACGTTATGACATGTCATGTAAAATTCAGGTGATCTTATCAAAACAAACAAAGTGATAATTTTTACAACAAACATCTAGACAGAAATTTAGTAACGGAGTAATAATAAGACTGTGAAACCTATAAGTTTACCACCTTTCGTTACGCCGATTTAAAAATATTAATTTTTCACAAACAAATAATTAAGTCGATTCCGTTCCGTTTCACGGGTAGAAAACTTAGTAGCAATTTGAGAAAATATAACATTTATATTCATTTTATAATATATTTTTAATTTTTCAACATTCTTTCTCATAGTCGAGGTGGAGACAAATCCAGCAAATCAAAAACCATGTTAGTCAACCTAGGAGATAACTCATAATAGAGTAACTAAAGCGGAAATATCGAAATTAATTTTCACCTCTACACTGCGCATAAGCCTATGACCATGCCCATGTAATGTTTATTCGTCGGTCTGTTTGCTGAACATTTTCACCGCTTCCGGTGGACACTTTCGTTTATATTGTTATTCTACTGGTACCTTGGAATTTGTTGGAACCACGTCTGGACTTTCAATCGCTATAAATGTAATAACAGTTTGTTTGAATAGGGAATGGAAATAGCCGCGAATGTGGCCGATTGTAAATGGAATCGATAAGTTAGATTAACTTCAAACGTGAATCCTGTTGCGATCAAATGCAATGTTGCGTATTTTAGATTATTTGTTTGTTACGTACCGAAGTTGTTCCGTACTTTTGGATCGAAAAGGGAAACGTTCGATTTATTTATTAACCAACAGGGTAATGTTTTGCAAAAATGTTTGTTTTTGAATTCTATTTTAAAAAGAAAAAATAAAAATACGTGCTGTTAATTATTATTTTTAACTTTATATGAAAAGCAAGCTATTTGAAAGTCGGATGTTTTGTAAGGGTCATTTAAAAAACCCCTTTAATATGGCTTTCAGTTTATAAATCAAACCTATAAGTCCTAACTATTCAGATAGGTACTTAGTATTGTCTGCGGTATACATAATGATACCTTGTTTTTTCACTTAAATGACCTAACTGCCGTACTCAGAGACGTCAATTAACGTTAATGGTTCATTAGAGTCAAAATTTGACATTCTGAAATGTTCTTTATTCAATTTGTTATAAAGTCTCTTTTCAAAAATGGAATTTTGACGCTAATCAACCATTAACGTTAATTGACGTCTCTGAGTGCGGCGGTAAAAGACCTGAATAATAATTTTCGGATTGCTGCTGTCAAGTTCTTTTAGAAGTAATTCGTCAAAGTCAACAACATAAACTTAAAGAAAACAACCTGTCAGTATTTCTCTCACAAATAAATAATGAATACTGGGGTATTTATTCTAAAACTGAGAATTATTAAAAGACTCATTAAACAGAGTCGTTGAGCAGCATCAACAATAAAACAATCTTGTATGTATAAATCTCAAGTTTCAGCTTAGTCGGAGTCTAACAGTTGTATAACTGTTAACAATTATAAAGGCTACGGTACAACTCGTTATTTATGTGGTGATAAACGTAACAGTCTGGAAATGAACACTAATGACCTAGACAACCCACTCCGTGACCTATGAATAACTTAGTCCCACTTGTTGAGTTCTAGGTTTCTTCGTATTTCATCTTAACATAGTTATTATAACTAACAGTAGAGGTTTTTCTGTTTGTTTAGATATGATGGATGTTTGGATTAACTTTGACGTAAAGTTTCAAAAGTTAAAATAAATAAAATGGCCAAGAACCTAAACAGTTAATATGTTTTTTATTCAACTACCCATTAGGAACCATTTTCGGATAAAAATCTAGTTCAATCTCATAAATAATTAATACTATGATAAAATAAAGTTCAATCCACAAAGATAATACAATACAATGTTTAGATTTAGGATGTACAGTTTAGGCAGCCTAATGGCTATAAGGTATCTTTTCCAGACAACCTTCAGTAAGAGAAACAGGAACAACACGAAATCGCGGGAGGCCGCTAGTCTTTAAATACTATCAAGGAAAAGTTATAGGATCGATAAAGAGTATTTTGTCGACAAAGGGAATAGCTGCAGTATAAACTGCAGCATAATAAGTATTAACAGTCTCCTGACATTCCACTCACGACCGCAACTCATGAAGCTCCTACACGGTTACATTAATTGAAACATTATTTAAAGACATGACCTTTTAGCGAATCTAATGTTGGCGTGCGTTTTAGTCAAAGGCTCATATTTTCCATATGTGAGTATTTTTGTGAGCTGTCGAGCGACAACTGATTGGATCATGTGTATTGTTGACCAATCAATGACGTTGTCCCCCCCTTCAGGTAGTTGACACACGTAATTTCATACAAGAAATCAAACATTAGGCGTCTAGTGGCTGTAAGGTCGCTGGGTGAAGTACAGATGACATGATTCAATAAAAATATTGTTAGGTGATACTGATGATTTTCAATGAACGAAAAATCTATATAAATAAACCAAAATCGGGTTAGTTAGAGCACTTGTGGTTCGACAAATGCAGAACCAAATTTCATTGTTTTCGTTTTATTGAACTTGTCCCCGCCTCTAATAGGAAAACAAAATTGACACGCGATGGGATTAATCTATTTGTAGGTTGGTTGGTTGTCAAACAGAATTTTTATTGATCTGTCGCAGTCCAATAGGTTTTTTACAGAACATCTGTCGAGACAGCTAGTAACAATGATATTATAATCAAAAGAGGAAGATAGGTTACTTGTGCTAAAAAGTGGAATCCGAAATCAGAACTATGAGTGCACCTGAAGGCATTGACAGTGTTGGCAGTTTGAAACGACACTGCGCAACGTGTCTTGTTTATGCTCTAATAAATAATCATACTATCTCGTTCACACGTTACAGACGGTCAATTTATAGGTACGTACGTAGTGGACAATTTTCGACTTCGCATCAGTACTAACATAACCTATCTACCTCTTTTTTATCATAATATCATTGACTAGTAAGTAATGGGATCACGTACAAGTATTTAATACTTATTTCCAGCATCTACAGTTTGGATATGACTTTGTCTGATTTATTCAGATTTAAGTCCAAAAAAATCACGTTGTTTTGACACTTAAAAAACATAAGAACCTAAATTCATAACATGTGATTTACTGAGTGTCCGCTTAAAACAAGTGAAGTGTAAAATTGGACAAATTGCCATCGCTTAGCCACGTGACATAACTGTCGGCAATTTTGTCATCACCTCAATGTAGTCATGTCAATTGACATTTAACTGTTGCGTTTGCGCATAATTTACGAGGCGTTTATGGCGATGCAAGTGGTTTTTAATCGTTTTTACGGCATCTTGTTGCTATGTTGTCTAACTGAATACATTAAAACCGTTTTAATTGCTATGTTTAATGTGGCACTCTCACTTTAAGATATTTCTGTTTTGCGAAATTCTACATGTAAATTTCGAAACAATCACCGGAACGAAGTTTCAACCTTGTTGAGCAGTCATAAACGCACCAATCATCTTGTTTAAAAGATGTTAAAATGATCATTAGGAGGTAGAGTTTTTGTAACGATGCAGAATTACGGAACTCTTAGAAACATTTGAAAGTCTTGAAACAAACAAAACATAAACAATAACATTTTTTTATTAACCTATTTTGTCCCACTACTGAGCAAAGGTCTCTCCCAATTTTAAAATAACAAAGCAATAATATACTTACTAAAAATAAAAAAATAAAGTTTTTTGAAGTGGTTGAATGAATGACGCTATTAAGTGTGTAGATAAATAATTTAAACTACAAACAGCATATTCGGGCCTTCTGCCGCTAGTAACTGATTGAAGTTCAATTAATAAGAGCACTCAGTCACGGTATACGAAAACACCGGAACTATGGTTCTGATCCCCAAGTTACAGCCCAATGACTTCACTCTTCGATAATGGCTGTCATGCTATTACTATTGTTTTAAATAAACTCACGTTCAATAAATTCAATAACGTTGCTATTTATTAAGGCAGGATTGCAATAACTCACGTTATTATTTAGTTTTCTGCGCGAAGAATCTCAAAATCCGTGCTGAGACAAGCTTTACTGATGAGTGTGCTAGATTTCAATTTAACTCAGTGAAATAAGCCGTAGAAGATTCAAATAATTAAAGAGCTAAATTTACATTAAAATTTAGATACCTTCTTTTCATTATTGTTATAAAAGAGTAGCCTTAAGAAGTAACTAATAAGCATAGGTCTGCCCATAGCTTATAGAGCCTTGGGTTTTTAGTGCCCATGGAGGCAAGGGCCGAATGATCTAATGTATTATTGAACCGCGAAAACGACAATAAGGTACACTGGAAAAAAGCGTCAGCTGAACTATTTCTGTTATATCAACTTTGATTAGTTAAGATGAAACTAGTTATTTTTGTTTTTAAAACGAATTTTGGTTTAGGTAGAGTTCCAGTTTGCAAGTCACTTTTTTATACAAGCAGTTGAATTAGTACCTACCAAACATTTCTCAAACAAAATAAAAATTAAATAACATATTTTTTTTATGAATTAAACATGAACATTGGCATTCAATAACGTAAAAATGGTGAGTGGTATCTTATGTAGGTACACTTGTCAGACGTATCACTTAAGGAACTTTTTGAACTGTAGGCAATAAACGAACATGAACGTAAAATTCCTCATTCGAATATTCCTAGCAGTAAATCCCTCGGTGACACACGGCTTGACTCAGCCTTACTTTACATTCACACTGGTCGAGTACTTCCATTGCACCTATAGGACATACAATCTAACCGCCATTCATTGTGTTGCAGACAATGTGGGCAGCCGCGAGGTTTGAATGGCCGGTATTATTGTTTATGCTACCTAAACGGTAGCTGAAGTTGCTAAAGCATGCTTTCGCTTCGCAGTCGGAGATTGCAAATACATCAATAAATCTTTCATATACGTTATTGCAGGTGCAATAAACTAAAGAAAGTAGAATGGTTTCTAAACCACATACTCTTAGGCTTTAACAAACGTGAACAAAATACATTTTAGTAAACGCTAGAGATCACGATATTGCTAAGTCGTTTCGTGTTTTTAAAAGGCTTGTTAACCAACACACTGACAACTGGTGAAGCACAATATATATACGATAGAGAAAGAAAGACGATCGTTACAAAAAATATAACGCAAAACAATATACACAACAAAATGAGGTGAATAATTTGTTGCTCTTCGTAAGATCACAGGCTTTTTATACATGCCCTTACAGACAGGTTAGATAGTTTTCACCATAAGGTAAAAGAGTCTTAGATCTACCGTTACTTGGAAGTTCTGATGATGTAGTTCATTTCAAATACTGCTCAAACTAGTAATAAACTGTGGCTAGAGGTATTCGAAAGATTAAACATTATGTAAATTAATATCAAACAATAATTGGTGCAAATGCAAAATTAATAACGAAACCAAAACCCACACAAACCAGCTTAAATAACCTAGATACATAGGTGATGGGGTTAGGAAATAACAAGACATGTGCATTAATGCATGTGGTAAATTGTAACTAATTGACATGCAAATACATGCAAGACACGTGCTGTGCTTCGAACGAGACAAATATTACTTTTGAAATAATGACCTTTTAAAATTTCATGTTTTAAATCTAAGCGAATCAAGCAGCGTTTATTTCCACAGTTTAAACTTATTTTTGGTCACAACGGGGCAGTAATCCAATCTTATTGTTTGATTAACAATACACTGACTAATATCCTTAGGTGTTTCCGAACAGATTTGATAAATTTGTTTTGTTATGAATTTTGAATGGAACATAACGTTGAAAAGACCGCTGCATGATTGATGATTAGTGGTATTGAAATTGATATCGGTGATAGTGTGAGCTAAAAGAAGGACATGCGGATTACCTACTATTGCATGTCTTGCTCAATCCTTAAAATCATAGGAATTTACAAATAAACTATTAGGAAGTGGTAATGCATTTTCGTAAGTGCTAAAGAACATTGATACTTAAACTATGTTTAACTTATTTAACTAAGAGCTGTTCTTCCAATAGTCAGATAGAAATTATCAGACCAATAAATTACGACTCGGCAGATTTTAAGATGTATTTCAAAATGACATATTGCAATTAAGGATACAATTATAGATTTCGACATCCAACATTTCCAAATCAGCCGACTTGACTTGTAAATTATTGGTCTGATTTTTATCAAAATCAGCCCTAAGTTTCATAAAAACTTTAAGTTTAATAAATTCTTAACTCACAAAACTCAACTTCGTACATAATTACTGTGCAAGTGTCCGTTGACCAAAAAACCGCACCAATTTCACTCACGTCAATATAAATTGGTTTGCTAATGATATTACCAAGCAAATCCTTAATCGAATTAATTAAGTCATGCTGATAGAGAAAGAAGCGAAAGCCATGTCCCAGAAGGCTAAAAATGGCGCGTGCTCGTGTACGAGGAAAGCGGACCCATGTGCCACATGCATTGTTTTATTGATATTCAATGGACAGCTTAATTACTCTTCGAATGGTCAGGCGCTACTAACTGGGCGATGGTTGTCTATGGTGCAAGTATCGATTACGTTTGGTCGTCAATATTGCACTTGCGTTTTCCCTTTTTTTTTTGAATTCTACACATCTTGTGGAGAATTTTTAATGTTTTTGTTATTTTGTCGTTTAGAAATGTTTTTTTTACATGTAACGGAATTTTCCTTGCTGACTAAGAATCCTTCTCAAATTTTTGATCGAACGTGATTATAAATCCAAAAGTGAACTTTTTAACTTTAAAGACTAATTTACAAAATTGTAAAACCTACCATAAAATAATAAACATGTAACTTTATCTGAAATAATATAATGGCAAAGGCTAAACCATTACTCGGTCAGACCAATTTGTTGTAGCTATAAACCTTCTACTTTCACATCGCTAAGTAGCTATCTGAGAAACTAAGATTCACTGATATAAGAATCACCGCAGACATCAACTTCAACTTCAACTTATTGAAAAACGAGTGCAACTAATTTCTCATTCAACTGAACCAAATGGTGGGAACACTTCGTTTCCTCATAGGCTCATTTAAATCAATAGATGGGCAATGGAGTTCACAATCAAATAATGACAAAAACTGAGCGTCGGCGAGGTACAGAGTTTTTTCATCCGAGACTGGAGTCGGTCAAGGCTCGTTTCCGAGGTCGGGTGGAATCCACCATTGTTAGAGATGCGGTCGTGATCGTCGGAGCATGCAAGGGAATTCTGAATAGGGCTATATTCAGCCGCAATGAGAAACGACTTGATATGAATGATGAGAGACGTCATCCCGCGCGAATGCTATTTGTGATGAGCTAAGCTATTGTTGTTGATAAAGTACCTGTTGCTAATGTTGTGGCTGAATTAATTCCTTGCATGATAATAACACCCATAGAAATGATTGATTATGATTCACAGAAACTTTGATGAAGATTTATTTATTCATTATGTTCAATAAAATTGGAGATAGTTCACAGTTTTAAATTTGTTACATAAAGCGTGTGATAGAGTCTAGGTTATTTTTGAATTTAACGTCTGCCGAAGACGTATTATACGTATTATATTGAACATTATAGACATATCGCCTTATAACATCAGAATGTGATAAAGGAAGAGCACTCAGTTAAGAGTACTTCCTTGAGCGAACCCAACGTCGTTATCAGTCAACGGCATCACAGCACACGCCCACGGTGTCCAAGCAGCGATTGCATCGACGCGTCGCCGTACGACACCATGCTAATTCGGCTTAACTCGGATCTTAATGGTACAAGCATACTCCCAGCTCCCTTGTTGGGGATATCTGTTGCGTGACTGAGATCTAAACATTATCGCCCATGTAGGCTTATTTCGTTAGAAATCTTTGAAAAGGATTTCAACTAACGGGATGTGATGATGGTTATAGAGTACCACGACGTCGTTTAAAGTAATCTAAGTCAAATCTGAAATGGTAATGTCGTACTTAAACGTTATTTAATAAGATCTTAGATCTGCATACGTCCATTCGAAGAATTAAATTAAAGGATATGCCATTTCAGTAGGTAGGTGAACTTAGACAATTAAAGTAGGTGATCAAGTATCACTATATTAAGCTAATGCAGCGATAGTTAACAGGCAGTCGTATGCTGCTTTTGTATTCGTTCGAGTGGGTTTATTATAAACCTTTAAATCGTATATGACACACCAATAAATTCACTACTAAAGATTTTTAATCGAAAGTTAACAACAGACTCACGTAAGCAATTTTCACACGTGCTTCGTTTAAAAATGTCAAAACGTCTCGGCCTGTGACGCGTTTTATTGGCAGCCACAATAAACCAGAGACAGGCCTGCCGGCACACAAACCGACTTGCAGTATTTATTATAGACACCAAACAAATTCCCAGTTTCCATACAAGGCTCCGACCAAATACAGAGACCTATTATACCTCATCCTGGACGCTTGAATAGCATTTGATGAGATGATACATAAATCTAATGTTTTATTAGAAACTTCATATAGGTACCATGACAATACGAATTATAAATATTAATTCAACGTGAGTCATTAATGATTCTTGTATGCTGATTTGTTGACACACAAGGACGCAGGTATGTGTTATAATGACAGTCCTAATCTACGCTAGATTCCTACTATCTTACTTTAAAGTAGGTTCGCTTTATAATTTGTGATTTAAAAGCCTTTTGTACATAATTTAAAATTAAATACAAAAAATCCTAGAACGCTGACGCTGCAAAAATGCAGAATGTTGCAAGAAAATTTAATAATAGCGATCATTACCTAATGTTGCTGACAGTTAAAACTAAAACTCTCATTTTTGCTCGCAAAGTAATGACCCATTTAGAGACAATGACACTTGGTTACACAAATACGATAATAGCGTATGTAAATGAGATCCGAGTGAGTTTGTTGTAAGACCTGTAAGGTGAGACAATGTTCTGCAGATTAACTACAACGAGCGTCATTCGGATATAGGTCAAGAACGTCTGTGTTGTGCTCATCTGCTGTTTACTTGTCTTCTGCGATTTCGAAGGTTTATTGAATATTGTAAAAAAGTATTTCACGCCATTTAAAAAGGAGTTCAGTGTGCAAAATAGTTGCCAAACTCGCTTTAATGTTTGCTATGATTATAGACTTTATAGGTTTTGCAACGAGGACATTTCAATATACCTAAATAAATTTAATTAATTTTTTTATTGCCGGTTGACTGAGTAAATATTTTCTAGAATAAAGATGCTTACTGTGATTAGATTGTTTGTGTTACACTAACTAGGTACTCAAATTTAATACATGCGCGTTAGGTAAAGGCTTTTGGTTTACCAGGTGGTAAACAACGAAAATTTTATCTCCAACATAAAAAAAATTAGGAAGCTACACGCTAAAACGAAACATTTCATTTACTTTTTTAACTAAATTAATATTGTTGGTTATTTCAAAATTGACATGGTAGAGCTAAAATCCGGTTTTGCAACCAAATAAAGTTTTATAAGTTAACATAGTTGTACCCAAAACATACAACTTTCAAATTATTCTGTGAACATCATTTTATGGGTAATGCAAGTACATAATTATTTCATTTTAGCGTGACTATGGCAAACTACCGGCTAGTCCTTGACACCATTAATATAGCCAAAGTAATAATGTAATTAAATTGAGTATAATATAATTAACGACGGCTTTTATTGTTATTCTGAAGGTTGTGCACACACAGTTGTCTAATTTTACTAGCAAGTGATTTCTATAGCTTTGTATTATTGTAATACCCCCCTTCAACAATCCGCATTGAGCCCGCGTGTTGGAGTAACGCTGCATCTCAGAGTTGAGTATGCAATTACGAAAAACGTAGACGTGTAAGTCCTAGCTAGCTAGAGCTATTTTATGAAAGTGATAATGAATTACGTAATCTGGTGGCGTAGTTTTTAAGTTTATTTTTCTAGTAAATGATAACGAGAACAATTTTGTTGGATGTTAACATCGTGATGTTGACACTAGACCTATTTTCACAAGAGAAAACCTTGCTTTCATGGACTTTACATATAGAACGTAATCAAATATTTAAAATAAAGCTACTTTCACTTAAAACTACTCATGTCACATCACTTAGCGTAATACAGCCAAAAAAAATATGGCTGATAAGATCTATAGCATTACGCAACAGCTGTTTCCTATTTTCTTAAGTGGCGCGAAATAAGAAAAGAAAAAGACAAAAGGAACCAATCACCAACAAGCAAAAAGCAAATAAATGCGCGTGCACGCACTGCGAATGCCGAACAAACTGCAGGAAAGGAAAGGCAACAATTACAGCTGTCAAACTGTCACTCACACGAGGTATGACAATTGTATCGAGAAGACAAAATTGTACGGATGGGAATAGAGGGTTACATTAACATAGAATGCACCTCGAGGTGCCCCTGGCGCAGTTGTGACAGTGATCGGCGACGATCGCTGTTGTAAAGCAACCCACGCTGGGTCGGAAATGGGATGGGTGACCACCCCGACCGAAATTTAGTGATGTGTATTTTGGGCATCTCCGTGCTTCGGAAGGCACGTTAAGCAGTTGGTCCCGGTTGACGTCGATAGGTGTCAGTCGTTAAGCTTAGTCAGAGGCCTTAGGGCGGCTTTATAACATCTGACATTAAGTTTGCTCACTAACCTTACACCCCTCCAACAATCCGCACTGAGCCCGCGTGTTGGAATATGGCTCGTTCGTGGCTGGGTTGTACGCTAGCAACCCAGAACCAAATGTTTTGCAACTTCCTTAAACTTGCTAAATAAAATATGTGGTAGCTAAGTAACTCCTTATTTCAACTAAAAGCTTATCAACGAGTTCACTCGTACCTTAAGTTATTTGGTCTGCGTCGTCGCAACGCATTTTTGTGGCAAAATCCTCACCTGGAACAAAAAATATAATTATAAGCTTAGCAATTCGTGTTGCAAAATAAAAATATTTTATGAATTTCTGTCTTATGATTACATACATTTAGCAACTATAAAAATAAATGGCCTCCTCGCGACAGTTTAACAAAGATTAAACAATTATTTAATCATAACATTTTAAATTTAATGCTTAAGTGTTGGAATGTGGACAAAGTAGTCATCCCAATTTTTGCGTTTTTTAAATGTTTACTACTTGAATGCTAAATTCTGTCAGGAATTGCTCAACTTGAGTTTTAACTGACTGTTAAAAGAAGGTCATCAATAGCAAAAGTGGAATGACCTAATGGTTTACCCATCTAAATTAGCAAATTGTTCAGCATCTGTCATCTCAGGCTGATCATAACGACACCTATTTTCCTACAGGTCTAGTGAAGACCAGACCTTTTTTTTGTTATCATCTAATCCAGACATACATCCTGCGGTACTTCCACTCTCATGAATTCTGTCATTAAATTTTTCCAACCCTTTTCTGATACCGTTCTGAATTTGCTTAGGGAACATTCACCTATGTCTTACGTTTACAACAGTTCCATTTACCCTCGCCTTACGAATCTGTTGAGTTATTATGATGATCTGAAAACCAGAAAAAGACATTTGGTCATGTTGGCATCAGGCAGGACCTGCCCAACATGGCCAAATGTCTTTTTCTGGTTTTCAGATCTTTAGTGAAGATACTGCATGTAAAATGCTAAAACAACAATAAAACATATTATGATGATGTTTGTTTTCAAATCTCAAACCTTGGTTGTTGCCAAAAATCCAAGATGGCGTAAGGCCACTTGACAGCTGTTTTGCGCGGCAATTATGCTTAACAGCCGCGACGGCACGGTCGGTGTGCACGCGCCTAATTGTGCCACATACCCACGTGCGCTTTCGCAATCAGCCTTCTTAATTAGATTTTTCTTTTTTCGGTGCATAGCTGGCTGAAATCCGTGCAAGGATGTACATACACACGAAAGTACTTGTTTCCGCTTAATTTTAATTGCATGTTCCGTGTGTTTTTGCAACAAGCCGACACAGGTAAATGATTAGTACTTAATCATAATTAATTAATTTGATTACCTATGTTTGACAAGTGTCTTTTAAACACATAAAGTAAAAGGTACAATAAATAACACAACAACTAGACATTTGAGTAAATAAACATTTTATCGGTGTTACTGTTGGTGTATGTACATTACCAAAAAATAATCGATCGGAGGACTTTCAAAAAGACAAGTCTATTCAACAGTCATAATGTACGCACATACTTATAACAGACATGAAAATAATGACATTATTACAACTATCGTCATTAATCCCTCGTCATCTATCACGAGCCATGACTATTGCTTTTGTCCAGCATTGCATAATTAATGATATTGCAAATACACACAATTATCAATCAAAGTAAAACTTTCCTAACCTTTGGCCGCAATTACTGACCCCATGATCGGCGAAAATCATAATAATCCATAATAATGATTATCTACAGAATATTTTGTTTGTTTGGTAGAGTCACATTTATTCAAGTACAGTTTATATTTATAGATATATATATTATCCATGGCAACCATTAGAACAACGCTCATAAAGAGATAAATCTGTCCATCTTCAAACATGACAACGGTGATTCCATAATACTGGTTTGTTAGGAGCTGTATACTATTTATGCAGTTTTTGCATATTAACAACCAAGTGCTAAAAGTTTGATAGCAAACATAAAACAAGTTCGAAGTGAGTAGCTGACCAAGTGTGTACTAACGGGGAATCTTACACTCATGATAGGCACCATATTAGCATTTCCGTAAAGTTTTCAAATTATTGTAAAAGTATATATTGTTATTAAAGAGCGGTCTCTCCTAAAACAAGCAAAAGTTTGCTTAAAAGGAGATTCCAAACCCTGTTCTAATTTAAGAAAACTATGTTATGAAATAAATATTTTGTATTTTTTTTTTGTATTTGTATGATACAGTCGCCATCAGAAATATTGAAGCAGACAATGTGGGTGACCGAATAATTCTGATCGGTTTCACAGCCAATAAGTTCAAACCCAAGCTAAGTACCATTAATAACTGAACGTATAACTTCATGGTTATCTGAACAGATGCCAGCTCGTTATAGTCTCTATCTTCTATACACACGTGACAGATATGTTACCTGTCATTGTTAGGTATTAATGAAGTAATGAATGTTCAAATATTTATGACAACTTGGGTGTATTCAACTTATTGGCTGTGAAACTGCTCAGAAGCATTTGGTCCTTGCATGCTTAAATATATCTGATTGTGACTGTACAATCTCTCTCTCTCTGTAGTCGGTCCCTCATATCTGAGGATCGTGGTCAGCTTCGTGATTGCATCAGGAGCGGATGATTTGCCTCCACCTGTTTCTGTCCAGCGCGTCTTTTACCAGCGTGTAAAATTTGGAGGAAGACGAGTCCTTTATTTGATCGGTCCATCTTGTTGGCGAACGACCTCGCGACCTTTTGCCTTCAGTGTTCCCAACCACTATCAATTTCTCCACGTTGTCGTCACCTCTGCGCGTTGTGTGGCCGTAATAGGACAGAATTCGTTGTTGACACGTGGTGGACTGTACAATCTACGATTTGAGAAGTACTCGTCAGCGAAAGTTGTTATGATAGTTATCAGAGCCCTGATAAGGCGACAAGACAGGTTCCACAGGGCATCGACTTAGGTGCACCCTGTCGCATGCTCCTTAAACCAACGATACACTTTTTGTGACGATAAATAATCCTGCACTCTAAAAGGTTAGCTTTCCATTCTACATTGCGATTGTCACAATAATTTCACATTACCTGCTATGGTGAAACGAGAGTAAAAGTCTGCTTTTGTAAAGTTTTACCAATTACCAGCACATAAATAAGTAATTAATTGATATCAGCTTTTAGGCCACACTTTCTCAGTCCTGATCGCTATTTTTGGCCGAGTGGTTTTTCTTGAAATACTTGCCCATATATTGAACATACTGGATAATATTTCAAAGGTTTGTGGGGCTTAGTTTGAGCCTATTTCTAGGCAGCAATCGCCTCGAGTGGACATAAAAATTTCCTGAATCGACCAACGCCCTCCTGTTTAGCGTTATCATAGAGAGGAAGTGTTTACCATATTGCTTTACATTACTAGATTATGCAGATAAAAATGTTCCCTACGTTAATATCAAGAACTTAGGTGATTACCGTAGGTAACAAAAAGGTGAAGGTAATATTTAATGGCCGCTGTAACTATAGTAATACAGGCAGAGAGCTTCCATTACTAACTAATATGCTTTTTATAGTCAATGTTTGTTATTGTTTGTTAATCTTTTATCCGAATCAAGGTTTTATGCCGTTCGATTTTGTGACAGTAAAAGTTGAGGCTAAAAATAGTTACAAGAAACTTGCTTAGTTAGTCATAGTTCCAGTGAAAAGTTTTAAAAATAAAGAAAGTCACAAGACAAGTGAAACCTTGGGCGGGTCTCTCGGACCACTAGAACCTGATAACACGAGGTTTACACCCAGCCCGTGTTCACGGGCGTGTGAGCGCGCTTATTCATATGTCCACTTCATTTTGACCTACTTAGTGAGTCATGGCTCATTTATTAGGCGAAACTAGACAGTCGGCCGGCACACCCAACAAACCATTATCGGTTGCTCATTAATTATTTAAAACTACCTAAAAATTTGGACCTGTTTATATCATTATTGTTTACTATTGCTTCAAATTGAGTTCAGCGACCTACACTATACGTTACATAAGTATATAAATGTTTGCTTTTGGACTCGCAAGAGCAATTACAATTGCCCTGAAGACAAAATTGAATAACTAAGACGTTAATTAACTATGGTTGTAACAAAACGTAGGTAACGTCGCGTCGCGTAGGCAGACACAAAACACAGGGTAATTTTATGTTTAAAAACCAAGTCTGAGTGACCCACTTACTAGCTCACATAATATCAAATAATTTTTTGTATGTTAATTTGTATAGTCTATTCTATTTATAGCGACAACACAATTTGAGGCTATGAAAATGATATTAAAAAACTATCGACCCGATCAAAATAGCATCAGTTTACTAGAACCAATACTATCGATGTATATAATCCTATTAATATCATAAATGCGTGGATTATGTATGTGTGGATGTGCCGTGTTGCTCTTTCACGTAAAAACTACTGGATGGATTTTAATGAAACTTTACAATAGTATAGCTTATGCATCTGAATAGCACATAAGCTGCAATTTGTAAAGATATATCCCTTTTTTTAAAGCCGCCGCGAGCGCGAGCCGCGAGCGGCCGCTAGTATTGTTATAATAATGTTACTAGGCTTTAATCTTCACTATGGTTCCGATACCCTTTCCTCAAGTAGGTGCAGGTTTTGGTTAAGTTGCGTCCTAGACGTCCTAGGCTTTAAAGCTTAAAAGCAAACTACGAGTAGACTCGTTGGAAATATCACATCCGAAATCACAGAAAAGGGTTTTACTATTTACACTGCAGGATCCCTGCCTAAACGGCACCATAATAAAGTCGGAGGCGATTACCATCAGGCGTGGTAGGTAGCGACATCAAGAGGTGATTACCATCAGGCGTGGTAGGTAGCGACAACAATGGCGCGTAGGGCGCAGCATCCGGTAGGATGCGTGCACGCATGTACAGTGGCGCTCACATCAACCTTTACATAGGGGCACCTTATGCCGCTGACATAAGACCCATTTTGCAACGGTTTTGTAAAGGTTGATGTGAGCGCCTCTGTACATCTACATAACGTATGCATCATTCATTCAAGCTACTTCAATTCAGGTTTACTTTGGTTTTTCATTTGTTTACGCCTGGCAGTTCTATAATGAAGAGTAGCTCTGCTGATAACGCTGCAAGCTGACAAGATAACTTACGAAACTTATCACAGTACACAGTACAATTAATCTCGAAAGACATCTTTACATTACTATCATCTAAATTCTAGTCCAAACTAATTAGAGATTCAACTATGGGTACATGAGATCTCGTTGGTCAAATCAACTTTATTTTATCGAAAAAAGTTGATATACACACGAAGGAATATTCAGATTTCACAGCCAAAAATCTACGATGCACTGATGCTACGCGACACTTTTTTTTAAAACTCAGTACGAAACGTCTTGCCATGTATTTCGAGCTCTGAAGACGGCATTTGAAATAATCCATTCATTTGGATAGTACATCTTCACACCCTGGCCCGAGCACCTGATCTTTATATATATTATTGTTTCAGCAAGATCTTAATTAGCCGACTTAGATTCCGGCATTCAGCTGCAATAACATTCGTGTTGTCTGCTGATAATTCTCGTAACTCGCGTGATGCACTAACCGTGAAAGCAGACTTCGGTGCGCAATCCAACATTTTTTGGCTTCTGAATATTAATTCTAACGTGTCCCTAATGTTACATAAGCCACTCAGACACAGTGTAAACCATACAGTAGGCTATCTTAGGCCGCCCGCCGAGTTATTAGCCTAGCGTGCACACAGACACGCGGCACAGCCCGTCCGTACTGCCGCCTCCCCATGCCTCCGTATTCTATGCTAGCGTGTGCGTGATATTGCGTGTGCGTGATATCGCGACACGGCGCGCGACGCGCACGCACACTTTCAAACCGAGGGTGGCACGTTAGTATTTAGATGTTCTACTGTATGGTTTATACTGTGACCCAGAGGCGTAAGACCGCGCACCATTGAGTCGTTTAATAGCCGAGTTGAACGTAACTGACAGAATGGTACTGCTGGTGCTTTACCTGCTAATCAGACCGAAGAGCTGTTATTAAGTGAAATGAACTGTTATTTATATACGAAAACGGGCAATTTCTTAATCTAAAACGCATTAAAGACTTAAACGACTGTAAAAACAAACTGGTGCTGATACTTTGATAAATAGTAGTTGCGGGTAATAACTGCGCGAGATGAGTGTGGAATGAGCTGAATAATTCATGGTATTTGTGAAAAACTCTACCTGTATGATTTAGTTTACTTGTTTGCTGTCTTGCTAGGTGAGTTGTTGTATTAGTAGTTAGCGGCAGGGTAATTATTTGTATAGAGTTTCGTTTGTTTACAGTTAGTACATAAATTCATTGTAGGCCTACAGGGTTAATCTCAATACGAATAAACCATAATGTGCTTACACCTACAAAATAATAATTGAGGCAAAGATTCTCAGGAACCCCAGAGGCCCAAATAGAACTGAACACCATTACTATCGAACATTGGACAAATGAAGTCATTACTTGTCTTGCATCAAAACAATTGCTTAATATGTAGATGCACCTCGCGTGCGCTGGGAATGAGGAAAGAAATAATTTAAGTGCCTAATAGATTTATTGTACACCTTTCTCTTTCTACTTCCTGCTTTATAAATATTATTAAATTTGTACGTAAACAAGCTTTTGTAGTTACCAAGAGCATCTTAGATTCAATGTGTGTGCATTTTAGTGGAACAAGGTAATTCCGAACCTCATAGAAAGCCTACTAATTTACTAAAGGTATTATAAACGCGAAAGCTAGTAATGTGTGGATGTGTCGTGTTGCTCTTTCAAGTAAAAACTAATGGATGGATTATAATGAAACTTTACATTAATGTAGCTCATGCATCTGAATTCCGCAGCCAGTGTAAGAGTGGTAAGGAGGCCTTTGCCCTGCAGTGGGATAGCGCAGGCTGATTATAATATAATAATATAATGCATCTGAATAGCACATTGGCTACAAATTATAAAGATTTATAATTTGTATGATACCACGCGGACGAAGTCGCGAGCGGCCGCTAGTTAAGTCTAAATAATCAGAGCAAAATAATGACAGCTCTGACAACAAGCCATCTAACCTAAAAGTGATTCTGCGACATAACTGTCCACAATTTTCCCACAAACTTGCCAGATTAACAGTAAGCAGATAATAGCGGGTGAAAGAAAGATGGCGGCCGTGGACGCATCATTGTTTCCACTGCTCTATTTACCCAGAGACAACATACCGCTATGCAAGTTTTTTTAAACATTAAAAAACGGCGCGTGCACGGTAACTAGGTATGCCACATATTTTGCACCGATCACTTTTTATGAGAGATGTACGACAATATTTATAGTACTACATAATTTTACTGCTATAAAAATAGCGCTTTAGTATTTATATGTATAACACGGTTTCAGAAACAATGTCGAATCGTTTGTTTTTGGTGATGTTAGAGAACTTGTGGGAGATAAATATTGCAAGTTAGTGACAGGAAATCGCGATAGTATTTTAGAGAAGCTACTTCAAGTAAAGTTTCACTTAAATGTAGAGTTTAAAAACGCAATATCTTTGATTTGGTACCAGCGGCCAAAATAATACTTGTTTGACGACCGATTTGTATTGATGTGATATTGTATTGGTGTTTCCTATGTATACTATTACTGAGTATGATATGAGACAACATACCGCTATGCAAGTTTTTTTAAACATTAAAAAACGGCGCGTGCGCGGAAACTATGCCACATATTTTGCGCCGATCAGTTTTTATGAGAGATGTACGACAATATTATATTTATAGCACTACATAATTTTACTGCTATAAAAATAGCTTTAGCATTAATAAGTACCTAGGTAAAGGTAACACGGTCTCAGAAACAATGTCGAATCGTTTTGTTTTTGGTGATGTTAGAGAACTTGTAGGAGAAAAATATTGCAATTTAGTGACAGCACATGGCGATCATATTTTAGAGAAGCTACTTCAAGTAAAGTTTCACTTAAATGTAGAGTTTAAAAACGCAATATCTTTGATTTGGTACCAGTGGCCAAAATAATACTTGTTTGACGAGCGATTTGTATTAATTTGATATTATATTGGTGTTTCCTATGTATGCTATTACTGAGTATGATTTACGAAAAATACTATTTCATTAAGTTTATCCGTTGTCTAGTTCCCATACAAGCATTGCTTAGTTGGGGACTAGAAGGCGCTGTGTGGATGAATGTCCAAAGATACGTTACGTCCAAACTACTCATTAGCTGAAGTTTTGTTTTTCATAGAAGTAAACACTACTGATTTATAGATGTCCGATGCATCGAGTTTACAAACGATCATAGCATTTCTTTAAAGTTACTTACGTATTCGATTCCGGATATTACATTCTGACAAAAATTTCAGTTAAGTTTATTTTTGGCTAGAACCCTGGCAATTGAACCAAAAACCACAAACCAGCGAGTAGACCAGCGCTGCTCAGGTCTTTGACCATTGCAGCATATGCTGAGCCAGATACGCTTGTCACATTTAAACAAAACTAAATATGTAGAGCTTTTGTATCTGTTTGTTATCATATGATTATCTGTGACAACAAATGGTTTCTAGTCTTATCTTGGTTTCTATTCGAAATTCTTATTTAGGAAATTATTTAAAAATTTGTCAATGAAGGCAACTTCATGGAAGGTAATGACTGAGATAAGCAAAAATTCAACACAAAACAATTGATAAGTACTTTTTCGAAGTCGGTTGATATGTATTCTGTAACAGTGATCCCAAGAGCCCAACCAACAAATAGAATTTTTATTTATTTTATTTATTTATTCTTTATTGCACATTAAAAAAATAAAGTACAGCACAACACAATTCCAGTAGAAAAGAAGCACAGTCCCTAAGAATGCTTGGTCGCGTAAAAACGGTCATCTTGATCCTGACAGGAGCCGCAACCAAATAAGGAAGTAGAGCTATAAAGCCTGTACTAGAACACGTGGTAAGGGCGAATGCGCGGCGCACGCGTCGGGTAACGGATTCACGCATTAGCGTTAGTCACACTAGGGATGTGCCCGTGGCCCGGGGAGGGAATGGGGGACCTCCGCCACCGAAGTTTAGAGATGTATTTTTCGGGCATCTCCGTGTTTAGGTAAGCACGTTCAGCAGGGGTTGGCTGACGTCACTAAAATGTTCGCAACTCATAGTTGAGAACTATGCCTGTGCCCAATATTGGGACGTTTAACGTGTTATGGCTGTTGGTGACCGCGACTTTAAAAGGCTAGAGCTCCCGATCAATTTTCTAATGGTCCAAATTCGACGAGGATGAGTCAAATTGAAACACTCCGACTATGCCTCCACTAAAGGTTGAGTGTCAGAGATAGCCGATCGCCGGATTCGGTGTGTACGACATGGTGTAGATTTATTGACGATTCGGAAGTAAAGAAATAAATACCTCCTCAAATTAAGCAATTAAATACTCGGGCTCTGGTATACTAGACAAATGATGAACATAGGTACTTGGATCATTTTTTTCTTGTAAACACATCCTTAATATTCACAGAAAACACCCAGACCAGTACAAACAGACATGTTCATGCACACAAATGTTTGTACATTTCTGGAACATTACACAAAGTCCGTGTAGTGGGCTTACTTGATTAAATAAATGTTGAATTTTGATACCTAGGTCTGTGTCCGTAGTCTGTAACATCCCTAAGTCACTTGCCTACACACGCGCATCTGGCCTCTAAGTCCGCCTTCGGTTCCGGTGGATTCTTTAGAAAGTACAGAAGCTTTACAAACCTTTCTTGTGTTTGACTATTGGGTAACTGATTTAACAGAAAAGGCATTCGGTAATGTCATTAGAAGACTTGACACAGTTAACAGGTTAGGTTTTAATGTTTACTCGAAGAAACCTTGTTTTGTTTCTTTGAGAGTTTTCTCTGATTTCTCACTGGTACTTGCTGGAGGAAAGGTCAAATGATAATGAGCCGTGACTCATAAAGAAAATGTTTATTATTGACAATAATCATTAGGAGAAAGTTTATTTCTACCATATTCTCACTTCTCTTACTAATAAATATCCCACCAGCAAACATTCTAGAAACTAAAATATTGATATCATTTAAATTCTTGTTAGGATCTCATAATTGAAAATGATGTTACCTACTTAGATAATTGTATTGTATGAATTGAAAAATATATTTGTCTTGACGAAAAATAACACAAATATTGTATGGAGAGCTAGTATTGAGAACTTCATATCTGACGACAAGTCCTTTAACTAAGTCTAAGTCCGGTAACTCTGATTCTCATCTTAAGAAGAAAAGAGAATTGGCGTAAATCTTTGACGGTCGTAATCATAACAAAAAAGTTAGATTCATTTCCAGAACATTTGTTTTCAAATAACGGATTGCCTAAACAGATAGACAAGGTCAGACAGATAACGTCCTCCCCCATGATGATCAAACATGATCTGAGACAGAAATACACAAACAGTCCGGAACAGATGGGTATAATTTTCTGAGTCATTAACCTTAGTTGACATTGAAACTAAAACGAGTACGGACAGACAGCCTACCTAAGGCAACAGACCAAAATGGTGATGTTCGAATTCGATCTGGCGAGACCGATTCCGATTAAAACCAAGGTCAAGTCTTAGTCATTACAACGGGTGATCAGATTCAATTTTTTTGCAATGATGCAACTTTGAAGCTAAAGCTATTAAAAATCATATCTCAATCAGATGTCTGTCCCTAAATGGACAAGTTCATTTAATAGACATGAATGAGCCAAAAAATCATCAGGAGTTTGTTTCATCTTAACTTCTTGTAAGTAGCACACATTTAAAGCTTAATTAATGGAAGCAGTTACATCGGGTTTACAAATTGTATGTCTATTTGGATGAGTCGTGGTGAGGCCGTAAGCTTTAGAAGTACACGATTGCTTAATCTTGTAATCTTGATTGGCACTCTATAGAACAATTATAAGGGTACTATGTCCACACTGAATTTTATAACTAACTTCTTATACACTAACTTATCTCCCTCTGCTTTTTCAGAAAGTCGAAATTTTGAAAATGATTGGTTCTAAGAGAAATGTCCATGTGAATCTTCGACGAATAATATTGGGATGGTTTGGGATCATTAACCAGCGGCAAGGTTGCGTAACCTCACTGGGCAGTGCACTTTTTGCTCTTTACCGCATTTAGGTCAATAACCTCCGTCGCACAAATCATATCATGATTTTTTTTGTTGGTTTTCATTAATACGGCTCTATTCATCCTGATGTAACAACACGACACTACGAATTTGATGATCTGATATGTTTTAATAAACAATTAATTGTCTTTGGAGAACTAAAAACAAAGTCCAGTTTGTTATAACATAACACACCAACAGTTCTTGAGTTATACCAACAACGGCTGGTAGTTTTAATTTTTTGGACCTGTAGCCACATCAACCTGCATATCATTATGAGACAACATTAAATTCATTGTTCACACAATTATAATATGTTAAATTATTAGTAAACATATATAGAACATTAAAATACTTCTAAAGTTTCACTACAACGTGTGAAAGTGGATGAACAAACACAACTGCCACGTCATCCTGAAGTAATTGCTTGTTACTTCAACATGTTAGTTATTGACAGGAACCCAACAATGGCTGAACTACGTGTGGCATTCAAAGAGTCATTTACGCTACACGCAGATAACGTGTTACGGTTTCCAATCGTTCTCTAACTACACAAGTACATACTTTCTCTTCCGAATCGTACAATTTGTCTGTCGATATGCGGCGGTCACGACAACGACCATTATAATAATATCGGGACTGACTCGGACACTCGTAAACGCTAGTTCCGAGAGATCGACATATTTTACAAAGTAGTCCTTAAATGGAATAACAAAGTGAAACAATCTAATCCTCAACTAACAAATTTTGCTGTCGATAAAGTCAATGAGCATGACGAAAATGAGCGAAATACACTGTAAGGCAGAATTAAAATAGTTTTTGATTATTCGTCGTTAAATCATTCTAAAATAATAAATATCGTGTTCACAATGATTGCAGAATACCATATTGTTCTTGTACTCATTAACTATTTGGTATCATTACCCTCAGAGAGGCAGGTATAAAGGAGTTTGCATGAAATTGGTTACATTGATTCCTATTCTGTATGCAGAGAAAACGTTTCTTACACAGAAGCATTAATAAATTCATCGAATTAAGCCACTATATTCATATTCATATTTGTAATCCACTTGTTATTATTCAAACGTGATTGTTCTAAGAACCAGGCCTTGTTGCTAGTTGCAGGAAAGGCATCCGTTTTATTGTGCTGTCCGCGTCCGAGGGTTTCCTGGACGTAAACACCTTATGCATCAAAGTTTCCGTATCCCGAGAATATGATAAAGGGTTTTTTCGTTACATACAGCGGTTGCTTCTTTAGAATACTGATTAGTTACCAATATAATTAATTTCATTTCAAACCGCTTTTCTAGAGGCCGCTTTTGACAACTGAAAATAGCATACTGTCGATAATGGCAAATGAAGAATGCAAATCGTCTAAATTAACTAGGGCACTTGTAGGAAAAATTCATACGTCAGATAAATCTATAACCCTGTCTGTGAAGAAACTGACTCCACATTTTGAACTACTGATAGTAACGATTCTATAGATAGTACAATAATATAAATAACTAAATATAGTAGTTATGTCGTCTAAACTACTAAAAACTATCGACAGCATGTTTGTTCAGTATTTAAATTCCAAATGCATAGCACTCATGAAATTTTCCGGAATTTTAATGCAATAAAATTTTATAGCAAGTGAACAACCCCAAGAATAGATTTATTACAAAAAAAATATTTCAACATAAAACAGTTCAGTGATCTTAAGTTTCATTCGTTTTTTATCGATCCTTTAAATTCGACGTTAACGAACGATAACGAATTTGAGATATAACATTCAAAGGATATCATTAAAATATCTGTACCGTTCTAGTTTCATTCAGAGGAAATCATTCAAATCTTTCGCAAATGTGGTAGAACCTGCTCTGAATTGACGTAATGTGGTATATTGGATACAGATTATTTCACTGGTGTCAAGTTTTGAAACCTGCGACCAGTATGGGCCGCTGGTGCATTGTATTCAAATGAACTTGATCATTTAGTTAGATGGAGACGTGACGATTACTACACCTCACCCCAGCGCCATAACGTAACAAGAACAGATTCAAGGTCCGCGTATGGGAACCTGTGCGCCTTTCAGTGTTGCAATAGATGATAATGATTATGAATACCGATTGATTGGTGTTGCGAAAGATTCTGAACTAGGGGTACATATGGTGAATCATTAATGGATTAAACGTGCTGCGACTGCATCCTTAAGGCCAATTATTTATTAACAGATTGCGCAATGTAATCAAAATTAATGAGAATCAAGAATCAACCCAAAAATATTCGGCAATATATGAAAAGGTTAATTTTAATGTAGCAATTACGCGTAGGTAATCCCATGTTAAGAACCAAAATATTTAAGGAGGAAACCAAATAAAGTGACTAGGGACGAGTACTTTTCTACTAAATTTTTAGATGAAGTTCGTTTGAAAACATATTTTAGCATTAATAAACAAATAGTTTTAATAATTGACTATTTGTTCATCAATTTACTAACCACTATTTTGTAGGCGGCCTTCCATAGATAGAATAATAACTCATAAGTCATACAATAAGATGAAGTGTTGGTAATATTTTTAAAATTCTCTATACAAATCACTTTCAGAGCAGATTTGAACAGCGGGATAGTTTCACACTGACATAAGTTACGTTCTTCGAAATCATAACAAACACTTTCACTCAATCGTGAGGTATTGTTAGTGTGGAGAACAATTATTTCTATTTCGATTGTTGCATCACAGCTCTCCTCATACGTCTGCGTATTTCTTTTGACAAGACAAGGGACTGACATGTTCCTATTCTTTTGTTTTATTTTTATTACGTGCTAGCTCTTTTTCTCGTTCCATGCGATAGTTTTAGAAGTCAAAAATAACACGAATTTGAGAGTAGCCATGTGTGTAATGGAACTACTTACAATCAGCACATTGCGTACTTAAATGCTGCTCTGCTTTGTTTTGCACAAAACAAAACTATGTGCAAAAATAAAAGAACCAAAAATTTTAAATTGGTCAAACTTTGCTAGCCCTAGACTAGACTACAATGTCTTCTTGATCTTTACTAGATCAAGGTCTTAACAATTATCTAGACAGCATTCCTAGACGATTAGATGTAATAAATCAACCTGACTGAAAATGTTTATTCATTACTTCGATATGAATGACAACAATTGTCACTTCACTTTAGAATTGGATTAGCAACCAAAATAATGGGTGTTGATGTCTAAAAATCGATCATTATAAACTAAGATGATTATCTTACATTCACTGAACGTCAAACAGAAAATGTAAAACCAACTAATCGGGTATCACGAAATCAATTGGTTTTTCTCTAGATACTACCGATAGTGAAATCAATTTTAACTCAACTTATAGTTTATTGTACTACTCATTCGAATATTGTAATTAAGTGGTCAAAGATCAGAATCCGATCGACTACTACACCTGTATGATATTATGACTCAATACTTGTATCGAAGTAATTACAAAACGAGACTTAAGAACGATTAAGTTTAAACCCGTAACGACACGAAACAAAGAATAAAGACTTAAATGCAAATCATGTCCTTGGGCTATCAAAAAACATGCAGGAACTACTAAAACTGCATTTAGTTTAGACCGAACAAGGCTATTCGCTATTATAAATTAGTTATCTTGTTAGTGTGGATAAAGAAAAATTAACTAATGATAAAATACAGCAAAACTATGAGGCAAAGGTTGAATGTGGAAGTCAATACATCATGACTGCTGTTTTGCAAAATCTGCTTTCTACGCAATATTATTATATCATGCACAAAAGTTCTTATAGTAACACAACATAGTACTCAAGTAGCTGAAATCACCTCTAATAATGTCATCCACCCATCGGGCTTGTAAGCGTTGATGTTTAAGTCTAAACATTAACAGTATTTTAACTAACAGTTCAAGTATTTTTTAACAATATCTTTTGTTTAGGTATACAGTAAAATCAAGGCCAATGTTATTCAATAAGTTTGTTCCATATGATCAATCACTCAAGTATAACGGTACTCTTTTACAAACACGATGTGCAACGGATATACAAGATGCAATATTTACATAATGGCGTCTTGTTACTTTGTCGGTAAGGTGATATTTTACGCAACCCAGATTTAGTAACATGCAATAAATATACAATACACGGAATAAATATGTCCAGTTATTAACTAGGAAAGGTTTGCTAGGTTCCAATTCTAAAGTAATGAGTTCTGTAATCTTATAATTTTTTGTTGTTATGGAACTCAAATAAAATGCAAAAGTATTAAATGGACAGTTATTTAGTTACCCTCTTTTTTACCTATTTGAAATAGGTTGAAATTAAGCGATATCTAACAAATTACTCGGATATTCAAAAACCTGTTAGATATTCATATTCATATTATATCTAGAGAATAAGAAACATAATACTCATAAAGAGTGTCAACCGATCATTGAAGCTAACAACGAATCAACGAATAATGTTGTCAAACAAATTGTCGTAGCACGAACAAAGTGGAACCTAATCTATGCAAATTCTTCGGATTAGCAATCGTTTGCGCTTAGTGATTTCCAGGTTAAGTGTCCGATGACATTGCATTAACTGTCCGGTTTTCACGAGAATAGGTCCGCTAACACAAAACTATACACGGGTTGAGTTGATAGCAAAATCTTAACAAGCTTTAAATGAAAATCAACCTACAACTATCTATGCATTTAACTGTCTAGATAAGTTGGATTATTTTACGGGATCTTCAAGTACTTACTGCATATAATTTAATAAATGTCAATGAAATTCGATGTTAGAAATGTTTAACCACCAATATGGCATAGTATAAAATTGTGTACAACATAAGAAAGGAAGCCATTTCATTCAAGATTGTCTCTAAAACTACCAGTTTAGCAATATTCATATTTTCGGTTAAGTGTTTTATGAAAGTAACCGCAAACATTCTTGACCACAATATCACTCCGCTCGCTAAATCAATGACCAGACTGTACCGCCTAAGTACATTTCCGGAGTCGGTAATGATGACTGAGAGGTAATCACTTAGCAAGATTTTGTAGGAAACGTTTCTCCTTAACGCGTGGTTTCATATGGCATAACCCCCAACACAATGGGTGACCAATGTAATGACCGAGGAAGTCTGCTTTCGTTTGCTGATGGCTTATTGGGTGCACTCGATACGGTGGGCATGCATGATAATGAAGCAGAAGCAAGGTAAGCATCAGGTACAGTTGAGTGACTGAAGTAAACTAACCAAATTAAGGTTGTGTCATTTTTAAGCTTTCCTACTTTTTCTGATACAACCTTTGCCATGCTGCTAAGCACAGGCGTAGCCTCAATTATAAGTTGTTCCCAGCTATACTCCAAAACACATGCTCTGTGCGGATTGTGGGAGAGATGTTTGTAAGGGTTCAACAATACTGTAAGATGTTATCAAGGCTCTGACTAGGCTGGGACCGACGCCGAATATGCCTACCAAAGCGCAAAGATAAAAAATACATCAACTTAACATCGGTAATCGTTGCCAATCCGCTCTCACCATTAGCCATTGGCACCTCAGCAGAAAATTCTACATCCTGTTCAAAATTCCGAGTGGATGCTAGCACGCTCCGAATAATATCACGTGAGTGCTTGCACTATACCATACCACATAACTGCAAATGTGGTACGTTCTGCCGCCATAATTCTCTATCGATCAATATCGCCTGATCACACGAGAAATAATGCAATCGTGGTGGCGAACGCAAATTTGGATATAATTTAACGAGGAAATATGCTTGAATTCAAAACCAAACAAAATAAAATTACATTCTCCAAAAGAATTTGTTATAATTTTGGATGAGCTATTGATTTTGGAAAAGAAATACAGGAGCGACTTATAGCAAATGAGAAGTGCGTATTATGTCAAAAAACAACATTTCAGGAGTAGTTAGAGGATATACAGACAGACAGACATTACCTCTCGTAAGTATCAATTCTCAGGTCATGGTTAGGAGCATCAGTGGAAAGCGACTCTCTGTCCTGCTACAGTCTATAAGCTGTACACTCTGTTTAACAGCTTTCTTAACCAATTAGCATTTCGCTGAAATTGCAGCAAGCATTTATACAAATCACGTGTCGAAATGTAAAAAAATGCGTTTCATTATTAACTTCACTTACTTGTAAAGTTTTGATTGTATCGAACAGCTGATTATATTTGGTAAGCGGTTTTAATATGTAGGAGAAAGTTGTGGGGATTTATGAGTATAAACCCCATATCAGTAGGTTGAAGCAAAATGAGGTAAAAGTATTGCAGATATTTCGCAGAATTACAAGTGTTTTTTTTCCAAAAAGTGTTGATTCAATCTCAGAATACGTATTTCATGGGAGGTCGTAATTTACAATACGCTGATTGGTATAAATATCTAATATCATGGTAACTTAAATAGCCACCCTTGATGCAGCTATAAGAGATAAATCAAACATGTAGAAATCCATAGCTTATGAGAAACCGCTGACATAGCTTTTAGCCGAAAAGCAGTTGTGCACATTGCAATAATTAGCAATCAAATTTTATTCAATCAATCAATCAATTTAATTTATTAACGCATAGTGAATTAATTTGACGGCCGCTGCTAATATCCGTGTCGTCACTCAGTTAGGCCCGCTGAAAATCAGCGCCTGAGCCTTTCAAGTCCAGGCATTAGCTGAGTGTGGTCCATTTAAGTTTGACCATCGTGATACTGCTGTCTGGTGGACATTTTTATTTTTTAAGATATATTTTTTGTTATAATTTTTTTTTTGTTGTTTTCATCTTTTATGTTGCGATGTTCGGATGCAATACCAAAAACCTCTTTTTTTCTTTCTTTCTTCCTTTTTTCAATATTATCTGATGACCGTTGTGGTTTTCTAATGAAGCTCAGCACAGCCGCAGCAATGCGGTGGAGCTGATTAAAGAGGCTGGTCTACAATTCACGAGTTTGAAAATGTCTTCCTTTTTAACCTAACCCCGTTTAACATCACAGACAGTAATGATATATAAGTCATTTTGTACGATACGACACAGCGCATCACCCGCATAAACCAGTGGAACCATGTCGTAAGATGTTCACGCACGCGGTTAGCTAACGTTATGCAGTTGTAACCTTATCACACGCCTTATTTATTCCCTGCTATTTCCCTGAATGTGTAACCGAGAACTGTGTCGAATAACACATAGGCACAGTTGCGCGGAGGAATTTTTAAAATTATTAATGAATTATTAGATGTTTGCTAAGTGAATGTAGAGTGGTTATTACTTACGATTTGTTTGTAAATTAATGAAAGCAAAAATTTCTTGATGTAAGACGACCTTTTTCTTTCATACTAAGACATACACAAGATATGAACATAGAGCAAAAATATAACTAGGCAACATAGGTATTTTTTGTATTTATAAGTATGTTTTGACTTGCTTACGTTAAAATAATTCTTTTCGAAAAGAAGGCTATGGGGCATAACCAAGAGAATATGCAGACTTACCATATCACACTCTTTTTACCCACATAATACATAGAGAAGTAGCTAGTTGTACACAACTGTCCTAGAATGTAAAAATTTAGCAAATAAACGCCGAGGTGCTAATGAAACTTCGTGAATCCTTTACGTAACGTGTTTTCTACTGCCAGTAACGAAATAATAATTAGCATCTTCATAAGTAAGACACGTAAGTCATTTGTTTAGGGAATATTGTCAAAAAGTAAAATGAAACAGCAGTTCACCTTCCAGTTAAACATACATTTAAATGTAATCGAAATGGTCCATAAAATAAATAATTTGGTAGCAAATGTTATGAAACATTTGCTACCAAATTATTATTTTTCTAAATATTACTGATTTGTTTTATTATTGTTTTAGCATTTTCCATGCAGTAGCTCTACTAAAGATCTGAAAACCAGAAAAAGACATTTGGTCATGTTGGCATCAGGCATATCACTGATTTCTTTCTTTTTCTCTTTTTTTTTTTTATTAAGTTCTTGCAGTCACGACGTCTACCAGTTGTGTATTTGGGCTTTCTGTGTCTTAAAGAGTGACAACTTCACAATTTAAAGACGAGATTCGCCTAAATGTATTTAAGGTACTAAATAGTGCCGGCAGTTATAACAGACTACTTTATATCTTATAAGGACAGATACCTAATTATTTCAAGGGTTTTGGACCTGTGCTTTGATTAGGTAATGATGATATGACAAATTGACTCGTTTCAAATAGTGCAAAATGTAAAGTTAGTCTACACAAACAAATTAAATGAAATGCACTCAGCCGTGAAGGAGCAAATCGACCGTACAATAGACCAAAATTAGCCGAAATATAGGCAATTGCGTTGCCGATTTCTACAGAAGTGAACCAAGGCGATGCTGAACACGCAATGCGAGACTAAACTAAGCTATACAAATATGGTGTAGTAAATAGAAATAGATATACCTAACTTTACCTATGATACCAATGAAAACAAAGTCGTTGCAGGAATGATAGATGAACAGATACTACAAAGAGTGCATCGCAATAAAACCACATGATCACCAGTTCACACACATAACACGAACACAATAAAACCGAAACCTAAAAGCGGTGTAATAGTGTTGATAACATAAGTCACGGATTGTAAGTACCATTTTCAATAGATCCACGAATGATCGATTTGCATCATCGTGATCTAGAACGAATCGTCCGATTGCATCTTTACCTGTCCGAAAACGCCACAAAAAATGGCAGAACCTATCACCATAATTGGATTGAATCGATTCCAAATTAGAAACGTTAACGTATGTCGCTGACGAAACAACTGTAATACAATCTCAGAAATATCCGTTAAAAAGCAGATTTCGTCATTAGTTACATTTTTTCGTGGTCAATTCGATAACTTAAACTGGAGTTCGTGATTTCAAACCAATGTTGAAATTAACGACGTGGAAGCCCCTTCACGTGGTACAGAGTGATATATGGTAATAAAATTAACAATTGTGTTTTACATGATAATGAAAATGATAAAGTTCATTAATAGACACAAAAATACAACAAAGCTGAGCTAAAGCTGAGGCAAATCTATTTCTTTATACCTATCCAAAGCCTGTCTGGTCTTTGAACTATAAGAAGCTTAGAACCTGATTTCAATGGAACACTAAATTAAATAAAATGACAAAAACGGTATTTTACTAGGTTACAAATTGCTTCATGTGAGATCTGTTGTAATATATTCAAGTCATAATCTAATTAATATAAAGTTTCTTGATGCACGTCATGGACACAATCAGTCAGACGCAACTAGTGTTCGAACAGCAGCCACAAGCGTGAGGTAACGGCACCGAGAGATGCGCCCGCTCATTGATTTCAATGGCCGATGGAAATTGGACCTGTATCGGATCCGCGGAGATACAGGTTTTACTGTTACCGCTGACACGGAGAGCGCACGCGTGATGGCTGCCGGAGAAAAGTAACACGACAGACCGAAAGCAAAGCTGATTATGATATAATTGTGACCTTAATTCGTGAATCTGTAATCTCTTACTAATACTTGCAACAAGAGTTCTAATCAATACAACGTTATGCTAAGTTAATAAACTTACGAGCAAAAATAAGCAACGACGTACATTTTCCCTAACTGTTGAAGATACTCGTAGCTTGTTGAAGTAAACAGCAAAATTCAGGAGTACTTGGAGTAAGTTGGAAGGCAATTATAAAATACCGAAATATATAATAAAAAGGAGGGACGGGAAATAGTATAGTTTTACTGAAAAAGTGTTATGCAATAAACAATATGCTTCCAAATTTAAGTGTGCAGTTAACTACCGTAACATAAACAAACAAATGTTGGTAATTGAATGCCTCCATATGCAATATACACCCACATCAAACAATTCTAACAGATGACAGCACGCGCTCCTCACATACGAATCGCGCTCATTCACAAATGAATGTAAACAAATAAACAATTAGTCGAGACGACATTAGAAGAACAATAAAGAGTGTTTTCATTCCTCCCCTTGTTTCCGCCGGCAATTGTACATGACGAGGTCATAAGTCGAGAAACGGTGAACGGCGACCTCAATGTTCTTACCTATGCACGAGTATTGTGACTTGCATCTACTTCTGCGTATTAATTAAAATTGCACCATTCACTGCTGTATCCTATTCAGTAGCAAAATGGATCAATGCTACAGATTTGCACTCAATCTTAAATTCAAGAGGCTCCTGGACTTATCAAAAGGAGATAAAAATTATCTCAGCGCTACCAAAAATCCCAAAATGTCACACGCGGTGGTTGGATTATCAGTCTATAGATATCATACACTGTATGAAAAATTTTGCATTGATATCGCACCAATTCTCCACCTGAAAATGCCTTACTAACCGATATGAAATACCTTATAAGAGTATTTTATAAATAGCAAAACACCACGTTCTAACACTTTTATGCATTGAAAGACCTTAGTCACGTTTTGTAATTATTTCATTGAAAGTTAATTTAACACTACTTTAATTAGATGCTGCATTTTTATCTGTGCCGTTGTATGTAGAGGACTTATCAACAATTTATCTATCTTGAGTGCAAGTTCTTATCTCATTTTTATCAGCACTTCTTCAGAGTCTCAGGCCTTCGAAAGTAAAACTGCTTTTACTTCATTATATTCAAGAAGATTTTTAATTTTCTTAAAGTCATGTTGATGGCAAAGAATACTTTGATTGATTCACCGCTCGCGCGGTCTTCAATCATAATAAACAACACATTGTTGTACCCAGACTTGGTGGTAGGAGTAAATACTGCTCATCAAAACGATGGATTGTATTCAAATAACTTTCGATCTTAATGTGTATTATATTTAGCAACAGAGAAAGTTTTTCACCTAGTGTGGGACATAAATTTGACTAGTTTGAAGTTGGTAAGTCAATATTATTGTTAATAAATGAGTATAGGCGTCTGTATGAATTATTCATGTATAAAGCTAAAGTTGTCTCAATTTTCACTTTCCTTGAAAACAGTTTTCGTAAACTACTACATAATTTATAAAGATTACGACTTCTTACTAAAACAGACAAAATGACTGTAACAATTGAAGTTAGTGTCAAAGTTATCGACAGTAAATCTCTGGTTCTATGCAGTTATAACATGTTGACCGCATATGAAAGGCTGGATTATCAAAAGCCTGGCGATGAATACGGTCGCTCGGTAGAAAGTTCTTTACGGCCGGACTAACTGAATGACAGTAATTTATTATAGTGTCATCTCACAGACTAGCGATGGGCGCACTTGTTCAATGTGAAGAATAAGAATTTGAAGAAAATTAAACTTTGAATATTCTGTGGATGCGGTATGGAATATGCTGTTGTAATTACCTGCATTCTAGCAGAGAGAGATATTCGAACCTAAGAAAGAAATAATGATTTGATTTCCTAGAAAAACAAGCCCTGATACTCATGCATCACTAAGTGGCAGATTAGCAGTGTTGTCATTATTACAACGATCACAGCCATCGTTCTAAAAATAAACGAAATCGTACTGCAATATGAGGATAGCAATAGCGGGGTTACCACTGTTGAGTGATGTCCTGATATTGCTATTTATATTGCTATGAAGACATGAATAGGTATATAAAAGAAGTGAAACCACATAGCGCGACTACAAACAGTAAAAAATGGCGTTTTGGAAACATATTTGGTCCTCACGATCGGCTACTTAGTAACTTTACCGACAATATTTACACACGACCAAAAATACTGAAGTGAAGCTGCAACACAAAATAAATGATGCCAACTTTGACACTGATACTATAGAAAAAATAAATGAACTATTTTTATAAACATCACTTATCCTGTTAAACTTCGAGATATGTAAACAACTAACTCCCTCACTTAAAATCAAACAAAGTTAAAGCAGCTGTTAAGTTTCAACGCATACCTAGTCTTGAAAGCGAAAATGTAATTTGGATCCTTATCTTCAACATAAAACCTTTTAAACTCCTTGTTTTCCGTTGTTAGTATTTACATACGAATACTGACAACAGAAATTATATTTAACGCTGTCTGACTGATGAGCGTTTTCACATTTCAGACAATCAGAAACAAATACAAATAAACTAGGTATCCTGTTTGTAATATTCTGATGTTCGTTGACTTTTACGTTGACGATTAAGCTATCAAATGCAAATTAACTTTCATGTAAAGCACACTGGCAATTTGGGATGCCAGGACATAAATAAATCCGAATTGTTACGATAATTTTAATTTTAACAAATTATTTACACAAAACATCAACCACAAACTATATCGTATTTCAGCAGCACCTTATGAAAATATTTGTTTATTTATGTGAGTGCATTCATAAAGTGTCTGCGAATGAATACGTACAAGTGACAAGTATGCATAATCCGTTTACGAAGAGTATTGAACCCAGGCATAGGTTAATAGTGTGCCATTCATAAACGTTCGTGGACAATGACACAAGTTTGCATATTTAAATACGGTTTTCCCACGTTAGAAGGTGATAAGTTGGGTTATTTATTGTTCATACGCAGTCATAATAAATTCAATTAAAAATGTATGATCAAATTCTTAAAAAAAAACAAAAATAGCTTTATTTTATTTTTTAGCATTAGGGATAATGCATTATCATCTTACTAACCAAGACCACCAAGGCCGAATGCCTTTTACTGGTTTTCCTATCTTTAAAATAGCTTTATTTAAATTAGACCTGTTACTTTTAAATCGTCAAATCTAATAAACAAACAAAACAGACTTAATAATAGACATGAATACCATAATTTTAAATGTAAACAATAAATATACTGTACTTAAATGTGATGCTACCACCGGATCGGAAAGTTGTTTCTGTTCTTCCTCTTCAAAGTTTACAAAGTTGAATCTTACTTATAAATCAGAAAGTACTGCATAATATTCAATTATCTTTGGTAAAGATACAGATTTTTCACTTTTTACTTCTCAAACTGTGCTTACCTACTTAGATGTAGATTTAGAAAACTTTGCAGTAAGTATTTTTATTTATAGGTAATATTTGTTAAATATACAAAAAGTAGAGCTACAAAAGCAAGTAGGGTGAGTATAGCTGTAAATCCACAAGTTTCTATGATATTATCAATGTCCATAAAACTGCAAATATGTTGAGCACTTACAACTAGTTCTGGAGTATTAAAAGTCGTTACGCAGTTTATTTATTCATAAGAAGGGGTGATTTTATCGACAACATTTTCGTCATTAATATTTATCACCTGTCTTTGCCTCAACTTGCTATCATAAACATGAGCTTGTGTTACCTTGTTTTTACCTCCTTTAGGTTTTATTTGAAGTTATTAAACATTTGAATGATAATCATTATTTTGAAATCCGTTCAATTACAAATTCAATATTTCTTTATTCAAGCAGACCATTACACAGTGCTTTCGAATCGTCAAGAATCTTAATTTTAACCGCTTAATAAACATAAACATAATAATACAATAAACAATACTTAAAATACATGTACATAATGTGACTCTACCAACGGCGTCGGAAGGTTGTTTCTACTGAGAAGACTTTGAGATAAAATTTGTGAAGTTGGGAAATTTGGGAAGAGAATTTAGGATATCATACCTACTCATTCAATGTGTCTGCTTCAACATTATAGGTAATTCCCATTCGGCTGTTAACGTGGGTATCGTGATGCGGTGTAATCATAGAGGAGCCGAGCCCTGAAGGTCTCTACATATAATTAAACAATATTATAATGAAGCTGTAACGCACGGGCATAACCATTTCGTAAACATAAACAGACATGCAACTTTATTACAGACATAAAATGTAAGTAGAACTTAAAAGTTTTACAATCTGTGGAAGAAAATGCATTTTAAGCCTCTTTTAAATTCACAACTGACAGCCTCAAACAATAAAATAACAGATTCAAATCTGTTGTCTTTTTTATGTCCGAAGGCATGGGAATCGCCGCTTGCGGCTCATAAAGAATACATTTCAACCGTTATAGTATGTATATTCAGTACTCTGTTTCCTGCCGAAAATTACCAGTTATTCCGTTTAATAATTGCGATTCTTTCCTGTAATGCATATACGTATTTCACACGATTGGTTCATTACTGTTATTATCGCAGCCTGATTAGTTTGGCGTGCGTTATTTTTGAAACTTAGATATCGGTATGATTATACTAATATGTAAAATATTTCAGTCATTTATTCATAATGAATAATGATACACTTTTAATTATAAATAAACCAACGCAGACAACAGGAAAAAATTTGATGGTTGGTATGGACCTCCCGTTGAGATAGTCGATCAGTCCAATTACTGTAATTCAACGCCTAATTAGACTGTTTATTGTCTCTACCAACGTTCTAAAACGAAACAAATGCACTTTCTCTAGTTTGCGCTGATTTTACACGTAATGAGTGATAAATAAAACAATAAAACAGGTACTTACAACGATAGAAAGTAAATCCGAAATACAAAGTCCCACAGAAACGAGCGTCAGATCACGACTACGGTACACAGTCACAGTTACTGTTGTATTATTAAAATTAACACAAAAACTTATTAATAAAATAACACTATTTGTAAATAAATAAAAGTCAAACACACGCGGTGTCGCAGAGAGCGTTAATTTGAAATCGGAACGCAAGATGCCAGTTTGACGGGTGGATTCAAGATGGCGACGCGCGTGCGCGCTCCGCGGCGACTGGGCTCGGTCTGCGGGCGCGCGGCAGCAGCCACCGACGATCCTCAGCATAATCACCTTTTTTATCACCATCCCGCATCGCTTGAATATTGTAAGCGATCATATTTAACCCTTGAGCTAGGATTAAGCGCGGGTGGGCCCGTTAAGCCCTTCGTGTGAACCAAACAATACTTCAGTGTTAACAACTTACGTACCCACTCTACATGGTTTGACAAGAGCTCTCGCTTCTCGCTCTCCCAAACTTCATTACAAACATTTTTGTGAGAACTTTGACAAAGTGAAAAAAAATGCTCAATGAAATTTTTAGTTTACTATTTTCTTTTCGAACATCGTGGCGTTTATACTTTATTTACTAATGCGCATCTACTTTACAGTCATTTCCAGATTTGGTTTAATCCCCTATGACACAACACATCGATTTCCCGTTTATTTATGTTTCCAAACGTCATACTCTACATTATCGTATCGAAATACAGGGTGTCCGGATAATGTAGAGTAAATCATAAAAACTTGATATGGAAAACTTTATTTTGTTTAATTACTCTTATTTTCCTTGTAAATGTAGTAAGCATTTTTTGCTAACTTTAAGTAGTATCTAACTACCCTTATTAATTATTAAATAATGCTCTACATCAATATTAATAATATAGTGTCTGAAGGATTAACGAAATGATGTCAATCGACATTATGCATGAGGAAGTAAAGAAGGCATTTTTTTGGCATCAAAGTTAAGATCTGATAAAATTTCAAATAATAAGACTTGATTTATTCTTAAAATGTAAAAGAGATTTGCAACCTAGCAAGTGCGATGGCGTCGTGTGAAAACCGTAACCACAGCCCTCCCACTGCGGTCGACAGAATATTTTATATCAACAGAATACAATATCATATTCCAAAGTCAAATGAAATATCTTGTCATCATCCCAAAACAGTTTTTATTGATGGATATATTTAGTTACACACTTATCATAATTATCCTGTTGCTTTCTCCATTGGAATTTAAAGTTACCTTTAGAGAGCAGTGATTAACATTTTCGAATACTCATAAAAGCTTTGTGACAACAATTATTGGTACAAGCAACCACGAACACTCACAAAATAACGGACAGTGTTTGTTTATTTATTTATTCACAAACATGTTTACAAGCTACCAGAAGGAATCCAACCACGCTTGCAACATTAAACTATAAAACAAAACATGAAGCAGTCAAACAAAAATAATTACAAACTCACAAGTTGAGTTAAAATTAGTGTCCGACCGAACTTTCGGTTTCGGTTTCGGTTTCGGCCAGTTTCGGCCAAAAAATCGAGTTTCGGCCACAGTTTCGGTTTCGGCCAAAATCGGCCGAAACTTTGGCCGAAACCGAAACTCACTTCGGAAGATGTCGTGCGCGCTCGTATAACTTCGTTTCTCGCGGCAACGTTATGGCAGAGCCTGGCGACCTCCACAATCTTCGGGAATTGTCGTGGGGCATTCGGATGGCTCCGTAGCAACACTAAAATTGGTCAGTGCGTAATCGACGCAAAACTTCTTTAGAGATAATGTTACAACGGAACTGATTACATGTAAGTTTTCGTTAAGACTGTTCTGTTGGGAGCTTGATTCTCGAAGTTGTCGACGAGTATGTCTTGGCCAAATGATTCAAGTAGGCAGGTCCACCTTCGAGAAGAGGTCGATTGTTGCATACGACACGGCTGGGCATTAAGGAAAGTAGGTTGAAGTGTCAGTTGGCATGGCACATTGCACGAGAAACTAGGCCATCAGTTTGGGGTCGAAAAGTCCTCGAGGGATATCTTTTCAAACCAAACGCAGCGTGAGACTACCACCAGCAAAGAAGCAGAAGGAGCAGATAGAGATCGCAGCAGTTTGTCTTTAAGAAAAAAAAAATCGTTTACTTTTCGATTAGCAGTTCGTGCTAGGCCTACGCCTATTGGACGTCACGTGTGTGGTTGTTGATGAAATTTTCGTTTCGTTTCTGTATTTACTATCACATCGGCGGAAGTTTTTAGGCAGTTGGCAAGACCCTAGTCTAATAAAGGTCGATGTCGAATTATAGAAATCGACCGATCGTTATGCCAACTAAGTGTAGCGTGCTATCGCATTGGACTGGTGATGAACCAGTCAAAAACGAAACTGACCACAAACGGCACACGAGGTAAGGAAGAACTTTGATGAGTATATTGACTTGGGCCAGATTGTCTCCTTTCGTCTTATGGTATGGGGCGTTAGAATTCTGGCACGGTTCCCCCCTTCCTGTCGTAAGATGTGACTAAAAGGGGGCCTTCGGGGTCACTGGGAGTGCACACAGCGGGGGCTGTGTGCCTCCATTCCATGTGGCCCCGAGCAAGGTCGGCGGTGTAAGAGTGACCTAACACCGCCGTACACACAGGCGGGTGTAGAGGGGAGGTGTAACTCCCCTCAAGGTGGGCTGGTTAGCAGAGCGCGCCAGGGGTCCACCGGCACAGAGTTCTTGACAAGAGATCACGGGGACCTCTGGATACGGGCTGAAGCAGGTCACCGGGGGGTTTCGTGGATAATATCTGCCGCCTCATGGCAGGCGAGCCTCACCCACCCCCGGCCTTCCCCCAGAGTCCCGCCCTCTGGATCGCCCATAACCAGTCCAGTCCAATTCAATTCAATTCTTTATTGCATACCAAGTGTTACATTATGGTGTACAATATAAACAGATTCCCCTGAAAAAAAAAGATAGTCTGCTTCGAGAACACGCACAGTCTGCCTCGCACATTTTTTTTTTAAAGTAGGGTAAATGCCTTACGCATACCCGTCCACCGGGGGACGGACGGAGAACTTCTCGACGTTTGTATTCTGCCCACGATGCACAAGCCTAGTTGGTCATGGAACACCCTAAGTCAAAGCTCGGAATGGGTCCAAGGGTAAGGGAGTGGAGTGTGTTCGGCATTAAACACACAGACAGAAAATGGTCACCATGATCCGTGCCATAACTGACTTTCAAGAGGTAGGCCAGAAAGTCGCCTGACAAAATGGGAGTGAGCACTGAGCAGTCTGTAAGATGCATCCGGCCCAAATGACAACCCAATGGCTCCTCAAAGACTGATATCATTGAAAGACGAGGCCTAAAAAATTATGGTGTGACCACCTGGTACATTACATCACGAATGGCAGACTTGAGCAAAAAAAGGGGTAAATTGAAAAATTTTGGGGAGACCAGCAGCGGGATCTTGTGTTTGAAAAAAATGAGTTTAACTTAGTTTTGTTAGTATAAGCAGAATAATGAGTAAAATGTTTCAGAATTTAGTAATTGTAGGTATTTTATACTTGACCACGTGAGTTTCGGTTTCGGTTTCGGTTTCGGCCGAAACTGAAGCCTAGGCCGAACATTCGGTTTCGGTTTCGGTTTCGGCCGGAAAACCAGTTTCGGTCGGACTCTAGTTAAAATAATAAATATGCAAGCACAATTTTACACAATATGAAGAATGACACTGTTAAAATGTGTGTACCAACTATGTCATTTATTGCTAATGTTGTTTGTGTCCAAAGTGCTGTTCAAAATGTAAATGTCTACTAACAATGTTCAGGAAATTAGTCCTTATTTTACAGTTTGAGAATAAGAATAGGTATTATGCAGTGTTTATCTAAATTTTCATTGATTGGTAGCTAGTTAGGAAGCTACCCATTTAAAAAATAACTATTTAAACGGTACTAAGAGTACCAAACAATAGATGACATCTCTCCTAATGATGATCATGATGTATGTTTTATTAATTTTGAGAAATAAATGAATCTGAATCTGAATCTCCGTCCCCTTGTTAGCTCTACCAACCGACAATGTAACGGATGAAGATCAAGATGTTCAAGCCTAGTAAATGAGTCTTTGAAGCGGAAATATTACACACAAAGTGTTTTGACTTGATTGAAAATAAGAATTCGGCTTTCAGCAGAGGCGTTACAATAACCTTACTACAACCCGATGGGTAGCAATGATGATTGCAGAAACGCGGTATCCACTCGGACTCGTCTGCGGTCTACTTCAGTTTGCTGACACAGCAACCTACGTCTGCCTACGTCTGTGACTAGAGTTCTCCGAGTAATAGAAGAATCCTCCCTTAGAATCACTCCATACATAGCACCCTGAGCTACCCTAAATTAGTAGACTAGTCCCGCTGTTGGTGTTCCTGTTGCAGCACCGTACGTTAAGACAGACATGACTTCAAACATAACGTAACACTACTTTTAATGACTGGTAAGTAGAACTTCGTTAGTAATTTGCGTATCGTCAGAACAGGAACTGAAATAGGGCTTCAGGCGAAGCCACAGAAGTACCTATCTCGAAGTAAATACCTTGACCTAGTCACCCTTTTTGATGACCGCATGCTGACCGTCCACAATGACTAACCTTATCCTAACTAGTAGTACCTTCTTAGTTTCTATGGATAATCCCAGAAGGATTTACAGTAACATTTTTATCGTTTCATAAAAATATCTTGGTAAGTATCTGGTATACAAGGTGTTAGGTTTGTCATCAACTCTATTGTCAGATGTTATCAAGCCACCCTAAAGCCTCTAACTAGGCTTACATCTAGCGACGACAACCGGAAACCACTACCTAGAGATGCCCGAAAAATAGATAACTAAATATCAGTCGGTGGTTTAATTTTCCTTTGATTATTAGTACAGTCGATGCCAAACAAAAGCATGACTATGGGAACCGATTTCAGTGACTGATTTTAGGTAAAGTAAGTACCTATTATTGTGCCAACCGAAATAAGATTAAAACTTTTTATGTCAAACGAAGAGCCTTTATAATTTAGGTACCACACCAACTAGTGATCTGCGGTCTGCCCACGCGCCTGCATTAAACTTATCTTGCAAATTCGCTTACAAAACAAAAGCTAACTGAAATAATACCTTTGATAACCTCTCGAACATTTCAACACGGCAATAAGTCAGGAGATAATAAACATTGTTGCAGACAATTTTCGCCCAGCATGGCTATCTGCATCTCTATATCTTGTAGTAATTTCTCTTACATTATTTGCAGTATACCGTTTAACAGTACACAAATGTTATGGTCAAGCGCATGTCTTGTTTTCTCTCTGTCTCTCTCTGTATTGTTGGTAATGGTATTTTTAATATTTAAGAAAGTTACTGTAAACATACTGTACTGTACTGTAAAATCAGAGTTGGCTTGAGTGGCCTCTCAAGTCAACTCTGATTTATAGCCTCTCGGCTTGAGAGCCTCTCAGTGAGAGGAGATATGGCTTAAATACCTACGCTTTTTAAGTTAAGACACTTAAACATTTGATACAGCAAGTTAATTGAGTTAACAAACAACCACAAGAATTAACATGTAATATGTTAAATGTTAGCTGACTCTATCAATCTTATCCAGAAGATTTTTCACTAGAGGTATGCAGGTTTAGGAATACAAATTAAAAGTCAAATAAATAAAATAAATATCCCTGGACATTATTCCAAATAAATATCCAATAATATATTCTATGTTTCAAATAATGGTGCTTTAACTTTACAATAAAAAGGCGCGGCCAGGTAAGGACCAAAACACATTTTTTTAGGAGATATTCACACATTGTGAATGAATTTTCCAAACTAAGTGCCTAAACAGGGTGTGTTGGCACTTAGATTGCAAATTATTTATTTATTTATTTATTAGTTCGTACACAAAGATATAGTTACATTAAAAATAATGAGATAACTGAAAGTACAGGTGAGCTTATCTCTAATAAGAGATTTCTTCCAGCAGACCATGGTGACAGGATACGATACAAAAAGTTTGACAATTTAAGACAGTAGTGTACAAAAAGAAAAGAAAAAACAGAATAAAAATAAAATTCAAATATTTAAGTTGAAGTGATAAACCTACTATAATAAACATATTTACATATATATACCAAACTCAAATACATACCATAATATTAATATATTATATAATAATACACATACTAATACATAAAATAATACATGCGTAAATATAATAATAACAACTACATACATATTATGTTCTAATGCAACTCAGGCGACAAGTAGTAGATGCTGTTTTAAATGTCTTTTGAAAAGCGCTACAGTGCGACACTCACGAAGGGATACAGGTAGTTCGTTCCACAGTTTGACAGCATGGACCGTGAAAGAATCACCGTACATGCTAGTACTGCAGGAGGGTGAAAGTAACTGCAGGTTATAGGATGAGCGATGAGCTCGGCCGGACGACGAGAGATACGAGAAACGCTCACGAAGATAGCGAGGAGAAGAAGGGTTAAAGAGGATATTGTAAAGGAGGACAAGTAGGTGGTAATTCCGACGTAATCTTATAGGGAGCCATTTTAATTGTTTTCTGTACTCAGAAACATGATCATACTTGCGGAGACCAAATATGAAGCGAATGCAAACATTTTGGTAACGTTCGAGCTTGTTTAACAGCTCTTCAGTTGCATCAAGATAGCAGCTATCAGCATAGTCGAGAATGGGAAGCATTAGAGTTTGAGCTAGTGTGATTTTAGTTTGCAAAGGAAGGAAATTCTGCTGGCGCTTCAGCGAATGGAATGCAGCAAAAACTTTTCGGCCGACTTGGTTGATGTGGCCATTCCACGATAGGTTACAGTCAATATGTAGGCCTAAGTTCTTGACTGAAGCAATTAATGCTTTGATTTGATAAATCTAATCCACGATATCAAATGCACATTCACTACATAAGTTTCTCATATTTTTTGCACTAATTAGATTTATCCTGAATGGCATTTAGCGCATTCTTTTGTTCTTCTAACCGCGATCTCACGGGTTAAGCACAATTAAACGGTCGTTCCGTTTTACGACTGCGCACGCGCATCCAGCTAATTACACGAGAACAACAATGTCGCGAGCCAATAAGACCCCTTCTAAGAAACGACGGTAAAAAGCTCCGGCGAAACGACAACGAAGATGTGATTTATCTGCGCAAAGTCTAAAGGCTTTTGAATCAGAAAATTAGCTGGTAATTTAAATGACGGAGTTAATGTGCTTAAGCTTTTTAATGCAATCTCAATGAATAATATAGATACCACGGACGTAAAACGTAAAAGAAAGACGGACGTCATATTGTCCAATCATGAGTGAAGCATATTATCAGCTGCCAGTTTAGGTGTGTCCGTGACTAGCGTGTGTCATTGGCGCTGTCACACGGAGTAAAATGGCGTAGTTTGTGGCACCTAGTGTGTTTGTGTGAGTGTAGCAAGTCGTGTACAACAAACGAAATTGTAGCACCTTGCATAATTCTCATTTTTTTAGTGTGATGTTCTGTGCGTCTTTCTTTTACGTCCGTGATAGATACATACACTCAACCACTGCACAGGCCAAGCACTTTAGACTTCACATTACGTCAGCCGCGTACCAAGAGTTTTCATAATCTTTTAGGACGTTCTTTTAGAACACAGTTGTTAGCCTGGATATCTTGGTATGTACAAAGCAAAGGGTTAGTTGCTAGTTTAGTTTTACTTGACATTCATTCGTTTTACCCTACATTATTAATTAATTCTGGTAGGTAACCCAATAAAAAGCCTTCATTACCTTAATTCTAGTCACACCTTATAAACTCTTGTCGATCTTTAATTGTTTGATTATAGACGATAATATACATAACATTAATTCTTCAGTAACTTATCGACAAGTAGACCAAATATTTCGATTTCAACCACCTTTCATGTTTGAAACAAAATAAAGCCGGTTGAAGTTTGGCGAATTCGGCAAATGTAAACGTTCTCGTTCGTTTAATGTTATGGAATCAGCGAACGCATAATTCGCTCAGTAATTTTCCGCAAATTGGGGGATTATTAAATTCAGCAGCATTAGAAACGTGGACAATGATGGCGTGGGCAATCAGGCATCCACGGAGCGTGTGAATGCCCTGCGGTGACGGACGCCACTTCGGTTGGCCAGTAGAGGAAGCGGACTGCCGGATTGACTCAACCAATTTTGACTTTAATTAGAAGCTTAACTTTTACCATTGAAATAAATTAATTAAATTAGGTAAACAAGTTCCTACCGATTCAAAACTATTCATTGGGTTAGGGTTTTGGAAAAAAACGATTTTAATCTAGAATCATAACATTATGTGGGTAAACGCAAAGTTGTGTAACGCCATTTACCTACACTGAAAAAATGGTTTCATAGTTGGCATTTATATTATTGGTAATTTACCAAAAAAAGCCTTGCGAACTGGGTCATGTTGTCAACAATATTACCTTATTTCTTCCTATCCAGCTTCAAAATAAAAAAAATAAAGATAACCAAATGTGTTTTTCTGGTTTTCAGATCTTTAGTAAAGATACTGCATGGAAAATGCTAAAAACAATAATAACCAAAAAAAAAATACTTATTCAAAGTTGAAATAACAAAAATAGTATAGTTTTCTTTTTTTACAGTGCAGCCAGGTAGAGGTCACAGGATTTGAGTGCTCTCTGATTTGAAATCTGCCCAGGATTCAGACCCTTATCGAACAATTCGGATTTGTTACCTTAACTAATTCTAGTTTCTAGTGTGAACAGCGTTTAGGCATACGAGTACATGCGGTCACGACTGTATCCCAAATGGGGTAGTCAGACGTACGCTTACTGTGCCGTCATGGTTACCAGGACATTCAGAAGTCCACACAAATAGCGTGGAATATCGAGAAAATATAAGAAAAGCAACCGCTGAATAGACGATTAATTTTTTAAAATTTGTTTACCGAATCTGCTAATTATTTCCATTCTGATTCGGGGTGCTGATTCTGATTATAAGAAAGATGGCCGTGTGTAAGATGCCCAGAGATAATTATTATTGATCACTGCTTAAATTCTGTCATATGATCCGATACTTATTTTTAAAGTCGCTGGGAAATTGGGCTCCGTTATGTCTGGCAAGACGTACTTAAAGTCAATGATGATGAATGTGATCATAATCATATCTTAAACGGAACTGGCTCAAATAATATGTCTTATTACCGCCCTTAAGTGGATACGAATAAAGACTGGAATATCAGAGTAGTTTTACACGTGGTGTAAAAGAATGTGCAAAATTTCCGAAAGTGATTACTGTATCTTGGGAATACTAATTTTGGTCTGAGTTTTCGTTTTGGGCACAGGTGAGAGTGATCGAGGGGAGTAATTAGGGTCAGACTTTCTGGGGTAGACATGTAAGCAGGGAGCTTTTGAAAGAAAATTAAAAATATATAATGAAAATAAATTACCGTAATTGTTAAGATTTATTGACGTGAATTTTTTATGTTACTATCTGAATATATACTAATGGCGACAGAATTTCAGCGATGTTTGAAAGCGCAGCTGAGCGACTAAATTTCAGCTCCTAACCGAGTTTTACTGTTGTTTTTGCTGTGTGTTGTCATTTGTCAATTTACTTTTTCCAGATTTGAAAGCAATAACGTATATATTAGATCCCTCTCATCTATTGTTGTGATTTATCTTGTGTGGATCTTTTGGGACTGAGTGGGTACCCAGTTCCGAAAGAACCACATGAGAAAACTCACTTTGAAGGTTCCTTTCGAGAGCTGAGGGGTGCAAAATCTCACTAGGGGCGGAAAGCCCTCATCTGATGAAATTACCGCAGAGTCAGACGTCTCTGCAGTGAAGTTACGGCACTGCATGAAGACGCTATAACCAACAACATAATGCTATATCTTCAATGTTACCACTAGGCTGTCACCTTTTCCCTCCATCCAAAATCAAAACAAGGTAGAGCTGTAAAAGTAACGAGGAAATGTACCGTATGTACTTGTTACTGAGATGATGAGTATCGTCGTGTGCGATATAGGTTCGTTCAAATCTAGTAAAAATCAAATAAAAATACATTACTTGATGTATTTTCATTTGATTTTAAACGCAATTTCGTAACTTCAATGTCCTATTCAGAACTAGTGGCCGCCCGCGACTTCGTCCTCCTGGACTTCAGTTCAAAAAAAAGTAATATTTATATATTCCTATCCAGATGTTTAAGCTATATTATTGTAAAGTTTCATTAAAATCCATTCAGTAGTTTTTACGTGAAAGAGCAACATGGCACACACATCCATCCACACATACAAACTTTCGCATTTATAACATTAGTAGGAAGTAGGATATTAGTAGGATTCTGTATAAAAACGGCAAATACGATACGAGTAACGATGAGAATTCGTGAGTAACTTTTCGGTAATTGGAGTCGTTCAATGTAACCGTCACTAGGTAACGAATACGTTTCGTTACAGCTCTACACGTAGACGACAGTGGCTGATTTACTAATGATCACAATTAGCGTTATCTAAGAGCGCAGCTTCTGTCCATACACAAGTGAAAAGCTTACACTGTCATGTTAGATTTCAACGAACGTGTAACAGTAAAATGTGACGAAATTTCTGACTAACACGTCTTAAAACACCAAGGTGAGGTGTGAAACTATGAAGCAATGGTTACCTGGTAACCCAACATGCCACTTGCGACTTTCTGCTGCTTCACTTCAAATGGTTCAGTAGAAAATTGAAGGAATGAAGCACAAAATTGTCGCGACAACTCCTGGTTCTGAGCCTTTCGCATCCAGTCCGATTCCGCCACCGTTCTCAGGTCATCGGTCCATCTCGCTGGAGGACGCCCTACACTTCTACAGTAACATCTTACATCCCATAAATTTCTGGAGTTATCTTGAATCAAATTGGTTCAATACCACATGCTCTCTTACCTGTTCATTCTGGAAGGCTGTCGCTCGCACTGCCTCTCTTCTCAGCTGTATAATCACCCGCTCCTTCGATTTTATTTCCTCCAGCTGTGGACAAAATTATTAGATCATTAACCAAGGGGATAAAGCAGTGTCTTATGTCGCGGGTAACGATATAAATCGAAGGAGCTTTACTCCTGAGCGTAGCGAGGGTGTTAAAACTTAAATCACGAGCGAAGCGAGTATAAATAAATGGCTAATAATTTGAGCGATAAGTTAGAATAGGGTTTCGTTTACTAATTTTAAAAGACAAACATTTTCAAGTTATTGCTATTAAAAATTTGCTAGGTGCAAGGTACCATCGCCGTTTGTAAAGCAACGATGTCTAGAAAAAACATTGCTAGTAAAAACTACACAGGAGTTATTTTTCATTCTTATTCAATTAGATAAAGTTTTATGGTAATTTAATTCCGTTATATTAGTGTTTTAGACTATTGAGCTCGAAAAGGAAACTGGCTCCTAGACTAAAGAAATAAGTTATAGTCCAGGAACTCACTTTATGGAAACACCAACAAATATAATAGTTATTTTTGTCTAATTATCAATCTCTAGGCAGTTAGCATATTTTACAATCTGAAGGTTAGACTCATCCGCCTTCTGTACGCCACATATCCTTGGCTTTTAGGTCAGCTTTAATATTCGACGCAGATCTTAACTGACGAATGACATTAGGCTCTTAGAATTCTGTTTCATTCAATTTTATTAGTTAGTAATCAGGCAGATTAAGTGTGATCATGCAGAGATAAGTTATATGACTATCGTTAACAATGCGACTTTAGAATATTAAATATTTTATAGCTCTTTCTGACTTGACCAAGGTTCAAGAATGTTTCAGAAACGCCCTTATTGTGGTAGTTCGTAAAAATAATGAGTATCTATCATAAAAATTGCTGGTGCTTATTCTTGTTGCATTCAATAGCCATCCATCCATGTTCCATGTTTTCTTGAATCATCAACATTAATGGCACGAGGTTATGTTATGTTACGTATTTTCGAGAGGCCTATACTCCTATGTTTACTATAAGAGTGTTTTAATACGAACTATGTGGCAGTAATCATTAACTTAATAAATTAGTTAACAGCAATGTTCTATTAAACGTAGGTCTAGACTCTAGGTAGTATACATGTTCATACCTGGACGCACAATACAAGTGGTTACGTATAGGCTCGCTTAGCTTTGGTTGATGACCTTCGTGATAAAGGGAGTAGGCACGGTAATGTATGTTTCCGTGGAGTAGGTAAGTCAACTTTCTTCCGTAGGTCTGTCGGGTGGTTTTGCCATTCAGTTTGTGATCTAAACTAACATTATCAAGGGTATACCAACAAACTTTCTTTCGTAGGTCTGACAGGCGGTTTTGCCATTTAGTTGTGATCTAAAGTAACATTATCAAGGGTATACCAACCAGCTTGTGACACTGTGCTCTTGCGTCCCTCCGCGCCGCGTGCTCTAGCGCGGCGTGCTTAGCCACCTGCGCGCGCAGCTCGGCGGCGCGGGCGCACTCCGCCGCCTGCGCGACCTGCACCAGGAAATTACTATTATTCATATATCCCTGGACATGAATCCACACCCGGTCCTTTATTCCCACAGTAAGCTAATTAGAACTCGTATTATGGGACACCAGACAGTAAATATACCTCGAGTTCGTTCGCGTTAAGAATGCAGTGATTTTTAAATTTAATTCTGTCGCACACCCAAAAAACTCTGACCCACAATCTTTGCTTTCAAAAATAAGCATTCAGCTGGTCACTGCAGTGGGCTTGGCTTTCTAATTAGGAACTAGGAACGATTTGATTGGTGAGGGGGCGTGCTAGTGCGAAGGACAAGTATAAAATCACTGCATTCTTAACATTTACGTAGGTACTCTTTTTTACAATACAAACAGACATGTTCATAACACGCATTTTTGTACTGTGCTGAGATGGAAACCGCGACGTCTGGCATTGTAACCATCTTCTCAATGATTACACCCCTATTGTGTTGGGCAAAGGCTTCCCTACCGTTTCTACATTTTATGCACTCAAAATTAGAAGGAATCACATCATTAGTGGTACGTGCGAAGGTGAGACGGTGGTAAAACTACCTGATGCAGAATATGATTTCACAGGAAGAGATGAGTTTTATTTCAGCAATGGAATCTTATCCTAATAATTAAATAGGTACCATTTTATGCTCAGTTGGTGTTTAGTTCAAGCCCTTATTTACTCCAAAACTATAAATTACTTAGACGTTCTACCAATCTTGTTAATCGTCAATTCTCGTGTCATGAAACGTCGAAGTAATGAGGCTAAATGACTAAAGCTATAAAGCAATCTGACGAGCAAATATTTACTTTGCACTTCCTAATTGACAGCCCATGCGATGCGACCCAGTGACATTCAGTCTAATGAGTCTCACGCGTCGAAAAGCGACACATGATCGCAGTCTATCGCTGAACTCCCGAACGAAACGCAGTTGAAGACAACCACAAAATGCTAACAATTTTAACCACCATCCTAGTCCTTCAAAGTTCCCATGTCAGATCCCACAACGTTCTGTATGAAGAGATCGAAATATACCATAACGATACATCTTACAAAGGAGATCACGCACACCAAGTCGTCACCAAACTCTTTCACTGCTTCGAACAATGGTTCTTTACCATTACTTTCTGTGAGTTTACCTATTTCGAGAACAGCATCCTCAAATACACGGAAAACACAGATGGTGGGTACCCAGTTGTGCTCTTAAACGGATGCCCGAATTTGAACAAAACCAGATCGAAACCGAGAATCAATATTCACGGCCATACCGCTTACGTTATTACTGCAGATGAATTAAGTACTGATGGGAGTGAATACATCATCGAAGCTTTGGTGAGAACTGGTGTTTTCGTCCCAAGAGCAACACTTATTTTCATTCTGAATGCCCCGGTTGTAATAGATAGCTACTACTTCTACACAATGAAGAAACACTTTCAGCAAATGTGGAGCCGAAGTATTACTAATTCCGTCGTAATGCTAATGTTTTCCGATAAGTTATGGACTTACTCTTATAATTATTTCTTGGACCAAATCGTGGATATTTCAGACGTTGATAATATACAATGTTGGCTTAATCACCAGTACGACGACCTCAACGGTCATGAATTGCGATTGAGTGTGTTCAAAAAGGTGTATGACCGAGGAGACGGACCAGTTTCGTGTAATTCAAGACTTGCACAAACTGTGATGACTCGGCTACAAGCTTCATGCAAACCTGTGCAACCAAGAGATGGAAACACCGTGGGGGATCTGCTTCCGAATGGAACATCGACAGGAGTCACTGCAGATTTGATAGACGGTTACACAGACTTGGAATTAAGTTCACGAATACTTAAAAACTCATATTACGGTTACATCGACACGACATATCCTCTGACTCATGAGGAACTGTGTTTTATGGTTAAAAACTGGGACAAACAACCAACATTTGCCACTGTCATACAGCTGATATCTGTTCCAATTCTACTATTTCTATTATCCAATGTGGTAATTTTCTCAGTGATAGCAATAATGGCTCGTGAAGTGGAGACAAGAATTTGGAATTTGCAAGAAATCCGAGCAATAGGAGCTTCTGTTATGGACTTGGTAAAATGTTTTATAAGACAAACTGTCGATATCAAAATTCCTGCGTTTGTTTTCAGATGCCTAATTTTAATGATAATCATGTACTCTTTGATTGTTAACTGCGTCATCGATGTAAGTTAAATCAATATCATTCATGAAAATACGTTATTCCTTGTAATCATTTTTAAGTCTCTGATGATTAATATATTCTTAAATTTGTCCTCACAGGGTGTAATCACATCAGCCGTTACCTATCCACGGTACAGGAGTGCTTTGAATACAATGGATGAATTAATACAAAGCAATTTGACCATCGGAGTCCACAACCGACATATGAGATTGTTTAATAGAAGCTTGTCCGAAGAAAGCTACATTATTATAAAAGATCGCATGGAGACACTTAATGACAAAAAAATTAAAAAGATCATTGCGGAAAGGCAGTTTCAATACGCTGTATTGTTAAGAAAATCTGATTTGTTATACATAAGCAGAGATTTAGTAAATATGGAGAATGGCCGCCCCCTGTTTCGCATAATACCTGAATGTCCTGTTCCTTGCTCTATAGTATATGGATTGCGGTACGGAAGCCCTTATCTTCATATAATAAATGATATAATAGATCATCTTTTTCAAGGTGGAATACTGCAATTTTGGGTGAAGACAGAAGAATTTAAATTTACCTCGAAACTTTTGGAGCCCGATAGTAAAGAATTGAAGCCATTGACGTTATCAAACCTGCAAGAATTATTTGTCGTTTGGGCATTTGGGCTAGTAGTAAGTACATTAGTATTTTTGATAGAAATAGTCACACATAAGAGATCGCGAAAACTTGAAAATTGTATTAGACGATGATGACATACGCAGACATAGATCTTGTATACCTATTGCATGAAAATTTAAAATGAGCAAAAAAAATTTGGTGATGAATAAATAATGTAGAGCTACATCGTGTGACAGTAGTTTTCGGATTGACGCTTTCGAAATGTAGCACTGGAGTAAAATGATGAGAGTACCATAGACCACAGGATGTTGACAATCTGGAGTTGAATGACCACCTGCAAAATCAAGGATCCTTATGCGGTGGACTGACCAGATGCGTTAAACTCTTGAACAAATCTCTATCAAGCAACCACTTCTACGATGCCTTTCACTCTGCTCTGCTTCAAACAGAGGCACATGGCGTCAAATAAAAAAAATGCACAAGAAAGGACTCTGTCAATTTCATCACAACCCTCAGTATTGAAGAGGCCGGAGCCAGGAGGAGGAACTTATAATGCAAAGATGTGACTTATATATTCTAGTGAAGATCTTATAGTAGTTAAGTATAAAAATATCATGCACAATGATAACACGTTAGGTATTGTCTGTACTCATCAAAACTGCACGCGTGTTACGTTTAGTTAATAAATATTTTGAAAATCGATCTTACCTTAAGTTTTTCTTGAAGACCCTTATTAGCAGACTTAATAGACTGAATTTCCATCGTTAATTTCTTTAATTCTATCAACCTACTGTTATCTATTAGACTATCGTCGTTTAGCCTATCTGGCTTATTCGTTCTTAGCTGTTTCTCTAAAATCTCTTCTTTCTTTTTGTGTTCAGTCTTTACATGTCTAAGTGTGCTTTCGTGTTGAGCCTTCAACGCTCGTACTTCGCTCCGCTCGACATCGAGCGATTTCTTAAGGGTCGCATTCTCAAACCTTAACCTTTCGACGAGATTCTTCAATTTGTTCAGGAATGCTTCGTCGACGGTTCGCTTGTGCTCTTCAGGGATTATGGCGGAGATTTGGCTGCTGGAGGTCGATGTGTCGGTGGACGCCATGGTGTGACGTCACCTTCTCGTTTCTCAGTTCGGGGATGTCCCGAGCGTCCGCGGTCTTTGGCCTCGTACAGGGTACGGATCGCTGTTTTTACGCTTTTCGTTCGAATCTGTGGTTTCGGTTGCCGGGACGAGATGCCAATTCTGAAATTGAAAACGGCAAGTGTTGAATTTCTTTAAAAAAAGGTTATTTCCTGTTTTATTTTTGGTAACATTGCAAGTACGCACCATGGTACCATTATGGTGGACTGGATGAGGTCTCTTCTGCCTGTCAGCCAGGCAGAAAAGTATAGCAGGTAGGTAATTTTCAGGCCAAAATGATTTTATTACTATTATATGGAGAGATTTCGATATATTGTTTTAATTAGGTGATGTACCTATGTCTAAAGATAATATTGACAGCCACAAATATCAATCCATGAACTCATAAATTAATGGATTAAAGTATGCTTTATAAATATTTAAATACTTATGCACACAGTGAATAAAAATATATGAATATTGTAAATAAATATCTAAATAATATAATATATCTTTCTATCGAAATTGTTGTGTATACGTTGTTTCAAATGGCTTTTCTTTGTACACCTTAGGTAGATAAGACTTAGGGTGCCGACCGACTTTTTGTAGGACCGATTTAAAATCAGCCTGTCCGTATTTCTGATCGACTTTTTGCCGTACGTGTACATTGCACTATTATGGCAAACAGTGCGTTCCATTTTTCTCCTACTGAATATCGGTCACCGATTTTCGGTCGTGTCCACACACGAAAGCCGTTTTAGACAATCAACAGCAGCTCTTTGTAAACTCGAACGCATAAGAACTGGCACAATTTGTCTAACGTATTCAAGCAAAGCTATAAATTTCTCTGTTGCCTGATTTTTAATCTATTGCTGTCGTAAATTTTGTAAGCTATAAAAACTTTGAGTTCTTTACGATCCAGTCACTACTCTTTAAACTGGGTCACATCGCTGTTTAGCGCTTGTTAGATAGTTTCCATATCATAACATTATTGATTTTGGTTCATACATTCATAAAACATTCGCTTCGAAGCCAAGTAAGTAAGTTTACTAAGTTCGTCTCAAACTAAGCTAAGGTAATAACAAAACTATTCAAAGTTTGAAAAGTGGTTTGTTCCATAATAATAATTAAAGAGAACATAATTGTTGTAATCCCAGCAAAAGATTTAATCCTGAGCTAAGGAAACCGAAAAGAAGAAAGGTAACACAAACATCCAGACTCTGATCATAAACTGTTTCAAAAGAAGGAAAGTAAAATAGATTTTGCAACAAAATATTGTTTTTAGAGAGCGTCGGTTAAAAACTCTGGCTCGGAACCCGGTGGTCCCAACTCCCGAGATCAAATCTGGCCGGAACGCACCTATTTTGTGTTCATTCTACCATTTGCGGCTAACTCTCCGGTGATGGAAAACACCGTTAAGAAACTCAAGCAACCCGGATAACGGCGGTAGGCTCGCCCCTTACCACGTTGGGTTCGAATTCCCTCGGCGAAATGTGGGCTTCTGAATGTTCCTTTCATCATGACGGCAACAATCAGTGTGCCTCTGACTGACCCATTAGGGATATGGTCGTGAGGGTATGTTATGTTATGTGTTAGTGCAAGTTGTTTAAGAAAAAAACGAAAGAATTTGGATGTATATCCCATTTGTAATATTGTGTTGTTTATTAACTTTTACGTTGACGATCAAGCTTTGAAGCTATTTATGACTGATGAATTTCCTCGCTAGTTTTTTTCACAACGCTCTCGCCATGACCTAGAACCGGAGAAGCAGCTCGTTCATTCGTTCCAAATATTTGATGCGTGATAAGTAGCCCGTAACTAAAATAACCCTCCTCCAAAGAGGGCGCGACCGTCATTCGACACGACACCATTCGGTGATGGTAGCGGGGAAATAGCACAGTAGCAATGATATTTTTATGACTGGTAGAGAATGCCTCATTGGCATTAAGTCCGCCTTTTGTACCATTCATTGTTGTGCAATAAAGAATAAATAAATAAATAAAAAAAAGGCTTAAATAGGTTATGTCAGTACTGTACTGACGCGCAGTCAAAAATTGACCCCTGGCGTCCCTGGCGTACGTACCCATAATTTGACCGTGTGTACAAGATAGCATGTTTGTTTACTACAGCGTCAACGAGACCGATACATGTTGCGCAGTGTTGTCTCAAACTATCAAAGCTTTGGTCGGAAGTCCTGATTTCGGGGACCTCTTTTTTAGCACAAGTAACCTACGTCTACGTCTTTTGATTATAATATCATCGCACAGCAGCTAGGATTCAAACGCCCGTGGTGCTGTTGTGACAGTGATTCGGCAAGGATCGCTGTTGTTAAGCAACACACTCCTGTTCGGAAATGTGATGGGTGACCAATCCGACCGAAATTAAGTGATGTATTTTTCGGGCATCTTCGTGCTCCTCGCCTACTCGGAGCCTACTCGGAGATCTTAGGGCTGTCTTAGGGCAGCAATCCGCACTGAGCCTGCGTCTTGCATATTGTATATCATTCAAAATCACACGAGTTAAATTTACAAGTGTAGCAGTCATTATGTTGTACAAAAATAATCTTTAAACCTCAGAATCACTTTAAAATATCCTAAAGAGTCTCACTTTAGAAACAGGCGATCTACTTAGCTAAGATGATCCTTTTTTAAAGTAAGAGTTTGCCCCAACACGAGATAGTGAAATTGCATCATTCTAATAAAGCTTATTCAAAAAAAATTGCAACACCTTGCAAAGTCAAGATTATTAATTAAAGATAATGATTGTTCTACTCGTAAATCTGCGCAATTTTCAAATGGGCTTCTTGAAGCTAGATGGTCCTTTTTAAAAAGTGAGAGTTTGCCCCAACCCGAGATAGTGAATTTGTTCCGTAAAATCATGCGTTTAGTGAGACTAAACAGTATACTCAACACAATATTACAGGTTGGGCGTTTAGAAGTTTGGAAGTAAATTGGATATTCAATTGATTACAAGCCTCGGCCAGGCAAATGGGAAAGAAAGTTAATTAAACGTTAATAACGGACGGAATAAAAGTAGCTGGCACAATGTAAGGTCACAGTATAAACCATACAGTAGGCTATCTGAGGCCGCCCGCCGAGTTATTAGCCTAGCATGCACACAGACACGCGGCACAGCCCGTCCGTACTGCACTGCCTCCCTCTACCTCCCTATTTTATGCAAGCGTGTGCGTGAGATCGCGTGTGCGTGATATCGCGACACGGCGCGCGACGCTCACGCACACATTCAAACCGAGAGAGGCACGTTTGTATTTAGATGTTCTACTGTATGTTTTATACTGTGGTAAGGTTCAACAGCACCGCAGCTATTGTTGTTACTATCTACTCTAAACCACAACTTCACAATAATATAACAAAGACTAATGTAAGGCGTTGTCCTAATACAACGTCGACGTCGTGTGAGACTGTCGTGGCCCAGTGGTTAAACACTCTGGATGGGAACCTGGTGGTCCCGAGATCAAATCTGGCCTTAACACACCCACTTTTAGAAAACAACAGCTATAACATCGTCCCTTTTGGTAAAACCTGCTGGCTTGAGGCCGAGTAAAAATCAGTATAACTAGGTATTCTACATGTAGCAGAATAATGATCTCAGAGATAGTAGGACGTAGATAGAGTCATCGCTTCTTGAATGCAGCTTTATCGCAATGCAATAAGTGCTAGCCAATTACTGTTGACATCAATGACACAACTATAAACTAACTTAATAACACATTACCATTTCGGTGGTTGATGAACATCTGAAAATAATAGTCCGCTCATGTAAATGGTATTAAAATACCAGACGAAACCTTTTCAATTCCATCTCTGACCCAAGCTATTTGATTAAGTACACGCACGTTCTAGATGAAAGAAAAACAATCAAATACTGCTAGGCTAATCTTCCGGCTAGGTGGAGAGACGATTTGCGAAAGGCTGCTGGCAGGAGATGGATGCGTCTGGCTGAAGAAAGGGCACGATGGCGCGCATTAGGTGATGCCTCCGTCAAGCACTGGACCGGCATAGGCTAATGATGATGATGAATCAAATACTGCCTTAGGCCCTAAATAGAAGATCTAGATTTAAACTGACCTGGAGCCCGTACAACGGTGAATGCTGAATTAGACTCAATTTAACAAGGAAGCAGTCACAACTCAATGGACGCGCGCAATTGTGGCAATTACGAGCGGGAATTGAACCTGTGACCTGTATGCACACTTGCATCATAGGTGCGTTGGTGGCATTCACTTATCATAATTCAACAATTCGTAGTCAACTTCTGCCAATGAACTCTGTTTTAATCAATTAGTTTTGACAGCAAGGGAAACAAATGACACTTGTAGATATTTGATTTGATACGAGTATTTAAATAGCAAGGACTGTACGTCATTACACCCTTTTTATGTTCATAGTATCTACGTCATTTTTGATGGTTCCCGTTACGCAAGGCAACTTAAGACAAGTGACCGAATCTTTTGCGGTTGCAAAGTTCTTTACCTAAATGATAATGAAAAACATATGAAACCAAAACACAGCGTTTTTTAAATCTAAAGGGTACCCATAATATGGCCGCATTGCCTTTCAGAATGGCCACACTATTACGCCTTGTGGTCAATGGAGACTAGACCTAGGTCAAATTGTATTTACAAGGAATACTTTAGCTTGGCACATAATTAAATATCTAACGTTGTTGGCCAAATGTCTCGTCCAGACTGACCTTCACACACTGACACAAATAGCTCGACGACATAGCACTTCCTTCAACAGGGCTTCTCATAGTTACATAATCTGAACTGAAAATAGATATAGTTTCAGCAAGAACTTTAAACTTAAGTCAAAACCTTTTCAAGTCAAAGATTATATATGAAACATGAATGTTTGCGAGAGGTCTAGATTGGAGATCTTATGACCTTTACTTTAAGCTATAGACGATTTTTATCTTTCAAAGTTTTAAGCTATGCTTTTTACGTTGATCTCTGAGCGACCTTGAGCTGGAGCATCATACTCACTGAGAGACGAGTATCAAAGCAGTAGGCAGTTCCAAGTGGGACGCAAGGCGTGCCAAGCGTATGCATTTTGTAAACAAACTTGAACATTTCTAACACCTGATTAGTTAAGACACCCTGACAGGACAAACACAAACGTTCGTTAAATGAATATTTTAAATATGATCATATCATATTATTTTCTTAGTACAGTAGGTACCACGACCTCCGGTGCTATAGGGAGGATCTCTCCCCATATTGTGGGAACGCGTCAGTCAAACATAAGATTATTTCTGAACTAGCGGCCGCCCGCGACTTCGACGGCGTAGACTTAGGTTAAAAAAGTGATATATTTTTATTAATTGTAGCCTATGTGCGATTCAGATGTAACTACATTATTGTAAAGTTTCATTAAAATTAATTCAGTAATTTTTACGTGAAAGAGCAACACGGCACATCCACACATACAAACTTTCGCCTTTATAATATTAGTAGGATAAACATAGCGTCAAATGAAAATGTAGAGATGATTATAGCTCGATGTGTAACACCATAACTATGAAAGCTTGCTAGTAACCTATATTTTGTTGTTTACACCGACTTTTATTAGTGAGTCATAATATCTCACGATTTAAGAAATATCAGTGACTCTATCATGCATGAGCCATTCGCTGATTCGCTGATTTAAATATCGGAGTGTATTTTTACTCGTTCGTTATAGTAGATTATTAACCGAGGGGATAAAGCAGTGTCTTCTGTCGCGGGTGACGATTGAAATCGCGAGCGTAACGAAGGACTCGAGGTTAACTCCCGAGCGCAGCGAGGGTGTTAAAAACTTAAATCACGAGCGAAGCGAGGGATTTAATACGAGTCCTGAGTGTAGCGAGTGATTTAAGTTCACCCAAGACTAAGACAGCTTTATCACCGAGGAAAATACTCTACTTTTCGTACCATTTGCGAAAAAATATTTATTATTAAACTTTTTCTATTTATCACATACTAGCGGCCCGCCCCCGCTTCATTATCATCATCATCAGCCTGTTGCAGTCCTCTGCTGGACATAGGCCTCTCCCATTACACGCCACTGAACTCGACGAAACATCTTCGGCTGCCCCCGCTTCGCACGGGTGCTGTAGGATGTTATTATACATAAAAACTTTCCTTTTGAATCACTCTATCTATTGAAAAAAACCGCATCAAAATCCGTTGCGTAGTTTCAAAGATTTAAGCATTCAAAGGGACATAGGATCAGAGAAAGAGACTTTGTTTTAAACTATGTCACATAATACTGGCAGGTCATAAAGAAAGAATTAAAACTTCTTATTCAAATGAGCGCTCGAAAACCTCGGTCTGTATTCCAAATTTGAATCACATTATCTCTCTAGGGGATGAATGAAATTCAATACAATTTTCTTTCGCTGTTTTCAACAGATTAAAAATGACTATTGTTATGTTCTCTTTTTGCGGGCTAGAATGTCACTTTTTTGAGCAAGTGGTACGAAAAAATCCTTTTTAATTTCTCTCATGCACGCTAAACGTTCTAACAAACATTTTGGTCTAGAGACATTTTACACAAAACATCTTTAGCAATAAATTATAACGCTGGTAGAGTCACATTACGTTTGTATAGGGTATTCAGACTATTATTTATTGACAGTTTTTTTAATGATTCATTTTTTATTAACAGTGGACGTGATGAACAGCAGTATGTCACTATCCGGACTGGAATTGTCTTAATAGGTTATTTAATTTTAGCATTAGTGATTATGCATTATCATCTTCCCACAGCAGTCGCCCGGTTCCACCTGAAGCCAAGACCGAATGGCTTTTTCTGGTTTTCCTATCTTTAGTGAAATTGTCTTGTTCCTAGAAAAGATTGACGCCTCAAACGAAGTGAGATTGTTCCAAAATATATTTGATTCGATATCTAAAACCATTTTTAAGCGCTCTCCAAAAGAGTTTCGTTTGTAATTTGAAGAGAATATTCATGGAGCGCATATCTGTATTCCTAAGGTTATGATTACAGCCGCAGCGTCGACAGAACGGCCGATAATTGCACGCCGAATGTCATGCTCCAAATATAACCAAGTCTGGGCAATCGGCTGATTCATCGGTTTCCCTGGGAAAGTATGGACATTTATGTAGATATGTACAGTCAACAGCACAGCAGGTTACCCCATTTCTGCGCAACTTCTCTCGCTCTTGCCATTTTTCTTGCAATAGAGCAAGGAGGACGTCCGGAAATGGGTAGAGTGATGTGCCGTCCACCGTACTTACGTTGTTCAGGCAGCGTGAATATTAATTAGCAATCACGGTGACGAAATATTAAGAAATATTTAAAATGATGACTTATTACACCCATCGTTATAAACTACCTAAGTATCTTGTCCAAATCTGCGAATCTGCGTATTCTCAGTGCATCCTAAAAGTCGAACATACACACATACACAGGTATTATTATGATCTACTGTGTGTATATTGATCGAATGGTTTCCAAGTAGGTATCTTGTGTTTATTGAGTTGAGAGTTATTTCCAGAAAATTCACAAAATTAACACCATAAAATTTGTTTGTTTTATTCTTTACAGAATTATGTAAGGCCTTCTTTTTCATACAAAGTTCTACATCGATAATAATACTTGTATCGGTATGATGCTCCGCCAGATTTGGATAAGATGACCTGTAATTTACAGCTTCGGTTGATTGGAAACAACTGCCCATTTTAAATGGTTCTAAATATTCGGACACCGTAACTGCTACCACACATATTATGACGCTGACTGTACCTACTCACGTTATGATTAAAAGGGAACTTTTTGTTTGTACGCAATTGCTTGGCAACCAGGGAAGGACGGGGTCGGTGACCTAAAAATAAACAATGAGTAAAAAATAGTCTACGACTAAATCCTTATCGATCTTAATCTTTTATTACACTACTATGTTAAATCAAATTCAACGGATAGTACCTAGTAACTATTTTTGTAGTGTCGTTGTAAAATAACAAGGATTGCACTAGCAAAGTTGCGAAGTAATTTTTAAGTTCCCACTTATTCATAAAAGTCATCAGTGCTGCATCATTGGTTTAGTGATGAAGTGTACTGTCACTTACTTGCAAATTCTGACATTTATTTATTTATTTATGAAAGGTATACAGACAGATTGCAGTCAAATAAATGAAAAAGGGACAGAACTCCGAGGTTTGGGTCCGTGGTCCGAGGTCCACGGGTTGAAATTGAAAGCCCTAAGAGCTAACTTAAAATCAGATGTAGCCGTCAATGCCATCAGCAGCTAAATACTACTAGGTACTACAAAAAAGACGGTATATTGACCTTCGATATAGCTAAACCACCATACCCTGAAATGACGTTACGCATACCCGTTCACCGGGGGGCGAACGGGCTACTTAACTTCGTACTGACTTCGTAGCATAGTAAACACATACAATACACATTATGTAAATTCTGTGTTCATAATATGCGTGACAACTTAAGTCGCCGTTTAAGTGTCTGTTCAGTCCTTGCTGCGCCTGCGCCCGCCCACGGGCGACGACTGACGACGCATGTTCCATTCGCATTCTTCACCAAATTGCCTTCTATTCTCGACACCTTCCCATTATAGAATACGAGGAAAGACGCGCTAAGTTACGTGTCTTCGCCCCGGTATGGAGTGAGTGGATCATCCATGTAAAACGACTTGTTTTTAAACCCATGGAACTGCTTTTTATGATCCATATCGTTGCTTTAGGAGGAGTCGTTTTGATTGATTTACGATGGACTGTAGTGTTTTTTGCTGTTTTTATTTTAGTCTTTTGATTTTGTCGCATTAAAACATTTTAGATAGGACACATTTTCTTGCAGAGTGCTGCAACAAATTCAAAAAGCTGTAGGTATCCTTATATTTGATAACCCATGGTAGGTTGGGTCACCCAAATAATGATGCTCTCTTTCATGTTGCAGGGTTATCATTATTTTCTAGACAACATATGTTACTAAGCCTAAACGTATACCAGTTTGATGGTTTAGTTTCTTTAACACAATATGATGTCATTGTTTCCAATTAACGAATTGGGCGCCATTAAAAAAGACATTCTAATTTACCATTTGGCTGAATGAAAATACTGTTTACCTCGATGACGCTACCAGTGACCTTGAGAGTGGGATCGAGTACCAGTTAATGTTGTGGCACGTCGCCAGCGGTGGAAGTTGGGATTGACGCATCGTCCGCATCATTCTATCATAATAATAAATAAGGATCATACTGGTTTTACGTCCATTGCCATCTCCCAGTAACGCCCTAAGCCGAGGCTAAGCCTTAGGTGTTACTTAAATGTTGGGCGTTGTGAGCCTTCCGCTCACCCCATTGACCGGTAAAGCTATGGAAGGACCTTGGTCTAACAGCTAGTCAATTAAAAAATAAAATCATACTGGCTTTATCTTTTCGCATTCACAGGTCGAAGAAGAGTTACAAAGAAGGTTGTAGGCATCCTGTCGTGACACCTACGAGTATACCACATTCACTTGGAAAACACCCGGATGCAGGTGGGTGCTAACCAGGCAACTACTAAAAACTAGGAACCTATTATCAATATTTCGACGTCTTCAAAATTGGCCAAATAATCAATTATTTCACTATATTTCTCAGTATTTTGATGTTCCTGTGATGCAAACAACTGTGCAAAAGAACCTTATAATAATGCCAACTCTACCATAGGTAAAATAGGTAACTTATGGCCTATGGTAAAATCATTCAATGAAATAATTATGTAGCTGTATTATCATTCTCATACAGTTGTAAGATCTGCCTATCTTAAGTACCTATCCTCTATTTTCTACTACTTTCGAGTGAACGCTTCATAAACCGCATTTAGCAGAAATGTTAGAGTGACCAAAATATACATTTTAAAAGGATATTTAACTATATTTTTTGTACCGAAACACACGTATAGTTTAAGCTCATGTCCTAATGATATTAAATTAGTGTACTGCATACACTTACACCAAACATTCTCATAATGAACCCTGGTTAAACGGCCCTTTGAAATTAGCACTAACTTTACACGATAATGTTTTCACAGTTTTACTTGAATTACATATTTTAGCTCATATGTTATATTAAGAATTAACTGTGTAAAGTAATCGCTGTTGTTAAAACCGTTGTTTCTTCGTCATATTTTGTTTATTTTTATATAGTTTGCATGAATGTAAACTTCTGTCGACCTTGGATGAGTGGGTGGGTAACAAGCGGCCGATTGATTTGTCACGTTTACATTATTAACCTACGGGGTGAGAACTGTTGAATAGGAGCAAGGGCGGTTATGCAACAGTTATATTACATTACATACCCTCACGATTTTATCCCAATTGGGGTAGTCTAAAACACACTTATTGTTGCCGTCAAGATGACCGAAACATTAAGAAGCCAACATTTCACCGAGGAAAGTCGAAGTTTTTTAACGGTGTTTTTCATCACCGGAGAGTTAGCTGCAAATTGTACAATCACCACAAAGAGGTATGCCGGCTAGTCTTGAACTCGGGACCCTTGTGTTCCGAGGCAGAGTGTTTGACTACTGGACCTCAAACCACCTATTCTTGACCAAAATCAAAAGTCTCATGCTCAATTAAAAAATCTGTATCATTCACCTCTATTTGCTCCAAAAATCATACACCACCTGTACGAAATTTAAATAACTGTGAAAGTTGAATGACTTTGTATTTTTATAATCTGTATCTGTACAACTCGTCGAAAAAGTCTACCGGTAAGCCACATTATCTGCCCTACACAACAAATGTCATTGCAAACCAGTTATGCCACTAATTAGAAAGTACTTTTACTTGGACATTTAATGCAATATGACCGTTTTAAGCATTGAGAAACTACTTACAGAAAATACCATAAACGTAAGCTGCGTAATGAAAGACGAAGAAACACAGCGTTCTACTAATGACAATAGAAAGGTTTTACAATTAACTTCCTTAGACAAGTTCTAAAATGTATTTAGATTAGAACTCAATCAGTCTAGGTCCAATGTTTTAAATAATGTGGGTACTGTTTTCTCTCCCCGATTTCTTAGCATTTACGAGAAAGAGATGATTTCGTTTACGTTTTTATTTATCCGCTTGAAGGCACTTGGGGAACGTTGTCCCCAGATTTTTGATTTTGATTTTTTTGTTTTTGTTTTTTTTTTCAAAATTGACGAATCGCCCGAAATGTAATAGGACACAGAAAAATTGACAGGTCCTATTACATTTCGGGCGATTCGTCAATTTTGAAAAAAAATCAAAAACAAAAAAAACAAAAAAAAACAAAATCAAAAATCTGGGGACAACGTTTCCCCACGGGCCTTCAAGCGGTTATAGCTCATTTTTCGAATACTTCAGAAGCCATACACAGTAAAATTACAAGTACTTTGACAGCAAATCTGTAATTCCCTCAAAAGTCTGTCAAATTAACTGTCATTTTTCTGCAAATTAAAAGTCCAAGTACATCCATAATCATAGTGGCGATTATTACGAAGCACAATAATACTTTTACTTTTTTAATTTATGCCAGTAATCTAGATCCGCCAATAAAAAAATACTTTTGAATTAGTCCTATGTCAATTATATTTCCAGCTTCATTCTTTGCGATTTATTGACTTATTGTAGTAGCGTTCCCACGCATCAGCCTTGCACGCATTTTTAAAAGTAATTTCTGTGTCTATTTCCGTTTCCTTTTTTAATTATTTTCTAATAAAAAAGAAACTGATTTGACTCTGCTACTGCTAGTCCCTACCTTAACGGTTCGACTTCGAATTGACGCTCATTATGCGTTTGCGTGCCGAAGCCTTCGCACGTCCCGCTACACGAATCTTCAAATCTTTCAACATGGGGAAGAAACGCCGCTATGAAGACATGGACGAGGAAAAATTGACACGAAAAATTCGGAAATTACAAGACACTCTTCAAAGGAAACAACAAAAATCACCTAGTGAGTTTTAAAATAACACGTGTTTATTTTAAAAATATGAAATGCGTAACTGCCACACTGGGCTTTTACCGTTCATAAAATATGATGCGAGTTTACCGCACTGGGTATTCTCCTTCATTATTGTAATGGATATCATTATTTCAGATCCACCGAGGTCTGACGAGGACAATTTTGACCAGCCTATTGAGGATAACGAGTCCATTTATCTGCCGCCAAGTGAGTGGGCTGGCACTATGACGCCGATGCCTGAACCGTCGCCTCAGCGTATATCGCTAGAAGGCACACCTGAGCGCATACTAAGCCCTCAGCCGGCCGCCAGCTTCTCGCCGCAACCAGGCCCATCTACTGCGCCGCAGCCAGGCACATCTACAGCGCTGCAGCCAGGCCCATCAACTGCGCCGGCAGCGCCGGCACCGGATCTTGACGACTCCATACTGTCCCTGCTTGGTGACGCACCAAAGCCCGACACTATTTTCGGAAATAACATTCATAAAGATGTTGCGGCGCGATGGCAGGAGATCTTGGCCAAGGGTTTGCCTAAAGATGTCAAGGATAAACTGGTCAGTGATTACCTGATTCCTGCAAATTGCGACTTATTAGAACCACCTATTTTAAATCCCGAAGCCAAAGCCGCTCTCGTTGAAACTTTAATAAGAAGGGATTTTTCACTGCGAACAAAACAAAGGCAAATAGCCGCTGCACTAACAGCTTTGGCCCAGGTTACCGAAATGTTGATTTCTAATAATTATTCTAGGGAAAAATTATTAAAACCAATAAGCGATGCCAGCCGCCTTTTATGCGACAGTCATAATGTAGAAACTAAAACGCGTAGAAGTTTCATTATTGCCTCAATAAACAGCAATCTCAAGGGGGCTTTAATAGATACAAAACGAGATAAATATCTCTTTGGTGAAAATCTGACTGAAAAATTAAACGCTGCAAAAACTATACAGAAATCAGGTAATACACTGAAAAATCAGTTTAGACCTCAGCTCAATAACAACAGTAGAGCAATGCCCAATAGACAGAATAAGGTAAACCCCAGAGCCCTGCATCCACGGACAACGGGCAGATTCGATGCAGGGCAAAATCGACATGCAGCAGGAAGAGCACCGCCAGCCGGCAGGGCTCCACCACCTGCGCCGCGCCGGGCGCGCTCGCCCCCGCCACCGCCGCCGCCGCCGCCGCCTCACCGCACTCACTACAACCGCCGTTAGCCCGTCAACCCTCTGAGGTTCGTTACGCAGGCCGACTTAAATATTATACCCACAAGTGGGCTAATATTACTAAAGACCAAACTGTTCTTGCTTGGACAAAAGGCTATGCTATCCCATTTCATACACTACCAGTGCAAGACTTCAAAACAATTGTTTATACGAAGTCCGACCAGGAATTGTTAGAATTTGATCACGAGATACAAAAATTATTAAGAATCAATGCTATATCTAAATGTAGTCATACTTCAGGGGAGTTTATATCCAGTGTTTTTCTTGTACCAAAACCAAATGGACAGAAAAGATTTATTCTGAATTTAAGAAACTTAAATAAATTTATCAGTACTTCTCATTTCAAAATGGAAGATTATAGGACGTCTTTGAAATTAATAGGTAAAAACTGTTATATGGCTACGGTGGACTTAAAGGACGCTTATTTTTTAATAAGTGTTAAAAAATCACACAGAAAATATCTTAGATTCAATTACAATAACACACTTTATGAATTTAATTGTTTACCGTTTGGTAAACAATTAAATTCATAAAGTGGTCGGGATGAAAGGAGGGAATATCACCACCAGCTCCAAACCAACCCCTACCTGCACGCGGTCATCCTGCTGGACAACGAACGGGGCCCTGGGACCGATAGATGGCGGAATAACCATCGCCCATATTGGCGTAGCTAAGTGCTTCAGGCCGTTAACGGGCAGCAGCGTTATCGGTGAGTTGAGCTGGAAGAAGAGCTGAGCAAAATCAAGTGGGATATCGTAGGGTTATGTGAAGTCAGACGACAGGGCCAGGACACGCTTATCCTCGATTCCGGAAACTTGCTCTTCTGCCGGGAGGGAGACCAGCTATCCCAGGGTGGAGTTGGGTTTCTTGTCCGAAAGCCCCTCGTCAACAGCGTTGTACAAGTCGAAAGTGTGTCGAGCAGGGTGGCGTACCTTATACTCAGAATCACCGAAAGGTATTCGCTGAAGGTCATACAGGTATACGCGCCGACCTCGACACACCCAGACGACGAGGTCGAGGTTATGTATGAGGATATCTCCAAAGCCATGCATTCCTCAAAAACTCGATACACAGTTGTGATGGGGACTTCAACGCCAAGCTAGGTACGAAGAATTGCGGTGAGTTAGGAGTGGGACCATTTGGATACGGCCAACGGAACCGAAGGGGTTCCAGGTTGGCTGATTTTATGGCAAAGGAGGGGCTCTATATGATGAACTCCTTCTACAGAAAGCGGCCGACAAGGAAATGGACGTGGTGCAGCCCCGACGGTGCCACATATAATGAGATAGATTTCATCATGACGACCAGATGGCAAATATTCAGTGATGTCTCTGTGATCAGCAGGTTAAAAACCGGTAGTGATCACCGTTTTGTGAGAGGCACACTGAATATCAATGTCAAGCTTGAAAGGTCACGTCTGATGAAATCCACGCTCCGTCCAAGCCCTATCCAAATCGAGAACCCGGAAAGCTTCCAACTCGAACTCCAAAATCGCTTTCAGTATCTGGCCGAATGCGACGCAGTGGACGATTTGAACGATGGGCTGGTGTCAACTGTCCATGCGGTAGGGTCCGAGTTTTTCAAGACCAACCGCCAAAGGAAGACGCAGAAACTTTCTGAAGAGACCCTGAAACTCATGGCAGTTCGGAGAGAAATGAAGCTCCAGTCTTCGGTTGATATGGCAGCGCATGGTAAGCTGAACAGACGAATCTCCAAGTCGATGCGGCATGATCTGCGGTCCTATAACACATCGCGTGTTAGGAAAGCGATCAAGCGAAACCAAGGCTCTAAAGTGTTTGCAAGAGATTCGTCGCTAGGCCAAAGTCAGCTGACCAAACTGAAGACCGGTAGTGGCAGCATAGTTTCCTCCAAGCCCGAGGTTTTAGAGGAGATAGAAAGTTTCTACGGAAAGTTATACACCTCATCATGTAAGCCCATCAGTCGAGTAGCTCAGGACACCAGAGCCAAACTCACCCGACACTTCACCGAGGACATCCCGGACATCAGTCTGTATGAGATTAGAGTGGCCCTGAAACAGCTAAAAAACAACAAGGCACCTGGTGACGACGGGATAACAACAGAACTTCTGCGAGCGGGTGGAAAACCGGTACTTGTAGTCCTCCAGAGGCTGTTCAATTCCGTCATATTCCATGGTACTACGCCTGAAGCGTGGCACAGGAGCGTGGTGGTGCTCTTCTTCAAGAAGGGGGATAAAGCCTTATTGAAGAACTATAGACCCATTTCGCTCTTGAGCCACGTGTACAAGCTGTTTTCCAGGGTCATCACGAATCGTCTCGCACGCAGGTTTGATGACTTTCAGCCACCCGAACAAGCCGGATTCCGAAAAGGCTTCAGCACCATCGATCATATCCACACGCTCCGCCAGATTATACAAAAGACAGAAGAGTATAATCGGCCTCTCTGTCTAGCGTTCGTGGATTATGAGAAGGCCTTTGATACAATCGAGACATGGGCGGTGCTAGAGTCCTTGCAGCGATGCCAGATCGACTATAGGTACATCGAAGCTCTGAGGTGTCTGTATAGCAAAGCCACTATGTCAGTCCGTTTACAGGACCAGAGTACGAAATCTATTCCATTGCAGCGTGGTGTGAGACAGGGAGACGTCATTTCCCCAAAACTCTTCACCAACGCTCTGGAAGATGTTTTCAAGCTATTGGAATGGAACGGACTAGGCATCAATATCAATGGCGAATACATCACCCACCTTCGCTTTGCCGACGACATTGTTATAATGGCGGAATCGCTCGAGGACCTTGGTACCATGCTTGGCCACCTTTGTGAAGTCTCCCAACAGGTGGGTCTTAGAATGAACATGGACAAGACAAAAGTAATGTCGAATGTCCATGTTGACCCTGTACCAGTAGTAGTTGGGAACGACACCGTCGAAGCTGTGGACGAATATATCTACCTAGGGCAAAATGTCCGTCTTGGTAGGTCCAACTTCGACAAAGAGGTGGCCCGTATCCCTCAGAGCCTAAAGACTAAAGTCTTTGAGCAGTGCGTGTTGCCAGTGATGACTTACGGCACTGAGACGTGGTCTTTAACTGTTGGCCTTTTAAACAAGCTCAGAGTTGCTCAGCGCGCTATGGAGAGAGCTATGCTTGGAGTTTCTTTGCGTGGCAGAGTTCGCAATGAAATTATCCGCGAAAGAACTAAGGTCACCGACATAGCTTCTCGGGTAGCCAGGCTGAAGTGGCAATGGGCAGGCCACATCGCTCGCAGAACCGACGACCGTTGGGGAAGGAGGGTTCTGGAGTGGCGACCACGAACTGGAAGACGCAGCGTGGGGAGGCCCCCCACTCGGTGGACCGATGACCTGGTGCAGTTTGCGGGAAGCCGTTGGATGCTAACGGCCCAAAGCCGCTCGTTGTGGCGCTCTATGGGGGAGGCCTATGTCCAGCAGTGGACTTCGAGAGGTTGATGATGATGATGATGATGATGACCGTTTGGTCTTTGTACAGCTCCTCTAGTTTTTACAAAAATACTAAAACCTGTTTTGCAATATTTAAGGTCTCAAAACATGATATCTGTAGTGTACCTTGATGATATACAATGTATTGGGCGTACATTTTTAGAATGTCAACAAAATATTAACACCACAATAACAGTTTTAAAATCGTTAGGATTTATCATTAATTATGAAAAAAGTTGTTTGGTGCCGAAAACACGTTGTCAATATCTCGGATATGTATTTGATTCACAACAAATGATTATGTTTTTACCAGAAGCTAAAAGAGTTAAAATCAAACATACTTTGGAGAAATTTATGTCACTACAAAGTTGTAAATTACGTGAATTCGCAAGACTTATTGGTCTGTTAATATCCGCTTGCCCGGCTTTAGATTATTCGTGGATATACACAAAAGTTTTAGAGCGTCACCAATATTTATGTTTAATTAAGAATCCAAATTATGATCAAAAAATTGCTATTACAGATGAGGTTAAAGCAGATTTACAATGGTGGTCAGAGCACGTTAAGCGTGATATTGCTCGATTTCGTTATAATATTTTTCGTGTGGAAATATTCTCTGACGCATCCACTACGGGTTGGGGTGCTTATTGTGACGGAGAGCAAGCATATGGGTTTTGGAAAGATAACGAATTACAACAGCATATAAACGAATTGGAGATCAGGGCTGCCTATTTAGCATTAAAAATATTTGCAAAAGGTTTTTCTAACTGTGAGATCTTATTAAGGATAGACAATATTACAGCCATATCATGTCTAAACAGAATGGGTAGTGTCCAGTTCCCTCATCTTAATAACATTGCCAGACGAGTCTGGCAATGGTGCGAAGTGCGAAATATAACAATTTATGCTTCGTACATTAATACAAAGGACAATTTAGAAGCTGATGCACTATCTCGCAAAAAGTTTGATGATACAGAATGGGAGTTGGCAAACTATGCATTTGAACAAATCGTCATCAAGTTAGGACCTCCAACAATTGATTTGTTTGCAACGCGTAGAAATTCGAAATGCTCTTGTTATGTGTCCTGGAAGAATGACCCCGATGCGTGGGCTATAGATGCGTTCACAATCTCTTGGACCGACTTATCTTTTTATGCTTTTCCGCCGTTTTCGTTGATTCTCAAAGTAATTCAAAAAATTATTATTGATAAAGCAGAGGGTATTATTATCGTACCTAATTGGCCTACTCAAGCATGGTACCCACTTTTCCAACAATTAATTGTGTCCAAAGAAGTTATTTACTTTGCCCCAAACATTAATTTATTGCATTCTCCTTGCAGAACGCCTCACAACCTACATCGGAGTCTGCAATTAGTTGCCGCGAAATTATCAGGCAAACTTTATTAAAGAGATCACTATCTAACAGATCAGTCGAAATTATGCTTTCTTCGTTGACAGAAAAATCCTATAGACAATATGAATGTGCTATTAAAAAATGGATAAATTATTGTAATTTACATGATTATGATTACACTAGAGTATCTGTTCCAATTGTGATTCATTTTCTAACAGAAGTTTTTGATTCAGGAGCTAAATATGGAACAATTAACAGTTACAAATCAGCTTTGTCTTTATTACTGGGAGTGTCCCTTGATGATGATCGAATAAAAAGATTTATGAAAGGAGTCTTCAGGTTAAGACCAACAAAACCAAAATATGATTTCACGTGGGATCCTGGTACCGTTTTAGACTATTTAGCACAAAAATGGCCCAACGAAGATCTTAACCTGGAAACTCTTTCAAAGAAGACTCTAACTTTGTTGGCCTTAGTTACAGCTCACAGAATGCAAACGTTTGCCTTGATTAAACTTGAAAACATATTAATTACCAGCAGTGAAATAATTATAAAAATTCCAAATCTTATTAAAACCTCGAATCCAAATTCAGTACAACCACTTTTAAAGCTTCCATTTTTTCATGAGAGACCCGAAGTGTGTCCGAGTAGATGCCTGCAGGAATATATGAATAAAACTAGCTGTTTACGTAAAAACACTTTTTTATTTATTAGTTACAAAAAACCACACAATAAAATATCTAGTCAGAGAATGAGCCATTGGGTTAAGGATATTCTTGACAAAAGTGGTATAGATACGTCTATATTTAGCGCACACAGTACGCGCCACGCGTCCACCTCGGCAGCCAACAGACTTGGAGTCGGCTTAGATGTCATCCGCAAAACTGCTGGTTGGTCTAACTCCTCACTCACATTTGCCAGATACTACAATAAAAATGTAGTACCTCATGAAATAAATCAGTTTGGTAGAGTAATACTATCACTGTAACCCACTGTATTTATTATTTAATAAAAATAAAATGATTATCGTTTAATACATAAATATTTTTATTATTTACAAAAACCAACTTTACATTCCAATTTAGTGCTTAATAATTATAAGTATCATTAATCATATTATACTGCAGATAGTTATCTTATCACATTTTAACTATATTCTCTAAACATCTACAATAAGTCAATAAATCGCAAAGAATGAAGCTGGAAATATAATTGAAGATCAAACGAACTTACAAAGTGAAGTTCGATCTTAATTATATGACAGCTTCATTCGAAGCGATTTATACACACCCACCCAAATAAAAGAAATTGTGAGACTTACCTTCACACAATTTTCCCTACCCGCTGTATAGTTAAAAGTGTGGAATACATTATGAATGACAGGTAAATTGATTGGGTACAAGTCTAAGTTTATAGTTTACTTTAACAAAACACACGGTTTGTTAAATTGGAATGTAAGAATATTATCTTTAAACAAAATGAGCGTCAATTCGAAGTCGAACCGTTAAGGTAGGAACTAGCAGTAGCAGAGTCAAATCAGTTTCTTTTTTATTAGAAAATAATTAAAAAAGGAAACGGAAATAGACACAGAAATTACTTTTAAAAATGCGTGCAAGGCTGATGCGTGGGAACGCTACTACAATAAGTCAATAAATCGCTTCGAATGAAGCTGTCATATAATTAAGATCGAACTTCACTTTGTAAGTTCGTTTGATCTTCAAATATTTCGTTTGTTTGTTAAAGATCTTTAGTTAAGTAGGTAGCCGTTAGTACCCGAGTTTTCATTTAACGTTCATACTCCATACTTGCTATTAAACATCAATCAATATAAATATGTAACGTACCGTTCATAACTGAAACTGTTGGTTTTGAACTTGGGGGAAATATTTATTATGTGTATTATAAATGCAGCTGTTCATAGGTACTTGCTGTCGTTACTTACATTATAAAATTATTAATTTCACTTAAACAATTTAACAACAATTTAAAATAATTTATTTCACTTTTTCGTTTTTTACTATCTACCCAACCTGAATATGTTGTAAATAAATGCACAGTGTTTCGATTACGCTTGATCATTGTATAATCGATAACGAATGCATTTAAATTGTTAATTACTTCAATCATTTCTCGTGGCAATACTTCGGTATCATGCGAGAATTGCCTGCTTGCATGAATGCTTGCTTGCTTGCTCACTTTACATTTGCATGCTTGCTTGCAGGATATTTTCGAAATAAAAATATTACAGGATAATGAAGAGAATAATAAAGTTTATAAAATTTTGATAAACTGTTTTTAAATGGTGATATTATGGTATTCTCATTGTGTGACTTGAAATCTGTATGCCATAGGGTGAGATGCTAATGAATGATATGCTAAGTAATCGTTACTAAAAACTATTATGCACGAACCTTTGATGCTAATATATCATTATTATAAAAGAAGTTATAGGGGAAAAAAGTATGCCATATGATTTATTCTAAATGAACGTTATGCGAAACGAAGAGTATGCCAAAAAACGTTATGCAGACTTAAGATATGCCTTTTTAATTTATGCATACCAATATGGACCCCTATGGTAATTATGTTTAGGGATAAAAACGTTAGGATAAAAAACAGTAGGAGCTTTAATATTGTATGTTAACGATTTTATTGATAATAATTTTCGGAAACATGAGTGTTATGAACATCGACGGTAGCACTACAAATAATATGAATAGAAACTTTAGGATGAAAAATTTTAGGAGTGATCATTCGGATTACAAATCGTTAGGAAGAACAATTTCGGATAAAGAACTTTAGGTGAGCCAATATGGACCCTCCAAAAACACATTGTGCGTGAAAACTAAAATCGATCATCTAAAAATTTACTTACAGACAGACAGACAGGAGTTCCAGTAACAAGACAATTTCAGACCTTATTCATGTGTAATCAAGGCTTTTATCAAGTAACAAGTTTTAATAGATGGATAGGCAAAGAAACCAAAACTTTACAGGGGTCGCTCGCCCCCTTGCCTACCACAGTCACGCGATCCCATAGTGCCATAACCGCAGACGAAACTCATAAAACGCCTAATGTAGCAGCAATTAGCCTATTTCATTACAAATATTAATACTATTAATTTTTAACGATGCTGACGTTAAAAGTTACCGGTCCCTTTTTAAATGCAAAAAAATACCAAATATATTAACTTATCTCTATTTGTTATTGCTGGAAAGGATTTCGTATAGGTATGCTTAAGTAGATGTTCAAGAAAAACAACCTTAACTGAGTACCCATTGGTTAGTAGGTATTTTAAGTAATCAAAGAACCAACACCCAACTAATACAAGTTTATCGGTAACGTATTGTTTTATCACTGCTAGGTTTGTTTTTTATTTTAATTTATAATTTAAAAACTAGGTAGGTACATGACTAACACAATTAGAACAATCAGTCAGTCATCTGCGGTGGAAGCAGAAATAAATAGGACCTTGGTGTGTAGTCTCAATTGCTCCAGTTTAAAATACATTGCTCGGCCAAATGCCGGCTCGCTTTGGAAACAAATATTTGTGACGAAGAGCCGGTTTAGTAACTAAGTAGCAACAATATATCGTATAGTATAACACCTGTCAAATATTACAAAATAGTGATATTTACCTCTAACGAAAAGAATCCTGGCAATATCCTTCAATCCTGCAAAACAATTGCCACCTTATCACCGAAACACACAATTTTTGAATTTGGAACTAAACGAACACGTTTCGCCGTTTCCCGCAAAAAAAGGTTTAATAAAAAAATAATGTCACACTGTTTTGTGTCATGCAATTTTGTGGTTAATTACTATGGGGGAAAGGGTTAGTGGTGTTATTGCGGGGACGGCAGGCGGACCGCGCGGAGTGGACGTCGAGACTGAGTTTCAGTGGGCGGCGCCCAGCGAGCGCGCTCTGTGACGCGGCGGGCGCGCGTCATGCAAGATTGAACTATTTAAATAAAGTAATTAATAAATATGGATATTTCACATTGTAAAACGTACTTGAAATAAGACTTTTTGTTACTAGGATCATATCCTACTTATATTATAAATGCGAAGTTTTGTATGTGTGGATGTATGGATCAATGGATGTGTTTTGCACAAGGTTTCAAGTAAAACTTCTAAAAAGAAATTCATTGAAACTCTACAATAATATAGCGTATAAGTCAGAATAAGACAGGCTACAAAACGTCGCAATAAACATAATAACACTGAAATATTTGACATAGACACAGCAGACAAACTTTTTTTTGTGGTCATTTAAGCAGACTTGTACACTCATTATACTTTCTCTGTGTTCAACGGCTTAAAGAAAATGTAACCGATTTTATAAAAGCCTGAACCTACCACTTTCGAAATTGGACGGCTACTACCAAAATACCGACTTGTATCAATACGATCGCTGTACCATATAAAATGGATTGCTGTTCCTTAGTCTCGCTAAAACACGGGAACGGCTAGACCGATTTGGATAAATTTAGTTTTGAAATATTTGGTAAGTTCCAAAACCTGCGAAAGTTTAATAACATTTGATAGAACGACGTCTGCCACAACAGCTAGAGTACACTTAAAAATAAAGAAATATACTTAGACACTTTTTACTTCACCCAGTGGTACACATAAACACTAGTAAAACATGATTTCGCGCACTGTAATCCTCTTTTTCGAAACAGTCTATCACACCACTATTTCACTATAGCACATCAAGTCTCACAGACAAGAACTGGGCTCAAAGACTAAAGAATCACTCTTCTGCGATCCACATCCACACGCACCCACAGATCTTTGCGACACTAAAATATTTAACGCACGTATCTGCATTGCTATCTTTTACACTCTTACGCTCTATATGCGCGGCCAGCAAGCCATGACTGGTCTAGCGCTTTCATTAACACCAAACGAAAACGTTTTACTGACCAAATACACCTTTCGTCTTGAAACTCTCTACAATTGGGTTTTTAAAATACTTATCTTGAAGAAAAATGGCGTCCGGAGCGGGTGGCTCAGAAGTTGAAACCCTTATTTTCCCAAGTTCTGGCCGGAGCACCTACTTTGTGTTCTTTCTAAAATTTACGGCTAATTCTCCGGTGACATAAAGCACCGATAAAAAACCCAACCAATGCCAATTTGTGTTAAAAAATCGGGATATAGTGGGCGTATGTTATGTTATGATGGATTGGTTTATTCAAGCAGTAGGTACTGTACTCAGGCAAGAACGGAGCCAAAGTGGCACTGCACTTACAACTTTACAGGTAGGCACATGGAGCGACTAACGATCGATTCAAGGAAACAGATCGTCAATGCTGACAGTTATACACAGTGGTTCATTGTTCTTAATCGGAATCAACTAGCCTTCCGCCCTCGTATTATGCTAGGATTAAATAGATTTGTGTGGACTTACATACTAATTTTCGTCTCGCGAAATGTAAACATTCTGGTACAAATTTCGATTTACGTACTATCCTACGTGAACACAAACTTTCATTTTCATATAATTTTCATCCCTTCTAGTGCTTGCCTTCGAGTCTATACATAGTTCTCATTAAAAACTCCTTCCTTCCTTTTTCAATGCGTATGCTCTATCTGCGTACCAAAGATTTAACTGGTTCAGTAGTTAAGACGTGAAAACCTAACAGAGATAAATACAGAGTAACTTTGGCATTCATAATATTAGTATGGATATGGATTGGTGGATAAATCCAAAAAAAGTATCAATTGACGTAAATGTGAGTAAACGCTTCTTGGCACGCGTGCGCATGAAGCGTAGCGCTCTTGGTACAACTAAACCGATGAGCGAATTCAAAAGCTATTGACCTAAAAATAACGCCTGCTCGGGAGAAAGAATTGTTTACTATACGCCTGGGGACTGCCTAGTACGCACTGATAGAGAAATTGTTGAGGAGAAATGGTTTGTTTATGTATAGACGAGCTGAACCATGATGCTTCAAGAAAAAGGAAACAGGCATGTTTGGAAGCGCAGATAGCTGAAATCGTTGAAAGAAATGGCAATATTGGAAAAGTGGGAAACTAAACAAGTACCAAGTGTACACTAGCTCTTTAAAAACTCTTAGTGGAGGCAAGGAGTATCCCCATAATCCAGCCCGTTGTCTCCGTACGTGAACTCTACTGTCTACTGGATGCGCAACCACGGGCCACGCTGCAGGTAGCACTGCTTTCGCATCCACTGCGGCCTCGCTGACGCATTAGTAAGCTCTATTTTTTTATGTTGTTTGGCTGGCAGTGGTGGTGGTACTTATCCAAAAACACACTTTCAACAATTTTACGCATAGGGTGCGGGCGTTTCTAGAAGACATCCGAATTTGCTAGATCGGCGACGATACAAAAGTACATTTAAGACCCCTGAACTCTATACCGCATGTGTAATTGAACTAATTAGCAATCAAATTATAAAGTTACTTCAGATAAGAGATAACCTACATACTGTGCCTACATACAGTTTCGCAGATGGCGGGACCGAGTGTCGATTTCACGGGCGATGACCATCTGGTGCCGTCTAATTATTTATTTCTTTGCGTATAGTAGATAGTTTATACAAAGCTGCAATAAATCTTGCTTTAATTGTTAACAAAAAAATGAACTGCTTAACGAAAAGTCCACGTTTATTTCTATTGGAAAAAATTTGGTTGAGCAGTACCTACTGACTGTAATGTGGTAAAAAAAACTAGCAACGTCTACAAAGTCATTTTATAAATCTTTGGTAGACTCGCTCCTTAACACCTTGCGTGCAATTGGCTCAGCGAAGTGTAGGCTGCTGAATGTTACATCTAATTCGGTAGACACCTCGAGCAAGATAGAGAACAACTTTCGTCTTTCATACTTTTCTGCAGAAACCACAGACACCCTATTCTATCAACATACGAGAATCCCCACTCTGTAGAGTTACCTCTTCATCTAAAATAGGGCCAAAACAAACACGTAAAGGATTTGCTGGTGCTCCCAATCTCTCCCTTCTCAAGTTTATCTGAAATTCGACTTTATGTGTGTCGTAGTACGGAGAAACAGGATGCATCACGAAGCATTCACCACCACGGAAGAAATTTCAAAGGAGAAATATACAAGAAAACATAGTGTGCCGATTACTTTCTTTTGATCGCATGTTCAGAAAAACTAGTTACAACCGACTTTGAACTTTATTTGTTTTACCTAAAAAAATTAAAATTCCGAAGCTGACTTGAATGAAGGTGATATTGGCCAGACGTGGAACAGACAGCAAACAGAGAAAGACTGATGCAGGTGCACCTGTAAACATAGTTTATCGTCGTGTAAGCAAGGTGCCATGTATTAACATCTTGCCTGTGAAGAATCAAGCTGCTAGTGTATACTGACCAATCTAAATAGTTTATCTTTGTAATAATGAGCACACCACCACAGTTAAGCTTCCTTTAAGAAGCAAATCCTTCGGAATACTTCGGATTATCAAAATAACAGATAGGTTAAAAAATTTACACTCTCCGATGTTCGATGTGGCATGATTTGTTGTAGATTTAAGATGTTTCGTTGCCTCTTTCTTAATAGACATAAAACTAAATTTCAATATACCTATGCTGAAACATTGCTTTACTTTTTGATTAGGTACTATAGAAAGTAGACGAAATTATGAAGCGCCATTTTTTTCCAATTTGTCGTAGAAGATGAGATAGTAAAACTGTAAAACCATAATAGAACACTATTTTTCTAAAGTGTTCCAAACATCGGCCCACGGTGGGCACTTCGCGCTCGTTGTCGACGCAAGTGAAACTAATTTGTTTTACTACACGCCCAGCTGTTATTAAAACGAGCTAAATTGAGCTTATCAGGGTTGACGACCTTTTCTCATACAGAAAAGTAGAGAATGCTTTAGGTAGTAGTTAAAAACTGAATACATTCTTGCAAAGCTTCATTAAACATAGTGAAATAAGATCAAGAAAAACTTTTTTTGTATATTCGTTAATAAATACCACCATACAAATTTAATTTTGTATTATAGGATACTAAAGAACCCGAAGACTGTCTTTCCTGTTAATAATATAGGTACTTTGTGTGCAAGTCGCATCTTTGCATGCAAACAAAAACAGGCGTTTTGTTTTATTTTCTTTAAACAATGATGATGTGGTCTAAAGTGGTAAATGCCGGCCTAACAAATGGCTGTTCACTCTCTTCTTGAACATCTGTTGAGGTTATTTTCTAATTTTTTATTTATAATTATTATGACTTCTGCCATTATTATGCCTTATTATCGCTTCCCTATGATAACGCTGCTCGATTGTAGGTAGGTACCTATATTACTTGTGTATAAGCTTTTAATTAAAGATTAATTAGTCTCATCTCATCTAACTCAATGACAGTTATTTGCTAAGATCTTAAATTCGGAGAGCGTCGTGGCCCAATGGTTAAACACTCTGGCTCGGAACCCGGTGGTCCCGAGTTCAAGTCTGGCCAGAACACTACTTTGTGTTCATTTGAAATTTGCAGATAACTCTCCGGTGACGGGAAACACCAATGAAAACCCAAGGAACCCGAATAACGGGGGTAGGCCCCTTACCACGTTGGGTTCAAAATCCCTCGGTGAAATGTGACCATGGACGGCAGCAATCAGTGTGCCTCTAACTGACCCGTTTGGGATATGGTCGTGACGTGACTCGTGCTCGTGAGGGTATGTATGTTATTACCGGGTGCGGCAATTGAACTGTCCGCCTCCTTGTAACTATTTTAAAATTCGAACTACTGAATCGAACGCGGCAAAAATTTGAAAATATAATCTGTGACACATTATCTATGTTACTTCAAAACTATTCGGTCGTGAGAAGAAACGTTCCAATTTTAAAATAATGGATTTAAAACGCAATTCAGTGATTGCTCTTTATTTGGAGGGAAAATCGAACATCGACATTCGTCGAGCGCTACCAAATCTTCAATTGAACGAAAAATCGTACTATCCAAAGATTTAACGAGACTGGCAGTGTTAAGAAACGCTGCGGGGGCGGTCGACGCCGTACTGCAACGGCGCCAGCAGTTGTCGAAAAGGTGCGACATCGTTTACGCAGAAATCCAGAGCGCTCAGCAAATCAGCTCGCCCAGGATCTTAAGGTGAGCGACCGCAGCGTTCGTCGTATATTAAAGGAAAAGCTTAAGGTTAAACCATTAAAAAAAAACCTTTCGCAAGAACTCACTGCTTTGCAAAAGAGCAAACGGCTGGCTCGATCAAAGGAGCTGATTCGCTTGCTCGACACTGGCGAGCTTCCCAACTTGGTATTTTCAGATGAGAAAACTTTCTGTGTTGAGCAGTTTCTTAACAAACAAAATGACCGTGTGTGGTTGAAAGGACGTGTCAGCGATCATTCAGATGAACTGAGAGTCACTCGACGACAAGGAGCCGACCAAATCATGGTATGGGCGGTGGTGTCCGAAAAAGGACGTTCTCCGCTTGTTTTTCTCCCAATGGGTCGCAACCAAGCCAAAATAAATAGACAAATCTATCAAAATGAAGTCTTAAAAACAGGATTGATACCGTGGGCACACAAGACATTTGGTTCGGAGCATTTGGACGTTCCAGCAAGACTCGGCGCCATCGCACAGAGCAACTGGGACCCAAAATTGGTTAAAAGCGAACGTTCCTGTGCTGATCGACCGAGATATGTGGCCGTCGTCTTCGCCCGACTTAAACCCTCTAGACTTTTGTATTTGGGGTGTTTTACAAGCGAAGGCCTGTGCTAAAAAACACACATCAGTGGAGGCGCTCAAAACTACTCTTACACGAGAATGGAACCGTTTAAATGACGACGTTATTCGAGCAGCCTGCGCTTCACTCAGAAAGAGACTCAAGCTTGTAGTGCAGGCTAAAGGCAGTTGTATTCCATTAGAATAAATAAGAATATAATTTTAGACGTTTTATTTTCATATGTAAAAAATATATTAATAAATATTCAAAGTAAACAAAAATATTTAATTTTTTAATATGGACAGTTCAATTGCCGCACCCGGTAAATGCATTAATTTCGATCAAATAATTAATTCAGACAGTACGAGTTTTCCTTTATCCTTCGAACTCTGACTGACCAATCTGACCATTAAGTATTTTGTCAAACGAACGGAACGGCGACGCCCTATATTCATAAAAGCTAAGTTCATTAGTGCATTTAAATGTGGCTCCACAAATACTGCTTTTCACTTCACGTAAAACAAATCATGACAGTTTTTTTTAATTGACTAGCTGTCAAGGCGTGACTTTCACAGCTTTACAGGGCCATGCATGGGGTCAGCGGAAGGCTCTCTACCTACGGGTCTTAACGTGCCCCCAGGGGGGCCGAGCCTCGGTGTTACTGGGAGATGGCAATTGGACATAAACCACAAACCAGTGATCGATCTACGTATGCAAAGGCCAAATCGCCTATAATTACTTACAGCACATGAAAGTAAATAAAGGCGATGCTCGTTATTTAAAAGTTTTATAAATGAGTCGACGGATAGACTTAGCTATCCTACGTATGTACCTAAATCCAAGCGAGCAATCCTATCCTATCAGTTTTTTTTAAGATATTCGCGGACTTTACTATGATTCATCCAAAAATGTCTTTTTATCAGGAGACAGTAATGCCAACCTTCCCAAATTAAACGACGTTTCTACGCACACGTTCTCGATTTCAGTCTCACCAAAATGTGTTAATTAAATAACACAAAGCGACATTCAGTTCGTTTTTCATTCCATCTCATGGGTGACAATTATGTGGCCAGAAATTTTAGTAAATTTTTCTCTCACTAAATTTCTTTTAAATCTCATTTTTTATTATTAGTGCTTAGGGCTAATGTTGGAAATGGAACTTGCTTTCAAATCTTCAGGTTGGCGACACTGCTTTTTGACAGATGATAAAAGTGTCTCCCCATTCCTGGTGCTCCGTTCCGTCTGCGGTCTTCTTAAATTTTAGCTACACTTTTGCTATTGGAGTCCCAATTTAACTTTTGTTTAAGCCAAGCAATGTAGTATTGTGTTACCAAATAAGTGATAGTGAAATGGCATAGTTTCTTCATAAGGTTATAAAGTTATCCATCACGATGAGTGGGCGCTCGGGTCGCGGAGTATTTGGTAAGCTCTTTGCCAAGAAGCAGAGCAACAGGGATGAGCGGGCTACGGAGATCGGCATGCCCACGAACGTGAAACAGCACATACATGTGAGCAAGAACACTGAAACTGGCATGTTAGAGGGCCTGCCCGCTTCGTGGCAGCGACTCCTGAACGCACAGATCACGCCCGCTGAACAAAATGAAAACCTCGATGCGGCGATCCAGGCTGTCAAGCTGCATATGTATTTCATCAAGAAGGAGAAAGCACACGACGAAGTGTTCAAACCCATAGTCACACAAGAGGAAATCAACAGGGAGGACTTAGAAATTGAAGAATTGTTGGACCACAAAAATGCTCACCAAAGTCAAGACTCCGATTTGTCGATTGGACAGAGCAGTGAGGAGGAAGTTAGCTCAGGAGATGTGTATGCTCAGAGACAGACAATGCCAGCGGTACCGACAAAACATAGTATTAAAAAGAAGGATCCCCTTATGGATCTTTCTGCTGTGGTACAAGATTTAACACTAATCGGAGAGGATGGTGATGAAAGTCCAATCCTGAGGAAGAAGGAAATGATAAATGCAACATTAACTGATGAACAGATATATGAGGAGCTGAGGAGAATCTGCAATAAAGATGACCCCTACGTCCGGTTCGAGAGGATCAAACAACTGGGTGCTGGTGCTTCTGGTAATTTTTTTTTTATTTTCAATACTGAACAGGAGTACATTCAGATAAATATATACATACTTTAAATAAGCCTATTGCATCATAGCTATTCATTATTCTAAAGTGAAAGTTAGAAATGAGAACCTGTTTAGATTGAAGTTATTATGGCTTACCTCAATTCTTTGAAAAAAACTATTGAAACACTTATGCTTGCTAACCAGCAATAAGCTCTAGATGAACTGTTAAGGGTCATGGCATTGTTTCCTGCAACAACTGCTGACTGATGATGTGTTAATTTGCTGAACCTGTTTGATATTTGTACACAGCTTTTTGTTATAGTACTTATAAAGCTTCAATGGTGCCCAAATAATTGAATAGCAGTTTTATAACTAAGGATTCCACTTTTTATATTGTCATTTACTGACCTAGCAGGTTAATTTGTTCACTTGGTTTTTTTTCTTTTTGAATTTTGATCTTTTGAAGAGCATATTTTAGTAGTTTCACTTAGAAATTGCATTAGAGATAGTAATATGTGAATAATGCCTGGACCATTCAATATCCAGACACACATTTTATACAAAGATATACCGATGATGAAGCATATTGTACTAGTTGTATAACTGACAGCTGATTAAGATGTTTATGGTCTATTATTAAACTTCATTATGTAACAAAAATAGTGACTAAGTTTGTACTAAACTGTGCAGTCAGTGTACGATCAGGAAGCTAAGTGGTTGTAAGGCACCGCCTCCCGGCCGCACAGAAAAGGGAAAATAAGATTAGGAAGGGAACTAACTCCCTAGAAAGCCTAGAGCCCCTTTGCGCCGAGACGCTAGGTCACTAGAGTCTTAGCCCTACCTAACAATAAATACATAGATAGATAGTAAGGGAAGGAGCTTGCTCCCGGGGTGCCCGGGGTGCAAGCGGGAAGAGTTGGGACAGTAGGTAGTGTTGTAGGAACCGCTGCCAGTAGAGCAGGCTCACTCTACTGATCATGATACTGACGGCTTAAGGTGTCTTGGCCGCAGCGGTGGGGAAATGAGAAGTCAACACGGTCGGTTGAAACCTAGTTTATTGGTAAAATGTTATTGGTTTATATACATGATTTAGGCAATGCACACTACTATTGTTGTTTGTATGTGAGTCGTCGGTGTAGAGTGCCGACGCTGCACGTTGAGGGTCCATCGGTCGCCGGTGTAAGTAGGCCGCTGCTGACGGCTGCTGAATGTGCGACGTAGCTCGTACATATTGGCCACTCAGAAGAAGAAGAAGGCGGCAAGGGGGACCCATAGACAGGCCCATAGGGGTTCCCCAGGTGTGGTTACTACTCCTCTGCTCTGGTTCCAAGTGATGTATGCAGCAGCGATGTGATAACCTTGCCGACACGATGGATGCTGGTAGTCGTTGCTTAATGCTCACGATAAGCTATGGTAATCTGGTTTCTGGTTACAACTGGTTTGTAAAGTTTGTCAACACATACAGCTCCTCAGTACACTGGTGAGACCCGCTTGTGGGAGGCCAGTGACCGGTCTGTTTGTGTGATCTTCGTTAGTCATAGTCATCTTGTGGTGCGTTGGTCGTCAGCTGATGGGGATAGCTCGAAGATCGGCAGCTCATGGTGATGGCTCGTTGATCGACAGCTTATGGTGCTCATCCAATGTGTTGTCCTTGGTGCCATCTTTGGTTGTTCTTCGATAGGCTGGTAACTGAACAGCATGTGCGACTTCTCAGTACACTGGTGAGACCCGCTTGTGGGAGGCCAGTGACCGATCCGCTACTGACAGTCTCTTGATGTTGGTTGTGGTTATTCCTGGTGGCAAAGTTGTAAGTTCAGCCTGCTTATAAAAGTGAATGGCAAGTAAAACTTGGTCATTGAGGATTACTTGACAGCTGCTGCCTTCCCCACAAGAAAAGTGAAAAGATAAGGTGTATTTGGGAAACTAAGAAATGGTAAACTAATGGTTAACTGTGGGATCTTTTGGTAACTAAAATTCATTTTCTAGTTGTCTTTCCCACAAGAAAATTCAATGAAAAATATCTAAATGGTTGGTGTAATATCAAATTTGGTAAAATTATTGGCTGAGATTATTCTTAATTCTCATTTGCCAATACGATGTTGGTTGTTCATAGTAGAGAGCCTTCTACTTGAATAACTATATTTTATTATGGTAGTTAGGTCTTGTCTGATTGGATATAGTTTGGTAAATGAACCGGGACCTTTGGTTTGCCCGACTCAGGATGTTTGGTTTTACTCCTCATGGTAATGGAGTATTAGGGAAATGGTATGGTGGTGGACGAGGCTCTTGGTTTGCCTGACCAGGAATGGTTACTCCAAATGGTGTTGGAATATAAGGGAAATGGCAACTGGTAATGGTATGGTGGTGGACGGGACTCTTGGTTTGCCCGACCCAGAATGGTTACTCCAAATGGTGATGGAGTATAAGAGAAATGGTTAATAGTGGGACATGGTAAAGTCATGATTGTTATAAGGCAGGGATATAAAGGGACGGGACTCTTGGTTTGCCCGACCGGAATGGTAACTCCAAATGGTGATGGAGTTTAAGGGAAATGGTGAATGTAATGGTTACGTCTTGGTAATAAAGAAAGGATATAAGAGAACGGGACCTTTGGTTTGGTGTTACTCCAAATGGTGATGGAGTTTTAGGGAATGGTAAATGGTTGGACATGGTTTCGTCATGGTTGATTCGACTCATAACATATGGTAAATAATGAGAACGGAATTATTATTCTGCCCTGCCCGGAATCTGGTAACGTTCCGGAGAAAGGGATTTGGGTTTGCCTTCCCGGAACCTGGTAACGCTCCGAGTACGAGATAATAGGTCTGTCCGATCATTAATATCTTGAATCAAATAAGTTGAATAATATTTATTTAATTTCCCCGCCTACCTACTGGTAAGATACAAAAAATAATATTCATTCATAATAAACTAAGTTCATATTACTTGGTGTTTATAAATAGAAAATGCAACGTACGGTATTTGAACGTAACGCGTGAACTGCTTGCTTGCATCCGAAAAGGTTAGTTGTATTGTTTATTAATGGATGCAAGGTTCAAAATCGGTTACAGAGCCAATAACTAGGGTTATTATTTTGCTTCACATAATAATGGTGATAAATCAAAATTAAGTGGTACTCATAATTGGTAAAATTATGTTGATAAATTATCTACTCGTTTTCGGGCGTAACTCCGAGCCTAAAGCAAGATAATATTACAAAATATAAAATATTATAATATTGGTTGAATTATGAGAGCAAGATTTTAAAAATCTATACAGTCTAAAATATAATCTGGTAGGAAAGATCGACTGTGTAGGGTCCACAAGTCGCTGGAAGAATAATATTTAATGGAGTTGACTGGATAGGGTAAACATACCGGTTATCGGCCGTTTAAGCAGCTTGTTGACTTTGGACTTGATTTCTATCATAATGCTCTACTCCAAGATTTTACAAAAAAATAACTTATCATCCTACAACAATGTAGGTTCATAAAACCTAAAGTTTATAGACGTATCAGTGATGCATAATTTATAAAAAATATGTATTCGTTAAAACAGTAAATATACCGGCTATCGGCCTTTTCACTCAGTTACCGTCCACCAGTGCACTGGTTATCGGCCACCTGATTCACGGTAGAAAAACGACTCTTATTCAGTTGCATATTGGGTTTATAATAGTATGAAAGTAAAACAATTCATAAATTCATAAAAAGCAGTATATTTTTGGTCTCTTCTACAACTTAAAGCTACTTTTGGCTTCAGCATCATTGAAAAATCTCCAAACATAACATGAAATTCTAAGCCCAGTAAAACTGAGACTTCAAGAAGAACGAAAATAGCTGCCAATACCATTATTAAATAAATATTTTATCGACATCCTTTCTTGACAAAATATACGTTTTTGTAGCTTTTAAGAGCTAGAACCTTTCCTGATTTAGGAGACAATGAAACACCAGTTTCATCAGCGTTGAGTATACGACTTGGATCATATAAAATATCTGTTGCATTTTGTTCAACCAAGAAAGTGTGTAATTCTGTAAACCATTTTCAAATTGAACTTTCCTTGCCTTGATGGCTTCTCGCGCCTTATTAATAGTTTCTGGCTCTCGGATGCTTATGTTTGATTGAATGGCGTTTGAGAAAGCTGAGATACCTTCGTATACCAGGTTTACCTCGTGGAAAGCGATGGTCTATGCCCAGTTCTTTTGCAAGCTCAGCCACTGTATCTAGAAGGTCATATTTGTTGATTGGAATTCCTGCTTTCGCCAACTCAATTATTCAATCATCGATCGTCTTTTCTCCATCAAAACCAAATATAGGGTGTGGGCCAACTTTCCTCTTTTGATCAGCAATACGACCGAAAAGCCTGTCCTGTATAGTGGATCTTGGAACTCAATACTGCCGACATGCCTCTCTGGTGCCGCGAATATTACCGCGTATATCTGAAAGAGCCCTTGTCAGTGCTTCTTCACTATAAGCAAACCTTCGGGAAGGCCCCTCATTTTTGTTTCTTTTTCTTTCCTTTACTCACAGGTGCCATCTGAAATAAAAAAACAAGCATAATTCCAACACCAACCAAGCCAATCAACCAAAGTGTATCCAAAACTACATATAACATAAAAGCTTCTTCGCCCCCATGGTGAAGTAGTCTATGAATTAATTCAGAGTAAGGCTATGCCAAATTTTATTCAAACCCGTTTCAGCATAAGGGGGTAACTAACATGAAGTCACAAACAAATCTGATGACCAAAGATAGATCACATTTTTAGCATTTATCGGCCGCCTTTAATTTCCTAGGTCGATAACAGACTAACTTTTTTTGCAATTATCGGTCGTTCTTTTTTAGCAAGGCCGGAATCAGGTGTAATTTTTACCAATCCTCGGCCGTTCATTATTTTAAACGGCCGGAGACAGGTTTTATTTTTACTAGTTATCGGCCGCTAAACGTTCGGGATTTTCGAAAGTCATATCTTTGAAAATATGAGGTATACGGGCGGCCGGAATCTAGATGTGAATTCACAAAATTCTAGCTCTTTTCAAATAAAATGGACCCGATGTTGGTGAATCTAAGGTTAATCCAATAAAAGCAAAGTGAAATGACGAAAATAAACCGGATATGCGACCACCCGGTCGATAAGTAGATTTTGAAATTATTCGTTAACGTATTGTCCGACCACCAAAAAAATCACAAATTATGTAGAGTCTGGTGAGTTTGGGCACTTGAATATTAAAAATAAACATATTACAAACACACAAACCAAATTAATGAACACTAAACCAACAATAACACTTAAAAACTTACCTTTGAAAAACAATCCACCTGCTATTTTTTTCTCTAAATTTGACACGCGTCCACACACCAAATTTTGAAATGGCGACTGAGGGCTCAGTTTGAAAATTTCGATGTCATGCCGTTGTATTATGAACCGTGGAGTTCGTCAGAATCCAATGGTGCGATATTAGAAATGATTGATCTATAACACTGTCTATTAGGTCAAATAACGTGCGAAGTGGCCGATAGGGGGTAGTGGACGGTTAACCGGTAGTTTTACCCTACTGGTAGATGCTCGAAGGAACATTATGTATGGTTCCATAGGGAGCTGGTTGAGGAACGAAGGACCATTATGTACGGTCAGGAAGCTAAGTGGTTGTAAGGCACCGCCTCCAGGCCGCACAGAGAAGGGAAATAAGATTAGGAAGGGAACTAACTCCCTAGCAAGCCTAGAGTCCCTTTGCGCCGAGACGCTAGGTCACTAGAGCCCTAGCCCTACCTAACAATAAATACATAGATAGATAGTGAGGGGAGGTAGCTTGCTCCCGGGGTGCCCGGGGTGCAAGCGGGAAGAGTTAGGACAGTAGGTAGGGTGGTGGGAACCGCTGCCAGTAGAGCAGGCTCACTCTACTGATCATGATACTGACGGCTAAAGGTGTCTTGGCCGCAGCGGTGGGGAAATGAGACTCAACACGGACGGTTGAAATCTAGTTTATTGGTAAAATGTTATTGGTTTATATACATGATTTAGGCAATGCACACTACTATTGTTGTTTGTATGTGAGTCGTCGTTGTAGAGTGCCGACGCTGCACGTTGAGGGTCCATCGGTCGCCGGTGTAAGTAGGCCGCTGCTGACGGCTGCTGAATGTGCGGCGTAGCTCGTACAGTCAGTGATTACATATTATGCCACCATTGAATGCGCAAGTTTTCCTTTTTAAATTGATATAATGTTATACTCTTACAATTATTTACAAAATAATTGATTTCAATAACTAATCAGATAATGCAATATAATATGTACATAATTTGTTAGGTTAATTTTGGAACAAAATTTAAAAAGGATTTTTAAACTTAATATCGTCTCTTTTCAGGTGTGGTATTCATCGCCATAGACAATAAAGACAACTCCAGAGTGGCAATTAAAGATATAGATTTAACAAAGCAGTCAAAAAAGGATCTCATACTCAACGAAATCAATGTCCTAAAAGGTTTCAACCACAAGAACCTGGTCAATTTCTTAGATGCATTCCTTAGTTACAACAACTTGTGGGTTGCCATGGAACTGCTTGATGGAGGCTCTCTGACTGATGTAGTAACAGAAGTTGTGATGAAAGAAGGACAGATTGCTGCAGTGTGCCGTGAAACTTTACAAGCTGTAGCATTTTTACATTCAAAAGGCACTATACACCGGGACATCAAATCTGACAATGTTCTACTTGGAATGGATGGTACAGTAAAAGTCACTGATTTTGGCTTTTGTGCAAATATTGTTGGTGATGAAAAGAGACAAACTATGGTTGGCACGCCTTATTGGATGGCGCCAGAAGTTGTTACAAGAAAGCAATATGGAAAGAAAGTTGATGTGTGGTCATTGGGTATAATGGCCATTGAAATGATTGAAGGAGAGCCTCCATATATGAAAGAGACACCTCTGAGAGCTCTATATCTAATTGCAGCAGTAGGAAGGCCGAAAATCCCGCGCTGGGAAAGTTTGTCCCCTCAGTTCCAAGACTTTCTAGACAAGTGCCTGCAAGTAGATGTGGACTTGAGAGCGACTGCTGATGAGCTCCTAGCCCATCCCTTCCTGGAGTGTGCTATGGAGTTGCGGACGCTCACGCCACTGATCAAGGCTGCACAAAAAATTCTTCACAAAAACTTTGACTGAACTGTAATTGTCATTCCCATTTTTATATCCATATATCACTTTTTTAGCAGTTTGCAATTTTGTATGTAACTTTCTAAAAATTGTAAGAAGTGCCAATTTGTGGATATTGTTTAAGGTTGGTTAAAAGGTTTGTATGAAATGTCAGGAATTGAATTTAATGGTTACATAAAATAACAACATAAAAAGGCATTTATGTTGCACAAGTTAAGGCTCTAATTAATTGTTAAGCTTCATAGAGATAAGCTTTTTGTTCGTATTTTAGCATAAAAGGAAAGATATTTATTCGACAATACGCATAGCGCGTTACGGCTTGTCTTATCATTACGCCGCATAGATATACTATCTGCTACTGATATAAAAGATATTTTGACATCACATAGGAGAAATCGTATACTGATGATAACGTGGAATTACAATTTCACGCCTACATTCAAATGCCATAAATATTCATATTTAATACAACTAAGTTATGTATTATTTTTTATACAACATATTAATATTAATAGTTTTTAAGTTACTTAAAAATGTTCTGTCCAAAGTATAATAAAATTTTTGAGAATGTGAACAATATACTCAAGGACGAAAACTACAAGATATGCATTTATTTTATATCTTATTTTTTTACTGAGATGGATAAAAGTGGAAAAATTGCAATATAATTAGATTAAAATCATATTTTTGTTAAGATAAAATCTGTTATTTGATAAGGCACAACAATTTGTTGCCAGTAATTTATTTTGAGTTTACGGACATTGACCGAGTAATTTTACCAAAAATGTAAATATGAACTGAACTAGTCTGTATATTAAAACTTGGTTTTAATTCTAATAAGAACAAGATTCAAATTGATTACCTACTTTCTTTTTACGTGTTTGTATTATTTTCGCACATTCCCTTCGCTTTTGCCAAACAAAATCATTCTCATCACTCAGTTTAGGTTTATTTCCCTAGATTGAAAGTAGACAAAGAAATAAAGACTGTATGTAACTATTGTATTAGATATGTATTATCTTTTCCAAGCAATAATGTTGTGACTGCTTTTTCTACAATTAGAATTTAATGGGCCAAAACATCTTGCTATCGCAATTTTATTATAAAATAATAGGCTATCCTCCAGTTTCTGAAAGGTTGATTAAATTAATTAAGTAGTTATCAAAACCTAAGTCGAATAACGTGATTTGTTTGACTAGTGGTAATTTGAAAAACCAATCGCTGACTCGCGTTTGACTACTGATTTTAACTAATTATTGCGTTGGTCAGCCTCTCATCAACTGGGGTAAACTGGATAAAATGTTGTGAAACTGGTCAAAACTAAGGCGCAAAGAGTTTGAAACCTAAATCTTACGATATCGCTAGGGTAATTTAGAGACTACATTATTGTTTGAGTTTACATTGTAAGCGTGATTCACAAGTACTTTTAAACACGCTACTATTCAGTTTGTAATTAAGTACCGAATCAAGATGGCTTATTTACCAAGTATTAAGGTCATTTCATAAAGATTTCTAATGTTAACTACGCTGAAATGTCTCAAAGATAGTCTCAAGATATTCTTAACACACGGTGCCAGACGTTTAGTATGCTTACAAGATTTGAGGTCAGCAAAACGGACCGAGAGTGACGATTATGCCAATTATCTTCAATTACGGTCTGTGTTGTGAACTTCAATCCCTTGTCAAGGCTTCACCAGCCAACTGTTGGTTATCTTTGTTAATGTAAAATCATCCTTATTGTCTGTTATATAAAGATTAATATTAAGAGCTAGCCAAACGTAATTTTACTTTATTTTTAAGTGTCAAGAGTTACGAAGGTTTCAAAGTGAAGATTAAGAAATGTATGGGAATGTCTGACCGAAATGAAATGGTGTTCATTTGATATTGAAGTATTTACAAGAACTGCTTAGTATATTATCTTTTAGTTATGTTTAACTAGGCACCTATGTCAGTTAAACTATTACTTATCTATCAGCTAAGTGCGAAAGATCCTTGAAGCTTGATCTTAGTATGTATGAAGCATTTGTGAGCATTGTGCGTAAAATACCTTAAATACCTATTTGTGCTTCTGCTATGTCTTCTACCTTGTCTCTTCTTCTACTTAAACAATAGAATGGGTTTAACGCAAACGGTGCACTAAGCAGAACGAAATTTCAAAAAAATGGTTTTTCGTACTTTAATTTAAATATGTATTATCAAGATAAAGTTGCATACTTTTATGATGATAACTATCATGTGTTTATCTGTTATGATTACCACTTAAGCAAGTTGCAAAGCCCTAACTATCCGATAAGCATGTTGACTGATAGAGAATGCCTCCCAGGCGGTAAGTCCGCCATTTGTACGTTTTGCTTGTCATTTTGTGCAATAAATACCTAAATACATTATTTTTTGACAATTTAAAACATTCAAAAACGTTTTGCGAAGTGCTCCTGAGAAGCACATTTCGCTAAGATCACCATCAGAGTACACCAGAGTATGGTGGCCCTACATACGATACAAGTTGTGCAGTGAGATCACAGGACTCACAGCCATATTGCCATTGTATAAGATGACACTCTTTAAATACAGTGACGTCACTTGCTTTGAAATCGTTTTAAGTCTGGCCTTTATACAATTATTTTTATGATTCTTATACAGCAGGCTAGCTATCTCCAAATATAAAAACTGCATATTTCCTATTACGAATGAGAACAACAAATAATTATTATTTACATTTAGCATCTTGTATATTATTGTTTTCAAGTCAACAACGTTTGATGGACTCTGCTATCGGCAATGGTCATATTTATATATTCTTGTGTTTATATGGGCATTTAAGATACTACCTACTTATGTATTTCTCCACCGCGAGTGCCTGCTTTGTAGAGTGTTAGTTTTTATTAGACTTCGTTAGATATAGCTGCAATGGACACAACGAACATCGTATAATGTATAAACTAGAGTGCTCTTAAATAGTAAATAAGTTTATATTACACCAATGATGACACTTTTTGAACATTTTATAACTAGAGATTTGCCTATTAAATTATTTTTGTAAACTTTATCGGTGTTTTTTATAATTTTGTCCTCCCCCTGAGCTTTCTTACAATAAAGGCGCGTCCCGATTAGGCAAACAGTGAGCGGCTGACTGTTTGCTTCTAATAATATACATTTTAATAGAGTATCCACACAGCGCGTAATGTACGCAGTTAGCGACGTTTCGCTTGCCGACTTGATTCTGTGCGATTAAGGCGTCTTAATAGGTGTCGCGCAAATAAGAGATGCGACCATCGTACTAATCGACGATCAAATATATTAATCTAGCCACAATGTTAACTCCCAGATTTTGCTATAACACCATCGAGAGCTTAGTTTGTTCACTTCGCCGAGTAAGCGACCGATACGCCGCGCGCCGCTGAGTCAGCCGGCGGACAGTCAGCCGCTCACTGTTAGCGTAATCGGAACGGGCCCTAAGAGACGCCAACGTAGGTTGCAGAACACAATTTTAATTCTGACTGTACGCTCAACGGCATGACAGGCTACCCATTTTCGGTCAGTCTTGCTCTATTGCAAAGAAATTCCATTTGGCAAGAGCAATATAAAAGACGGAAATGGGTAGCCTGATGTGCCGATGGCCGTACATGAAGTAGGTAGGTACTTACTTTTACCTTTACCGTGGTACTTATCTTAATGAAAATGACTCATTAAACTACGGACTATGATTAAGATTAAAACAACGTTGTCACAACCAACTTCGCCTTTATTCAGCTCCACGCGTCAACTAAATACCGCTTTCCTGTTTGCATATCAGATAACATAGTCTCAGCTTCCTGCCGAGATTGGCCTCCGTATGTGACCAAGCAGTTTGCTAAAACTTCTCGCACTTGCGACGCCATACTGCTGACGTCACCGCAGACAAATATGGCTGCTCCTCTATTGATTAATTTTACTAGACTTGCACCATTTTGCATAATACCTTCCTGAAACAATGAAGCAAGTAAAATAAGTGATCAGCTTTTTAATGATCATGATTGCCACATAGGGAGTGACATTACCTACCCCCTTGAAACTTTTGATTCTATAAATACAGAATTGACAAAAAGAGCCATTTAGTGTATGAATGTGGCTGACTAATCGCCTAATTATAGCGGATGATAAATAAGTATAGGTATGAAATACATAATTTATTGAATAAATGATAAATTATTGATAACACTTTAAGAATCATAAAATACTTCACCTGTATATATTTGTTTTCACTGTTCCCAACCCTAGAGAATGATGTGCTAAGTTGATTCAGTGTTCCATCATTTAAATAGCCATTCAATTCTTCTTCATAAAGAAAATCTAATTTCGGATCTCTACATCCAAAAAACAACCATATCTCTTTTGGTTCATTTTCTGGACATCTTTCATTCAGAAACTTCCTTTCTTCTAGAAACCCAATGAAAGGAGCCACTCCTGTGCCAGGCCCAATTAAAATTAACGGTATTTGACAATCTTCTGGTGGTGTAAACCCTGCTATATTTTTCCTCAGATAGATAGGCACTTTAATTCTGTCACTATTATTAATACTGTTGATATTTAAAGACTTCATCTGTTGTTCTAGACCACTGTCTTGGTTTATAATGCTTTCCAGCCAACTAGTTACTAAACCTTTCCTATTGTTCGCTAACTCAATTACAGAGAAACATATTTTTATTACATTTGGCTCTACTAAACCACTATTTGCGATGGAATATGGTCTAGGAAGCAATCTAGGGAGATTCGCTAGCAAAACCTCTATAGGAGGTTTGCAAGATTTGAAGATTGAAAACAAATCAAGTATGCAAAAGTGTTGATCCAAAATGTGAGTATTGTAGGCAGTTGACCCTTCTTTACTGCAGAGGTACTCTAGTATCCGTTTTTCACGTTCATCTTTTGTGTGCTTTGACAAAGCTAAAATGAAGAGCTGAAAAAAATTAAAACGTAAATTGAAAGAATGTTTGTGAGAAGAAACCCTTCATCACAATTAGGAGACTAATTTATGCTAAGTTATATTTTTAGTGATAAATGAATGTTTCTAACAGAACCTGAATTACAGGTCACCAGGGACTGCCCACGGATCAAAAATAATTCAGGCATGAAGCAGGTGAATAGTAGGTAACTGGCAAAAAAAACAGATTAAGGTTGCTCACTAAGCTTACACCCTCCAACTATCCATACTAAGCCTGCGTGTTGGCGTATGGCTCAATCCACCTCATAGCTGAGGTGAGGCCCATGCCCAGCAGTGGGAAGTACATAGGCAAGTTATTGTTAATTTATGCACTAGCCCAAAACTTTAAATACATTTTCAGCAAACATACCTTTTTCATTACACTCCTAATATCACAGCAATGTGTCAGGACATGTCTAAGAGTTGACTTCACTGGTATGTGAGGTGGAATCTTTGCTCCCTTGCCTTTGAGGTCACCAACCACCTTAAGGGTATACTCCAACCCTGCTTGATTTAATAAGCCTAAGTGCTGCAGTATCTGGTCTACTTCAGATTGGTGGTTGTGAGGAACTATGCCAATTGTGTCTCCAGGTTTGAATGCAAAGTTGCCGCCCTGGAACCAACAACAATTGTTATACAATGGGATATACATATTTTCCATGCGCTCATAAACAGTTCCAGAAGGTTCTTTATCTAGAAAAAAATGCTCTAATAATGTAGTGAGTCTTCTCACTAGGAAATAGTAGGTGACATGAAGATGGCTTTGAAAGACTTATCATTCTCCCCTGCCCTAAGAATGTCCCTATAAAATTCACATACATATTTTATGCAATATAGTCATAGAAAACTCAAGTCAATTAATAGAGAAGCTATTACTCAATTTACATGACGCACAGTTCGGGTTCCGGCCAGGACTTTCGACAGAATGTGCGATTATGTCTCTCAAGCAGACCGTCAGGTATTACACAGATAGGAGCACGCCAGTGTATGCAGCCTTCCTCGATCTCTCTAGGGCATTTGACCTGGTGAAGTATGATATTTTATGGCGTAAATTGAAAGACACAGGTGTGCCTGGTGATATGATCAATATTTTTAAATATTGGTATGATCACCAAACGAATCAGGTCAAATGGGCTGGAGAGCTCTCTGATGAGTACCGGTTGGAGTGTGGAGTGAGACAGGGTGGGTTAACTTCTCCTTCGCTCTTCAACCTGTATGTGAACCGGCTGATTGTTGAGCTGAGCGACACCGGAGTGGGGTGCTCCATTGATGGCTGCTGTATCAACAGTATTAGTTATGCTGATGATATGGTTCTGCTCAGCCCATCAGTAGCCGCACTCAGGAAGCTCATAGGTGTGTGTGAGGAGTATGTGAAAGAACACGGTCTCCTCTACAATGTGAAAAAGAGTGAGGTGTTGGTTTTCACAAGCAAGACACGTAGGCTGGGAGTGGTGGCACCTCTGCTGCTTAATGGTGTCGCTCTTTGTAGAGTGAAAGAGTTCAAATACCTCGGCCATGTGGTCAGCGAGGATTTGAAAGACGATGGAGACATCGAAAGGGAGAGGAGGGCAATGGCGGTCCGCTGTAACATGTTGGCGCGCAGATTCGCACGGTGTAGTCTAAGGAGGCCCCCCCTGTGAAGGAAAAGTTTAGGAGATCAACAGTTTTTGAGAAAAACGAAAATGAAGTTTTGAGGTTAGGTCCTACAAAATGATTCAATTTTCAAAGACTGAGACTGGTCCCTAGGTACTTTTCAGTGATGACATCAGTTTTTGTGAAGAAAACAAGAACTGGAGCTTTGCCACTTTTTTTTGGCATTTTTTTGGTGCACTCGCTTGCTCGGCTCGCTTAGCGTATTTGGTCACAGTACTAACCTGACCTATTCATGCGTATTATAGTACTTTCCAGGTGGCGGGGGGCTTTACCCCCTGAGCCCCCCTTGAGCGGGCCGATGCCCCCCTTGAACAGGGGGATGTCCCCCCGGACCCCCGCTACTGTGGCTGCCTACCTACCGTTATTGCCTGCCATTGGGCTCTCTAGCAAAGTGCAAACCAGCCTTAACTAACCATAAAATAGGGTGGTTAATTTTTAATTTTTATTTCAACACTATTTTCTCCTATTGACAGCCGTTATTATCTGTGAATGACAGTAAAACGAAACGCAATTTAAAAAAAAAAGTCTAGAAATCAGTACTTTTCATAGGAAAAATCGAAACTTTAAGATTGTTTTTCTCAAAAAGTATTAATGTCCTGAACTTGAAACTTTGCAAAAATGCTTCTAATAATAAGAGCTTCCTACCATAAATTTGTCGCCATCCAATTCGTGCGTCCACCAACTAAATTTAAGCCACATAATATGCCCCAAAATACTTATCCATGCCAATAGAGAAGAAACTCAAATGTTCGTTCCTGGCCTGGCTAAGAAGCGTAGTGAAGAGGAACAGGACAAGCAGAAAACCCAAAACCTCTTCTGCTTATACATAAGTATAAAATATGGCAATACATACAGATATGTCGAAGGTTCCTTCGTATACAGCTTTGCAACCTTCGTCTTTCGCTGTGAGTCGTCTCCCGCCTACAATATTCGCCAGAAACACTTCACTTGCAGCAAATGGAAGTACAGGTTCCTTTTCATTATATATCGTGGATAATACCTTAAATCATGAAATTTCAAAGGACAGTCAATAAAGGTTTTATGAGATCGAAGATTTCACGTAAAAATTTTATTACATCAGTGCAAAACTTACATCAAATTCTCTGAAACATATTTCTAATTGATTGGCTTTATAAGTCGGTAAATTTATATCACACGTCACAGTAGGAATATCATCAAACCTATGTACACCCATTTCTTCAGGTAATTTTACCATTTAAAATATGTAATAAGCAGCTTTTCACTTGGATAATTTTTAGTTGTGGTTGTATGTATCACATTTCTTACTTATTTCAAAGAACTATTGATTCTTGAACCATATTTCCTTTTCATTAAAGCACATTTTTAAACCACTTTTCAAAATTCAAATATATTTGCACACATGGTAAATGTCAATGTCAAAAGAATGTCAATGGTTTTTTTTTCCATTTTACTTAGGAGCGAAGTGTGGCCTTTCGCTTTTTAGTAGTGCGTCAGATGTGCGTCAGCCAGCACTCGCACAGCCTTACTAAGGTATTCACAAATGCAAATCAAGGTTGAGCATCCCTCAGAAGTATAGCTGTCCCTTTCAGTTCCATTGACATATTACGGGACAGCATAAGCGTGAGCGCGTGCTTAGCGTTGATTGACGTTTGGGAATTCGGGGGTTAGAGCATTAATTCATTCATGCATTCATTTCTATATTGTCTAAGCGCACAGCAGCCTGACATTGATTGCACCAACCAACCTTGTTTATTTGCTTGGTAGGTATGTAATGGCTGTACGGGCTAAGCATGGGCAAAGCAAAGGCAGACAGGCTACCTTACAATAACAATGCTTCAAGATGCCTGGTAAGACTTTGTCGCGTCATTATTCGTATTAAACTGTCACATCACAACTTATCTATTTACGATTTAAACGGTATCCTACCTGCTTGCCGAGAATCGTTTAGCAGATTTTCATTTCCCAACCAAAGTTTGGCATTTGTTTAATGTTTTATTTCCCAACCAACGTTTCGCATATGTTTCACACTAAGGGTAAGTTGCACCATAGTAGAAGTTATAGTTAAAGTTAAAGTTATTGTCAAATTTGACAATGTTAGGCCCAAAAATTACGTCAAATTGTCAAATTTGACAAAAACTTTAACTTTAACTATAACTTCTACTATGGTGCAACTAACCCTTAGAGCATTAAGAACTGGAGATGCCTTACGTGCGTTACCCCTCTGCTCACGTTACGATTAAAAATCCGAACGTTGAACAAAACTACTTGAAACTCGGAAATTTTGACATAACGAGTCATACGTCGATGAGTAAAGAGCTCTTCAAAAATGCCGTTTTGTGCTGTAGATAGTAGTAACAACACTTCGAGAAACTCAAATTGGAAGAAGGATAATGTTATGTTTCATCCGTATGTATTTTTTTGGTTCAATTTCATGTTTCTTTTGCAAAAATCACTAATAATTAAAACACCTGAAACATTGTTCGGAATGACATTTGAGTGTTTTCGTAATCACACTAGTGTTGGGGTTAATGTCAAGAAAAATCGATTGGCAAGTTCCGATTGCACTCGAATAAAATATTTCAATTAGTTCGATTGACGTAAGAATAATGTTTCTAATGATTCATTTATTTATTATCCGACTGCGCTAGAAGGCGGGTTATGTTTTTCGAGTGTATGTATGTATATATGTAAGTATGTTTGTATGTAATAGTGTTTGACACGCTCTGCAGCCTGAACGGCTCGATTTATTTCAGCTTGAGATGTGTCGTTAGATTTGTAATTACTGCGAAAGTGATACTGGGCCTAACAATATAAAAAACATTCAAATTCATTTTTAAAAAAGACTAAATAAAAGGAAACAAAAATTTAAGAACCACACTACCCTTCTGTGTAATGTAAATACCGGAAACAGGAAAACAGAAAAGTTGGCATACTCGATGGCACTTAACTTCGGGACTCATTCTAGAGCTTCTTGTTATCGATAGAAGTAAAGTGACGCCTGAACAAAGAGGTTCCTAGTCACATTCTGTTTTTTATATTTTTGTCAGTAAATAAATAAATGAGTAAATAAATAAATAGGTGAGTGTTTGTAAATGATTACAACAATAAAGATGTTTTTTTTACTTCGCTGAGTTAATATGTGCAGCAAGCGATATAACGTCAATAACAAACAAATCAGGTAGGAAATGACTTGAAATGCCTATGATAACATCATATTACCCGATTTATTTATAGAAATTAATCGGATGAAATGATTTTTTATCAGTTGATTAATTAAGAGAAGTGATTCAAATATTCACCGAAAAATTACTGTGTGTGAGGTAACACTGTTTGAAATAAAACTTGTTATTTGTCCAGCTGTAAGCCTCATTACCTTACAATACGAAAGCATGCATTTAAAACCGATGTTTCCAATCACCTAATATCAAGTTTACTAACTTAGGCAGTCTGTCAAGCCCTAGAAACGTACATACAGCTCGTTTCAGTTAGGGCAGATTATTCAACAGTTAGATCAAAGTCATCGGATGAACAAATAACAACTCGACAGATTTCAAAATATTGAATTACGAAATCTAAATATTTCAGACTATGCACTAGTCATGGGTAGATTTTAAAATCTGCGGCGTTATTAAAGGTTAAAAATAAGAGGTTAATTTATCAGACCAATAGGTCTGATAAGTTTTTAATCCTCACAATTTTATTGGTCCTTAGTCCAAATTTTTACTCTAATAATTTATTTAATGATTGCTTTCTGCTATACTGCTTTAAAAGATTAGAAGAATCTACACGTTTCAAAAAGTTTGTAATTTAAAATATTCGTCTAATAGTTTTAAGTAAATATTCATAAAGGTCAAAAGCCTGATTTTAACTGTTTACGTGGGCTTCTTCACGTAAACAGTTAAAATCAGGCTTAGAAATTATGGAAAGTGCGTAATTTCCAATACATAATATAATTCACAATTTCTAATCGAAACATTTGTTCAATTCATTTTTGTACATCCAATAGCTGTTATGTGTTATGTTATGGTCAGCACTAGCCAAGTTGACATAAGTACCGTGTAAAGACATAACTAATGTCAAAAGTTGTAGTAGTGTGAATCATTTTATTGACATGTAAGTGTAAAATATCCCTGTGTTGCTTATTTAGGTTTGTGTGCGATTGTGCCAACAAGCCTCTTCTGTTAAAGTAGAGGTAATTTTCTTTGTGTGAGTGTTCCCCCTGCCCCCGCAAAAAGAGACAGACTTTTTTGCATTGACGGGCGGCCCAATCGCGAGTCCAGTTCTATATTGTCTAAGGTTTCACATTACAAATTAACGTTTCTTAGAATTTATTTCGCTGACTAATCATTTTCCAACATAACATCTAACGATGTTTCATTTCCCAACCTTACGACTGACACTGTATGTACGTTTGGCTTTACAGAATGTTAACTTTCTAGTGCAATTTATAAAGGAAAGAGCTTAGAAAAAAGTTATACTAGAGTGGCATCATACTTAAGATTTGTTCCAAAGTTTAACAGAATGTACAGAAGCGCTCACATCAACCTTTACATAAGGGCACCTTATGCCGCTGGCTTAAGATTCATTTTGCATCGGTTTTGTAAAGGTTGATGTGAGCGCCTCTGTACGTGCGGGGTAAGTTTTTCGGTTAAAAATTGAATATACAATTCCATTAGATAACTTTAATCTAATCAAAAATAAAAGTAATATAATATAATTGATAAGTAATATAAGTAAATAAAAGTAATATAATATAATATCAAAAATAAAAGTAATATAATATACTTATTAACATAAGTATTGAACCGTTGTAGTCTTACGAGTATGATGAAATATAACTAGGTATAATTCTTTTATAAATGCGTGGTGTATTCAGACTTGTCACACTATACCCTTCTATTCGACGTCTGAATCAACTGAAAATAAACAAATAGAGGTTGAGCAATTTGTGTATGAGAATAGGTAATTTGCTCGTGGATTTACTAAAAGAACTTACGGTTAACCGCCACTCCCTGGTCCTCTGTATGTCCCACAAGACAGTCTGCGCAAATAGTTGTTTCGCAAGGGTCTGGTGAAGTAGTTGGGAAGGACGGAGTCAGCTCAGCCGGTGGCAGCTAAATGTTATAATAATGGTGTAAACATTTACTCCCTCTTCTTTTGTGCGTTTTTTATACGCTAGGTTTATTGATGGTGAGATAGATTTTAAGGGAAGAGAAAGACATTCTGAGAAAAAACGTATTAAAAAAACGTACACGAACAGCTATCTTTTAAAATAAAAAGTAGCAACTTTTTTTTAAAAAAATAACTTAGCGTTCTAGGCGTGAGATCTTTCCGACCGTGAAGTGATGGCTCACTTCTATTATCAAGGACGGCTACCACGCCTTTGACGCAAGTGGCTATGGAAACCGTCGCTGCCCACAACATTGCCGTCAAGAACGTTTCCTTATAAAGCTACGGCATTTTGATCAACCGCATGCGCCACTGCACCTTCAGAGTTGCCCTCACCATTGGGCCGCAGACCGCCCACTGTCGTCCAGTTTGGTTGCGCCTCCGTCACAACACTCTGCCGCTCCCCAAAGTCGAGCGCCATAAGCGGCCGCTTAGTTTGAGCATTTGAGTTTCTCCTTCATGACGACGAAATTCTTTCTGCTAAGGTACCGTGATGCTGACATCAGTTGCCGCGAATCACTAGGATAGGAGCTCTGCTTTCGGCTGAGTATGGCGGGAACTTAAGTCTATTGGCCTTTAAATAGTTAAATTAGGTAGTTAAAAAGTTAGAGTAGTTACCTCCAGGCGATACAAATACGAAAGTCGGCAAGGATCCCAAGAACTACATAGTGTAGCATTGTGCATCATATCCTTGCGAGGTTCATCACCAAAATATTCGAATGTGATCACTACGTTATTATCGATGGCGCACATTTTCAGGAAATCATTCACTGAATACTGTAAAATAAGTTACACGAAGAGGTTCAGCACATGACTATACTCTTTATATTGCGATAATGGTTACTAGTCCGTTCATTGCTAAAAGTTGAGTTCATGGCCAAGTGTTACGTTACGTGTAGTGTGTAAGTGTGTGTGTGTGTGTGTGTGTGTGTGTGTGTGTGTGTGTGTGTGTAGTGTGTGTGTGTGTAAAACAGTGGGCAAGGTAGTGGCACCAATGTTGGACAGAATATTAGGGGCCGTGTTGGACATGTCAGGATTTCGGTTGAAACTTTTCATTGAATTTTAGCCTTCACATTTATGAACAAAATCTTCTCTTTTTATTTATTCTAATACGTAGGACAAATTTAGCAATCGAGTTTCTCTGGACAAAAGGATGTGCCTATTGGTAGTTGTATTTCTAAATCTTGATTCCGGATTCTACATACTAATGACGGGGAAAAGTATATTTGATGAGGACAATGACATTAGAACTTCTTGGAAAATTGTCATACGACACTAGAACAACGGGTGTTGTTATTTTAGTGGCGTATCACCTGCTGGATATTACAGTTACCTAATTGTTCAATATTTCTGTAAAACTGGAAGTTTTACCGAGTGCATTTTTATATTCTGACGAGTGATTTGATGTGATGGTTCAGAAGTTGGTTATTACACGTGGTCGCGGGTTCGATCCCCACACAGTACAACCTTTGTGTGCATGAACACGTCTTTTTGTGCTGGTCTGAGTGTGTCCTATATATTTTAAGTGTATATTTACCAAGAATTTTTTTTTATGGATGTTTAACCGTTGTCTAGGATCCCATAGTACAAGCTTTTAGTTGCTAAGTTTGGGGCTAGATGTTGAAATTACTTCACCAGTCCTGCATCCATTATTAGTGCCACCACGTTACCACCATTCATAACGATTTGAATAGGTACCTTGACTTTACCACCACAGTCCAAAGTCCCGTTTTGGAAGTAGTTATTTTCTCTCTCACCGTTCCCAAGACAGAACATCCAGCCTTCGTGGAATGAGTACTCTATTGGCGCCATTTCAGCTTCTATGCAGGGATCGATTGCGATTGGGTCGGAATCAACGCCATTAGTACATTTCCTGTCGTGCATATTAGCTTGAACTCTATAAGCAGCAAAATCTGGCGCAGAACCTGGTGGACATCCATAATAATTTCCTGGAAATTTAACAAGAGTCATAATAACTGATGCTTTAGACACTGCTTATATTTTCTGAGTTAAAAATTATACCATTTTGAATTAAATAAGTAGTACTGTCCCAATCATCAGCGGCCCTAACATATCTAACTGTTAAGCCATTGCCACCACTCTTGATGGTTTCCATAAGAACTTCTTGAGTGGCACGTTGTTCTCTTGACCACTTTGAGGCTTCTTCAGCTAAGATTAGTCGGCTTACTTTCCCTGGTGATTGAGTTGACTGAAACGTTAGAATTGAATATAAATCGAGCATTTTGCTGTTTCGGTTTAACGACATAGGCATTTATGACCGTAACGCTTTAAAGTGTACCAATTCCTACTGTATTGAAAATATAAAACAGAAATTTAACAAATACACCTTGTCGAAGCATTTGAACATACCTGTGGTGGATTTTCCATAATTACATGTGGTCGCCCCAAACTATGCTGCCATATCAATTGGGCAGCCACTTTATGCTTAGAGCTGTGGTGGAATGGTTGGATTTGTAGAATTCCAAACCATGCTAGTTCTCTGGCAACACTGTCAGGGATGTAACCAGTCTGGAAATATAAAAAGTGCTAAATAAATGTAGATAACCAATAGGTATAGTATTTTACAGATGCGTATAAAAATAAAATGACAATAATGGAGCAAATTAGTGTAAAAGGTCTTTTGGAGGTCCGGAAGGAGTGATTTTTAAATTTCAAAGAAACATGAACCTAATTATGTTCATGGTTACATTTTTAAACCTAGGTTTAGCTGTTTACTTTTAGTAATGTTAGATACATTTTGTCTAAATAACTACATACCGGCTGGAAATCCATGCGCCACTGAAAATAATAATAAAAACAAGATTAATTTTAATAAAAAAGCTCATGCTTGGTCGTTCAGGGAAAGATTAGCTAACTCTGAGCTATCCATTTCCAGTAATTTTTAACTCCTTGGCTTGGTGAACTTTAGACTATAATATTAGTTGAGGTGGTCGACGTTGGAAAGCGAGTATGTGATAGAAGAATTACCTACTAGCTTTCTGAGCAAGTGGTTATCTAGATTAACAGGCAAAATGTGTACTCTTGTTCAATAAATGTTTCGAAAACAGTTAGGTGTTAAAATCATAGTCACAATTTATTAATTAAATAACTTGTGTGTTTTTCTTCGTAATTCTGTGTGTGGGAGACGAATAAGGTCGCTAGAGAATTGGGGTGTGGACTGTATTTTTTTGAAATCTGATAAAACAGTTAGTCGGACAAATTGTAGGGGAAAGCTCACGGATTGCAATATAAACACCATACCTTTTAATTCCCGAGGTTAGGTCTCTGCGGGGGATCCTCGAGCTGGTGATGGTACCGCGTGGCGGGTGACGTCACACGAGGAATGATGCTGATTTTCGGCTATGGAGCTACACAAAGCCGTTTGATGTGCACAAAACAGTCACTAGGGATACACACGAATGTACTCGCGGCGAAGGGGTCGTGACTTCGACCCTGGATCAGGTCTGCTGAGAGGAGCACCTGGACCTCGCGTACCGAATGGAAGTTGACGAGCGAATCTGTCGTCGTCTCTGCAGTACGTGGAGACAATGACAGAAAAAAAGGCGGGTGGCATTGATATGCAATCCGGAGCGTTCCTTTTAACTACCCTACATTTGTCCGATAAAAATTATGTTATTGTAGTAGAATTACGAACACCGCCCACCGTTAAAATATTAATTTTAACAAGGAGAAAAATAAAGGAAAACTAAAAATTAACTAAAACTAAAATCATCCCCAGTTATGAAGCTAATTGTCAAGGGGGAGGGGGCACAACTTATGCACGGGTCGTTTTAGAACTCCGTGAGTTGTTTTTAGATTAACGGCACGAATGACACCGTCTTTCGAAGGTAAGACTTCAATGACTCGACCAAGTTTCCATTGCAATGGAGGGCTAGGGTCTTGTATGAGAACGAGCGCACCTAGCTTAATATTGTCTTGGTGAAGAGTCCATTTTCCACGCTGCTGCAAAGTATTAAGGTACTCGTGGTGCCAACGTTTCCAGAATCGCTGGACAAACGCTTCCAAAAGCTGCCAACGAGACAGCCGGTTCATGGTAATATCAGTTAAGTCCTGATGGGGCAACGCATTTAAAGGTTCGCCGATTAAAAAATGTCCCGGCGTGAGCACCTCGAGGTCATTGCTATCCGAACTCAAGGGACACAGTGGTCTCGAATTTAATACGCTTTCAATCTGCACGAGCACTGTTGTTAGCTCTTCAAAGGTGAGAACGACGTTACCGATGACTCGATATAAATACGATTTTATGGATTTGACAGCCGCTTCCGCCATGCCATTAAAATGGGGTGCAGCAGGTGGATTTAAATGCCACGAAATTTTAAATTTTAATAATTCATGAGCGAAATTCTCATGATTCTCTTTCACGAACCGATACATCTCCTTGAGTTCGGATGTGGCGCCAACGAAATTACGCCCGCAATCGCTGTACACATCGGAACACAATCCTCGACGGCCTATGAATCGCTTAAATGCGGCTAAAAACGCGCTGGTACTAAGGTCGGATACTAACTCAGCATGCAAAGCTCGAGTGGTAAGGCAAACAACTATGTACGATTTTTGAGTGGTGAATTTTCTTTTTAAGTTGCTCTTTGTTAGTATCGGACCGGCGTAGTCGACAGAAATTTTAACAAAAGGACGAATTTGTTGAATTCTAGCCTTTGGCAAATCGGCCATCAAAGGTTTGAGTGGAACTGGGCGATTACGGTAACACTGGATACATTTAAAAATCCGCTGTCTCGTAATACTTCGAGCAGACAGAACCCAGTAACGAGCTGAAACGAATGCTAAAGTCGCCTGCAATCCCGAATGTAAATTAATTTTGTGGTAAAAATCAATGAGCAGATGAGTCAAGTGACTTTCAGAAGGCAGGACTACTGAATGTCGCTGCTCATAGCTTAAATTTGAATGGCGCAGTCTACCGCCCACTCGGATGAGGCCTGACTCATCCAAGAACGGATTGAGACGTTGAAGCTTTGTCGAACAAGGTTTGTTGCTCTTCAGGTTTCGGATGTCTGGTCCAAACCAAAGCTGTTGGATAGTCTGAAGCCACCGATTTGTAGCCTCATTCAGCTCCAGAATCGACAAAGGCTCAGTTAGCTTGGTTTTGGAGCGACATGCTCGGGCGAAGCGCAAGCAATACGCGGTTACTTTCTGTAGCCGGTGAAAATCAGAGAAACGAAGAAGTTCGGAGGGCTCTTCGAACCTTTCAGTAGCATGAGATGCGATTGATTTAACCCGCCGCTCCGGCACTTCGGCTGGTACCTCGAAGGGAGAAGGCGGCCACGATGAGCTTGGCGTTGACAACCACGAGGGACCACTCCACCAGAGTGGATGGTCAATCAATTGATCAGGGGATAACCCGCGTGACGCGCAGTCTGCAGGGTTATCAGACGAACGAACATGCTGCCAACGATCTGGAGCAATCATGGACTGGATCTCAGAGACGCGATTTGCAACGTAGGTAGACCAGTTGTGAGGCGACGCTCTAAGCCATGTCAGGACAATGGTCGAGTCTGTCCATGCAAACTCACCAACGATATGAATATCTGAAAACGAATTTCGAACGAAAGAAAATAAATTAGCCAAGAGCAATGCTCCGTTGAGCTCTAACCGTGGAACGGACAATTTTTTTGTAGGAGCTACTCGGGATTTAGCTGTGACTATAAAAATACGAATGTTGCCACACGAATCTGTGACACGAAAGTACACAACAGCGGCATAAGCGGACTCTGAGCTATCGCAGAACCCATGAAGTTCAACATGACGTTGTTGTGTAGGAACAAAACGAGGAATTTCAATATTTTTGAGATTAGGAAGTTCTTGAGCAAACTTTTCCCAACGAACACGAACTGATTGGGGAGCTGGTTCATCCCAGTCTATACCCAATAACCAGAGGTCTTGAATGAGGATTTTAGCGACGATGATGACAGGGCAGAGAAATCCAATCGGATCAAACAAGCGAGCAATTTCGGATAAAATTGAGCGTTTGGTGGATTTCTCACTAACAACATTGACTGAGTACGAAAATATGTCCTTCAAGGGCTGCCAGACTAGGCCAAGGACCTTGATGGTACAGGTGTCATCTAGAGAGACTGACGCTGAATCTATATTCTTAATAGAATCAGGTAGCCCCTCTAGAAAGTCAATGCTGTTGCTACACCACTTCCTCAATTCAAAGCCTCCAGCGTGGAGTAACTCAATGAGTTGCTGCTGTAGTTCAACAGCGCTCTGGACCGAACCGGAACCGGATATTACGTCATCCATGAACGTAAAACGCTGAAGAACGTCAGCTCCTAAAGGAAACTCCGAACGATGGTCCGCAGCCAGTTGCTGCATAACACGAATTGCCAAAAATGGCGAAGAGGATAAGCCGTATGTGACCGTTTTTAATTTATAGGTCTTCGGTTCCTCGTCTGGGGAGGTACGCCAAAGAATGAGCTGGTACATCAGCTGATTCTCAGCCACGAGTATTTGGCGATACATCTGTTTTACATCGGCCGTGAACGCTACTTTATGCAATCGGAAATTGCATAGCAAGTCTGTCACATCCTTTTGAAGCTTTGGGCCCACCAGTTGACACTCATTTAATGATATACCACGATCTGTTTTAGCTGAAGCATCGAACACAGTTCTCAATTTTGTAGTGGTACTGGAAGCTCTCAGCACCCCATGGTGTGGTATATAATAGTGATCAATCGGTATTGAACCCTCCACTAACTCCATGTGACCACTTTTCAGGTAGTCGTTCATAAAGTCAATGTAAAGCTGCCGAAATTGAACATCACGAGCAAATCGACGTTCAATTGATTTTAGCCGCTTTTGCGCTAACGAATAGGAGCTACCCAGACAAGGATTATTTTCACGAAAGGGAATCGTAACAACATATCTACCAGAGGCGGTGCGCTGATGTGTATTGACGAAGATATCCTCACACTTCTGGTCATCTGGTGAAACGAATGTTTTTTCTGGGACGGATTCTGTTTCCCAGAATTTACGAACAATAGAATCCAAACTGAGAATCTGCGAACACGAAACGAAAGATGAAATTGATCTTTGCTGATCTCGAATACGAATGAAGTTTGATTGAACTTTACCTACTAGCAACCAGCCGAATTTGCTGGAGATAGCCAGGGGAGTTCCAGGAGGTCCTCGAATAGAATCTCCGACGAAAATATCTTCATAAACGTCTCCACCTATTAGAACCTCGATAGGAGACTGAATATGAAAGTTAGGATCTGCGAGTATAAGATTATCTAAATACGACCACGAGCTAGGATCAAAGTTGAAAGATGGTTTGTCTGTAGTGATCCTACTGAGAACAATAGCTTGGAATGGGTAAGTGGATCCTTTGTTGTCCCTACTCCTAATGAGTGACTCGACAACCCCCCTTGAACTAGTCATTACATCACCAATCCCTTGGACAGTCGTAGTTAGTTTTTTACGAGTCAAGCCCAAGCGCTGAACCAAATCGTTGGTTATAAAAGAACTTTCTGATGCTGGATCAATGAGCGCTCGAACAATCACGAAATTCCCAGCAGCGGTGCGGATCGATATGGCTGCAGTAGACAAAAGAACTTGATGACTCGCAGGAGCTGCCTGGGACGAACAAAGCGAAACTACGTTGGACGAATTTCCAGTAGTCCCACTCACGAACTCAGTCTCACCTCGTTCAACTTCATTGGTGTCGACGCTTCGAGAAGCTTCCTTAGCGAAATGAAGCAAGGTGTTATGGTGAGATGCTTTGCATACATCGCAGCGAATTTTTGAACAAGTGTCATTCTGAGAATGAACTGGTTTTAGGCACTTCAAACACAAACGGTGTTCTTTGACCAAAAGATAACGATCGTAAGGTGAATTACCTTTGAAAAGACTACAAGATGTAACCGCATGCGTACCGCGCTTACACAAAACGCAGGCATTGGTATTTGAAGTAGAAGGCCCTGAAACGAAACTCGAGGTTGAGCGCGAATGTGAAGCAGCGGGCGCGGCGCTTGCCTGAGAAGGGCGTGGGCGCGGACGCACACCTGTTCTCGAACTCTCGAATGATATTATTTCTCGATCGAGGAATTCTCGTAAATCTCGAAATTTCGGAATTTTATTTACCGAAATAGTGCGCTCAAAATTACGCTTTGTCTCCGAATCGATTTTCTTATACAACATGAAATATAAAACGAAATCCCACTGATCTATAGGAAAAGCTGACGGTGCAGAGGCCGAGGCTATGGAAAATATCGATTCCATGTGATGCATGGCTATTATGCGTTCATTACTGAAATTATAATCCAGAATATCCCAGGCTTTTCTGTAATTACTTTCTGTCACTGGGATGCCTCTAATGACACGACGTGCGTCACCTTTAAGATAGGAAAGTAAATATTGGAATTTGGCAATATCGGATAAATTCGGATATTTCTCGATCGCATTTCGAAATGAATCACTGAATGATTTCCACTCCATATAATCACCGGAGAAATGTTGCACTGGTAGGTGTGGCAATGGACCCGGAATAAATTCAGATTTGTGTGAACGGGACGATTCAAAAATATTTTTTTGACTAGATGTTCCACATTCAACTTCGAACTTTGTAGCCAAAATATCACGCACAATATCGTTGAATGTTGAACGAATATCCATATGTTGATTACCTATTTCACCTAATTCCTTTAATTCAAGTGACTCGATTTCCGACTGAAGCTTTTCGAATCTATCTTGCAGACGATCTAAATTTGTACAAGAAGCCATAAATTTTCTTTGAGCTTCTGGGCAAAGACAAGCTTCCCTACCAAGCGTTACTATCTTTTCTAATTCATGTTCAATGCAACTTCGTTGAAAAACTAAAGGTTTCATTTCCGAAGTCATCTTTATGAAAATATAAACCCGAAAACAAAACAAAGAACAACTTAAATATCACGCAAAACGTAATATTAAAAAAATAGGTAAAAAAACTTTTTAAGTTAAACGGTTTTATGTTAAACATGCATTACAATGTTTTAGATAAATGTACTAAAAACCAAAAAATAATGAAATAGATACAGTCGTGGGAATTATAAACATATGCATAGACTAGACTAAAATAAAACCGTGGGGCACGTCAATTTGTCTACAATCGTTGATTAAAATGTTTGTTTTGGAATGTTACACTATAATTAGGCAGTTGTTCAACCGACAACGATGGACGTGTGATAAGTAGGCTAGAATGTGGAAACAAGCTAGCAAGCTTGATTATAAGCGAGTTTTAGGGTTTCATAGTGGTGAGCGAGTAGTACTTTTATCATATGTTTTGTCGATTAATAATGAGAAACTACGAGCTGTGAAGCGATTCCTCGCCAGCCAGCAGTGTGAATGTCCAACGATAAACTAGTTGAAACATCTCTTTTATTTACATGGAGTCAATAACTATTGGAATTTCCATGAGCAAGAAAATAGTAAGTAATTTCCTTACCGTCTGCGGGCCAACTGCCTAACGACGAATTAAACGATTCTTCATCTACATTAAGTCGATAATTTGTAGACAATTGACGTGCCCCACGGTTTTATTTTAGTCTAGTCTATGCATATGTTTATAATTCCCACGACTGTATCTATTTAATTATTTTTTGGTTTTTAGTACATTTATCTAAAACATTGTAATGCATGTTTAACATAAAACCGTTTAACTTAAAAAGTTTTTTTACCTATTTTTATTTTCTAGTTTTTAGTTTTTATTTCGGATTCTGTTTAATTCATTTAGTGCTTCATTATTGCAAGGTTTCTTCCCGTTAGTTTATTGCAGTCCAACTCCTCTATACGTAGTCCCTGCAAAGATCTTACTCTACTAAGAGCCACGTGGGCTTGACTTTCTTCAAACAATAAACTAACGGGCAAGAAACCTTGCAATAACGAAGCACTAAATGAATTAAACAGAATGAGAAATAAAAACTGAAAACTAACAAAATCTTGACTTGGGTGGTGGATTTAGGCTGGATTAATCAGATACCTAAATTACAGGTTCAATTTCTAAATTTAAATCTTATTATTATACGATTATACGCCATTTAGTGGCTGCGCCCATCTTAAATATTGAGGTTGTATAGTGCACTGTATTCTTCTTGTCAAGCCCTTTTATTTGATACCCATATTGGTGTGATTGATAAAAAAATGTTATCAGCCATTTGGTAGCGGCGTGGAGCTCCAGAGGCGTGGAGTAGAAGTGTGGTCGTCCTGTTCTTCAAAAAGGGAGACAAAACCCTACTGAAGAACTATCGACCCATTTCCCTTCTAAGCCCCGTCTATAAGCTGTTCTCAAGAGTGATCACGAACCGTCTTGCGCGAAGACTCGACGAATTCCAACCACCGGAGCAGGCTGTACAAGACCGCCGGTTTACAAGTAACCGGCGGTAGTCATGATTCAATATTTCGAATGAAAATCAAAACGAAACGAATACGAAAACGAATTTTGAAATACCAAATCTATAACTGACGATATGCCATTAATTTATACTTTATGCATAAATAATAAAACCAAGCAGTTGCGCACTTATGATTCAGAAGGTAGTTGTTACCGGTATTTGCATCTAACTTTGCAGCACGAACAAAATGGACTTTGACCCTTTCTACAATTATCGTAATAATAAATCGAATGGAAACTGTTTCATCATTGATTTTAAGAGAAAAATAAAATGATATCTGAGTAGGAGGACCAATAATGTGGGAGACGAATAAGGTCGCTAGAGAATTGGGGTGTGGACTGTATTTTTTTGAAATCTGATAAAACAGTTAGTCGGACAAATTGTAGGGGAAAGCTCACGGATTGCAATATAAACACCATACCTTTTAATTCCCGAGGTTAGGTCTCTGCGGGTGATCCTCGAGCTGGTGATGGTACCGCGTGGCGGGTGACGTCACACGAGGAATGATGCTGATTTTCGGCTATGGAGCTACACAAAGCCGTTTGATGTGCACAAAACAGTCACTAGGGATACACACGAATGTACTCGCGGCGAAGGGGTCGTGACTTCGACCCTGGATCAGGTCTGCTGAGAGGAGCACCTGGACCGCGCGTACCGAATGGAAGTTGACGAGCGAATCTGTCGTCGTCTCTGCAGTACGTGGAGACAATGACAGAAAAAAAGGCGGGTGGCATTGATATGCAATCCGGAGCGTTCCTTTTAACTACCCTACATTTGTCCGATAAAAAATATGTTATTGTAGTAGAATTACGAACACTGTGTTTGTTACTCTATCGTTCTGTACTCATTAATAACTACTTATCTACATACTGAGCTTTTATTTGAAATTATAAGTCTACGATATTTTTGTACTGTTGTTTTTAGAAGTAATCTCTTTAAATCATTGAAACCAATAAGAAAATGTTAAATAAACTAAGAAAACGCAATTCACCAGTTAGCACTTCAGAGTGCTTAACCACTAGGTACGACACATTCACGATGATGATGAAAAACTTAACTTTAATAATACTAGGTAGATAAAAAAAGGTAGGTAATGCAGTACATGAGGAAAATAATCACCTCTTCCTCGGCCGTTTCTGTTGTCTGTGATTCTGCAAATATACAAAACTATTTGGTGATCAATTTGGTGTAATAGTTCAGAAGTGGCTTTTACAACATTAGTAGCGAGTTCGATCCCCGCACAGTACAAACATGGTGTGCGTGAACATGTCTTTTTGTGCAGTTCTGGGTGTTTACTATGTATAATGAGGATGAGTACTCACAAAAAAAAAGATATTTTAAGTATGTTGCCTAGCATCCCATATCACAAGGATTTAGTTGAATAATTGGGGCTGGGTGGCGCTGTGTGGAATAATGTCTAGTGATATGACCAGTGATATTTAGTTTGGATCTGACACTGTGTGGGAAAAATCGATGAACAAAAATCGATTTCATGGGAAAAAAACGATTTTAAAAAAAGCCAGTTATTTTTAACATCCGCAATTTTGATTTTAATTATCCTAACGAGTACTCACCTTCATCTTCGAGCTGATCAAGTTGAGAATTCACTCGTAGAACCTGTTTAAATAATAGTTATTTTTTGTTTCAAATTTTAAATCTTTCATATAACTATTTTTCTTCACGGAAGTGACTTTAAACAAAAATTAAATAAAAGCAAAATCACTTGATCATTAATATTAAAAATTAACCCAATTTGATTTAATTTTACGAATGGTATTTGATAACCGCTTCTTTCAAATAAGTTTCTATTAAAAAGTGGTCGATTGTGTTTACACGCAATAAGGGCATTTAAAGTTACTTAAAAAAAGGTCATTGCTAACAGTGGTAACTGTCCATGTGTCGAGAGTATGTTGTGCATGAGCAAAATAACTCTGTCACTTTAGTTATAAAGTTAAAAGTTTAGTTAAAAACATATCGTTGCTGTCAGAAAAGTACCGATATTTTCCTTTTTATTATCTACTTTATAATTCGTTCCACACAAGTCTTACGTTTCAAATATGCATCTGGAACAATATTCAATAAGTCTATTATGGACAAGTAATGTAACAGATAAATTACCTGGCGGAGTATTGATAAATACAAAATTAACATGCATGTTCGCATTTTTTCCTATGCAACAGCACGTTTTATTTTGCTTAAAACGTCAGTGCACTCCTCAACGTCGCGAACAAATACACTGGATTTAATAAACGAAGCAATAAAGCTGTCGATAATTGGTTCTATGGCTTCGAAAACCAATTACGGCAACTAAAACTATCGAATTTAACAATCAGGAATCAATTAAGAGTTCGAAGTACAATCAACCCTTTAACAGGCTACCCATTTTGATCATTCGTCTTCACTCTGTTGCAAAGAAATATCACCTTGTTTTAATTCAAATTCATGAGCCGTTTATTTTTCAAGAATAATTAAAGGCTACTCAATTTAAAAAAGTAAAAATAATGAGCTGAAAATTTGTGTCGAGAATTGGTTTGGTCGTTTTCATTACCCACCCAACTGACGTTCGTAGAATTTCCAGTTGGCGAATGACAATTCGGCTACATTAAAAAAAACGTGTGTGTTGTTAGTTCGCTAAGTGAAATGATATTTCATTAAAGCCAAACCATTGGTTGGAAATAAAAATCGGCCAAACAATTTTCGTCGAGAAGGCAGTATACCCAAAAATTTATGATTGTTGTGGGTGTTAAAATTATGCTAGCCCTACAAACGAACATTCAACAATTTAGGTTGTGAACAGATATCTAATGGCTTCATTCTAAGACACAGTAATTTATCCGAACAGTTCCTTACTTAACTTTAACCCAACAACGGCAACAACCTAGGTATTGCAGCTACCATATTGAAGAGTCACTTAAGTTTATCATACTAGCAACCCACCCCGGCTTCGCACGGGTCAATGGGATGTATCCGCATGTAAATCAGTTGCTCAGTTTTAAAGATCTAAGCATACACAGGGACAGATAAAGCGACTTTATTTAATATTATGTAGTGATTATTAAATCACCAAATAAATATTTTATTTGAGTTCCTATGAAGTACGGTAACGGTACGGTACGCTATCAAAATAATATTCAGAATCTTATTATGGAGACTATTCTAGTTTATAAACTAGAATAGAATTATTATTATTTTGTTGTTGTAGTTATAAACTAGACAAAAAATAATAATAAAACAACAATATTTTATCTCAATGCGGCCTGCAAGTGACAGCTAATCTCAGATGGCGCCACCAGAGTATGAACCCTTGTTTATCTGTGACAGTGTGATAAACAATAACACTTGCGTTATTTCTCGATATTTCCCCACCTTTGAACATGTATTCCACTTGGGAAACATGCGAGTTGAAAGAAGAACTAAGAAAAATAGGCGCCTCTTTACCTGGAAGGAAAGCAGCCCTAATTAAATAGAATTTTGTTTTTCATGAATTCCTTCTTATTGTTACAATTTAAGGTCTTGGAACTTGCTTTGTGAACTAAATGTTTACAAAGGTAAACATTTAATAAACTTCAAAGCAAGTTTTACAAAATAAGTTTTGGTAATTTATGACTCTAATCTGTTAAATGAAAAGGTTATTTGAAGTCATTCAGACTAGTAGACTATCATATAGTCTAGCTAGTGTGTAATAGTAGTTATTTCTGAAGCACTGGCCTCAAACTTTACTCTCCTTAATGCTTTAGGACATTTTACATTTTGAGCGACATTTTTTAAGTTGCTCATCTCGGGGAAACTAGTGGCCTCCGGTTTCTATGCAATTTGGTACACATCAGCCGAGCATTGGTGTGTTATTCGTCTTCAATTATGAATTCTCTACAATTTTTTTACAAAAAGTCTTTGCTATTGGTCTTTGCCCCACTAGCGCCACTTTGACAGTTGCACGCCCCATTACTTTATTTCAGCTTCGAGCGCGCTAAAATATTTTTATCTATTTCGGACTGCATCCTGAAATCGGACCGGGGCGGGGGTGCTCAAACGCTGTCAAAGCGATAAAAAAACAATTCTTTTCAGTCTGTGGTGAATTGGGATTTTCGGTCGGAATCGGACCGCAGGCCAAATTAGACAATGGCAGCGAATGGGTGTTACGATTTTAATACAATTCATGAATGAAATTTCATCTTTTTGTAGTAATTGAACTTGAAAATCAGTGAAAATGAATACGCTCGACAAACAACTAGCGGATCTAAGGATCTACGCGAATGAATTAGATGCGAAACTACAAGATGACATAAACGCTGCTAAGATAAAACCATCCATCCCACCGAAGAAAAGCAAGGCTCCTCTGCCGCAAATACCTCAGAGTTGCACTGTAAAATCTGCTTGCGAGCCTTCCTACTCATCGAGGCTTGAGTACGGTAGCCGTACTAGCTCTACATATTCTAATTTGGTCCCAGTAAAGAGTTGTATCGTAAGAAACACCGCAAGGCAACGTAGCGGCGATGTGCTGCTCTACACCAACCTGCTGCCTCCAGGTGGTACAAATCATGTCTACTCCAATATACCTATGCAGCGTAATATTGCTGAGAGTATCTACGCAGGTGGAGGCGGGGATTTGAGGTCAGATGTATCTAGAATAAGTGATTTGGGTGCCCAGTCGAATTATAGCGAGTTACGGCGTCCAGGGTCGGCGTATCCGCCCTCCTCTGCGTCTGTAAATGCCCAAGACTTCTCTACTTATGGTGGATCACAAACTTCTTCTACTTATGAATCATTGTATGAGCCTATAAACCCTAGACCGTGCAGTCAGTTGTCGGGCACTTCATTATATGGTGGTTATGTTGGTACTACCACTGAGCCCACACCAGAACCTGATGATGAACTGTACTGTGGTAACTGCTACCGATGCGGTGAGAAAATCATGGGTGAGACTACTGGGTGCACTGCCATGGAGAGGATTTACCACATCAAATGTTTTTGTTGCCAGCATTGTGGAATCAATTTACAGGTAATGATTAATATCAAAGATGTTAGTAGATGAATTGCATTAACATTTTCTCACCAGTTGTTGCTACTGAGAAGTAGTCAGGTACTAATTACTAACATATTCAAATTCTTCTATGTATTTAAATTTAATAATTAAGTAATAATACATATTGTAGTAAATGGGAGTTGATAAGCACTATACAGAAAGAGGCTTCATAAAAATGAAGAAACATTTCTAATTCTGTAAAATTTTTTTTATATGAAATTGTGATTTAAAATAGTTAAAATAATTAAATTCTCAAGAAAAAATTTAAAAACTTTATGAGTAAAGTTTTTTAAATTACAACAATAGAAAGTCAACACCAGAACCTGTTCTTTGTAATTTAGTCATTTTTTAAGTTAAAATATTTATATTTAAGGGTCGGCCATTCTATGCAGTTCAAGGAAAAGCTCTCTGTGAAAGAGACTACCTTGACACTTTAGAAAAATGTTGTGTGTGTGGAGATCCTATCTTGGACCGGATCCTACGAGCCACCGGCAAGCCCTACCATCCCCGATGCTTCACATGTGTTGTCTGTCAGAAGAGTTTGGATGGAATACCCTTCACTGTTGATGCTGTTAATCGCATTCATTGTATCGAAGATTTCCATAAAAGGTAATATCACATACATATAATAATTAAACTAAATTACTTACTAAGTTATATCAACTAATCTAATACTTACATATTTGTTTTATGAATATGCATGCCACATATTTTTATATTAGTATTTTATTTTTTTCCTAAAAAGGCCCAAGGCTTCGCATGGAAGAGGGGAAGAGAGGCCTTTGCCCAGCAGTGGGATCCTCATGGCTGATTTAGATTAGATTAGATTTTATTTTGCAAGCCAATTTCTCTTCCTATCTTAGAATCCTGTTCATTCAATGATGTATACAGCTTTACAGCCGGGACCAACTGCTTAACGTGCCTTTTAAAGCACAGAGATGCCCAAAATACACATCACCAAATTTCAGTTGGGTTGGTCACCCATCCCATTTCCGACCCGGCGTGTGTTGCTTTACAACAGCGATCGTCGCCGATCACTGTCACAACTGCGCCACAGGCACTTCAACATGGCTACGCAAAGCAAGCAAGCAAAGCAACACGGTCCAATTCAATCAGAAAATGTGTCATCAATGCATGAAGCTGTCAACGTAGTCGGTCACTAATATCAGTCCTGTATGACCTTTCTAGATACGCGCCTCGCTGCGCCCGGTGTCGGGAGCCGATAGTGCCGTCGGGCTCAGGCGCGGAGACGGTCCGCATCGTCGCCCTGGACGCGAGCTTCCACATCGCTTGCTATGCCTGTGAAGACTGCGGCGCGTCGCTCTGCTCCCGGCAGGCTGGCCACGGCTGCTACCCCCTGGACAACCATCTCTACTGCCAGCAGTGTAATGCTCGACGCATACAGGATCTGTCCAGAAATATTAACTAGGTGCGTTTAAACTTTTATTCCTGCAGAAGTCGCCAATGCTAGGTGTACTCGCAATATGAAACATCACAACAGTGCAATGCTTTCTAATATTGTATCTATAAAACCTTTGAGAACAGACCCCAATCATAACTCCCTCATTGAAAAGTTAACTTGTCAGTCAACTTTGACTAGTTTAAATTATACAATAATTTGTATTAATTCGATAAACTGACAAGATCTCTAGGGTAACCACACGCCCGAAGCTTTATAAGGAGTGCACTACTTTGAACCTACGTTATAATCCCACCGTGAATCTTTACATTTTAGTTTTAGACTCCATTGTGATTAAAAGGAATTGAAACTTTACAGTGCCATGTTTGAATTTTACAAATTGTAGCACAGTATAAGAAGTGCTCATAATTGATAAATATGATTGCTATACGCTAACGACGGAAATACTATTATCTTATTAAGATACCTAGATTATGTAATGAAACTAAAATATAAGCTGACTATTGACTAAAGGACTAAAGGATTGTACATTCCATTATACATTATTATTATACCGTATTTATGTCGTGCTTGCAGTAGATATATTATGCATAATATTTTATGATGTGAATGTTTTTGCGTTTTCATCACTATTATAGAATACTTATATATTTTAAGTTGAACAGAAAATTATCCCTTTGAAAATAAGATGGAATGCACCGACTACGACCAGTCAGGAGAGCAGAATAATTCGCTACGTTATTAAATTAAGTTTGATTTAAAGCTTTCAACAAAAACAGGTTATCGTGAGTAGCAATTCTGGGGTGGGTGACGACTTCTAATTCAAGATCGTAACAAGTTTCTCTCCACTGAAAACCACGTAAGGCTTTTTCAACTCACATTTGACAGGCTATCGCCGAAAAATCGGGTAGTCAGCAAAGTCCATAGTTGGTGCATGTAAATGTGCGGTATCTGTTATAGTATACCTCGTAGTGGATACTTAAGAATTAATCATAATTATAAATTGGTAGGTATGCTAAAGTCTAATGTAAAACTGTATTACTGTCTAGTTAAGTATAGTATGGGAAGAATTGAATTTTTTCGCCTTATTATCAAGTAATTCGACCAGCCATCGACCTCACAGCCACTAGATGCCTAATGTTTGATTTTACAGAATGGAACCTAGCACTGCCAATGTTGCATTTGGTGGTGTTAGGAATTACCCTGAATTACCCACCCTTAAAAAATCACCTTCTTAATTAATTTCTCATTTGTTATATTACTATTCATACTTATTTTAAAAGACGTACAACCGAATTAAAAATTATTTTTTGCTGGATCTCGCTAAAAAAAAACAGGAATCCAAACCCCCCTTCAACAATCATTAACGTTGACGCTTGACAGCTTCCTGATTCGGTGGTAGATTCCTTTAACAGATGTTTATCTGTAGGCATAGCACGAACCACTAACGTTTTGGTAATCGAAAAGTAAACGTTACTTTTTTTTCATAAAGACATAAGATCGTTATGGGTTCGTGCTAGGTCTACTGATCCGTTGACAGACTCTGCTCCTCTAATATCAGAAGTCTTTGGGCTGTGAGTTCGAAGTGTGGTCTTTGAAGAAGTATTCGGTCACTTACTGGCATTATTTTCCAGGGGGCTAAGATACGCACAGTGCCAAAATTTTGTCACGCTTTTTCTCGTTATTTTCGTCCGTACAACCCAAATCCATTTTAAGCGCGAAAAGTGTAATGTAATGTAACTATCATTCACTCATGCTCATGTAAAGAGCCCTGTAGGACTAACCCCGAATTCACAAACGTCAACCAACGCAAAGCACGTGCTTACGCTTATACTGTCCCGTAAAATGTCAATAGAACTGAAAGGGACAGCTATACTTCAGAGAGATGCTCAACGTTGATTTGCGATTGTGAATTCGCGCGTAAAAGAGCAGCATGACTTTAAAGGCGTGCTCAACTTTGATTGACCTTTGTGAATTCGGGAGTAAGATTGATAGAGGTAAGAGGGTTAGTTTACGTTGTTATCAATAAGATGTGAATTTCATAAGTGACATTCCTGATTGCATTTAAATTTTTGTAGGTATGGCTGTGTGTGTAGATCTGAATGGTTTTAATATTATGTACTACAGTATTAGAATAAAGAAACAATATTGTGATTTTACTTTGTAGAATTATTATGATATTACTAAATGTGTATATTTACTATATTAGTAAAGCTTCACAAGTAACTTTTACATACGTACTTATATAGCTTTTGTCCAATTTTGTGTTTAAATGTATCGTAGTTAGTTATCATATCTAAGATTTTAAAAACTGTTAGGATCCTATGGTCGTAAACATCTGCAAAAAAAATAGTAGTTGAGGATCTAACAGAAGCATATTGGCTTGTTGTCGCTAAATTGCCTCCCATTAAAATATTTTTCCAATACCATGCCTAATCAAACTTATTTTTGTGAAAATGTTATGATACTTTTCTACACATAGCATTACTTATGAAATACAGCTATAGCTGACGGAGCGGCAGTATTGGGTCTCCATACTAGAGTCCGTTTGCGTTAAGAATGCAGTATTTTTTTAATTTAATTCCGGTACACGGAGAAAAACTCAGGAACAAAACCGTTGCGTTTGAAATAATGCGTTTAACTGGGCACTGTTAACTTGGCTTTCTAATTAGGAACGATTTGATTGGTTAGGGGGCGTGCTAGGTCGAAGGACAAGAATGAAATTACTGCATTCTTAACACGAACGGACTATAAACACGTAGCTGACCGAACGGCGTCAACCGTTTTTAAATTGGAGATGCTTTTGTAAGGAACACATGCCCTTAAACATCAATGCATGTTGTGTGCTATAGTTTAAGAAACAATAAAGCTACTGGCGAGCTAATTATTAATGTCTGTTAACGTTAAATGGAAATAATTTTGTATGTTCTGTTTGCTTGTTATATTTTGTAACTAATTCTATTTATGTATATCGGCCTGATTTTATATAAGATATTATATGCCCACCCAAAATGTACAGGATGGTACAAAATAAATCACCTTCGAAAGATGTACAATTTTTGTATTTTTTTTTAAATGGCGGTATACACAAAGTGCACACCAATGTGGTATGTCACAAAGGTAACACAAACCTAGTATAGCGATATCCGCAAGTCCTACGAAACTGCGATACGACTCATGCTAGGTTTTTAAAATCAATATTATCACGGTATTATTAACTGTGTTGCTAAGTTCTGGACTGCGACCGAGACCTCACAGGGAGGGTCTTACTTTCCTGCAGAAAAACTAATGCTATTCATATATTTGGCTACACATTGTATATATCCCTAAATAGTAAATCAATGCCTATTATTGTGAGTGCTAATTCTAGATGGTGTCTAAAATATTCCATTTGTAGAAAGTAAATATAGCAGTGAAAATATTTGTAACGTTTAGCTAAGTACCAAATTGAGCTGGACTAAGTTTGTGAAAACAGCGTTATTACTTTGTGTACTCTTATAATTAAAATGTATAGTATGACATAGAAATTGTATTAATATAGGTACTCTCTTGCACTTTCTGAGTCTGCATTCAGCTAAACTGTGTACCATTGGTACCTAATTTGACCTTTATTGTAGCATTTATTACACAACAAAGGCTTCTATTACCCTTTCCTAATAAAGTAAATAATCATTATGACGATATTAGGCTTTGCTATTATTTCAAATGTACTTAAATATTATGTTATGAAACTGTACATAAAACTGCCAAAATTCCTCGTATTTTCCTCGTAATTTCTCAACAGTGTTTAATTTTTGTGATGGACCCAGTATTTATTAGGCCATCAGCTGTCCCCACAAGTTTTAACGAGAAACTTAACAGTACTTTAATCACGGAATTTGCCACATCTTTGAAAAAATTTCCTGTATTGATCCTCTTACTTTATACCGTAGCATTTCTGCTAATGTATGATTTATGGTTCTCAACTCATTAAATCATAAAATTGTATGCAATGTGTTTTTTTTACTGAGTGCCTACCAGCTAAAACGAAGAGCCTAGCGTACAATAAAGTACTCAAGCGCTCAAGTTCTTTTGATGCTGAGTCACAGATTGGAACTGGCCGTTCTATTCCGGCGGTGCACATCGGACATCACATCTCGGCGCTTACCTCAATCATCAATACGCTTTACTTTGAATTAGTATTTTCCCTCATTTTTTAAGTAAATAATTTAAAAATGTTATTTGTCTTAGTCCTTTTTTTTCAAGCGACCACAGTTGCAAAGAAATTGAATTTTAAAGTTTACTCACACGAGCGAAGGGAGTTTTGGCGTCCGCCGGAATAGCATAGCTGATTGGAATGAGTAGGTATGTATCTTGTGGTTTGTGTTTAAAAATGAAACAAAGAAATAAACTCATCAAATGTAACTTTTTATACAGACATTTTCCCAAGCACATCATATTCGGACTCAAGTCGTCACTTAAAAAACCTTAACTACTCTTACACATTATAACAAGAAGACTTTGGCTTCTGTGAAAATAGCAAAATAAAATACTCGTTTTAGTTTGGGTATAAAATCCAATTAGTTCAAAGTAATATGACACAAGCAAAAATGCTTCTTAGATATAAACATCCAGATAACTATTTCATGTAAATGTACTTAAGTTATTTTTGAAGTAAACGAGACTGTCAGCTCGCGTGAGTAGGCTTGGAATTTTCCGCAGAGAATACAAGTTGTTTGAGAATTCAGTAAATCACGAATTAACAGTGACAAATGCTATATTTTATGAATCTGAGTATTCGGGACTGTTTAAGCATCAATAAAACTAACTCACGCACTAGGGGCCAAAAATATGAAAATAGTTAACAAGTTCCGTATGGAAGAAAGAACTAATTATTTCAAAACATTTATTATTTAACTGTTTTACAACGTCTTTGGCTGAAACAAATCCTATAACATTTGCGGACATTAGATATACGGAACCTTAAATCACTCTTACAGAGATTCATATCATACAATTTATTATAGCCAGTCTATGAGTTACTGTTCAGTGCCCAGTTAGTATTAATATTTACAACGCTATGCGGTTCTATGGGCAAGTTAAACATTTATTATTCTTACTCTCTAAGTTATGTTAATTAAAGAAAACTGAATACCAACTTCAGGTTCTCTTGATAAATTTTAAATTGCATGGTATACTACAAACTCGAAACAGAAATAATCGAATTAAATGTAAGCCCTTTTCGAAAGATTATTTGATTCATACATTTAATAAAGTGAATGCAAGGAATGTATTAAAAGAATTTTGTAAATTATCTACACATGCATTTAAACCATGAAACAGTGTTATGAAGCAATTTTAACTTGCTATCAATCAAACCAGTAACATAACCATTCCATCAATTGTACAAACTTAGTTATAAAGCTTAACACTAAACTTATACAAACACTAAAGCTTTGACATTTTGGATAAAATAAAAACACTTTCCATAACATTCAGCCAAAAGTTACCCCAATCATATTTCATTATTTATTTCGTGTCAAATTACCTTATAAGAACTACCCCTACCACTACATACATACATAGATAATAGAAAGTAAAGAAGATTACCCCTTTTACTTTCCCTAAAATTACAACTTACCATAAAGAAAGCAAGTATGAACGTAACAATATTCCACTAAATAGACGAATACATAAAGTATTTGGTGTTTTGCTTTATGATGGCCTGTAAACTGACTGATACATAAGTGGTATTTTTGATTTTCAATTTTCTTAAACAAGCTTTGTACTGCAACAAAATGAAGAATGCATCCCAATTGGTTCCATGACAATATTTATACAACTTATGATGACTAACCATACTGCATAAATATGTACAACTTCACCAATCATTCAGAAAATTCTCATATATTTGTCACATTCAGTCTATACCTAAGCATGCTGTGATCAAAAGACATGCAGTTTATTTACAAGAGATCTAAAAGCATGTCAGTGTCGCAATTATTTTACGAAAGCAGTAGTAATTATAGTAAAATACAGTTCCTTACATCTTAAAACCAATTAGTATTATTAAAACATTACCGTCATCTTTTGATCATGGTTAAAATGCACTACAGAGAATTGTTACACAAAATGTAACAAACTCATGTAAAATAATTGCCATTTGATACATTTTTTTTTGTGGAATTAGGAATTGTTTCACATGGTGCTTATATTCATTATTCTTAGGTGCTTCACGTTAATCGCATGTGAGCTTACGTCTGCAAACAAAATGGGCAAAAAGCCTAATTATCATTGTGATCCGAATGAAAAGTGTAATAAATCAATATGAAAATTCGATAACAATCCCCGATCATTGAAACACAATTGTAGCCAGACCATTTATCGTATACATGGAGACCTAGATGTCTTTAAAAGCTACTTGTCAGTGTGAAATTATTAAACAATTTTAGTTGGTCATGGTTTCACCTTGTAATAGAATTCAATCACATTTGTTTCCAAATTTCTCAATCAAAACAAGATGAGAGTTTCATCAAAATCATAGATCATTAGAATAATTCCCCAACATTGTCAATTGCAATATCCATCATATTAATTAGGTGTATCATCAGCAAACCTCACAATCCATTTCCTTCAGCAATACAACAGTAGTTATCAAGTTTTAACACTAATAATAATAAAAATGTATTTAAATAGTTACTATGTATTACATTATTTCTGCAAATGCACTGATGTGCATAATAGCACAAATCACTAGAATTTATCCAGTGGTAAATCACTTTGAAAGGGACCCTACTTGTAGTTTTGTTGATTTGTTTTCACACACCTTAGCAATTTCCGTGGAAGGTGTAACAGCAGGCAAGCAAATCCATTTGATTGTGTATCCACCTCTCTTTCTTACTGGATGTCGTCTTCTCAGGATTTTTCGGAAGTGTTCTCATTTTATTTTCAACTTTCTAACATATTATTATCATCATATTCCTATTAATTAGAAATGGGTTTTGGCAGATGACCTGTCTCCCCTGGTGATGGAGTACTTCATTATAGCACAGGTAAAAACTGTTGTTCCAGTGTTTTTCAAGCCAAAAATATTTCTCAGTTACGTTGTTATTCCTTCATCTGTCCGGACAGAAATAGAAAGCCTGAAAGCCTGTTTTGAATTCTTTTTTTCACCACACTTCACAATATTATCACTTGTGCACAACAGTTTCTTCATCTGAACGTGCTCTTCCTTCGTTCAGTTTTCTCAATGCTGGGTTCCCACTCAGCGTCATCAGGATCGTCTCCGTCAAAGGCCGTGACGGAGAGGGGGGAGAGGGTGCTGGAGTCGTCATCGCGGAGGGGGGAGGTGCGGTAGCCGACCGGCATGGCCGACACCATGAAAATATGTTTGTTTTACAGTGAACACCAGTTTTGAATTTCATCTCATAATTTTTTCATAAATCTTATTTTGTCAGTTAAGTTGTTATTCCTTCATCTGTCCGGACAGAAATAGAAAGCTTTTCACCACACACTTCACATTATTTCACTTTGTGCACAACAGTTTCTTCATCTGAACGTGCTCTTCCTTCGTTCAGTCTTCTCAATGCTAGGTTCCCACTCAGCGTCTTCGGGGTGGTCTCCATCAAAAGCCGTGACGGAGAGGGGGGAGAGGGTGCTGGAGTCGTCGTCGCGGAGGGGGGAGGTGCGGTAGCCGGCCGGCATGGCCGACACCATGAAAATATGTTTGTTTTACAGTGAACACCAGTTTTGAATTTCATCTCATTATTTTTTCATCAAACTTTTTTTGTCAGTTAAGTTGTTTTTCCTTCATCTGTCCGTACGGAAATAGAAAGCCAGTTTTGAATTCTTTTTTTCACCACACACTTCACGATATTTTCACTTTGCACAACACGTGTTTCTTCATCTGAACGTGCTCTTCCTTCGTTCAGTTTTCTCAATGCTGGGTTCCCACTCGGCGTCGTCAGGGTCGTCTCCGTCGAAGGCCGTGACGGAGAGGGGGGAGAGGGTGCTGGAGTCGTCGTCTCGGAGGGGGGAGGTGCGCGGGGAGGGCGGCGCGGAGGGCGGGGGTGAAGCGCGGTACCCGGCCGGCATGGCTGATACCATGGCCGTGTAGGTTTGCTCCGGGAGCGGGAAGCGGCGCGGCGAGTATGGACGTACTGTCTGGAAAACGGACAATAATCATATTTAACTATCATAATAAAGAAAAACGTAAGTATGTTTTTCCGTTGTTTAAGTTCTTATGGTACAAGTTTTGCTTAGTTTGGGACTAAATACCGCTATTTGGATAATGCCAGAAAATATGGTGGCACGAGGTGCGGTGAGGGAACTAAGATTTGGCCACTTTTCGAATGGGGATTGGCAACGATCGCCGTCGTAGAGGAACGCAGGCCGGGTTGGTAATGGGATTATGACCATCCTGACGGAACTTCACGTCAGATGTGGATCTCTTTTTTCGCCGAAAATTGTTTGGCCGATTATCATGCCCCAACCAGCGTCCCTCAGAATTTTTTTTTGCCTAATTATCAGTTAAGTTGCAGTTAAGTTTGTTTCATTTTTAAACTATACAGGGTGTTTCAAAAATACCCCTAAAGACTGAAATGGCATAGAAGCTGAATGAAACTGAAATAGTAGGTGTTGTCCCTTTTTTCATATCTCTCATGGTTTCCATAAAAACGTACATCGAAAGTTTACAAAAATATCGATATTAATTCCCTCACTACCTGACAGCTGATAAGCGGTCATACCATGTCATCGAACCCATTTCGGTCATCGACCCATAGAGTTAAAAAAAAACAGAATGTAACTTATCTGTACTTTGTGCCTACCTCCTTCGTCAACGTGTAAAAATGATGCTTGGGCCTTGATAAAAACAGCTAACTTGAAATTGGTACTCAATACCACTTCACATGTACGTAAATTTGAGAAAAAAATGTGAAAACTTCAGCTATTAAAGTCAAACCACTTGAAATGAATTAAGTTCGTACATGATTCATACTTCCGATAGCCACATAATTATTGTTAACTACGTTAATATTCCAAATACTGCGGACGAAATAATTATAGTACGATTAATAATTGTAGTCAGCAAAATGACAACTTCAACAGTGACTGATACAAAAAAGGGTGACCCGCTACAATAGTGACGTTCGGCAATCACTAGACTTAGACATTTAGTCATGCTTTATTTTATTAGGTTTCAAAGCCTTTTTAAATTGTAAATATTTAATAGGTACACAACGAATTAAATAATCGATTTAAGAAATATGGACACTACCTCCATATTAGAACTTCTCACTAAAAAATTATAACCATAGCTGGGAAAAAAATGTTCCAAGAGGTTCAGGGGAATTAACACTTGAAAGTCAGGAAAATACAAGTAATTATATGCGTTTTTATTTTTTACAGTTGCTATTGATTCCGACTCCGATTCTGAATCGGTATAATTAGAATCGGAATCAGTTACATTTATAACGAAGGAATCCACATATTGGTCTATAATGTGGTCGAGTTGATACATTTTGTCTTTGACTTTTATGGCATGGTGTATGCACTGTCTCCAATTATCAGGCGTCACCTCTTTCAGGCCTTCTTCAAATATTATTTTTACCTCTTTTATTTAAAAGTTTTATTGTTCCTGGCAACGTACCCCTTTGCTTGGGCCCAAACTAACTCTATTGGGTTGAGTTGAGATCACAGTGAAAAGGTGGCAGACGCAGGATTGTGACACCGTATTCAGCGGCCAACTCTTCCACAGCATAGCGTTCGTAATTTGATTTTTGTGATTTTACTATTTCGATTAATTGAGCCTTTATCATTGTAGGTTGATATTTAATTTGTTTTTCATCTAACCACTGAACAATATCAGCCTTCCGCCAGTTTGAAGTGGGGATACGCTCGATTTTTCTTGAATGGTACGGTGCGTTATTTAATACCAGCACCGCATTTGGCTTTAATTTTGGCAAAATGCTTTTAAGCCATTTTTCAAAACACTGAATTCATCTCTTCATGTTAGTCCACAATATTTTTTTAGTAAACCGGAATCTACAAAACCTTCATCACTCCCTAATGTGAAATTATAAGGCGTCGTCCTTTGCCGGTTTGGCCCTTTAGGCCTGTAGTCAAACCTTTAGTAAAAGCTTGTTTGGAAGATTCTACTGTTCTATCCCCCCAAACTTTTCAAGTTGTATGACCTGTTAATAAACGAAATTCTTACCTGTAAATAATATAATACAGAAACAAAACATTTTGAAACTGAAAACCTATTTACTAAATACAGTTTACCGAAATACTTCTATGTCTCAAGACGAAAGTGAGTAGTAGGGATTCGTTCTTTTTGGCTCACGGTTTGTGGCTTCGCTTCCTTACTTCGTGGGTCTTTTTTTCGGTTTAGGTGGATCCGCCGCCTAAAAAAAAAAAAAAAAAAGTTTGGTGTCAAAATGGGGGTTTTCGGCTACGCCTGATCTTTCTATGCGGTCCATTTCTCTGTATCTGCATCCGTTTCCTTTTTAGCTTTTGAGATAGAGATGTTCCACTACTCCTAATTAAGCTAATGCTAATTATCATCTCGATGTCTAATTGTTTTGCGATGGCTCTAATGGTTAATTTACTAACGATCTTAATATAATAATGACCTTTCGGCTACTTTCACTAATGATACATTCTTGCAATTTATTAACGATCTTAATATAATAATGACCTTTCGGCTACTTTCACTAATGATACATTCTTGCAATTTACTAATGATCTTAATATAATAATGACCTTTCGACTACTTTCACTAATGATAAATTCTTGCAATTTACTAACGGTCTTGATATAATTGTGGTGGCTCTAATGACCTTTCGGTTATTTTCCCTAATGATGCATTCTTGAAATTAACTAATATTTTTTTGAAATTATCTAGCTGCTATTCTACAGAGTAGGGTTTATATTCAATAAAAATCATGTTTTTATGCCATGTTTTATTTAAAAATTCCACACCTTAAACTAAGAAAAGTACAATGGAAACATATTTTCTATAATAAAATCATTATACAAAGTGTCTTCAGTAAACATTTCAACAAAGTCATTGAAAGGCATTCCTCTTAATTTAAAATACAAATAAACTAAACAATATTGACCACAAAGAGATGAAAACATATTTTGGATAACTTTGTGATTATAAATTCACTTATTAGAATTTCTTTTTAAAAAAGTTAAATGTGAACCATTAGGCTTGCGTCCAAAAGTATCAAAGTATTCTCCAACACCGTGTTCGTTTACATACATTGCTACCCAATGAGATCCTGGTTTTGAATCAGGATCTAAATTGCTGATTAAACAAACAGGGCTTGACATATGAATCGGCAATCGATTTGCAGCATAAACGTTATTTCTTAGGAATGGATGTATTATCTTCAGACATTTACTTATTTCGGAAGTATCCATAATTTATAGATAATCATGTCTGCTTGTCGATGAAGTGAACAACAATATAATATTATTTTTATAATAACTTAGCTTTAATAATATTTAACTACTGAAATCTACACTTACATTACGATTTTTATCAATTTCTATTAGATTATCAAATTCGGCATATACAATGCAGTTAACTGTTTGGGTAAGAGCGTTTTCAAATCTGACTTCTACTCTAAGACTCCCATGTTTGATAAGATTCCAATGTGTAGTTGAATTTGCAGATAAATCGGGTGTTAAGTCAAATGCAATCAAACAATATCCTTTTGGATATCTATCAAGATTTATACCATTACCCTCATTCAAAAAGTGAATCCCTGTTCCTGAGAATAATGTATGATACATAATTGTATATACCCCACTATTAAATGCTGGTTGTAAAGCTTTTGAAGGTATTTGTGTACCGTCAATATACAAACTTAATGAATTGATACCGAAGTTATCAAAATCATATGGATTCTTAGTAAAGTTACCATTAAAGGCTGTATTATTTACGAAACCGATAATGCATCGTTTTGGTATTTGACCGAGAAATACATTGTCCAGGCTTTTACCCTGCACACCGGAAGGAATTGTTAAGACTTTTACTTCAGCTCTTGTTATTTTTGCAGTTGTGGTTTGTAATAATTTCTACTTAATCATAATAAATGTCTTTAGTCATTTGTTTTAAACCAGATTGCTAAGCACCTAAATAGTTAGTAAATTCTTATTGTTAAGTAAAAGTAGAAATTCAACCATCTATTTTTTAAACCAGTTTTCTAAGTGATAGTAGTTTCTAATGATTGCTATTATTGAAACTTGATATCTAATGGTTGTTTGCTAAGTGATAGTAGTTTCTAATGATTGCTATTATTGAAACTTGATAACTAATGGTTACATTATTTTGCTTTTTGGTATATAAAGGTGTGATGTCTGTTCACAAGATACAAGAAATTTAAACGTATAGTTCAACTTTGAGTGATATAACTTTGTGTTGTGAAGTGTTAAGATATAAAATGGAGGTAAGTCAATACTTTTTTTTTCTCTTTCATCACTTTTATGCAATTGTGTTTAAATTTGGTTCTTCTAACCGTTACTGTTAATATTGTTCCAGAACACATTCAACGAAGACAACACTTTTAAAAGATTCTATTTTGATTCACCTGACAGTGAAACTCAAAATGACTTAGAAATAGTTGTACCTACACAAATGGTCAACAGAAAACGATCAGCATCACCGCTCATTCCTAAAGAATTAGATGAACTATTTAACGTTCAGAAGAGCAAAAAGAAAAAGCTATCTTCCTCTGTATCTCGAGTTCAATCTAGTGGAGGTGTAGCTTTTGCGTCTACAAACGCAGACGATGAGCAAAAGGCAACTCATTTAATAAAAATAGAAGTCTACGATTTGAAAAAGATTTCAAAAATTCCTGCTAACGAACATTGGAAAAATACAGATACAAGAATTAAATATTACACTTCACACAAGGATAAAAATTATGAAGATATACAGAAAATCATATTTACATTGACTAAAGAAATATGTAACACTAATACTTGCAAGAAATATCATTTCACGAACAATGCTTAGATGATTATTTATACTTAAAAACAATAATTTATAATTAGTACCATTAGTGTTTTGTGAATTACAATAAAGTGATTATTAATACTTAGGAGCAATAACTGATAATTAGAAACATTCGTGTTAATGTTAAAATGGTGTAAGAAAGTAATTACTAATTGATTTTCGAGTTATCTACAATATTACAAATGGTTATTATTTAAAAAGGTGATCATATTGTTATACTAGTGTATTTCGAATAAATACTCAACAAACTGTATACTAGACATCAGTTGGATCATCAACATCGGAAGGCTTGTGACAACGTTTCCTTCGCAACATGGATTCATGTACGAGCGTATTCTTCAATTCGCAAGTCGATGAAATTTTGGAAGAAATAGAAATAAATCAATTGTGTGAAGAAATCGAACAAGCTGATAAAATAGCACATTGTTTTCTCGAAAGCAATCAACATGATTTAGCTGAAAGTCAGATCAAGTAAGTAACTTAATGTTTTGAATTGTTTCAGTACCAGGATTTCTTTAAGTCCATACTTATGTCTTATTTTTATTTCAGTCAACCACATCCACAAGCTGGTGGATCAAAAAGAAGGTCTGAGAGTGTGATCGATTCGGAAAATATTAAACTACGAAAGCTAGACAAATTTGCTTCAACGTCGTCTTCCATAACTGGAGGTGCAGCTTCAAATTTCACCGCAGCTAATACTGTTGAAGGACTCCACAACGAAGTAGCTTCCACTTCAGATCTGACACCAACAACACCCCACGCAAGTACTCATTTTGATACGGTTTATTGTAACGCTTGTCAAAAAGAAATCAGTAGGCGATATTACACCAATCATTTGAAAAGTAATGTTCACAAAAACAATGTTCTTATAACACACGATGTTCTTAAAAATGTCTCTGTTATCGAGTCTGCTTTTGGCCAGAGAATTATTACCTACAAAATTAACAATAAATTTAACCTAGCTACAGAACCAACTTTCCAAACTCCAGAAATATTTTTAAATTCTATTAAAGATGAAATATTTAATTTAATTAAACGTTCGATAGATAGCCATGAGGTTTTTAAAGTTAATTTTATTTTGCATGGTGAATTTATTCAACAAAGCAAAAACGATGCCTTAAATACTTTTGATTTTCAAACTAATAACTTCATAATTTTTCGAGGTGACGATTTAAATATATTTTTTACTTCATTATGTGATACTTTAACAAGTAGAATAACTAGTTTTGAAAAGAAAGATAGTGGATGGAGTCTCAAACATATTAAATGTCTAGATATGAACGTTAACAAATTTAACCCTCTCCGCGGTACTTCTTACATTGATTTACCTCAAGACATTAGATCAAAAAAGGCTGTGATTAATGTTCAAAACGCTGACTATATGTGTTTTAAATGGGCATTACTATCTGCACTATATCCAGTCAACAAAAACGCTGGTCGAGTGTCTTCGTACAGCATGCATACAGATAAAATCAAGTTTGATGGTATATCCTTCCCGATTAAATTAACTGATATTCATAAAGTAGAAAAACTTAATAATATAAGTATTAATGTATTTGGTTTAGAGTATAACAAAGAAACAAAACAAAATGCAGTTGTAGGCCCTCTGTATTTCACAAAAAGTCGCAAAAGCAAACACATTAATTTATTATACTTAAGTAATGGTTCAAATAGTCACTATTGTTATATCAAAAATTTATCTCGTTTGGTTAGCAAACAACTTTCAAAGCATCATAGCACGGTTTACATTTGTGATGGATGTTTACTATATTTTCCTACAAGTGAAAGATTATCAGCTCATCAAGAAAATGATTGTTCTCATGTTACAGTTGAATTACCGAGTAGTGATAAAAAGTTTAAGAATTGGTTTGCTAACTCAACATCTAATGATAAACTAATGTTTGACCACTTCGAAAGAAAATTAAAAATTCCGTTTGTTGTTTATGCAGATTTTGAAGCCTTTTTAAATCCGGTTGATTCATGTTCTAATGACCCATCGAAATCATACACCGATAACATTCAGAAACATGAGCCCTATAGTTTTGGATACTATGTAAAATGTTCCTATGATGATAGTTTATCAAAATATGAATCTTATAGTGGACCCGATTGTGCTAAAGCTTTTATGAATAGATTGTACGGTGACCTTAAATTAATTTTTAGTAAGAACAACTTTCAGAAGGCTCCTAAAGGTTTATCTGTTGAAGATCAAAACAAAATTGATAGTATTTCGATTTGTCATATTTGTGAAACAGCATTAGTTGAAGATAAATTTTTAGACTTTGATTGGCATACAGGAGATTTTCGAGGTGTTGCACATGAATTGTGTGCAAAAAAATTTCGAGCTCCTCATTTTGTACCAGTATTCCTTCATAACTTAAGCCACTATGATGCACATTTTATTGTTCATGCACTTAACTTTGTTGAAGGTCAGGTTGATTTAATTCCACAAAATAAGGAAAGATATATATCTTTTACCAAAACCTTATTTATCAATAATCAAATGTTTAAATTAAGATTCGTTGACTCCTTAAAATTTTTACCGTGCAGTCTCGATAAGTTAGCGAAAAATCTTAAAGATGAACAGTTTCGAACCCTCAAAATGAATTTTCCCAACAATGAAGATTTTACACTTTTAAAGAAAAAAGGTATTTACCCTTATGAGTTCATGACATCCGATGATAAATTAAAACAAACATTTTTACCTGATATAAATGATTTTTACAGTACATTAACTGACTCAAATGTGTCTGATGATGATTACAAACACGCAAAAGAGGTTTGGAGTCACTTTAAATGTTCAAGCATGCTTGATTATTCAAATCTATACCAAAAAACAGATGTTCTATTATTAACAGACATTTTCGAAAATTTCAGAGACCTCTGTATCAATACCTATAACTTAGATCCTACATATTATTATACTGCACCTGGATTAAGTTGGGATGCTATGTTAAAGTACACCAAAATAGAATTAGAGTTATTAACTGATTTTGATAAAATAGCATTCATTAGGGCTGGTATTCGTGGTGGCGTATCACAATGTAGTAATAGATATGCCAAGGCAAATAATGAATATTTGAAGAGTTATGATAAAACCAAACCTACATCTTATCTCGCATATTTTGATGCTAATAACTTATATGGTTGGGCTATGTCCCAATACCTACCCGAAGGAGGATTCGAATGGGTAGATCCTGAAATAGATTTCAATGTTTCTGATACATCTGATCATGGGTTTATTTTAGAAGTTGATCTAGAGTATCCTGATGAACTTCACAATGATCATTCTGATTTACCATTCTGTCCTGAAAATATTTGTGCAGGTAATACAAAATATAATAAATTAATTCCGAATCTTAACAATAAGACTAAATATAAAATTCATTACAGAAATTTAAAACAATGTATTAGTTTTGGTATTAAATTAAAAAAAGTTCACAGAGTTTTAAAATTCAACCAAAGTCCCTGGCTCCAAAACTACATTGACCTAAATACGAAACTGAGAACCCAAGCTATTTCAGATTTCGAAAAAGATTTTTATAAACTAATGAATAATTCAGTTTTTGGCAAAACCATGGAAAATGTAGAAAAAAGAGTGAACGTAAAACTTGTAACACACTGGGCAAACCGAGGAAAATCGCTTGGTGCACAAGATTTGATAGCCAAACCAGAATTTCATAGTCTATCAATATTTTCAGAAAATTTAGTTGCCATACAGTTGCGTAAAACAAAAATAATTCATGATAAACCCATTTACTTAGGATTTTGCATTTTAGACATATCAAAAACACTCATGTATGAATTTCATTACAACTACATTTTAAAAAAGTTCAGTGATAAAACTAAACTATTGTATACCGATACTGACAGTTTTATTTACCAATTTTTTACACAAAACTTATATGAGGATCTCAAACCTGATTTGATGACAAGATTTGATACTTCGGATTATCCATGTGATAACTTATTTGGTTACCCTAGAGTAAACAAGAAAATGTTAGGTTACTTTAAAGATGAGAATAACGGTGACATTATGGAAGAATTCGTTGGTCTAAGATCAAAAATGTATGCATTTACTGTAGGTAATAAATTAGTAGCAAAAGCTAAAGGTGTTAACAAAAGTGTTACCAAAAAACTCGACTTAGGAAATTTCAAATCATGTCTTTTTGATAAAAACATTCAGCACCATAGCATGTTGAGATTTAAATCAATAAAGCATACAATATTCACACAAAAAATCAATAAAACGTCTTTGTCTTTTAGCGATACCAAGCGTTACATTTTACCAAATCAAACTGATACATTGGCGTGGGGTCATTACAAATTGAGAAAAACGTATTAATTTTTACCTTAAACTTTTATTTTTTTAAACTTTAATAATGTTAATATGATGACTGCTGTTTTTAATTAAAACATAGGTATTCTTTGTGCAACTTATAGTTTTTTATTGATTGACTTATTATAACACGTGTGTAAATATTATGTATGTCTACTTGTAAATTTAATATTTTTAATGTATTACTGGTAAGTTATTAAGAATTGAATAGTTATTATGGTGACTGTTGTTTTGAACTAAAACAAAGGTATTCTTTGTGCAACTTATAGTTTTTTATTGTTTGACTTATTATAACACTTGTGTAAATATTATGTGTGTCTACTTGTAAATTTAATATTTTCAATGTATTACTGGTAGTAGTAGTAGTAGTTATTAAGAATTGAATAAAACTATTTATTATTTCAAAAAGGGGTTATTGTTTTTCTATCTCTTGTTGAATTCACACGTAAGAAAAAATGAAACATTTTATTCATCCTTTCTGTGCAATAGTCGCAGGACCTAGTGGATGTGGTAAATCGAAGTTTGTGACAGCATTTATAAATCACGTAGGAGACATGTGCAACGTAACTTTTTCTCAAATAACATGGTGTTATGATGAAATGCAGCCTTTATATAATTTAAAAAATGTTAACTACTTTCAAGGATTACCAGATCTTAACATGTTTGATGGCAAAGAAGCCAATTTGATTATAATAGATGATTTGATGAGAGAAGCTGATGGTCGCATTGTAGATATCTTCACCAAAGGTAGCCATCATAGAAACTTAAGTGTTTTTTATATTACTCAAAATCTTTTCCATCAAGGAAAAGGTCAGCGTGACATATCTTTGAATTCAAGTTATATCATCTATTTTAAAAATCCACGTGACAAAACTCAAATTCGTCATCTTGCACGACAACTTGTTCCTGAGAACGCAAAGTATGTTGAGGATGCATATAGAGATGCAACTAGTAAACCTCATGGATATTTGATGATTGATTTAAAACAAAGTACAGATGACTGTTACCGTTTTAAGACTTCGATATTTCCTCATGATTACACTATATGTTACATATCCAAAAAGGGATATAAATATGGTAGTACCAAAATAAATACTGCCATTACAGAACAATGAAATCTAGAGTACAGACACATGAAGACTTTTTAAGAGCATTGCATTTCTTAAAACCAAAATTTCGAAAAGCATTATTACAAGCTTGTGATGCAGCAGAAATAAATTGTATCTGTGAGTGTATCTATAATGTCGTGAAAGGAAAAATTCCTTTAAAAGACAATCATAAATCGAAGTTAAGTAAATACAAGCATATTTTAAGAAAACTTATCTCGAAAGGAAAAAATAAAACGAGAAAAAACATAATCATCCAAAAAGGTGGAGCTTTCCTACCCATTATTATTGGATCGGTTTTAAGTACACTTTTGGGATCGTTAGTTAAATGACAATGGAGAACGCAAAGAAAATGATATTAATAGAACCCGAAGTAATAGAAAGACTTAAAAAAGATAGTACTCACACCGCCATTAATAATCTTTCACAGTTGGATGAAGAAATGAACAAAGTACTGAAAACAAAATTAGAAGATCGAGAAAAATGGTCACTTTATTTACAAACTCTTCAGAGATATCTGTATTTTATTGGTAAAGATCGTAAACCAATAGAATTACCCTTGGTGCAACTCAATAATGTAGAAAGTAACATAAAAGGAAATGAAAATCCAAATGAAGTAGTAGATAATAACGAAGTCTCAGTAAAAACACATGGTATCAACGTTAGTAACGTACCACTAGAAAATACTGATCACATAAATAAATCCCAACTATTGCAACTCATACCGAAAACATTTAAATTGAAGGGTGAGCTTTTAATTAACATACTATCAAAAAATAAAGATAAAATTCGTTGGAATGAAAAAGGAACAGTTTTCATTAATGACAAGGAAATATACAAAAGTAATATAGTAGACTTGTTTAATGATGTTATTAGACCACTCAAAAATAGTTCTCCAAATGGATGGGTGGAATTTGCAACTGTTCTAAAAGAGTTGCGTGTACCGATTTCATACATCGGTAATCCAAGAAGAGTCACTTATATTAATCTTATGTCACAGCCACCTGATTTTGGGAAACGATTTGAAACCACTTCAAGATCTTCAGACACTCCTGAATATTCCACACCTAAGACAAGACAAAAAAATGATAGTAAAGATCACCTAAAAAGAAAGATAAATTGGGAAAAATGGACCCCTTATTAGAAATTCGTGATATTTATTACGATGTTTCTAACCCTGCTGGTTATAGCAGCATAAATAAATTATCAGAGGCTATGAGGGGTAAAATGAACAAAGAAGAAGTGAAAAAGTGGTTAAAATCTCAAGATACTTACACACTACATAAACCCGTTCAGCAACGATTTTCAAGAAATAAATATATTTTATCAAATATTAATTATCTATGGCAAGCTGATTTAACTGATATGCGAGCTTATAGTGAATATAATGATGGAAATAAATATATTCTTTGTGTTATTGATGTTTTTAGTAAATATGCTTTTGTGAGGGCGATATCTAAAAAGAACTCTGACACTATCAAAAAATCGTTCGAAAGTATTTTTTCCGAAGCTTTGGTTTCACCTCAACATTTGCAAACTGATAAAGGTACCGAGTTCATATCTAAAGATGTGCGAAATTTATTCAAAAGGTATAACATAAATTTTTATACAACAAATAATCCTGATATTAAAGCTAGCATCGTAGAAAGATTCCAAAGAACTCTTAAAATGAAAATGTGGCGTTATTTCACACACAAGAATACGTATAGGTATGTAGACATATTACAAGATCTACTTCATTCCTACAACCACAGCTTTCACAGAAGTATCAAAATGCGTCCTTGTGATGTAAACCAAAGAAATATCATGACCGTTTGGAATAACTTATATGCCAAAGAGGGAATCCAATCAACTAATGCAATACATCCGAAATTAAAAGTTGGTGATTATGTAAGAATTACAAAATATAAACACGTATTTCAAAAAGGTTACGAAACTAATTGGAGTGATGAAATATTCATAATCACATCAGTCATTAACCGATCACCCTGGTTAGTTTACACTTTAAAAGATTTGCAAAATGAACCCATTACAGGAACATTTTATGAGAAAGAACTGCAAGAAGTGACGTATGATGAATCAGTTAAATACAGAATAGATAAAATTATACGCACTCGATATTCTGGGCACAGAAAGGAGTTGTTAGTGAAGTGGAAAGGTTATCCAAAAAAATTCAATAGTTGGATTTTAGCATCGGATTTAGAAAAACCATGAGTAACGAAGATTTCTATCTGACGCTTCCTAGTAATAGTTCATTTTCGTACTTTCCTGATAATAAAACAACGCACTTTTCGACTAAATTACCGAAATCTATAAAGTTAGAAGGAGAATGGTTAGTTGGAATTGTAGAGTTCCAATATCCTTGCACAATGTTTACTGTTCAAAATCATCATAATACCATGTATATCACAAAGAAAGTGGTTGGCCCTAACGACACACAGTCATCATCACTCATATACAAAAGCCACATACCAGCGTCAAGTTACGAAGATATTGATGATGTTCTTACATGTCTTAATTCTAAGGAGTCATTCAAGTTGCGACATGATAAAATATCCAAATATATTACACTTACTGGAAACACAAATGATCTTATTTCCTTAAGATTTTCACCGAGGTTAAGTCTGCAACTCGGATTTGATCCGAATACTGATGTAGCAATTAAAACGACTAGTAAAATTCCAGCCAATCTTTACTTAGGATTACCATCTCAAATTTTTATTTATTGTGATATCATACAACCACAAATTGTTGGAGATGTAATGTCTCCTTTGCTGAGAGTTATTTCATTAGATCCTGTAAAATATGTATATGGTTCCAACAAAATGCATGTTTTCTCTCCTCCACACTACGTCCCCGTTATGCGTAGAGAATTTGATACTATTGAAATAGATATAAGATCAAACACTGGAGAATATATACCATTCCAGTTTGGGACGAGCTGTGTAAAGCTTCATTTTAAACACCGATAAACACAAAAATGTATCCTTATCATAATAATCACAACTGTCCTTACCATCATTATTACGCTCATCAAGCTGGAACTGGGGTTGGAGTTATATACAAAGGTGTCTCACACCAACGTGGTCATGGTATTGGAAGTTTTTTGGGTGGCTTATTTCGATCAGTTCTTCCTCTTTTATCAAGTGGTGCTAAAGTAATTGGTAAAGAGGCATTAAATGCTGGAGTTGGACTCTTAACAGATATGGTACATTCCAAACCATTAGATGACTCTGTAAAAAACCGGTTTAAAGAAGCAACATCGAATTTAAAAAGAAAAGCTGATAGTAAATTAGATAGAGTGATGGTTGGATCGGGTAACAAAAACAAAAGACAACGTTTACAAACCATCATTCGAAAAGATATTTCCAAAGAGAAAGCAGTTAAAAAGGTTAAAAAATCTAATAAAAGTACATTAAATTATAACGATATATTCTCGGAAAAATAATAAAATGTCATTTTTACATAACAATTCTTGTGAGTGTGCCAAGTCAGAATTAGATTTATTTGCTTTACCAAGTACTCAAACAAGTATAGAGACTGGTCAATGGATTCATTATAAACCAATTTCATCACTTAATGACGATGGACCATTAGAGTTTTTGATTCCTGGATCTGGTGATGATTATATAGACTTATCACATACCTTGATTCATGTCAAGGCTAAAATATTGAATCAAGACTTGACTCCAATCAACGATTCAACAATTGTGGCTCCAGTAAACTATTGGCTACATTCTTTGTTTAGTCAATTGGATGTTTACTTAAATCAAAAACTCATATCTCCACCAAATAATACTTATGGGTATCGAGCTTACATGGAAACTCTACTAAATTATGCTCCTCATGCAAAACAATCCCACCTCACATGTGGTATGTGGTTTGAGGACACTGCTGGGAAAATGAATAATGCTGATGAATCAAACAAAGGTTTCATTGAACGACAAAAAAAAGTTAAGGAAAGTCGAGAGGTTGAAATGATTGGTCATTTACATGGAGATATTTTTAATCAAGAAAAATTTTTAATCAATGGAGTAGAAATGTGTGTTAAACTTGTTCGGTCAAGAGATAGTTTCAATCTTATTGCACCTACTAATGATATTAAAGTTAAAGTGACTATAACAGACGCCACTCTTATAGTTCGTAAAGCAAGAATTAATCCAAGTGTCCTACTTGCACATCAAAAAGTTTTGGCATGTACAACTGCAAAATATCCAATAACAAGAGCTGAAGTAAAAGTCTTAACAATTCCTTCCGGTGTGCAGGGTAAAAGCCTGGACAATGTATTTCTCGGTCAAATACCAAAACGATGCATTATCGGTTTCGTAAATAATACAGCCTTTAATGGTAACTTTACTAAGAATCCATATGATTTTGATAACTTCGGTATCAATTCATTAAGTTTGTATATTGACGGTACACAAATACCTTCAAAAGCTTTACAACCAGCATTTAATAGTGGGGTATATACAATTATGTATCATACATTATTCTCAGGAACAGGGATTCACTTTTTGAATGAGGGTAATGGTATAAATCTTGATAGATATCCAAAAGGATATTGTTTGATTGCATTTGACTTAACACCCGATTTATCTGCAAATTCAACTACACATTGGAATCTTATCAAACATGGGAGTCTTAGAGTAGAAGTCAGATTTGAAAACGCTCTTACCCAAACAGTTAACTGCATTGTATATGCCGAATTTGATAATCTAATAGAAATTGATAAAAATCGTAATGTAAGTGTAGATTTCAGTAGTTAAATATTATTAAAGCTAAGTTATTATAAAAATAATATTATATTGTTGTTCACTTCATCGACAAGCAGACATGATTATCTATAAATTATGGATACTTCCGAAATAAGTAAATGTCTGAAGATAATACATCCATTCCTAAGAAATAACGTTTATGCTGCAAATCGATTGCCGATTCATATGTCAAGCCCTGTTTGTTTAATCAGCAATTTAGATCCTGATTCAAAACCAGGATCTCATTGGGTAGCAATGTATGTAAACGAACACGGTGTTGGAGAATACTTTGATACTTTTGGACGCAAGCCTAATGGTTCACATTTAACTTTTTTAAAAAGAAATTCTAATAAGTGGATTTATAATCACAAAGTTATCCAAAATATGTTTTCATCTCTTTGTGGTCAATATTGTTTAGTTTATTTGTATTTTAAATTAAGAGGAATGCCTTTCAATGACTTTGTTGAAATGTTTACTGAAGACACTTTGTATAATGATTTTATTATAGAAAATATGTTTCCATTGTACTTTTCTTAGTTTAAGGTGTGGAATTTTTAAATAAAACATGGCATAAAAACATGATTTTTATTGAATATAAACCCTACTCTATAGAATAGCAGCTAGATAATTTCAAAAAAATATTAGTTAATTTCAAGAATGCATCATTAGGGAAAATAACCGAAAGGTCATTAGAGCCACCACAATTATATCAAGACCGTTAGTAAATTGCAAGAATTTATCATTAGTGAAAGTAGTCGAAAGGTCATTATTATATTAAGATCATTAGTAAATTGCAAGAATGTATCATTAGTGAAAGTAGCCGAAAGGTCATTATTATATTAAGATCGTTAATAAATTGCAAGAATGTATCATTAGTGAAAGTAGCCGAAAGGTCATTATTATATTAAGATCGTTAGTAAATTAACCATTAGAGCCATCGCAAAACAATTAGACATCGAGATGATAATTAGCATTAGCTTAATTAGGAGTAGTGGAACATCTCTATCTCAAAAGCTAAAAAGGAAACGGATGCAGATACAGAGAAATGGACCGCATAGAAAGATCAGGCGTAGCCGAAAACCCCCATTTTGACACCAAACTTTTTTTTTTTTTTTTTTAGGCGGCGGATCCACCTAAACCGAAAAAAAGACCCACGAAGTAAGGAAGCGAAGCCACAAACCGTGAGCCAAAAAGAACGAATCCCTACTACTAAAGTGTAACCAGTGTGTGTTGCCAGTAATGCCATATGGAAGTGAGACGTGGTCATTCACTACGACTTTTTTGCCAGGCTGTAATGTCGACTAACTTTTAATTGTAAAAACTCGATTTACCACATCACTATTTATTTGGGACTGAAAACCTGCCACACTGAAAATGTCATTTCACTGACTACAATTAAAAATCCTAGTATAAGTAATATTTCAGGTAGCTTGCTTTGCCGTGATTTCGAGCGACTTATCTGAAGTTATTCCATCTTTAAATGCATTTTAAATGTCTTTTAACCTCCTCCGATCAGTACCAGGAGTAAGACTTTCATTGAGTTCCGTATAAAAATGAGCACGCTTTCGAGTGTGGAGTGGCCTTTTTGGAGCGCGGAACTCCGTTTCAACTATTAGGTGGTACGAGCCATACCCTAACACGCAGGCTCTGTGAGGATTATTGTAAGGGTGTAAGGCCAATGATAAACCCTACTGTCAGAGGTTATCAAGCTACCCCGACGAGTCTTAACGACTGTCATCTGAGAAAATGGATTACCTACTACATTTCCATCCAATCACCCTAGCGTCCGTTGCCTAACATGTTATCGTATCCGATGCACTATTACCACTAAGCCATGGACACCTGTAATTAGTGTTATTTCGTCGTGAATTTGATTTTTAAAGCTGTGACACCGCTCTCCAAGGAACATATTTACCAGGCACCGCTCACGATTAACGCTTTTTTACGCAATAGGACCTACTACTACGACACACGTGCTTAACGCAGAAAATCGCGCGGCGCCCGCCTGACATACGAGTAGGCAGGTACCTACGTATCAACCTTGTTGCAATTGCGATAAACAAATTCAAAACAAAAACACACGAGTGATTTGGAAAATTGCATTTATCATTTAGGCAAAAAGGCTTTTATTTCTTACCTGAGGTTACGTATTAGTTCAATAATCATTGTTCGAAGTGGCCGCCTTCCTCGAGGATAACACTATTTTGTTGTCCTCCCAGCTAACATCAATTCACATCTCGGTTCTTCACGGTTGTACTTCAATCAATTATACTCGTACCTACGCTTCACTTTGAATTAGTATTTTCAAATGAAGAATGTTATTTGGCTTTCTTTTCTCTCAAACGGCCACGAAAGAATCTGAATTCTAAAGATAAATAAACCATTAATCTCTTCACGAGAAAATTCACACAAACACACTGCAATCCAATTAACTTGACGGACCTAATTTACGTAAAAGTAATAAGGTCATCACATTTACCGTGGTCACGGTCACGTCACGGGACGCGGCAAGTGCAAAAACAAACTGAAGTCGATTTTCACAAAGTTTAGGACATATCCTTGTCCTTGGGCACCTCTGATTGGTGGGGGGTGGGGGGTGAGGCGAATTTCGTCTCTATGCGCCCGAGTTACGATTCATATTCATATGATGGGTTTCTTTGGTTTCGTTTCCCTTTTCGGCATTTGCTAAGCAGCGCGGGCGCGGCGGCGCCCTTTGACATAGCTGGTAGGTAAGTACGGCGCGGCGTAAGGAAAAGTGGTGGCTAAGGGGAAACTATGTGAAGGATGTGGTTTTAGAATCTTCCTATCTCTAACCGTTTTTACGTAAACGGGAAAACAGTGATTTTTCCTATTATGACGAGGTTCTAACACAAAAAAAATTAATAGGTAAAAGTTTTTTCCGTATTCGGAAATTACAAAAAGATGCTACACGCTTTAACTAACAAACTATTAACACAATCAAAAATTTTTACTAAAACTTATATTAACTAAACCAAAGACCTTGGTGGTGCCGAGGGTTCCAGGAGGCTGGTGTTGAATCAGCTGGTTCAGCTCCTGGGATGTTGACAGCAGGCTGCTCGTACCGATTCCTTTTTCCTGTCTCGGAGATGTAGGACGATTGAGCTGCACGTGCTGCCTGGAGCTGGCTTGATCCCTGGTAAGGCAGTTGATTCCTCGGTTCTCCGGCTGTGTCTTGGGCCACCGGAGGGGTAGCTTCAAGGACGTGGCAGGTCACGCTGTCCAGTCAGGGTCTTCTTGCCGTGTTGTGGTTTCGGGGTCTCAGCCGCCTCTGGTTCCTGGGATCCGTTGCCGAAACCCTCTTAAATCGAGGAGTTCAGCGCCGGAGTTCGGTTCCTACTTCAAAGGGCGTAACAGGGATCACGAAAGCACTTTGGGTCTTTGGTCAGCAGTCCTGGGTTCCGCTGTCCAGGATTCGTTTTTTGGTTTGTTTACTTATTTTAACCTATAATTTTCTTAAACACTAACCGCACTATAACTGTTATAACTTCTTTGTTTGTTGTCCGAAAATTCTAATTTTTGGTACACTTATTGGTTACGAGTCACACTATTTTTGCACAGATTTTCGCTCAGGGTTGTCACTGAAGAGTTAAAGTTATGAATTTTCGAAAAGTGTCCAGTTTTTTCGATTTTTCAAATGTCTCTAACTCCGTTGTCCTGCGTGCTAGCGTCTTGCAAAAAACTACGCCGGGCTCGTCTCACGGTTGCGCAGCTGGTCCAGGTGGTAGCTTTTGGCTTTTCACCTGGAAACCCTGGCCACGCCACACGTGGTTTTTCGTTTTTGGGCTGCTGGAAGGTCAGTTTTCCCCGGAAAAATCCGGAGAAGGTGTCTCCTTGTAGGGCGCGCGATTCCGCTTCTTCCAGCAGTGAAGAATCCAGGTGTTGTAGATCTTGTTCTCCCAGCGTAATTTTTTGAAAGTTCACTTTTTCACTTTTTTGTCTCTAACTTTTGAACACCAAGTCCGATTGAAAAAAAATTCTCACTGAAAGGTGTGGCTCGCCAGCGCGCACACACCGATACTACACACTTCACTTTAGGCGCACAAAAACCTATTTTTTCGAAATCGTCCGATTTTCAATTTGACCTTATAAAATTAATGTGTAACCGTAACAGCCTATCCTAGTACCTACCTACCGGGTGCGGCAATTGAACTGTCCGCCTCCTTGTAACTATTTTAAAATTCGAACTACTGAAGCGAACGCGGCAAAAATTTGAAAATATAATCTGTGACACATTATCTATGTTACTTCAAAACTATTCGGTCGTGAGAAGAAACGTTCCAATTTTAAAATAATGGATTTAAAACGCAATTCAGTGATTGCTCTTTATTTGGAGGGAAAATCGAACATCGACATTCGTCGAGCGCTACCAAATCTTCAATTGAACGAAAAATTTGTGCGTCGTACTATCCAAAGATTTAACGAGACTGGCAGTGTTAAGAAACGTTACGGGGGCGGTCGACGCCGTACTGCAACGGCGCCAGCAGTTGTCGAAAAGGTGCGACATCGTTTACGCAGAAATCCAGAGCGCTCAGCAAATCAGCTCGCCCAGGATCATAAGGTGAGCGACCGCAGCGTTCGTCGTATATTAAAGGAAAAGCTTAAGGTTAAACCATTAAAAACAAACCTTTCGCAAGAACTCACTGCTTTGCAAAAGAGCAAACGGCTGGCTCGATCAAAGGAGCTGATTCGCTTGCTCGACACTGGTGAGCTTCCCAACTTGGTATTTTCAGATGAGAAAACTTACTGTGTTGAGCAGTTTCTTAACAAACAAAATGACCTTGTGTGGTTGAAAGGACGTGTCAGCGATCATTCAGATGAACTGAGAGTCACTCGACGACAAGGAGCCGACCAAATCATGGTATGGGCGGCGGTGTCCGAAAAAGGACGTTCTCCGCTTGTTTTTCTCCCAATGGGTCGCAACCAAGCCAAAATAAATCAACAAATCTATCAAAATGAAGTCTTAAAAACAGGATTGATACCGTGGCCACACAAGACATTTGGTTCGGAGCGTTGGACGTTCCAGCAAGACTCGGCGCCATCGCACAGAGCAACTGGGACGCAAAATTGGTTAAAGGCGAACGTTCCTGTGCTGATCGACCGAGATATGTGGCAGTCGTCTTCGCCCGACTTAAACCCTCTAGACTTTTGTATTTGGGGTGTTTTACAAGCGAAGGCCTGTGCTAAAAAACACACATCAGTGGAGGCGCTCAAAACTACTCTTACACGAGAATGGAACCGTTTAAATGACGACGTTACTCAAGCTTGTAGTGCAGGCTAAAGGCAGTTGTATTCCATTAGAATAAATAAGAATATAATTTTAGACGTTTCATTTTCATATGTAAAAAATATATTAATAAATATTCAAAGTAAACAAAAATATTTAATTTTTTAATATGGACCGTTCAATTGCCGCACCCGGTAGTTTGTCAATTGTTCCGGTTTCACCCGTAGATGTAAAAACTGGAATTTCTCTGTCCCAGTGTAGTAACGCAAATTCATGAAGTCACAAGCACAAAGTTGAGCAGCATAGAACCGCGTTCTGGGCTAGAGCTACCTCGTCATCAGCTGTGCGTGCAGCAGGATCCCCACAGCATCAGCGCTGATGCAAACCTTTTTGATTTCAGTAACACAAAGTAAAACAAATTCATTAGAACGATAGCAAAAAAGTATGGTCAAACGGCATGACAGTCTACCCATTTCCGGTCAGTCCTCCTTGCTCTTGGCTAATAATGTCACTGCAAGAGCAGGATGAAAAACGGGAATGGGTAGCCCGATGTGCCGCTGACTGTGCCTTTAATCAGACATTTAAATAAAGGCACCGCATTGTCTGCTTAGAACGCAAAAGCAGAAGTACTAGGGAAACATGAAGTCGCGCATTTTGGTTTTTTACCATTTTTACGAAACCATAATTTGGCAGAGATCGATAACATTTGCAAATTTTGCACCTAGATACAACTTAAAGTTGGCTTGCTATAAAAGTTTTTAGAAGTTTACGACAACATGTTGTAGGTACTGTTGGATCGTATTGTGTCAGTGCTTTAAACCACCATTCGACCATTTGTAGTAGGTAGCAGAAAAAAGAAATAGTAAAGTAGAGATCGTCCAAGCTGAAATGACGCGCTCCTACACAGCATCTACGCATGGTCACAATACACAAAGACATTGGTTCTTCAGTTGCCGGTTAGGCTCAAAAAAAGGAGCACGTACCGTTCGATCTCAAAAGTACTGTCAGCATGTCTACAAGAACTCATCTACGGAGCCAACAGCCAGATACTTAAATGTAATATTTCGTCAAACAACTTATTTGATTTTTATCTTGTTGAAAAAAAATACACCGTACTTAAATACTAATGTTATATCGCTGCTTGATTTTTTAAAATAAATTATTGGAAAAGTGTACCATAGTATGAAATATGAAGCGGAAAACGCTAGGTGGACGGTAACGGTCTAACGTGATGATTAAAAAAATACCAAGTACTTTATTAATAAAGACACTGCACATAATGGCACTAATAAATTAACGACTCGAAATGAGTACTGTCAATCGATCTATCAATCGGCATGTTGAAGACACAGAATGTTGTATTGCTGTGGAAACACTTCAGCGGGAAGCTCATTCCACTCCCTTGCTGTTCGCATTATGAATGTTGATGAACCAAAACTGTTGGTGCGAATTGCTGGGATGTCAAGAACATAAAGGTGGAAAGCTAGTCTGCGCCTAGTGGTCCGATGAAGAAAAGGAGCTGGTGGAATCAGGTCACGCAACTCCTTCGCACACTCTCCGAAATGCAACCTGTAGAAAACCGACAAACAAGCTACCACCCTCCGGCGGTGTTCAAGGTCTTATAGCTTATCTGTGATGTCAGCGTCCCTCACAAGCCTCAGCACGCCTCTTCACCGAGTCTAAAGCGGCCAGCTGGTACTTGGCGGATCCGTCGCAGAGGTGACACGCACCATACATGGACGAATTTGCGCTTTGATTAAGACTATGATTAAGACTGACTGATTACTGTCCATCAACGTGTTATGTTAATGGCTGCAGTTTTTCGGGGCCCAATAATAATAATGTTTGTGTCCAGAACCTTCAACACCGTTTTTGGGGCTGAAATCAAACCTTTATCGCACTTTTGAAAGCCAACCCATCGTTATCCCATTCAAGAGAAACGCATATCCAGAATACAAGCTAGTGAAATTGCCATTCGTTGAAAGTCCTACATAATCTTCCCTTGCCTTAAAATGAAAAAAAAAGTAATGAAAATACCAAAAATGTTATTCACCTCTAATTGGGAAAAATCCCGCACAACACAATGACTCAGACAAAAGGAGTGGGCGGGGCGGCCGGAAACACGATATTATTACCTTTCTGTTATGGCGCGAATATGAGTGGAGTGGCCATTTTTCTCTTTCTCGCGCCTTCGAAGCGAGCCCGCGACCGCTCACGGACCTATGCGATTTTTCTAGAATAGATCGCCGTCTCTATCTTGTACGTACTCAAAGCTACATTGCCGTCCCATTCTAACTTGTGCGGGCGCACTATTCCCGACTAAAATGGACTTGCCCACCCAAGTTTGCAGACCCCTATGGTCACGATGTGGCCTATTTTTGAAACAAATATCGATTATGATTTCACAATAACATTTTTACTTACAAAATACCTACCACCTAAGGTTTAAGCCGGCATTGCCTCCCCCCATGCTGTAAATTCAAATATTGCGCCGAAAGGCGACGAGTGTCGAGACGGCATCAGTCAAAGAGATCGCCGTTGCCTACCGAGCCGAGCCGCTGGTTTGTTTACATTTTTTTAGCTAGTCGTGTCGCAGCGCGCAGCCGAGCTAGTGTGTACGGATGGCGGATTCGTGGAAGTGGTGGAAGCGCGAGTGATTAAGTGTAGTTTCGTAATTAAGTATTAGACCGTGGTATTAGTGCGTGTGTTTAGAAAAAACTAAGTGCGTGTGTGAGTTAATGTGCGCGCTATCTCACTTTTTCTATGACGTCTTCGCAAGCTAATGACTATTTAGGATTGATAACCTCTCAATGTAATTGTAACGTCTCAATCACAAAAGCTTCACGGGCGTTCCGGCAGTGCCAGTGGTCTTAGCGAGCAACGTATTTAGGTAGGTACCTATTAATTTTATTTAGGGTGGCAAGACTTAGTAGGTACACAAAATACATACCATAAGGACACGTAACATGTAGCGACTTGCCGTTTTGCGGAGCCATACAGATAGGTACCTACGAACCTACCTGCATACTTCGTCTCAACGTAACGATAAATATCCTTGTGTTACACGATTCAATGGATCAGACAGACAAGGAATATGTAGTACAGGGCCGTACTGTACTATGCTGATGTGCCGTTGACTGTACAATTAGTGATAATGAAAACGGCACCAGAGGTTGTGTGTTCGATATCTATCTACGATTTCTAATACGTACCTACCTATAAAAGTTTTAGCCTAAATGTCTCCGGTTTGATTGACTACATACCTACCTAACTACCTACCGGTTCGTGTTAAACTTGTTACGTTGATAACAATACGAATTTATTTTTTGCGGTTGAAATATTTGATGCGTTCACATGAATGAAGCACCTTATGCTGCTGGCTCAAGACCCATTTTGCAATGAAGGTCTTGAGGCGTCACATAAACCTTTTTTACGTAAGGCACCTTATGGTGCTAGCTTAAGACGCATTTTGCAATGGTTTTGTACAGGTGAAGCAGAGGCGATCGTACAGAGGTACTAGGCACACAGAACTTATTGGTTGGTTGCCGCTACTTGAAGTATTAGAAAGAGAGACAGTTAGAAAACGTAGGGGCGTGAACAATGGAGGTCGCTCCTGGTCACTCCCGGTAGGGTCAACTCGGGTTCATGAACCCGAATTTGTGCTGGGAATTTCTATGATCGATGTTTTTATTTTACGTTAATTTACTCGAAATTCTAATTATGAGCTACGACTCTAAGAAATTACCAAGGGACTCTTTTCAGGAGTTTGTATAACCCACTTCAGTTATTAGGGGTATTTTTGTAACACCCTGTATAATATAACATTTTAAGTAGCAAACTGTTTTAGTGAGTGTGATATCAATTGATTAATATTAACAACTTCGCAAGAGTGATAACGGATGATCCTGATCCGCAGGGGCTCACCTCTAGCTCGAAGAGCGGCTGCGGCGGCTCCGGCGCGTGCGTGTTGTTGGGCCGCAGCGGCGGCAGGGCTTCGGCGCTGTTGTTGTCGTTGTTAGCGTCGTTGTTGGCGTTGTTGGCGCAGGTAGCGGCACGTTTGTATGTAGATATTTGACTGTTCTCTGTTAGGGGCTCACCTCTAGCTCGAAGAGCGGCTGCGGCGGCTCCGGCGCGTGCGTGTTGTTGGGCCGCAGCGGCGGCAGGGCTTCGGCGCTGTTGTTGTCGTTGTTAGCGTCGTTGTTGGCGTTGTTGGCGTCGGGCTGGCGGCGGCGCGGTTGGCGTAGGTAGCGGCTGCGCTCGCGGCGCTCGGCGCGTACGTGACGGAGTAATACTGCTGCGTCTGATATGTCTTCATCCTGAGGAACACATTCAGATTTGTTTATTTATTTATAAACATAGGTACGCCTCCTGTAAGTGATATCCTTTAAGTTTCCAAAATCTATTGGTTTTGGAAATTTTTATGACTTTTTGTTTATGATACGTTTATTTCTTTATTTCTTCTTATATCCAAATCAAAAGCATTTATTTCATTCAAGCCTGTACTGATTCGGCATTAACCTAGGCAGTTTCTTAAAAATGCTCTTTTAGACAGAAGAAATTATGACCTAATTAGACTAAGGTAGTTAGTTGGTAGTAGTGGACGCATTGAAAGAAAAATTTTGTGGAGTAAACAATGATATACAAAAAAAAGTGTTAACTCATTAATGGTACTTGAGGCGTTGATTTGAATTTTACAGTATTATTATGACATGCAATATAACACAAAAATCTTACCTCACTCTCCATTGACAAGGAGTCTGACTTTGACATGCCGTTGTTCATCGAAACTTCAGGTATTTCCATCACACGCCACCTGGAACGTAATAAAATGTTTTCTTGTTAAAAATCACTCATAATCGCTTCCTGTGCATGTGTTTTCGGAAAAATATAACTTGGGTCTCTTCAAGAAAAGAGTGAATAGGCACTTTCTAGGCAGACATGTACCACCATCAACCACATCATCACTTTCAATCGGGTGAGATTGTGGTCAAATGACTGCCTAGTTCCAATAAAAAAAAAAAGTACATACAGAATGAATTTCAGGTGAAAGTTAAGCCAAATTCTAAACTAAAAGGAATATGCTCACAAGAGTATCAAAACCCAATTTTGTCAAAAGATTTTCCTAGGAATCCAACCTCTTTGTTTTTAAAACCATCACACTTTGTATTCATGTGTTTGAATTTTGGCTGCCAGCTTTTGACAAAGTTTGAAGAGTAAGAACCGAAACAGTGCTTTTTATTTTGTTTGTGTTTAAGGCCAAAAAGGCACATGTTAAATAATGACAATAAATAAGATTATTTATTGGAATAATTGTACAGAGGTAAAATAACAATTACTGTATGATAATGTCTGCATGAGTTAAAGGACACTGTGTGTGTCGTTGAAAAATAAATTAAAGTAAAGCTGGCAGACGAAGAGTGTTTATGGCGTCAAAATTGGTCGGTCTCTAACTACAAAGTAGGAATGATCCTCACTTGGGAGTGATGATCTCCTTGTAGGTGAGTATCTGCGGGCGCGTGCTGGCGGCGACGCTCTGCGGGATCACGATGTTGTCGATGTCGTACGAGAGACGGCGCGGACGACTCTCCGTACTGGGCCGGCCGCGGGATCTGGTACAACACACATTCATTTACAAATGTACAATCAGGGAATGAAAGGGTTGGCCACCCTAACCCCCGAATTCACAAACGTCAATTAACGCAAGCACGCGCTCACGCTCATGCTGTCCCGTAAAATGTCAATGGAACTGAAAGGGACAGCCATACTTCTGAAGGATGCTCAATGTTGATTTGCGTTTGTGAATTCAGGGGTAAGATCTGTTTTTGCTTGCTCAATGATGACATTGACAAGATCCAACCAAAAAAAGTATTGGTTCAACTGTCAATCGTGAAGTAACATACGTCTCATCTAATTTTAATTTTATTGTCAAACAATAAAGCATACTTTTCGACATACTCTAGCCTGTTACACAGTTTAAAAAGGTAACATGTGCTTGCAACGTGTAAATGTTTTTTTTTGAAAACTGGTCAACCTTTTCATTCCGCGACTTTACATATACTGTCTGGGCATTATCTGTGGAAACACCAATACTGGCTGTCTCAAGGTCGTAGCTCACTAGGCAAGCACGGGAACTGCACGGCTCCGACCCAGCAATTATCTTGCCGTACAAAGGAGAACATTCAGGTCTCGAACAAAATATACCCAAAAATTAAAGTGCCGGCCAGACAAAAATAATACTGGATTCTTGTTGGTGGAAATGACGCCCAGAAGATTCCTTACTAGGACAGAAACAGTCTACAATTAACCCTTTGACTGCTATTTCAGTTTGACATTACAAAGAAAAAACATTATTTCCCTGAATAAATAGATGAATGGATTTACTCACACTACTATTGCTACATGTCATACTTTATGAACTGCTTCTTTTAAATTATAGCCTACAGTGAGGACTTATGTAGTAAATCTTTAATAAATCTTATAATGCAGCAGATTAAATAATTTAAGTCTCAGTAAACTTAAAAGAAATGCCTTACAGACAAAATGGGGAGAAAAACTACAAAATAAACTTATTTCAGTTATCAAACAACTTTCATATTTACCTTTCATGACTGGATGTTGATGTTTCATCTTCTCGGTCTCGTTCTCTAATTTTCCTGGACAATGGCGGCCGGCCTCTTTTCAATCCTGGAAAAGAAAAGTATTTTTTTAGCTTTCTAGCACTGAGTAATTTATCAATGACAGAGTACTCAATCCTTATGGAAAAATCCCTATCTATATTTGGAGTACTTTACACATAAAACATGTATGATAACATAATCAAAACATTGTAAAGAGCAATCAAAAGTATGTAATTAATACCTATGATATTATGTTATTTGTAATTAAAATCATTTTTGCTGCCTTTATAGTCCGACCGAAACTGGTTTTCCGCCCGAAACCGAAAGTTGGGTCGACCACTAGTTAGTAGAATCAACTAGGGAGTAGTACCTAACTAAATCATTCTGACCGGCTCGTTCGCCGGTTAAAATGATTTATTACTTTTTGAATATACTAAAAAATACCCCTATGTGGAGTGGCTTGATAACATCTGACATTAAGGTTGCTCACTAACTTTACAGCCCTCCAACAATCCGCACTGAGCCCGCGTGTTGTTAGAGTATGGCTCGTTTCACCTCATAGTTGAGGTGAGGCCTGTGCGGAGCAGTGGGACGTATGTAGGCCTTTCATGTTATGTATAATCCTTCAAGTGTCGGAGACATACGAGCTATCAGGCGCGTCTTCGCCGAATCTTACTAAAATGACGGTAGATCGTTGAATGAATAATGATCGTAGATCGATCATTATTTGGCATCAAAACGGCTCAAATGACAACCAATGGCCAAAATGGTAAATATTTTAGCGCGAAAGACATAATTATACTAGGCCCAAATTTGCCGCTTGGAACTGCTCCTTCCGGATAAGCTGAATCAACTTCTCCGGCACTCCAGGGGCTATGTTTATGGTATAACTCACGTGGCGGCGGGTGTCGCTTGGAGTGCTTGGGCTGGTCGCTAGGGGGCGCGTGCGTCGCGTGCAATGCGCGTGCGGGGCGGGAGCGGCCCACGGCGGCGTGCACGCGCGAGCCGGCGCGCGCGCGGAACCACGAGCGGGACGCCAGCGCTGATAGATGCACCGATGGGGAGACATCTGCCGACAAAAATACAAAATTATTTATTTAAAAAAAAAATTACAAGTATCAGTAATAAATGGAGCCTCCTTTTAAGCATGAAATCGTACTTAGGAGAAAACAAACGAAACTTCCTTTCATTCAAGTTATATGAGGTATCATTGAATCCAGGAACATTTAGGGCAAATAAGACTTATTTTTTGAAGACTAAGGGTCACTGACCTCTGATGTCGCTGAGCACCGGATGGTACCCCGGGTCGACGCGCGTCCGGTGCACACGCCGCAGCTCTCCTTCTTGTACTCGCAACTGCATCTGTGACGTCATGTAACGTTCAAGGGTCACTGACCTCTGATGTCGCTGAGCACCGGATGGTACCCCGGGTCGACGCGCGCCAGTCGTTGCGCGCCCGGTGCACACTCCGCAGCTCTCCTTCTTGTACTCGCAACTGCATCTGTGACGTCATGTAACTGTCAAGGGTCACTGACCTCTAATGTCGCTGAGCACCGAATGGTACCCCGGGTCGACGCGCGCGAGTCGCTGCGCGTCCGGTGCACACGCCGCAGCTCTCCTTCTTGTACTCGCAACTGCATCTGTGACGTCATGTTACTGTTTAGGGTCACTGACCTCTAATGTCGCTGAGCACCGGATGGTACCCCGGGTCGACGCGCGCCCGGTGCACACGCCGCAGCTCTCCTTCTTGTACTCGCAACTGCATCTGTGACGTCATGTTACTGTTTAGGGTCACTGACCTCTAATGTCGCTGAGCACCGGATGGTACCCCGGGTCGACGCGCGCCCGGTGCACACGCTGCAGCTCTCCTTCTTGTACTCGCAGCTGCATCTGTGACGTCATGTAACTCAAGGGTCACTGACCTCTGATGTCGCTGAGCACCGGATGGTACCCCGGGTCGACGCGCGCCAGTCGTTGCGCGCCCGGTGCACACTCCGCAGCTCTCCTTCTTGTACTCGCAGCTGCATCTGTGACGTCATGTAACGTTCAAGGGTCACTGACCTCTGATGTCGCTGAGCACCGGATGGTACCCCGGGTCGACCCGCGCCAGGCGTTGCGCGGCCGACAGCGTGCAGGACGGCGGCGACGGCTCCGTCGGCTCCGCGCGCCCGGTGCACACGGCGCAGCTCTCCTTCTTGTACTCGCAACTGCATCTGTAGTATCATGTAACGTTCAAGGGTCACTGACCTCTAATGTCGCTGAGCACCGGATGGTACCCCGGGTCGACTCGGGCCAGTCGCTGCGCGGCCGACAGCGTGCAGGACGGCGGCGACGGCTCCGTCGGCTCCGCGCGCCCGGTGCACACGGCGCAGCTCTCCTTCTTGTACTCGCAACTGCATCTGTGGTATCATGCTACGTTTTAGACACGAATGATATTCAAAAAAGATAACGCGAAGTTAAAAATTGTGTTCTGGCGTACGTACCTATGATTTGATCGTGTGTACAAGATAGTATGATTATTTCCTAGAGCGTAAACGCAGTGCGCAGTGTTGGTCTCAAACTGTCAATGCTTTGCTCAGGTGGTCTCACTTAACAAGTGGCACCCGGCGTTTAACTTTTTAGCACAATCTACGTATATTTATTATAATATCATTGTTAGATAAAATATCTCAATTTTTGAAAGGCTTAAACTTGAATTCAAAAACGTCAATCAGGTTTGAGCAAGCCGTCAAACTATGACGTCCCGTAAAGTGTCCATGGGCTGAAAGTGACAGAACAATTTTTAAGGCAAATGACGTTATTAAGTTCGGGGGTAAGTTATCTTTTCGGCATCGGAGATTACGCAATTTTTTGGCTCAGATGTTGACATGCTGTACAGGAATCAATTGCTAATAAGTCGCGATTCAACACCACTATTTGTTGATGTGCTTTCAACCAAGTGAGTCCTAAGTTTTTTTTTTCAGATTGACAGGTAAATCCTACGTATTTTGTTAAACCTTTGAGAGCAAGATTTTAATAATTTGTTGAGTAAAAAAAGCGTATTGTTTGATTCAATCTTGAAAAAAAAAGTACTATCACATAATTTTACTTCCTAGAGGCTACGTGAACTTTTTTTTAAATTCTATACTGCAGTGCAGTTCCAACGCCGCATTTATCAACGTTGGTTTTTATGAATAAGGGGGTGAGATGATAAGATGATAACGTAAAAGGGCAGTCTGATGTACCGTTGACTAACACTTACCTAATATCAGAAGGTTTAGCAGCCTTGTTAGTGGCAAGGTGCAAGTTGTGCATTTGCAACAGCTTCCTCTTCTTGAAAGTTTCTTTACGCAGAGGCCGCAACCGCGCACACGTCTCCGACTCGGGCCCATCGGGCGCGCTCGAGGAGCCTGGCAGGTTGCCTTCATAGGCGGCCGGCTCGCCTTCAAACTCCACTGGACCTTTGGCTTCGCGGACCTGGAATGGGATGGAACAATTCAGTCGGCGTAAGGAAACTTTTCATTCTTCTTTTTTTATGTTTATAAATGGCGTCACCCTCTGTTAGCGAGGCTATTTTGTCCATGTCAAGTGTTTGTTATGTGTTTGCCTATGCACTTTAAAATACTGGTATCGCCTATTTCAATACTACGTGGAGTTTATGAGGTTATTCACGCGGCATGTTATAACGATTTATTCTAATAGCTTATTAAACTAACGGCACTGCAGAACTTCACTGATACTTAATTCAATAATCATAACTACAAACCACTAAACGTTCATTAAAATTTTAAAAATAGATTGAACAGTTTGTGTTACCCTTTAAAAAACTCCCTTTTCTAAATGACTACAGCAGCTATTTAGCCATTGATAGCTTTAACAGCTTTACCATACTGCAGGATGAACACAAAGTTCTCAACGCTAATGGTAGGTTTATTTATTGAATTTCCAAGATAGAAAACATCATAAAATATTAAACATAAATATGGTTGCTTATTTATAGCAAAGGCCGTGGACCCAAGTTTGCTGTGCGGCGCCACCGATAGGCAGGGCAGCGGTTACTGTACGCGGGCGCATGCGGAGGTAAAGGGGCAAGGTGGATACTTAAGGCTTCTCATTATCCCTAATTCCCTAATGTCAGGAAGAGATTGCTTTTAGCAATAAGACCACCTAAATTGTACATTGGCTCTTAAATGTTTTCTTCTGTGTTAATTTCTCTGTTGTGTTTGAGTGCAATAAAGAGTTTCTTATCTTATCTTATCACATACAATACTTCAAAACGGACACCAACATTTACGATTAAAGTGTAATGAATTTATGTGTAATGTTATGAATGAATTGAATTAATTGAATATTGACATTTCAACTCCAATTAATATTTTTTTAATACAGTTGCTCAAAAAGTGGTACTTTTCGTAGCTGTTTAGCGTGCGGAAAGTTGGTTTTTCCGCACTAGTGCTTTTTACTTTTCCAATTTTTTTTTGATAATGTTAATAAAATCCATACATCCTACCAAAGAGGTTGTCTGTTAAATCACTTTATTTTGTATTTTGATACGTTATTTGGCATTAAAACTGGGAATATAATATTATTAAAAATATTTCAATTGCATAATTGACAAAATAAAGGGTTATTTAGTAACTATTAACAATTAAATTTCTGAAACAGTTTACTTGAAGTTGGCTGTTTGTGTATTAACAATGGCCGGATATTTGTAAGTATGAATGAGTTTCACTTAAAAATACTTGAAATAAAATAATAGGTATTTATTGCATTTCCATGTTTAAATGCAATTAAATTACTTCTTATATTTTTACTAGGCTGAATACAACCGATGCCGTGTTAAAAAAATACTGTCAATCCTAAGTTTTTCATTCCCGCTTTCTTTATTTACGATTAGTCACGACTGTCACGATATACTTTGGTTATTGATCGTTTTTAATGTTGTTTTTTTTTTACATTTTTCTTACACAAGTATTTAACATATTTTTTCAAAATAGTTTATTTTTACTAGGCTGAATGCATGCAACCGGTGCTTGAAAAAAAAAAAGTTTTTTCATTTCCGCCCTTTTTACTCTTGATTTAATTGTGTTAATGATTCGCATTGGTTTGATATTATTTTTTTCGCAAATGTATTAAAAAACGTTGTTCGATACACGAGCGAAAGTGTCATTTTCACTCGTCCCGAGTCTTGACCCTCGCCTAGCGGCTCGGGCCAAGATGCCTCGAGACTCGTGCAAAATGACATACTTTCCGCACTTGTATCGAAAACTACTATTATTATTCATAGCATTATTAATTTTTGAAGAATTTTATTTACCTTTGTTAATTAGTATGTCTTAGAAAAATTTGCATGACATTAAATCAACATGCTTAACTTAACCAAAATATACATCCTTGTATCACCATGTTAACAAATAAATAATTTTCAATAGCAACAGCAGAGAAATAGAGACTTTTCCATCTGCCATAACATCATTTATGGCAATGTTTTTCCCGAATGCATGCTTCTGGTGTGGTAATTGAACCCGCGACTTTTATGTGTCTCAAATTAACTAGCGATCGTAACGGGTCGTCAGACTACCTACTTGTAGTACGAGCTATGAAGGTTTTTAACGTCACCTCGGCTGTTCTTTGGTAACTGTTTTTAAACTGATTTCTAAATCCAGCAGCAATCGTTATTTCATTATTTTCCCAAAATGAAAATAATTTTATTTCAGGCCACAAAGTTACGCATAATGTAGAACTTTCATACATGTAAGAATAAACAAATAATATTAAAACACTAGGTAACTGGTCAGACATTCTTTTGTCAACCTTTGTATGGCGTAAACTAGCCATAATGAACTTAAAACGCTAACTGTAACGGGAGCACTGCTCAAACATCTTGGTCAATATTGCGCAATAGCACGCACGCGGCCCGCCAGATTGTTGACCTTCGCAGCCACGGCGAGAACATGTCCCAACATGTTGTACGTATACATACAGTGTGTTTGGGAACCGGTGTCCGACCCGTTAAGGTGAAGTAATATGATCTATTTTATGAATAAATCCACCATAATTAAGCACTACAAGCCCACCCTAATTCAAGTTAGGCATTGTGCACCATGGTTTACGTTCGGCTGACTGAAGATAGGGGCTAGCGAGCCTAACATGCGCACCGCAGCAACACTGTCGCGCTTTGTCCCGCACCGAAAACTATATGAATCGCAAGAGATAGAGCAGATTTTTTTTTCGTGATGTGCCTAGCCTGATGTAGTTATAATATTCAGAGATAATGTTCTAGTGCTCCTAATTATTGCGTACACCACCTGAAGAACAGTAAGAACACACGCAAAAATCTATGGAATTAATAATGAACCGCGTTTCTGGTTCAGGAATCAGAATCTACAGGTTATCCATACTGTAGATTCTGAGATATCGAAATAAGGATTTCTGTCGATTTCGTAATGTTTAATAAATATGTTTTCGCGAACACATCGATCACCTAAGGCTTGATATAATAGAAACGAGTCATATGACCATCTTAAGCACCCATAGGTTTTTGTGTTATGTCGATGGGCTTAGTGGAGAGACCAAAACAGGTACAATGTGTCTTGTTCTAGAGATAGTGTTTGACAGCCTGCTATCCCAGCATGAACAGCTATAGAGATAAATAACAATAGTTGCTACAATAGATTATGCTCACCTGTGTGTGCAAGTCACTGTGCTGTCGGATTTTGTACTCCAATTCTTGCACTTGTGCCTGGAGCCAACACCAGCGAGACGCTATCGACGATCGTGCCTTCTGCCACGACCAAAGCGCGCGCTTTTCTCTGAAAAGATATACCATCATATTTATTCAAGAGTTGCTAGTTAAATAAGCAAGAGTAGCTAGTTAAATAAGCAGATGGAGTCTTCGACCCTTGACAATTTATGAAACTTCAACAAAACAGAAGAACATGTCATTAAATACTTTAATTATGTTCTTAGCCACACAATGATTGGTGTAAATATTGTTGCAATAATATAAAGAACCTGGACTGTATTGGCACCTATCCTATATTATAACAATTAAATTCGAGAGCAATAATAACGTCTACTTAAACGGGGTGCATTGTTAACTATAGCTATACGCGGCGTTTTGCCTTTTGAGACTAATTTAGCCGCGCTTTACCCTACTAATACTATAAATGCGAAAGTTTTTATGTGTGGATGGATGTGCCGTGTTGCTCTTTCACGTAAAAACTACCAGATGGATTTTAATTAAACTAAAAGTTGTCTGAAGTACGACGTTATGTCGACGAAGTGAGTCTCTACACTATTGTATCCGTCTAACTTCGCGAGTAGCCGACAATACAAAGAGGAGAAAGACCTTTAAGTTCATAAAAACAGGACACAAAATGTTTTGTATTCAATGTAGTAACCAAAAGTGCCAATATCAGCCGATTTTAGATGCTACATACAATGTAAGAGACACATTTTGAGTTCTGCTTTAACAAGCAAACATACTTTGTAGTACTAACTGATAGCTGCTTATAAAATATTTTGGTTACCACCATATGAACATAATGATGTTATAGGAAAGGCTTACAACTAAATAATGAAGAGTGCGTTTCCGCGTAAACGGAGAAGAAGTGCTTGCGGTGAATTAACACGCTCTGCGCCAAGCCCTAATATGAAAATATTGTCAATGGTTTCTAAGAAAAAATCACCCAAACCCAATACTCCAGAAAAACCCCCAAGGCCAGAGCAATATTTTGGAAGTATAAAATGTATGAAAACCGTGCGCCACTTCAACGATACACGAGAACATAGACCAAGATATAAGATGAAAGTGTACTGAAGACAGATGATGGCAAAACTTGTCAAATAAACATTAATAAATTCCTAAAATACCTACATCATAATACAATTAAGTGCATTAAGTCCATGAACAAGTACCTACAAATGTTTGTCACGTTGACATTGTACCTGTTTGAGGGTTTTTACTCTTTGCGTCAACAGGCTATTCTTAGCTTAAAGAAGCCATCTCAAGTTCTTGAGTAACTTGGGAAAGTTCTTCAAATAAATAACAAGGAAAACCAGTTTGGTATTAAATGCACTCATTTGGGGCCAGAGAGGAAGCCATTGTAATAAATCTAGGACAACAAACAATAATGTTATGAAAGTTGAAGCAGTGTTATAGTTTAATCTAAGGGTGGTCCCCACCGGGAGCAAACAATTTATTACCTACTGTAATTGTTAAGTTTTTTTTGATGCTAAAAACTAAGAATGCGGAACCTCTCTACCCGAACCTCCTCTAGTTTCTGCCCTCACTTTGAGCGTTAGGCGCCAAATTGGCGAAAACAGCAAACGCGCTGTGTCGGATTTTGAAAAACCTGACGGAGCAAAAAAATAGCTGCATAAAATTATACAGCGGAGTAGTGCGGTCCACCGCCTTATACGGGGCTCCCAAGACGCCCATCCGCAGCCATCTGCACCGGCCGCAGAGGCTGTTCGGACGATACGGGGGTACCGCGCTACCGAGGCGGCGTGTGTGCTGGCTCATTCTTTGCCGTGGGACCTTGACACCACGGCACTCGCAGCCACATTTTCTGGCGATAGGAGGCGAGCTCCCAACGCCGGCGGCTCCGCCCTGTGGCCAGGGCATAAGAATACGGCCACGGTTCCCCTCCGCCTTCGTAAGAGGCGACTAAAGGCGGGCCTTCGGGGTCGCTGGGAGTGCACGCGGCGGGGGCGGTGTGCTTCCACTTCAAGTGGCCCCGAGGAGGACGGCAGTGTGGGGGCAGCCTCACACTGCCGTAACACCGGCTGGTTAGTAGGGAGGTCTGACTCACTACGAGATGAGCTGTGTGAACAGCATTGTGCGCCAGGTGTTCAACTGATAGTGTTCCTTCTCTACAGAAGAGATTTCGATGAACCCTGGTCAGGCACTGGGTATACCCACCCACCCTCCGTTTGGGGTAGGTCAGTCCCAAAAAAAAGGGGCCGGCGGCTGGCACCTCGGGACTTCTGCGAGACTGTGATAGGGCAGAAAGAGGCTGCCGAAAGGTTGAGAGAGCGGAAAAAATCTGCTTAACGGAGGAGCAGACGCTGGGGCACGGGCGTAACGCTCTAAGCTGTCCCCTTCGCCCTGTGGCGTTAGAATACTGCCACGGTCCCTCCCCCCACACTTTTTGTAAGAGCCGACTAAAGGGGGGCGCTTGGGGTTACTGAGAGTGCACGCACATAATGGGGCAGCTGTGTGCCTCCATCTCAAGAAGCCTCGAAAAAGGGCGGCGGTGGGTGGGAGTGAGCTCACACACCGGCGTGTGTATAATTTCCCTCGGGCTGGGCTGGTTATGCCGGCATAGGGGGCAGGGGTCCACCAGCAGAGTTCATGACCAGGATTCATATCCACAAACTTATCAAAAGTGAATGCTCGGGTGAGTAGCTACTGGCCTATAGATCAGTCAGCATTTGCGCAACAGGTGGGGCAGGTTTGCGATTCAAGTATTCAGTGATTTTTATGATGTCTCTGTGATGCCTCAGTGCTACCCCGTTGTTAGGTTGAGGTCAGCCTACTAGGAAGGACCCTGTTTAGAATGAGTATGACGTCATTGAAGGAGTGGAAACATGCATGACACAAATGAATGATGCCAAGTTCAGCAAGATATTATTTTTTCTATATCTTGCTTATCCTACAAGTGACAGATAACTGGTCCCAGTTGAGATGTAAAGTGGAGTGAGCTACAAAGCAAAATAAAAGTGGGCCAAAAGACACAGCCTAAAATGGCTGAAAAGAGCTACAAATGAGCAGAAATAGATTGGTCTGGACTCCAATAGAACTGTCTTATACCCAAAGAAGATCCTTGATCTAATGAATTCAACATCAAATATGAAAAAAAGTTTTTTAAGTATGTAATGATGAGTGAAAATGCAAAACAATGAGCCTCTCTGAGCATTGTGTCCTGGTAGGGCTGCACCTGCACGGTTAGATGCTGGTGAATACTGCACTAGAGAGGAATCTCAAGTAAGAGATATTCAAGGAAACTTCCCACAGAGAATAGCTTTTTGGGATGGAATCTATGCTTTATTTGTAAGAGTTACCTCAAGTGTAGGTCAATTGCATAAATGTGCAAATGAAAGAACCTATCACAAAAAACTGGTTATATTCTGAGATACTGCATTGTAGTAAGCTTTTTTCCTAAAAGCCTGTCATATTTCTAAGATAGCCAAATGATTAATCTTTGTTATCAGTTAAGGAATAGCCATTCATAATAATATACCTTCACAGATTGTTTATGAAAATAGTCCTATTAGAATCAGGTCAGCCATTCCAAAAACAAAGAGGTCAGTATCACTCAATAAATCTCCTCAAATGAATACAATGCAATTATTTCCAATAGTGTAGATTAGATTAGAAACAATTCAATCTACACTATGGTAACTCAACCATACATCCCCCTAATTTAGCATGATGCAATACTAAGTAACACATTTTGTAGCATTTCAATATTTCATAACAATGGCATCGTTGCTAGACAAAAATACAAAAAAAGAAATGAACTACCTCTTCAAACATCAATTCATTCACATGAATTTAGTAAATTTAAACTCCATGATTTTCGTTTATAGAGCAACAACCTCAGATAAGATAAGACATTGTAAACAGAGATTGTACTTACATAGGCATGTGCTGTTGGTGAGGGTTGTTGTAAGTAACTGCTTCATCATTGCTTTCGGCTCCTGATGAGGAAGCTGTAGCATCAGAGTCCAGCTCATGCTTCACCACAGACAGGTGGGACCGCATTGCCCCAGCAGTGTCTTCCAGGCCTGTGAGGGTCCCTGAAGATATTCCTTTCGACCCAAACTTAGAAGCATCCATATTGGCAGTTCCAGCATGATAATATTTGGGACCTATCACAGACCGTGATGCAGCACTGGCTTGTAATGTGGCAGTTGTCTCTATCCTCTTTAAAAAAGCTTTTAAACCAACCGGTCTGCCTGCTCCATCCTTGCGGGCACCTCGTATACATTTCTCAAAAGTCTGAGCTGCCTCTTCTGATATTCGTTTTCCTAAGCTTCTGGCTTGCAATATCCGTAATCTTCTCTGCAAAAAGGCACATCGTCGTTCTAAGCGTGCTTGTTCAATTTTAATCTTTTCTTCAACCCCGTCTCCTTCAGAATCAGCAGTGTCAGCCAAATCAAATCCACTGAGTGGAAAAATGCCATCAGCATCACCTGTTGACAATGTATCTCCACCACTCTCTAAGGTTTTGATAGCTTGAAGCAAGTCAACCTGAGCGAGATCAGTGCTGCCTAAATCAGAAAGGATCTGTTCCATTTCTTGTGAGTCTTTGGCAAGACTGGGTTGGTTTTGGAGTCCCATGTTGTCCTCCTCCATGGGTGTCGCGAAGTTGTCGACGGACGCAAGCGCCCGTCTTCGCTGCCCGGTCGGCTTGTCTGCCTCCTCGGCGGTGTCGAACGCGTGCGTCTCTCGAGGTGTCACCGAGAGCGCTGGAGCCATGACAGGCGCGTCTTCCGCCGTGGTCGCCGGCGTCGACCGCGTCAGGGCGGACTCATAACCGAGCACATCCTACCCTTATGTAACACTCCGAAGTACCAAACGTTTCACAACACTTGCACTATATTCCACTGCACTGAACAATCCAACGGGGGCATCCTCCGGGTGATTAGTCCCCCGCCGGCTCCGTACTTAACGAGCCAACACTGACGGTCCGGCTGTAGTTCGGCGCGCTTCTGAAAAACAACGTTTACGACGGATTACAATCCGGTCTTTGTCTATTCGCACAACACATTTTCATCACTCGCCACTGTCTACGACCACTTAATATAAGATATTCATTTTGCATAGCCACATAATTCGAAATTTGACCCACGTGATAACGAAAAGAGTACGCTAGCGGTCGCAGTTGCTTGTTTCTGTACGATATGGAAACAGGAAATGATACACTTTGAAGATACTTAGTTGATCGTTACTAGAACCAAACTTGATTATTTTTTGAGGTTGGAAGGTCTATTGCGGTATTGCACTCGAAGTGAACAAAGATTTTGAGATTTTAATGGCGGAATTTAATCAAAAACATATTCCTTTGAGTAGGTAGTAAGTAGATGCCCGTATTCCGCGACAAACTGATGAAATGCATAGAGGCCACACAGTCGGAAAATCGTGTCTAATGTCTTGTAAAAAAAAGGGACAGCGAATCTGTCCTTGAACTAGGTACTTGCGCGGTAAAGTCAAAGTAGCATTCGAAATTTTTCTAATACGACTTTTTGTTAGAGATGTTATTAAATAAAACATTGCGTAAATAATTAAATAGAACTAAGAGGAATTCACTATTCGCACGTAACAAGCTAACATTAACTTCTATAAAAAGAGTATTTAAACGATCAGTACCGCAGCGATACACTGGATTAAATAAGCCTATACATCGCTTATTATAAAAATGATTGATTTTCGTATGTTCAGATATTATCTAAGATAATTAATACAGCATAAGAAATAATGATACTAAATGTTTATAATTTCTACTAATTTCGCCAAAATAAAAGTATTTCATGACTTCCGGTACCTAGTGCAATTATTGTCATTTTGCTGAAATATTCATCATAGACAAAAATAACACAAAATCAATACCACTTGCAAGCCAATGACGACATGTTACAATCTAATTGGATTTAATATATATAATCAGAAAAATGCAAAAGACCTAAAGAAATAAGTGAGGCATAGAAATATTCTTCCTTTTTTTAGTGAATCTCTAAGATACGTTTCGTTTCACGCATAGCAGAACGAAACGAAACTGACAGATTAATGACAGCTGCGGAATTTACATCGAGCTCGCCGCCTCCTCGGCCTCGGTCTACTCGTAGTACTCGTTCGTTTCTTTCCTAATTATGACAGATAATTATTTTATTTTGTTCGTTATCGAACCGATGCGGAAGACGACCATGCGGCCATAAGACATGGTTACAGTATCCACTGATAAACAGCGGCAAATTAATGTTAAGAACACCATTTTATTTTAGTTTAATGATTTGAGCGCTTTGGTCAATGGCGATGCAAATTAATCAATGGATGATGTAGGATGTCTTTGGGGCCAACTTGACGCATTATAATTCATCTAGTAAGACTCAGATATATTTAGAGAAAGAAAACTTTGTTGTGGGACACCCAGAGAAAAAGTACAGTAGGTCCATACCTATTGAAAGAACTCAGATACTGATTATTTATAGCCCGGCCAACCTGCCACAAAATACATCAGAATATTATTCTAAGATCAAAATCAATTCACCAGTAAAAGGTCACTAGAGAGTACTTTAGGGTTAACGAGTTGAATTTCCTTCAGTGTCCTGAAGGAAATTAATAGGAAGGAAGTAAATACAGGTATAGATATTTTCTTAGTAGGGTTTTTTTTTTCAACAGTTATTCACAATTTGCTACAATTTTGATCAGTAAGCAAAGAGGATTGTCAAGTTACTAGGACTTATTTATTTCATGTATTACCACCACCATAGTGTGGCAAACAAGCTCTTGAAAAGCCTGGTGGTAAACCGTTAACACTGCTGTGTCTGAAACTGGTTAGACACCAAAAGGGATCATACTCACATTGACAAAACCGTAAAAATTGGATTATGTAAAACAATCCCATGCTGATTGATGTATAGTTAAAACAAGCAGCAATCATAATTTTTACAAAAAATGAACTTGTAAATTCATTGAGAAAGTTATTAATTTGGACATGTTTTTCAGTGAAGGAATATTTAGATGATAAATTGTAAATGTCTGTCTGCTCCTCTCTCCACCTTTGTACCTGTCAAGATGCATGTGAATTGTAGTACCTATTTTAGATGCCAAGTCGCTTGCAATGAAATTAAATAAAAATAAATACACAGCAAGCCTAATGGCAGAAACTACAAAATTCAACAATAAAAGTGTTGCTGTGAAATTTCACATGATCACAAATTTCACAAATAGTAATTACTATTCTGAGGAATTATTTCACTAAATAATGCAATGAGGTACCTACATCAGTTCACACGATGAGTTTTTTTAAAAAAAAAGACAAATCAGTTACTTTTAGGCAATTAGGAAGAGAAACTAGAGTTTTAATAAACTTAGGTCTCTTGTGTGGAACCTAATCCACAATATGTTGAAAATATCATAGAAAGTTTAGTAAAAATAACAAGATGTTACTCACTCAACAAAGACATGAAACAAAATCTGAGCCTACAAAGTTCCTATTTACTTACATACAAAAACCTTACCTTGCATTTCATAGAACATTTTGTGGTGATCTTGCAAAATGTTTTTTCTGAAATCATTTTCCTTTTTCCACACATCACACAGCATGCCATGTCTGTAAATCAAAAGACACAACAAATTTTATTAAATGCAGACAATATAATCTACTTTTTACACAACTACTTCTTACTACCTTTGCAGACCAACCAAAATACAAAATGACAGTTGATTGACATAAAGTTACAAAAATTGACACAAATGTAAAATAAAAATAAAAATAAACAAAATGTTGTTTTCATCTTAGTGCTAAAAAAACAAAAAGTTAATTTAGCTTGATAATGCTCACTATCAAGCTGAAAAGACTTAAGTTAACTATTTGGTTTTTTAGCTTTTTAGAGTTAACAAGTACCTACCCATTTATGGTTCATCAACAAGTCAGGCAACAAATCGTCAACAGAATTAAAGTACTTAGTTTATATTCACACAAGAAGTAGCTAATAAAAGTGTAACTATCAAAAATAACTTTATTTATTATCAAAAATTGATTTTTTTGAGTTATAATAACAATGGCTGTTACAATTTTTGTTAAGTGCAATCGAGTATGGGGACTCTCTTGTTTTAGTTTTTACATTACACAGAAACGCAGGGAGGCTTTTTTAATAATTACTTTTTTTTTAAATCATTTTTCTTTCTTTTTATTTTGATATACCCAGTGTCACTTTCGCAGTAGTGACAACTCTAACAACTCGTCTGAAGCTAAAATCCATCGAGCTGTTCAGGCTGCAGAGCGTGCCAAACAACACTATTACATACAAGCGACCATACATACTCTCAGAAGACATAACTCTTCTGCTGGTGCAAAATCAAAATCAAAAACAGCTTTATTTAAATAGACCTGTTACAAAGTACTTTTAAATCGTTGAATCTAAATAACAAACAAAACATACTTAATTATAGACATGAATGCCATAACATTAAATGAAAACAATAAATATACTGTACTTAAATAAATGTGATGCTACCACCGGTTCGGAAAGTTGTTGTGCATTCGGGTAAAAAAACCCACAAGAACAACTTCTTTTACTATCTTGATTGCTACACTCAATTGTAACACAAATACACATTATGTACTTACAAAATATTTGTCTCATTATTTAAAGTCGTTGAAAGGTATGTGCTTATTTAAATGCAACTTTGATTATTTACTTATTATTTATAATATAAAAGTAGAAGTCAACATCAGTTAAGATTACTTCGATTCTTAATTTTCATGTCATTTTTAATTAATCAAAATTCCAAATCATTACATATTTGCGAAGTAATCCACACTTTTCTGTTTCTAGTACATAATCAGTTGCAGTATTTGTTCTGATTTCATATTAATGAAACAAACAATGACAAAGTTAGCCGCTGTATAATTACAGCGGCTAACTTTTGAAAAAAAACAAATGAGCAAGACATCATTGAAAGTCAAATTAACTGAACTGCAATAGTATTTTAATTTTTTTGTACAGCCTATTGATAAAGGAAATCCTGTTTGAATTATTGTAGTGCAACACTTGTACTGTTGCACTACTTACAATATTTCAAACAGGTACAAATAAATACATAAACAAAACTGTACTATGAATTTTTAAATATTAGGTACTTATGAACTTGAGAGTACGAGTACATGCATTGTAGTTTACATTCTTCCATTTTAAAGTTGTTGTAGAAAAGGTTACGGCTAAATATTTTTTTGGTCAGAGGGTTTTCTGATAGTTACATATATTTGATGGAAAAAATCGGAACCTAAATCTATTAACATTGTTAACTAACTAGTTTTTACAAGGTTTCATCAAAAAAATAAACAACATCATATTATTGTACTAGATATTTTTAGGTGCTTCCCTCTCCTAACTATTATGGTAAGGTTAGTGGATTTGAGAAAACTCGTATAAATTAACTTAAGGAAGGCTTAGGATGTACACTTATTTTATTAGTTACTTCAAACAAAATTGAACAAGAAAACTGCATCTAAAAAACCTTTTTCATTCGGAACTTTTATGTCACAAATACAAGATCAAAAAAATAACAACTTGGAAATTTAAACTACACTTAACACCTAATTAAAATATAATCTAGAAATATTACTTAAGTTTCAGTAAAATATGCGAGGAAGAAATAATTTAGGCCTCAAACTAAACTTTGTACATTTTAAAAAAAACCTAGTTCTTAAAGATATACTTTGTTTCTTAAATTATTACTTGACTGAAATTTACTGTAGGTGACCTTTCTTACCCAGTAGCAGCATCAGCACAGAGTTGACTGTTGTTGGTTGTTGTTTGATAGAGAAGAGCAGCAGCAGCAGAACCAATGATAGCAGAACAGACAGACAGTTTATGAGTGAATGAGTGAAATGTAATGTGTAGGGGATGCTATTTAGAAGTAATTTTCAATAAGATGCGATAATATAGGAAAAAACTGATATTAATGAAATAATTTATATAAATTTAATTTTTGTGGAATTCAGGTGCTTTAAGAGCTCAACGAAACTAAAAGTTATTTACTGACTTATTATCTTAGCATTACTCTTCCGGTAAGTATGTGTTCAAATACCAAAACAAACACGAGGAACCCTAAAGAGATAAAATACATTTCAATATATTATGAGACAGACAGACAAGACAACCAGATGACGACTACCTTTAATGTACCTTCTGGTAATTTAATGATTAAAAGCAGGATTTTGACAATTTTTAATACTTGCCGATGGTCTTTTGAAATAGAATATTTTTAGCTTTTGAAAAGCGCACTTTCAGAACGTTTACAAATGTTCCGATTTTTAACCTGTGTTTCCGGTCCGGCGGCCGCTTGTCTTGTCAATTTATTTCGTATTCGTAAATGTCATAATCGCGAGGCGCTGGTAAACTGTAAACTATCGCTTTTTTTCGGTTTATTTTAATCGACTGAAAGAAGATAAGTTTACCATGAATTTCGACAGAAGCCTCCAGTTACACTCAACTCAACATACACCGCTCAGAAATAAGCGAAATCGGCAGTTATTACAGAGAGAAGATACGTTAAATTTGTCGCCGATACTTAACGATACATCTGTTTTCAAAACTCTAAATGATACCAGCTTGAGACAAGTTTTAGATGAATCTTCGATGATAGTTAACCCGGGATACGCCGGTGATGGTTTAAATGAAGCTTTTTTTGAAATAATTCAAATCAGTCGTTCAAGTGATGTGCTCGACACTTTAGCGAGGTTAAGTCAAGTTTGTTGCGATTCACTAGAGCTTGTTGAACCGTGGAACAGGTACAATGTTCACAATTACTGGCTTGCAGAAGAGGCAAATACCTGGAAACTGCTGCATTGTTTGTATTCGGATTCCATCATTGAGCACCCAGAGTCTTTAGACTCTCTGCTAACGGAAGCAACCCTGTCACAGCAGACTTTAGTTGGTGCATTATTCCAAAGTGATTCTGAGATAAGACTATTGCAGCTGTTAGTAGACTGGCTAGAGGCTACAGCTGCTTATCAAGAAGAAGCTACAAAAACTTCAGCACCAGTTATTGGTAATAACATACAATGGGGTAATACACTACATCAATTGTTGATTGGGTCAAGCTTGTTCAATAAAGAGAACAATAAATCAATGATCACATCTATGGATCCCGATGCCCCTAGACGTCAAAAGAAGTCTATACATTCTGATGACTTGAAAGATGATAATGACTTGTGCAAAAGATTTTTTACTGAAGTAAGATGTGGAAAGTTTAAAGAAGCAGTTTCATTATGTATAAGTGCTGGTCAAGCATGGAGGGGGGCTGTGCTGCAAGGCTGGATGTTGCTTCATTACCTGCCAAGAGAGGATGAAAACTCCACACTGGAAATATCTGGAAATCCCTCAAGAGATTTGTGGAAATGGTGTTGTCTTGGTATTGCTAATAGTTCCTCTGAAAATGTACATTACAGAGCAACAGTTGGAATCTTGTGTGGTCATTTAGCAAGCTGCCTGCCTGCCTGCCAAGGGAATTGGGAAGATCTGTTGTGGGCTCACCTGCGATCACAAATTGAGGCAAAGGTTGACAAGTTTTTACGTGAACACCATGTCACTGCAGATGCAAACACAACTCCAGCTGATGTGTTGGAACTGGTGCAGACTGAACTTCAAACTGAAGAGTTATCCCTCCCCCAGATATTTAATGCTGTAAAATCTTTGATGGATGGTAAGAAAGAATCACACTACCAGACCTGTCAACATCATCTTATGCTTGGTAATATAAGAGCTATCATGCAGGAGTCATTGCAGTGGCTCGATTCTGCTGAAGAGAGATTCATAAGATTTCTGGCTCATCTGATTTTAATTTTGAGACAAATTGGTAAGGATCCCCAGCATGAAATTGGTGACAAAGTTTTAGAAAAATATGTAACCCAGCTAATTGAAAGGCAGATTGATGGTTCGATTGAATGCCCTGAACTTGTTGCTTACTATACTGCCACAGTACCTATTGAGCGTCAGATTTTCTTGTATGCTGACTTAATGGATCATATTCATAAAAGTGAATACAGGGAAGGTGTTATAAAAGCAGGAATTGGAGCTGGAATTGATGTAGCAGCTTCAGCAAGAGTCGCCATAAAAAAAGCCATAAGTGACATCCAACAAGGCTATGGCCATTTGGATTTAAATTCTACCCAAACTGCTGCGATTGAGAAAGACAAAACATTGATTGCAAAAGTTATTTCATCTCTCGAGTGGTTATCTTTACTTAATAACCAATTGGAAGATGCTCTATGGCTCGGTAATGCCATGGTACGCACATTTATTTTCATAGGAAACACTGATGCTGCAATGTCTTGTGTTGTGAATGTAAACAAGATGTTTCCCAAGTTTCTAAATACTGCTCCTACAAATTCTTCAGAGCTAAGAGAGCATCTGTGCCTAAAAGCTTATTTAGAAGCTATTGAAAGCTTTGCCAATTGGTATAGACATTTCATAAGTGGCCAGCCTAAAGATGTGGAACCATTGCCCCAAGATGCCTCTTTTTCAGACAAAGTGCATCATGAGCAGAGATGCGCTCTAGTAGAACAACAGAAACAGCGCTGGTTAAATGTTGTGCAACATCAGGCACGCCGAACAAAACTATTGCTTTATAATGTTCTGCTGTTCCCCGCTGGCTGGCTCCAAGATGAGACTGATAGCACTACTTCTAACAATTTTAGTGAAGATGAAAAGAAAGATAGAATTAAACAACTAGAGACCCTGAGACGCCTTTGTCTGCCTGAAGTTGTTGTTTTAATTCTGAAAGTTTTGCAAAGTGGTGATGATATTGAGAATCACAAAGAAGCAATGAAACTATGTGATCTTATTGCAGGTGAAGATAGAGGTTTGTACAAAGTGTTCACGAAGTCTAAACTCATGGAGATTTTGGATAGAATAAAGGAGTCATCCCTGCTCTTACTGGAGAAGGGAAGGGATATGTTTGGTTATGAAATAAATGATGAATAATTTTTTTTACTAATAAAACTTTAATCTTGTAACAAATAAAAGGTTTTTCTCTTTTTACATGCCCAACCTCCAATGCTATAACATTTAAGTTAGAGTCTTTCACTTTGCTGTTCCTGCAATGTATCAGTTGAACTGAATGTGAGGCATACAGCATAGGTGATAGATAGGTGCAGTTTGAGTACTGTTTCAGTATTTGAGGGGTGTATCTTTGTCTTTAAGCTCCATTCAACAAGTTTAGACGGCATAGGCATCTAGACTTAAATTCATTAAAAATAATAATCATTATGGCACAGTGACCGGATTGAGATTGATCAATTCGTTGCTACTTTCGGCTAGATCCGTGATCGAAACGCGCCCTCGTTGTCTTATGAATTTGGCTACATCTTCAAGTTCCTTCTGTGATATGTAGATGAATTTTCCTCTGTCATCTATGACGCCGGTGAGCTCGCCGGATGATTGAAGGTCTGTTATTCTGTCAATAGCAGCTTGGGTCTTCAATTTGAAATGAGCAGCCAAATCTTCTAAAAGTACTACTTTTTGAGCCTGAAACCAAATAAAAATAATTATGAAGCTATTTTTCGTAACGCTCTTTTGATTTATGTTTTTTATGTAAACTACGATTGAGTTCGCCCTGTAGAATATTGCAAAACTAAATTAAAAAAAAACAAAAAGATATTGCGCCCAACGTGGGGCTCGAACCCACGACCCTGAGATTAAGAGTCTCATGCTCTACCGACTGAGCTAGCCGGGCTTGTGTGCTAGTGGCGAAATATGTTAACAGAAGACGAGACACGACGGCGAGCCGTGCCAACAACTTCCTAAGTACTATTTATGTCGATAATGTGTAATTCTGCATTTATCTAGATTTTTATATAAACACAGAATAAGCTTGATACTTGTTCTTTGACTTGTTACTTTGGAATGGATAGCCTCTGGTTAAGCTACAACTTGAACTTTCAGTGGGCCTAGCACCACCTACTAACGTTTTGGTAATAGAAAAGTAAACTAATAATAAAAGTATCGTTTACTTTTCGATTCCCAAAACGTTAGCGGTTCGTGCTAGACCTACTGGAGGGCTTAGCCTATTAAGACTTGTCCCCGTGTGCAATACCCTGGCCCTATGCTCTCCTCTCTCTAAATGAGCAGTCAATATGAGATATCGCGCTGCCCCTGTCTACCACCCAAATGTAACACCACTGCCAACAGCTAAACTCACCTTTATGTAATCAATGAAGTCCCGCAGCAAGCTCTCCCGGTCTTGTTCCTCGTTTTCCTCATACCCCTCGCTGTCGACAGAGAACGCGGCCTTCAACGCTTCATATTCCTCCTGCTCCCGCTTTTTGCGTTCCTCTTCGACTTTGCGTTCAGCTTCTTCGCGTTGGCGCTCTTCTTCCTGTAAAGGGAAAATAACATGTTGCATTACAGCGCCATCTAGCCCCAAACTAAGAAGCTGTTAGGTAACCAACAATAACGTGCTTGTTATTTGCACGTGCGTGCATTTTTTTCTTTATTATCGAAAGACCTAGAGAATGGAAACAATCCTTATAGAATCACTTCGCGTAAGAACTGCTCAACACATTCAAATATTGCGTCATTGATATAATATTATAATAATACTTTTGAAATGGATTTGCCCATCCAACTTGCAGGCCCACAATAGGCGCAGAAGTTGTATGTGGTTTCATGATAGGAATTGATTTTAATTTTAAATTTTGGGGAACATAAAATAACATACAAACTGATTTTTATTATAGTCAATTACCATATCACTATACATAACGAGTTGTTAAACAATGTTTAAACTAGTGATGTCAGGAGCCAGGACCCTCTTATGTATATCCTGCCATGGGGTGAACTAACCACCCTTTGTGAGATAGGCTGGATCTTGCATAAGACATAGGCTTAATTTTATTGTAATTATAAATGATTTCTTTCTTATACATAATATAACAGTATGTGTATACTGACCTCCTTCTTCTCCTCTTCTTTTCGTCTTTCCTCTTCTAATTCTTCATCCCTCTTTTTCTTCATTTCTCGCATTTGCCCTTCTGCCTCCCTCGCTTTCTTCTTTTCCAGTTTTGCTTCCAGCTTTGCTCTTTTCTGAAAATTAAAAAGCAAGATTATTTAATTATGAAAGACCCATTATTAAAAATGACATGACACAAAATGCTATGTACTTTACAAGAATATGTTTATAAATGCATGAACAGGTTTTCATGCATTTTTTTGCAACTTTATGCTTAATTCTAAAACTGTTAGGAAAGCCAATCTTCGATCTGCTACTAATGATATTTTTTTCTGGTTTTTCACTTTGCAGGTGGTGAAGCAACTATTATTGTAATTATTTTTTTGCAATTTATGCCCCTTATAACGTAAAGCTATTTTAAGAATTTGTATTTCATATCTCACTTAATCTGGTTTATACAAATAAAAATAAAAAAACATATGTATGATAATTGATAATATAACTTGAATAAAATATTAATATTTTGTATAAAATTCAGTGAAGTCACTTTATTGAAACTATTCATACTTCAGCATTAGTTGTTTCTAAGATTTAAAGCTTTATTAGTAGAACATTTAAATCATCTTTACCTTGGCACCCATTTTGTCATCAAACTCAACTTTGTTAGATGTTTCAGGCATGTTGTCATCATCTACATCCTCAGCCGCTTCAGGTTCATCACCCAGGTCAGCTTGGTGTCGAGCAGCTAAAAACCAAATAATGTAATAGTACAATTTATAGTTTTTTTAACTAATAAAAGTTGCTAGGTAGTAGAATAGCTTTCCTTAGAAAGTAATGCAGCAATCTTCATTTGTGATAAGAACACATTATTTTTTCCATCTTGTATGATTTTAACACCAAGTGGTATCAAGATTGCAAATTTGTGAATTGAGGGTGATTGCTGGCCAGTCAGGCCCCTCCGCCACACAAAGGTCTCCACAACTGATACTACACACTAAACTAAATACACTTTGTACATTTTACTGTCAGTAATAAGCTTACCATTGGCTCTCATTCGTGCCCTTTGATTCCTGACTGCTTGTACCCGGCCAGGTCCACCATCTCTCTGCACTACAGCTCTGGGTCTTGCTCCAGCTACGAATCATCAAGGAATATTATTTTGGACTTTTGTGTGAAGCAAAGTAGCAAGTAAAAAGGGCAGTATCTCGATATCTTACCTTGAGGTTTAACCTGAGATCCTACTTTTAAGAAAGCAATAGAGAGAACAACAATGACTATTGCACTAATAACAGCAGCGATTATAAAAGGATCCATTTTAAATGTATCACATAGGTTTACAAGGGTAGGATAATATGGTAGTATTTAATTTATGAAATACAGAACATTCGTGCGAGTTAGCTTTTACTTTTAGCACTTAAATCGAAATTTACTTTTATGACGCACGTCATCAACAACAAATCAGCTGAGACGTCACGTCAACGTCAAATGTTGATGTCACTTAACTTTTTTTTTTAATAATGGCTTTTTCGTGTGTTGTCACTTAACTTGTTTTTAAATTGTGTTATAGCATTGGCGACTAGGCCGTAAAGCGAATTACATTTGTTTTAATTCAATGAGAAAAGCATTTCAAAACGGGAAATGTTAAAGGAAGTTCTTAATATACAGCCACGTTCAGCGCAGTGGTTTTGAATTCGAATAAATATGGTGATGTACGGAACGACCCTTAAGGCCGCTCCACACTTAGTCCGCGGATCACGGCGCGATCTCGCGGAGCGAACTTGCCGCGAATTCAGCAACGACTCTACACTCGCAACGGTTCGCGGTATTCCCACAGTTATGTTCGCAACGTCAAATGAAATGGACGTTGAAGTAGCTGTTGCTGCGTCCCTAACTTTATGCGCGTTAGCGTACTACAACTATGTACATATTAAAAAATCCTTTTGGTTAGGATCCCACAAAATGGGTTCCGCTTGGTAATATTCTAAAAACTGTAACTCAAGCTCGTTGTCCATGTTGCGCTCATTTTTTGCTCGCTCACTGCGACGGTCGCGGACTGCGAGTGTGGAGTCATTGCACGTTCGCGTCGCGTTCGCTCTTCGCGCTCCCTTTGACGCGGGACCAAAAACCGACAAAAATTGGGGAACAAAGCGCGAAACCGCGAAGAATATGCGAAACGGCTCTACACTTAGCGTTCGCGCCCCTTCGCAGCCATTGCGCGCGATTCGCGGGCTAAGTGTGGAGCGGCCTTTAGACCCAAAAACAAATTTAAAAAAAAACCTTTGACATTGGGTTAGGTGACGTGTGTCATGTCATTTTGCTTCGATTTTCGCCGATTGTTTCAGATACGAAAATATGGAAATACTAAAACTTTCCTCGGTTTTATCGCTGTTCCTCCTATTGGACTTGACTTCAGCTTTGTACTTTCACATAGCTGAAGGTGAAAGAAAATGTTTCATAGAGGAAATACCGGATGACACTACAGTTATAGGTGAGTCTGAATTGTTGCAGTTTTTCTATAGAACCTTACCTATTTTTACTGATTGAGCCAGAGATTGTAAAGTACTTTGATCATTTGTTTACAGTGAATTATAAAGTCGAGTTGTACGACCCGCGGTCGGGAGGGTTCATGCCATCGACCCCTGGTATCGGTATGCACGTGGAAGTCCGCGACAGCAATGACCGGGTGGTGCTGTCTCGCGTCTACTCCTCAGAGGGCATGATCTCGTTCACGTCGAACGTCCCAGGAGAACATGTTATCTGCATGTACTCTAACAGCACATCTTGGTTCAGTGGATCACAGTTGAGGGTAAGTAATCAAGCAATAGGCATGACGACAGTATCAAATAATCAACGATTTGAATACATTAGGGGAAAATACATATTAAAAGGATTAAAAAAGACACATTTAGTTTGATTTTAAAATCTGAGATTAATCAGATTTTCAATAAAGTAAAAGGATAAAATACTGCAATTCGCCATTTTGACTCAAACGTCAACAAACGTCAATCACGCACTATGACGTCACTGTACTGGAAATCAACAAATGTCACTGTCGTATTTCATACAAGTGAGTTTGACAGACACTTGATATTTATATTAGAATTACGTCACACGGACGCCATGACACCTGCGAGCTTTTTCGCGCGCTGTTGATAAAATACTAGAATAATGTCCTCAAACTTTGTTAAACTGACCTTTGAAACCGAAATAAAGTTTTTTTAGTATACTATATATGTGTACCTTTATCACGAAAGAAGATTTCAAAATTGGTCGTCATGCCTATTGCCTTACACACATAACATTTTATGTAAACAATCTCCTAGAGTGGAGCTTCTATAAGAAATACCTTCCTAACCTTTTTAAGTACGGTAATTAATACTCTTATAACCAGCAATGAGATGCTGATGTTTATTCATGTTATGTTCATTATTTCTTCAGAATTTGCTTTCAGCCTATGTAACAGTAAATACTCCCAGCTCACATTTTAACGGGCATTCAAAAAATACCTACTTAGTCTGAATAACATAATTTGTAACTGTTCAGCACTTGAATAAACAATGCTTTTTGTGGCAGAACAGTATTACTTGGTTTCAAACAAAAGAAATGTTTGTGTACTTATACAAATACCGTATATACTGTAAGCCTCCAAAACATGTAGGTACTAAAGTCAGGTTTTACTTGTATTGTAGCTTTATTTATGGACCATAGTAATTTACCATAGAAAAATACCATTTTAGATCTTTTCATCTTCTAAATAAAAAAATAGACTACACATTGGTCAGGAATTTCAACAACACTAAACCAGTACAATAAACATAAACAATCTCTTGATAAAACAAATATTGTTGTTGTGTGGCTGGATGTTTGTAACCTCATTGACATTTGACTGTTATCAGAAGAAATCAATGTATGTGTGCTATCATCTCAATCAAGTTGTAAGCTTAATAAATTTGCAATGAGTCTTTTTTGATGAAATAATTCTGTTCATCAGGTACACTTAGACATCCAAGTGGGAGAACATGCCGTTGACTACGCAAATGTTGCACAGAAGGACAAACTCACTGAACTCCAGCTGAGGATACGACAGCTACTTGATCAAGTGCACCAAATAACCAAGGAACAGAGCTATCAGAGGGTAATTTTTTGTTAAATACCATATTAATTAAAACTCAAACAGTGGGCCTAGCACGAACTGCTAATGTTTTGGTAATCAAAAAGTAAACAATACCTTTTTGCATGTCTAAGAAAAAAAGTATTGTTTCCTTATCGATTACCAGAATGTTAGGGGTTCGTGCTTGGCCTTCAGCTTACAGAACCTCTTTAGTACTGTGAAGTTTTGTCTCATTCATTCTTATTGTTGTCAACATTTGTGTGCAAGTGACAGGACACTTCAATTTCTTAAACAATGCTGCAGCGCTGAATTACAATTTATGAATGAGAGGTCAATGTACTTGATGTAACACAGAGAGATACACGTACAACATATCTACATTCTATGAACATGAATAATTACGAATCTATTTTATTTCTTTATGTTTAAACTTCTTTTTATTTGTGTTTTCTTACTATTGCAAAATTAATTTCAGCACCGTGAGGAACGCTTCAGACAAACATCAGAAAGCACAAACCAGCGTGTGCTTTGGTGGAGTCTTCTGCAGACTGGTGTCCTTGTCAGCATTGGGTACTGGCAGATGAGACATCTCAAGAGCTTCTTTGAAGCAAAGAAATTAGTCTAAATTATTATATGTACTTTATTAAAGTTTTAACATTTTGTTGTATCAGTTTCCTATGTCTTACAAAATAATTTTATTTCTAGCACACACTGTCACAATTTCTATTTTGTTATTTTGGAAATGATCTGTACTTTTAACAGTAAATATAAAAAATACAGTTATTTATGAAATTTGTCAAAATTAGTATTTTTACAGATCAAAAGTGGATTTGATACAGTGTGTATGTAAATAGTTCTTAATAATATTATTTTTGTAGAGACCACACAGTTTATCCTGTAAATGTCATCATCTCATCTTCATTAAGTTACTTGATTCTTTCCTTATCAAAATAAAATGTAAACAACACTTGGCCTTTTTCTATTCTAACATGGCTGCAGTAACATATTTTAAGTTAGTTACCAGTAAATACAATGACATTCTGGTATTTTGCCAGTAACACATCATACAGGCACAGGATATTATTAGCAGGAGGGTATTGATACCTGTATTTTGTTACTAAATGTGTTATTTTCTATTTTTTATAATTAATAATAACAATTTTATTAGACAGTGAGATTATTATTTACTCAGTTTTTAAATTTAATCTTTAATTCACATAAAGAAGACTAACTAATTTAGAATCTCTGTGAAAGAGTATTCTAAATGATACCATTCAACCAAAACAGACAAACATTTTACCTAACTTGGAAATATGAACCAGGGTTCCCAAATTGGGGGTTTTCCCCCTAGATTTAGGGGGTAAATAAGTGTGATGGGATTTTTTTAGGGGTCTGGAATATTTAGGGGTATTTTCAGGGATTTTTTTGACTCTTAGTCATTTTTGAATATTTAATATCAATATGCATTTTTGTTGCCTAGTGCCTTATTTTGTTTAAAATTAAACGTACGTATGTTTGACATTAGCTTATGTTGCTTAAGATACCGCCAAAATATAGACTAATCTTACGGCGACGGTTGTTATTTCGATTCGATTTTGGTTTGTTTGTTTGTACTGTGTATCAACAAGAGAACCTCCTAATGATGTTCAAGGGAAATTTAATAAAAAAAATATTTTTTTTTTTTTAGGGGGGAAACAAAATAATTATGGTCATTTTAGGGGTTTTTGTCACCGACTTAGGGATAAATGTTCTTGAGAGTTGGTAACACTGATATGAACAGGCTCAGAAATTACATTCAACTCAGTTGTTTGGTTGGTTATAGTTTGTAAAATATAATGATTCATGTCCTAAAAATATATCTACATCGCCTTGGACTTGACCCTAAATGCATCATCCAAATACCTCGTAAATAGGGATGGATCAGGTTTGGGAAAAGGATTCAACATACTAAAGTCTAACATCTCCAAAGTGGTCTCTATTGTATCGCACGTACAATAGAACAAGTGGCCATCGATTTGCAGCTGTTCCGCTAGTTCGATCTGATGATTATCCATTAACTCCTCGTTGACGACGACCAGAAGTGGCTTTTGAGCGTCAAGAACTTCCAAACAGCTTCCTGCTCCCGCGTGGCTTATTACTAGATCTGCATTTTCTATATCATCTAATATGGAATCCTTAAACCTGTAAATGTTGATTTGAACCCCTTCTTTATCGTAAATACCTGGCTGGAAGTCGCTATTCCCGATCTGGAATGTTATGACTTTACAACCTAGTTTCTTGAGAGATGCTAGCACTTCAGGCGTCATAATGGTTTCCACAAGTAAGTCAAACCTTGTTGTACCTACTGTGATAAAGATTTTCTGGTATTTTTTCGTCATTTTGATGATTTGGCAGCCTTACAGCCTCCTGGAATGATTTGTTTTTATTGTTGAACGAAACGAAACGAAGTTGTAAAGTTGTCACTTTGACATGTTGAGTTTCGTTTGGAAACTGACATTCAGTAGAAGTTCCGAATTCCGATTGTGTACAAATTTAATAACATAACATAAACGGCCTATATACGTCCCACTGCTGGGCACAGGCAATAAAAATGAAATTTAATAACTTTAGAGTAATGACATGAAAAAGTCACAGGATAACTATTCATAAGCCTAAGACGGTCTGCAAAAAAGGGGTGAAGTATGTTGCATGTTTTTGTAATGTAGTGTTAATTTACAGGCGTTCCGTTCTGCAGCAGTTCACGAGACGTCGTGGTTTGTTTTGTCTCGCGTCATGTCTGGCCAGGCTGTCGTCGTGTGCAGTCTTTTGGGCACGAGCCAAAAGGACCCGCGGGGGTGTGGGTGTGGTGCACACACTCGCTTCATGCAATATTACTTCCTTCCTTAGAATAACTTACTTCATGCAACCTTCTTCAAGAAAAGCATAGCGTACATTGTATTTTCTACCCGATAGCTTTTAGGGGGTAAATTAATAGTGCTTTTGCATGCCGTTGTTAATTTTTGTACGAAGTACCCATACTTAAAAACTCCTCCATTGCTAGGAGTTGATTGTTGGACGAAGTTGGGATTTTGACATGCGGAGCTTCGTTAAAAAACGGCCAACGTTCTGGTTCAGGCTTAGGTACTGGTAGGTAGAGATCGTCTAAGCTGAATTGACGCGCCCCGCCACTGCATCTAGTCATCTACGCATTCACTCAGGCATTTTTGGCGAAGTTGCGGTGGAGGGGCGCGTCATTTCTGCTCAGACGATCTCTACTACACGTGCGCAATAAGTTGAGACTTGCTAGAATGCGACATAGTACAGATCGTATCAAAAGTTTCACCCGCATAGCTCGTTTAAATAATACCTACCGTACACATCGCAAGCTTTAAGCACACGGAGTTGTAGATGAAAATAACTAATATTAAATTCATTCATTAAAATTAGGACATGGTTGAATGTAGGGCCTTACTTATACCTATTATCAGGCACCGACTGCTAACTTTGATTCTTGCTTTTTCTAAGATCGTAAACCTAAGTAGCTATTCGAATTTCACGTCAGTAAAACTGAAACTTTTTGCCCCAAAAACATCAATCAAGAAATTCGAAGATCCTTCGGAATGACGCATGAGGACTTACGTGCAATCAGGCCAGCTCAGCCAGCAGTAATTAACGTGCATTATTAACCACTTCTTCTGACCTTTTGCTGGCTTCGTTTAGGGTGTTCACTTTTTCTTTGAAAGTGGTAGTGTGTTTGTGAACATTATTACCTACCTTGTTTAGGTGAAGTATTAATTTAGGTATGCAATATTATCTACTTCAACACCATAAGTACTTACTTACTTCAACCACTGCTTTGAAGACTAATCGAAATATCAGCTAGCAGGCACGGAGCATGTGTCTTCTTAAATGAATTTTTACTAGGTAGGCCCGCAAATAAATAAATATCACTGGATTCCTCACACCTAGATGGCCCTAAATAAAACCAACTAAAACTTGAATCAGCTTTTAGCTTTTTGTAAATAAGTGCATCACTACATAGTATAAAACAAAGTCGCTTTCTCAGTCCCTATGTCCCTTTGTATGCTTAAATCTTTGAAATTACGCAACGGATTTTGATGCAGTTTTTTTTAAAGATATAGTGATTCAAGAGGAAGGTTTATATGTATAATAACATCCTATTGCACCCGTGCGAAGCGGGGGCGGGTCGCTAGTAATAAATAAAATACCTACATATCCACAACTTCTAAACCAATACAAACAGACATGTTCATGCACACAAATGTTTGTACTATGCGGGGATCGAACTCACGACCTTTGGTGTAGTCCTATACAACTTCTGAAACCACTCTGATCACCAGATCAGTAGCGGGTTAAAGTATATTTAGCATAACACAAAATATACTCTCCTACTAGTTATTTACCTAATCTTTCTATGCAACCGTTTTTATACAATTCGGCTTCTAAGGCAACCATTTTATACAATTAGGTGCACCCTGTGAATCTCTTCTATACTACACGTATTGTTCCACCTATTTTTCAATACACATCAATAGTTAACATGAACCAGCTGTGTGGCGGGTTATTAGTTCCAGTACTTCCAGTTTAATAAAACTTCTAATATTTAAGACGTTTTTGATTGGAACTGTGTTAATTTTTTACGAATTATGACTGGAGGATCACTCAGTGAGGACAGGGTTTGTGGTCAGTTCGTGTCGCAAAATGCAGACATGGCTGTTTCTGTGTCTTTGTGTATTGCGAGTGTCTGGAGAGGAGTTCCCATCGCTTATAACTGCGAATGCGTCAATAGGTGAGCATTTGGAATTTCACACATCTTCATCATCCTCTTGTGTGGATCCTGCAAGCCTTTCAGGGCGGGTCTTCATTGTGATAGGCTCTGACTGATTTGGCTAGCAAGACCGAACATTGAACATAAAAGTAATACCCACACTGATTGTTTCCGTCTTGGTGAACGAAATATTATTCAAAGGCTCATTCTTCGCCTCTGACTTTCGGTTAGTTGCGTGTGGTCTCCCTTTCACTCTGGATATGAAAATGTAACACTGTTTTATTTTGTTTTCCCTGTTGTCATTTAGCCTAAAAGTTTTGTTTACTTCCTTTCCATTCCGTAAGTTGTTATTTGCGATGTCCTAAATGCCTAAGCATTTTTTGTTTTTCTCTTCCTCCTAAACAAGAAGTTACTAGACTGAGTAGTACTTTCATTAGGTAGGTACTTTCATTAGGTAACTGCTAATACCTAAATCAATAAGTAGCAGGGTCCTACTTTCTACCCGTTTTCTTACATTCCAGCTGTAGTGCTGGACAGGCAGTTCCTCGGCGAACAGTACCAGGCCGTTCTGGACGAGCTGAAGGATTACATCAAGGAGTTAGCGAGGGTTGAGCTCAAGCACGGTGGCGTCTCTGTGCACTACTTCTCGTGGACTGCCATCAGTTTAAAGAAAGGCAAGTAAAAGGCGAATTTGATGTTTTCATGACAACTTGTTCAGGTTCAAAATAATTATTAAAATAATACAAGCCAAATAAACGGCATCTGAATACCAATAAAGCCCCCAAAAAAATATCGTATGGTCAAGTGAAACGCTCGTGAAACGTTATCATCAGCATCAGGCTACAATTGTTTTTCCTCCCTCTTGCCAAATGACTTTTCTTTGCAATGAAACCGGGACTGGCCAGAAATGGGTAGCCTATCGATCCTATCATGAAGTTGGGCGTAGGTACACGAAATTGCTAAAACCTCATTATATTAGCACAGAACGATTGAGCGGCTAGGCGCTGATCGGAAGGGCTGCAGAAAATGATGAAGATGACGATACCATTTTGACAATTCTGTATATCGCAGCACCTGGTCTGCCAAACGCGCCCAAAGATCCTTACAACACCAACTCAAAAACTCATTATTAATGTTATCTTTGAACATGATAAATGGTTTATGATTAAATGAGAAAAACTCGCGTCTAATGTGTATTGAAAACTCTTAACACTTAAAGGTTCCTTCTAATTTCTAGGTTTTCTAGCTGTATTCAGTGTTGCGTCATGCAAAGACACGTGGTCACTGTTCGATCAAGCAGAAGAAGAAGAGCTCCTTCTGTTCGCCCTCACGGAAGTGGACTGCCCTCGTCTCCCCTCACATGCGGCCATCACCGTAACGTATGTGGAACCCGGCGAGGAACTGCCACAGATACTGCTCGACATGAGAACCCAGAGGACATTTAAGTGGAAATCTGCTATTATACTCCACGATGACACGTTAAGTCAGTATTTATTTCTGTTTTCATGTGGTTATTCCGCTTAATGCGGCTGTCGCAAGTAAGAAGTATTTAACTCTGAAGAGATCAGGAGGTAGCAGTGATGGTCAGGATTAGAGAAAATCTACGATGTTTGAGTAGCTTTTCCTAACTCCATAGACCTAATCCCCTTATTCAAAACAACTTAATCAGCCTCTTTCAGTGACACTTTCATATATTTCCAATTACATATAAAACAGCACAATATATGGTTTAATCATGCTTTATTTAGCAGGAAAAATGCAATAAAAAAATCTAATACTTAAGGCTTTCGAGGAATAGGGTGGTTAGTTTACTAACCACTGTGATCATCAGGCAAATAAAAATCAATCTTTTCATACAAAACAACGGGATAGTCATTTTTTATGAAAGTCTGAAAAACATGACTTTGTTGTGCGGATGCAAAGAGGTACCTTGCAGGTGCTACACTGCCAGACAGTACGTACTGGACTTTTCTTGGTACTGCATTTTGCAAAATCACCCTGCACAATTTTTTTTATCGTTATCAACTATCCAACGATCGCGCGGGGCGCCAAAGTTGCGCTGTCAAACAGTCAAAGACGATGTAAATATACGACTTAGTACCACTATCTTATTCCGCAATAGAAAGCGCCAAAACGAAGAAAAATAAATTTAAATATGTGGTTAGTAAACTAACCACCAAAACTGAAAGAGCATCACTTCTGGAAATGTATTGCCCTGTCAGTTACCAGCAAATGTTGGCAGCAAAGCAGAGCTCGTTTTCGCGTCGCGCGTCGGTCTCCTCAATTATGAGGGTCGTGAACATCTTCATGAAGTCATCTTTTTTGCGCACTATTTGTCGCTACCTGCGTCTGACAGAAGCTGAGTAAAAGGTATAGACAATAGTTTCAAGGGTGGTGCGAATTTGTACAGTAGAGCTGAATAAGAAGAGAAAAGAGATACCTACAAGAAACGTACGTTGTTACGTACGATATAGTTAACTTAGTATGGCTCTCTACTGCATTTTATTACTTCCACCAGATCGTGACATGGTGTCCCGCGTGGTGCGGTCCTTGACATCACAAATCGACGAGGGAGAGACGACAACCACGGTCTCAGTGTCTGTGTACAAGATGAAGCACGAAATTAACGAGTATTTGAGACGGAAGGAGATCCAACGGGTGTTGTCCAAACTGCCTGTCAAGTACATAGGTATGAACTAATAATTTTAATCCCTCTGTTATCGGTTGATCTAACTTTTGATCAAGAAGCATGTTCTTTATTTACGACTTCTAACGGAAAAGAAGTGGTCTCCAAAATTAAGAGTTCGCTTTAGAATTATGCAGCTGAAATGGGAAAAGCTGTAGAATCTAAAATCACTATCGGTTTTTAAGTCATTAACTTTCTAGGGGAGAACTTCTTGGCCATAGTAACAACAGAAGTAATGGCTACGATGTCGGAAATAGCGCGGGACCTGCTCATGTCGCATACTCTGGCGCAGTGGCTGTACGTCATCTCTGACACGGACTTCTACCACGGAAACCTGTCCAGCATGATCAACTCACTCTACGAGGGCGAGAACATCGCGTTCGTGTACAACATTACTGAAGATAATCCTGAGTGCAAGGTGATTGTTAGTTATTGTTTCTAGATTTGGGATTTAGCAGGTTCCAGTGATAGCAGGATTAGCAGGTTGAGGTGGCAGTAGCGTGAACTGATGACCGGCTGGCCAAACGCAGCATGAGGCACGCACCTGCCAGATCTAAAGGATGACCTAACTTATCAGGTGATCCTTAGATCACTGAGTTTCGGTGGATGGAGGCTACAACCGGGCGCTCTGGAAATTTATGGAGGAGGCCTATGTTCAGCAGGGGACGTCATGTGGTTGTTAATGAGAGTTATGAGATCTAAGATTCAAGCTTAGATAGATTTGCTAGCCACGAATTCAAACTCAGATGGAGATTCTATTTGATACGTCGAAATATATTTTATCTGCAACTGTAGTAGATAATGATATTTGTGAAAAATTACGATTGAAAACCATAGTCATTCTAAATTTTAGGCAATCGTTCTCTATCGTTAACTTTATTGAAGTGTTTTAGTCGTACGAATTTACCCTTACGATTTTAACCTTCTCTTCCAGAATGGTATCATATGCTACTGCCAGGAGATGATGAACTCCTTCATCTCAGCTTTGGATGCAGCAGTTCAGGACGAATTTGATGTCGCTGCCCAAGTGTCTGACGAGGAGTGGGAGGCTATCAGACCTAACAAGGTCCAACGGAGGAGCATGCTAGTGAAACACATGCAGGTATTACTTAAAGCTGTTATAGTAACGAGAAAACGTCTTCGCGTATGTAAGATTGGTTGCAAAAACAATCAGTAAGTACTCGTTGCTCACTAACCTTACACCCCTCCAACAATCCGCACTGAGCCCGCGTGTTGGAGTATGGCTTGTTCCACCTCATAGTTGGGGTGAGGCCTGTGCCCAGCAGTGGGACGTATATATATAGGCCATTTATGTACGTTATTTTTAATATAACCTAGAATTCGGATGTGGCATCGTATCGAATCGGATACCTATGGTATGTATATCGAACTATTATGTTCTTGTCATACATTTAGATTAATTTCAATCCGTTGGTTTAATAAGGCGATTCTCTTATACTCAATGTCGAATACATTGTACGGTTGGCTACAGCTCTACTGAACATATGACACTCAAGTTAGTTAGTCTTATGTAAGGTAACTAAGTATTTTTGTTGTTTTTCAATAGCAACATATTGCGGCGAAGAGTCGTTGCGGTAACTGCAGTACTTGGCGAGCCCTTGCAGCCGATACTTGGGGTGCCACCTACCGATCGTTTCGGGATATGGACCATATACCCAAGGATCCTGGTAACATCACTACGGGAGTCATTGAACATGTCGACTTGTTGCATGTGAGATGGTAGATGAGATACCTATTAGACACAACTAAATAGCATTCAATTGTGAATTGAACCAATAACAAGCACTAAGGTTTGGTCTAATGTAGTAGAAAGTTAACTATAACTTTCTCTCTGAATCGGAAAGATACAACCACTAACCTTAACACATGGGATATTCCTTAAATACTTGGAGAGCTCTCATTTATCCAACACACATCATTTTGTTTGTTTATTGTTTTCAATTCAATTGTTCGGCTTGCGCGCGTAAGTTTTGTCTCTTAGCAGAAAGCGCGGGCTGAGGCGAGTGTCATGGCGGCAATTGCACTAACCAATCAAATCGCTCCATTTGGGTTGTGGCTACGTTACGTTTCATGTTACGCAAATCTTTACTAAACATACCCCGCCCCAAAAGGGGGTTACCCTTTTTACCTACTTATCAGATGCTGGTATTATCATCATAAATAGGTTATCAATGTATGAATGACGTTCGATATAAGTGGACTGTATATAATAATAGATATGAGAGACAATGCTCATTTAAAACTAAGAACTGAAGCAAATAAAACATATGTTTTGACTTAAAGCAAACTCAAAAACGGTTCTTCTTAGAATTAACTTAAAACTAATTACAGATAAACACAGTTACTACTGCGCTACAACTAATCTAAAGAGTCATTACTCGGCAAAGGACAAATTTTAGATAAAGACCTAACGAGTAACCCTTTAGCTGTTTTTACTTCAATCACTCTAATGACAGAGTCCTGTCCAGGAAAAACCTTCGCAACGCGTCCTATACACCATTGTAAAGGTGGTAAATTGTCTTCCTTAAGAAGCACTAAATCACCAACTTGTATGTTGCATTTTGAAGAATTCCATTTATTTCGTTGTTGCAGAGTATGGAGGTACTCGTGACTCCATCTCTTCCACACATCTGTTACAATAGATTGTAACAACTGCCAACGAGATACTAAAGTTAAACGTTCGTTAGCTGGCATTTCGGGCACTGCTACAAGAGGAGCCCCTGTTATAAAATGACCTGGGGTCAGTACTGAGATGTCACTAGGATCGTTAGACATTGAACATAATGGTCGTGAATTGAGTATTGATTCAACTTGAACCAACAGGGTAGTTAACTCTTCAAAAGTCAAATTTCGTTCTCCTATAACTCTCTTTAAATGTGATTTACATGACTTTACTGCGGCTTCAACCAAGCCATTAAAATGTGGACTAAGAGGGGGTGAAAAGGTCCAATTAATGAAATGTTCAGATAAGTATCGTTGCAAAATAGGATCTTTGTTTATTTCCTTAGCAAACGATTTCAGAATGTTACTTGCACCCTTAAAATTAGTTCCTGAATCTGTACGAATGTCTTTAGGCAAGCCACGTCGGCCTACAAATCTTCTCAAAGCTGCTAGAAACGCGTCTGTAGTTAAATTGCTAACAAGTTCTAAATGAACTGATTTGGTGGTAAAGCAGATGAATACGCACACATATGCTTTAATAATCTTAGCATTCCTGAGCGAGCTGGTCTTTAGGTTAAAATGACCTGTAAAGTCAATAGCAATTGACAAAAATGGTCTATAAGATGGCATCACACGATTAGAAGGTAGATTTCATAACTTTCATAACCAGTTTCCATAACTGCTGCATTAATATTTTTACAGTAATAACGCATGGTGCTAACCAACCGTTTGGGTCGTAGATACTGCTGATTTTTGATACAATTTCACGTTTTGTGCATTTATTAGACTCGATAGAGGCCTGATAACTAAAATCGTCTGAAGTAGTGTTGTATTTAAAACCTAATATTTTAAGAGAAGTGTTTGTCTTGTTTTCATCGAATTTAATTTCACAAAATTCTAAGGGCAAGTCTGAGAGCAACTGTGGATGATTGCTCGCCCACTTGCGCAGTTCTAGGCATCCTTTTTGCAATAAATCTATAAGCTCGGCTTTTATCTCACGCGCCTCTTCTAAAGATCTAGCCCCAGTTACTACGTCATCTACGAAAACATCATTCTGTAGTATGCTAGATGCGCGAGGGTGGGTATCTTTACCTAATTCTGCAAGCTCATGTACACACCGCATAGCTAAAAAGGGAGCTGAAGTAACGCCATACGTTACTGTATTGAGTTGATACTCTTGAATGTTATTCGAATCATCCCTCCATAAAATCAATTGATAGTTACGGTCGTCGGGATGAAGTAAAATCTGCCTGTACATCTGACGAATGTCAGCGGAAAATACAACTTCATGTAAACGAAAATGAAGAATAATGTCTACGATATCTCGTTGTAGTTTGGGTCCAGCTAATAAAATATCATTCAGCGATTTCCCCGAGCTACTCTTAAATGACGCATCGAAAACGCACCGAATTTTGGTGGAATCCTTCTTATACACGCCATGATGAGGTATGAAGTACTAAGGGGAAAGCTGTGCGGTTGATGGTTCAACCGGCTGCATGTGGCCCAAAGTTTCATAGTCCTGCATAAAATCTTTATACTTTTGCTCCAAAACAGGATCATGTGTAAATTTCTTTTCGAGTGAATGTAATCTATTCACTGCTGAACTTCTTGTTTCGCCTAATAGGTGGTCACCCTGTCTGAAGGGCAAGCGCACAATAAACCTACCATCCCGAGTACGCGAATGCGTCTGCTTAAACTGGTCTTCACAGAAAATATCATCTGGATGTTGTATTTTAGCCTGAGGTATTTCTTCTATTTCCCAAAAACGTTTCAAAGTTTCGTCAACATTTGTAATGCACGTAAACGAGTGAACATTATTTTCATTCAACTTTCTACCATTAACGTCACCCATTAATACCCAGCCAAATAATGTTTCAAAAGCAACAGGTAAATCATCTCCAAGCACTAATTTATTGCCTTGAAAAATGCGAGCACATGCTTCAGCACCTAATAATACGTCGATAGGTGCCTTAACATTACACAACGGGTCAGCAAGTTTCAAATGTTTATACCGCTCTAAAAGGTCATGACCTATGGACACTGTAGGCAAGTCGCAAGTAATACGCGGCAAAACATAAGTTTCAAAACAAAAAGATGGCTCGTTATTATTATTCGAACGCACATACAGCTTCAATTGACCTTTTGCATTGAAACTTGATGCACCACCTATCCCTGTAATAGATATGTTTGACTTATCATATCGCCCGTTCATCCGTTGAACACAACTCATAGAAATAAAATTAGTCATACTACCGGGATCCAGCAACGCGCGTGCGTGTTGAGTACGCCCGTCTTTAACAATTGCAATATTGATAACCGCGGTCGCGAGTAAGGACTGGCGTTGGTCGCTATGGGTCATTGAACTCGCGCCGTGCGAAACGTATGAGTGTGAAGGAGATGGCTGTATGTTCTGTGCATCAGTAGCAGTTTTAGGCATTTCAACCTCGGAGTGATTTGTTGAATTACTACATTGATAATTTGGATTATCTGAGTTTTGATTACAAGTTAACTGAGCCGTGTTTACGGGTGTTCTTTCTTTGGAAGTATGCAGCAAAGTGTTGTGTTTTTGTTTACATAATTGGCACCTTGACTTTGAAAAACAATCATGAACCCGATGGGGTCGTAAACAATTATAGCATAAGTTTTTTGATGCCACCAAGTTAAACCGAGATGCCGTGTCCATGTTCATAAACTGAGTACATTTAAATAAATAGTGAGAACTATTGCATAATGGACAGCTGCTATTAAAACTTTGTTTCGGTTTGTTATGATTACCAGACTCGAATTGTTGATGATTGTGTGTGGATGTTAATGTAGTTGTATGAACATTACTCTTATTATGGGGAGCTGATTTGTTCCCGCTATTAACTACGTAAAGGCCAGAAGTCTCCAAGGTTTTACAAATCCCGACTAAGAATGTTGTAAGGTCGTCAAAAGTAGGTATTTTTACGTGTTTATGAGAAAGTTCGAATTTTGACCTTAAATCGTTATCAAGTTTTCGTACAAAGATGTGTAACAGAAGTAAAGACCACTCGCTGACTGGAAAACCAAGACTAGTAAGTCCGCGTGTGTTTTCTTGAATGTTAGCAATAAAATTACGTAGCTGAGAAACATGTTTAATAGACACAGTAGGTAACGACAACATTGCGCTCAGATGTGAGTCGGCTATCATTCTTTTGTCATCATACCTATTGATCAGTATTGTTCGGGCCTCTTCATAATTCTGCGGAATATTAGTTAAGTGCTTAACTAAGTTTAAAGGCTCGTGTGACAGACAACTGATCAAATAATGTTTCTTCTGAACTGGACTCAGTGATTGGTTGTTGTGAATCAAACTATCAAACAGATTTATAAAGTTAGGAAAATCACAATAATTTCCCGAGAAATGCGGTAGATTAATTCTAGGCAAGTTTACATTGTTGTAGCTGTTACCAAAATTATGGTTTGATTGCATACATGACTCTAAATTTGGACTACTATCAGACTTATTATTATTTGGAGCAAATGATTGATACCTAACTTTCACATCGATAAATTGTTCTTCAAACAAATTGTATTTTTGTTTATACAATTCTACTTGTTCTAAGTTAGAAGAAAACTGATTTAATATTTTGAAGTAGCAGTCCTCGACGCTTTCTTTTGTTTCTTCTAAATTAGCACATCTAAGCTTGAACTTTTCTTGTATGATAGGGTCATCTAAATCACTAGTTAGCAATGAATCATGTAAATTCGCTATTCTTTCAGTATAAAACTCAAACTTTAATACCAGCATCTGATTATTTTTAGTCATTTTGAAGTAATTACTGAAAAATAATTCTCATGAAAACGTAATGGCGTCCGGTTCGGCAAACGCAAAACACACAAATCCGCAAGATGGACCAAAATTTGAATCGGAAAGATACAACCACTAACCTTAACACATGGGATATTCCTTAAATACTTGGAGAGCTCTCATTTATCCAACACACATCATTTTGTTTGTTTATTGTTTTCAATTCAATTGTTCGGCTTGCGCGCGTAAGTTTTGTCTCTTAGCAGAAAGCGCGGGCTGAGGCGAGTGTCATGGCGGCAATTGCACTAACCAATCAAATCGCTCCATTTGGGTTGTGGCTACGTTACGTTTCATGTTACGCAAATCTTTACTAAACACTCTCTTCAGTAGTATTTTAAAAAATATACCTAAGAGCTTAAAAAAAATGCAATCATGATGTGTTTTAATGAAATTGGAAATGCAATAAACTGTATCGTTATAATGTGTAGATCTGAAATTTAGCATCTGACTCTCTTCTTATGATAGCTTATGTCCCTTAACGAGTTGTGGGAGTACCATGCTTGGTGTCTCAGTACAAGATCGAATCTATGGGAAACTAATGAAAAGGGAAGTTGGGGAAAAAAATACTAGAAAGAAACCAATTGGTATTAAAAGCAGTGTGGAATGGCAAGTTGAATGGAAAACTCGTCTGCCTACTGTCGGGCCCTCCGGCAATCTAAAGGAGGTCTTATTTCAGTAGTTGTCATTTTCTGGCATTTCTGCAAATGATGTATATTTACAGATACGTTTTGTGTTTCTCAACAGGTTGGTTTCTGGCGACCTATTGATGCGATAAGATTTGATGATGTCTTGTTTCCTCACGTGGAGCACGGCTTTAGGGGCAAGGAGCTACCCGTTGTTACGTATCACGTGAGTAAACAATGTTTTAAAGATGATACTTCGGAAAGTTGTCGAAAGCTTACTAATGCTGATTTAAAGTTGACAACCAACCGGGTTGTGATTGTCGACATTTTCTTGCTTTGCTGTTCTTCTTTTTCAGGAAGTTCTTCTCTTTTCAGGAAGATCATGTGTTAATTTCGATTGCCTTGTATTCCAGAATCCTCCTTGGACAATACTTCAAGTGAACGAGTCTGGTTCCATCGTCAGCTACAGTGGACTTATATTTGACATAGTAAACCAACTAGCTAAGACGAAGAATTTTACGTAAGTATTTTTATTTATGTCAAAATACATTTGTTACAGTGATCATGCCGGTGATGCCTATTTGTTTTCGTTATATTTGAGACATCTTACATTAAGATAAGCTGTCATACTAACTTAGCTGTTATGTGTGTTATTTTGTTCCTTTAAAATAGGCGAAAATAAAATAGGAACTATTACTCGTAAATGTGTCTTTTTTTGCTCTGCAATAAGGTATTTGGTTTCAGGATCAAGGTTATTCTTCCGAGTAGTGTGAAATATCTGGCGTCGAATGAAACTACGACTGATGTGAGTATTTTATAGGTATAATCGTGTTTAATTCTAGTTTCCCTCTAACACTACCTATACTAAGTACAGTCGACTTACCTCAAGGCAAGTGCCGCTGCGCTATCGCATGCCACGTGATGGTTCTGAATTCTTGCACTTTTCGCTAAGAAAATTTCTTTTGTAGAATGTTTGAACCAGGGTTTGAACTTTTATCTTATTTGTAGATGTCGCACAGCCAAGAGGCCGCAGTCACGTTGACGGTGGTAGCGCGGGGACAGGCCGCTATAGCTGCCGCTGCTTTCACGGTGCTCTCCGACCCTCCACCAGGTAATTTTAATCTTATGGTAACCTGCGTAAGGTTTTTCTACAGACAAAGGATTTTTATTTGGGTTTCGGAACATTAAAAAGTGGCCAATAACCTTGAGTAGTTTGTTTGGATTGAACACTTGAATTAAGACGAGAGTCAAATATTTATATTCAAACAGCTGATGTGCTACTAAAAACAAAAGTTTACTAAACAGAAACGAAAATCGTTAAAAAAAGAATTAAGGAATTGTCTATAATGTATTTTCAGTATTACCATTCGCCTTATTATTTAATACAATAAATCAATTGGTTTAATATGCATAAGATTGCAATGCAGAAATCTCTTTGTTTATTAAAATGCACTAGGTAAGTAGCAATTGAATCCCAGTGTGGAAAATATAACTGGCGCCCAACGTGGTGTATACCGTATAAGACATTTAAGACACTTAATAAGATCTAATCTAGTCACGCGAGTCTATTGTAGTAAGATGGACAACCAAAAAGTTAATGTTTTATGGCTGTATTTACAGGAATAAACTATACGTTGGCAGTCAGCTCCCAGCCATATAGCTTTTTGATAGCGCGCCCGAGAGAGCTCAGCCGGGCTCTTCTATTCTTGCTGCCCTTCACTTCTGATGTGAGTCTTTAAAATCCTACTAATATTATAAATGCGAAAGTTTGTATGTGTGGATGTGCCGTGTTGCTCTTTTACGTAAAAACTGCTGGATGGATTTTAATGAAACTTTACAATAATATACAGGGTGTTTCTTTTAAGGTGTCAAGCCGGCGCGAGCTGATAGTAGGGTACCATACCTATCGATTTAACCCCATGTATGTTCTACGATTTTTTGTAGTTTTCGAGATAATGATGTTTTTGTTATTTTTGAAAATTTTGTGAGCACTTGGCTTTAAATAATTATAACTTTTTTTTCGTTTGACTTTTGTTGGATATTTTCTTTTTATTATAATGTCTATTGATTACAGTTTTATGATTAAAATAATCTCTGTCCTAACTTAACTACAAAATACAAAAATTTTGATTGATAGTGAAAAAAAAGTGAATCATGCAGAACATAACCAAAATTCAATCGTAAATTAAAAAAAACAAAAGGTATTCCATAGCTTCTCACTAATTTCAAAAACTGCGCAGCATCATAAGCTTTCATAATAAAACCAGAAAACATGTCCTTTGTCGGGCATTATTCGCTGTAATCGATGCTCAAGTCTTGAGAATCGGAAATAAGTGTAATTTTCATACTTAATCATTTTCTAGTATTTTGGCATAATTTTGTCATTTCTGAGATTTATTGTCTTCTAACGTTTAAACAAAGCTCATTTGTTAATAAAACAGTAATTTTTTAACTTCCAATCATTCGAAAGTCACAACATAACATAACATACCCTCACGACCATATCCTTAATGGGTTAGTCAGAGGCGCACTGACTGTTGCCGTCATGGTGAACGGAACATTCAGGAGCCCACATTTCCCCGGGGGAATTTGAACCCAACGTGGCAAGGGGCGAGCCTACCGCCGTTATCCGGGTTGCTTGGGTTTTATATCGGTGTTTTCCATCACCGGAGAGTTAGCCGCAAATTTTACAATGAACACAAAGTAGGTGTGTTCCGGCCGGATTCGATCTCGGGACCATCGGGTTCCGAGTCGGAGTGTTTAACCACTAGGCCACGACGATCTCTCCTCGTCGTTGTGACGAAAGTCACAACTCCTGGTGTAATAAAAAAATTAAAATTGAGGAAACCGGACCATCTTTATTATTTTCTATGTACGCGTATTTTGAACAAAGTAACTCAAAACAGTTCGATAATCGATTCAAAACATGTTCCGATTTCTTCAATTTCAACATTTTAATTACAACAGGAGTTGTGACTTTCGGATGATTGGAAGTTAAAAAAAATGACTGTTTTATTAACAAATGAGCTTTGTTTAAACGTTAGAAGACAATAAATCTCAGAAATGACAAAATTATGCCAAAATACTAGAAAATGATTAAGTATGAAAATTACACTTATTTCCGATTCTCAAGACTTGAGCATCGATTACAGCGAATAATGCCCGACAAAGGACATGTTTTCTGGTATTATTATGAAAGCTTATGATGCTGCGCAGTTTTTGAAATAAGTGAGAAGCTATGGAATACCTTTTGTTTTTTTTAATTTACGATTGAATTTTGGTTATGTTCTGCATGATTCACTTTTTTTTCACTATCAATCAAAATTTTTGTATTTTGTAGTTAAGTTAGGACAGAGATTATTTTAATCATAAAACTGTAATCAATAGACATTATAATAAAAAGAAAATATCCAACAAAAGACAAACGAAAAAAAAGTTATAATTATTTAAAGCCAAGTGCTCACAAAATTTTCAAAAATAACAAAAACATCATTATCTCGAAAACTACAAAAAATCGTAGAACATACATGGGGTTAAATCGATAGGTATGGTACCCTACTATCAGCTCGCGCCGGCTTGACACCTTAAAAGAAACACCCTGTATAGCTTATGAGGTGCCCGTGGCGCAGTTGTGACAGTGATCGGCGACGATTGCTGTTGTAAAGCAACACACGCCGGGTCGGAAATGGGATGGGTGACCACCCGACCGAAATTTAGTGATGTGTATTTCGGGCATCTCCTTGCTTCGGAAGGCACGTTAAGCAGTTGGTCCCGGTTGACGTCGCTAGATGTCAGTCGTTAAGCTTAGTCAGAGGCCTTAGGGCGGCTTGATAACATCTGACATTAAGGTTGTTCACTAACCTTACACCCCTCCAACAATCCGCACTGAGCCCGCGTGTTGGAGTATGGCTTGTTCCACCTCATAGTTGAGGTGAGGCCTGTGCCCAGCAGTGGGACGTATATAGGCCGCTTATGTTTATGTTATGTTATAGCTTATGCATCTGAATCGCACATAGGCTACAATGTATAAAGGAATATTACTTTTTGTTTTTAACTTACCTAAGACCGCGCGGACGCGCAACATGTATCTGTCTCGTTTACGCTCTAGTAAATAATCATACTATCTTGTTCACACGGTCGAATTATAGGTACTGGCGTAAGTACCTATAATTCGACCGTGTGACGATTTCCGACTGACATAACCTAGATAGGTTATCATTTTTATTATAATATCATTGCTTTAGACGTTTATGGGAGACCACCCTCACACTCATCATTATGACGCGGACTGTACATGAATTCAAATAGGGCTTCTAATTCGTAGCACTCACTCGATCTTTCAGAAAAAAGAACGGAAACGAATTCAACTTAACGAACCTATAGGCCTCCGAAGTGATATAAAGAGGGTTGCCCTTGTGCGGCCTAAGCCCTGTTCTTGAATTAATGGGGTACTTGCTTCCTTTAGAACTGAAATCTATACTATATTAGACTGTGATTATGTAATTTATTTTTCATTACTCATACTCTGAAAGTAGGTCATTACTGACCTGAGAAGCGGGCTGGAAGTAATACTTTTCATCCCTAGGGAGAATCACTTTCAACTGACAGCTGTCATATTATTTAAAAAAAAAACTAGTTCTTTTTCACTTAACTATTGAACCATGTTCCAACTTTCTATACAGCCAATATGTAAAATTGAAATAACTTAAAGTTAAGTATTGATTAGAGAATATATATTTTTTAAATAACTTTATTATAAGAAAAAAAAAAAGACCCAAAATGTACCATGTTTTCTGCAAATAAATTATTATCTTATCTTATCTTAAAATTAAGTTTCAACAATTTCTTTAAAATAACGTAGCTTTGAGCAATTATTTACCATTTTTCCAATGATGAAAATAAAAAATAATGGCTGAATAGCGGGCCGGCCACAGAAAAAAAAACAAACAAAATAGGCGGGAAAGCGGCAATTCGATCTTCATGAATTAATTCATGTTTTTATTTTTACTTTCCTCGTATTTGTAATGAAAAGCACAGTGTTTACCTCGGGTTAAAGACTTATTTAGTCCCTCGAACTATTGGCGCCCTCACTTCGTTCCGGGCGCCAAACCCCGTCTCGGGACTAAATAAGTTACTTTCACCCCTAGGATAACAATGTACTATTTTTCTTTATTCGAATAAAATTGTCTGTAGGCAATTACAGCGAAGTTTTCATGAAGCAGTTTTATCATTACTAAAAGCTAAAATTGCTTCAAAAGTAACATAATTTCTACATACTGATGGATGTGCCCTTTTCTATAGGGATACGTGTTGGTTAATTGCCACTATTGCCGTTCTTATCTAGTCTAAATTAGCCATGAGGATCCCATTACTCCCACTGCTGGGAAAAGGTCTCTCTTCCCCTCCTCCACGCAAGTCTATTGCTGCTCATTCCATTATTTTGTTCCATAACCTAGTGGTTTTTTCATATTAAATTACAAAGAAATCAGCACTATAGAGTAGTTATAGAGTAAAATTGTGGAACTATAGTCCATTCGCGTTAAGAATGCAGTGATTTTTGAATTAAATTCTGTTGCACACAAAATAACTCAGATCCACAACACTCGCGTTCGAAAGTATGCGTTCAACTAATCACCGTAGACTTGTGCATGTGTATGTGTGTGTAATGTATGATTGGTTAGGGGACGTGCAAAGGACATGTATAAAATAAATTACTGCATTCTTAAAACGCGAACGGACTATAGTGACAATAAAGGTGTTTATTTTAAAAATCAATTCTAGAAAACGGTACTCCTTAAACAATAATCATCATCATTCAAACAATGACTAGGAGGTCTTATTAGAACTTCCAAAGTTTTCTGTTCAAAATCACAGCGAGCCATAATTACCAAAAGTTTGTTGCCATTTAAACAAGTTAGCTATTTTACAGGATAAATGGCCTCGTTAAACTAGGTGGTTGATAAATACGCTCATTAAATGAGCAGACTTTAAACGCGAAGCTTTGTAGCCTTTCTATACGTTTTGCCATAAGCTAAGAAAATTGGAATGCCTAGAAGTACTTAAGTATGGCAACGAGAAGACAGGAAAAGTGCGTTACGTTTTCTGTATTAAGCTTTTTTGATTTTATTTTCAAAGTGTCAATAATCTTGTCTTCTTTTTTTTCGCTAAGTCCTTTAAACGCTGATGTTTATAAGGGAAACCCATCGACCTCGGAACCACTAGACACCTGCTATGCTATTCCGGTGGTCGCCAAAACTCACTTCGCTTGTGCGAGGTAACTTTAAAAATCCATTCCTTCGCCACGGTCGTCGTCTGAGAGAAAAGAACTAAGCCAAAAAACATTTTTTGATTATTTACATACAAAATGAGAGAAAATACTAATTCAAAGTCAAACGTATTGATGATTGAGGTAATCTCATTTCAACATCGATGCTCGCACGTGCGATGTGCACCGCCGGAATAGCACGGCTGATGTTTGATTTCTTGATGAAATTAACCCTGACGACCACTTGAAGCGAGGGGAAGAGTCGCTAACTGGTCAATACGCTTACTGTCTTATCAGTATCAACAACTCGAGGGAATGTTTCAAACTCATTGAATCTACCACGATTCCGAATTCAGACTCATTTATCGTACTTTATCAGCATAGCCCTGCATAGCCGCTCGACTGTCGTTAGGAGTCTATTGGCTATGAGGTCGATGGAAAACCTGAATTAATCCTAAGCTAAGCCTAAGGTAAGATATACATCGAAGCTTTTGATTTTTCAGACTTGGGTCTGCTTGGGTCTTGGTGTTATCCTGATGGGTCCAACTTTGTACGTGGTCCATAGATTAAGCCCTTACTACGAAGCAATGGAGATCGCCCGCCAAGGTGGACTTTCCACCATACACAACTGCTTGTGGTATGTTTATGGTGCCTTACTGCAACAAGGTAAGTCGAGTTATCCCAACATATCATTGTAAAATCTCGATTTTATGGCTGTTATACAATAAGATAGCTCAAAGTCAACCCGTAGGTAGGTAGGTATGTTAATTAAAACCAGTAATATAAATATGATAATATAGAACATGAACTGGTAAGGTAATAAGATTCTACTTCAGGTGCACTAGGCAATAAATTACTGCACCTACCTAGTACGCGTATGTGGTGATCTTAGGCGATACTTAGTTAGGTATTATGTTGTGAGTTTGTATCTTACCTAGTTCGGTATTTGTTTCTGATTCGTGGTTCACATTTCGACTTGACAGTTGGACCATCAAAAAAAAATGTTTGATTGTTCGGGAGTGCCAATGTACTCCCTAACGCTCTGCATGGTTAAGTTTCTTGTTTTGTTTTGAATATGGCATCTATCTACAATGCTGGGTAAAAAAACCTAAGTTCGCTACCCAAGAACGAACATTAACAGTATAAACTCCTACACGCGAAGTTTCGGATTCGATGTAGGTAGCAATCAAAACTGAAAAAAACGGCCACTTTTAGTACTTTCAATGATAAAGCGAAAGTGCAATATTTCGAGTTCTGCTTTAACATTGAGGCCACTTGAGGTCTGTAATATGGCCCTTAATGTTCCAGGCGGGATGTACCTCCCCCGGGCCGACAGCGGGCGCCTCGTGGTCGGCACGTGGTGGCTGGTGGTCCTCGTGGTGGTCACCACCTACTCCGGCAACCTGGTCGCCTTCCTCACCTTCCCGAAGCAGGAGATCCCCGTCACCAGCATTGGTGAACTCTTGGAGAATCAGCTCACGTTCACCTGGTCTATCAACAAGGGCTCTTACTTGGAGATGGAATTGAAAGTAGGTGAAATGAAGATTACTGTTCAATTAAATAAATACAGCTGATAATGAACAACAAAAACTCTGTATCCGGATTGAAGATAGAATTTTGAAAAATCTGTATTATTAATGGAAATTCGATGTTATTTTTAAGTGATGGGTTGGTTCTTATGAAATATTTAAACAATGCGTATCGTACGTAATATGTATTTCTGGACTACCCATATAATAACGAATATTATAATACAATGTTCTTTTTTCAGCTCAGAGTTGTAGGCCAAAACCAAAGCGTCATCAATCACAAACCAAAGCCCATTGAGCATTTTTCTATCCTTTATATAGTGTCAGGGATTGAAAAATGCTCAAAGAAGTCTCATGATTAGATTTAAGTAATGAATGCTCAGCCGGAGCATTTTTAGCTTTGGGGCGGCACTTTCAAATTTGGACCAAAACGGATGCTGTCCTTTCAGCTTTCTCATACTCATATTCTTTCATAAGTCATAGATAGTAAAAACATAGGTAGCTAGGTCCAAATTATGGAGCCCGTCGGGCACGGCAAGATAGGAGAGTTGAAGAGTCACATACGCTCGTATTTTAAAATTTAATATTTATGTACGCTTGTTTTTTTTTTATACATATATTTATTGCATTTATATCCTGTCTAATTTTGTATATTTTGTTCATAGTTTCGGCTGAGCGTTGTTCGTATCCAAGGACTAATTATTTTAAACGTAGTAAATAAAAAACCAAAATGTTGAATACGTTTCAGAACTCAGACGAGCAGAAGTACTCGGCTCTGCTGAAAGGAGCCGAGATCATCATCAGCCCGGGCGCCACGGACAGCAACCTCTCATCATGTTGGTGATATGATTAAATAATGATAACGTCCGCGCCGGCGCAGGTCCGCGTCGCGCCTTCATTTTGCGAGCCTGGTCACTTTTGTTTCCCCAAACATGTCCGATTGTACTCTCTAAGTAACGCCCTAGGCCGAGGATCTTGCCCCATTCTGGGGACCCCACGTAACTTTTAAATACTAGAGGTTGAGAGCCCTCAGCGCTCACCCTAAAGTCCGGTAAAGCTGTCCAGGCCATCAGAGGCCACACAGCAGTAGTCATTTAGAAAAAAGAAAGATAATAAACACCTATCACATGACACTATTTCCACACAAACTAAGCAACTAAATGCTTGTGCTATGGGAAACTAGACAACGGATAAACATACTTAAATACTGATTTGTAAATACATAGGTACTTGATATACACAGAAACACCCAGACCATTACAAACAGATCATGTTCATGCACACAAAAATGTTTGTATCTACTGTGCGGGGATCGAACTCGCGACCTCTGGCTGGTGTAATAGCCCACTTCTGTACCATTCCAAAAAATCGGTCGTAATCACCCAGACGCTAACGCTCTAGTTGTCTTGCAGCAATTAGGCTCTGCTTTAGATTAACTTATTTTGCTGAGTATGCATTCAAGAGTATGCAGTTATAATTAGGTTATTATTATTAATTAGTCTCACTAGTAAGCCATTTCCATTTGTATAACTTTACTTGCATGCTGTGCGCGGTTTTAATAAAGTTACAAATTTATGAGTTATTCGTTATTTATTTTTGATTTAAGGTTCTAAATGGTTTGTATTTAGTAACTGTGCTAGAAAAAACACCTTGCAACCACTAGACTCCTAAAAGCCCTGAAAATTGAAATGTATAAATCACTTTTTAACACTGGCACCAAACCATTTCATTTCACATTTTACAATATTCAGAAAACATCAGTCTTGCCTCAGCGAGATTACTCCAAGATTACCAAAGATCCCACAAAATCCAGGGGGATTAAGAAGGGGTATGCCCCACAAGTGACTTCCTCGCAGTATACCCCGGGCAACGTTGTTCCAGTGACCACCGTAACGGAGTGGCACTGGACAACGGCAACAACTTGTGGCCTTCATTGCGACCGAAACCCTGGCTGTTTTCGCAATGTCGGAGATGACTGAAAAGTCCCTAGCGCGCGGGCCGAGTCCTTCTCAGGACTTGGCTGCAGCAGCAGCTCTTTCTGGTGTGACCGGTCCTTCTCAGGACAGGTCTACCTCCCCGTGTGTGGCTGGTCCTTCTCAGGACAGGTCACCCACACCCGGTGTGGCTGGTCCTTTTCAGGACAGGTCACCCGCCCCTGGCGTGACTGGTCCTTCTGAGGATAGGTCACCTGCTGCCGGTGTGGCTAGTCCTTCTAAGGACAGGTCACCCGGCCCGGCTTGTACCTCGGTACCCAAACCGGCGGCTGGTTCATCCAGCAAGCCTGCCGCCATTGTCTCGGGCAGCAAATTCTTTTGCCCCGAAGACATTGAGATGTCCGACTCGGACGTCGGAACGTCCGATGTGGACTCGGCAATGAGCGATCCGATGGCATTCGCGCCAAGTTCCTCAGGCCGCGCAAACGCGTGGCTCCTGCGTCTCTCTCTGACGCAGGATCGGCGAAATCGTCAAAACTGCCGACGGCCAAGCGCGGTCGTTGTCGCGCGGTCGGTGGTCGCCCGATAAAGTCGGACGACGACGAAAAGGTTTTAACCGCTAGCAAGGCCAAGCTAGCGGCAAAGCGCTCTTTGCTGGCGGCTGAGCTCAAGGAGCAGGCCGTCGCAATAGAGCGGATTGTAGCAAAGAAGAGGAGTAGTAAGGTGGACTACTCCTCAATGGCGGTGGCAGACCTTGAGTCTTTCGCGAAACTGGACGCGGAAGACATCATTGCCATTTCCAACCAGGCTGGGAAGGCCTCGCTCAAGAAAGCCTTGAGGGAGCGCGCCCAGTCGTTCCTCGGCATCACCGCTGAGATGGCAAAGAGGAGCGTCTCTGACGAGACTGCTGCCTTGAAGGCGACCGTCAAGCGGCTCTCGGAGGAGCTCGCTAATATGGCGAAAGAGCTGGCCGCCCTGCGAGCGGCGACGCGCAAGGCGCCTCCACCCATCCCGGAGCCGATCATCCCGGTTCCGGCTTCAATGGGCATGGAGGCCAGATTAGAAGCCTTCCTGGAAAGGAAGTTCGCGGAGGAGCGGAACTACACTCGTACCCGCTTTGCGGGTATCGAGGACCGCCTCCTCCCGGAGAAGAGGCTCCGTCCGCCGCTCGCTCACGAGCTCAGGCAGGAGGCTGCTCAGCAGAAGGCTGCTGAGCAGAAGACTGCTGAGCCTGTGACGGTGCCAGAGGTCTTCAAGCCTCCCCCACCGCCTAAGGGCAAGGGCAAGGGCAAGAAGACCATGCCCCCACTTCGGTGGCACCCAGCGCAGAGGTTCTGTCCCTCGCCGTCGCTGAGGCTCCGAAGGCCGTTCCGGCACCGCAGGTGCCGATGGAGGAGGACGTGCTCCTTCAACGTGGCCAAGGTCGGCGGCTGCTCGGTGGAGCAGCTGAAGGTCGGTGCAATTCGCACCGGCCGCAGAGGCGCTGGGACATTGCGCGTTCAATGCCCCATCGCAGCCGCCAAAGCCGTGCTAAAGGCTGGTCGTCTGGCGATCGGCCTGAGCACGGCATCCGTCTGCGCCATTGACGACGAGCCGCTCAGGTGCTTCAAGTGCCTGGGCACCGGCCACACCAGGCCGCACTGCCCTTTCTCGGTAGACCGCTCGGAGCTTTGCTTCCGGTGCGGAGCCGAGGGGCACAAGGCGAGCACCTGCAAGGCGGCCGAGCCCAAGTGCGCTGTCTGCGCCGCTATTGGCCGGCCAGCCGGGCATGTCATGAGGGGGAGCAAGTGCTCCCCCCCTCCCAAGAAGGGAAAACAGCCGGCACGCCTAAGGCCGCCGCTGCTGTTGGTGCCGGCCCGTCGTCGGCGGCAAGATGGTGCAATGTCCGAATGATGTATCAAGTCGGACATTGCAAATTTCTTCAGGGTAACCTGAATCACTGCCGTTCGGCCCAGGATCTGATGGCCCAGACCCTGGCCGAATGGCAGGTGAACATCGCGGTGGTGGCTGAGCCGTACTATAAGAAGGAAGGAGCAGTCAGTGCGATGCGCGCTCAGAAGCGGACGTGCGCCACTGTACAGTGAGAATTAATAATTCACGATTTGCGCGGCAACAGCCGTTGCGCGTCAGTTAGTGCTATGGGTTCTCAGCAACTTATAGTAAATGAGCTGTTGGCGTTCATCCAAAATGCCATCGACACCATGGACGAGGTCAGCATCATGCAGATCTGCAAGTCCAACTTCAAGGAGGATGAGATTTGCAGTGGGAAGGCGCTGCTTTTCCGGAGTGTCGGCAAGGCTGACCAGATGCCATCTCGCCGGAGGGATGGAACAGAAAGGAGCGTGCAGGACATCATCACCCTGCTGAAGGAGACCGATCCGGATGATGTGCCTACTTTCGTCGCGAAGGAGCTGCACAAGCTACCTCCCGTCAACTTTGACCATGTCGACGTAACTAGGCTGTTAAAGGACATCAACTCCCTAAAAGTGAGTCTAGCTGAAGTCCAAGGCAAGTTGGAGGCCTCTGACAACACCATCAGTGAACTACGTGCCCAGGTAGTGTTGTTAAGTAACGCTGCCGCGGTATGTAGGTCACCTGAGGCGTCTAACGTGACCACTCGTCGCGGCGCGCAAAATGTATCCGTCAGCAGTTTCGAGTCGGCGCATATGAGTGCGTCGCCGGCCAGTGACACCGAAAACGATGCACCGCGCCCCGCTGCCCCGCCCTCCGCCCCGCCGGAGACGTCACGCGACTGCACGTTGACTCCCCAACGTGCTTATGCAGCTGCTGCCGCCAGCCGACCTGTCACCAACGCTCCGCAACCTGAGAGGCGGCCAGTTCAAGAGAAGAAGAAGAGTAGCGGGAGAACCATCCACGCTGCTGCACCTGGGGCTCCACTTGTCCAGCTTTGTGACGAGGAGGGCTTCACAGAGGTAGTGAAAAAGAAGAGGAAGCCTACCCGTCGCAATTTATGTGGTGCTGCACCGACCGGACCAAGCCATTTGCTGCAGGCAGCTATACCCACGACGCTGCTGTACGTGTCCCGACTTCATTTCTCTACGAAGGCAGAAGAAATCGTAGAGTACATCCGAATTAAAACCAACTTCACTCTGAGAGTCGAACGGTTGGAGTCTCGCCACAATGTTAATTTTAATTCGTTCGTGGTTAGAGTGCCTACCGTCCAGCTTTCGACATTCATGAAGGAGGAATTCTGGCCGAAAGGTGTCATGTTCCGGCGGTTCCGAGGCCGGCTCCCCGACACTGCACAGCGTAATACGTCGTCGATCCAAAAACGTATTAATTAGAGTATTTATGTTTTAGTGCTATATTAAGTATGTATGTTAGTCTTTAAGGTATTTATAATATGGGCCGATTATGTTATTTAAGATCTATCAATGTAATTCGTTGCCTGAAATAAATGAAATTATTATAATTATTATTATTATTACTATATCTTGGATCGCTGGTTTGGCGATCTAGATGGAGTAGTGGCCGTCCTTACCCGGCCTGCCCCGGGCTTTCCCCCTCTTTCCTTATTGGAAAAGGGGTCCGGGTATGTCGCCGTCTCCGGAGGGGATTTCGCTATGGTGGGAGTGTATTTCTCCCCCACCCGGCCTCTCAGGGAGTTTGAGGACTTCCTCGTCTCCCTGTCTGCGGTCTTGAGCCGGCTGGCTCCAAGACAGGTGGTCCTCGCCGGAGACCTCAACGCGAAGTCGGCAGCGTGGGGTAACCCAACCACAACCATCCGTGGTCGGGTCCTCCAGACGTGGGCGGTGTCGTGTGGCCTGTCCCTAGTGAATAGGGGCACGGCGCACACGTGTGTCCGCTACAATGGTGGGTTGGTGGTGGACGTCACCTTCGCCACCCCCGCATTGGCTGCCCTCATCGCAGACTGGCGTGTGGACCCGGTGGAGACTCTTTCGGACCATAAATACATCAGGTTCGAGATCTCCAACCGGGGCCCACAAGGCAGGGCTCCGAAGCCGGACTCCCCCTACCCACGTTGGGCCCTATCGCGGCTCGACCGCGGAATGGCGAGAGAGGCTGCGTTCGTCCAGGGGTGGTTCTGCCCACCCCGACCCGACGTCGACGTAGAGGAGGCCGCGTCCCAACTCAGGGACTCCTTGACCGAGGTGTGTGATTTCTCCATGCCTCGGTCCCGCCGCCCCGATCCCCGACACGCCGTCTATTGGTGGTCGGAGGAGATCGCGGGTCTCCGGGCTGCCTGCGTTGCGGCCCGGAGAGCGTATACAAACTGTAAACGCCGGCGGAGGAGGGCCGACCCCAACGAGGAGGTCAACCTCTACGAGGCGTACAGGGCGGCACGGAGCACCCTGAAGTATGCCATTCGTCAGGCCAAGGATCGGGCCCGGGCAGAAATGCTCGAGAGTCTCGATCAAGACCCGTGGGGGAGGCCATATAAAACGGCACGCGCCCAGCTGCGTCCCATTGGCCCTCCCCTGACCGAGACTCTCAACTCGGCTCTCCTGGAGCAGGTGGTCCGGGTTCTGTTCCCGGCCCGCTGCGAGGACTTCGTCCCGCCGGCGATGCCTCCGTGTCGCGGCGCTCTTGACGAGTCCGAGGAGGTCCCCGCTATCTCTGCGGAGGAGCTCGGAGCGGTGGTGCTCCATGGCGGGCCAAGAAGACGGCGCCAGGTCCAGACGGATTGCCAGCCAAGGTCGTGGCCATAGCGGCTGGCCAAATGGAGGGCAATTTTAGGGACCTCTCCGACCGGTGTTTCCGGGAGATGAGGTTCCCCGCGATCTGGAAGGTGGGTCAGCTCTGCCTTATCCAAAAGGCAGGGCGTCCAGTTGACTCGCCTTCGGCCTACCGTCCGATCATCCTTTTGGATGAAGTAGGGAAGATATTCGAGAAGGTGGTTTCTTACCGCCTTCTCGAGCACCTACGGGAGGTAGGCCCGGACCTGGCGGGCGCCCAGTTTGGGTTCCGGGCACGGCGTTCCACCATTGACGCCCTGGCCCATCTCCGGGAACTCATCCTGGAGGCTGAAGAGTGTGAGGAGGGAGTGATTGCGATATCGTTCGATATCAAGAACGCCTTCAACTCCCTCCCTCACGCTACAATATTGGAGGCCCTGAGGTACTTCCGAGTACCTCTGTATTTACAGGGACTCGTTGAGAGCTACCTCAGAGATCGGGCAATTGTCTTCTCAGACAGCTCGGGCGCCATCCGACGCTATAGCGTCGAGTCCGGGGTTCCACAGGGGTCGGTGTTGGGGCCGCTCCTGTGGAACATAGGCTACGACTGGCTCCTCCGCGGCGCACTCCTTCCGGGCATGAGCGTAATCTGTTACGCTGACGACACGCTCGTCACTGCCCGGGGGAAGTCCTTCAGGGACGCGGCTCCGCTTGCGGAAGTCGGAGGAGACCTCGTGGCCGACCGGATCGGTCACCTCGGACTCACGGTGGCGCTCGAAAAGACCGAGGCCATCTGGTTCCATGGCTCGCGACAACCTCCGGCGCCACCTGACGCACAAATAGTGCTCGGTGGCGTCCGAACGGTGGTAAAGACCGAGATCAAGTAGCTCGGTCTGATCCTCGATTCGAGGTGGCAATTTCTGCCCCACTTCCGGGGGTTGTCACCCAGGCTGCTGAGAGCGGCAAACAGCCTTAACTGGCTGTTGCCGAATATCCGCGGCCCGGGGTCCAAATGCCGGAGGCTCTACTCCGGCATTTTGAGGAGCATGACTCTCTATGGCGCCCCGATCTGGGTGGCGGCTCTGTCTAAGAAGATGAACGTCCGCCTCCTCCGAGCGCCCCAGCGGGCGATAGCACAGCGGAGCGTGCGAGCATATCGCACCGTTGGTTTTCCCGCGGCCTGCGCGCTGGCGGGAAACGCTCCCTGGGAGTTAGAGGCGGACGTGTTGGCGGCCATGTACCGCTGGACGGCCGCCAAGAGGGCCGCGGGTGACCGCTTCTGCCCCGAAGAGCGGGAGGCCGTCCGCAAGGAGGCTCAGGCAAGCCTGGTCCGGCTGTGGATGGCGGACCTAAGAGCTCCGGAGTCTGGCCGGCGGACGGTGGAGGCACTCGCTCCAGTGCTTGATAAGTGGCTGGAGAGGCAGCATGGGTCCCTCTCATACAGGATGGTGCAAATTATGACCGGGCATGGGTGCTTTGGCTCATTCTTGCACCGCATCCGCCGAGAGGCAGCCCCACTCTGCCATGAGTGCGGAGGACACGGCGCACCACACACTAGCGGTGTGCCAAACGTGGGCTCCACAGCGCATGGCGCTAGTCGCCAAGGTGGGCCAGGACCTCTCTCTGCCGAGCCTTGTGATCGCAATGCTGGCAGACAAAGAGGCTTGGCGAGCGTTCGCCACCTTCTGCGAGGAGGTGATGACCGCTAAGGAAGCGGCGGAGCGGCTGCGGGAGCTTCATCCTGCAGCCGATGAGCTCCGCAGGCCGAGGAGGGGGGGAAGACGGCGCGCACCTGCTCGCCGTGTCGCACCCCTCCGTGGTAGAGGCCAGCCGGCGCGCGGTACGGGGGTACCGTTGCCGGCATTGCACAGGCCTCCACCACTGCCTGGTAGGGACGGCTTGACACCCTCGGCTGTGCCCACTGGCCCCCCCCTCTCGAAGGGGGGGTCGTGGCCCCCCCTCTCGAAGGGGGGGTCGCTTCCGGCCCGCCGTGTAGGCGGGCACCGTCCGGGAGAACGCGCACAGGGCTTATAGCTATACGGCGTATTCCCCCACTATGGACGAAGAGAGGGAGTAGTAGGGTTTTTAGTCGGTAGAGCCACTGGGTAGAGCATGCTCCCCGTGGAGAGTCCGACATAACCAGTCCAACCCCCCGGTTGGCGGGTATGCGTAAGTGCATTTCCCCTACTCAAAAAAAAAAAAAAAAGGGGGATTAAGAAAGGCGTGAAAATACACAACTTTGTAGAAACGTCCTCTTGAGAGTTACGTCATGTAACGAAATTTAAAAGGCTTTCGTTTTTGGTAGCCTTTTATTTGTGATAGCAACATCCAGTTAACAAATGACTCCATTACCAACTTAGAGATTGTTGTAAAATGATCCTATCATGGAACGATCATTTTATTTACCTGAAGTAGTTTTTTTCTTTTTGACATGCATAGTTTCTGCATTCGCCACGCACAATGTTTTGAGACTTTGTGTAAGATTCTAGGACTAAAAATGTAATTAGTATTAAATCCCCCTATTTTGAACACAAAAATAAAAATAGGTAAAAAAACTTTTTAAGTTAAACGGTTTTATGTTAAACATGCATTACAATGTTTTAGATAAATGTACTAAAAATAATAAAATAATGAAATAGATACAGTCGTGGGAATTATAAACATATGCATAGACTAGACTAAAATAAAACCGTGGGGCACGTCAATTTGTCTACAATCGTTGATTAAAATGTTTGTTTTGGAATGTTACACTATAATTAGGCAGTTGTTCAACCGACAACGATGGACGTGTGATAAGTAGGGCTAGAATGTGGAAACAAGCTAGCAAGCTTGATTATAAGCGAGTTTTAGGGTTTCATAGTGGTGAGCGAGTAGTACTTTTATCATATGTTTTGTCGATTAATAATGAGAAACTACGAGCTGTGAAGCGATTCCTCGCCAGCCAGCAGTGTGAATGTCCAACGATAAACTAGTTGAAACATCTCTTTTATTTACATGGAGTCAATAACTATTAGAATTTCCATGAGCAAGAAAATAGTAAGTAATTTCCTTACCGTCTGCGGGCCAACTGCCTAACGACGAATTAAACGATTCTTCTATCGCACATTAAGTCGATAATTTGTAGACAATTGACGTGCCCCACGGTTTTATTTTAGTCTAGTCTATGCATATGTTTATAATTCCCACGACTGTATCTATTTCATTATTTTTTGGTTTTTAGTACATTTATCTAAAACATTGTAATGCATGTTTAACATAAAACCGTTTAACTTAAAAAGTTTTTTTACCTATTTTTATTTTCTAGTTTTTAGTTTTTATTTCGGATTCTGTTTAATTCATTTAGTGCTTCATTATTGCAAGGTTTCTTCCCGTTAGTTTATTGCAGTCCAACTCCTCTATACGTAGTCCCTGCAAAGATCTTACTCTACTAAGAGCCACGTGGGCTTGACTTTCTTCAAACAATAAACTAACGGGCAAGAAACCTTGCAATAACGAAGCACTAAATGAATTAAACAGAATGAGAAATAAAAACTGAAAACTAACAAAATCTTGACTTGGGTGGTGGATTTAGGCTGGATTAATCAGATACCTAAATTACAGGTTCAATTTCTAAATTTAAATCTTATTATTATACGATTATACGCCATTTAGTGGCTGCGCCCATCTTAAATATTGAGGTTGTATAGTGCACTGTATTCTTCTTGTCAAGCCCTTTTATTTGATACCCATATTGGTGTGATTGATAAAAAAATGTTATCAGCCATTTGGTAGCGGCGTGGAGCTCCAGAGGCGTGGAGTAGAAGTGTGGTCGTCCTGTTCTTCAAAAAGGGAGACAAAACCCTACTGAAGAACTATCGACCCATTTCCCTTCTAAGCCCCGTCTATAAGCTGTTCTCAAGAGTGATCACGAACCGTCTTGCGCGAAGACTCGACGAATTCCAACCACCGGAGCAGGCTGGGTTTCGGAGCGAATACGGCACCATAGACCACATCCACACAGTGCGGCAGATTATACATTTGTGGACTCTGAGAAGGCCTTTGACTCGATTGAAATCTGGTCTGTTCTGGAGTCCCTGCAGCGATGCCGTGTAGATTGGCGATACATCCAAGTGATGAGATGTCTTTACGAAGCAGCCACTATGTCCGTCCAAATCCAGAATCAGCAAACAAGTCCTATACTGTTGCATCGAGGTTTGCGACAAGGGGATGTTATCTCCCCGGAATTGTTCCCAAATGCAATGGAGGATATGTTCAAGACGCTGAACTGGGAAGGACGTGGTATCAACGTTAATGGCGAGTACATGTCTCACTTGCGATTTGCTGACGACATCGTCATCGTGGCAGAAACGCTGCAGGACCTACAACAGATGCTGAATGACCTGGCTGACTCTTCTGTGCGCATCGGTCTACGGATGAACTTGGACAAAACCAAGGTCATGCTCAATGAACATGTACTACCGGAACCGATAGCGATACACGGCGCCGTTCTCGAAGTTGTTCAAAAATATGTATACCTCGGGCAGACATTGCAGTTAGGTAGAAACAACTTCGAGGACGAGGTGAATAGTCATGACATACGGAGCCAAAACGTGGACACTAACGGCACGGCTGGTCCACAAATTTAAAGTCACTCAGCGGGCTATGGAGTGGGCTATGCTCGGCGTTTCTCTGCGAGATCAAATCAGAAATGAGGTGATACGGCAGAGAACCAAGGTTTTCGACATAGCCCACCGGATTAGCAAGCTGAAGTGGCAGTGGGCTGGCCATGTTAGGCGTAGAACCGACAAACCTTGGAGTAAACGTGTTCTTGAGTGGAGACCGCGTCTCGACAAGCGTAGTGTAGGACGTCCTCAGGCAAGGTGGAGTGATGATCTGCGCAGAATGGCTGGCAGGAGCTGGATGCGAGCAGCCGAATATCGAGTACAGTGGCGTGCAAAAGCAGAGGCCTATGTTCAGCAGTGGACTACAGCAGGCTGATGATGATGATTTGGTAGCGGCGGCCATCTTAGATTTCAATTTTGCATAGTAAATTGTATTCTACTTGTTGAGACCTTTCATTTGATACCCATGTTGATGGGATTGATCAAACCTACGTTATCCGCCATTTTGTAGCGGCCGCCATCTTGGATTTCATTTTTTTATAGTATATTGTATTCTGCTTGTTGAGCTCTTTCATTTGATACCCATATTGATGGGAAAATATAAAACATAAATTATCCGCCATTTTGTAGCGGCGGCCATCTTGAATTTATAATGATGATGAATAAACATAATTGTATTGTCACCAAAATCCAAAGTGTATACAAAATTTCAGATTAATCGGTTGACAGAAAGAGGGTGAAATTTGAATTACTAGATTTGACCCAAGAATAAATAAAACAAACGGGGTGAGCTAAATAAAACCGTTTAATAAACAAACTGTCGGATCCAAACTGCTTAACGTGCTTTCCAAAACACGTATATCCGTCCACCCCAGTGGTCGTTGCCCCTTTGCCGGAGTTTACCCAAAAAGCAAATTCTAATTTACCAAATACTGATCGCCTTACCCCCAGGGAAGAAGCAGTTGTCCCTCGTGCGGAACAACCGGCACGTGCTGTTCGACTGGCGGCTGCGGCTCGGCTACCTCATGCGCGCCGAGCACGCGCTCTCCGGGACTTGCGACTACGCCATCAGTGAGGACACAGCCTTACTTATATTCCTTCACCGTGCTTACACTATGCGTACGGATGTGCCCTGGAGTGTACCCGGCAGATGTGCCCGCAGGCACCCCTTGCAGGCAAATCTGGGCCCGAACTGTTAGTTTTTTGTGAAATGGCGTTAGATGAGGTTGACGCTTTAACAAAGCTACCGAGAGTTAGCAAAACTAATATTCCAAAGGCATGCATAGCCGTCTCATATAGGTAGTTTGATTAGTAGTGCACGCTGACTGATTTAGTGATTTCATATAGTTGTTTGGTATACTACGATTGCTAAAGAGTGCCTCTCTCATATCATATACCTCTTAAGCCACTCGCCCCCGCGTACTGTTTTAGTTCCAGCGATGCTTGTTCAATGGATAACCGTCAAATCTGGCACATCTGTACGTTTATGTCTGTCCAGTCAGTACAGGACACGAACTATAAAATTAGCAGCAAAAATACTATTTATGTACAATCCAGGCAATCTTTACCATTCAAACTTTGTAGATGAATTTATTCAGGAAAATTACTCATCCTTTCCTAGTAAAATCCTTTTATCCACTATATTCAAATCACTAAATATACTTATGAACTCGCAAATTTGTGGAGATTTAAATGCCATTTTCTGCTATTTAACGCTCAACTTGTGATCCACTGTACATACTAATTAAACTGTTAAAAAATCTTTGATTATTTAGGCGTAGACGAATTCATGGAGGAGCACTTAGCAATGGTGCTGCCAGCCGGGAGCCCGTACCTGCCCGTCTTCAATAAAGAGTGAGTACTCAGCTCATGTTTGATTTGACGGAGGGTCGCCTTTCGACAGTCACGCTAAGTGGAGTTATGAACTCGTCGGGGTACCGGCACGCACACAAAATTTGGCATCCGCATTACAAGGGTTTTGATTGATTCACGTATTTATAGAAAAAATGAGATTTCTAAATGATCACTGCTGTTCAGCTGCTGATGGCTTTGACAGCTTTATCAGAATGTTGGGTGAGCATAGATACAGTCACTAGCTTATACCCTTGGCCGGCCTTTGACTACCCCGTTTGGGATATTATTATGAAGTACTGAGCGTAAGTACCAATATGATTTAAAAAAAGGTTGAGAATATAATGTACGAAACAAATTCAATATGTGTAAAGCTGGATTGATAATAATGATTGGAATGATTATAATGGCTGGGAATAATGATTAAATGAATATGAAACATTAATATGAAATAGTGATTCTCATTTAGCCCGTATTTGTCACGGACGTAAAAGAAAGACGGACGGAACATCACACTAAAAGATGTGGAGCATGCGAGGACCTTCTACACTCACACAATCACACTAGGTGCTACAAACCATTTTACTCCGTTTGACAGTGCCAATGACACATGATAGTCACGCACACACCTAAACTGGCAGCTGAAAATATGCTCACTCATAATTAGACGAGTTGACGTCCGTCTTTCTTTTACGTCCGTGTTATCAACTAAATAAGTAAAGCTGGAATGATGATAATGACTGGAATGATTATAATGGCTGGGAATAATGATTAAATGAATATAAAACATAAATATGAAATTGTGATTCTCATTTAGCCCGTATTTGTATCTTCTTACTGTCCAGGATCAGCCGCATGCACAAGGCAGGGCTCATCACCAAGTGGCTGTCCTCGTACCTGCCGAAGCGCGACCGCTGCTGGAAGACCTCCTCCATCGCCCAGGAGGTGAACAACCACACCGTCAACCTGAGCGACATGCAGGGCTCCTTCTTCGTACTCTTCTTAGGTCTGTGTGTGCAGCTCTTTACTTATAGCCAATGTTATAGCCACACTTTCGATTACATGCAGTGGAATGACAGGTTATTCGAAAGATCTGTCGTGTTAAGGTGAATCCCCGATGGAACGTTATTTAGGCACTACACCAGAGGTCACTGATTCGATCCCGCACAGTACCTAGAAACATTGATTTTATCGTGTGCATGAATATGGCTGTTTGTATTAATCTGGGGTTTCATATGAATTATATGTACTTATCTGTTTACAAAAAATAAGTATTTAAGTATGTTTTTCCGTTGTCTAATATCCTAAAGCATAAACTAAGTTTGGAGCTAGACGATTATTATTTTCACTATTTGTTCCTGTGCCAAAACTGTCCTAGGTTACTGTTACTCAGTGCAAGCGGAGTTCATCAATACCAGTTTCATATTATCAGTCAAAGTCAAAACGCGACAGGTTGGTAAGGGTTGGAAGCCCTCTGCTTCGCTCTAAAAGGTCAACGACTACATCTGCCAAATGCATATTTATTTTTAGGTATTATGCATAAAATACTGCACTGTACTTCCGCCTGAAACAAATAGTAAATTTTCATTCAATTCAATGTTAAATTATGGCCGAAGTAAGTAACGAAAGTAAAATAAGCAGGTATTTAAAATTGGATTTAATTATAGCAAGCTGCTGTCATAATGATAGTTGAATAAACACAATATGTGATTTATAAAAAAAAAACTCCAAAATTGTTTTGAGAAAGTTTTGAGAAAAACTTGTTTAAAGAGCAAATTGAATTTGAATTTTCCCAGATGAGAATATTTCTTCTCATAATCATACTAGGCGGTGAAAAATCAAACAAACCAAAAATCATGAGTATCGATACAGTAGTTCTTAAGCTTAATGGTTTTTGAACTTTACAGATCTGAAAGATAACAATACCCAACATAGTTTTATTTCTTCATCATTTTTTCAGGATTCTTCTCCGCATCAGTCGTGCTCGTGCTGGAGTGGCTTTGTAACCGGCGCAAGCAGAGAAGCGATGACGTCATCATAAAGCCTTACGTAGAATAATATACCATGTTAAATTATAAAAAGTCAATACCTATTCACTAAAGTCACCGGCTGCCAGGACTCTAAAATATTGCTCTGTAAATTCTAAATTTTCTAGTGTTATTATTACATTTTTATCAATAAATACTTCCTTTTATTTATCACAGGGATGTATCTTTGAAAATATAGTAACACCCGGTCACTGATAAGTCAATGTTTTTCTGCGTGAAGTGAAGTTCGAACCCACAATAAGAAAAAACCTTCGGTGCCATAGGCAAAACTCTACCTATTGACTGAGCAGGGAAAAAGTACCTAATATTCATTCATAAACGTGAAATTATATATTCAGGCTGAACATCAAAAATAACTATTTCGGAGCCATTTTGTGTCAATATTGTGACCTATTGTCACATTTTTAAAAAGATATAAAAGAGAATCTAAATTTAGCCCAAGCTTACTTCCCAATTCTTCAATGACGTCTGTCTTCCAGCGACGACCGTTATAAAAGTGCCATAACTCATCAGGCAAGTACTTATCACGAAGTGACCACGCGGTGAGAGTGCTGGCCCCATGTGCTCTCGGCGTGACCACATCTAATGTGGTCTACCACGGCGAGTCACCTTTATGCACGCCGGACATGCAAATTTTGAATCTGCTAAAAATAGGCAAAATATGTGAGTGCAAACACTCATACAGAGTATGGCTTAAGTCATAGTATGACTTAAGTAAGCTAATATGAATGTGAAGGTATTAAACTCATCAAATTATTTTTATTGGAACCAAACTTTATACCTAAATTAACTTGTATCCGTCCGTATCTTCCGTTGTATCTCTCGTTCTTGCCAAATGTCATTTTTATGCAATAAAGCTAGAAGGACTGACCGGAAATGGGTAGAGTGATGTGCCGTCCACCGTACCTTAATTACTAATTCAATGTGAAGCGAATAGGTGAACGATTAAAGTGAGCGTTTTCTCCAGAAGGAGATCGGGATGTTAAATCGCCTAGTGATCTAGGTATTTTTATCACTAGAAATAAATTTACGATAGAATTTATTGCGCAGAATCACTAACCTATCCAGTACAGGGTTCGCAAAACGTCACACTAAGTGGGTTCATTCAGGTCACAACATTTCCGTTTCCTAAATGATTGATCCGTCTGAAGGACGGCTCGTTCACATTCGCAGGTCGCGACAACGCTCACGTAGGCCTGACAAATGTCGTACATTTGCTGGATTGCCGTACACTCGCCATCAGATATATTGAACCAGACAGGCTGAATACTTCTGATCAGTTTCACATCCAATTAGTTCAATACAACCAACTTACTCGTACCATTAACATCTGAACGTTAATTCTACTAATATCATAAAGAAAGTTTGTATGCCTGGATGTGTTGCTCTTTCACGAAGAAACTACTGGATGGATTTTAATGAAACTTTACAATAATTTAGCTTATGAATCTAAATAGCACATAGGTTACAATTTATAAAGATATGTCACTTTTTTTAACCTAAGTCTACGCGGACGAAGTCGCGGGCGGCCGCTAGTTACTTCATAATATCTGAACATGACATGTGACATAAGAATATCTGTCACGCGTGGATAGAAGTTAGTGAATAGTGACTAGCATCTGTTCAGATATGTTGTCTGTGGGTTGTTTGGAACCCCCTCATGGGTTCTCGCCTCGGCGTGGCGAGGGGGCCTAGTACCGGTGATAGGGGAACCACCGGGAAGCGAAGAGAACCCAGGCGTGGCAGTGTGGTGGACTGGGAACCCACCCGCTGCGGCCCGCAAGGGCGACGCGGGGCTGCGGGGCCAGTGGGACCTGCAGGCGCATTGAGGCGCGTGGTTGGGGCCGCGGCGCACAACCGGTTGGTGGGGGCCAGTAATCCGAGGCTGATCCCCCCTGTGCATCGCGGCCCGGCGGGGCCGTACCGCCGGTTACGGCAGCGGAGTCGCCCTTTGGGTGGCTCGTGGTTGCGGGCCCAGTAGGGTCTGCGAACAGTGGGTGCCAGCGGGCCGGAGTGCGGGGGTGCTCTGGCTTGCATTGCACGGCGTCCACCGAGACGGCGAAAGTGCCTGTGTACTCCAGGCGCTTTCGTGGCCTCCCCCCTTCGTTGGGGGGTCGGTTGGAGGGGGCCCCATTAGGGGCTAGCACTGGCAGCGGAGCAGTGCGGCATTACTTACGGTAGGATCCAGCTTCGCCGCCAAAGTGCCACGGTCGAGTGCCGTGGGGTTTTAGTCGGTAGGAGTCCGACATAACCTTCGTCGTCCCCCCGGGCAGCGAGGTATCCATGAGGATTTCCCCACGAAAAAAAAAAAAAAAAAAAAAATGGGTTGTTTGGAAGATATCGCTTTTTAGCGAAAAACCGCCCAAACTGTACATTTACTCGTTCGAATTTACTTATCTGTAACCATTATTGTTATTTTGTGTGCAATGAAGAATATTTACCTACTTACTTAGATATTGAATGAATTAATAAATGTTCAGATATTAATTGTAACTGGGTGTGTTAAACTTAATGGATGTGAAACTGATCAGAAGTATTTGGTCACCTTGTCTGCTTAAATACATCTGACGATAACTGTACATTCTCGCTTTTTATCAGCATCACAAATAAATTGAACAGGGAATTCCGAATTTCAGAGGTAAAACAAATATCACCGAGTTTTCACAAGGCTTTCCTTTGTTGGAAAAGGCGAGTGAAACTGCAACACTGAAAATTGTTCCAGATATATATCAAACCTTTCTCTTCAATCACTCTAGCTATTAAAAAAACTGCATCAAAATCCGTTGCGCAGTTTTAAAGATTTAAGAATACATAGGGATATAGGGACAGAGAAAGCGACTTTGTTTCATACTATGTAGTGATAAGATGACTACTTTGACTACAATCTCGCCTTATCTTACATTGAACAATGATGTGGTTTAAGCTGATACATACATCATCAAACTGATGTGTGTGTACGGGTGGTGAAATATGACTAAAGTAAGTAGGTAAGAAAGCAACATTATTCAAAGGACTAGCCTCCGTCATTGTGGCATGTAATTGGTATGTAATTGTATTATTTCTGTCTAACCGTGAATAGCTTTTTGACCATTCTGTTAGCACACATCATGATTTTCATGCTGCTGTACCACCAGCCTAACAAATGTCTATTAATTCTCCACTTGGAGTAAAAACATCACCGTACTTTTGATTTTTCTTATAAAATGAATTAAAATAATACTCATCATCATCAGCATCTAGAAGTCCACAGCTGGACAAAGGCGTCCCCCATGCAGCACCACAGCGAGCGGCTTTGGGCCGTTAGCATCCAAGCTGCGTCTACCAGATTTGTTTGAGGAAACAAAACCAAAAAAACTTGATAAACTTTAAAGCTAAAGGGTTTGCTTAACCTAAGGTAAAGAAGGAATATGTTCACGAGAATCGATTGATCTTGTTATCTGAATGTTATGAATGCATCACATAGTTGCCTTATAAATGTCGAAATATTTATCAAACCATTTACGTGGCTCCGATCACGTAGCAATGCCATTGAGTGGAACAGATGTTGGGGTCTGCGACTTCATCCTAGACAGTTAACTTTAATTTATTTTTTTCACCTTAATTTAAATTACTAAGTTTTTGATTAAACCTGCTGTACACAAAGCTTAGATACTTATATTGAAGGATGCTACCTACTTGTTTGGGATTATGCATTTCAGATTCTGAGTTAAACTCTGGTTGAAACTTATCTACACCATTGTCTAGACGAATCAGTTTTTTTGCGGAATTTCTAAACCTTGTACTATAGTAGATAGTTGTTGTACCTACATCTCTTACCTAGTGTACTTGAAGCTTTTGAAGTAAGACTTAAGCTTTGATTCATACTGTATTCATAACTAAGAGGCTTTTTAATTTATGGGATTTACCTTTCGGTCAGTCAGATTAGCGTCACAACGTTATTATTCATTTTACGAGTAAGTATACTTAAAGTAAACAACATCAACGATGTGTTTGTGATTTTTTAAAAGCACCGTTTCTTGGAAAAAACCACAGGAACAGTCTAAAACAATGTATCTAGTCGAATTGATAATGATATCAAGTTCTTCATGTAAATACAACGAGATCACGTCAGCAAACCGGTCAGGCGACGGGATTCGGTGGGTCTTATTCCCATACAGACAGGGTTTATATTCAAAGGTGAAAAACGTGGCTTAAGTTATACTACATCTACATAAATACTGGTTAGCAGAAACCAGCCACAGTCGGAATCAGTTCCCTCAAGCAATTGGCCGTAAAGTAAATTTCTTCGGAGTGTCGTTTTTATTCTTATTCAAAAATTAGTAGGTGTCAATGACAAGATCCCAGAGAAAGTTCGCGATCACCGACAAATTTCTACCAAGGTCAGACATTTTTATTAGCTACCTACCTTCCTAGCTAATCTGTTGGGTGATGGATGGTCTTCGTGATGGTGTGGTTTTGGCAGATTACCTAGAGCTGTCATGGACAATATTATTGTTCCAGACTGAAAGGGTATTCGCTTTCATGTGGAACGTTAAAAACACTTAAAATATTTCCCATTTAATTATACTTGGTTGTTATAAACTAACAGTTTGACATTCAACATCCTTTGCTAACCTTTAGAGTGTTCATTTCTGACTGATACTATATCATGTTTATTGTTAACTAATTTAGCTGACTCTACTTTATTTCATAAATGACCTGTGCGAATTAGACGCTTCATATTTATGTATTTAATGATTTTCCACACCATGAACAGATAAGATGTTAGAAGTTATTTTTATGAAATATATTTTGGTGTTGGTGAACGTAGCTCTAAACCAAAGTGTCATCCTTATGCCTTCATGCACTTATTTTAGACGATTTTCAGTCTTTATAGGCGTGTAAACTGTGTGATGTACCTAACTTAGAATAATTCAACTGCCAGAAATAATAGAATGAAAACAGAAACGTTACTGAGTAGTTGGAAATAGTAACAAGGAAATAGAGACAATATGTTGAGCAGTGAACCGAAATACCACGCTGACAGAAAGAAATTGTTTTAAAGTGTAACCATTGAATAAGGTGTTGACCATCTTATATTTTTTCACAACAAAGCGGATCTAAATTACAAAATGTGTTCAATTATTGAGTAATAAAAGCAATATTGAGTCCACTTTATCGTTATCCTCATATTATAGCTTGACCAACTGCAAAAAGTTACTAAGTCCTTGTTTTTTTTGGATTTGACTATGTGAAGTAAAACAAACTTCTGAATGTTCGGTTTACCGTGAAGGCATTCCCACTTTCATCAAATTATGTTCAATCTGAGTCACAAATCCAAACGAATTGTCAGACGAGTTCTTTCACTCCGTCGCTAAAGTTCGTCGAATGCTTCCAAACTTTTGAACAAAGAGCTTTGGAAAATCTTTTTTATTTATTTGCGTTAAAGCGTAGTTTTGAAAAATCGGAACTATGGTTATGTGGATGTGGTCGGACCGGTCCGCTGTTTACTACGGCCGTATGTTAATCCGCTGCGCCGGCGCACACGCGCCCGGCGAGTGATACTACCGATTACGGCATCACTCGACTATTAGGAAAAATAAATAAATATCACTGTACTTTATCCTACCTAGCCCCAAATTAAGCAAAGCTTTTAAGATTGCTTGTGCTATGGGATATTAGACAACGGATTTACATACTTGAATACTCTTTTTTGTGAAAACATACTGAATACACATAGGACACACCCAGGCCAGTAAAAACCTACATGATCATGCACACGAATGTTTGTACTGTACGGGGATCGAACCCGCGATCTTTGGTGTAGTTGTAACTTCTCAAACATTAAACAGCTCTATGTAGAGTTGAAAATGAAACAGATTAAAATGTCTTCCTTTAAAAGACCAAAATTTGCCTTGATTTACCAACATAAAAGTTTTGAGTGTTTTGTTGAAGCTTCCAAGTTACAAATATCTATCAATTTTCTATGAGTTTCAAAATCAAACTATGGGTCAGAGTTTCTAAAGCATCGATTCGCTTTCAACTTACGTTTACGAAGTTGTTTACATTCTATAATTCATTAACTTACATGCAAAATGAAGACTATGGAAATATTTGTCTCACTAGATTATAAAATCTTGATCGTGATATTTAGCAATATACTTAGTTTCAATGATTCCATTGTTTGGTCTTTTTAATCCTAAACTTCACAAAACTTTGCCCGAAATAAAAAACAGTTGAATGAACTAATTCGAATGAGACTTACATCCTGTGTTGGTAGAAAAATCTGTTATTTCTCTGTGAATGTTTGTAACGAAAAGTTTAGGTCAATGAACTCTAACGCGCTTGACATAAAAATGAACGATCGAGTGTGTAACGTATTACGACATTTCAAACCACTTGGGAATTATTAAATAACCTTTTTAGTAATCCTGCTTATTGCAGCGATTTTCGCAATAAATTTAAAGAAACCATATATTTTACTGACGAACGTTGCAGTATCCAGTTGCAGTATGCAGTACGTTGCAGTATCGACTGCAACGTACTGGATACTTTTGTAAAAACCTGACGTGAAAAAATTTGAGACAGGCTGGGATGGATGCGGAAATTCGTCTGGCCATCAGTGGGATCCTACCGGCTAATCCAGAAATTGAAATAAAACAACAAGTAGCTAATCTTCAACTTTATTCTCTTATTCCCAATATGAATTCTATGAAGAATCTAATTTAATCTATTTAGCAAGCGTAGTTGCTTAAAGTTTATGCTTGGACTTCACAAGTTGTCTGAAACTTTGTTCCTGATACACAAAGTTTTGGCAGCAGCTATTACCGATCCAATTGGCTTAGCTTGGGATAGCTTGTTTTGACAAACAATGAATGTGATATAGTTTCTATAAACGTATTTAAAATATACTCGTAACATCTATATTCACTTGGACGTTCAATGAACAAGAAATTTGGCAGTTATTTTTTATAAGGTAGGAGTATAAAACCCATGACCTTTGGCGTACGCCAGACTGCAATACAATAAGTCAACAGGCTAGCCAAATTTCATCACTAGGCAGGTTTTTTGACGAAAATTGTAAGCTCATTCGATTCTCAAGCTTCAATCGATTTCAAACCCTGTCTTGTGTTTCCAAGGACACAACTACAATAACGAAGGTCCTACCTATGACAGAATTATTACAATTGTTGCATCATCTAGAATTTCCAGTATTCAAGCCGGTTGCTAATAATGCAGATTTACGTTCCTTAGTTTACGTATTTATTAGAATAATGCGATTAATAGTTGATGCGTCTAGAATGTACTTATTTACCTTGTAGTTATTAACTTGTTTTGTTTGAAATTCAAATCAACAATATACATTTTATGTGAGCATGTTTTAGTGCCTTTTTAAAATCAGTCTTTGTTATGTTTTTTAACTATGTAGGATAAAAGGTTAGATAAAAGCTTAGGTTAACCGATCATTAGTACTCGTACTAACAATTATGTGTTAAGGACAATGTTTTTCTACTTCTGGGCACAGGACTGATGCTTTTTTAGTTTAGGTAAAGATAAAATTATATTATCAAATTTCGAATGGGGTCACCCATCCTTCTAACCGACCTGGCGCGCATAACTTGACATCGGTGATCGTATTCACTTCACCTACCTTGTCGCCCCACAGCACGGGCACTAGCTAACAAACCATATAGCATTGTCACAAACCTTTGTGGTTTTTAAATGCTAAATAAATCTGCCTGTATTTAAATTAAGTGTTAATGTGATAATTAAATAAAAAAAAAAAAACAAGTTTACTAGTTGTATAATATGATATGTGCTTACGACAAAGTTAGAAAAACTTTAAGCTTTGCATGAAAGCTTGAGACGATTCTGTGAAGCTTTCCGACGCTTTCAATTTTAAGTTTACCGGCCGGCACGCGCATAGCGTAGCCTTTGGGGACTACTAAACTTGAGTTTAGACTTGTCTACGTCAAAGCTCAGTTCTGCGCTTTTACGAGCATGTCCCCCGCTCATACTGCGCTGGCAAGTTTTCCAAAAACTGTTTAAATCAGTAGAAAGCGTGCAGAATTCTGAAAAATAAAATCAGTTTTTTCTGAAGATCTAACAAGTAATTATTATTAATTAGCCTCGCTTGATAGAAAATAAGCCTAAAGTTGCTTCTTTTTATATATTTCTTCCTACCTTGAACCTACCTAACTTGATACATACCTTGCCTTAAGTAGGTAATACAATATGGAACTTATATTTGTGTACACTATGTACCGTTACTTTTATAAATTATACTAAGTAGTTTAGGAAATTGGGATAGGTAGGTAAATGTAACAGTCTGCAACAAATGACTTCCGAAAGTCGTTAAATGTGAAAGGAATTTCCTGCAGAAACCCAATGGTTCCAATGGTTCACAATGGTGGTACCTGTGTGCTTGTTAATTTAAATAATGTGTTATTTAATGTGGGTTGTTTGGAAGAGATCGCTTTTTAGCGATAAAACCGCCCAAATTGTACATTTACTTATTCTTACCTACTTATCTGTAACCATTTTTGTTATTTAGTGTGCATTAAAGAATATTTACTTACTTACTTTAATCTGATTCCAGGCTCGCTAAGAACCTGTGCACGCGCAAAGGCAGCCGTCGGGCGAACACCGGAAACCGTCTGGAACACGCGGTGCTCACGCACCTCCAGCACGTACCTTAGATACAGGTCGCCACTCCTCCTCATCGCCATCATCCATCCTCTTCCAACCGGCCCCGGCACCGTACGAGTGAAAGAGAAGCAACATGGCTCGCGGCGACGAATGTAAAACCGCCTCTAAGGCTAACTACGCCTGCAAGAATTTGGACGTCGCTTCTCCAATAAAGTAAGTTTGTCATCTGCTTCCTATTTTCGATTTATTCAGGAGTGAAATAAAGCAAAAAAGGCTTATGAAAAACTATTTCTTAAAAGCTAGTTCAATATGTTGAATACCATTTCATTAATTTGCAAATTACAAGCTATCTAAGAAGAGTAAGAACTCTTGATTTCGGCATTGCAACTAGAAAGGTCCGTCGCGGCTAATTCTTCTTGTTGAAAGGTCTCAAACCTTCCACTGAATGAGTCGTATAACTATGTCACTACTATAAGTGAAATGAATCCTGGTAAGTTGGAGTTTCTAGTGCTCTCGGTAGCAAAGATAACAAAATATCTCTCTCTCTCTCTCTCTAAAGAACATTTCAAACAGAAGGGATATGAAATTAAACCCGGGTATAGGAAGGAATACCCAGGTATTTGAAAGAAAGATTCAATAAGGTACTTCACTTATACCGGTGGTCGGTCAGCAACTTAAGTAGCTTCAACTCTAGTAGTTTGTCACAGTAACTTCCTTCTTGACAACTTCTTAGGCAACTTGTGTGTAAGTCTTCAGTGACTCACGCTGCTTACAGTACCGAGTACCTACAAACGTAGTTAAACATTGATTTTTAGTTATAAATGAAATTGTTGACCAATTCCATTTCATCATGACCTTCAACATATTTTTGATCGAAATTCGTCGTTAACCTAATGACAAGGCTATACAAAACTAAGTAATTGTAGCTGAATAATAGTAATGCGTTTACTTTTGAACCTTTAATTGCTGATGGAATTAGATTCGAATTTTGTTTGTCCGAATGAAGATGTAATCTCTCTTTAGAAATGAGGTCGCCTGTAGGTGCTTTTGTGGGCCTAAATATTGTTTATTGAATTAATCCTATAGTTTCTTCTACCAAATGAATTAAATGAGGTACTCATATCTCAGTCCTTCTTCTTATGGTGCCATCTCCTACCGGAGGTCAGCTTTCATTAAAGCTATTCTAATTTTGGAGACCGCTACTCTGAACAACGATCTGGTGCTCATGTTGAACCAGGTACGCAGATTTTTAAGCCATGATTTATTAGTCTTCTTCCGGGTTTTCTTCGTCCTTGGATCTTCTCTTGCATAATACGTTGGAGTAGCTGATACTTGTCGTTCCTCATTATGTGATCCAGATATTCTAATTTTCGGTTATGCCAATCATACGTAGCACTTCCTCGTTGGATATTCTATCCGTCCACGATATTCGCAATATCCTTCTGTACACCCACCTTTCAAAAGCTTCCAGTCGCTTAGTGGTTGCTTGAGTAAGGGTCCACGTTTCAACTCCGTACAGAAGAACAGAAAACACGTAGCATAGAGCTAGACGTATCCTAGTATGTATTTTGAGAGCTCTACTCACTCCTACATTACTAATTCCAGAAAAGCGGCTGTGACCAACCAGCAGCCCGCTAAGAAACCTGAGCAGAAGAAGGACTACGGAGCCTGGGGTTCCACGTTCAAGGACAAGAAGACCTTCACCGACATGCACTTCTGCTGAGCACCGCGTGCCGGGCCTTCACCACATCGCTTGCATCACCACAGCGTCACAAACATCGCCACATTTCTTCAATATGTCACTATTCCGTTGAAGTGAAGACTCCCGGTCGGAAAGCTAAGACGAAAACAAAAAAAATACAATGTTCTTATCATCTAAAAATGGGTACTGGATAATAAGTATAATTTTTAGCCAGAAAAACATCAAGTCTTGCATTGACAACATCTAAACTACTCACACCGAGAGTCTTCATCCAAACAACTCAGGAAAATAGTAACTTCATTTATTCATACTTAAAAAAATCATACACTAGCTATTATTAACTTGTAATTGTGAAACCAAATAAAATCGTATAAGTGTAAACTCGTTGTTTGTGACGTTAGCTTATTTCCAATTCTATGTCATCGGGTTAGGGTTTTCTTTGCTTAATTTTCTTGCTTTGTATTCGAATTAACATTAAAATGCATCTCATCGTGCCGCGTGTTTTGCTGCGATCCCCGAACAATACGCGACGGACCGATCTCGGCTTTCGGGGATTGTTTTCCTACGTTGGAACTAACAAGTTTCTGACACTTTTATTATAGTCCGACTAGGCGAAAAGTGAGCGAAACTGTACGCTGGCTGACTCTGAGTGACGTATCGGGCACTAACTCGGCGTAGTGAACCAACTGTGCCGCCGACCGCGCGGACTTATTCAGCGGAGTCCACGAGCGGAGCGTCGCAAACTGCTTACAGTACGCTCTGTACTCTGTATGGAGACTCCATCTTTAATGTATAGCGAGGCATACAATCAGCTCACTGTTCGCCTAATCGGGATGCGCCCTAAAAAGTAAGGCCTCCGTACTGCGTACTGGTTTTGTCTACGTAGATGCGATGGAGGAGCGCGTCATTTCAGCTCAGACGATCTCTACCCAGCTTGGGAAAATTCACCAACTTAAAATAGCTACTTATCCTTTTTTTTGTTAGGGCTCGCATAAAACCAAAGACTTATTACGGTATGTATATTATTTAGAGCAAGCAATTAGTGACAATGTGCCAGTATAATATATTATTGGTCCTAATTTTGATAGGCTCAAGCTCTAGCTTTGTTAAGGTCGCTAAATCTATATATTTAGAGTGACTTGCTTTATTCTTTTACGACTAAAAAAGACAGCACCGGGAAGCTAGTTTGTGATGAAAATATAATTTATTCATAAAAATTCTGTCAGATTGCGCTATTTTCGTTACGGAGAAAATGATGACAGCGCTTTCCATAAAATAATAATATATCATCAAGAACAATGCAAAAATACTGCTAAAATAGTACTAGTACCAAGAACTCCAGCAGCCCTTAATATAAAATTAATAACTTTTTTATGAGGGTCGTTTGAAACAAGGTGAGGTTATGGAAGACTGACTCTTTTGCGCCATTTTTGCAAGTTACCTACATACTACTAATTGAAGGAGTTGCCTAAGTTTATATACAGACCTACGAGGGAATATAATATTTTTTTAATAATACTAAAACATGACGTAAGAAAGTTGGGAGCACCGTTACATAAGTTTCAAAGTACCATTTCCATTTTATATTGAGGCACGAGTCAGATGTTGCAATGACGTTAAAATATGATTAATGAAATAGTAGTACGAAACAGAAAATTGGAAATGAATTTTTCGGTGACACTTTAGAACGCATACCATTTATTGCCATAATTTCATTTGCCATACATCAATTGGCATAATCATCGAAAAGCATAATTTTTATTGGCATACATTTTGAATGGCATAATCATTTTAATGCATAATAGTAATAAGGCATAACATCAAAAGGCATAATCATCACTATGCATACTTTCGTTGACCATAACTTCAATAAGCATACTTTAAAACGCATAATGTCAGTACGCATAACTATCAAAAGGCATAATGTCACTATGCATAACTATTAATATCCATAATTTTGTTTGACATAATGTTAAAAAGCCTAATTCACATAAGAGCATTTTTTCTACTTCAGGGCAAATCCGACTCAGCCAACCCCGACACCACGTGGTACTTGTTTTGCCCTACCCCAAGAGTGTAATTTAAACCCGCGTAGGCATGGAGGGGCGAGGCGGCCCGCGGGCTGAGGAGCAGGTGGCTACGAGCGAAGCGCCGCGGCTGAGGCTGGCCGGCGAAGCCGGCCAAAAAGCCGAAGCTGGGGTGCTGAGCGAAAGCCATCTGTGACGATTAGCACGCGTGGGACCGCCGGAGCCCCGCAATGCCGGAGCCGTGACAGAATTCTTTTGCTGTCTACATTTCACAATGAGCAAAATAATTAATATATATCACTATGAGCAAATGATAAATACAATTTTTGTTAATAAACTAAATGAAGGCGGTTTTCGGACAAGTGCTTTTGGATTTTTTACATTTACATTACATGCTGCTTGCGTTTAACATATAATATTTGTAAGCTTGCATAATAAATGTATGCTTTTTAAAATTATGGTAAATTAGTGTTATGCCTTTTGAAAATATGGATTTTGACACTTATGCTTATCAAAAGTATGCCTTTTGAGGATTATGTCTTTCGAATATTATGGCAAATAAAAATTATGCCTTTTGATACTTATGGTTAGTGAAATTATGCCTTTTGATGAGTATGCCTTACGAATTTCGGCCATGTTATGGTATGCGTTATGAAGTTATGCTTTTAGGAATTGTGGCAAGTGATGATTATGGCTATCAACATTATGCATTGTGATTTTATGACCAAAAATGTTATGCGTTTCATTAGGTAACCGAATTTTTCAGCTTCCTCCAAAGTTGCATATTTTCAAAACGTAGTTGCTATTTAATAAACAAAGAGAAATGCTCTTTAAAATAGAAAATAAGCTTCTCTGCTCATAAGAAAATAATGAAAAGCGAGAACTGTTCTCGCGAGTATTGTTCCAAGATTATGGCGAGCCTTCACAACGGGTGGATGGATTCATGAGAGAAAACGAAATAACTATTTATATGTTTTGCCACTGTTCCATTCACGTTGACGGCAATCCCTATACTATCTCGTATAAAATATAGTCGTGAGAATATTATGTTTACATTCCTCTCTTTCTCTTGAAGAAATTCCAACAATAATACTGTAAATGCTTAATAAGCTTTAGAAGATGAATTCTCAGAGAACGCGTTCGCAACAGCTTTCTGTATTATATTCTGAAGAAGCTTTGGAAAAACTAGTCCCTAGAGTAAAATACGTACACGAGGCGAATACATAACGACTGCTGTTTACATCTCGCACGCTACCTACAGGTCATAGCACATTGTGCCAGCACGGTATCTGCTCGGAATTATCTTGTCATTCAAATTTGAACCTAAAGTTGTAAGGACGCGAGCTGCGAGTTGAGTGGTATAGTAGCGTCCAGCGCGCTCACAGCTCGCCGTTGGGTTTCTCATATTAATATTGCAAAATACATTGTGCCACTCATAACTTAATGCTCAAATTTGAATGGCAGGATATTTGCTGGGTTGGAGCCGTGGTGTTGCCGTGCAGGCATAATGTGCTATGAGCTTACGGCTGGGCCTCGAGCCGGGAGAACAAATTCAAATGTTGGGTAATACTTCCATTTACTGAATTTTCTTTTTTAACGTCGACTGTTTCAGTTAATGAAGTCACTGTGGAGAAAGCATGTATGGAGGATAAGGTTTTTTTATGTTTGGTATAATGCTTGTAGATTATTGGCAACAGCGGATCTACATCGATTACCGATTTGAGTACAGAGGGACCGAAATAATATTTGCGTCGAACGTAGTAGGTAGCTAAGTTTCTTTGTCTGAAGTATTTTTCGAAAAGTAGGGTTACTTAAATAGGGTTATCTCTACGGATTTACAATAGGACTATGAATGACTTTTTTCAGACTTAAGTGACCCCCCTCTTGAAACGACGTCAAACTGTCATTTTATTACAATTGCTTTTGTCAACCCTTCAAGATACATCATAAAGACCACACTGACAAGTGGTGTTAACGTTTTTTTACATACTTCAGATATAGTTGACTCCTCTCTGTGTGCAAACATAATTCAAATGACGACTGTACAAATTCGGTAGATGTTACAATTTTAGAGCCGTTTTTCAGGCCACGGCCTACTTAAATTTCAATTTCAAATTATGTTACTTGTAGATTCGTTTTTAGGCAAATAATCTGTGGAAGTGTCGCATAGTGTGTTTTTTCTTCTTGTTAGGTTAGTCGGGTCGTAACCAGTCGTTACTCTCCGTCCCCGTCGGTGTTTCCGCCAACGAACCTCTATTTCAGTGCTTGATACTGGTTTTTGCAGGGCACGGGTTAAATATTTGTTTCGTGAAAGCATGGTTGAAGTTTTCTTTTTTGGTCTGATTAAATCAAGTGACTGTGAATGCTGGCAATTATGAGAATGCATGTTTGCGCACAGGAAATGTTAAATAACATACAACATAGAAAAAAAGGTTATGCGAAAATATAACTATGTTATTTTCCCTAGGTTTATTTTATAATAACGTGTACTTCAATATGTATTAACAAAATAGATTATTTTTATTTTAGCATTAGGAAAGATGCATTATCTTCTCACTAAAGACAGGAAACCCAAAAAAAAAACATACCGACCAACAAAGACCGACCAAAAAAAAAAGATGTTTTTTTCTGGGTTTCCTATCTTTAGTGTACTTATTTATAAAATCAACAAAAAACCTAAAAACATTAAAAAGTAATCCAAACAAATGATGATTTTCTGCATGGTTGTCTGTCAAAATCTACTTTTATTTCTTTCGTAGATAAATTCTTAAATTTTGTACGAATTTTGTCGAGACAATTTATCATTACAGCTAAAGACGTAAGTACTTAAGTCTTATTTATTTATTTAAGCACACCAACAGCAAGATGTATACAAGAGTTCCACAAACATACAATGATCTTAGTTCTTAAACATCAGCTAATTACAGGTATACATAACCTTACCAAAACAGTGAGTTACAAAATCCTGACTTAAAAATCTAATTAATATTTTACCTAATTATTTAAAATTGTTACAAAATAATGTCACCATGAAGGCCGACATTTAAAGGCTTTACAATCAAAAAAGTCTTGTCTGTTTGTGACCAATGTAATATAAAACCAACTTGTTTGTATCGCAAAAGAAAAGGATCACTTCTGTCCCATTCACAACTTTTTGTATTAACTTCTGAATTCGTTTGGCTATAAAAAGAAAATTTCATAGGAAATTGAGAAGTGTTTATGAAAAACGTCAGAGAAAACTCGAGGGCTATGAATTATTTATCAAACAGCCGCCCGGCTCTTGACCCGGCAATCCGGGTGCTCGTGACAGCGTCTGATATTTTGAGTTAGGCACGATGGCCGTGTTGCAGATATAAGACGCGTGACACATTAGGTTGATATGTAAAGGACTCCACCAGAGCTGAGCGGAGATGTGCGGCGTCGAGCTGTGTTTTCAACAACCAATGGAATTGCGTTATTCACACATGTAGATGTGGAGATGTGATTCTATTGGTTGTTGACAACACAGCTCGACGCCGCACATCTCCGTGCAGCTCTGGTGGAGTCTGGGCCTAAGCGTCATGAAAGGTCAAGGTCGCTTACCGAGCTGAGGATAGGTCTGAACACGGAATTTCTCTATGGAATGAGAATAAGCGTCATGAAAGGTCAAGGTCGCATACCGAGCTGAGGATAGGTCTGAACACGGAATTTCTCTGTGTAATAAGGAATGGACATTTGCTGCTGAATAAGCGTCATGAAAGGTCAAGCTCGCTTACTGAGCTGAGGATAGGTCTGAACACGGAATTTCTCTATGGAATGAGAATAAGCGTCATGAAAGGTCAAGGTCGCATACCGAGCTGAGGATAGGTCTGAACACGGAATTTCTCTGTGTAATAAGGAATGGACATTTGCTGCTGAATAAGCGTCATGAAAGGTCAAGCTCGCTTACTGAGCTGAGGATAGGTCTGAACACGGAATTTCTCTATGGAATGAGGAATGGACATTTGCTGAATAAGCGTCATGAAAGGACAAGGAAGCTAACTGAGCTGAGGATAGGTCTGAACACGGAATTTCTCTATGGAATGAGGAATGGACATTTGCTGAATAAACGTCATGAGAGGTCAAGGTCGCTGACCGAGCTGAGGATAGGCTTGAACATGGAAATTCTCTATGGATTAAGGAAATTACATATATTGCTGAATAATCGTCATGAAAGTTCAAGGTCGCTTACCAAGCTGAGGATAGGTCTAAACACGGAATTGCTCTATGGAAAGAGGAATCCCGTAAGATAGGTGTAGTTACCGTGGCTCATTGGATGAAAAAGTTGGTATGGCAGCAAAGCATAAAGTATAAAGAGAAAGTAATAGTATAGGGTAAAAGTGGATAGATGCCCCACTTTTTGTAAGCTGACTATAACTTTTTTTTTTAAAGCACTATTCGAGTGAGTTAACTATTTGTAACAACTATAGTCCTTATACTTACTATGTACTCATATCATTATTCAATGCATACCCTAGATTTGTAGATTTTCGGCTCCAAAAAAACTTATAGTTTGAGGATAGACGCCTACTGTATGGGGTAGTTGCCCCTGGCCAAATTTCGACATGAGTATAGATGCCCTACAATGGGATAGATGTCTCAGTAATAAATAAAAAAAATTGTAAAAAATTAAATAAACTGTTTATTTGCTTTCTTAGTTGCAATAATATATTATAAGGTTTTCTTATCCAAATATACCGTAAAACTTCTTACATCCTGTCGTGTTGTGGGAAATCCTGCCTTTTCTAATTTTTGTATGTGCGCTACGAGGCGATTCTCGTTGTCAAAGTCCAGTGTGGAATGTTTTCCTGAAAAATAAAAAAATAATAGGTAATTATAGCCCAAGTACCTGTGAATAAGTAATAGAGGATATATGCCTCTAAGGGCGTCTATACTCAGTCAATAGTGGGGCCTCTATCCTTTTTAGTAAGGATAGACGCCCCAGCAAATAAATAAAAATACTTAAATAATTTCGTAATTTTATAAACACACCATAAATATAAATTATACATACTATTTAAATAACAATACACACTTAAAACATACCTTCGAAAACGAAAGTTCTGGGGGGCTAAAACGGCAACATTTAGATGATTCATATTATGAAAACATCTAACTGACGTTTCATCTAGACCGCGGTCCGTTTCGAGTCAAAAGTGAGTAATAGCGCGCTGACGTCGCTCACGTTCATACAATTTATCAATTCGGGACGCGTGTGAGCGCGCTGTTACTCACTTTTGACTCGAAACGGACCGCGGTCTAGATGAAACGTAAGTTAGATGATTCATAATATGAATCATCTAAAATGTTGCTGTTTTAGCCCCCCTGAACACGTCAAAATGTCACTGTCACAAGAATCATGCAAGCGCGATAAAATTTCGTAATTTTATAAACACACCATAAATATAAATTATACATACTATTTAAATAACAATACACACTTAAAACATACCTTCGAAAACGAAAGTTCTGGGGGGCTAAAACGGCAACATTTAGATGATTCATATTATGAAAACATCTAACTGACGTTTCATCTAGACCGCGGTCCGTTTCGAGTCAAAAGTGAGTAATAGCGCGCTGACGTCGCTCACGTTCATACAATTTATCAATTCGGGACGCGTGTGAGCGCGCTGTTACTCACTTTTGACTCGAAACGGACCGCGGTCTAGATGAAACGTCAGTTAGATGATTCATAATATGAATCATCTAAAATGTTGCTGTTTTAGCCCCCCTGAACACGTCAAAATGTCACTGTCACAAGAATCATGCAAGCGCGATAAAATTTTGCAACGTTTTTTTAACTCAAGCGGTGACACTGCACTCCTGTCGAAGCGCGTGTGCGGACTGAGCTGTGCGGGGCAACATCTGTAAGAGGAACTTGGTACTGGAGCCTGAACTTAGTTTTAAATTCTCTTTTCTTAAGGTGCGGCGTCTATCCTCCAAGGGCGTCTATCCCACTTTTACCCTAGCCATTAAGACCGAATTTCTGGAAGGGGGACTATCAGATGAGAAATGTAGGTTTGGACGTTCACCTTAGGTGGATCCACAAGGTGGAACACCATGAACCAATATAGGAGATGCCTATGTTCGGTAGGAGTATTAGGATTGTAATTTTTGAAGTTGAATAACAATCTAACTATATGATTTCACTGGAAAGGTATTTGTATGTATAACATTGTAAGATCTTAAAGAAAATAATATATTCTGCGCTTTGCATATCCGAAAAATACTGGATATTGAATTGAATCCGCTCTGGCGCCGGCATAATATCGAAATCTTATTGTTTCTAGCTCCGCTTCCACTCTATTTATGCTGCCTTACCTGTAGCCTAAGCCCAGGTGCAAAACAAAATGATTCGTTTGGTTTTCTCTCTGTTTCATTGTATCAGAAATCTACTGTTATTTTATAACCTATCCGTAGTTGCTTCATTTGAATAACAAGTGTTAATTTTTAAATTAAATTTTAAATTAGTCGAATTATTTTTTAGGTTGCATACAAAGATCTTGGAAATGCGGTGTTATTGGATTTTAAATGAAACCAACTGAATGTGCAAAAAATAGCAATTTATCTTTTAATGATACTGACAAAAGATTATCAGAATCAGATATTTTTCAGCGTAGTAAAATCCAAAAATATACGAGCATGCATAAAAAGTAATACCTACTTTAAATCGTGTTTAGTAGCTGACAACAATAAATAATCAAGTTCGTTTATTTTGGTGACAATATGAGCTAACTTCAAAACAAATTTAGTTCTGATGAATACAGTCTCGTAGCTTTGAAGGAATGAGAAAATACTCGTTAAATTCAAATTCAAATGAAAAAAGGCAAATGAACCCGAGTCAAAAGCGGATTATTCTGGGACGCGAATTCACCGTCATATCATCATTGCGCACGCTTTCAACTTAGATTTTATTCATAACTTTGTCTATTTCTACACAAAAAAAACTTTACTCTACTAACTAGGTTCTATTGTTAGCTTTGCAAATAAACGAGGTAGTTATGTAATTACGTCTGCAACGAGTCCTATAATTGTTTTTTAACCCAGGGGCGATAAAACAACAAGCCACTGAATACTTCCTCGGGGAATGACTGAGGGCTGCTCGAACCAGCCAGCGGGTTGGTGGTTCTTTCTAACTTGTGTGAAAAGTGAATTACCGACAATCACTTATAATTTTGGCAGCATAAAAAGGTCACATAAACTTTAGGGTCAACATAGAATCTGAGCATAGCCTCGTCAGCTGCACTACGGGCGCTCCCTAAAAAAGTGAGATCGGCCTGAATTTTACAAGATGATTTCTTCTGTCATTTTCATATTTCTGTGATGCTATAATTAATTGTACGTACCTGTATTCTTAGATACTCTTTCACATCATAAAACGTAGTTATTCCAATATTTAACCAAAATTGTACAATTCTGACCCAAGGCAAGCAAAAAAAAAAATTAGTTAGGTAGGAGGACTCAATTTAAGATTTGTATGAAATCTGGATTATAAGCATCGACAATTTTTCTTTACGTAGGTAATAAAAGTTTTTTTAATTCCACTAATTCGTAAACAGACCGAAATACATCAACAAGAACAAATTGTTTCCAGCTTCCATGTTTTACAGTAGCTTCCAGTTGTAACGCAGGAATTCTGCGGCCATTCTGAGTTCGTTAGTTTTTATGCAGTCTGCAAATTGGCTGCGGCTTAATTTCGGCCGCCTCGTGTGCCACATGGGCTGGGACGCGCTTACTCGTCTTCACCGATGCCTTTAGTAAAAACTGCATTCGATATTGGAGAGGAATTGGCTTGATGATAATTCAGAATGGCCTGCCAAACAAAATTCTGAATATCCGAAAACCAGAAAAAGACATTCCGTCTTCTTGGCATCAGGCGGGAATCAAACCCGCGTCTTTCACAAACCGGGCGACTGCACTAACCACAGTGCTACCGAGATCCGAATTTTTGTGGTATATATCGATTGTGGTTTCACAATAAGATTGAATTCAACTATTATTTTTGGTTAACATTAAAAAACATGTGAAACGACTCATAGTCTTGGCTGTCGTTTATTTTGCCGGCACACGCGCTAGGATGCGCTTTGCTTGTCTTTTCACCGCTGCCATTAGTAAAAACTGCACTCAATATTTAAGAGGAATTGGTAATTCAGAATAGTTAGCCAAACAAGGTGTGTTGAGATCGAGTGAGGCTTACAACGGTGGAGTAAGCAACGTTTCTAAACCACCGTCGTCAAATACTCGACAGATTATGAAAAAAAATAACCGATGATAGGTGAAAATTAAGGAAAACAACATAAAAATAATTCTAGGTCCTAAACTAAACAAAATCGTAGAACATACATGGTGGTGATTTGGATACACCTTGATGAGGAATCTAAATTTTAGTTTTGGACGTCTACTCCCCTGCCACCCTGTATTATAGAACTACCTAAAGGGCTAAAATGATCAATGAAATAATGTCACCGATCAGATTTCCCATCTTCCTTGTTTCTTTGTTTCCGATAACTTGTATAAATTAACCAAAATCGCAAACAATTGGCAAGCGGGCGATTCCCTACCATTTTCACCAATTAGCCTTGAATTATTCAGGCATTTCCTTCGCTCGCCGCCCCTTCCGTTACGTTACCTCACAGCTGCAATCTAACGCTAATTGGGGTTTCTCGTTTGCTAATATACTCGAAAAATATTTGGAATTGCTGCAAAACATACATTTGTAATGTACGTCTGTTAAAATGAGAACATTAACTGGATTAGCTCTACTGGCGGCAGTAGTTGCGGCTATTAAGTGGTGCTAATGTTCTACTTATATTAATTTGCACGGTATACTACGACTTAAGCAGGACCTGGCTAGCGTATAGTTTGTAAGAAAAGGGTTGTCTCTTGTCAGTTCTTTTGGGTACAGAAACGGTCGTTAGTAAGTAGGTATTCTCAATTCGTGTTGAGTATTTTTGATTCATCCAAGCTTTGAATTTGTTAAAAAGGTTACTATATTATGTATCATCATTATCATCATCAGCCTGTTGCAGTCCACTGCTGAACATAGAATATGTATATTATGTTTATTCCTACTCAATTTACTAATTTTTAAATACCTTATTTCATCCGAAACGATTACAAAATATTAAGTGATCTGTTTTTCATGCTAGTTACAAAGAGTGTTATCTTTATAACTTAATTATTTTATTTGTATACCTATTGGAATTATTACTGTCTTTTGAATACTAAGTAAAAATCTTCTTATCTTACACAGCCTTTAGAATCTCACTGCCAGTCATCATCATCATTATCAGCCGCAAGAAGTCCACTGCTGAACATAGGCCTCCCCCATTGATTTCCAGAGCGCCCGGTTGCGTGCGGCCTGCATCCACCGGGATCCCGCGACTTTTATCAAGTCGTCGGTCCACCTTGCGGGTGGGCGCCCCACTCTGCGTTTGGCCTCGAATGGTCTCCAGTCCAGAACCTTTCGGCCCCAGCGGCCATCAGTTCTACGCGCTATGTGCCCCGCCCACTGCCACTTCAACCTGCTTACCCGCTGGGCCACGTCGGCGACTCCAGTCCTTCTACGAATCTCCTCATTCCTGATTCGATCTCGTAGCGAGACGCCGAGCATTGCCCTTTCCATAGCACGTTGAGTGACCTTGAGCCTTCTTATGAGGCCCATAGTGAGAGACCACGTTTCCGATCCATAAGTCATCACCGGTAACACACACTGATTATATACCTTCGTCTTCAGGCACTGTGGTATGTTTGAAGAGAAAACATCACGTAATTTCCCGAATGCTGCCCAGCCGAGTTGGATTCGGCGATTTACCTCTCTCTCGAAGTTGGACCTGCCTACTTGGACAACTTGTCCTAGGTAGACGTACTCGTCGACAACTTCGAGAACCGAGCCTCCAACAAATATTGGAGTGGGCATAATAAGGGCGTTTGACATGACCTTCGTCTTGTCAAAGTTCATCTTTAGGCCCACTTGTTGAGAGACTCGATTGAGGTTCTCGAGCATGCTGCCGAGCTCTTCAAGCGACTCTGCCATGACCACTATATCGTCGGCAAACCGAAGGTTAGTTATACGCTCGCCATTTATGTTGATGCCGAGTCCTTGCCATTCCAGGAGCTTGAAGGCGTCTTCCAATGCGGCCGTAAACAGTTTCGGAGAGATAACGTCTCCCTGTCTTACGCCCCTCTGCAAAGGAATTGCCCTCGTGCTTTGCTCCTGTACTCGGACAGACATGGTGGCGTTTGCGTATAAGCTTTTCAACACTTCGATGTACCGATAGTCAATGTGGCAACGCTGGAGAGACTGCAACACTGCCCAAGTCTCGACCGAATCGAAGGCTTTCTCATAGTCCACAAACGCTAAGCAAAGTGGCAGATTATACTCCTCAGACTTCTGTATAATCTGCCGCAGCGTATGGATGTGGTCTATGGTACTAAAGCCTTTTCGGAATCCGGCTTGTTCGGGTGGCTGGAAGTCATCAAACCTGCGAGAGAGACGGTTCGTGATGACCCTCGAAAACAGCTTGTAGACATGGCTCAGAAGCGAAATGGGCCTGTAGTTCTTCAGCAGGGTGTTATCTCCTTTTTTGAAGAACAGTACCACCTCGCTTCTGTTCCATGCCTTTGGCGTAGTGCCCTCGAACAACACGGAATTAAACAGCCTCTGAAGTACTCTGAGAACCGGCCTTCCGCCTGCCTTCAGAAGCTCAGCGGTAATTCCGTCATCGCCCGGCGCCTTGTTGTTCTTGAGCTGTTTGAGAGCCATCCTAATCTCATAGAGGCTGATGTCCGGGATGTCTTCGGTGTAATGTCGGGTTAGTTTGGCTCTGGGATCTTTGGCCGTACTTGTAGCGGATTCCGCGACAGACGTGTAAAGCTGCCCGTAGAATCTCTCGACCTCCCTCAATACTGCTTCTTGCGTCGACGCCACACTGCCGTCCTCCGTCTTCAGCTTCGACAATCGACTGCGCCCAATAGACTTGTCTCTTGCGAACACTTTGGAACCTTTGTTCCGTTCGATCGCCTCTTTAATACTATTCGTATTAAAGACACGGATGTCGTGTCGCAAGGACTTCCCGATACGTCTATTGAGCAGTCGACAGTTCAAAGCATCTTCGGGGGTCTGCAGGGGCAAAGACCGACGCTCAGCCATAAGGTCGAGGGTGTGGGTTGAAAGTTTCTGCGGTTTGTTCTGACGGCCAGGCTTATAAAACTTGGACCCAACCGCATGGACAGCTTCTACAAATCCGGTACTCATCTCGTCCGCTGTAACGCAAGTATCCAGACAGGCGAAACGATTAGCCAACTCAAGTTGAAAGCTCTCGGGGTTTTCGATATGGGCGCGAGTAGGTCGGAGCGTAGACTTCATCAGTCGAGTTCGTTCCAGTCTGACGTTCAAATTCAATGTGCCTCGTACCATTCGGTGATCACTGCCGGTTTTCACCCTGTTGATCACTGAGACATCATTGAATATGCGTCTCTTTGTCGTCATGATGAAGTCTATCTCATTTCTCGTGGAACCGTCGGGGCTTATCCAGGTCCACTTCCTGTGAGGTGGCTTCTGGAAAAATGAGTTCATCGCAAAGAGTCCCTCTTTCTCCAGAAACTCGGCCAGCCTCTGCCCTCTCGGGTTCCGACGTCCATACCCAAATTGCCCCACTTTCGACTCACAATCGCCCCTCCTGCCCAGTTTTGCGTTAAAATCCCCCATAACAACACTGAAATGAGTCTTAGAGGCATGCATGGCTGTACTAATGTCCTCATACATAGCCTCTACCTCTTCATCTGAATGTGTCGAGGTCGGCGCGTATACCTGTATGACCTTCAGCGAATATCTTTTCGATATTCTGAGTATAAGGTATACCACCCTGCTCGACACACTTTCGATGGTAACAATGTTGTTTATAAGGGACCTGCGAACGAGGAACCCGACACCACCTTGGGACTTTTGGTCACCTTCCCGGTAGTACAGCAGGTTACCCGACTTCAAGGTTATCGAGTCCTCACCCTCTCTACGGACTTCAGATAACCCGATGATGTCCCAGTGTAACCCACTGACTTCTTCCTCCAATTCGATAATTTTCTTTTCTGTCCTGAGCGTGCGTACGTTGTGTGTTACCAGGGCCAGTTTCTGTTGGGGATGGCAGCTCGAACCGATCCGGGGATTCTTAGCACCCCCTGCCCCGCCGTTACCATGATCGCTGCCGTAACCAGGAATAGCGGGGCTGCCGGAGACTAGGGGCCTTGTGTGCATTGCCGTCTTCATGGGGGGAATTGCCAATACTCGCCACGCTTGGCAGGCGGGTTGGCGAGCGCAGAACGCACCCTCTCGCGCCGCGACGCTGCTGCCCGTCGCGGCCTGTGTATTTCGGCACGTTACTCATTCCGGATGGTTATCCCGCCATCGGTCGGCCGCCATATCCCCGTCCGTTGGCCATCAGGACGCACCGCGTGAAGGTGAGGTTGGCTTGGAGCTCTGGGATGGTGTTTGAGCTCCCTTACGTCCCCTGCCAGTAGTGCCGGGCAAAGGCCTCCTTCTCCAAGAAAGTCTAGTCTGAACCTTTTTAAGCTAACTCTCTTGCAAAGGCGTCAAGCTACATACGACTTTTAGAATATCCCGATTTCTTCACATGTTACCAACGTCCCCTTAACCTTAGACCAAAAAATAAACTAGCCCAACCAACCAGCAATTTAGAAATGTTTCGTAGTGGCCCTCTCTCAATGTGCGTGAAAATCTACAATAGCTTACCCGACAAAATTAAGGACGAAAAAAAGATGCATACATTTAAGTTACAACTAAAGAAATACTTAATTAAAAAAGTTTCTATTCGCTGCAAGAGTTTTTTGATGATAAAAATGTTTAATAATAATAAAATAATTAATATAATAATTATAATATATAATTAATTTAATATAATAAAGTAATAAAATAATTATTAAGTGGTTATAATTAGATTATAGTTATAATTAGACTTTAAGTATTTGCTGTGCCCTTACAGGGTCATGTTTGTGTCTCATATTATTGTTAAGATCTTGTTAACAACATGGTGCAATAAAGAACTTTGAACTTTGAACTTTGAATTTTATTTCTACAAAAAGCTTCGAAAAACATTAGTTTCAAAAGTAGGCCCTTGCCCACTGCATCGTCAGCCAGAGCCCGGGTGCAGCGACACCGGCCGTCACGTGGTATTGACCGTGAGCGGGTGCGCGCGCCGACGCTCCGCTCGGATGCGGCTGGCCGACTAACCTTGACTTTGGGCGGGCGGCACACTGTGCAGCTGGGCGGCCTGCACCACTCCGGTAGGGGAAGGCTGTACGTGGCATGACGAAGCCGGATATAGACCTATTTATAGAGATTAGCAATTGTTCAGCAATGATAAAATACAAATCTTGTAATTTCATACTTTAACTATTGTTTGCAGTTTTCTTTTGTGTTTCTTTGGACAATGAAATATATCCTATAACGAGTTTAAATGTATGTGGCTACTTGCTTATTATACTTACTTTCTGACGACAAAAATAGTATTAATGTGCCACATGATAAGAAGTATCTCGTTTATGTCTCGTAAGAAATCGATGAACTAAACTAAAAGAACAGCCGGTAACTGGAGATGGAATTCGGGCCCCTCCGGATGAAATTATTTTACATACCTCAATAATTATTAAACGGGCTTACCTTATGCTATTCTTTCAGAATGATATTCAAAAATCAGTTAGTATAGCAAGATATAAATATCATTATTGAAATTTCTGATTACCGAAGATTGCTGAAAGTACGACTTAGTGACACCGCTTTAATTTTGGACATCGTGTCGTACCTGGTGGAAATTATTCTTTTTATTTTTCATCTTTTCCTAACCATCTTGTTCTGTATGTATTTTATCAGTTGCGATGTTCAGAAGTGATTCACCATTTCACAGAAAACCTTCCGGAAGGTAGAGTTACGTTTATTAAGTGATTTTAAATACGTATTTCTGAAAATTACAAACTATCTACAGTAAAATGGTCTCTACTCAAAGAAGAAATTATGATTGAAAGTGGTTATTCTTTTAAACCTGGCCGAAAAACTTACTGTTTTCCACTGTGCTTCGAATAGAACTATTACGTCCCTTATTATTTATTTTGAGCCTATGCTTTCCCACTGCAGGGCTACGGACTCCCTTCCCATTTTCTACTTATTGCGGTCCAAAGCTACTGTCACTTAGGTATACATTTAGTAAATAAATAAAAATAAGAAAATCATACTTTTAATCTTAATGTTTGACCGTGTGGTTGAGGAATGCCTATCGGAATTAAGATGCCATTTATTCCGAATCATGTAAGATAAAAAATAACGAAATTGGAATTTGCCGCATTGCTTTGAACTGGTATACTACACGCGGACGGAACAAAGCCCACATATTTACGCTCCGGCTGTACATTTACCATTTAGTGAGTTACTTTGGAGAGCAGTTTTCGAGGTAATCTTCCGTAAAGTCGATTCCGCATGTTCTACATGGTATTCACTTTAGTAGCCAGTAGCTTTAGTAGCAACTTTTTTCACTTTTGAGCAAATCCTGGAGGTTGGAGGAAATTGGTTCGTGAGTAAGATCTCAAGATCTTTTTTCACCCCATATTATATTATTGAGTATTTTTGTTCCTCAGTTTAATTTACGTATACGATACAATCTAACTTTAGGGGTTTCAACAATCTGAACTGTGAGTACTAATGCTATTGAATTTCTAAAGATTTACCCCACTCCACCAAGTACTTAACTATTCCTAATAATGGGATCAAGAGTGCCAACTCTGGGTTCCCCCAAAGAGCAATAAAAATCGGCCCAAAGAAACTTCGCAAAAACCAGTCCGTTCACAACATGAACTTCCGACTGATGGTCTTACCATACCCGTAACTTTGCAAGCTCGTGCGCCCGCGTAAACTCTAACCTCAAAATGCGTCCTCCGGCCGCGGCAGTCGCGACGCGGCGGCGGCTGCGGCGGCACTCGCGGCAGTCGGGGCACACGCCGCATGGCGGACCGCGGCAAACATCGCGTCGCGCCCGTCCCGGCGCCGACAAAGACCAAGTACGCGTACATCCCGTGCCCGCGCTCCGAGGAGGTCGGCACCGACAGGGCACTGCAACTCGTCAACCATCATGAGCCGTACACGCCGGAGAAAACACCAACCGGTGAGTCCGCAACTTTAAAACAACTTTTTACACGCGGGAAAAGTTATTCAAATGTTTTTCAATCTGAAATAACAGCGCTGAATACAGAATTCAAAAAACCATTAATTTCAGCTGTTTTTAAAATTTACGCACTCAACTTCCTATGTAAACAGAGTTCTATTTTGATAATGTCTCGTTCTCACGAACAGCTGGATCTGTTTCTGGAAATGTTACGAAAAGTTAATGTAAACATCTTTCAAAATCGTCGACAGAAGTTATTAATTTAATTTTATTACTATGTATATAATAGTAATAGTTTGTGAGTTAACAAGATAGTTAAGAGGCGTTTAGTTTAATGAGTTGTCGCAGCGCGGTATGGCTCGGGCGCGCGCACGCACGAGGTTAAGTAAAATTAGTTCGCCATGCATGTTTTGGCGCGCGTCGAGATCTATTTATTGTGCATGGATAACAAGCATTAATTACTTATCCGCTTGTCCGCCCACGTAATTGCTCTCATTAGTCATGATATCGGTGAGGAACTTGCAGCGTGTGTTAGATTTTCAGGGAAAAGTTCTATCTTGTTCTAGTTCTTGTCGATTTGACAAATGCTATTGGACTGAACGTTCCTTAAAACATTATTTGACAGCTAGGATTTGAGACAGTTTCCAATTTTTGGAATATCATTTTTTCGCTGAGACAAATCCAACGAATCGGTAAAGTAAGTAACTAGTTCTCGAGTTATAATACTTGTTGTAACAAACCTCTCTTTGTTATTCAATCTTCCAATAGCTTGCCAGAGTGTGGTTATCTGCTTCACCGTCATTTCTCTTAAAATTGTTGTGTGCTTCTTTCTTCGCGCTTCCCGCACTCCAAAATTATGGGGTCGTCTTTCGCACATATCAGAGTCAAATGTGTACACAGTTACACGTTTTGCACATGTCCCAGAATGTGTGAAAAGGCTCTACATTCCTTGATAGGAATCTTACGTTAAGTAAGTTAATATTTTTTTCACAAAAAGTGAAAGAAACTACTACAGGTAAAGATTTGTGGAGTGCAGTAGCACCTACTAAACGTACTTAAAATATTGTAAATAATTGTCTCTTTCATTAAAATCTTTACAGTATTTTAAGTGATACTGTTTGAGTTGCTATGAATAAGAAGCAAAGTAGTATTTATTTATTTATTCGCACACAAACAGATACTCAAAATGCAACATTAAAGACAGACACCATCACTCACGCACACTTGTACAAACACTGAAACCTAAAAGCACTTACACGATAGTCACTTACATGCAGACTTTTGAATTTTTAAGTTTATTTTTACTATTAACCATAACAATGTTATTTTAAATCACTTAAAACAGAAAATACTAAGCATTAAAAGATCATTCCTATGATAGCATTTTCTGTGAAGGACTTAAATGCGACGAGAGCTAGGTAGTTTGTTCCATAGTCTCTTGGGCAGAGAAAAAGTCGCTCAAAGTTGAAGTAGTAAAGGTACATTTTTATTATTGATTGCAACAATAATTACGTGTAACATTAGCATCTGCTTGGTAACTCTGTGGGAATGAGTCCGCATTCATTTCTCCCTGCCTCTAGTATATGGGTGGTGGCAGTAAATGGTGGTGGTTGGTGGTGTTGGTTGATTTGAACAATGGACTTCTCTGCGCTTTGGTATAAGTAAGTAATATTTATTTATTCATAAGGTTCACCGTACACGTGTCGTAAGCATACCCATATCATGTTCAGTGAGTATTGCTGACGTTATACTTACCGTGCAATTTATGAAATTACTGTATCTTTTTATACAGATCGTTTGCTCCCTCTTTCATAAAAAAATACAACGTCTCCCGTACTATTTTTTAACACCTAACTATCACAAGTAACTATGCAATTAAATGTGTCGGTTGGCCACTCATAAAATACAAACTATCGAAAAATCGCGTTGAATTGTGAACAGATTTCGCAGTTTACAATGCATCGGTAGTTAATAATATCGCGGGTATTTTTTTCATTTTTTGTACGTCGTATTTGTAAACTTGAGTCAAGTAGGTGTCCGCTTGAAAATACAGTGTCCTTTTTGGCATCCGCAGAGCCTTACGAGTATAAAAGCTTCCAGTTCCACGAACTACGGCAAAGGTTTAACACCAGCTGGTTTAAATAGTAGGGTTTGTTTAATTTATGTTTGCGATTATGATCTTTATCTCCAACGCAGCAGATGTTGGTTAGCATAGCTAGCAGCAGCAAAATTAATTCACAATAAAAATCCGCAACTCACCTACCTAAATCAGCCTTACACTTTGTCCTTGTGGGACAGCTAGTCAGCAATAAATTATACATATTTACTTTTTAGGGTATTTCAATTAGGATTGATTTAAATAAAAATATTATGAATTTAACTCCCGAATTCACAAAACGCAAAATCAAAGTTGAACATCCCTCAGGAGTAAAGTTGTCCCTATCAGTTGTATTGACGTTGTTTTAAGGGACAGCATGAGCTTGACGGTGTGCATAGCGTTGATTGACGTTTGTGGATTCGGGGGTATGCTACGGCTTTATATGTTTTTTTTTGTTGCTTCCAGAAATAGCTAAACATGGCCTGACAACATTCCATGTCCATAAATGAAAAAAATACTTTTAGTTGAAATAGATGAATAAGTATTTTCTCAATTTCTTGTTTGCTATTATCTATAAAGTACATACATAAACCCGAAATAACGTACTGTATTTTACTATATTATTATTGAACTACTTACCTGTTAGTACAGTGGCTTTGCCACGATATGGCCAACCAGCCGACTCGAAAAGATGCAGACAAGTTTGTTGATGAAAAATAAGTATTTGTTCTGGGTCTTGGTAGCTTATTTTCTTTGTCTAAGCGTCATACCAAGGCGTAACCTACTTGTTGGTGCCAGTCAACTTTTTTCATATTTACTTTTTATTTGTATTTCTAGAGGTTTCTGTTTTCTTATTTTGTTTTCTTAGGTTTGTCAGAGTTGTAGTAAAAAGTCGTTTTTGTTGTGTTTAGTTTTTTATGTCATTTTTCTATGCCTAGGAGTGTGTTTCAGTTTGTATAAATGTATCATTGTTGTTCTCAAGTTATTCTTTTTCTTTTACCTAAAATACAGTCCACTCTTTCTTTCCTTTCGTCTTGTTCACTACTAAAACATAGCACTAGTTTTCAGATACTTATGTTGCTTACAGTAGATAGTAGATTCGTGATTTCAACGGAACTAACGATGTGATTTAGTTTAAATTATATGGCCGCAGAGATCTTGCAGCTTTAAGAGAAACTATTCCCAGGACAGGTGCTTTATTCAAGAACAGCATAATGCAGCGAAAGATAAAGCATCTAAAACTCGCTAATGTTTCGTTTCGTTTAAATGTTGTAAATGCGAATGTATCTTCGCTTTCGGAAATATGACAGAAGTAGGCGAGAAAGTATCGGTTACGGAGGAGGACAGAGGTATCCGCAATGCGCCGGGAGCCGGGCCCGGGAGCCTGCTTTGTTGTGGCCGGCCTCTCTCACTCAGACGCCTACATTATCATTTAGAATGGCCAGGCCTATCGAGGGTATCCTGGTAATATATGAAATCCAAGTAATGCTGATAAAGGTAAAAAGTCAAAAAGTTACCCCCCTTAAAAAGTTGGGTTCAAATTCGCTGAGCGAAGTGTGGGCTTTTGAACAATGATTTTATAATAAAAATGATTAGAAATTCGAACGATTCGTACAAGCATTGACTGTGTTGACAGTCTGAAACGAAACTCCGCAATATGTATCTGTCTTGTTTACGCTCTAGCAAAATAATAATACTGTCTTGTTCACACGTTATAGCACGGTCAAATTAACAACGTCGTACCACGTGGACAATTTTTGACTTCGCGTCAGTACTGAGATAACCTATCTGCGTCTTTTTTATTGTAATATCATTGCTTTTGAATGGTCTGTTCAACAGCTTCAACAATTAGCGTAACCGTATATCGCAGGTTAGCAAGAGAAGAGGGCAAGAGAGTAAAGGGAACTCAGCGTCCTAGCAAGCTCCAGCCTCGTACAACGGAATAAATAGACACTCGCAAGCTGTTTATAAGGATATTTTACGTCTTTCGATGACCTGCTGCTACGGGCATGAAAATGTGCTTGGCAGACATGTATTTTTGCCTAAATTGCCACTTCCTGGCCCTGTTGAATATCTTTTTTCTCTAAAATCAATGTTTTTTATACTTAATGTAGAAACGAATATATCAATTCAGTAAAAACTCATTTACTGAGCCACCAACCAGGGTAAGTAGAGAAGTGCCTACTCCTTGCCTTGCTATTTGTCGAGGGTCTGTTCCAAAATGTATGGTGCCAACAACACTGCCAACTAAATTTCATTCAAATTAGGATTTTATAAAAGAGGACTTCTCTTCATAATTATGAATCCGATACGGATTCCAGGTGAGGTAGACATCTTAAAATTATCCCTAGTCCGTGTACGTACGCACTGCTCAATCATCTACTTCTTTGTGTCGTTTATTGACTTAACTCACGGATATTTGCTTCCTATTTGTATTTTAGAATAACTTATTAATAGGAATTAGGTATAATGAAAAGTAAAATTCGCTTGTCCATCTTTTTTGGTTTTATTAGAATCTATCAAAATTTGAAATAATCGCCGCGCCATCTCTATGGTTTGCAAAGAGAAAATAAAATAGGTTTTATTGCACACCTTCTTATTTGCACCAAGAGATGGCGCGAGCGCTGTCTGTAGACACTATTCATGTTTATTTATTTCATGAAAATTTGAGAAAATTAATAATTTGATCCACTAGAGAACCCGATTCTTTAATGAATGTAAGTAAATCATTAGTTTACTTACATTTTCATTAGCTCTATTAATTTTGACAAAGCCAAGTTAATTATTAAGTTACGTACTTTGTTTTTGATCTGATATAACATCCACTGTGAAGTTTTAGCTTCTGAATGTCCCGGGCAAACATACGAATACAAATTGATTAAACCGTTGTAATCCCCCGACGCGTGACGAGTTCATGTTTAGAAAGATTGATGGATCCCACACCAGCACCAAATGTTGGTAGGTAAAACAAACAAACAAAAATACATAGATTGAAATATATGTACCTGTTACAAGTACTTTTAAATCGTCACTTATTAGTCAAACAAAAATACACTCAATAAAATGCTTAAATAAGAATAAGTAATTGAAATAAATACTTTTACAAACATAATGTGACTCAAACAACCACCGATAGTGTTTTTTTACTGAAACAGATATTTTTACTGGCCCTGATGATTCTGATACTTAATTCGTGGTTCTTGGTTCCATCACACAAGAGTAAGGCCCAGACTCCACCGGAGCTGAGCGGAGATGTGCGGCGTCGAGCTGTGTTTTCAACAACCAATAGAATCACATCTCCATATCTCCATGTGTGAATAACGCAATTCCATTGGCTGTGGAAAACACAGCTCGACGCCGCACATCTCCGCTCAGCTCTGGTGGAGTCTGGGCCTTAACCTTGTTTAGGGTCATCTTGTTTGGTTTGCCACTCACACTGATACCCTTTCCTTTTTTGCCCAGCATCCTAAGTCTAGATCTAGTCCTCAGGCATGATAAAACGCTGTTCTTTTTGCTTCAAGCCACTCCTTAATTTGAAGCTCACAGTCTCTGTACTCTCTCCAACTTGGGAAGTCGTGACATACCTAATATACCTGGATAATAGGGCACTAAATATTGATGAGTACCGTTTAATGCGCTATTCTACCTCAGGTTTAGACTAGGTAGTTTGATTGTAGAGTTAGGCAAGTTGTAACTGCCATTAGGTTCCTGTGAGTATGTAGTCAGGTTAAGCAGGTAAAGAGTATGGGTCTGAATGACGGGTACATGGTCCCCAAAATGATAGAAACCATACTGTATGAATATCCCATAAACGTTGGATCTGTACTGAAAAAATATTGAATGTGTGTAAGTGGGCTGCCATTTTTATGTCAGGATGGCGGGCAAACTTTTTTCTATGGAATCGGCTTTCGGTCGGCTTTGGAATCGGTATCGGAGTCGAGTTAACCAGCCAAGATATGGACGACACGCCGCCAGACGCCATGCAGAGAGCGCCGAAAATTTACTAAAATTATATTTAATGTCATTCTGACCATCCCATACATTTTTCGAGTTTTCTACACGTGGGCCCACGTGGCCAATCGGTGGGTGTCTATGGCTGATTCATCAGTTTGTCGGCTGAAAAGCAATTTATTTAAAGGTATTCTTTGCTAGTGCAGGTGTTTAAAATATGCAACTATACATCGGGCACGTGCCAGACGTAAGTATACCGCAATCTTTAATTACAAAGGCGGCATTACTATTGTGAAACCTGAAAGCAGAAATACAAAAACTTAGTTTATCGGCCTCATTGCACTGTAGCCAATATTAAATAATTTGGACCTCGTTCAATTGAATATTCGCTCTTATTTGATTAGTCGGCAATTTGTCACGATGCTTTCATAATTTCAAAATTGGGACAAAATGAAAAAAAGCGAAACAAGTTTCAAGCATTAAGCATCAAGTAGGGATGCGCATTATCAAACCATGATCAAACGACCCATCGAGGGTTCACCTTAAGTGAAGATGTTTGGGGGAAAAACAAGCCCCTACAAAATAAACTCGAGAAAGCCTTGTCAGATCATAAAAATAACTTGATTAGAACAAATGCTGTTTTATACCACCGTTACCGTTACTGTTAGAAACCATCGAGTGTACTTAAATGTTATTCATAGTAGGTATAAGGTATAATAATACCTACTCACATAAATTAACGCATGATATTGTATGTTTTTATACTACCTGCTCGTCAATGCCACATTATGTGTCATGTAAAGCTGTCCTAAAGTAAGTCATTATAGCCCTATAGTCTAACCGGGACATAATGTTGTACTGAATTTCATTAATCCCCAGGGATTAAAGTGATTTGAATTTGGAATGCAACCGTGTAGTCAAAAATGTTTAGGTGCAATGAGTTCTGAGTTCGAATGTCGTACTGGCCACTAACAAAATAGATGCCAGAGAAAGAAAAAAGGCGCCAACCGCTCAAATAGCATAGCTCCTGAGTCTTATGCTGATAAAATAAATGTACCAAAGATTGTAAGTCATCTTTCCAATGTCTTCGCACAACTGTCATATGTTTCTAACATCACTTTGAATTTTTGATAAATACCTAATTTCTCATATTTAATTACCTACCTACCTATTTTCATTTGAAATAAATATTTAAGCACTTACTTTTTTCAGCCACTAATTTCGATTGCCTCGCAGAAAGTATAAAAAGTAGAGTATGCATCGCGGGCTTAAAAGTGTATTTGTCTTGGGCGGTCTTGAACCCCTCGTATTCAGGATTCTAACCTTAACTCCCTCGCTCCGCTCGGGAGTTAACCGTAGAATCCCTCATACTCGGGGTTCAATATCACGCCCGGGACATAATACACTTCTTTAAGCCCTTGTGGCATAATCTACTATTAGATTATTTACCTGTTATAAAATGAGTGCTTTTTTCGCCAACAAACTGCATTGTTAAAGCAGTTTTGCGATTTGTTACTTAAGTTTAAAACTTTTATAATTTTCTTAATAAATAAATTAAAAAAGGAACATATGATTCCATAGTATTTCGTACGGATTAGTTTCTGGGAGTGTATTAATGTGGTTAATATCTAACAAGGTGCCCAACTCGCCTACCGGGCAGCGGGCAGGCTTTCCGCCGGAAATTAGCTGTCAGAAAACGCGCTTCCTAATGTATTAACTATCTGAGTTATCAGACTCCAATACAAGTAAATAAAACATATATTTTCAGGCTGGTTTTCTCTCATTTCCTCAATGTGTACAAGTTTTGGGCTCAGCACGTTTTCTTTGAAGGTTTTACTATTTAGTCCTTGTTTGAAGATATAGTGATTCGTGTAGTCATCGTGTAGTCATCATCTAGACCGCTAAAATGCTAAATATACCTTTATCAGTTAGATGCAAGTTGACTAGAGTCAATTAGAGTATACAGATGCTACGATACTTCTAAAATTAAAATCAGAATTATTATCATTCTAATCTAGGGCATACATGGTAGAGGTCTTGTTAAGGCGAGCTAAACAAAAAGCTCAAACCACTACGTCGTTTGAACCGTCATAACTTTGCTGTCGAATCCTGTATAACCAGATTTTCAGGGGTCACACATCAATTCGCATCTCGGTGCTTGACGCTTCAAATCAAAGTAAAGTAACAATTATATGCAATTTAATCATTTAATGTCTAATAGTTAAAAACAGCATTGACCTGGGGTGGCATTCCGGCTAACATCACTTCACATCTCGGTGCTTCAAGAAGAGCGAAGTGAGTTTTGGCGCCTACCGGAATACCATAGCTGGGCGCTGTTTATTGCCAGTGTCACATTTAACCCTTAATATCTGCAGAACATCGCGTACCTAGTCAAAATTGCTATTGAAAGCTTCGTGAGAGTTTTAATAAAAGGGTCACCGCTTTGCACCAAACCTTTATGTAAATATTCGATACCGCCTGTAATGCGTATGAAGCTTATACGGATTTGCACGAGTCACTGCGCCATTCAACGGTGTGTCGGCAATATTTGGAGTGGTACCACGTTACCGACAGAAGAATGGCAGCTGTTCAACAGCATATGCGACACGGGTTCGTAGCAGTGCCACTTTTGGCATTAGTAGTTGTTTTAAGACAAAACTTCAAGTACTTACCTGCTATGTAGGTTTTCAGTCTTATGAACTTCAAAACTATTTCAATTTGCCGGAATGGTAACAACTCTTGTGGTAACATTTCGCCTAGTCACATCCAGTGAAACATACCGACGCAGATCCATGTATTTTATTTTGTTATCGCTTGCTTGTTCTTTGCGCTCTGTGGGATCTTGTTGCGATGGTAATGAGTCAATACCTACCCTCACTAATCTTAATATATTTTTTTTATTTGGTATGTTACAAATTACATTATTGTGAATTGCCTGACACGATCGATGTGAAGCGGGTGGATTCGAGTTCAAACCACAAAAGTGCCACGTCAAGTCGCCACGGCCATATCGTTTTTCACCCAAACACGGCTCCTAAATGAAAACTGGCTCTGATGAAACCGTACCAACACAACAGTACGCTCAAAGGCTGTTGTGTATAAGTACAGTTGTTGCTCGCATCCGCGTCGAGTGTTGGCTGTTTATTTATCGTTTCCTTTGCCTCCAAGATAAGTTTGTGTGAAGACAACAGTAGTGCAGTTTCAGCGGGAAATAGGAGGGTTATTAATTTTCTGCTTGGGATTCATTCGATGATTAGGTTTAATGCTTTAAAAAGCGCTTTAGGAGTTAGAATGGTGTTTGTGAATAAAGTAATGATTTATTCTGAATGTTAAAAAACTTAACAACGTAACATTGGCACTGGATTCAATACAAATTTATGCAAAACTACAATTTACGAAATATCAAATCTGCTGACTGATGGAACATACAAATTATGCTTATGCTCCTAACTATATTGATACCTGTTTGCTTACTGCAAGGTATCTGCATGCCAGCCATAATAGAATAAGATACGTGGTTACACTACAGAATGTAATCGTGACAGTCAGACAATGAACAGCTCTGTCTACTTAACGGTTTTACGTAGATAATCTTGAAATAAAATAATTAACGTAAAAAGTTTAAATTCAGGTTAAGCTATGCGCAGATATAATTCTAACAATATGGATGTCTTTTTATTCACTGCAAAAAGGACTGAAGTTAAAATTCGAGATCACCGAACCGTTTCGGGCATCTTCATGCTTCGGAAGGCACGTTAGCAGTTGGTCCCGGCTGACGTCGTTAGATGGCAGTCGTTAAGCCTATTCGGAGGCCTTAGGGCGGCTTAATAACATCTGATATTAAGGTTGCTCACTAACCTTACACCCCTCCAACAATCCGCACTGAGCCCGCGTGTTGGAGTATGAGTCGCACCACCTCATAGTTGACGTGAGGCCTGTGTCTAGCAGTGGAATTTATATAGGCCGTTTATGTATGTTTATGTAATATTCATACATGTTATCGTAAGATTTGACACAGGCGGAGTTATGTCTCATCAACGATGTACAGGGTGGTTCGCTATTCGCACGTCTTGCGCGGCCGTCATCGTGCTCTGCATTATTTAAATATATTCTTACCCTTGGAAACATAATTATTCCTCACGATAACGTGTATAATATACGCAGTAGGTAACTTTTTTAAATATTTACTCAAGATAAAACGTGGTTTTTCTAGGACTTGACAAGCCTACATCTATAGATAAAAACACTACAAATTAACTAACTTGGACTACGTTAAACGTCATCTGACGCAAGCTGGGCAGATAGATAGCAGGTTCAAACCCCGCCCGACACCAAAGCTAAGTTTTCTTTTAGTATTTCTATCTTTACATAAAAACAGCAAACTGATTGTTAAAGAACAGACAATAATGTAGTCACCACGTCTTCATAATATGTTGCATTTCGAGTATAAGCATACATCAGCACTTGGCAATCTTGAAACCTAGGTACTTTGAAAAAGTTCCTTGTGGTAATGAATTTAGGCACTTTCTTAGATAATGTTAGTTTTTTTAGTCAAATGTATTTCTTATATCTAACAGAGCTGTTAGTTCGCTCGTCTGCAAGTTTAATATAGTGTTGTTGACCTATCGATATTTTCTCGAAAATCTTCACGCTTAAGGCTCGATACCAGGAAAACGGCTCTTGGGAAAACTAAAGTTTTATATAGAAAATATGAAGTATGAGGCACGAAAAAAATCGTCATAGTAGTCAAAGAGTTGCACAATCAGCTCAAACTTCCAGTATATGGATCAACTTACTAGATTAATGTGAAAAAAAAACAGAATATCGCTAAAAACGTGCAAAACGCACTCCCGTATTTCTAAAGTTTAGGCATCATATAAACTAACAACTTACGTGTTTTAAATAACGTGTAAAGATCAGATATCAAAGAAGCATTGCCAATCAGCTGTTTTTTATTGCTTTATTTCAGTTTTGTGCAAAAAATTCCCAAACATTCCGAATTTTTCGCTTGAAATCTCCATACAAATTACTATGGAGTGAGTGAAGTTTCTTTGATAGCTGTCCGCGCACCGTCGCAGCTCACTCCCCCCCATGTCCCCAAGGCGAGCGCACGTCGCTTTTGACGAAAATGACATTTATAATTACGCGGATAATTTACACGAAATAGGCGCACATAGGGTCTTTTGTTGAAAATAGTACAACTTTGTTTTTTTTCCTCCGTACTGTTTGTTCATATGCATTATGCATAATTTATCAAACGTATGATTTTATCATGATTCACCATGAGAGTTATATGGCAGGTTTATATTTATAAGTACACTTGATTAAAAGCTCTCTTGGGTTTGACAATTTCGTACTAGTTGCCATTTCATTTTCCTATTCTTTACGCAGTGACGTGCACTCACCCGGCGTCATGTGGAAGACTGAGTTGCGGGACTGCGCAGACGGCTGTCAAAGAAACTTCACTCGTTCCATAGTAATTAGGATGGAGATCTCGAGCAAAAAAAAATAAAGTTTGCGTTTGCTTATACGAAACAGAAATAGTTATAGCAATAGAACATAATGACAAGTTATTCGAAATGGAAACACACTTCACACCGGAACAGCTTTTAAAATTGTACCAAGCACAAATTCGGTTGTGTATGGAGTACTTCTGCCACCTCTGGGATGGCTCTGCCAAGTATCAGCTGGATGCACTGGACTCAGTAGACCGAAAAGCCAGGAGACTGATAGGTGACGAGACGCTCGTTGGAACCAAACTCGAGTTTGGAGCATCGGCGTAGAGTTGCCTGTCTATCGGTTTTTTATAAGGTGTATTTCGGAGAGTGTGCGCAAGAACTTCATGACCTGACACAAGACGCCGCGAAGGCTTTCATCTCCAAGTGGTCGACTTTCCAGCGGTCCGAACTAAGCGGTTTGGTGCTTCCTTTCTGGTCCGCACCGCTAAGGAGTGGAACGCCCTCCCTGCGTCTGTGTTTCCGGATACATACAACCTTGGTGTCTTCAAGGCAAGAGTGAATAGGCATTTTTTGGGTAAGCGTGGCTGGCAAGACTGAGGTCAAACGCAAACCCATTTTAAATTTAAAAAAAATGGATCAGATAGAACTTTGATATAAATATGAATTATCATATTCACGTCAGCCATGGAAAAATGGCAGTGCAAGCATTTTTATCTCTAACTGGCTATTTGCACACAGCTTTTCACTGTAGTAATTTGAATGAACTATACAGACAAACGTTCTAGAAAATATAATTAGCATCAACTATCATTTAGATAGTGAAAGCTTATGTAAAAACAGACAGAAAAACGCGGAGGGTGACTTCCTTTCATACTATGCTCTACTCGTAGATCAATTCCAGTAAGATGAAGATCACGGTGGATTCTGTATTAAATTCAGCGTAAAAAGCCTGAAATACGATGGCCTCTACAGGAGACTAAAGGTATTATACTCAAGTGTTCTTATCTAAAATAAATTATCGACTAAAAGTGTCTCAACTGTTGACAACTGTTAAATTCCTCGTTTTAGTTAGTAACAAGATAGCTCCGTTTAATGCTTCTTGCAGCTTTTCATTACAAGTAAGACCAATTAATTAGTGGGTCCTTCTGCATGTTACTAGAAATGGCTCCGTGTATTGCTATATCATATGCATTGGATGTAAGAAATATTTTGTGTTGATGATGATCGAACGGATAAACCAAGTTACAACTAAATCTCGATGGAATCGTCAAGTACCAGATATAACATTGTGCAAATAACGTGGTCACGAGAATAGATTGCAAATAATAGTGTAAAAAAATAATTGGCAAAACCGCTTGTTAGTATGTTTAATAAAATACAATTTTTGGTTAGTTTCTTTTGTTTGCCCTATATCCTGAAATATATTGGGTGGCGAAATAAAAATATCTTTGGTGAACGCATCAAATGATTATCATGCCGCGATTTATAATAATAATAAATAAATAAATATCCCTGGACATTATTCCACACAGCGCCATCTAGCCCCAAGTGAGTTAATTATACTCCGTTTTTATGGGATACTAGACAACGGATAAACATACTCAAATACTTTTTCTTTTGTAAATACATACTTATTATACATAGGAAACACCCAGACCAATACAAACAGACATGTTCATGCACACAAATGTTTGTAATGTTCGGGGATCGAACCCGCAACCTTTGGTGTAGTAGCCGACTTCTAAACAATTACACCAAGACGGTCGTCCGGATTTATGCATTGCATTTATGCACGGATTTCACGGCCCAACCACTGTGTGACCATAGCTGTCACGATCGCTTTCAAATTTGACAGATTTTCTCTCCGGCCGACCCTAGTAGCGAACCTTAACCCGGTATATACCACCTTGTGAGATGTTTGCTTGCGACGAGTGCATTTTGCGCTCCACAAGCTGAGGAGAAAAGATAAGGTTAAAGTTATTAACCTTGTAGTTATTTTGTAGTTATTATTATTAGTTACTAACATAGTCTAAGTTAAATGTTACTAACAAAAATAAAATGGATCTCTGTAATCTGATTTGAAATAAATAATAATAATAATTAAAGTTGCTTGCAATAATTGTTCTGGATACTAATTTACGAACAGGGGTGGCTTTCTGGCGCACATCACTTCACATCTCGGTGCTTCACGCTTACTTCAATCATTAATATGCTTCACTCTGAAATAGCATTTTCTCTCATTTTGTATGTAAATAATTCAAAAATGATATTAGGCTTAGTTCTTTTCTCTCAAACGACCACAGTCGCAAAGTAATTGAATTTTAAAGATAACTCACCACGAGCGAAGTGAGTTTTGGCGCCCGCCGGAATACCATAGCAGATCTAAGCAAATTAGTATCTCAATTTGTTAGAAGGCTAAGAACCGTATTGGAAACTCATTTTATTAAACATTCAATTTACAAAATAAGCTCTAAATACTTTGTACTACGAGTGAACGGTCAACGTCGTGATCTGCGGCCCATATCCAGTAATTCTCCTTGCTCTTTTGCAGGGCCTAATAAGCCGATGACGGAGGTGTATTCTTGAGTCACTCACCGGCTATCGACACTATTTAGTTTAGTGGCAACACTAGTTTCAGAACACGTGCCACCCTGTGCATTAATTTGAATACTATTACTGCCTACTCAAAAATATATGTTTGTAAGCTTTGCTGCCTTCTTGTAAACCGACCACGCTGTGTGGTTTAAAAAAAAATAAGTGACTGGGCATTTTCTCATAAATATTTTTCCAATCCATTTATTTAAAATTTTGATTTTGCAAATAAATGATATTTTTTTAATTTAACGCTAATAAACATTTTTAGACTATTTTCATCTTGAAGCATGTGAAAAAGCTATTTTTAGATTGGACATGATTCTGTTTTCGTTTCATCTCTGTTTGTGATACTAATAAATGTGGGTTGACCACAACCATTAGTATTTCAAAAATAGATTTCTCGAAGTCGTGATAAGCTTTTGTTTTACGCTTATCACGACTTCGAGAAATCTATTTTTGAAATACTAATGGTTGTGGTCAACCCACATTTACGTGTGAAATCACGGGAGAGGCAGTCCTCAGCAAATTCAAAGGTAGACTTAAAATACAAGAGGCTCTTAAAGCAAACTGCTGCGAGCTGGAGACACATCTCATCTATGAGCACTTCGTTAAGCCAACGGAGGTCACAAGAAATCGTTATGGTGGTTACACACTTGTGAGTCTTGCAAGAAAGCTTTTGTCTGTGCGAGACTTGCAAAACCTTTTGTAATAAAACTGAGTGTGATTGTACCACCTATTATATTTTTCTGCTTATCCCTATGGTTGACTGGTAGTGAATGCCTTTTTCTGCATTAAGTCCGCCATTTGTAACAATCTCATTGTTTTGCAATAAATAATAAATAAATGAATTGTACGAACAGTAAAAATCTGTGATGTCTTTCGTTTAATAATACTGATATGATACAGGAGTTTGGCAGAATAGTAATGAGCCAAAATTGGTAATGTTAACGGTCTTAAAACAGATAAGATCTTAAATCATACGATTCCTATTCAATGTAACTTCACAAAGTTAAACAAGTGAATTAAGACAAATCTGAACAACGGCAATGAATCTATTGGACAACTCAGGCTTAGGTCAGTTTCAGGCTTCCTCTATCAGTTACCAGAGGCTAATTATTTCTTCGGTAAGCTCCAAAGCTTAACGTCTGTAAATGTAACACGAGGAAGGATGTTTCCGTTAGATTTACGAAAACTGTAATACAGAGGGATGTAGAAGGAATTAATTGTCTACTGTGATTCCTAAAAAAACATTACATCACATTATTTTAGAGAGCGTGACCCAGTGGTTAAACACTCTGGTTCGGAACCCGGTGGTCCAAAGATCAAATCCTACTTTGTGTTCTGAATTGTATAATTTGCGGTGAACTCTCCGGTGATGAAAAACACCGAAATAAAACCCAAGCAACCCAGATAACGGCGGAAGGCGAGCTTTACCACGTTAGGTTCAAATCCCTCGGCGAAATGTGGGCTCCTGAATGTTCCGTTCACCATGAAGGCAACAATCAGTGTGCTTCTGACTAACCCATTAGGGATATGGTCCTGAGGGTATGTTATGTTGAACCGAATTCAGAACAGCATGAAAAACACCCGGAAATGCCCTATATCCTAGGATTATTTCCTTTTTTATCATCAGTTAACGTAGTAACGAAACACGAAATGTTTCCGTTTAAGAACACTTGAAATTGTGAAGCCAACTACCAACCGAGGTTCTCTCGATAAGCTATTTTATCATGGAGATCTTCAAGATAAGTTTGATCACGAGATTGGTAACGTGTGCACTATGGTCAAAATGTCCATATGCCGCATTTATCGCTTGATGGTGCTCGCACGGACGTCACCTCGTCTAATCATGACTGAAGCATATTATCAGCTGCCAGTTTAGGTGTGTGGGTGACACGTGTCATTGGCGCTGTCACATGGAGTAAAATGGCGTAGTTTGTAGCAACTAGTGTACACGCAGGTCGTGTACAACAAACGAAATTTTAGCACCTGGCATGATCCACAATTTTTCAGTGTGATGTTCCGTCCGTGTGTGCTAGTTTGTTTATCACGTCGTTGTTTAGAAAGATGTAATAACAAAACTCCCGCGTGTCCCTGGGGGGATAGAAGCCACAACTCATCCGCAGGAGGCGCGGTGACGCGGACTGACAGGTTTTGTATCAGAATGTTTCTGATTCGAATTGTAGGCTCCATTGTGCTGCCGGCGGATTTATGGCACCTGAGCTCGTTAGAGCCTCTTGATTGCTTGAGGAAAGGTTTACGCTAACTCGGAGCTACGAGACTGGAAAGGAACGTTGATCGGAATTGTTAGATTTTTTTAGATACATATTAGTCGGTGGTCATTTTAGGAAATATTATGAAATTTAGAAAAGACTCAGAGTCAAACGCAATCACTGTTCCCCTGCTCTTTCCATTATGCATTGCGACTTTGTATATATTTTTGTAAATACATACTTACTAAAGATAGGAAAACCAGAAAAAGGCATTCTGTCTTGGCATCAGGCGGGACACGAACCCGCGTCTTTCGCAACCCGGGCGACTGCACTAACCAATTATGCTACCGAGACCATTAACAGACCGGACGAATTTCGGACCATTAACGGACCGGATGCCTTTTTCTGGTTTTCCTATCTTTAGTAAGATGATAATGCATTATCCCTAATGCTAAAAAATAAAATAACCAATACATACTTAATTCACAGGATTCAGGAAACATCCAGTCCTATAAATCCGAACAGATATTTTCAAATACAAATTATACTGTTGGATCGAAACAATTTTTCAGATGATTCATGATGATGTAGATCGGAACTGCCACAAATCTTCCTAATATCCTAAGATTAGCTTCAATGTTTTTCCCATCAGTGAACCTCAGTTTTATTCGTCGTATTCGTAGCAACGAAACCGCGAGTCCGTAGGGGCCACAACTCATCCGCAGAACGCGGTGAGCGGACAGACGTCACTGTGACGTTTCTCATTCAAATTGTAGGCTCCATTCCACCGCTGGGGGACTGCGGCACCTGAGCTCGTTAGGCGCAGGTCCTGTAGCAATATCCATGTTCTATTTATACTGTAAAGCTCTTTTCTATATGAAGCTGAAAATCCAACTAAATCCCTAAATGCGTTGCTAACCAATGATATTACTATAAAAAAGAAGGTAGATAGGCCATGTCAGTATTGACGCGAAAGCAAAAATTGTGTCTCCTGGTGTACGTGCCCATAATTTGACCGTGTGTACAAGATAGCATGATTATTTACTAGAGCGTAAATCTAAGAGCCAACCGCAAAACTCGAGAACTAGGCTGTCGGTTTATGCATTTTTTAAAAATGTTTGCGTACGTTAAAGTGTGAGGAAGGTTCTTACCGGACAAAAAATGTAAAAGCAAATGACTTTTACTTGTAGTATTTTTAAACAAAATACAGAATCACTTATATAAAGCCCGTGGCGTAAAAATTTAAAAACAAATGACTTTTACTTGTAGTATTTTTAAACAAAATACAGAATACAGAATCACTTACATGAAGCTGGTGGCGTAGGTGTTTGAGCCAATACAAACGTTAAGTGGGTCTGTTTGTTGAGGCTGCTCTTGATAGCACATGATGTAGTGGTTCATTTCTCTTGACCGCCTCTTAGGTTTGCGCAGTTATTTATAGCCTGTTAGAACGTTTGTCCAATCAAATGAACTAATAGTTATTATCATTTATTACACTCATTTTGTATACATTGGACATAAGACAGCAGAAGTGTAGCCATAAACAAAGGAAAGCTTTTATCATGGGATATTATACGATGGATAAACATTGCAATATTTTTTACATATGTCGGCGCGAGGTAGGCCGAGCGGTAGGCAACTCGTCACCGGCATCTTGTATGGGGGCTTCCTTGCCGGGAAGCAATTCAGTGAAACTCAAGTAGCAATCCATTCTTAATAAATTTAGGAATCACACACGTCGGTAGGAGTGTACGGTGAACATGACAGGTTCGATAATAAACAAAGCAAAAGTATTAAGCGTATCGGAATCCATTGTTCGACTCTGTCCTCGTGAAAGCGCGCCAAAACTTCTGAATCGATACTACCGCCACCACACTGTGTTCACTGCACTTTACCACCAAATCAGACCAATCAGAAAAGAGTGCCGTGTCATCCAGAGACTAAAGCAGTCTATTACTCTACTCTATGGACTTAAGTGTAAAAAAACGTAATGTTGCCAGGTGTGCGCGCGAATTGACAATATTGCCAAATATGCGCGTGACGACATATACATTTAATAATATACATAGGAAACACCCAGATCAATACAAACAGACATGTTCATGCACACAAATGTGGGAACCCGTCACTTGTCCGAAATCTACTAGTCCGAATTTCCTTTGACTGAAAACTATTGACCAACATTTCACTTGCCTGATGTATAGTTTGACATATTTCTAACCCGTCGAAGTATCTTTTGTCATAAGTGTCGTTTTAGCGAACCACGTTAAACCGAATTTCAGAATAAACTTTTTACTATTGCCCGAAGTCTTTTTTCAACTTTTTTCATTTAAAAGATGACTTATTTGGCATAATAATATGATCATTTTACCTAAACCACATTTTACCGAATATTACTAGGCCACAACTACTGCATGTTAACGTCAATTTTCAGTAATTTCAACTTCAGGGCGCATCCGACTCAGTCAATCCCGATACCACGTGGTACTTGTTTTGCCCTACCCCAAGAGTGTTATTTAAAAGCGCGTATATAGGCATGGAGAGGTGAGGCGGCCCGCGGGCTGAGGAGCAGGTGGCTACAAGCGAGGCGCCGTGGCTGAGGCTGGCCGGCCGGCCAACAAGCCGAAGCTGTCGCTGTCGTGGTGCTGAGCGAAAGCCTTTTGCGACGATTAGCACGCGAGGAACCGCCGAAGCCCCGTAATGCCAGAGCCGTGACAGAATTCTTGTGTTTTCCTTAAACTTGCGTGTTGAATACTTGCACGCTGTTTGCTGTTTGTACAGGCTATCAATTTCTTATTTTATTTTAAATCCAAAAATTCCTTGTCTACCTGTATGCTGCTTGCATTACACCCGAAACTTTTTCATGATCTAAAAATATGGCAATTAAAACAGTGATCTAATGATGGTTCTGGAAAACAATACTTCGGACTAGTTTCATTTCGGCCAATCATCACTTCGGTAAAACGTTTTGTGGCCTAATGAAACGTCTGGCAAACGAAAAAAATCCAGTCGATGATTGGTCAACTGATACAGTAGCAAACGTCATTTCGGGAAAGAGAAAAAATGCCGAACAAAAAAAAAACCAAACGTTTTCGGGAAAATGAAATTCGGGAAGAGAAAATTCGGTCTTATGATAGGTAACCCACTTGTACTGTGCGGATATCGAACCCGTGTTATCTGGTGTAGTATCCAACTTGTTAATCATTACACCTAATCTGTCGTCTGAATTTGGTCAATAATTGATTAAACAAAAAAACGTGATATCTTCGGGACATGTTACACTAAATGTTAAACTAATGAATTAGGTATTTAATTGATTCTTACAACCAGATACAAATGACTGTTTACCTTGCTCATTACTTTAATTTATTTTTGCATCAACGTAATATTGAAACGTGTGAGTGTCTGTACACATTCTTGAATGTTCTCTAGGGTGTTATCAACCCTGGCTTACTGCTGCGCATTTGAATGTGAAAACACTTGTCATATTTTAAAAATTCCCTAAGCACAAAATATTCAAGCTTCGTCGGAAATCCCGTAGTATGTGCACGAATATATCTGTCGACGTATCATGACGTATATTTTGCATATTATTGAGCAGAAAATTATATATTCTCACTTGAGGCAATTTATTTCATTTCGATTTGATTGTTTTACCAACACAACTCTCATATCTTTATAACTATAGCAAGGTGCACAGCCCAAACTTCCTAAATTCTCTGTTATGCCTTGCTAGCTTTTTCATCTTCTTCCATCTGCATCTGTCTTCGGCGATGTGTAGGGCGTCATGAAATGCAGAGTTAAGAGCAGTGCGGATCTGGTCGGACCAGCGTTTTGGACTGCAACCACGGGGCCTTTCCCCGTCTACTTAAAAATTAGCCCCTTCGTGGTAAAAATATACTATAGAATGGATGCGATGTGCAAAATTTATTTCATTTACAGTATTAAAAAGCCCGAACATAAACAACCAGATCGATGCAACACAGGTTAAAAGCATTTCGGAGTGGCAGAACCGGGTTATGGATGGTCCGGAAACTTTATAGATACTCCAGCTCAACCGAGCCATTTATAATTCAAGTTCAGTTGTTAAATACGACACCCTGAGGTATCTACAGCGCAAAACACACCTGTGATCTGGAGCTGATACTGACGGAATGGAATATTTATCGTCTTTTCTGTAAACAATATCAGACTGTAAACGGCGGATTACGAAGTATGTTTTAGTACAGTGCCGAAATATCGGAAGCTCGAAAGCTCGAAATAACAGGGTACATGGTAGCAATCTCATTTACGGTTCAATTGGTGTAAAACGTCCACAGTACAATATTTATTGAATGTGACTTTATAACGTATACACAATAAGTCGTTTTGTTTCTGTATTGTGGAGGTAATGAAATTAGTAGACTGGGAGATTATGTTTCACGTTTAATCAAGGAGGTCCAGCATTATATATGCTCTGCCACTACCGGAAAAAGTTAATTTTGCCCTGTTAATCTCGTGTCCCAACTAAAACGGAGTGGCTAAAGTAATTCGGAGCAATGTTTGTGGCGGAAACTGGCGAAAAGTATCGATTGCTCGCATATTTTATTCAAGGCGTATTGAAGCCAGCGAGTACTACCGGTTTCAGCTGTTTACGAATTTTAGTTAGAAGACGGGGTAGTGAGTAAGCCAATTACCTAGTCATAAAGTACTATTTTTGACTGCTTGCCACCATGGTGTAGCGGTCCGCTTTAGCGTCTGACCCAGGCTGATCATTTCGTGTCCAAAATGTAATATTATGGTCCATGATGTAAAAAGCGGTCCTAGACTGCACCTTTCTCCGGTCGTGTCGATCTGTCGTCCCATCGTGTAGATCCCATAGGAAGGTGATGGAAAAAAGAGTGCACCTGTGTATTGCGCACACACTTGTGCACTATATTGACGACCAGGAGGCTTTCGTTTTTTTATTTTTTATCAATTTTTATGTTGTATGTTATGTTATGTTATGTTATGTTAGTAAATATGTGCAGTTGTGACAAAGTCTACACTCAGACAGAACAACTACAACATACTAATTTAATCATGTTACCTACTGTTCATGTGAAAATGACATCGCTTAGGTACTTGAAAGTGAATTTGTGCTTACTCTAAAAATGTTTAGAGTAGAATCTTCTCACAAACTTTCCATTAGAGTGTTGCAAGAATTATGACTTCAATTTAGTTGCTGGTAAATTTATAGCGACTTCCTACTTGGGCTCGGGTCTAGGTAATAAATAATAAATTTTAGCAAGTATTAATTTCCCATGGTAAGGTATTTTAGTAATATTTTCTTTTCTAGGGTTACGTATCATAATTGAAAATATATAAAAGATAGCCATGATGATGGATGAAACTAGGTAGTTTACCTAAATACAAAATGGTTTAACAGACGTCCAGAAGGCCTAGCACGAACTGCTAACGTTTTGGTAATCAAAAAGTAAACGATCCTATTTTTTCTTTTACCTAGGTCATTATGAAAAAATAGTATCGTTTACTTTTCGATTACCAAAACTTCACGGGTTCGTGCTAGGCCTACAGGTTCTAACAATATGCCACTCACGTAGGTTCACCACAGAGACTGAAGGAATATAGAGTTTGGTTTTTAAAATATTAACAAGAGAGGTTCAGAATTGGGTGAGAAATGCATTTCATTAAACAGTTTGCCTAAATTGGGATGAAAATTGGCTCAGAGATTGTATGGAGAGTCAGCGCATATGCGTTCTAGATTCTGAATAAAATATAAATCCAAAATGGAGTATTCGAAATAAACATTCTGTATTACGAGGCAGTTATTGTTATAAGTCTAATGCTATATTTGAAATGATTTTAATTGGTCCAGGTGGCGGTAAAAACCAATGTCTAGTGCAGGCCATTATTTTCTGTACATAAATATGAACTAAGTTATCGACGTGAATATGATGAAAACAAACCACCTGAGCTAAACGAAATTCCATTCAATAAATGTATTTTAATCAATGTGTCATTTATTCACTGTTCGGTAATAAGTACGTCGTTTCTGTGGACGGCTGTGTACGTCGCAGCTGGGCTGCACATTCGAACTATTTCGTTAATTGCTATGCCTTGTATCTCAATTTACAGCATTGTCTGAACGGCGGAGTGTTCAGTAGGCGTCCCATTTGAGAAAATGACTTAACGATAAGTTGAGATACACTTCATTGCCCGAACCTTAAATAGTTACAAGAACTATTCAATTCTGGCAAACTTCAAGTAGCCTTATTGATAAAAGAGGCAAGATTTAAGTAAAAAGATTCGAATATCTTCAGCAAGAAATCTTTATTGAGGCTACAATTTAAACTGGCTTAGGTTTTTTAAACAAACGAGTAGGTAATTATGACTTAGTTTTTTTTGGGTGTGATTACTGCTGTGTAGCCTCCGATGGCTTTGACACCTTTGCCGGACTGTAGGGTGAGCGCAGAAGGCTCTCAAGCCTTTATATTTAAAGTAACGAGCTAAGGGCACCCCATAGTGGAGTAAGAACCTCGGCTTAAGGCGTTACTTGGAGATATTTTTGGGGAGAGAAACGACCTGGCACGTGCCGGTATCTATTATCGGGAGTTATTTAGAATCTTTCACCGAATCGTTTTCTTTTGCTTCCTGTATTGTAGAAAGTTATTAACTGTACATACTTCGCTACACTCTTGTTACCGAACAATTTTAGGTCGAGAGGCATCGGGCTATCTACGCTACGGAGGCTGCATGCTAATATGATTTAGGTTAGCAATTATGCGCTTCATTTAGCTAAATTGACCATTGTTAGAGTTTAATTGCTTTATTCGCATTTGCACGCTCTTCGGGCCTCTTTGCGGATATTTTGTAAAGTAATCTGCGGGTTATTTAACCATGTAAACAATTGTTTATGAAAATAAAGTGCCGCTTAGGGTTCAATTTGTGTAAGTATACACAAATTGGACCTACTTACAATTGATAAAGCTAAAAAAGATCCACGAAATGAAGCGATAACTTCATGGTTGTACAGGTTGTGATTTTCAAAACCTACCCTTTCATGTGAAATTCAGAACGAGATAGGGCGTAATGTTCTATCTTGTACCCTAACGGATTCATTGAAGGGTTGGCAGCGTCGATTTTACCTAACTCTAATAATTAAATATACAAACTAACGCGAATCTTTGAAATTAAAAAAAAGTTCAAATTGCAATCGACAGCTGCAGTTCCATTCCATGTCACTTTTAACTTAATCTCATTCGGGGCTCTGATTGGTCCGTCGCTGGAACGACAGAGTAGCACTTAGGCACTGAAACTTAGGTAGGGGAGGTTGGCGGAAAAATACGGTCTAGACCGGATACGATCTAACCGGAAAACGGTAAAGTCGAACGTGAGCACTCTACCATAATTCCAACTTGATTGCAAGCTGGTTTTTAATTCTTTTTTTTCGATTCCCCTTTATAAGGACATTACTGAACAATTCTCTAGCTTTCTATACCTCATGGCTCGAGGTGTAAATAATCTCAAAAACATATCTCAAATATTAAATTATGTTGATGTAGTGGAGTGCCGTAAGGTTTATACCTCGGAATCCAGGGCCAGTCAATGAATCTTAATATAAACCTTGAAAATATGATTTTAATAGTATAAAGAAAAAAGTTAAAAAAAAAAATCCGCGCTCTCATTTTTTTTTATTATTATAAACAATTATTAATTTTTTGGAGTTTTCATTGATTTATATTAGTCAAAAGTCATTTTTTAAAGAGAACAACTATTACAAACTTGAAAACTTGATCTTGGATCTTTAGGTACTGCAGGTCGAGGTTGAGGGGCGCCCAGATTAGAGGAGTTAATGTAACAGCTCATGCCGACGACACCCTTGGCACAGCGGTTAAGAACTCCTACCGAGATGCGGCAGTCTTGGCCACGGCCGCGGTGGCGCATACTGTCGCCAAAATGCGGAACCTGGGCCTGAAGGTCGCCCTTGAAAAGTGCGAAGCAATATGCTTCCACGGACCGCGGCGCGCGCCCCCTAGAGGGTCTGGCATTGTTGTTGGCGGGGTCACGATTAGCGTGAAGCCCACACTAAAATACCTTGGGCTGATACTCGACGCAAGGTGGACGTTTGTGCCCCCTTTTGAGAGCTTGGGCCCGAAACTGCAGGCTGCGGCTGGCGGTCTGTCTAGGCTCCTTCCTAATCTGGGTGGGCCAAAGTGCTCGGTCCGACGACTGTACACCGGTGTCGTCCGTTCAATTGCGCTGTACGGTGAACCCGTCTGGGCAGATGACCTGGCGGCGGGCTGCGTGAAGTCGCTCAAAAAAGCGCAAAGAGTAATGGCCGTCAGGTCTATCAGGGCATACCGGACGGTGTCCCACGACGCTGCAATTGTTCTGGAGAAGTGCCATGGGACCCAGAAGCCCGCTCCCTTGCCGCTCTTTACGAGTGGAAGAGGATTGAAGTGGCCAATGACAACCGCATAGTGCCCCGGGAGATGGAAGGGAAGCGTGACGAACTGCGCCAAGTTGCTATTGCAATATGGACTGACCGGCTAGAAGAACCCACAGCTGGCAGAGACACAGTGTTGGCTGTAAGGCCTATGCTCAAAGAGTGGGTAGAGCGAGACCACGTGCACCTCACGTACCGACTCACCCAAATGCTGACGGGCCACGGCTGCTTTGGCAAATACTTGTGCCGCATTGGTCGGGAGCCTACAGCCGTGTGCCATCATTGCGCTGACCTCCTGGACACAGCGACCCACACCCTTGCTGTGTGTCCAGCCTGGTCCGAAGAGCGGCAGGACCTTATTGCCTGCGTCGGCCAGGACCTCTCTTTCCCCTCGATCATTCGAGCGATGGTCACCAGTAAAGAGAGGTGGGACGCTACTGCTACGTTTTGTGAAGCGCTACTTGTAGCGAAGGAGGAGGCTTAGCGTGCGCGAGAACGGGAGGCTCTACTACCATGCTCGGCGCACACGCCGCCGTAGAAGGGTGGACGACCAGCGTCCGCCATAATATGTTTTGCAGGCCGGGAGCTCGGGGGAGCTCCCAGCCATTGCACTGCAGACCCAAGATGATGACGCCAGCCCAACGGGCAAGACCAGCCAAGTGTCGCAAATGCTATGCTCACGCTTCTTGTGGCCCTGGACAGAAACTGGTGCGAGTGGAACAGTCAGGTTTTAGTGGGTATTCCCTTGAAGTCACCTTCAGGGGCGAGTCCCACACACGGCCCGCGGCTTCCCCTAGTCGCGGGTTATGGTGCGTAAAGGCATTTCCTGACTTGAAAAAAAAAGAAAAAAAAACGAGATCGGTCAATTATTTTTTTTTAACTTTTTTATTTGAGGTTTTAATAATGCAGTCTCATACTTGATATACAGATTCATTGACTGGCCCTGGGTTCCGAGGTTTGACCATTTTTATGCCTTACGGCACTCTACTAATGTTTGAATTGACTAAAACATGTTTGAATCTGAATTGTGGTCATTAGTACATTTTTAATGTCACCGCTATAAAATGTTATTTTCGTAATACGGAGTTGACTGTGGAATTTTATTCTTTACAGATAACATTTTCAAAAAATAACTCGCGTGCCTGTTTTAAACGAGAATTGAATAGTATCTAATTGATTGTTGTTGAACCGTCTAAATTAATTCACTGTTATGGCAAACCAAGGCCGTGGCCCATACTTTCAGGCATTGTCCTTTACAGAGGCTAGCAGATTGTCATAACCGCAAACTGTTTTTATTATAATAACTTCCCTCTTTGACGTAAAGGCTTTGACCTTCGGACGTAAAGGTTGAAATCTATTTAACCAATTTAATAACCAATCATAATTTTCATTGGTTGGTTTCACTGAAGAGTTAGCCGCCTTTCTGCAATGAACACAAATTAGGACTGTAGGTGTTCCTTTTCTTATCCTGAATCTAATCCAAGACACCAACATCTAAGCATATCTTAACGATTTTCGCATCAAAATAATGAATATAACGGAACCCGGTTAAAGGATAAAATCAATTTCAGTGTTCCTTTTTTTATTAAAACCTAACCCCCGGGCCGGTTTGCAGTGATAAATAGCTGAAAAGATAAAAGATCTCGAGCATTCGCCCGGATTCTACCCAGTAAAATATCTCTTTAGTCACTCATAGCTATGAAACTAAGGGAGCGGTTCGTCAAAAGTGATAATAGCGCGCTCACATGCGTCCCGAATTGATACATTGTATGAGCATGAGCGACGTGAGCGCGCTATTATCACTTTCGACTGAAAACGGACCGCGCTATATGTATGTGTAGGTACACATACATATAGCGCGGTCCGTTCCTAGGTACACATAACACACCTAACATACCTATGTTCAACAGTGAAAATCATGCGGCTGTTGATGAAGATGATCATGACAAGTAATTTAGATTGTTCAATGTCTCTGTATTCCTTATACTTCAAACTCAAAATGTGACCTCTTTAAAAGCGACTTCGTATTTTTCCATGTTTAACTGACTCTTCTTAATCTTCAGTCTTGCTCTTGTATTTGATAGATTTTCTGAAACAAACAAGACGCAAGCCAAACAAAATTGTCTGAAAAAAAAGCTGAGTGTTGTAATAAGTGTTCTTATTAACACTTACGCTGCCACAATGGGATTCCACCTCGCTACTCAGCGAGTGTTATGCAATAATCAGTAATCGGACGGAACTTAATATTTTTCATCCTGTGGACACAGAAATCCCAAGACCATGACGACTTTTGAGTTTTTTTCGTAGGGATTGCGGCAAAATCCAGAAGTGCATTTATTCATGACTCTGTATTAAAATTCGCAGTTACTTTTTTACCTCTAGAAGTCTACTCAATTTACTACTTCCCTGTACAAATAAAATGAGTTTAAAACGAACATGAAGCGTGTTCACAGTTTACTGCATTGTACCCGCAGTGGCGCGCACACTCGAAGAAAACTAAAAAAGTCAAGTTAGTTCTAACTATTTAACTTTGAATTAACAACTAGGTAATATATTTTACCCCTTGACATTTTGTTGATGTTCCAACACGATTTTTCTAGTTTTGTTTTTTTACTGTGCAACAATGAACGTTCAGACGAATGTGCTTGTTGGCAAATCGCTTAATAGCGAATCTGGCTTCGAAGTAGGTAGTTAAACGTTTGTCGGCGTATCGTTAGTACTTGAAAGACTGACTGAAATTCTCATCAACGAAATCTTTTGTCTGAATCAATTGAATAGATAAACGACTCTCGGAGATAAGTTCTGAAATTGATGGTTTTTGTAACGATATCATTTGGTTCAACATTAGTGATGTACATAAGTATCTATCTAGACGGGGTACGTTAATTTAAAATGCCCGATTTTACGACGAGGACAATTTATTGGAAAAACTAAGTACCTAATTAAAGTCACTACATTACAAAATACAATGAACTCACTTTAAACACTGTACACAATGATCACTATTCGCTGCACTGATCAAATCACTATCGCACTAATAACACTTTGAATCGCTCGGTCAAAAATAAGACACCTCGGAAGCTGACCTGCCGTGCTATTCCGGCGGTGCACATTGGACATCACTTCACAAATCTCGGTGCTTCATGCTTACCTCAATCATCAATACGCTTTACTTTGAATTAGTATTTTCCCTCATTTCGTATGTAAATAATTTAAAAATGTTATTTGTCTAAGTCCTATTTTTTTCAAACGACCACAGTTGCAAAGAAATTGAATTTCAAAGTTCACTCACACGAGCGAAGGGACTTTTGGCGTCCGCCGGAATAGCATTGCTGGTACTCTTTTATACAACCCGGCCCTGGGGTCCAGAATCTTCCCGAGAAGCCGCGAATCCTTTCGTTAATAAACGACGTGAACAACCTTGTTTGTCTCCGATTTCTTTTGTTACAAGTCACGATAGACAATAGCGGTGCGAAAAAATAGCACTAATAATAGGGGTGTTTACCTGGACTACTGGACTGGTTGTTTACGCGTCGAACGTGAAAGTGAGCTCTAAAACATTCTCTGAGATATCGGCCGTAAAATTAATAAAAGTTAGATAGATGAAGTTAAATAATTGCTACTTTGCGTGAAATAGGCATGAAATGACTGCAATTGAAAGTTAATGCGGAATAAATGATACGAGTTAGGAATGAATAATATTACTTGCAATGCGCCAACAGGCCAATCAACGATCAGTAAAAGTTGGAGTTTATTTTGCTAGCCAATGTTGTGTAAAAATAGTAACCAGCTTCATTGCAATTCATCTCTATCAATTTCACTCTACATTTTCAACGTCAAAAGAGAATGATATTTGAGAAACCTTTACAAAAATGTCTTTCATTGTTTGTTCGCGTTTGACAATTCACTATGATTTACGAGCGCATCCTGTGTTTGACAGGGTCGCAAGGCCGATACTATAGTCCTGTAACTTATTGTGTGACGTCATTACCTAAGTACAGTGTGACGCTTTCTGTATAATATACATAACAAAATTTATTATAGCATACATATTATGTAGCACTTATAAATGTTGTTTTGTATCCTTACCCCCTTATTCATAAAAACGAACGCAATTGAAGCATTGTTTAAGCAATTGACGTGTTATGTCACTTACTTACAAATGGCGCAGCATCAAGAATGAAAGTGACAAAGCGATACAAAAGTTACCGTATTGTTGAAGAGCTGTTTAAGTTTTTTATGAAAAAGGGGGTTAGACTAAAAGAAAAGGATATAAACCACCTATTCAAAACAAGGTTCGAGAATGAAGGAAATCTGTACCAAGACTCTCTGTAGGTACGTCATCTATTGAGTATTTGCCCAGCAGTGGGCGTCGTTCGGCTGACATGATGATGATGAATGTAACGGCTGTTTTAAGTTTTTTTTTCGAATTTGGAAAACTATTTACGACTTAAAAATAAATCTATAGTTAATTTTATCTTTGTATTATATAATAGTTCTCAGTCACCTTCAAAGGTAAGTCCTCAAGTAAGACAAGGGTCTTAAGTTAATGAAATAAGAAATCAATCGTCCAATCTTCATCGTGTAGACAACCCAAAGGAGTCCTGTATATTTGAGGAGGCTCTCATGTTTATTCAATCCCAAGTCTAATTGATTCCAAGCATCAGAAGGCTACAGGATCGTTTGGGCTGCGTCTTTACAATTGCTACCTTTCAGAGTTACAGACAGACTTAGGTAGAAAGGAAATATTCTAAGTAATATACGATTTTTTGAAAAAAAAGCGAGTAGGTACTCATCCCACAATGAAGAATTCCCGTTGTTTTGATATTATATATGGATGATTTGTAAACAAACATTAAACACAGCTTATAAACGCTACACTACAACTGCTACGAACCAATGCCCACTACACGATTCAATGCTGGTTATTAGAAAGGTGTATGTAAGGATACTGTCAGATGTTATCAAACAACGTTAAGGCTAACATGGTTTGCCGAAAGTTGATTCCAAATCGTGAAGGTGCCCGAAAAGTATGTTATCATTTCAAACCCAATAGAAATAATAAATATAATAGTTTAGTTTCTTCACAATAGTTTGATCTCGTTAAACATAAAAAGACTATACCCATGCACAGGGGTCTCATACTTACGAACATATCTTCATTTCTTGAAATAACCAACCGAAGCGTATCCTCAGATTTAACTCACTTGGAGCTAAAACACGGACTAAAGAGCCGAACAAGACAAGCTTGTATATTTGATAAGGTCAGCCATGTTTATTCAATGCATTGAGCCCGTCTAATTGACTCTGAACATTGGAGTTCAGGTAGCGTTTCAGCAATCTCCGGTGAAGTAGTGTATTCATTTTTAATACTTGATCGTTTCCTTTCTTCTTACGCAAATAAGTATTAGATTTTTTAGTCGGTGAGTTGGACTCATCCACAAAATTAATAATTTGCCTGCAAAAATACAAGATCAGCAAAAGTAGATAAAGGATGAGGAGGAGGGAACCCTCGCCGATGAGATGTTTTGAACTTTAGGAGGATAAGTGTTGAGTAATAAATTATCTAATGTGATCTTATTAATGAAACTAGTTGATTCTGAAACGCATTTCCTTTCAAAATTTGACTCTTACAGCGAAGTATTTGAATTAGATCACCTTAAAACGAATGATCCGAGACGAGCAGTTATGAAGGAGTTTCTACGAGCCGGAACATTCCGGTCCATTTGGACTACTGCTTAAACTTCTTGCGCTGTGGAGTTAGTAAAGTCGCGTCATGACCCCGTGCCAGGCGCGGTCGCCCAATGAAGCCCCGCTGCCACGGATGCCATTACTATTAAATATACAAACCGGGCAAACTTTCCATCTTTGCCCAACGCGAGTACATTCCACCTGCTGAAGCGTAACACTAAGACTCATCTTTTTTAATTTATTTATTTATAAGGCAAGTACATACCTATATGTGTATTTCATTTTCGAATACATTTCAAGGTGACAGTCTAGTAGGTACATGCGCATGAATGGTGTACACAGCATTCACATTGTTCAAGAAGAGAAACAGAAAAAAGACAAAAATATATTTTAAGATTTCAATTCTATCTACAACTAAGTAATATGTAACACGAAAACAACTCAATTTTATACAATTATGACAACCTAATAAGACAAGTGAACAGTTTGCCTTAAAAGTTATCGTGGGAATCGCTGAATATTGACATATTCAATCCCTGACGGCTCAGCGTATTCTTTAAAGAATTGGCTGTTTTTGCTAAAACGTCATACCTATATCAAGGCACAAACAAATGATGAACATTCATCTATACCTGTTATTGTCTAACAAAAATTGAGCTATATGAGTATTTATGGATGGCTGCATTTCAGTCAATGCTGTTATTCTGTCAAAACCCCCTGTGGTGTTGACGTCCGAAGGCAACTGCATACTAAGTGAGATCAAAGACTGCTGAATTTAAAATACAAAATAAGATACTGTCTAAACCATTCAACTTATCGTGTTGACGTCAATCTTTTGTAAACATTTGAATACCATCACCGACCAGTATTTTAGTGGTTAGTCTCAGTTGACGTCACTAGATGTCAGAGCGCAGGGGGATGAAAAGATTGCAGGATATCGGTGAATACAGGCTGCATGCAATCAAACGGACTAGAAATTGATAGGTGTGGGCCATAGTGTGGCCTGTGTTCAGCAGTGGACGTGCTGCATATTTTGATGACGATAACGATAATTTTGTTAATAAGTGTCTTTTCTACTAATCTTAAATGTGTATTACGGTTCAGTTGTGGCTAACTGTACAAGGAGCATCACTACGCAAACGAGTAATGAAGGCCCGTTTACGACTTTTTTCTGAAAAAATTAGGTTAGCTGAAATGTTTCCAAACATAAAAGTGTTGGTGAGCAAATTAGAAGTAGGTATTCTAGAATTTTACATTAAGATTAAAAATTTGTTGCTGTTGCAGCAAAGTTTATCAATTTAGGAGGTCGTGGTTTGTTCTAGCCAGGACAAATAATTATTCCTCGTCGTAATTTGTGGCAAAATTCCTGACACGCTCGGTGCTCGTTCAGTATCTATAGCACGGCATGGATTTAGGTCGCCAATTAAACGTATCTTTGTGCAACAAGGAATAAATACTATGAGACTATAATCCAATTATTAATTACCAGTAAAACTATTGAACTACCCGAATACAGTACCTTATGTAAAAAAAAGGTAGAATTAACCAACAACTTGTGACAGACGAGTTCTCGCCAACGCACAGTGTGTAATTTTGGCTTAGTCGTGGCCAGATATATTTTATGCATTGATTCGAAAGAACTTGTCATACTTACTTATTAATAAGTGAAAACCGAGTTTTTGAAAAACGTTTATGGGTAAAATATTCTTCCCACAAACAACGTGGCTTAACTTTCAGACTATAGTTGAGGTTCGTGCACAAATAAAATTGCACTAAATTGAAATACGTCGTAATGAACGTGCAGTCGGAAGTAGCAGGCGGTGTACAGTTTATCGCGTATTAAGGCACTAAATCGGTAGTTTTAGTGTTCGAGCAACAGGTAAACTACATCGCAACGGAAATTATGGCCGCCCCAAGAATGCCGAGTTAATGCAGCTTGAGGTATCGAATATGTAATTTATACTTACGTCCTATGAGATTTAGATCGAACAGTTAAACATGTTGAACAATGACTACTTAAATTATTCGATTTTCAATACTGCGATCAACAGGGTGAGCCTCCACCACAAAACGCCGCCTCCTGTCATATTACTAAAGTGGAAGTTGTAGCGTGTGGCGGCTTCCAGCTTGCGGAGAGTCCTTATAAATTGTAAGGACTACTGAAAACTAAACAAGCGCAATGGTACGCTAAAGTGTAGTTTAAGCAATTGTTATGTCACTTACTACAAATGGCGGTAGCAACAAGGTTGGAAGAGACAAAGCGATACAGAAGTTAACGTGGTGTTGAACAGCTGTTCAAGTTTCTATAAATAATATTACTATGCATCGTCAAAATACAAAGGTAGTAATTGGCTGGGCAGCTGTCAGATTACGGCAAGTAGTTAAACAAATTAACCGTGTCGTGTCATTAGATTACCATACCGTTGGATTGCTAATTACCCATATGGGATCTGATATAAATACTCAAACATGGTCTTAACGGCTTAGGTAATAAGAGATACCAGAGGAGCAGGTGTTGGCTACCTAGTTACGATTTCACAGCAGGGTTTATGCAAAATTATGGGTAACCTGGGAACGTTACGGATAATATCCGCTGTAACGGATATGAACCGTCCAGGAATACGAAATTCTGAAAACCGTTTCCTCCATTTTACAGTAGTTTTCTTAAGAAATGAATCCTTTTAAGCTTCGGAAGTTTGGCCAAACTTTCGGGTGATACCCGGAGGAAACTTTAACGAGATTTAATTTGCTACGATAACTTTCATCGACCTTTACTACTTAAAACAGTATTGGCATACCAATTGGTTGATGTAGAGTAAAAGAGACGCATTATGTGAGACTTCTTAGTTGAATTATAGTAAAATTACAGGTTTGACAGAAAATTACCCATGCACTTATTATAAAAATCGTTCAGTCGAAATGGCAAAAGTTTTGGGGAAAACAATGAAACATCATCAGTTTCATAAAGTTAAAAAGGTAAAATGGTGGCCAGTTTTAGATACACAGAATGGACCACGGAACAGACGGTTCCGTGGAATGGACCGGTATTATCACGATTTTGTTATCTTTGTTAATTTTCTACTTTGCAAATTGCGAATTTGCGAACGTCCTAAATTTATAACAGTTTTTTCTCTCTTTCTTCATCACACTTAGAAGGAAAAAGCTCTAAATACTCAAGACAGCAATTTCAGGAACGCATTAATAGACAAACAACGACGAATGAATACGGGCAGTAAATAAACCATACAAAATAATTGTTGCAAAACCTGTTTTGTAAGCTGAAGCTGGAAATAAGACATTCTTTATAATTTTATTGACAATGATTTGAACCAAGTGTCTTTGCTTTTTTGACTCTACTGAAGTATTCACCTTTGTATAAACAAAACCTTGTAATGTAAATATTTCTAAAATATATCTTTTATTCATCAATCTAACTATTTATTTCAACAATTATCTCATCCTAATTTATTGAACATTAGCAAGAGCGGGCACGAGGCCCTCGTAGGCTTGGATCCCGCGGAGGAAGGTGTGGGCGTGCAGGCTCTCGTCGTGCGCGTGCAGCGCGGGCGGCGTGCGCGCCATGGGCGAGAAGCCCAAGGCCGGCACGCCCACCTCGCGGACGGAGCGGCTGTCCGTGCCGCCGGGGCTGAGACCGTTGCCGAAATACAAACTTTTCTCAGATTACAATCATTTAACAGATTACAAAGGCATTAACGTACGCGTTTACTTTACGACCCTGGAACCGGAACGTCGTGATACCGGAAACGGAACGCGAATGACAGAAAATCTCTCATTTCTTTACAATATTTGTCCTTGCATTGAAATATCTGTCATTTCCTTAAAGAAAACCGTCATTTCATTGAAAAATCTGTCATTGACTTGAAAAATCTGTCATTGACTTGAAAAATCTGTCATTGAATTGAAAAATCTGTCATTGACTTAAAAATCCGTCACTCTCTCAAATCACCAGTCATGTCATTGCACTAGTTCCGAATTAAAGTTCATTGTATTAAGGTGATATGAACCTATCAAAAAACGTTAAAAGCGGGACAGTAATTGAAATCTGGCATTTCCTTGGAAAAACAGGCGGTATATCCTTGAAAAATCTGTCATTGACTTAAAAATCCGTCATTCTCTCAAATTACCAGTCATTTTACTGCTCCAGTTCCGAATTTATGCTCATTATATTAGTGTGATACGAACCCATCACAAAACGTTAAAAGCGGGACAGTAAATAAAACAAACAATATAATCTCATCCCAATTTATTGAACATTAGCAAGAGCGGGCACAAGTCCCTCGTAGGCTGTGATCCCTTGGAGGAAGGTGTCCACGTGCAGGCTCTCGTCGTGCGCGTGCAGCGCGGGCGGCGTGCGCGCCATGGGCGAGAAGCCCAAGGCCGGCACGCCCACCTCGCGGACGAAGCGGCTGTCCGTGCCGCCGGGGCTGGGACCGTTGCCAAAATATAAACTTTCTTCATTCATTAAACAGATTACAAAGTTTCTGCAGGCAATAACGTATGCGTTTACTTTACGGTCGTGATCCCGGAAACGGAACGGTAAAGACATGCAAAAAACCTGTTTTTACCTTGAAATACTTGTCATTTCCTTAAAATATTTGTCCTTGCATTGAAATATCTGTAATTTCCTTAAAGAATCTGTCATTTCCTTGACAATCTGTCATTCTCTCAAATTACCTGTCATTTTACTGCACCAGTTCCGAATTTAAGTTCATTGTATTAAGGTGATACGGACCTATCAAAAAACGTTAAAAGCGGGACAGTAAATGAATAAAACAAAATAATCTCATCCAAATTTATTGAACATTAGCTAGAGCGGGCACGAGGCCCTCGTGAGCTTAGATCCCGCAGAGGAAGTTGTCCCAACTTATTGAACATTAGCAAGAGCGGGCACGAGGCCCTCGTAGGCTGTGATCCCGCGGAGAAAGGTGTCGGCGCGCAGGCTCTCGTCGTGCGCGTGCAGCGCGGGCGGCGTGCGCGCCATGGGCGAGAAGCCCAAGGCCGGCACGCCCACCGAGCGGACGAAGCGGCTGTCCTTGCCACCGGAGAGACCGTTTGCCAAAATAAACTTTTTTCATTCATTTAACAGGTTACAAAGTTACTGCAGGCAATAACATATGCGTCTACTTTACGACCCTGGAACCGGAATGTCTGTTTATAGAAATATCTGGCAATTCCCTACAATATTTGACCTTGAATTGAAATATTTGTTATTTCCGTAAAAAAAACCGTAACTTTCTTGAAAAATCTGTCCTTGACTTAAAAATCTGTCATTGACTAAAAAATCTGTCCTTAGAAATCTTTCATTGACCAAAAAAACTGTCATTGACTTAAAAAAACTGTCATTGACTTAAAAATCTGTCATCGACTTAAAAATCTGCTGTCATTGACTTAAAAATCCATCATTCTCTCAAATTACCTGTCATTTTACTGCACCAGTTCCGAATTTAAGTTCATTGTATTAGGGCGATACGAACCTATCAAAAAACGTTAAAAAGGGGCCAGTAAATGAATGAAACAAAATAATCTCATCCCAATTTATTGAACATTAGCAAGAGCGGGCACGAGGCCCTCGTAGGCTTGGATCCCGCGGAGGAAGGTGTCCGCGCGCAGGCTCTCGTCGTGCGCGTGCAGCGCGGGCGGCGTGCGCGCCATGGGCGAGAAGCCCAAGGCCGGCACGCCCACCTCGCGCACGAAGCGGCTGTCCGTGCCGCCGGGGCTGGGACCGTTGCCAAATATACACTTTCTTGATTCATTTAACAGATTAAAAAGTTACTGCAGGCAATAACATATGCGTCTACTTTACGACCCTGGAACCGGAATGTCTGTTTATAGAAATATCTGGCAATTCCCTACAATATTTGACCTTGAATTGAAATATTTGTTATTTCCGTAAAAAAAACCGTAACTTTCTTGAAAAATCTGTCCTTGACTTAAAAATCTGTCATTGACTAAAAAATCTGTCCTTAGAAATCTTTCATTGACCAAAAAAACTGTCATTGACTTAAAAAAACTGTCATTGACTTAAAAATCTGTCATCGACTTAAAAATCTGCTGTCATTGACTTAAAAATCCATCATTCTCTCAAATTACCTGTCATTTTACTGCACCAGTTCCGAATTTAAGTTCATTGTATTAGGGCGATACGAACCTATCAAAAAACGTTAAAAAGGGGCCAGTAAATGAATGAAACAAAATAATCTCATCCCGATTTATTGTACATTAGCAAGAGCGGGCACGAGGCCCTCGTAGGCTTGGATCCCGTGGAGGAAGGTGTCCGCGTGCAGGCTCTCGTCGTGCGCGTGCAGCGCGGGCGGCGTGCGCGCCATGGGCGAGAAGCCCAAGGCCGGCACGCCCACCTCGCGCACGAAGCGGCTGTCCGTGCCGCCAGGGCTGGGACCGTTGCCCAAACACAAACTTGTGGACGAGTGGACGAAGCGGCTGTCCTTTGGAACCGGAACGCGAATGATAGAAAACCTGTTTATACCTTGAAATAACTGTCATTTCCTTAAAATGTTCGTCCTTGCATTGAAATCTTTGTCATTTCCGTGAAAAAAAAGCGTCACTGCCTTGAAAAATCTGTCATTTCCATGAAAAAATCTGTCAGTGACTTGAAAAATCAGTTAGTCTCCCTAATTACCTGTCATTTTACTGAACCAATTCCGAATTTAAGTTCATTAAGGTGATACAAACCTATCAAAAAACGTTAAAAGTGGGACAGTAAATGAAAAAAACAAAAATAATCTCATCCCAATTTATTGAACATTAGCAAGAGCGGGCACGAGGCCCTCGTAGGCTTGGATCCCGCGGAGGAAGGTGTCCGCGCGCAGGCTCTCGTCGTGCGCGTGCAGCGCGGGCGGCGTGCGCGCCATGGGCGAGAAGCCCAAGGCCGGCACGCCCACCTCGCGCACGAAGCGGCTGTCCATGCCCCCAGGGCTGGGACCGTTGCCAAAATATAAACTTTCTTCATTCATTTAACAGATTACAAAGTTACTGCAGGCATTCACGTATGCGTTTACTACACTACCCTGGAACCGGAACGTCATGATACCGGAAACGGAACGGAAATGACAGAAAACCTGTTTATTCCTTGAAATTTTTGTCATTTCCGTGGAAAAAAACCGTATCTTTCTTGAAAAGTTTGTCATTGATTTGAAAAATCTGTCATTGACTTGAAAAATCTGTCATTAACTTGAAAAATCTGTCATTCTCCCAAACTACCTGTCATTTTACTGCACCAGTTCCGAATTTAAGTTAATTGTATTAAGGTGATATCAAAAAACTTGAGAAAGGGACAGTAAATGAATGAAACAAAATAACCTCATCCCAATTTATTGAACATTAGCAAGAGCGGGCACGAGCCCCTCGTAGGCTTTGATCCCGCGGAGGAAGGTGTCCGCGCGCAGGCTCTCGTCGTGCGCGTGCAGCGCGGGCGGCGTGCGCGCCATGGGAGAGAAACCCAAGGCGTCATTTCCTTGAAGAATCTGTCATTGACTTGAAAAATCTGTCATTGACTTGAAAAACCTGTCATTGACTTGAAAAATTTCATTGACTAGAAAAATCTGTCATTCTCTCAAATTACCTGTCATTTTACTGCACCAAAATTTTCGTTATTTCTATTTGGGTGATACGAACCTAGCACCAAAGCACGTTAAAAGCGAGACAGTAAATGAATAAAACAAAAATAATCTCATCCCAATTTATTGAACATTAGCAAGAGCGGGCACGAGGCCCTCGTAGGCTTGGATCCCTTGGAGGAAGGTGTCCGCGCGCAGGCTCTCATCGTGCGCGTGCAGCGCGGGCGGCGTGCGCGCCATGGGCGAGAAGCCCAAGGCCGGCACGCCCACCTCGCGCACGAAGCGGCTGTCCGTGCCGCCGGGGAACGTCAGCGGCTTGAGGGGGAGTGCGCTGCAATTGAAAAACGTTGTTGAAACTTTGAATATGTATGGTTGTCGCTGGACTAGACAAATATTTAGAGGCCTAGAGCAGACACAAGAAAGCGTGGTAGAGTAGACCACCGCAACGCTGAGTGAACGTCATTTGACGACACGGAGGTCGAGACTTGGATCTGTGCTTGGATGTTACGGACACTGGATCGCCAGAAGTGAAAGAAGAGCCTAGGTATATCAAATGTTGAATAGGAGTAAGACCACCATGATGGCGATGATTGAATCTCGGAGAATCAGGACTATTGCAACATAAACCTTTACTTCCAAGTTTCTTAACAGTTGTTGTCACGACTATATACCGAACTAGGTGGTCAGAGGCACTTAAAAAAGAAGAAAAGAGGCACTTTTTGCCATCATGGTGGACAGTTCATTCAGAAGAGCGCATATCTGGGTTGCTTGGGTTGTTTATCGGTGTTTTATATTTCCGAAGAGTTAGCCGCAAATAGTACAAAAAACACAAATGTGTGTTTCTACCAACTCTTTACTTAAAATATTTTGTTCACTTGGAACACACAGTAGGTACGTTAGTTTTTCCAATTAAACAGTAATAGGACACGGCACCGAGTTTGCGTTTGCTGTGATAAAATATTGCAGTGATATTACACAAACTATGCATAATAATGTACAATGAATAATGCACACATAACTTTTGTTGATATCTAACTCGATTGCACACTAGCATTTATAGATTTTCCAACGAATAGACATAAAATATGCTATTGGCGTTATGTTGGAAGTATTTTCTACTGTCCCTATAGTTATTTTTTGAATAGGCTAGACGACTGTAATTTTTTTTTGTTTATTATCGAAAGACGTTTTTTTTATATTTATGAACGCAATCCTAAAAGAATCACTGCTATAGTATTAATACTACCCGAGATATCACAATTTGAATTGCACATTTTTGGACTTGCCTAAAAACGCTCCATTCAAACGTGTCCTAAATTATGACGTCACACTAACGTAGTTATAAGGAGCGCGTAAGAAGTTTGTACGACAGCTATATTAAATATTGCGTTTATGAAAATGGTCTTTTAACAAAATTGCTTCCTAATAGTCTCTGTTTGAAAATGGTATTATTTTTTTACAAAATATGTATACTTTTGAAATGGACTTGCCTACCCAACTTTGAAGGCCTATTGTGGCTTCATACTGAATCAAATTTTGATTGTGGTTTCACAAATCCATTTGATTTTAATGATTTTATTTGGTAAACATAAAATAACACGCAAAATGCATCATAGTCGTCTACCCTATTCCTGTCTTTGTGACAAGCAAACAAAGTGACAAGGAACAATGAACTAGCGGAGATATTAATTCTTTGTAGTCTAGTTTTAGTGACGTGCAAAAATAAATTTGAATTCCTGTATTAAATTACGAAAAAGTTAAATAACCTTATGGAAATTTTGCTCTAACTTCAAATTCGAGGGCTGAAATGAACTTTGCAAATCTCGTTTCACTTAAGCACACGTATCCACGCTATAACTCATTCTAGACGAACGCGACAAAACACGCTTACGTAAGCGAGCAGGCAGGCACCTCGAATGTCTTTAAAAAAATATAGCTTACATTTTCTGCTAGCAATTCGTTTTAGCTAACAGAATACATTTTTGTTTCTCTAAAAAACTATTGTGATGATTGGATTTTGAATTGCTCGTTCATTATAATGGTCTGTATTCTTTTTACATAGTTTTTAAAAACTATTATCACGGTCTAGACTTACCTACTTAATGTCAGAATCGTAAATAATGTAAAGATGTGTACACAACTATCAATGGTTGCAGCTAACATATTGGCTGGTGAGTAACTTTTCTGTATTAAAATCCGACACGAATGGTCCGTGTCAGATTTTAATACAGAAAAGTCAAGACAACAACATGATAAGGTATTCTTGAGTGAGGACACTTAAACCGTAGTGTAGGCGAGTGTAGACTTGAGAATTGCTGCTGCCGTCACTTATGTTGATATATCATTATTAATTACCTATCTAATGTACCCATGGAAAAATGGCACTTACAGTTTATCCGCAGCATCTTTGAAGGCCAGCCAGAAGCGGTTGGTGGAGTCGAGGGGTGTTTGTGGAACATGAGGGTCTTTCTGGGAAAACCCATATGTAACCCCAGCCCCTGCTTCGCTGCACCACTGCCTTATCTGGAGAAATTTAGTGCTTATCAGTTTTAAACTAACACGAAGTAAAAGGCAAACGATAAGTAGATAGTTAATTATTTATTTTTTAACGGGACGTTAAAATAAATTTAAAATAAGCATGTAGGTGGATAGAATTCCTTCATGACAACCGATTTGGTACAATGGTTCAGAAGTGGGCTATTACACCAGAGGTCGCGGGTTCGATCCCCGTACAGTACAAACATTTGTGTGCATGAACATGTTCGGTTGTACTGGTCTGCAATGGTTGTTGCCTATGCATATGAAGTATGTATTTACAGAAAAAATGGTATTTAAGTATATCCGTTGTCTAGTTTTCCATAGCACAAGCATTTAGTTGCTTAGTTTAGGGCTAGATGGCGCAATGTGGAATAGTGTCCAGTGATATTTATTTATTACATACCAATCCAGAGAATCGATATTGACAAATAAATGACTACAAAAACGGGCTAGATATTTCCACGTGTCACGGTAACATATAAATCTACAGGGTGTGGAAGGGGGCGTCCATAACTCGTCTTGAAGTGGCACCTTGTTGAATATTCAAAGAAAACTTGAAGGAATATGGCATCGCAAAATGTGACGTGGTATTTGTTCAGGCCCTCTTAGAATGGGATCAACGGGACTTTACATCATAAGTAATAGGTATGATTTCAAAGTAATTTTCTTGAGTCGTGTGTATAAAAACCAGAAACAAAGAGCTTGTTAGTTAACGAGAAGATTTAAAAATAAAAGTACTTACAGTACCCATCACATCAGCATGTGACCCCTAGGGAGGGGAGAATCAAATGAACGGATATTAACATAGAGGGCTATGTTAGTATCCGTTCATTTGATTCTGATTGTTATGAATATAAGCAAAATGCATCTACATTCAAGAAGTTATAGTTTTACTCTCATTTTTATGCTCACCTCCCAATTAAGGTATAACCAAATATCAATTATGCCGAAAAAACCAGTCGCGTACATTATCTACTTACTAATGAAGTACATACCTTTTTTTTTAAATTGACTAGCAGTTAGTCCAAGGTGCGACTTTCACAGCTGCACTGGGCAATGGGTTGAGCGGAAGGCTCACAAAAATTAAGTAACGTGCCTAAGGGTGCCCACAGGGGGGGACGAGCCTCGGCTTAGGGCGTTACTGGAAGATGGCAATCAGACGTAAGTTTGGACGATATCTCGGTCTTGAAGAGTGTTGGCTTGGCGCGAGCTGTTTGACGTTGGCTACGAAACGGGTGATTTCATCATCGCACTCGAGTAGGACGTGTCTAGGATGACGTCGTTTTCGGCCTTTGGAGTACATACCGTATCCTCGAACTCCTTGTGGTCGACCGACAGCGCCAAGCGCATGTCGAAACTGACTGACAGTTCTTCTGGTACCACGTTGTCCTGGATGCCACCCTGTATGTGACATAATACTAAGTAATAAATCTTTGTTATAGCAAATATAAGCATACAACATTGTATGTTACAACATAAACACATTTAATATTTTTTAATAACAATATATTATGTATCGAAATAAAACAACTTAACGGATTCTACTAGCGGTCTTATAGGTATTTTCTTTCATTTTCTAACCCAAAAGTAAAGTTACCGTAAAGTTGTTTTATTTCGATGTATTGTGCTGGCGTTATAATTAGAAAACATTAATATATCATGTAATTGATAAAAAACATGCAATTAAATTACCATTAATACTTTTTTTATTTTCTTAAGAAATAAATTTTTTTGAAACAGAGAACATGAAAATTAAAATCCAAAAATGAAAAGGGACAGAAAGTTCAATCTTAAAGTGGCGGAATACTGGCAATCCCATCAAATATAATCGCGTTACCATCGACACGCAAAGAAGAAGAAGGTCAATCTTAAAACGTTTATACCTAATTAAGTAATGACTTCAAGTAATTTAGTTTCAGTTAAGTAATACTATGCGTAATGTTGTTAAATAGCAATTGGTTGAAATGACCTTCACCTACTTGCAAATTTTTCTGTAATTTCTTCAAGAGACGTTAGAGAAAATTTTTAAAGAAAATTATACATAGCCTCGACCGAAGTTGGTTCTATAAAAACAAATACAATAAAAACAAACAAAAAAATACAATAAAAACCTACTTTCAGTATTGTGAGGTTGACAGATGTGACGTCACCGATGGTCAGTTCAGGGTTGCTGGCTAGCTTTTCCTTCGACTCCTTGCGCAAATCCATGAACTTGTCGATGATGTACCGGATCTGTCAAAAAAGTAATGTGTAAATTCGCAATTCTTTGGCCCGTGCAGAAGAATACAGGTTAATATATTTTGACACTTTGTATCACCTAATGCTAAAGCACTAAAGTTTATTTTCTAACTAAACGGTTGCGCTTGCCGTAGTAGCCTTCTGTTCAATCAAACATCCTCGTAGCCATTGCTAGCGCGTCCCCAGTGGCTACGAATCCGCGTGCTACGCGACTACGCGATGAAAATCGGCAAATAGCAATAATCGGTGTCCACTATGATATGAATGAATGGTGTAGTTCATATTAAAATCACAATCAACGACAAATATATTTTTAATTCGTAAAGCTATTTAATAGAACGCAAACGAAGAAGTCAACCAGTTATTTTGACTCCAATTGCGGCAAGATGATTAATATGTATTTGTAGTAATCACATAAGTTCAAGGAAGAGAAACATTTGTTATCTGGTGCGGAGCAGAAATCGACTAACAATATCATTCAGCTATAGTAAAAGGAAGTAATAAAACCTTTTGTCAGAGTGCAAAGTTGCATTTGCACTAATGAGTTATTTGCGAAACGGGTTTTTCTCTCTATCAAAGTTCTAGTACCACCAGATGACAAAATGTCAACTTTTTATAAAATAAACAGAAATAATTAAAATTTATTGTTTTGTTATAGTAAAAATGACAAAAAGAATAATTTGTCAGAAGTGGGATTCGAACCCACGCCCACAGAAGTGGACTGCGACCTGAACGCAGCGCCTTAGACCGCTCGGCCATCCTGACCTGTATGCACCGAGCGAAATCACGTAACGTCATAGATGAATTGAAGGGGGCGTGGCCTCCAATGTAGACAGAGCTGCATTATTATTTATTGATCTACTAGCTGTCCCGACAGACGTCGTTCTGTCAAATGCTAATTGAAGTAATTGAACTTTCGCACCTGTAAAACCTTCCCTGGACTCAAAGTCCGTTAATTTTGGAACGCTTCAATTGAATCGTAATTGAGTCTCAATAGTCTAATTTGACATATTATTTTCTATGAAAAATACTACTATTGCGGCTCAATTACGATTCAATTGAAGTGTTCTAAAATTAGCATACTTTGGGCCCTGGACTATTACAAATATTTCAAAACTAAAATTATCCAAATCGGTTTCACCGTTACCAAGTTTAAGTGCGTCTAATGAACAGCAATCCATTTTATTATAGAGATAAGTTAAGACTTGTCTTGTGATTTTTATAAAGCTCAAGTTATTGAAGATTATTCTTACTTTAGATTAGAGCGTTGCGTTGCGCTGCGTTCCTCGTTTCATTGAAACATCCTTCCGTCGACGCAACGCAACAAAAACGTAACCCGATAAAACAGCGCAACGAGGCATCACTTTTAGCTTTCTAAAATTTAAACTTTTCAAAAATAAACAAATCTACTTAAGTCCTCTCAATATTCGGCTAAAAGCAATCAAGTTAGTGTTATTGTTGGCAGTAAAACGTCATTGTTCACCGGTCGGTGAGTACACCGAGACAGACTGTAAACTTCACAATTTGGGATTCATCACTTGCGGCTGTTCTGACACTTTACGAGCCATCAAAATTTAATTGCAAACCGTTCATTAACTTCTTAATAAAACTGTTCTTGTTCTTGTTTTCCTGCTTAATAGGAGGAAAACAAGAGTAATTTTAATTTGAAAGTAACATGTTAATTTTTTTAAACTTTTAAAAAAAAAATAACATGAACCTATAACATAAACGATTAAATTCTGTCAGTAGGTAGTTACTTGTCATTATCTTTTATCAACCCAAAATTAGTTCTAAGTAAGTCAAAAAGGCACACTGTGCCTCATAATCTTGTCCCTTCACTTTATCATCACCTAAACTTTTATTTTTACTTAATAATCACAAAGCTCCTCTAAGGCATATTTGAAACTGTGTGTCCTTTTATTATAACCATATGGTTACAGTACGGTATAAGTCTAGTCGTAACTGGATTTCACAAAATATATTACATTTTCCCTTTTTTGGTACGAACGTTCAGTAGTCGTAGTCGTGTCTGCTACAGCTACTACGGGACGGTGCGGGTCGAGCGCGTAGCCACTCTCGATACAGACTACGAGAGCCTATAGTTATGAATAGGTCCGATCTTGCACCTGCACTGTATGACGTCTGATAAAAGCCGTAATATGGCTGTGCGGTGTGTAATATCTATATTATTAAGTATTTAGTCGATTTGACGTATTTTCACTAACATGTGCAATTAAAGGCTACAATCCCAAAAAATGAGATTTTAAATTTAAAAATTGACTTACGAGTAGTCAATTTTTAAATTTAAAATCTCATTTTTACAGCATCTTTAGTCTAGCTAGAGAAAAACATTATACTGCGTGAAATCTATTTGAATATTGTAGTAAATATGATAGTATATGAGTGATGGTAACGAAAACTCAATGTTTCGGTTGCAGCAACCTAAGTAGTAGAAGCGTCCTTTAAAAGTTTGACGCCGCTAGCTTAGAATCCGAAAAGATGTTTTATTTTGAGACATAATGTTACTAAGCAACTCTTCCTCGGGTTATGCCTAGCCTAATCCAAGCGTAAAGGGTGACGTACTAAAACGGAATATCTTAGTTAATAAAGCGAAGGTTCGTCTAACTACCACAATCTTGAACAGCTAATGTTCTGAATAGTAATCAGATGCGTAGTAGGGTATAGAACCGGGAAATCCCGATCCTGAAAATTCTGGTTTTACCCTGTTCAGTCGTACAAAGATTTAAAAAAATAAAAGCACTTACTACAATTACGAATAACAACAAAACCTAACAACGTAGTAACAAATAAAACAAGATAACGAAAAACAGTAACAATAAAAAAGTGCGTGGTCACAATTTGATTGCGCGTACTTGACAGCTTAAGTTGCGAATGGTACTAAGCGTTAAATGTCAAAATGTCAAAACATACGTCAAAAATGCGACCAGGCGCATTATCGATTGGCGGGGACTGTAGGGTTAAATACATAATTCTATTATAAATCGAGGAGAGGCTGCATTGCAGACATAAAACTATAAAAAAACGTACCTAACTACCATTTGATTCTCTAAAATGGCTATTATTCTTGTCCAGTGGGTGATAAATTCTATCAGAGACTCACGGTGATTTGTAGCTATGTGTGCCAAAACACGGCGAATTAGAATTAAATGTTTTTTCACTATTGTGCAACTGGATACTGCTGTTGCTGTCAACATAAACAAACTTTTGTTCTCTCGCAAATTGCTTGAGCGTGTAGGCAATGAAACTATAAGTATTGTAATGTCCATTTTTTTGAAACGGTATATTAGTTTGTCTGTCTTTTCGTGGGCATTCATTTCGTCCCATACTCGGACGCCAGTTGTATAAAAATCTTATGAAGTGAGATAATCTGTTAAGTACCTATCACTTATCTAGAATTTCAACATTTGGCATCAAACTTGAAAGAGCTTGTAAGCAAGACCGTAGCAAAGCAAATGAAAAATTGTCTAACCGTGAGAAAAAGGTGATGGTTTGTGCACAGCCATTTCCGCTTATCTTGCTCTTGTCAAATGCCACTGATAGGACTGATCGGAAATAGACAGCCTGTCATGGCGTTGACCGTACATGTACATAGCATCTGCTTGTGGCTAAAATCCCCGGTAATCTAGTCGTCTCGGTAATATCAGTGCATAATTGAGTAACGTCGCTCCGTCCCGCGGTCGCCGCCGGCCATGGCTCCGCGCCAGTGCGAATCAATCAATGCAATGATATATTACACCAGTACATAGTTGTAGAATACTGAGAATTACAGCTAAGATTAGATGACTGACAATGGACATGCTAATTTAGCGTTTTATTTAACTTAACGTTTTCCGCTTTATGTAATTGAAGTCATATTTCCTTTACGTTATAGCACGTTATGCTATTACTAATTGTCTTCGAAACAAACTGTGTAATCTTGCCACATTGTTCCAAGAAATTTATTTATTTCTGTCATGAACTCTTGGGTGTCACCAGAAACATTGTTTTTCTCCACTTCACACAAATGACAACATTTGTGGATGGAGTACCTCTACTGCAAGATCAATGAATGGCATTCCACCCCTACGAGGTGGCAGTTCAACTGACGATATAGACCTATGACGACTGACCAATGATATTGCAATAGCAAAGACGTAGATAGGTATGTCAGTACTGACGCGAAGTCAAAAATGTACCTATAATTTAACCGTGTGTACAAGATAGCATGATTATTTAAAAGAGCGTAAACGAGACAAAATACATGTTGCGCATTGTTGTCTCAAACTGTTAGTGCTCTGCTCAGGTGGTCGAAGGTCCTGATTACGGGTGCCACTTTTTAGCACAAGTTACCTATCTACGTCTTTTTATTATAAAATCATTGCGACCGACTTGGTGTAATGATTAAGAAATTATCTACTAGGTACACCAAATTATGCGGGCTCAATCCACACGGTGAAAACACTAGAGTGCATGAACATGTTTACTTGTGCCAGTCTTGGCATTCTCTATGCAAGGATGCACAAAAATGTAATCACGTATGTTTCTCAATTGTCTAGTTCCTAAAGTAATAAGTAGAGTCCGACCGAAACTGGTTTTCCGGCCGAAACCGAAACCGAAACCGAATGTTCGGCCTGGGCTTCAGTTTCGGCCGAAACCGAAACCGAAACCGAAACTCACGTGGTCAAGTATAAAATACCTACAATTACTGAATTCTAAGGGTTCTTACCCATTGTTCTGATAATGACAACAAAAAAGGTACAGATTCATTTTTTTAACACCATGTCCCACCGCTGGGAAAAGGTCTCCCTCGATTGTTTTCCATTGGCCCCTGACTTTTGTTAAAGTCCACCATTCGCCGGAGTATTGTACCAGGTGGTCGCACCATCTTTTTTTAGGCCTCACCCTCAAATGATTCAGTCTTTGAGAAGCCATTGAGTTGTGATTCGAGCCGGATGCATTCTACATACATGACCTGCCTCCTATTTCAGTTAGGTGACATTCTAGCCTACGTCTTGAACGCCAGTTTTAGCACGAATCGTGGTGACCATATTGTCTGTATGTTTAATGCCTAACACACTCGCTTGAAAGATATAGGAAGGTCGCACTTCATAGAAGCCTTGACCAGTTAGCTCCTCCAGGCGATTCGGCGTACGATTTCCTTATCTTGCCTGATTTTATACTACGACGGTGGCAAACAAACATGCGGACCGCCTGATGGTGAGCGGTTACCGCAGCCTATGCACACGTGCAACTCCAGGGGGTTACTTGTTCGTTGCCGACCCTGCAGGAACCTTTTCCTGCTGTGCATTTTCTGCTCTGAGTTTCTGGGTGCGTTAGCGAAAAGCACGTTGTGGTCGGCAAAGTAAATCATTTTTTTTTAATTCGACATCGATTCCTTTATTGGACTAGGTCTTGCCTCCAATACTATAGTAAATAATCTGAGTGACTCAATATTGGACTATTTACATCATTCCATTTCCAAAAAGAAACGAAAACTTCATCGTCAGCATCAACAACCACACGACGTTCACTGCTGGATCGGGCCTCCCCCACAGATTTCCAAAGCGTCCAGTTATGGGCGGCCCAACATTGACCGAACAGCCGGCGATCTGTATCAGGTCAACCTTTTTCTTCGCTGGTGGTAGTCCCACGCTGCGTTGGCTTCAAATGGTATCCCACTAGCCATCAGTTTCTCGTTCAATGTGCCCCACCCACTGCCATTTCAACCAGCCAACCAGCGCAGCCCCACGTCGTGTCGGCGTTTATAGTGCCCAGCCGTTTTAAATGCGGCAATTTACCGCTTTCTCGAAGGTGGACCTGCCTACTTGACTCATTTGGCCAAGACATACTCGTCGACAACTTCAAGAATCCAGCTACCAATAGAACAGACTGATAATCAGTTCCGTCAAAACATTACCCTTGAAGAAGTTTTGCGTCTGGTGATAACGCATTGACCAATTTATGTTGCTACGGACCCATCCGAATGTTCCACGACAATTTCCGAACATTGTGGAGGCCGCCAGGCTCTGCCATAGCGTTACCGAAGCGGAGACGAAGTTATACGAGCGCGCACGAAATGAGTTTCGGTTTCGGCTAAGTTTCGGCCGATTTTTGGCCGAAACCGAAACTGTGGCCGAAACTTGATTTTTTGGCCGAAACTGGCCGAAACCGAAACCGAAACCGAAAGTTCGGTCGGACACTAGTAATAAGTAATTGGCTAGCTCGGAGTAGCTATGTGTCGCTATGTGAGATCCACACTGGTTCATATTTAATAATTTGCAAGTCCACTATTATAACACATCCGCCCTTAGTTGTGAAACTTACCGCAAATGAATATAGCAAATAATCTCAATTTGGCTAACGAGCCCATTTTAACGCTTTTTGAGAATATCGTGTCGAGTATCTATCTCCCTTTTAAAGCCAGCCAAGTTTCACATCGTAATGTAGCTGAACTTTATTTATAGCTACGATAATGAGTAGTGTTGGCGAAATATTAACTTTTAATTAAATAACGTGGGTAACATTATCAGTCTTTCACTTGTGCTGGTGAACAATGTTAATAACATATTTCTCATTTAACTCTCAGTCTCACCTTTATTTTTTAGTCGATTTTTAGTGCTTCACATCTCAGATTGTGACAGCCATGTGAGATGTAGTCCGTATGAGTTTCAATTTGAAATACTTACTACTTAAGTAAGCCGTCCGTCACACAACATGTTTTATATCAACACAATTTTTATGTGGTTTTGAATGTTCTGAATATTCAAAACCATCTAAAAAAATGTTTGCCATAGTTAATTGTTAAATGTTCTTTTCATTGAACTGCCACTTTCCAATAGCATTTAACAAAACGATTTATGTCTGGTACAGTCAGCATCAAATTAATGTATGCGTACATAGTGGTCAATGTCTGAAATTTTGGAGAAAAGCATCCTTATCGCTAATAGTGTTTCACTTTTTTTAAACTCTAGGGACGCTTCAAACGACCAACAACTCTGTCACTGCAGTATTACAACTGCTTTTGTAAAACTGTCAGTACCTTCTTAAGCATTCTATCAGCTCACATCATTTTCATGCTGACTATACATAGCCATACAAAAGCTAGCTATAAAGTACGCCTACAATAATCGTTCACGGTTACGGCCCGCTTTCAGCCGCTAAGCTGAACAAAATATTCCCTTTAAAAGCTCAGATTAAGATTCCCTTTTAGTCTCATAATGTGCCATATTTTACCTTCTCGCCATTGTTGTCGGGCAGCAGCAGCGATCCGTGTCCCGACTTGCCGGGACAATTTATTGTAATATCTGGAACAAAAAAACTTTACACTGCTCTGATACATTAGACATTTCTCGACGTACCTGAGGATAGGTATGGATTTTATTGATATTAAACTCTTCCCTTGAAGACCAGTAACCTATTCAAAATAGTTAGTAGCTTCTTGGCTATCCTAGTAAAGTCAATACTGGCTGGATTTTCTTATTCTCAAAGGTAGGTTTTAGATGTTTTAAGTTCGGTAAAGAAAAGTATTGAACGTTGTAGAAGATTCACGATTTCTACTGCAACACCGTTTTAAGAATTAGCTCATTTGATAGTGAGAAAACTAAGAAATAAAACGTTTTGAAAAGTCCACCAAAACTACCCGATTAAAACTAGAAACAGTTGACATATTAACGCTCCTTTTCTAAAGTGACTTCGGCCTTGCCTTGCCTTTTCATAAAGGTCCGCACTCCGCAGTTACGTTCGGGTAAGGTTCGGGTACTCGAACAATGCTACTGCAGAGTACGAGTATTATATTAAGTAGAGTACAGCGTGCTATTAAGTATTCTGCGCTACTGCGCCAATTATTATTTCGATTTTCAGAGTTATTTTTGAAATAATAAGATTATTTAGAGTGTCTGGATGGAACACTTACTTTGAGTCCATGGTATTATTTGCAGCTAACTGTAAAGGGTAACACCAATAAAAACCTATGGAACACGGATAACGGCGGTAGGCTCGTCCCTTACCACGTTAGGTTCAAAATTATCTCAGTGAAATGTGGGATAGGTATTTTTCTGTCAAGCCGAATTTGTTAATTCGTGTTTTCAAATTAATGAAACCAACCCTTGAATCCTCAAAAATACGACATATTTTTTTCATCTGGTTCACCGAAGTGTAACACTTAATTTTCGTTAATGTAAAACTTGGATTTAGCTCTTCTAGTCACCTTCAAGGGTGAAGGTGCTACCTCGTTTGGGATATAGCCGTGAGCGTAAACTTAATGAAATTGTCAGGCTATAGCAAAGCCAGCCAGTACTATTACTAAACGCGAAAACTTGTGGCACCCTGTGTCATAAAGGGATGTACAGCTTGGCAAAAAAGTCCTGAAAGGGAACTAAAAAATATTATTACTGGCAATACTGTGTTTAAAAAAAACAAATTGGGAAGTTAGCACATTTTAGTTAATTGATACTTTTTTATTGATTTTAGGTTTTAATTTTAATTTAATTTTCAAAGCAGCGTCTGAGCCAGCTTTTGAGAATATACCGGAGAAAGGAGAAAATCATGATAACACGTCATTAAAATATAAAATGGTTACTACCAACGGGGACAAACCTTGAATAAGCAAATCTTTTGTTGCTTTGTTGTTTCAAATTTTTTAATTTTTATGATTTTGCTAGTTTCTTCTTTTTCATTTTTTTACTTGGTAGTAGCAAACCGTCCAGACAATGTGTTTTTATGTGGTGGGAATCGACTGAGTTGGTGCCACTGCCTTTGCCTTTCTGCCACCTAACGCTTCACCCGATTGACCTGGTTAACTGTATGACTAATTCCTTTATTCTACTGGACAATGTGGGATCAAATAAATTTAACGCGTTTCAATAACATAACGCAAAACTTATAGGAATGAGAAAGTACTGAACTAGAATTTGGTGTCCTATTAGGTGGTCGACACGTGATGCTTTCGCGCGAACTTAGTACGTGCGAAAGCGACATCAAACCTATTGATGATAAAGGAGTGTCTTTACTGTGCTTCGCGCGATGATCGCGTCAGGCGGATAGGTAGTGGGGAGATCGTATAGGGACAACGAGATGGCCATTCTCCCTAAAAAATAAGTTGAATTAGTAAACTATCAAAACTGTTCGTGTCGTAGTATACGGGGTGACCACATTAACGAAAGTGGCGCCCTCATTAATTTCACAACTTTTTTGCCAGGCTGTATGTCACTGTTGCTTCCTGTTTCACAGCTCTTCAGCCAATGATAATGCAGTATTGGATGTCAAGTGGTATTAATTGTTTAATGCAATAGCAAAATCTCCGAACCTACCCCTGTTTCTGTTAAATAATCATCGCTACAGTGAAATGGTGATTTACAAAGTCTGCCCACAATAAGATCATTGTTAGGTATAACCTGCTTTTGTAACATTTTTTCAGCAGCTTCCTGAAAGTAATAAACATACTTTTTGCGGACTTCTTTACCAGTCAAAATTTGAAATCCTTAAATATTTAAGCGTTCAATTAAAACAACTGAGCAAGGTTACAACTGGGTGGAAAGCTTGGGTCGACTTTTAGGCATAAAAGATGCACAAAAAATACCCACTGCCTTTATAAAAATGTGTAAAAAGATAAGGTACAGTCAGTAAATGACGTGTGAGTGGTCAAATATGGCTGGGGTGTTTAGTAGAAAATAAACCTTATCACTTCAGAATTAAAAAAGTTTTTTAACGTTATAGATTTTAGTGACGTTTGAAACTGCATACGACTGTCACAATTGGGTTTATCAAACCGCAAATATATTTTTGACACATTATATCTCTGTTCATCATCATCATCATATCAGCCGAACGACGCCCACTGCTGGGCATAGGCCTCCCCCAAAGATCTCCACAACGATCGGTCCTGCGCTGTCCGCATCCAGCGGCTTCCCGCGACCTTGACAAGATCGTCGGTCCACCTTGTAGAGGGCCTGCCCACGGAACGTCGTCCGGTACGTGGTCGCCATTCGAGAACCTTTCCGCCCCAACGGCCATCGGTTCTCCGCGCTATGTGTCCCGCCCACTGCCACTTCAGCGATGCAATCCTTCGAGCGATGTCGGTTGTCTTAGTTCTCCTGCGGATCTCATCATTTCTGATTCGATCAAGCAGGGAAATACCAAGCATCGCTCTCTCCATTGCTCGCTGGGTGACTTTGAGCCTTCTTATGAGACCCATAGTAAACGACCACGTCTCACTCCCATATGTCATTACTGGCAACACACACTGGTCAAAGACTTTCGTCTTGAGACACTGAGGTATTTCGGACGCGAATATATGCCGGAGCTTCCCGAACGCTGCCCATCCGAGCTGGATTCGACGAGAGATCTCTTTCTCGAAGTTGGACTTACCTAACTGGACTGCCTGTCCCAGGTAAACATAGTGGTCAACAACTTCGAGTGTAATGTTCCCAACGTTAACTGGAGCGGGTGCAACATGGGCATTGAACATGATTTTCGTCTTGTCCATGTTCATCCTAAGACCCACTCTTTGAGAAGCATTACCGAGATCTTCGAGCATTATGTTCAGGTCTTCCAAGGTCTCAGCCATAAGAACTACATCATCGGCGAATCGTAGGTGTGTTAGGTACTCGCCATTGATGTTGATGCCGCGTCCTTTCCAGTCCAGAAGCTTGAAAATATCCTCCAACGCAGCTGTGAACAATTTTGGAGAAATAACGTCTCCTTGTCTCACGCCTCGCTGTAGTTGGATCGGATTAGAGTTCTGGTTCTGTAATCGGACCGACATGGTGGCGTTCTGGTATAGGTACCTTAGCACCTCGATGTACCTGTAGTCTATTTGGCACCTTTGGAGAGACTGCAACACTGCCCAGGTCTCGATCGAATCAAAGGCCTTCTCATAGTCCACGAACGCTAGGCAAAGTGGCAAGTTATACTCTTCGGTCTTTTGTATAACTTGCCGCAGCGTATGAATGTGGTCTATGGTACTATAGCCTTTTCGGAACCCGGCTTGTTCGGGAGGTTGGAAGTCGTCGAACCTGCGAGCGAGACGATTCGTAATGACTCACGAAAACAACTTATAGATATGGCTCAGAAGCGATATGGGTCTGTAGTTCTTCAAGAGAGTTTTGTCACCCTTCTTGAAAAACAGCATCACATCGCTCCTGCCCCATGCCTTTGGCGTTCTGCCCTCGAGGATGACAGAACTGAAGAGCGTCTGGAGGACCTTGAGTATCGGCCGACCGACCGCTCTCAGAAGCTCTGCTGTGATTCCGTCATCACCCGCCGCCTTGTTGTTTTTCAGCTGCTTGAGAGCCATCCTAATCTCGTACAGGCTGACGTCCGGGATATCTTCGGTATAGTGTCGGGTAAGCTTGGCTCTAGGGTCTTTAGCCTTGCTTTCAACAGGTGTTTGAGTGGAATACAGCTGTCCATAGAAACTCTCAATCTCCCTCAGGATTTCAGGTGTTGACGTAATGATGCTACCTGCCTCAGTTTTCAGCCTCGTCAGTTGGCTTTGCCCAATAGACAGATCTCTGGCGAACACTTTGGAGCCTTTGTTCCCTCAATGGCCTCTTTAATACACTGGGTATTAAATTGGCGAAGGTCGCTCGTCAAAGACTTAGATATCTGTCTATTGAGTTGCCGATAACGATGGGCATCCGCTGAGTTCTGTAGCCGCATTGCGTTTCTCTGATCCATGAGTAGGAGAGTCTGGCTGGAGAGTTTCTTGGACTTCGGACGGCGGGTTTTAAAGTACTTGGACCCTACCGTACGGACAGTATCCACCACCATGTTGTATTGATCGTCCACATCGATGCTGTTCTCAAGGGCTTCGAAGCGGTTTTGAAGCTCGAGCTGAAAGCACTCGGGGTTTTGAATCTGAGCCGGTATTGGTCGGAGCGTGGATTTTATCAGTCGCGCTCTCTCAAGCTTTATGTCGATATTCAATGTGCCCCTGACCATGCGGTGATCGCTTCCTGTCTTAACAGCGTTGATCACAGCGACATCATTGAATATATGCTTCTTCGTCGACATGATAAAATCGATCTCGTTTTTGACCCTACCGTCCGGACTGATCCAGGTCCATTTGCGGCTTACGGGCTTCTTGAAGAAGGAGTTCATCATAAAGAGTTTCTCCTTCTCCATGAAGTCTGCCAGCATCTGGCCCCTATTGTTCCGTTGCCCAAACCCAAATTGCCCCACTCTCAGCTCATCACCGCAACGTTGCCCCAACTTCGCATTGAAATCCCCCATCACAACTGTGTAGTGGGTTTTATGGCTATGCATGGCTTTAGAGATCTCCTCATACATAGCCTCCACTTCGACATCGTCATGTTTCGAGGTCGGAGCGTAGACCTGAATGACATTCAGCGAATATCGTTTCGATATTCTGAGTATCAGGTACGCTACCCTGCTCGAAACACTTCCGATAGTGATCACGTTGTTGACAAGGGACTTGTGGACGATGAACCCGACACCACCTACTGACTGTTGATCGCCCTCCCGGTGGTATAGTAAGTTACCGGATTGCAGGGTTATCGAGTCCTCCCCCTCTCTTCGGACTTCAGATAACCCAATGATATCCCAATGTAACTTACCAATTGCCTCTTCCAATTCCACGAGCTTCGCGTCAAGCCTCAGTGTGCGCGCGTTAAATGTTTCCAGGTCGAGTCGTCGGTGTTGGCAGCCGGATCTCACCCGGGGATTCCTCGCACCCCCTGCCCCGCCGTTACCATAGCCGCTGCCGTAGCCAGGAATAGCGGGGCCGCCGGGGACTGGGGGCCATTTTTTAGGTTGTGCCATCATTAGGGGGGGGTTTGCCATAATCGCCACGCTTGGCAGGCGGGTTGGCGATCGCAGTGAGGCCTATTGTTATGCGGAGACGCTGCTGCCCATCTCCTTATGGCAGTTTTCCCTCAGTCGGCTCTTACGACACCCACGGGAAGAGAGGGGGTAGTGCTATTCTATTTACGTGCCGGCACTACACGGCACATATATCTCTGTTAGCACACATTAATTTAAAGTTTAGTGTACATATTTAGCTCATGGTACGGTGGACGGCACATCACTCTACCCATTTCCGGTCAGTCCTCCTTGCTCTATTGCGAAGAAGTGACATTTGGTCAGAGCGAGAGAAGAAACGGAAATGGGGTAACCTGATGTGTTGTTGACTGTACTTTGAAAATTGTTTCATTGACTACATTTGCGTCCCTGGGCAATCAGTTACACCATCATTCTGTCACCAAAAAGTGTGTCTTTCAATTTAAGACATGTGTAAGACCGTCTTAAGCCATTAGATATAATATGACTTACGCCAAATGCTTCTCTCTCCGTTGAAGACCAGGTAGTCGTCGGTGGCGCTGGCGTAGCCCTCGTCCAGGGCGAACCCGACGTTCAGGCTCTTGAAGCCGTCCCCATTAGTTATAATGTGACTTACGTCAAATGCTCCTCTCTCCGTTGAAGACCAGGTAGTCGTCTGTAGCGCTGGCGTACCCCTAGTCCAGGGCGAACCCGACGTTCAGGCTCTTGAAGCCGTCCCCATTAGTTATAATGTGACTTACGTCAAATGCTCCTCTCTCCGTTGAAGACCAGGTAGTCGTCTGTAGCGCTGGCGTACCCCTAGTCCAGGGCGAACCCGACGTTCAGGCTCTTGAAGCCGTCCCCATTAGTTATAATGTGACTTACGCCAAATGCTCCTCTCTCCGTTGAAGACCAGGTAGTCGTCTGTGGCGCTGGCGTACCCCTCGTCCAGGGCGAACCCGACGTTCAGGCTCTTGAAGCCGTCCCCAATAGTTATAATGTGACTTACGCCAAATGCTCCTCTCTCCGTTGAAGACCAGGAAGTCGTCGGTGGCGCTGGCGTAGCCCTCGTCTAAAGCGAACCCGACGTTCAGGCTCTTGAAGCCGTCCCCATTAGTTATAATGTGACTTACGCCAAATGCTCCTCTCTCCGTTGAAGACCAGGTAGTCGTCGGTGGCGCTGGCGTAGCCCTCGTCCAGGGCGAACCCGACGTTCAGGCTCTTGAAGCCGTCAGTCTTGACGAACTCCGCCATGCCCGGTCTTCCACCAATCTCCTCATCTAGAAATAAGAGTAATTTTAAAATTATTACTTTGAGCTAACAACTTATTGTTAACTATCTTCTTATCTCATTTGGTTGAAAGTGAAGTGTTGGTTGATTAAGTTGTGGTTTAAGACATTTATTAACATAACATTATAAAAATCACTTGGAAAGAAATACAATAATTTGTTACATTAAAATAGGGTTTCAAAGGAATAATCTCCTTTAACCGACCTATTCCATTTACCGAAAGTGCTAGTGAAAAGAGAGGAAGGGAGTTTACTGATATTAAATTATTATTTCCATCAAGATTACAGCTAACGTACAAATTCGTCCAGTTCGGCACTATTCCTCGAAATTACATTAGTGTAGGAAAAAAACCTGCCCAATATGTTGATGTTGCAGTCTTCGATGTTGACTTCGAGAAGCCAAGTTGCTGTTTTAAAAATGTACATGACTTACAGCAGGTTTTAAGAAAGATGGTAATTAAACGTTAAAAACTATCCTGCCGGTTTTTGCCCGCGTTTCAGTGCCGTTTAATTAGCATGTTGCCGTAAAACCCGGTTTGACGTTTTCCCTGAAGCTATGCTCCCACGCTTAAATATCCAAAAACTGTAATGGGTCTACACAAAAATAAGTATAATATTCAATCGGGTTCGGGAAATGTTATAAATTTAGTAAGTCTCTGGTCTCAATATACTATTTATCTTATTTAAAACCTCGAGAACTTTTACTAAGTTTCTACTTGCAGTTTAGAGTAACTACGACAACAAGTTGAATCAATAAGTTTGTTTTACTTCAATAAAAAGTGATATCGGAAAACAATAAACCTATTTTTAACCGACCTTCACGAACGAATACATTTTCAACTCGAACAATCCATATTTCTCTTCCTCAATAAACTGTGAACTCGGCTGTTAATGTTAATTTTTTTATTTAAAAGAATCTTCTCTCTCTTCCATGCTATATATCCCACATGGTGGTGGGGTCAGCTTTCCTTATTTTTCTTCTCCACTTCGCCCTGTCCTCGACATCGTGTTCGGAGACCTCACACTCCCTCATATCCTTTAGCACTACACCTTCCCACCTTGTCTTGGGTCTTCCTCTGGATCTCCGACCGGGGAGAGAGAGCTGCAGTGCCAAATTCCCTACGCAGTCTGGGGGCTTCCTTTTCACATGACCATACCATCTCAGCCTACTCTCCTGCATCTTGTCGGAAATGTCGCGTACACCTAGGCTTCCTCGCACGTACTCGTTACGGATTTTATCCAGCCTCGTCACGCCACACATCCATCTCAGCATCTTCATTTCGGCGACTTGAATGGTATGCACGTTCTTTTGGGTTTGGGTTCTTTTGGGCCCATGTTTCGCTGCCATACATAAGGACGGGTCTAATGATGGTTTTGTAAATTAAGCCCTTGAGTTTTACTGGCATTCTTCTGTCACATGTGACACCAGTTACTTCTCGCCATTTAAGCCACGCTGCGGCTATTCGGTGCTGAATGTTGAAGTCCAGGTCCCCAGAACTGTGCTGAATGCTCCCCAGGTACTTATATTGGTCACACTTGGTGACCAACTGTCCGTCAATAGGTATGGGACTGTTTTCCCTAGAGTCTGGAACATTAAATGACATGAACTGGGTCTTTTCAACACTCAGCACTAGGCCACCGGTCTGTAACTGGTGCTTCCACGTCAAAAGGGCCTCCTGTAGCTCAGCACGGCTCTCGGTGCATATAGCAACATCGTCAGCGCCATCTCAGTAAGGGAGTCCAAAACCAAGCAAAACAGAAAGGGACTCAGTACTGAGCCTTGGTGGACGCCTTCTGCAACCGCTATTGGTTTTGTCTCCCCCACCACTGTCCGTACCATTGACTTGGCATCTCTGTACATGTCGGCAATGATGGTGACATATTGTTCGGGGACATTCTTCTTACGAAGGCTCCACCATATCGTGTCTCTCGGGACCCGATCAAATGCCTTCTCCATGTCCAGGAAAGCAACAAACAATGGTCGGTTTTTGGCACGATACTCTTCAGCAATCGTGTTCAGAGCAAACATTGCATCGGTGGTTGATAAGCCGGGTACGAAGCCATAGTGATTTTTGGATAATGCGCACTCAGATCTTAGACGGCTATCAATTACTCTTTCATACAGCTTCATAGTGTGGCTCAGTAGCTTGATCCCGCGGTAATTGTTGCATTCGTACTTGCTACCTTTTCCTTTGTAAATTGGAACTATGGTGCTCAATCTCCAGGCCTCTGGCATTTTAGAAGAGAACAACACACAGTTAAACAACTTGGTTAGGAGTACGATTCCTTGGTCGCGTAGGCATTTCCAAGCTTCCACTGGGATACCATCAGGACCAATGGCTTTCCTGTTTGGCATTTTTTGTAGGGCTTTCTTTACCTCGCTTGGGTGTATTGGAGGTATAAGTCCTACGTTTCTTTCCATTTCTGGTGGTTGCGTAGGGGCTAAGTTTGGATTCAGCAACTCCTGGTAATATTGATGCCAAGCTGTCAAGATGTCCCCATCTTTGTACAACAGGTCGCCATTTTGTCCTTTGATGGTTTTACACCTAGAGGGATCCTTTGTGCTCCGACAACGCTGTTTTGCGAGCTTGTAAATACATTTTTGGCCTTCTTTGGTGTCCAACTGCTTGTATAGAGTTTTTTGGGAGTTTTGCCTGCTCTATGGCTATCACTTTCTTGGTGTTCTTCTTGACGTTCCTGTACTCTTCTCTATCTTCTAGGGTTTGGGTAGACTGCCAGGTCTTAAAGGCGACTTTCTTCTTCTGTATTGCATCTTGTACTTCCTTTGTCCACCACCATGTTTCCCTGTAGGCCCTCCTCCCTCCTTTCGTTCGACCAAGAGTATTATTCGCCGCTGCTATAATGGATTAAATAATAATAATGGATATAATGGCTGCTATGTTGATTTGTGATTTTAGCAGAGTCGGTTACATAATTTTGCGTCAAGTAAATATGGCTACAACCAATGATATTATATTTAAAAGAGGTAGCTAGGTTATGTCGGTACTGATGCGAAGTCGAAAATTGTCCCCTGGCGTACGTAGGTACCTATAATTTGACCGTGTGAAAAAAATGGTAAGATTATTTACTAGAGCGTAAATGAGACAGATACAGGTGTTCGGAAGTTATGATTCCGAGTGCCAGGTTTTTCGCACAAGTAACCTATCTACCTCTTTTTTATTATAATATCATTGACTACAACGAAATTGTTTGATTATTTAAAGCTCGAACCCTAATCTGGACGCACATGTGTATACTGTGCCCCCCCCCCCCCCCCCCTTGACCGCAACCCCTCACCGCAGTCGACATCAGACGCCAGGATGAGCCGGATCACAGCTGTACTGGTTGCCTACTGGTATTACATTTAACCCGAAAAGGGAGGGTAATTGATAAGTGACCTCAATTTGCTGAAAGATTATTTCCCAGTTAATGAACTTTTCTGCGTAAAGTACCTAATGAGATTTATGTAAATGTAGCGGCTGCCCGCGAAAAGTGAACAATCTTCCTAAATTGTAGCCTATGTTCTATTCTGATACATAAGCTATATTATTATAAAGTTTCATTAAAATCCATCTAGTAGTTTTTACGTACAGTCAACAGCACATCAGGTTACCCCATTTCCGTTTTGTCTCTCGCTCTTGCCAAATGTCATTTCTTTGCAATAGAGCAAGGAGGACTGACCGGAAATGGGTAGAGTGATGTGCCGTCCACCGTACACACGGCACATCCATACAAACTTTCGCATTTAAAACATTAGTAGGAAGGGCAAATATTACAAAGCCTTCACTCACCCGGCACGAACGATAGGTGTACTGTCCTCTTCAACCTGTTGCCTTTCTCCTTCAACCTCCTCACGGCCTCAATGTACTGGATGCCCACGGACTTCATATCCTGGATGCCTCGCGCGTAGATCACTCCGTCCACTATGCGCGCTTCAAATGGGGGATAGGTCCAGCTATCCTGGTAGTGGGAAAAATAAATTTGAATTAAATTATGTCAACCGGGATAGAAGGAAACCCTCCACCAGACAAATTTAAATTTTGGTTGAAAAAATTGTATTCTTGCATCTTGATTGTTATTTTTTTGTTTGTTTTCTCTTGCTCAAGCTATCCATGATTCAGGCCGTCAGACGTGGTGCATTAATCGCCAGCCTCTTCGATTTCTTAAAATAAAAAAATATAAGTACGAGTACTTCCATACGAGTACTTCCGTACGTAGTACGTACTACTTTACATTACATATTTTAAATGATATGCTACGAGTAAGTACTTCAAAAATATCGTTTTATTCAATTTGGTAACTTGAGCATTTATAGAGTAAGTAACAACTTACAGACACCAACTTGTGACCTAGCTTAAGGGGACTAGTAGAGCTAAATCCAAGTTTTATAGTAACGAAAATTAAGTGTTACACTTCGGTGATCCAGATGAAAAAAATATGTCGTATTCTTGAGGATTCAAGGGTTGGTTTTATCAATTTGAAAACACGATTTAACAAATTCGGCTCGATAGAAAAAAATCGCAAAGATGGGTCTAAAAAAATTTTAGAATGAAAAAAAACTGTACTAAACATCATGCTATCATTCTGTTCTTTTCACAGAATGTGTGTTTTATAAAATACTAGAGCGTGCTCATTTTAGTTTTGTGATTTAATGCGTATATTTTCCAAAAAACACCAATAATTGTTTTCAAGCAAATTGCGTGTGCGTGTGTGCGTGAAACGCCGTGTACAGACAGTACCGGCCGAGGCCTGATGCTAGACGGACGTGTCGCGCATTGCGCTCCGCATTTGAATAATATTTAATTGCTTAGTAATCACTGTTAGAATATTGCGTATGCTATAATAATGCATGGGACACGAAAACTCACCAAAAAGTCAACAAAAACGTCTTATAAAATGAATTAATAAATAAATTACCATAAAATGGACAATGCTTTAAACTAAGCGCTATTTTCGTTCGGTGTTTAGATCGACGCGGTGGAGGAACATGATTAACACACACCCGTAAATAGCCTTCACTCATGGTCGCAAGATCAAAACCTAGTTTTCCTTTTTGTATTATGTTTGTTTTTGTTCGTAGGATAAAGCTTGATTATGATTAGAATGAAAGTTATTTGGCAATTTTAATAACAATAAAACGTTATTTGTATATAGTTTTATTTCCAATAACAACTTTAATTTTCAATCAGAATTTTGAAAGTAGCCACACGAAAGTTTCTTGCCGGTTCTTCTCAGTTGAGTTCAAACAACTTTCCGACACCGGTGGTTGAGTCACATTATGTTTGTATACTGTGCATTTATTTAAAAGTATTCAAGTCTATATGGACTATGCTATAAACTAACCGCTATTTTCGATGATAAGAGATGTCGATGCGGTGGAGGAACGTAATTATGAGACAGCCGATAAATTATTTAATCTTATGGTCCCGAGTTCAAATCCATGGTTTATTTTTTGTATTTATTTATTTAGTATTTATTGTAGTATTTAAGTCTATTCTTAGTATATTTTTGGTTGTTTGAAAACTCACCAAAAAGTCAACAAAGTCGTCTTATCTTTTTATTTTTGGGATTCAATGCGTATATTTTCCAAAAAACGCCATACTGTTCAATTGGTTCTCAGGCACAGTGCGCGTGCGTGTGTGCGTGAGACGCCGTGTAGCGACAAGCGAATTCGAGTAGCGACGAGTACCGGCCGAGGCTGTTGGTTGGACGTGTGACGCATTGCTTAGCTGAAATAATATTTTATTATTTTTTCAAAAGTACTCGATTATTGTGTACACCAACACGGGTGGGCCACGAAAACTCGTCAAAAAATTTAAAAAAATGTCTTATAAAAGGAACGCCCGAAGAATGCACGATGCTATAAGGTAAGCGGTATTTTCGTAAGCTTCAGTAGACAACACAGTCAGTGCAGTAAACTTAGAATAATTGTAATTATTATAAGGCAGTGAAGTAGGTATTCAAGGTCCTACTAGTAATTGTCATCCTAATCAAGCTATATTTTTAATTTATAGCCTTTGAATAAACTAAAAGGAGGAAGATATAGGTACCCGCGTACTAAAAGTGGCTCTACAAAAGTAGGACCTAATTTTAGCCCATATGACAGAAATGGCCCCGCGTACCAAACAAAAGCAAGTCCGACGGACCAACTTACCTATAAAAATAGGTCCAATTGACCTAGTTTCAAAAGTAGCTTCAATGAACCTACTTTCGAAAATTGGTCCAATGGACCTGCTCTCGAAAATAGCTCCAATTGACCTAGTTTCAAAAATAGCTTCAATTAACCTACTTTTGAAAATAGGTCCGATGGACCTACTTTGAAAAATAGGTCCAACGGACCTACTTCATGCCAATCCCTGTCATGACTTGTTTAGAGTCATTTTTAGAAAAAGACCGAGGCTTGTCACAGAAAACAAAGATTGCAATGACACTTTTCAAAAGTAAGTAAGAGTTTAATTTGATAAGAAAGTTACTATACTTCTAATACTTCAGTTGGTCAGATTGACGAGTTTGGTTCAATGTTAGTGAACGCTCTGCATCTGGCAAAATTATTTCGTAGTCGCAGGTTGTGAAACCATAGATCTATATAATGCATAGACAGGTATCATGTATATTTGTCACCGGAAAATAACAAGAACCGTAAATTTATAAATTTCCTAGGAAATTTATAAACTTTCGTAGGATTCTAAACGAGAGATAAATTGTATTATTTTACGCCCTCATTTCCGGAAATTGATAAACTTTCGGAACGCATCCGTAAAATAATAAATGGGCGGTAACCAAACGCCATGTGCGCTCTGATTGGTCGAATAAGTCACGTGTCATTCCTCTCCTCCGCCATTTAATTTTGGTAGAAGGCCGGTTTTAATGTTTTATATTTTGTAAGAACAATTCATCTTCGTGTTCATTGTATAATTTGCGGCTAACTCTCCGGCGATGAGAAACACCGATAAAAAATCTAAGCAACCCAGATAACGGCGGTATGCTCGCTTCTTACCACGTTGGGTTCAAATTGCCTCGGTGAAATGTGGGCTTCTGATTGTTCCGTTCGTTCATCGTGACGGGAACTCAGTGTGACTCTGACTACCCCATTTGGGATATGATCGAGGTGGTATGCCATGTTTTGTATGTTATATTTTATAAGGGTATTTCATTTTTTTATAAACTTTTTGAAATCGTAAAACACGATTTCTGCCGTCTTATTTTGATTTAGTAGGGGTTATCAGCCTATTAATTGTAAAAAGTAACCCGTTAAACCTACCCAGTTTTAAAGTAAAAGTCCAGACAGGTAGGTATTCGAAACTGATAAATGTACAGTTTGGCAAATATGATTGTACCATAATCTACGAACACAAGCATTGCTACTGTCAACATCGACCAATCAGAGAGCAGGGTGTTATTTTCCGTAATTTATAAAAGCGTAAAATTAAAAGCTCTTCTCTGATTAGTCGAACCGTTTAGAATCTTACGGATAGATATCCGTAAGTTGATAAATTTACCGTGAGTCGTCGCAAATTTATAAATTTCCGGAAATGTGAGCGTAAAATGATACAATTTATCTCTCGTTTAGAATCCTACGAAAGTTTATAAATTCCCTAGGAAATTTATAAATTTACGGTTATTGTTATTTTCCGGTGACATATTCATATTCATTTATTCACTATAAATTTGTAACAGAAAGTACAAGGATAGCAGTAAAATTGTAGATGGTAGGCATAAATTCACCTTTTCAAGGTATTGTGAATTTACACATAAAAAATAAAAAACGAATTATAACATTAACAAAAACAAAAAAAATAACAAAGCAACTAGAATATTTAAAAATCTACAAATCTATCTATGTCTACAGGCGTACAGAAAAAATAAAAATAAGAGGTGCCAGTCAAACGAAATGTATGATTTCGATTTTTTATTGTAATTTAGCTTCAAAGTATTCTTTGATGCTATAAGAAGAATTATCAATGAGCATGTTCCTAAGCTTAGTTTCAAACTCTTTGCGTTGCACAGCTTTCAAGGAGTTTGGTAAATGGTTGTAGACTTTTATTGCCATGTAATAAGACCCATTATTAAGCAGTGACAGCTGAACTGGTGGCGCCACTATGTCGTTCTTCCGGCGAGAAATGTAGCGACTTGGCTTGTCGCAGTTTTTCTGGAAATAATGATGCTTGCATGCTGCGTAAAACTGAAAACTGAAAATGTGGTAAGATAGAAAAAAAAAGGAATATTACTGAGGAAAAGGTATGCCAAGAAAAAGAGACGACTGGTTTACACTCAAAAAGAAATGATAAACACTTTGGCCAGGAATGCGGAAACCCATCAGGGTATTTATTGTATAGGAGATATACAATAAAATGAGAGAAAACTTCTTGAAAAATTTGAAAAGACCTGACGAAGAGCGAGCTACGGTGGAAAGAAAAGCTATTTTGCAAAGAGCCAACGGAGAATGGCTTGAAATGAGACGATCTCTCCTCACTGCGTCTAACTTCAGCAGGGTTATAAGACGCCGTGCAACAACACCATGTGCTTCCTTAGTGAAGGACATTATTTACAATAAAAAATTGGATCATGTAGAATCTATTAGTCATGGCCAGAACAATGAAAAAGTAGCTCTCACTCAGCTGGGCTTGCAAGAAAATGTTGCCATTAAGCCGTGTGGGCCGTATTTAATGACAACGAATTACCTTTTTTGGGTGCCACGCCTGATGGTTTGATGGGTGAACATACTCGGGTAGAAGTTAAGTGCCCTTTGACGGCCAGTAAAATGGGTCCAGAATCAGCAATAAATAAAAAAAGGTAACTTTCTGGCTCAAAACGACAACAGGCGAACTAGCTATTAATAAACGGCATGCTTGGTACTTCCAGATACAGGGTCAGCTACACGTAACCCAAAAGAAATATTGCCTGTTTGCCGTGTGGGCAAATGAGAAGGAGAAATTGAAAACGGAAATGATTGAGCGAAATGATTTTATGTGGGAAAACGAGATGAAAGATAAACTAATTAACTTCTATTTGGACATATCCGTGATATGCTGTCAAAACGGCGTCAATGTCTACTGTCTTTGCAAGCATGTAGAGGGCATATGAATGCTGGTTTAGACGAGCACATTTTTTCAATATGAGTCTTCCAATCCAAATTATGGTCAACAGTTAAACCTAAAAAAGTTGTATTATCTACTTGGTCAATTTTATATTCTAAATACCTAATGTCCATTCCAATAATTTCACGAATTCTTTTTCCAAATGTCATTACGTTCGTCTTTGTAAGATTAATTTTTAAATTGTTCGTATCTAGCCAAGTTATAACATTGTCCATAGTGTAATTTACTTCGCGTACTAACTGAACTTTGTCAGGTCCCGATACAACAATGGTACTGTCATCAGCAAATAATACTGTCTGGTGACTGGTGATTTTTGGCAGATCATTTATATAAACTATAAATAACAGTGGCCCCAAGACACTACCTTGTGGCACGCCAAGTGACATGTTTTCAAATTCTGAATATTAATTAATTTCAGTTTTTTTAAAAGGGCATATTCTGGTGACTCTAGTGGATTGAATTCTGCAACTCAGATACGACTCAACAGGTTTCAGTACGTTACCTCTTATACCATACGCAGACAGTTTTTTTAATAATATACCATGGTCAACACAATCAAATGCTTTTGTTAAGTCCATGTACAGGGCGCATGTCAACTAAAACCAACCTGTTCCTCGGCAAAGATGTTATATTTTTCAAAATAGTTACTCAAGGAGCTTTAAATCACTCGCTCAAATATTTTCGAAATGACTGGCACCAATGCTATTGGTCTATAACATGTAATATCACGTCTATTACCCTTCTTGAAAAGAGGTACAATGATTGTACTTTTTAATTTATTTTTTAATTTATTAGGAAAGGTGCCTTTTGAAATACAATTGTTAATAATGTGACTTAAAATGTGAGATAATTTAATTGGTATTTGTTTTAATATTTCTGTAGTTATGTCATCATAACCAGTGCTTTTACTATTTTTCAAAATTATAGGTAAATATTATTATAATAAGCATGTCATCTCGCTTTTCCAGAATAACATGATTCATATCCACTACTATCACCTAAATAGCTTCAATTAAACAACATAATTCGTTAACAAGAGCTTAAAACTAACCCATGCTTAGCCATCACTAAATATTTGAGCTTAAAACTAAACGTTGTACTTTTTATACGCTTACATTAACCGGCAAAATGGCCAGAAAGTGAAAACTTGACTACAGTCCATTTTACAAGTTTGTTACAAGTCATAACATAAAAATTTAAAAATTAATAAAAAATAATGTGATCCCACCAAATAAAAGTTTTAACATTTAATTAAATGAGTTCTATTTCTTATTCACAGCCATCCATACAATTACTAAATACTAGGTATTTATTATCCATACAATTATTTTTTTACGCACGTACTAGGCTAGTACTCTTTTTTGATTGAAATACAAAATATTCACCTATAGTCTCATTATTATTTTAATATTTTGTTTTTATACCCAGTGTCACTTTTACAGTAAATACTAATCCAACAACACCTCTCTAGTTAAATTTCCATCAACCCACAAATATCTAGTACTTCCTACTAATCCTACTTCCTACTAATATTATAAAGGCGAAAGTTTGTATGTGTGGATGTGCCGTGTTGCTCTTTCACGTAAAAACTATTGAATGGATTTTAATGAAACTTTTGTTTTTCGACTTAAGTACACGCAGACAAAATCGCGGGCGGCGATAAAATAAATGTCTTGTCTATTTTGTTGTTTGATCTATGGGTGCTTTAATGTAATATCAAAAGTAAAGTAAAATTATCAATTGTTTTTAGGTCATGAATGATATCATTAAATATCATTATTTACAATTGATAATTCGTTATGTTTTCTGAAATGAACTTATTTCTTTGTTTTTTTATTTTTTTAGAAAATTCTCACACACTGTCACAGTGTTCGTTGCCAAACTCATCCGAAACGGCTTGGGCGATTTTAATAAAATGTTATGATGCTACGGTGGCTGGCACATTACGCTACCGATTTCCGGTCAGTCCTCCTTGCTCTATTGCAAAGAAATGTCATTTGGCAAGAGCGAGAGACAAAACGGAAATGGAGTAACCTGATGTGCTGTTCACTGTACATACCTACGTTTGTTAAATCTGAGATATGCCATAAACTATTTTATAGACCTGTTTTTTTTGGAGTCCAGGTGGACGAAGTCTCTGGTGGCAGCTAGTTAGTTAATAGGTAGGTATAATGTAACAATAGAGGTGAAATTCCTTCCGGTCATAATTAATTTATTATTGACTAGCGTTCGCACGCAACTTAGGCCGCGTGGTCTTAGGTTAAAAAAATAATAATATATCTTTATAAATTGTAGCACATGATTCCGATTCATAAGCTGTATACTGCTCTGCTCCTATTGATTAAAGCATAACGAAAAGTATACATAGGTATAACCTGCCCAAGAGTATGAAGAATAATTGTTTCAAATTTCGTTAAAAAAGTCGTCGAGTAGTTTTTGTTCAGACAAAAATTTTACTGATTGCATTTTTGGCATCAGTAGCAATTCTTAATCACCTCTTGATTGTTAATTTTTAAATTTATTTCATGTACAGAATTGGCCTCTACAGATTTATTATAAGTGTAGATGAGCGACATCTCTTGGAAAAATGGCGAGATCTCATTGTAGTTTTATGTTGACACGGTAGTTTCATGTTGCGCCGATAGATGGCGATATACCGGTTGTCTATGTGTGTGTGTCTAAATTCTCGATTTCAGTTAGGTCTAGTAGTCCTCTTAAAAGGCGGTTCATTTATGATATTCTAGAGTTCAGTAGGCCTAGCATGAACCGCTAACGTTTCGGTAATCGAAAAGTAAACAATACTTTTTTTCTTTTCCCTGTGTCTTTAAGAAAAAAAAGTATCGTTTACTTTTCGATAACCAAATCGTTAGCGGTTCGCGCTAGGCCTACTGACAAAAGCTGCCTCTTTCGTTTGACATACAAACGAACCTCAAAAACTGGAACGACATCCATATGCGAGTTGAGGAGTACACTCGGCAAGGCTGGCTCCAGACCTTCCCAGGTCATCACCAGGATGGGCTTGCGCGGCACAGGCTCGAACACCTGGACTGGCAGGCCAAGCTCGGCCGCCTGCCCTCGGAGGAACGTGATGCACTCATCTGGTAAATACACATACAATTTATAATAATCTAGAATCGGTAAATACAGCTTCCTTTTTTAAAGTAGGAACGGCGGACATAATTCCAAGAGGCATTTTCTGTCATTCACTATCTATTGTGCTACTGAGACCATTAACAGACCGGCCCGAATCTCAGCCAGGTTTCTTCTACCAATGTTTAGGAAATACCTTCAGTCAAAGCTCAAAATAAACATTATTGCATATATTTCACTTTCGATGAAGATGAAACTGGTTTTGCATCAATTCAATTTCAATCTATCAATTTTGGAAGGTCATCTATATTTTTTTAGCCTGGCAGAAGAAATGAACATAAAACAGTAGCTACCTTTATAATTAATTAATTAATTATAAGAAAATTGTTACTAACTACAAATATAGGCCTGGCCTGAAATAAAGTATTTCAATTTAATTGAAAGAAACAACATGAACACTTATAACTATTACAACAGTGAAAGCCTTCTTATCGACAATAATATCTGACAGCAAATAAGCCATAAGGAGAAATCCAATTGTATAAAACAATTGACTACTAATGGCCACCTAATTAGCAGACATGGAAATGGAATAAAGCCAAGTCTATATAGCTTTTAAGTGGATAATTATTACGTAAGAGCATTTCTTAATTTCCCTCAAGATGATTTTATACCTAACTAAATTAGATATTTACAGTTATCACAGTTAATTATTATTGACCTACTGATATTTTCTGTCCACGGGACCAGCGAACCATATTACAAAAGTGAAGTGAGTAAACAAACACCCATTTTATTCTTATGTATCTCAAACAGTGTTATGGAAAAACAATCGATACTTGTTTCTACTACCTACCCCGACAGACACGTCGTTATGTGAAATGCTATTGAATTGTGACAGATCAATGAAAAAAAAGTAACATTGCCAATCAATCAATAAATGCGAGCCCCGTTTCTCGTTTAGGTAGGTACATATAAAACAAACTAGTGGCCGCCCGCGAATTGCCCGCGAGGACTTTGGTATCTTTATAAATTGAAGCCTGAATTAATATTCAGATTCATAAGCGATATTATTGTAAAGATTCATTAAAATCCATTAAGTAGTTTTCACGTGAAAGAGTAACACGGTACATCCATTCAAACTTTGGCATTTATAATGTTAGTAGGATAAACATTTTACTTTTTTAAAACTACAGTTCATACAACAATTTCAGTAACCGGTCCAAGGAACTAAATTCTCATTTGAAACTCACCATAGTTAATATTGGGATGAACGCTACGTATTTTGAGGTAATTCCTCAGATTGGTCACTGCGGGGTCGCTCTCGTAGTTCACCTTCGACATCTTGACAAGACAACAAGTGTTTCAGCGACACCCATGTTGTCGTCTGTTTTTATATCAAATTGTGACCACAATTCCGTGTGCAATTGTTTAAAACTGAGAGAACGGGGTAGGGTTGTCACAGAAGGCGTGTAAGATTTTACCTTAAATTTTGAACCCTTTTTTGCTTAAAATAAAACTCATTTATTTAGGAAAACGGTAAACTGGGGTTTTGTAATTGGAGAATATACATCATTCTATCAGTATTATAGTGCGCAAATATAAATCGATGATTTGAAAATACTATTCTCAAAACAAATTTAAAAAAAAAAAACAAACAAACAAACTTTTAAAGCAGCCATGACTTAATTGGGTTCGTAATAGTTAAAAAATGACATCACTCATATTATTGTTATTATTTTGTGAATTTGAAATGACATGTTAAAAAAAACAATTGTGAAAAATAAAACTTCAAAAATATTTTAAGGGCTGTGGTGTGTTCGATACCAATACAAATGTATCATATTGTTATCTTTTGAATAATACCTCCTTAGTAAAGCCAGGGACCAGAAGAAAAAAAGTTGCATCGTAAGGTTTCTTCTTTTACCGTTTTGGTACGAAACGCTAAGAATAGACTATGTAAGTCATCAATCACTGCTACATAATTTCATCACTTTTGATACAGTCAGGATGGCCGAGCGGTCTAAGGCGCTGCGTTCAGGTCGCAGTCCACTTCTGTGGGCGTGGGTTCGAATCCCACTTCTGACAAACTGTTTTTGCCATTTGAAAAGTTAAAGCTTGGCATTAGTTTTAATTAGAGGCAGACTTTTCACAAATAATGGATTGCTAAATTTTTTTGTAATTATGACATTTATTACAAAATATAAACAAATGAATGTGATTTTAAGTGTCGTGCGCCATACGACACATAAACTGAAAGCGCCTTTACACATCACAATTTAGAATATGTGGAGCTGTAATTTATGGCAGCCCAAAGAGAAATTAATCTTTGAAATAATAAAACAAGTTATGTTAATAGGAAACAGCACCGAAACATTTTATTTAAAAAATGGCGAGCATTTACAAGCAGTATGCATAGTTTTGGATAGCATTGCTTGATTTAAAGAAAAAACGGCCAAGTGCGAGTCGGACTCGCCCCTGAAGGGTTCCTTAGCAAATGTTTGGTTCGGTTGGTATTGTTTGACTGGTATAGAATGCCTGTTGGCATTAAGCCCGCCACTGCACTTTTTTTTTTAAATGTGCAATGAAGAAAAAAATTATAAATTTATTTTATTTATTTATTACATCTGAGTTTACCTACATCTATCTTACTTTTTTCTTTTTATCTATTTTGAAATACCTAAGTATTCAAAAAAAACTACGAACTATATCTTGTTCAAACCAATTCTGGGCGGAAGTTTGCATTTGCAATGCATGAGTTTTTTTTATACGGAACCGTAATAATTTGTTTCAGATATAAGTATGGGAATAGTTCTTACAGATTCACAAAAAGAAGTGCTGTGACATATGGACGGACAACTAGATAGACATAACGAATCTATGAGGGTTCCGTTTTTTCTCATTTGGCTACGGAACCCTAGAAATACATATTTTTAACCACTAATTCTATTTTTTCTTATCTTCAAATAGTTTATCGCAACCACAGCTGCAGAGTAGCGCAGATACAGAGCGTGCGGTGAAACAGACATTACGTAACAGAGCGTTGATAAGATTGTCACCTCGTAAGTAGTAAATACCGCAAATTTGATAATGATGATGAATAGGTATTTAAATATGATTGAAGTTGATGAAATAATATGTGAGTAAATTTTTAAACTAAAATGAAAGTTATACAACTGTTAATATCTTAAAGACTATAAAGTATTCTTAAGCACTCAGATAAATACGTGCAATTACATCGAACAAAACAAACGTTATTTTTCACTTGAATGTTTGTCATAGGTGGAAATCGAAGCGACTGATGGCTTAGCAGGCAGGGTGATTCATTACCAAACAAGCCACCGCGACAGCGGCACTAACAGACATTATAATATAATTTTCTTAGAAGTCCTTATTTTGTAATTTCTATTTTAGCATTATCATCTCCGCGTAGACATATGTTAAAAAAAATGCAATATATCTTTATAAATAGGAAACCCAGAAAAAAAACATTCGGTCTTGGGCTCAGGCGGGACTCGAAGATAGACTTGAATATAGGAAAACGCTGATTCATGGAGATTGTCAAAGGACAATCTCTAATCGGTATGGGTTCAGATGGGAAAGCCAACCGCTTATACTGCTAGATCTAGTATTTTAATAGGTGTTTTCCATTAGACCGGGGAGTTAGCCGTATGTTGTTTAATGAACGCTAAGTAGATGTTCTGGCTGTGGTCATGTGTGAAAAGTTATACAGAGAAAAAAATTTAGCGAGATTATTTAGGTAAAAACGGAACCGGATTTTTTTGGAAACTATTATTATTGTTTGTAAAGAAGCGGAACAAACATTTTAACCTGCTATCTGGGTCAATCAAATGCCAACCTGTGTATGCATTATCATTTTAAGTCATGGCCATAAGTCGGACGTACATTAAATAGTTTATTCTTTGTTCGACGTTAAATTGCAATGGAGCCAGGAAACTCAACACGGATGCTTTTAGTAGGTGAAAAGACAGTGTTTGATTGATTTAGCTTTTACTGTACGTTTCTTATCTGTTTGTGGCAAACAAAATATAATACGGCAGCCGTGAGTTCCGGTTGTCTGAAAAGTTGATCTAAAGGCACTGACAACACCTGATACACTTGCTCTTTAGTAGCACGAAAGCATGCTTAAAATCATAACTTTTTTACCAATGGTAACCCATCCCATTCCTGACCCGGCGTGTGTAAGGCTTTCCAAAGGCGATCACGATTACTAACTAACTACTAACGACGTCAGGCACGTCACTAAGTAAGTAACGTGTAACCTTACACCCCTCCAACAATCCGCACTGAGCCCACGTGTTGGAGTATGGCTCAATCCACCTCATAGTTGAGGTGAGGCCTGTTCCCAGCAGTGGGGCGTATATAGGCCGTTTATGATTCCTGAGATGTTTCCTTCCTAGGCCACTTAAATTCGGGAAAAAATCCCTGCCGAGGTTTTTCCGATGACTTATAGCATGGAGTTTTTCAAGAGTGACTCAAAAAGGCTCTTACAGTGTTTTGGTTCGCGCGAGTATGCCTCTGGTGAAACATGTGTCGATAGGCTACGGTAACCGCTTATCTTCGGGCGGTCCGTATGCTTGTTTGTCACAGTCGTTGTTTAAATACCAGTGCCTTCTAATTAGATAATCACACATTGTTTCAGTAGCGCCGTGCTGGCGTCACGGTCGTCAGGGGGTCATTAAAGAAATGTAAGAAATCACATCCAACATATTTTGGTAATTTCGGCCTTAGTCACATTATTTACGGCTCGTCACCGCTGACATCGCGTGCCACTTTGTAACTGACTGACAAAACTTCCCCCAAATCTGGGGCTAAGTCATAAAATTCACTTTTAAACTATATTTTATAGATCGTTATTTAGCATGAAACACAAGTCGAACGGTTTGTAGAGTTGCAAGCATTAGTCGGTATTTTATGCATCTGATGGCAATGCTTGCTGTTGAGATTAGCAGAGTAAACTTAGTTTTGGGTGCGAGTGTACAAACACATAACGCTTTTGTTAATAATGTCTTCATAAGTCGATCCAGCGTGTTAATAGAAATTATTTGGAAAATCTGTTCAGTCGTGTAAGTCGTTTTTATTAAAAACGTAGATTGTAGGTAAAATACATAACATAAAATACTTTGTAGGGCCAATAGCCAAGCCAATTGTCAATGCAAACAAACAATGAAATCTTTCCACTTTATAAGCTATTTTTATCTTTATTAAAGTAACTTATTAAGTATGGAAATGATTATCTCTCAATAACCATCTTGCACCACCACATCTATTTTGCTTTCCTTTTTCTCTACCGGAAGGTTGTTTGGAAGAGATCGCTTTTAGCGATAAGGCCTCCTACATTGTACTGCTATATCTCTGTAAGCGTTTTTATGTTATTGTTTTCTTTGTGCAATAAAGTATATCTTATCTTATAATATTAGTACTTATAGATCAAACAAAATAACGGTAGACTTACATAAACGAGTACTTTACTCAGTTCTAAAAAAGCTGTTAGAACAATTGGTATTGTTGGTAGTGTCCGACCGAACTTTCGGTTTCGGTTTCGGCCAGTTTCGGCCAAAAAATCGAGTTTCGGCCAGAGTTTCGGTTTCGGCCAAAATCGGCCGAAACTTTGGCCGAAACCGAAACTTATTTCGGAAGATATCGTGCGCGCTTGTATAACTTCGTTTTTCGAGGCAACGTCATGGCAGAGCCTGGCGACCTCCACAATCTTCGGGAATTGTCGTGGGACATTCGGATGGCTCCGTAGGAACACAAAAATTGGTCAGTGCGTAATCGCCAGACGCAAAACTTGAGAGGTAATGTTTTGACGGAACTGATTACAATATGTAAGTTTTCGTTGAGACTGTTCTGTTGGGAGCTCGATTCTCGAAGTTGTCGACGAGTATGTCTTGGCCAAATGATTCAAGTAGGCAGGTCCACCTTCGAGATAGAGGCTAATCGGTAAAAGGTTGAAGTGTCAGGAGGCAGGGCACATTGCACGAGAAACTGGGCCATCAGTTTGGGGTCGAAAAGTTCTCGAGAGGATTTCGTTTGAAGCCAAACGCAGCGTGGCACTCCCACCACCACCAAAGGAGCAGAATCATCTGATAGATATCGCACGGTTTGGGTGGATGTGGGCCCCCATTACCAGCCGCTCTGGAAATCCAAGGGGGAGTCTTGATGTTCAGAGTTGGACGTCGTGCGTGTGGTTGTTGATGAAGTTTTCGTTTCGTTTCTGTACTTGAATGATCTAAATAGTTCAACAATGGATCACTCAGATTATTTACTATCGCATTGGAGGAAGTTTTTAGGCAGTTGGCAAGACCCTGGTCTAATGAAGAAGTAGATGTAGAATTAAAGAAATCGACCGATCATTATGCCGACGACTTCGTGCTTTTCGCAACACATCCGCTGAGTGGCAGGGCACATAAAGTTCAAAGTACTAAGTGTAGCGTGCTATCGCACATCGTAATGCACAAGACGAAAACGAAACTGACGACAAACGGCACACAAAGTAAGGAAGTGGTAGACGGCAGACAATGCACCTTTGATGAGTATATTGACTTGGGCCAGATGGTCTCCTTTCGCCTTGTGGTATGGGGCGTTAGAATTTTGGCACGATTCCGCCCCGCCTGTCGTAAGAGGCGACTAAAAGCGGGCCTTCGAGATCACTGGGAGTGCACACGGTGGGGACTGTGTGCCTCCATTCCAAGTGGCGCCGAGGAAGGGCGGCGATGGTGTAAGAGTTACCTAACACCGCCGTACACACCGGCGGGTGTAGAGGGGAGGTAAAACTCCCCTCAAGGTGGGCTGGTTAGGTTAGGTTAGCGCGCCAGGAACCGGCACAGCGTTCTTGAGACCATGGGGACCTCTGAATACGCTCTGAAGCAGGCTGTCCAGGGGGGTTTAGTGAGTAATGTCTGCCGCCTCACGGCAGGTGAGCCTCATACACACCCGGATTTCCCCCAGAGTTCTGCCCTCTGGATCGTCCATAACCAGTTCAGTCCATAAACGGATTCCCCCGAATAAAAAGATAGTCTTCTTCGAGAACAGGCAGGATGAGGAAATCGAATGCCGAATCACCTAGCTCAAATAAATGAAGTGCCACCTTCCTATATCTTTAAAGCGAGAACTTCTCGACGTTTGCATTGCTCATGGAATTCTTGACGTTTGCATTGCTCATGGAACACCCTAAGTCAAAGCTCGGAATTGGTCAAAGGCTAATGGAGTGCAGTGTGATGGGCATTAAACACACAGACGGAAAATAGTCACCACGATCCGTGCCAAAACTGACGTTCAAAATGTAGGCCATAAAGTCGCCAAACTGGCAAAATGAGAGTGAGCATTGAGCAGTCTGTAAGATGCATCCGGCCCGAATCACAACCCAATGGCTCTTCAAAGACTCATAAATCACTGAGAAAAGAGGCCTAAAAACGATGGTGTGACCACCTGGCACATTACTCTGGCGAACGGCTGACTTGAGCAAAAGACAAGGGTAAATCGTAAAATTTGAGGGAGACCTTTTCCCAGCGGTGGGATCTTGTGTTGAAAAAAAAGAGTCTGTTACTTAGTTTTGTTGTTATTAGCAGAATAATGTACATTTATGAGAACATGTATTCCTTACAAATGTGTTTTTTTTGTGTGCAATAAAGTGTTTATCTATCTATCTATCTATCTATCTATAATGAGTATAATTCTTCATATTTTAGTATTTGTAGGTATTTTATACTTGACCACGTGAGTTTCGGTTTCGGTTTCGGTTTCGGCCGAAACTGAAGCCTAGGCCGAACATTCGGTTTCGGTTTCGGTTTCGGCCGGAAAACCAGTTTCGGTCGGACTCTAATTGTTGGACGCTGCGCGCCGTGTTTAAGCAGCGCCATCTTCATATTGGGAGGAAAATCGGAGCTTAATGAAGTAGGCACAAGTTTCAGGGCGCTTTCGTTTCAGCTAACCTTCGACACCGCCGCAGTTTTCCGCTAGATGGCAGCGTCACAATGAAAAATAAACTCTAGATGGCGCCCTAAAATTTTACATGATTTTATAACTAGAGTTGAGAACAGATTAATTAAACAATCGGGGTAAATCCTAAATTAGGCTTGAAAAAAAACTTTGTTATAAACGTCAGTTCAGCTCAGTTCTCCATAGAAATTTTAATTACATCGGCGAATTTTCTTGTTATTATCAGTACAAGGTTTTTTATAGCTCGATTCAAATTTTACACTTTATTTTTTGTAAAACCATATTAAAAAAAAAACTTGTGCAAGTATTCAAGTAGGTATGTTTATCTGTTGTCTAGTAGATACTCATAATACAAGCTTTGCTTAATTCGGGCCTCTTAGGGTCATTTAATCTAATGTAAACTATCAAAGTGTATACCTACATTTAACTTGTCGTCATGTGTGTCAACAGTAGGTATAAATTAAAAAAAAGTTCGTTGCTTTGTTAAAAAAACTCCTTCTTCATTCAACATAAATTCAATCACGTATTCCCGTCCAGAATCAATGTTCATGTAGCTCCCGAAATCTCCGAATCACGAGCTAAAACAACACTGATATTGGATGTGACAATTCCTTAGGGCTACCGCAATCCCCCCGTTATGAGTTCCGCCGTAAATCAGATTGTCCCATAAAATATTAGGATTCTCTAGCCAAACATGTTTATGTATGAAATAATCTAAGCAGTAAAGTAACATTATCCGTGACAAAGAATAACGCCTTGGTCAATTGTTTTCTTGTCCGCTTAACCCACTTTGGGGCAATGATATTATAATAAAAACACGTAGATAGGTTACTTGTGCTAAAAAAGTGGCACCCGAAATTAGGACTTCGAGCGCCTGAGCAAAGCCTTGGCAATTTGAGACGACACTGCATGTATCTGTCTCATTAACGCTCTAGTAAATAATCATATTATCTTGTACACACGGTCAATTATGAGTACGTACGCCAAGGGACAATTTTTGACCTCGCGTCAGTACTGACATAACCAGTCCACGTCTTTTTTATTGAAATATCTTTGGGGTTTGGGGGCTTTGGGGTGTTTGTTTAATGAATCTTCTGAACAGGATACTTGGGTGTAGTCTGATTTTGCTTTCATCATCGTCATCATCATCAACAGCCGTTCACTGCTGAACATAAGCTTTCCCATAGATTTCCGGGCTGGTTGTAGGCGGCCTGAATCCAAAAAACAAAACAAATAAGTGGGCGATTCAACGATATAAGGTTTTTTCGAAATTTCTATCTTTTATTCTAGAATTCTTTTGACAGTAAATATAAACTCACAGTTTACTATTGTTTATGTACTTCCAGTCTTCATTATTAAAAACAAGGTTTATAAGATGCCTCCTAAAATTCTAGACTTTGGTCTTTTCATTGTCTGCGTAGAGATTTAAATTAGCAAACGAGCCAACATGGCTCGTTTGCTAATTTAAATCTTGTTCAAATTCCAAAAGGAATAAGAAAACCCTGCTCTATACTAGAATCTTTCCAGGTAAGCAGTCGCTCTTCATCGTATTAAAATATGCGGTAGTGAATTCTTTGATGAGTGGATAGGGCAGGGCTTAATGCGAATACCTTTATCGGATGACGCGGCACCGCGACCCCCTCTGCGTGAGCCCTGACCCTTGACATTCCACCCTGATAAAAACTAGTCTTCAAACGAAAAACATAATTAAATTGTTTCAAGAAGCTCACAAAATGACGGGTAAGTTGCACCATAGTAGAAGTTAAAGTTAAAGTTTTTGTCAAATTTGACATTTTGACGTCATTTTTGGGCCTAACCGGTATTTTAACTGAAATTTGGATGTTTGTTATTGTCAAAGTCAGATGGTGCAACCCAACCTAAATATTTTGCTATTAGTCAAAGCGATATCCTTAGCTACTTCAGTAGTCAAATCTATTTACACAATCCTACTAATATTATAAATGCGAAAGTTTGTATGGATGTGCCGTGTTGCTCTTTCACGTAAAAACTATTGAATGGATTTTAATGAAACTTTACAACTATGTTGCTTATACATTTGAATAGTCTACAACTTATAAAAAAATGTGTTTTTTTCATTTTAGTCCACGCGGACGAAATCGCGGGCGGCTGCTAGTAAAAGTAATGATAATTATTTTTAATCCTTTAAAAGTTAAAAAATCGAGCTTTCCGTCGTTTATGTTGAAAGGGAAATTGTACATCCTCAAAAACAATATCTCATAGACACTCTCACAGTTAGGTTTATAAGCCGTTTAAAAGTTGTTTACAGAAATACACTAAAAACAAAAGAGATGGTCGATGTCATGTCAAACCAGGATTTTGATGACGGTGCATAGCAAAAATGACGGGATGCTCTAATACCACTGAAGTCTATATTTGCAACAAACAACCCTGTAGGCTGGCTAAGGGCACCATGCCGCGCGGCGTGACGACTTGTCTCCGACCCGGTAACTTCTGATGTCATCCCTACCTTTTTGGGCGCTCTACATGTCGCCGGCAGGCAGGTCGGTAGGCCGGCTAAGTTGGGTTCAGTCGTCCATTCGCTTAGATGAAGTACACCTACACTCCGCTCGACTTCGCTCTACCTCACTAGGCTGCTTCACTACTCCACTCTGCTTCACTTCAGTGGAAACACTCATTGCTTCTTACCGCCCTTCTCCGTTCCTCTCCATCCAGCTCCGCGTCAGTGGATACGCACCATTAGGGGTCGTATTCGGTATAAATTAAGACAGTACGTCGTCGACGAAAAATGGACCGACGTGTTCTCCTCATGCTTGCTAATATTAGGAACAAAATTATAGATTATTCTTTATTTTTGTTCCTAATATCAGCATATACAGATACACAGAAGATGCTGAATACATTCATTTTCTTCAATCATGAATAACGAGTCTCGAGTAGGCCATGTCCTGTCACTTGCTCGTTAGTAGATTCAAACGTCATGCGGTGAAACGATGCCGCGTAGTGGCACGATGCGACGTCGTATCGTCTTAGTGTGTATGGGTACGGTGTGAATGAAAACAACAAGACGAAAAAAATTGGACAACGTGTTGCTGTATCTATCGTTGAAAATTATGCTCCTCTCGTTGTAAATAAAACGCAAGATCAACATCAAACCCCTTATTCATATAAACTTAAACAGCGCTTCAACAACACGTTAACTTTTGTGTCGCTTTGTCTCTTGCATTCTTGTTGCTGCCGCTAATTGCGATCAAGTTACTCAACACGTCAATTGCTTAAATTATGTTTTAGTGCTACGTCCGTTTTTATGAATGAGGATGTAACTCTGTAACACAGGACTTTGTCGCAGAGCTACATTTCGAAGATGCAGCAAATATCAGCTCACATCAGCTCACCTCTACACTTTTATGTCCCATCCGATAAATTACAATGTAAACCTAAATGTACAAACTCCCATAAAAAGCTTTGGACGTTGTTCCGCTTCCTATAAAGTAACCTGACCATCTGCTGTAACTGTCTACTCGCCCTGGCTTTACATAGCTGGTAGGTACTCGTATTAATATGGCTTCGTTTAAGATCTTCTTAACTTCAGCACTTAAGTATCTAAAATAAAAATCCTAGAAAATTATTGCATTGTCCTAGAAACGTATAATTTTCATCATCATCAGCAGCCACATGATGTCCACTGCTGAACATAGGCCTCCCCCATAGATTTCCAGAGCTGCCGGTTGGAGGCGGCATAATTTATTTATTTTGGTATAATTTTACTAATCTACTTATTGTCCACATAATTATACAACTATTGTGTTCTGATCCATGAATGTACCTAGTGTTTCAATTATACAGGGTGTTCCGTAATGAGTGGATCAACCGTTAACCGTTAACTTGATTACCTACAACTAATTTGAATGGCATAAAAAACCATTGTAAGGCGGAAAATTTGAAAAACGACTCTGTATTTCTTTTAATGGCAACCCTGAGTAATTCACAAAAACTGTTCAAATCAGTTGTTGGTAATCAAGCGACCTATCTAGAGTTAACGGTTGATGCACTCATTACGGAACATCCTGTATGTAGCACGCACATGGTCATATTAATAAACAACATTTTTTTGTTACTGTAGAATTATCTAAATTCATACGCATTCCGTTCATATGTTGTTTGCTGTTGACAATACTAATAGTTTATTCATTTCGTGGCTATGAGTTTAAAAATAGTTGTAGCAAAGTGACACGGCGACATTTTCATATGAGGTGGGCAATAGTCACGTCCTTTAAGGTCATAAGCGGTAATGAATCAAATAATAGGTACTTAAGTTGTAAGCTATTAACTTTGAAAACTACTTAGACATGACTTTGAAATAAAACTTCGGTTAATAACCAAATTATCACCTAATCGTATTCTTTTCATAAGTTCACATTATCACTGTCACGGTAACAATTTGATGGTAATAATTTGACAAATCACAATACAGAGAGCATCAGCTCCAGGCTGACGTTTAAATGATCAACGTACATAATGAAAGTAGTCGCAACTAACATAAAAGCTATAATAAAGTAAAACAAAGTCACAATTGAATAACCTAGCTTATAGCTAATACTTATAGCTTTGAGTCTATTGCAAGCAAACTAAATTTCCCTAATTGAAATCCTGAAAAGCTTTCCTTTTCGTCAAATCGGTATAGCAGTTAAGGAATTTCGCCACGCTCACTTAGGGGGAACTGGATCGAGATTGAAGTTAAGCCCTGACCCGTTTTGTTACGGTTTATTATCAAGATTGAAAATCATCGATAGTGTAGTAGTGACCACGACCACGAGTGTTCGTCGAGACGCTCAGTCGGCGGAGCGAGCGCGGTCGGGGAACACCATCGCGGCTCCTGGCCCCACACTCGAAACTCTATGGAGAATGTACAAAACACTGGCCGAATAGAAAACAAAGACATTTGACAGTGACAGTTTTAGCATTCTAAAATTGAGTTTCGGCGCGAAACGCGATGCGCTCGGTCGGGCGCGCTTCCACAGATTCGTAAATAAAAAATGACATGACAATAAAACTAAAATAAAACATGAACACACAGAACATTGGTGAATTACAGTTAATTTAGAATAATAACGTAGATAATAATAACATAAGAAAAGAAAAAGTGCACTCGTGTAAAGTTTTGTGAGTAGAAATAAATTATTGTCAATAGTGTAATTGATAATACGGTAAGATTTTCGTAAGATGCGAGGTGATTAAATACAGCGGAAGGTAACCTTTTTAAACCACCTTTGTTTTTGTTGTTAACCTTTGCCAACTTTCTACATCTCGTTTTTAAACGGTTTTATTTACATTATGGTTTGAACTTTCATGCCGTAGTGAGAAACAGTAAAACAAAACACAATCCCAAGAAAAACTTAAAAAACTACGGCAATTAAAAGTTAGGCAATAAACTTAAAGTTTTGGAAAGTTTTCAAGAATAACTCTGTTAGATTAGAAGACATCCTTATTTCTATGGAAAAATTGAATAAAATATAATCTAAACCGGTCCTTAAATTATATAATACGCCAGTTATCATTTTATCACAGTTTAACACATATCAGAAGTAAAAAGCGTTTAATTTTAATCAGTTAATAAAACACACACTCATTTTGCTTTTGATTCTAGGGTCGTTTTATTTTCACATAAAAAAATCTAACGTAAAAATAAATCTCTCTAGAATACTGAACTATTACATTTTTGAAGGATTTCGACGACATTTTGTAGTTTTCAACCATGTAATACATGCGTTAACTTGATTGATGATGGTAATTGTGGAAATTGTCCATAATTTTGACAAACTGTGTAGTCTAGCTAAAGATATGCACTACAAGAGGCATTAACTATAAGTCAATACAAAATAAACCTAACATTTTGAGTGATTGAAAAAGTTTGTACTTCGCAATTAGGAGGTTTCGTAAACCGATTCAGATAACTCGTGACCCAGTGGTTCAATACTCTGGCTTTTAACCACGTAGATTCCCGGGTTCTATTCTGGCCGAACACCTTTTTTGTGTTCGTTCACTCACTTAATCACTGGCGCAAGAAAACACCGACGAGAAACCCGAGTAACGGCGGCCCGCCCCTAACCGTAACCACCTGGAGTTCATAATTCGTTGTTCGAAATGTGGGCTTCTGAATAGTTAGTATACCATGACTGCAAAAAAATAAGTGCTTGTAACTACCTTCACAATTTTCGAAAAGAAACAGAAAATAAGTTCGGGCTGTACAACTTGGTTTATAGATTTTCACGGGAGTAAATTGCTGTCTTAATTAATGACTGCAATTACAAATTATACACAACCATAACATAAATGTAAAATGTTGAAAAATAGAAATAATAACCAGCCATGTTTGTATAGCAATGCAAACTATCCAAGTTATGTCTGACGCTGGTCGCATCTTATTGTGAACTAGCGACCCGCCCCCGCTTCGCACGGGTGCAATAGGATGTTATTATACATATAAACCTTTCTCTTGAATCACTCTATCTATTAAAAAAACCGCATCAAAATCCGTTGCGTAGTTTCAAAGATTTAAGCATACAAAGGGACATAGGGACAGAGAAAGCGACTTTGTTTTATACTATGTAGTGATGTCTCGTGTGCTCGCTCAGAAATATCTTTCTCTACACTATTAGGATAAGGGCGACAATACACTTGACTAACTCTGGTTGATTGGTAGCGATCCTGACTTCTTTATGGAGCATCATTCTTTATGAGATAGTTGTCTATTTTCAGAATGTCCTAAAGAATCATATTTTTTATCAGTATTGTTGATATTTTAGTTAGGACACATTACTGATGCAACTTTTTGCTTTTTTTACCACAAAAATTACCTTAAAAAAACCTTTTTTATTAAATGTAAAAACTTCGACCTCGTTTCCTTTAATCAAAGTTGAAATAACAAGATTCCCACTACTGTCCATTTTTTTTTTTAATTTAATGATAAGCTCCATAATCTTAATGTTTTAATCTACTGTTCCATGGTAGATGTTTGAATGTAAGTATTTAATGAATTTTGCTTTTTTTCGTCTTTTCGTCAAAGCTTTTAATGTCTCGTAACATAAGGTGTGGCTAAGGCATGTCATATTCTTATTTAATAATATTATAGGTGTGAGATAATTAGCTCATCTAGTGCTAAAGCTACCAAAACTAATGAAAAAAAGTTTTTGGTAGAGATGACTCTCGTAAGTTCTAATCAGTATTATGTCGGATGTTCATGTTTATTTAGTTTATTTTGTCAAAACTAAGTATAAGCACATGAAAACAAAAATATTGGGAGATGCAATTTTTTTGTGTTTACTGGTTAGGCAAACATAGCGTAACCTTTTGTCACTTACAACAAAATCATGTTTATTATCCAATAAAATATTTGTTCAAAAAGCAACAAGAAATATTTTTTTTCTTCTGAACCTAAGTTGAAATATCAAAAATAGTTAAGCTGTCTCATATTTCCAGTATACAAATACGTTGTGTTCAAATACATGAAAAAGATTTCGTCTAAACATAATTTATTCAAAAGACGCAATTAATGTAATTGAACGTGCAAAAACTTTTAAAACAAAAACAGATGTGTTAGAATTATTTTAAACCTTAAAACCATTATGACATTATGATTGACATTCCCGCGTTTTATGTGAAAACATCACGCGTCTCCGTTCCATTCGGCCGCAGTACTATTTTGGGACGCGCAAAACGCATGTGTTTGTGGACAATGATATGTGGCCTAGGCTATTATGTGACGTCATTTTATTCATTTAATTTTTACATTTTACGTGTATGTTAGTTGATGGTTTCTATAGAAATTGTTATTGCTTGTTATTTTTGCTCTTCTAGTTTATTTATGCTCTTATAAAAAAACTGGAGCTTTTTTTGCGATTGACGTGTCACGTCGCTTAATCGCAAATGTCAAAAGAAATAAGAATGAAAAAGAAAAAAGGTTACAGTGATGTTGTGGGACTGTTTGATTTTTTATATTTAACAGTTCAGCCCACTTCCACCTACTACTACCTAATCATGATTATTATTTTAATCATGTTCCTGGTTCCCGGTAACACGAAAGTCCCTTGCGTACTGAGTTGCTACCCGTCTACCTTGTAATATAAAACCATTCATTTCATGAGAACTTTTCAACACCACATTACAATTCAGAATTATAAACAAAATGTTAAAAGTAAAGAAAGTTGAAGATAAAAACAAAAATAATTTATGTCAAACAATAAGCTGAGACATTTCACACCTGGAATGTCTGAATCAGTTCATAAACACGTAAAACAATACAATTAAATTATAACATAACTAGCGACCGCCCGCGACTTCGTCCACGTGGACTCAAGTTGAAAAATAAAAAGTAATATGTCTCTATAAATTGTAGCCTATGTGCGATTCAGATGTTTAAGCTACATTATTGTAAAGTTTCATTAAAATCCATTCAGTAGTTTTTAAGTGAAAGAGCGACACGGCACATCCACACATTATAATATGAATGTCAGTTCGGAATGTAATTCTAGCCAAGCCTAGCTTTTGCACTAATGGATAGCAAGAACCAAAGGTAAAGGTTTAACATAATAAAGTCTCGATAGCAGTAGTAAATACTACAGTATCGCAACAGACTTACAAACTAGAACGCGAATGTTGACATTGTTTCTCTGATTGCGACGTTTTAAATGTTTGTTTTTTCATAAATATCGTTACTCGGTGCCGTGGTGTCTCTATTCCGGGATAGTGATTTATTCCGGTACGAAAGTGTACGATTATTTCTGGCGTGGGAAGATAAATTCAGAGAGGAACGCCCACCAACAAATGGGCCGGATTATCATTGCTCCACGGTATGCAAAGTGAAAAATAAATAAATATTTCTGGACCACTTTAAAGCGGTCGAAAGGGGTGACCATGTGTAGAAGTGCCTAGGAATGTTTAACTGTATTTAGTCATCTATAATTACGTGTCTTTTGTTTTTATTTGTGATTTTCAGATTTTGATATCATGTTTGGAAAACCAGAAGAAGACATTTAGTCTACTTGGCATAAGGCGGGAATCGAACCCGCGTCTTTCGCAAACCGGGCGACTGCACTAACCATTATGCTACCGAGACCATTAATACACCAGCCGAGTTTTTCTGGTATATTATACTTGACAACCAGGTTTGTTTCACGAATAATGTTTAGGACACTCGGAAGAGACATTATGGGAAATAGAATACCTTTATTAGACTTTCGATTAAGATGAAACTAGGTTTTTGATAGGTTATTTTTATTTTTAGCATTAGGGATAGTGCATTATCATCTTACTAAAGATAGGAAAACCAGAAAAAGACATTTAGTCTACTTGGCATCAGGCGGGAATCATATTATCATGTGTTGACCACCGCAGCACTATATCCAACGTTGTAATTTTTTTGCTCAAAAGTTTTGTGAAAGAGAACTTTAACTTGTTCTAAACATACTTATGAACCCTCATGCGATCACTGCACGGCAGATGACGCTGTACAGTAAATATGAAAGTAATGAAAGAAAGAAATGAATAAAGTTTTAAAAAACAATTACATATAGGTAGAATACAACTATAAAATATCATAACATGTGCTAAAGAGTACTCAAAAAAGTATTGGCGGTTTGACGAAAGGAATTTATTGTAATACTACAATGACAGAGTAGTATGTCGTTTAGATCGTTCACTTAAATTTAAATCAAATGTAAAACTATTTTATTAAGGTGATGATAAGTTTGTTTTTCCCTACTGACTTATTTGACCAGACTAACCTGACGTCTTTTTGACTGTACAATGCTGTACAAGCAATCGCCAGGTCACGAGAGAGTTATCTTACGTCCTCTACGGCGTCCCTCACTCCACACATGAGTGCGAGCTCGAAAGCTTGTTAACGCCGTGGGCGCGGTGAAGTAGATCGAGTTTCTCGCTGATCTTCAAGGCGGAATCAACGTCCGAACTGACAGTAGTCTAGTCACATCATGTTTATTTAAATGTCCAGATTTTGCATTTGACTTAATAAATGAATATTTTCACCTGCCTGCAACCATTAATGTGTATTGTATGTTTAGTCTTTTACAATTGTTTTCTTTGTTTGTATTTTGCATATTTTTACATGATGAATAATTCTATTTTCATCCGGGTTAACCTCAAAAATAATCAAATGAAGGAGATGAATATCTGGGAATACTTACCTACACCAATATCTGACCCAAAAACTATGTTAGTACTTCCGATGTCAAATCTTAAACGTATTCCTTTAAATATATCTACTTGAGTTGATAACTACTCGCAAATAACGAATTATAGCGAGAAACCTACATAGGTACAATATAGTGCAATACTAAAACAAACACCGGTGACATGACAACTTAACACTAAATAATTAATAGCCGTTATTATATTGATTTCCTAGGGCACACGAGTGCCTAAACAAGGACATTGCCATTTATTATTCCACGCCAACCTTCAGTAATGATCATTAATTATAAATCAGTTGCATTTCGTGCAATTCACTTTTCCAAAAAAATTGCTCATTTTAAAGTAAAACGTAACGATTATTCAAGTAATCAAGAACCCTTCTTTTGGCATCTTCTTTTATCAGCTCTAGATTGGTAGTTTACGTCACATCTCTCCACTTAGGTAAAAAACCTGATCTAACTAAGCAGAGAAGAGCAGAGAATGGCGTGTAGGACGTTTCAAGTTTCAACGAATGTAGAGCTGAACTTTTTGATGGCTGAAGTGAATATTAAGGCAAAAATGCACGTCACAGGGGTATTATCACCTTCGATCATATAAACTGTTAGATGCACAGTGAGCGCGCAAATATCATCTTCGTGAAAAGTCTTACAATCCAGGTTTAAGATGAGTTTTCGCTCTCTTTTCTGACGTGAATTCAGCGTCAAAACAATGTCTATCTTATTAATTCGAACTTTATCAGAACAAGTTGTTAATTATTTCCTAATGCAGTATTAAGTGTCAAAAAAATTTAAAGACTTGGCAAACTGTGCATCTATATATGGTCGAAGGATCACCTGCTGTCACAACTGAGCTACGGGTTAACTTGTCTTGATCACGGAATAGAAAAAACAAGTGGAAGTGCAATGCAACCAACAATATTAGTGAAGGAACCGCTGTCGCCAAACTCACTCAAATATATTGAAAGTCATATAATGCACTACAAAGAAAAAAGCCGTTTGATTGGTCGTTTCAATTCTAGTCCAAATTAGCTTAACTCACAGATCGTACATCCGGAAATCAACCTTCACACTCTACAGATAATATTTGTTGTGCTTTACTGCTGACAGTAGTTACGACTTTTTCTAATCTAATGTCAATTTAGTTATGATTGACGAGTTAATTCCGTTGATCGACCATAGATGGCGGGATTCTCTATTGGGAGCAATTATACATTTGATTGTACAAGCATTAAGATTGAAATTTGCGTTATAGGTCGATATCTATCTGTCTATTGAAATTAACAAGATTCTATTAGAAAACAAATAAAATAGTACCTAGCGATGGTAGTAAAGACCTACATTTTCAAGTTTTTTTATCCTACTATCATTTTTGCACTCCAAAATGGAGCATTACGTCATTACTACGGAAACATGAAGTTGCGCGAGACGAGCAACTCGATGCGATGTTAGAACACGACTGGGACCAAGTAAGGGTAGCTACTCTTAATTGTGGCACGCGTGCCACGCCCACTTCGCACTTCCACTGTTTTTTCTGTTCCGTGGTCTTGATGTTGTCAGCTCGTGATATTTCTCATAAATTGCGGAAGCGCTTTTAAGAGGATTGTCCGCTGGAACAATCTGAACAATTATGTGGCAGGGGCGCTGCTGGAGAATTGTTATTCTCACGTTTTAACAGATGTTCACATCACACAGACGAAACATTTACCACAGTTGTGGAAAATCTTAAATCGAAGGCTTTTTTAAGGATTCTTAAAAATGGCACAAAAAAGCTTTTGCATATAGGTATTCACTAGATACCGGCCGCGCTACTTCGTCCGCGTGGACTTAAGGTGAAAAACAAAAAGTAATATTTCTTTATAAATTGTAGCCTATGTGCGATTCAGATGTATAAACTACGTTATAGTAAAGTTTCATTATAATCCATGCAGTAGTTTTTAAGTGAAAGAGCAACACTGCACATCTACGCATACAAACTTCCGCATTTATAATATTGGATGTTACATTTTTCACATTTCTTACCTTGGCTCATTGGATGATTATTATAAAGGCATTTTCATTTGGCTAGCGTTTGTGACCATACAATTTAAAATGAACTTGTGGTTTTAATAATGAACGCTGGTACAAAATCGCCACGGGTCAAGTGAAACTTTGTCAATTTTACTTGTATCACGTAGGTAATATTCCAGCTTGTATGTATGGCCTTACAAATTCTCGAAGACGTAACTCGGCCCTATTCAGTGTAAAACGATTGAAAATAGATTACGTAGTTCAAGAAGTAATCTCTTCGTTACGTGGTTTAGGGAACGATGTATCACATTTTGTTATCTGTCGCAGACGGCGACTCGCATCGACCGTCGACAGAACAAATTGATGAGGTTATCGCTCTATAGCAAAAAAACTGCAAACGTTTTCGTATTTTTTAAAAGTACCCCTTAATATTTAAAATTTTACGCAGGATACAGGTCGCTGCAGGAAACTAACATAGTGTAACTTTACCACCGAAACAAAAGGCAGAATGTTCAACAGTTGCTTTTTTACAAACTAGCAATGAAAATTCAATGTTACAAGTCACGACTAGAACGACAAACAATTCCTCTAAAGCTTATTCAATTAGCAATTACAATACACTTCGGTCTGAGGTTTATTAGGTATAGAAATTAGGAGTTAAAATATTTGTGTAATCTTGAAGCCAGCTGCTCATTGTCTCTGTCATCAAGAGGCCCAATTAGCACGCAGAGATCCAATTAAGGGACTCGACAAGACCTTAAAGAAAATTGAAAGTTTGTTGTTAACGCCAATTTAGAAAGAAATTATTTAGAATCAACGTACCAAAGGGCTGATTTGGTGGGTTTTGCCGCGTCTCTAGATCCGTTAAAACATTTGTGCAATGAGGCAACGTATCATGCATGTCGCACATCTATAAAAATATAAGGCATGAAATATCGCAACGCCACGCGCTAAAGAGGCCTCACCCGTAGTGTCCCTTATTTATGTTTATTTATTAGTTTTTTCCCTGTCTCGACTTGCTTTAAGTGCTTGTAATATGCTTACATGGGTAAACACGTTCTTGAACATTTTAACTTCCTTATGCATTTCCCTAAAATCTAAATGAGTGTTGTCTTCTCGTGGTAAAAAACAAATATAGGTAACTTGTTTTTTACCACGAGAAGAAATCAGTTTTCGAACGTTTTGAACAACATTATTTAGATTAACATTAAGAACATAGGGAGGTTATGGAAATAAAACATTATGAAGTATTACGTTATGTTTATAAATGCTTCGAAATCACTTTATACTCCAGTGATATTAAGGACAGACGAGTCATAGCATTCTCAGCCAACTCTTACTTTCGGTCGTTAGCTACTCCAGAAACTATATTCAACAATAGCTACGCAACAGTAGATTTCGCAATTTTACATGTTTCTATTGTACAGAAGCTTTTATGAATAGAACAACATTCAAAGGAAGCAAATCGTTACTCGAATCGCTAAATTCTCTTCACAAAACCAGCATTGCCACGAGTACTTGGCAAAAATAAAATAAACAATTATTTATGTCCACGAATATTAGGTTAAGAAACATCAGCAAAAATGTAAGATCATGTGAATCGGTTTTAGGTAATTTGTTCGTGTAGGAGAAGGAAAAACGAAGGAGAACCCATCTGACCATGTACATACCACGCAAGTCTTTGCTTTGGAATAATCAAACAAAAGACGCGTCGTTTAGTCTAATAAGAATCCAGGTACGACCCATAAAAACCCCTGAAAATAACGAAAAAGTAACAGCATGATAGCCACTATCCTTTGGAAACAGTACGTACCTAAGTCAATTCGTTTTTTTGGCTCTACTGAAAAGTTGCTAAAAATGACATACGTGGTGTTAGACCTTAAACGACGTTAATATATAATATATTATTTTGTAACCACGCAGTTCTAGCACATTCCCGAGGTTAGGTCGATTGCCATTCATGAATGTTGACAAATGCTAATGTTGTTCGTAAACAGAGAGAAGGTCACTGAGTATCCTGTCTAGCAAACAAAGGCATTTACTGAAGCACCTGTATTAAGAATTCTATCCATTATCCGTAGCCGAATTGCTATGAGCATCTTTATTTCATTATTCAAGTTATAATATCTTCATAATAAAGTTGGAGAGAAATTTACGGAACTTTTTTATTGAATTGGGTTTCACAAGTATTTTCGGAACGTCTTTGGAATTAGTATTATTTCTTTCCAGGCCTTTAGGCTTTTTTTAGGCCCACTTATAAAGATGTCTATAACTTTGATCTTCACCATACATGTTTTTCTTAAATACTTAAAATACGTATCCGGCCGAACAGAAGTAGGTGGAGGAAGAAAAAAAAAAGAGACATTTGTATACTTAGGACATTGCAAGTTTAGACCAAATAACAACAGAGAAAAAACATTTGCAAGACAACGGTATTACGATGCTCAAGGAAATGGAACACTTAGCTGATGCCTGGACCTGATAGATCCCGACACTGGTTTTAGCGGGTCCAGCCAAGTAGACAGTACATACACAGAATACTTTTCCAAGAGCAGTACAATCAGCCCCTTCCCCCGGCATTCGTTCCTCTACTTCCTTCCTCATCTCGGTCACATTTCCCCACATAATTTATGGCGAGCTGTGCCATTCCTTTCTGTTTAGCCGCTGATTATAGTGATGAATTACGGCTCATAATAGGCGTGAAACAAAGTTATCGGACCCTCTCATATTTTGGTATTTTATGTCGGTGAAAAGGCAAGACTTTGATATAATTAATGTTACACCCGATAAGCTTTTCTTGGGAAAAGTTATGGGCTCGTCTTGCTCTTTGGGAACTGTGATTGAATGGGCTTGCAAGCGCTAAACTTTATGCAGTACAGTGGGGAAAATTTACGTTTAGAGGGTGTTATACACGTTTTGTAGTAAGAATTAAATATCTTAAATAGCTTAGCGCGTTGTGAGATATGTTAGTGATAAACCTTACCTTGTTGTTATCATACATAAAACATAAACTGCCTATTTACGTCCCACTGCTGGGCACAGGCCTCACCTCAACTATGTGGTGGTTTGAGCCATACTCCAACATGCGGGCTCAGTGCTGATTTAAATGTTATGTGAGTGTGAAGAGTGACTTGTGATGGCTTGTCATGCCTTCTGAAGCGCGGTAATGCTCGAAAAATGCTTATTTGGTTTTCACTTCCCGACTTGGATTAATATTGTTGACCTTGCTCACTCGTTTGACCTCATTCATTTCGTAGTAAGAACCAAACCACAATGGCGGTCAAAGTCACTTTTAATATCTTCTTGGGCATAATGTGATTGGTTTACGTCTTAGTAATTTCTTAGCTACTTACATTCTCGGTCGGTTCAAATCAGAATGCTTTTAAGTCGCTGTTTCTGTATTAAATATATTTCATTTTCTTTAGAAATCAATGCATAGCCTTGAAATACGAAATAAATAACACGTTCACATATACATACCTACATCTCGTAATCATACGTTATCTTCTCTGATCATCTCAACCTCATCTTTGTTTCTACTTTTGGGGTGTAATAAAAAGTCAACAAGTCAACGTCAAAGTGTATGTCAAGGAAAAACAAGTTATTACACGTAACCTTGGGAGAATTAGCTCAGGAGAGACTGCGAGTCTGGCTCGAGATCAGACGTTACAGACAAAGACAGGGCCGGTTTCAGGGCAGGCGAATTGTAATGTCATTCCAGATTGGGAATTATTCATAACATTGCTCCTTGTAGCTGAAATCTTTTCTATCCTTACTCGTGAGTTAATACTCACGAGTAAGTATATCAATTACACGTTTCTTATAAGTAAGTATAGAGTAATCTCTATACTTACTTATAAGAAACGTGCAGCAAAACGAATAGCTTTTTTTGTTGTTTATTACCTTTAGTCGAGAGAGAGAGAGCGTCGTGGCCTAGTGGTTAAACAATCTGGTTCGGAACCCGATGGTCCCGAGATCAAATCTGTTATGTTATGTTACTACCTTTAGTTATATTACGATTGTTACAATTAAATTTATTGTATTGTATTGTTGTAACTTTTATCAATATAATTGATTTATCCATACTTTTATAAATAAAAAAAAATCTTAACGTATTGCAGATTAAAATCCTCAACTAAGTTTGACTCTGTTCCCTGGACGCACTTCGCCGTACTTTGCAGGCAATAAATAATTTTACGACTTTATGTTATTGCACAATTACTCGCGACCCAATAAACAGATGTTATGTTAACATATTTCTTAGGACAACTTGCTATAAGCTTTTTTGGGATAAGAAAATATCACCTTATTTTGGCGTCCACTACAGTCAGTTGGTCAAAAAAATATTTCTAGACCTCACGTGACCTAGGTTTTGAGGAACATGAAAGTGTTTTGGGGCTTAATAAATCGATAATAATGAATCAAAAAACTAATTCTAAAAAACTGATTTCATTAATCACTACATGGTAAAAATGTCGCCTTCTCTGTCCCTATGTCCCTTTGTATGCTTACGGACTACACAACTGCGAATCGGATTTTGTTGCGGCTTTTTTTAATAGATAGAGTGATTCAAGATGAAGGTTGATATGTATAATAACATCCTATTGCACCTGTGCGAGGCGGGTCGCTAGGATGTTATATTTTTAACATATGTTTGATTGTATGCCCACTGGCAATAGTTTTCTGAAAGTTTGCGGCAAGAATTTCTCGCCTACTTGGCGCATTAGTAATTTATTGTGTACCTATAAAATACTGGATTCCTGGCCGAGACCAGTCTAGACTCTAATAATTAGCAGGGTAGGCTATACATTTATTCATTAGACTTCAAATAACTTGTATGTATGAAATAATTCTAAGTGGTAATAGAGAACATATTTAGACAAAGGGTAAAATTTATCAAAGTGGAATCAATTAATGAAAGTACGAATGGCTCGCGAAACAAACACCTACAACAATGCTCAAAATAGATGGACTACTTCAGTGCTACTCAAGAAAACAAAGTAATCTAAAGAGTATTTCTTTTCTTCAAATCATTTCTTATAAAGCAATTCTTTGGAAAAATACCAAAAAATTATTCCTCATCACGATGAAATTGCTGAAAATTACTTTCAGTTTGTTTCAGTAGCAACGGAAACAGAATATTGCTATAAGAAGTTGGACTTCGCCCCCATGGGCCGTGGCCCTGACCCCCATAATGGCTGGTGGTTTAGTGACCAAATTTGGACAGACCACTGCCGATATGACTATACACCTTATACTAGCTTAGGTTAAGAATACAAGTAGAACGGAGGGTTGACGATCGATTTACGCGGACACTAATGATCATTTGAAGTTTTAACGAACACCTTTATAATTTCCAGATTTTAGTTACATTGAAACAGTTTGGAAACCTTTAGTGGAGTTTATGATGTTGTAAACGAACGGTTATTTACTTTGTCATAATTGATTAAGATCGTGTTAAATTTTGTCCTTAGTTTAAATACAAATCTATTTTGTTCATATTTTAATACGGCATAAATATCATTTCTCTGGGCGCTATCTTTGGTTTTTGGATAAATATTAATTCACCAAGCTGAAAATATTTGTTGATGAAAAATAGTTGAGCACTAACCACATGTATAGTTGTATGTATTGTGAGTGTTTTGTAATAATGTACACAGAACGGCGAAACCTTATTTTTGCTTTCCCTTGAGCAGGTTTCTCGTATTTTTGCGATTAAATAGTAAACACGTGGGATAATTAAAAGCAATATTCATTCAAATGAGTCTAATCCATCTTCCGAAACAAATTATGTGACTGAAGTCTCATTAATAAAAATTTAAAAGCTCACGGAGCTGAATTATTTTCAACTACTTGGAGGGAAGCCATTAACAACTGGAACCAGACTAATGATTCTCCCACTGTTAGATTTATCATATCACTCCGCTGGGGCCTAAGAGCCAATGTGGAGAAAAGAAAAGAATGAAGGTCAAGCCACACAGCCGACGCGGCGTGGCGGGGCGCGGCGCGACGTCAGTGCGGCTCTGTGTAGCTGCTGCCATACTGTTTATATAGTAGAGTCCAAAATTCCGCGGACCAACTTGATAGCCAAAAGTACAGTACAGAAACAACTTTCCGATCCGGTGGCAGCGTCAAATTTATTCAAGTACAGTATATTTATTGGACCAGAGATATGGTACATTACACGCCGCGCCGCGCCCGCTGTGTGTTTTGGCCTTAAGGCGCGCACTGACACATAAAGTCTGTGGTGGGCGTATTGTGATTGCCTGATTGGTTACTTTGCAGTTTGCACTGACTTTTGATCAATTTAATCAATTTTAAGTAATACAAAGTGCAATCAAAAATAGATTGAATTGTACAATGGAACGCAAAAAAACAGGCAATTACAACAGATCGCCACCGCGCCCTGCATTGCAACTTGCATGTCCCTACTTATCAATATGGTGCTTAAAATATTTTTCCCAGACCTCACCAAATGAAACTGAGGTGAAGAATAAGAAAGTCATTCACGTAAATAAGACCTAAACTAGCCAAAATGTATTATTGAAGTAAAAATATACCATTAAAATGTTTTCACAGCAGGTATTATGAAAGAGGAAGAGATTGCTGTAATTAAAATCTCTATTTCCGGCCTTTTACACACAATACTACGTATTGGATGTTAAGGCGGTCCCATAGTTTTTCATTGCTTCATGGGGTAAATTACACAGATAGAAAGTCATACACAGAGGTCAACATTATATTATGAGTCTTGTTACGCCACCGCATGCAACATAACAATATTTTATGTTTTATATGGTACTTAAAGCCCTCTCCTACACTTGACTCAATTAACCGGTGACTTTGCACGAAAGAAATTTAGTATTTTTTTCACTATTATCCTTCAATCAATATTTAAAGAATTACATATACCTAAAAATGGACGTACAAAATGTGTACAACGTAATCTCAACAGCCTTACAACTTTGTTTCACTCTTTAGTGGAGATGTACAGTCAACAGGACATCAGCTTACCCCATTTTCGTTTTTTCCCTCGCTCTTGCCAAATGTCATTTCTTTGCAATAGAGCAAGGAGGACTGACCGGAAATGGGTAGAGTGATGTGCCGTTCACTGTACACAAGTCATTAGCAAGCTGACATAAAGTGTAGCGTGTCGATTTTAGTTTGAATTTGTATATTCTATAATAAGTAATATTTAAACAAACAATCGCTACTGATGAAATCACACATTCAACATGTAAAATTACATAATATTAGACTTTAGTTCAAAGTTGCGATAACTGCAATAGATTATGTAGTGAATGATCATAGCTGGCTCTTTTCATAACAGAAAATAAAAAACTTGGAAATGGCTGTCCATTAGAAGCTAATTTCCGTCTTCAGAATTGGCGACTAATCGCCACTGTGGCTGCCAATAGTCAAATATTTAAATGCTTTAACGGCACAATATGCTTAAAAAGAGCACGCTTTGTAACGAACAAATTATTGCCTAATTGTCTATTTATTTCATAAAAAAATATTTAGTATAATGAAGGTTGTTCATCTACATACATTTTATCGTTTCGTAATAAGTATTTCTGTCGGCTGTTGAATCAGTCAAGCTTACCTTTTATTTAAATACATTTGCAACATTCAAATCCCATTAAACACATCTGAATATTTATCACACTCAACACCCACCAAAGTTGCTAAATCCTTAGAGAGTTTCATCCATTCTAGTGAAGACAGATATAAATTCACTTATTGAGATGCCTATTCTTAAATTAATTTCCGAAACTTCAGATCCCATCCCTCTGCAAAGTTTTAAACAATTTATCCTTCTCCAAATACCTAAGATGTGTCTCCACTACGAAACTTTGTGAACCTATACTTCTTTGAAACTTATGTTAAACTCAACAACTAAGTAAAAACTTTAAAGAAAAATAGCCAAGCTTTGCGTGCGTAAAATGTTCAGTCACTTGAACCTAAAACATCTGCCATCGCAAAAACTTTTCAGCTTTTAACTAACAAGTTGTTGGTATGACCTAAATTTGTTCAACCCCATCCTTTTCGGTATAAGTTCTAGATGAAACGCTCATGAAACACTAAGAAGCATAGCGAGCCATTGCGAAAACAAGTTTTAGTGCCAAAATCTCGGAAACTGTTTTTAATCCATTACAGCCATGGACAAATAAACCCCCTGCCGCTCTTAACAAGGGATGAGCTGTGTTTATCGATATTGGTGAAATAAGATATCGATTGATGATGTTCCAAGCTTAAAATTTGAGGTTATAATAATCAGCAATCTATTTCTTAGTTCGGACACAGTTCACATAACTATACCTCTTTTCTCTTTGCCCATCTCACTGCTGAGCATACTAAGCTCTTCCACTGGTCCCTATGTTCAGTAAAAGCCTGCCAATCTCTAAAGTAATTAACCAGGTCATCGAACTATGTGGGAAGAACAACATAATTATCAAGCCATTATACGTCTATCAAATACTGAGTATGTCTTACAGTTTGTCATGGTCTCATACCAATCTTATCATTCAAACGCATACAATATCAAAAATTAAGTTATCGATTACAATATCGACATTTCATCAATTTCGCTAATTTCCCTACTCTTAGCTCGATCTTCGTGATCTACGTAACCACTCATGATTTTTAGCACCGCAAACCCACATGTCTGGCAGTCATCCAATGTGGCATGTCACCGCCCGGCTGCGAGCTTTTTGCTGCCCGAGACTAGTTCTATCCCTATCTAATCCCTTCGCTTAGAGAGAGAAGTTTCTGCTGAAAGCACAAAGCACCCGTCAGATGTGACGACAGCTGTTCACCAGTGCACCTGAACTGTTGATATATTATGTAGCACTTAATAAATCGATGCTATTAGTTCTTGGAATGAACTACGAATTTCGCGCTCATGGAATATTCTCCAGCCTTTACTCCAGTGTAACATTCACGATGTTTGGCAAAATTTAGAAAAAAGCTTAATTACTTAGAATTTATTTAAATCTATTGTAATTTTGCTAGGTTTCATGTTATTATCACACAAAAAAACTTGATGATTGAAATTAAGAGGACTCTACAAGACTAGAGTTCCCATATATTATTTTTTCCTCGAAGTAATTTATTTATTTACATTTAAGAAGTACAATATGTTCAATCAATGAAGAAATTCGGGATTTTGAAAAATAAATAGGTAACCAAATGACCTATCACGTTCTCAACTTAACACGTCTGGTCATATTTCTAGCCATACAAATACAAGGCACTAGCTCAACACGAAAGGTTCGAGTAAGCTTTGTGTCTTTTCCTAGCAAAGTCAATGAGAAAATCCTCACTCAGACTCATAAATCTTCGAAATACACCGGAAATGAACACGCGTGAGTAGTTGTGTGATAAGTGGGGCGGCAGAGCTAGGTATTGAACTGTAAGGGTGTATAATTGCCATGCCAGGCCAAACTATAAACTTTGATGAATAGTAGGTAGAATTTTTTCAAGAGTCAAGATGTTTTCTAAGTTTTTTTTTACCGAGAAAATAATGCAATTCTCGTGAAGTTATTGGTCAAGATCTCCGACAGCGCTAACTAAGCTTAGCTAAGCTTGTACCTATGTCAAACTAGCTGGCGGATTTGAAAAGCTCTTTCGTATTTGATACTCCAATTAACAAAAAAGCTTGTTGGCTATTTAACATCCCGCTGCAACTGTTAGAAGCCATGTGAAAATTAAAAAGACGGGTAGAATTCTGAGCGAAAACGCGATGCAACGCGAAGGGCTAGGGCAAAGAGAACGTGTTTAGCGCTAAGTCCACACTTCTAAAGTTTATACCGGCTATATTCACTTTAGATACAACTCCTACAATATCTCAAGGTATGATAGTGATTGAATATACGTCGTCAGCGTCGACTCAAAGCCGGCGTCAGCCCGCTGGCGCGCCTCCAAGCGAAACTCGTAAACAAACAGACGAAGCGATTTAGACAAATATCGCCTGCATCAATTCGTTATATTGCATTATTTCCGACTTTACTGCCAATCACTCTTTCTCAGACAAACTTTATACCAATGTTGAAGATATTTGAAGATATTGTAAAAAACACACGTAAATAAATAACATTTTATTTTTAAGAGTTCTTTTACTTTTGTGTAACTCCAACTTACAATCTAGGTAAAGCTCTTGGGATACGTTTATAAGTTATCCACTTTAGTTAGCAGCAAAATAATGTGTGCTAATCATTGATATAAATAAAAAGAGATTCTCTTCCTCTTTAAGTTCATATCAATGGTGCTAATGGAGTAGTCTTAAAGGAACCAACACTATTTTAATTCTGTAATTATAGAGGAAAAGGTTGATTCTCTTGAATACTTCAGAAGTAGATACAGTTTCTTAAGCACACATAACACTTACAACGCCTTTAAACATTATATGTGTTATTAATATTATTTGTTGTATTATTTAATGATAAACGAGAATCAATTTCAATTTAAGTAATTCTTGATGTTCAAACTATTGAAATAGAAAATTAAGACATTAAAACTTACATAAATCATAAATTACACAGCGGCTTATCACTGAGTTGGCTCGTGGATATATAAATTGTTTAACATTAAAACTAAACGAAAAACAATAACTTTGGTTCTGTTAATAGTCAGTTAAACCAATGATAAAGATCAATCAAAGTCATTAAACTAAAGGTTAAATGGACAGTTAGTTGCTTGATTTTATCAGAAAAAGTGTGGTAGCTTTACATTCCACAGCGTATCTTTGTTTATAGCCATCATGGTAGTTAAACACATTTTGTTTTATTTAATGCGCTGGTATGTTTAAGTACTTATCTAGGTATTATTTGTTTTGCTGATAAAACTATTGGATTATACAATATGGTAAGCCACATCCTTAACCTTAATTTCTCTGTTGACTTTGGTGTACCTAGTTAACGGGTGGGGAATGCTTATTGGCATGAACTCTGACATTTGCGTTTTGATAAGGTACGTGTGATAAAGAACGATTAAGAATTGTATCTTATAGTTTAGTTCGTTTCATTCAGTTTTGACATTTAAAAGTTAGCTTCTAGCTGAAAAAGTGAACTACATTTTATGAGCAATCGTGGTACTTACGACTCATACTTTAAATAAGGCATAGGATTATCATAAAAGCCCGTCTTCTGAACTTTAAACAAATTTTATTAACCTACAGAGGTCACGGCTGGCTTGCCGTAAGTTGTACAACTTCACACGTTTTCTGTCTCAACTAAATTTGAATTTTGTACTCGCGGCTACAGGCGTCCAATCACGCACAGTCACACCTTAAGCGTATTATTATGCGTAGCCTTGTCGCTAATTAGCACACGAAACGCGTATTCGAGTGAATGCTGTAATGTTGATAACACAAGACAATAAAAAGCTTAAAAAAAGGAACTGTAACATTTAATTGTAAAAAAATTCGGAGCTTCATTTAGGGGCTTAAAAACCTTGACACAATAAACGAATATTAAAAATAATATTTAAAAAAAACATCAAAAGGAGACGTGCCTGTTTCTGTACTAAACTCTTGAAAACCTAAACAGTAATTAATGTTCTGCATCTTCATGATATTTTTTTAATAATGCAGGAATTCACACAGTATATAGACTTTATAAACCATAAATAAATAAATATCGTTGGACATTATTCCACACAGCGCCATCTAGTCCCAAGTGGGCTAGTTATAGTCCGTTATTATGGATACTAGACAACGGATAAACATACTTAAATACTTTTTCTTTTGTAAATACATACTTAATATACATAGGAAACACCCAGACCAATACAAACACACATGTTCATGCACACAAATGTTTGTACTGTGCGGGGATCGAACCCGCGACCCTTGGTGTAGTAGCCGACTTCTCAACAATTACACCAAGACGGTCACTATGATTTCAATAAATAAAAATGATATAGGTAATACCTACTCCGATAGAATTACTAGTAGTCATGACAAAGCTATTAGAATACTTTATTTACATGTTGCTTATAATCCATTTGAGTGATTCTACACACATTTGCTGCCATCATTCTCACTCCACGGACAGTCAAAACGAATCGGCATATATTTCAAACAAATGAAATAGAAATGGCGAGTGTACAGTGAGAAGCGAATCGTAGTGTTGTTTTAAGTCTCCCGAGTCTTAAAACTTCAAGCTACAGTCTTATAAAAAGACTCGAGTTATATTTGCAAAACTCAAGTCGAGTCTCGGCCACTGCCATCAACGCTCATTATTTATAAGTGCTGGTTAGATAATGCATAAGTAATTCTAGTAATTCATTTTGATTTAATGGACAACTTAATACAATTTTGTAATTCTACCGCTTTTGAAAATTGCGTTTAAGAACGTCTTGAACTATGTATGTAACCTTCTTAACGGCCTGAAGTTAAGATTTGTCACTGAAACTTGTGGTAACTACATTGCATACATTGAATTGTATATTCAATGAAAGAACCAAAAGTGTCAATAACAACCGATTGGTGTACTTTTGAATACCACATTCAAAGTGAAACACTTCATGCTCTTTGTAATAAACTGTATATTTAAGATTATTTATTCTTTAATTTGGTTTATCATTCATAGCGCCACTTAACTGGCCGTAAAACTAACTTAACTTAACTCTGGACTCGAGTCCCACACTCGGAGCTATTTTTCCCAACACTAGAGCGAGTCCCGTGTATCGGAAGCGGCACTCAGCGCGGACCTATTTTTGCTCAAAGACGCTTTTTGTTGTGGAAATCAATCCCGCCCGCTCCTCGTTACCGTCTATTCTGACGTTTCAACTCGCGAAACGTCCGCACGAATAGGGCTGACTGCTACTAGCCAAGGCCTGTGGACACATAAAATAAATAATGTGAAACAGCTTACACTAAGATCATCTGCTATGGTATTCCGGTGGGCGCAAAAACTCACTTCGCTCGTGGCGAGGTAGCTTGGGTTTTTATTGGGGTCAACACTAAGAAGGTGGACCGGTTAGATTAAAACGAAAACAAAGGTTCCTATGGGCACGACGCTGTCAATAAACAAACGGCATATGTGCCCCTAGTACAAACTATGTTTGTTTTGGTGCTATTCCGGCGGACATCACTTCACATCTCGGTGCTTCACGCTTACCTCAATCATCAATACGCTTTACTTTGGATGAGTATTTTCTCTCATTTCGTATGTAAATAATTAAAAAATTATTTGGCTTGGTTATTTTCTCTCAAAAGTCCACAGTCGCAAAGAAATTGAACTTTAAAGATAACTCACCTCGAGCGAAGTGAGTCTTGGCGCCCGCCGGAACAGCATAGCAGTCCGCCAATCGTAGTTTAATTTTTTTATGCAATTAGGTAGGGAAATAAATTCTTCAAGGTAGAAATATGCCTTAACCAGAAAACATCAGGGCGTGAGACAGCCCTCCTTTTACACAATGGTTTCTCCACTTACCGACCCATTTATTCAATGGAGTTTCTCTGACTATGCGATATTCTTAAGCGCACTATTGTCAAGCTGCATGTTTTCAGGAATTGACATGAATACTATTATTTTAATAACCGAAGAAAACGCTTCGAACAAATGCATTCGCTTTTAAATTTGTTAAAAAAAACAAATGACACTCGATTTTTTTAAAAGTTTGTTCTCTAGATCGAAAAAGTTTAGATAGGTAGGTTTGTACGGAATGATATAGTGTTCGATTAATTATTTGAAATAGTATGTGCTTACACTTTCTTGACGTGTGTATTTGTTGCTAGGAGTTGCTGATGCACCAATTTTTATACCTCTTGTGATCATGTTATACTATATTATGTTCCTAAGCACCACCCTCTATCTGAAAAAAAGAAACTGTCACTTATAATAGTGTTACTAATAATATCTAGTCAAGAATACATTTTGGCTATGTAAAGTTTTAGAATGCAGAAACTTCCTTCAAAATTATCGTAATTAAAGTCTCATGGATATGCCGTGCCGCTCAGTCCTAGTGGCATGCAGAAGATAGGTGAGAGGTTCACCGCTTGAACCTCTTGCCCAGCAAGTTGTGCCATTCACCCCGGTTCTAAGCCACCAAGTCAAGCCCAGGATTCATTTTCCGGTTCTAAGCCACCTAGACCAGCCGAGAATTTATAGGGGGGTAGAAAACAAGTCTAAGTTAAATTATGTTATAACCAAACCATAAACTTACTGCCTTTGCAATTGCTGTTACAGGGTGTTTTATATTACGTTAGCTAGAAAGGTATTATAACTATCGTAGCATTATTGGCCTGTTGTATCGATTTCGTATCGCTCACCAAGTCGTAGTTCTTACTTCGAAGTCTAAAATTTAAAAAACAATACCTGAGTCTCTATCAATAGGTGTTGGAGCTTTTATTGTAACACAACAGCTAAAAATCAAAAGCTTTTCTAAAATAAGAAAAAAGGCTTAAGGCCATAACATAATTACTTATCGCTCATACTCAACTCAACATGCAATAACGTCATTTTCAAACATTTCTTCGCAAACACATTAGGGCCTAAATGAAGCAGGCAATGTGCAGCTTACGAGATTTAGAAGCCGTTTTATATAGTTTTATTAATTCAAAACCAAATTGTAGGTACTTACTTACTTTTCAATTCGTCAAATCTAATTATACACTACACAAAATATACTTAACAACACACTAGACAGGAATGCTGTTAAATTAAATGTTTACCTAATATGGTATATACTGTAGTGTAGCTGAACGTGACTCTACCATCACTCTTTCTGTATTTATTGTACCTAGCAATATAATATAAGTATCCCAAAATGATGACAAATATTGCCAGATTTTATAAAGAGCCATCCGTCTAGCCAGCCATCCGATAAATTGGTACATTATGGTGAAACAACGTCTCAAATTCAATACTTCTCAATATTGGAAAAATGTCTCCTATCAGAAAATGACTTAGTGTAAGCAGCATTTAATATTATCTTGTAAAAGTCCTTCGGAAAACCTTTACGTCGTGTTATAAGAGGGAAAAACGCAACTTAGGCACGTGTAAGTAACCTTTTTTTTTTTTGTCTGGTGGAAATTTTTGTTTGTTTTTCTTTTTCGTTTGCTATTCTTATTTTTCTCTAACCATTTTGTTTTGTTTGTTTATGTCTGTATGTGTACGATGTCCATAGTCAATAAACGTTTTTTCTGTCTTTCTGTCGAGCTTCGTCGCGATTTATGTGAGCGTCATGGTCCAGTGGTTAAACATCGGCTCGGAATCATAACGGAATCGGTTGCGTTTTCAAATCCTGACCGGATCACTTACTTTGTGTTCGTGGTACAATTTGCAGCTAACTCTCTGGTGATGGAAAACACGGTTAAAAACTAAAGCAACCTGTAAACGGCCACACTAAGTTGGGTTCAAATTCGCTGGGTGAAGTGTAGGCTTCTGAATGTTCCGTTCACGTTTTGAGGGTAATAATCACTGCGTATCCGATACTACGGTTTGGGATTTAGTCTTGAGTATATGTAAGGTTATGTTGTCATGCACAGAAACCGATAGATGTGCTTTATATCTATAATGCAATAAGTTGTTCAACTTACACAACGAATTAATCTGAGTTGAATTCTCTTTAGGTGGTATCATTCTTAGCAGGAAAATATGTTATAGAGACTTCAATAGAAAGAAATGAATATTAATACGCTATTATAACTTTTTCCTCCTAATTTTAATGTAAACGCCTAACTTCTGATTTTATAAGTAAGTAAATCTTTTGGCATGCAAATAAGGTAATGCAGGTGTCGTGGGAGTGGGTCACACAGAGCGGTGCTGGCGGTTTGGGGTTAGTAGAGCCATCGTGAAGGGCCGCCCCGCCCTGAGGCGAGGGCGCCCTTACAAGGCCGCTCCAAAGAGCACATAGATACAGAAGTTATCTATCTTAATAGGTGAAAAACATACCAAAATAAATGTCAAATTGGTTTGAATTCACATTTCTACAGAAGGTCAGGTGTGGCATGGCACCTGACCAACTGATGATGGCAACTATTCTAGGTTGACCAATCAGATAGGAGTACGTTTGTTTAACGATCTTAATTCTGTACACAAGCACAATTCACGGCATTTACACTATTATCACTTGATATTTTTCAATTTCCCAAAGGTTGTCTAGAAGAAATCGCTTTTAGCGATAAGGTTGCCTGAATTGTACCCACATTTTTAAGAGTTTCTTGTACTGCATCTGTAACTGTTATGTGCTATAAAGTATATCTTATTTTCATGAATATACACTGATTATCTATGACCATTTATGTTCTTTTAGGATTGTCTTGTTTTGATGTTGAAGAAACATAATAGAATAGAATAGAATAGAATAGAAAAATGTTTATTTGGTACCACAAAAACAAAAAATAAAAATTACAATAAAACCAAAAGGAAAGAAAACAAAAATAACTTAAACTAGTTTACAAAAATGTGTGTACCAAAATGGTCTCCGCTCAGTATAAGGCCGTGACGGCAGAGCTCGTCACGACCACTGGTATTCTGCGGATGCCATGTGACAGGAACGGCGCGTAGCCCAGCAGTGAACAGACTGCAAATCTATTACCAGCCAGATACAAAATAAAAGTCTACTTAAATATATATTGTATATTATTACATATAATTACTATTATATAATACAAGACGAGTTTATATTAAATAACATTAGTTTATATTACATATTAAGTTATTAGATGTAAGATATCTACCCTCTCAATGCAATTTTCAATGGAGCGTTTCTCTTTTAATTTATTAGCCTATTTTCTGGATTTACAATAGGTGTTTTCTGTATTTTGCCTTGAAAACGTCAACTGTTGATGATTTTCGTATTGGTGGTGGGATGTTGTTCCAGCACTTTGTTGCCGCGTACCGGAAGCTTCCACGAAACGCAGCAGTTTTATGAGGACTAATAATGTAAGACGTAACAGAATAAAAAGCTATTTCTTAGAAGTGATCACGTTTCAGATACACAAGTTGTCAAACGAATCATAGCCTTATATTATTTTGTGCAAGACGTCGAGCATTTCCCAGTTGTCCACTCGTATTCGATTGGTCGATTGACCGCTTTCTCGAAGTTGGACTTAGTTAGATCACTTATCCAAAACGTACCAACACTTCCGAGAATGAAGTTCGCAACAGATACTTAGATTGAGCGCAACTTAGTAATCTCCTAAGTTGGGCTACACTAATTTGATGTGAAAATTTATAACTAGTTCAAAAAGTAGGTGGATTTTAAACTGTTTTGATGTAGTTATTGTTTACAAAACTGATGTAACCCGTTTGTAAGGTTTTTCAAATAAAGTGGCATATCCTTGAGACATTTTTAAAACCAGAGGCTGAGGTTCCAAGTTATGATCTTTTTCTTATGATTTTTTTTCATCTATTTATGTTATTCATAAAGGCACACTATACAATGCTTGAATAGATGGATGAAGAGATTCAGCGAACCGAACTTTTGACTATGTGCAATGAAAAATAAATAAACACAGATACAATTAATACAGAACAATACAATCCCGCCTGAAGCCAAGACAGAATGTCTTTTTCTGGATTTCGGACCTTTAGTAAAGATACCTACTGCATGGATAATGCTGAAAATAATAATAACACAGATACAATTGCCTTGAATAGGGATGGCACACGGGTCACAAGCGACAAAACGCAAACGATTTTATATGGACTCGCTGCACACGGTAAAGACGGTGGTCACCACACGCCACACGCTAACTATAGCAATATGCCGGTGGTTTCATGGCCCGTGTGGAGGAAGACAAGACTTAGTAAAATCGTACTCATAATCTCGAAACCATAGTTGTGCTGCTGCTCCTTGTGCGTTAATTTAGTATATTGTTACTTTAGCGTCCTTTCTATTCTGTGTGAGCACTCTCCAAGTCGTGGGCCGTGACAATCAATCAAGCGTCGACACGCCGAAATGTTTTGTTTATTTCCGATCAGTTGCTACTCGGCATCGCAACGGTTTTCAACCTAGCAACAGTGGGACGTTTATAGCCAATTTCATATTATGTTTATGTAAAGTTAGCGAAAAATTACAATTCAAGCAATGATAGGCCTTATACTCATGCGTGTCACTGCATGGCACGGGCTACACCTCAACTAAGAGGCGGTCCGAGGTAAACTCTAACACTTTTCTGTGCGAATTGTGAAGGAGCTTAAGGCTAGCGTACGAGTATCTTGGATACTGACTGTCGGACATTACCAAGCCGCCCTAAGGCCCCGAATATTCTTAATGACTGAGATCTAGCAACGTTAGCCGGGACTAGCGGCCTAATGTGCCTTTAAAAGCTCCAAGAATTAGAATTCAATTAATAATGAATAATAATTTAAATCATATTTTGTAATAATGTGACAATGAGCTAGGAGAAACAGCATTGGGAGCCTTTCTGGTGCTCCAGATCGTTTTGGTTGGTGGATTATGTATGTGATTGTTATGTACAAATACTCGTATCGTACCTAATTTGTGATTCTTAAAGTGATTCCAATGGGTTTCTCTACATTTTCGGGTTCAATGATTTGCAATGGCGAACTATACAAATACCTTATCGCACTACTCACACGTTTTCACCCTATTACAAAGTTCAAAACGAATGACCTTCAAAGCGCGTTCGTAGGCCTCGTGTAGTAACAAGTCATGCTACGACAGGCGCTACGCCGTAGCAAGTAACGGTCTACGACAGATTACAGCTTAGTTGAAACATTTTGAACTAACAAAGTTATCAAGAAATCAAGAATTTGTAAGTCGATGTACTTGTGACCGTGAACACTTAGCCCAATAACGACCTACAAGTCTAGCACTTGTAGGTCGTTATTAGAAACTTTAGTAAGTATGGTGACTCTGCCTACACATAGCTACAGTTCGTGGATTTGATCTTTAGCTGGCCAGAATCAATATTCAATGTGTAAACACATGCATAAAGTACAAGTTTTGATATAGTTTATTAAGACAGATTAAATGATTTAAAATGATCGAATGTCGATCCGAAAGTACCTATTACTAAAGTACTAGTCTTTTTGAACTAATAGGGTTCCTTACTAACTTTTTTTTGCTAGCTCTCTTTCACTACAAATGATAACATGCTTGAATAATGTGAACCAAGGTATTCAATTACTTAAACCGTATGTATGTATGCCTAACAAATTATGAAGTATTTTATAAACATACTCCTGCTATGTTATGTATGAACGATACAGCCATGTGTTTCCTTCTTCCTACAATCCTGGGTTTTTTAAGCGGGGCGTGAAAAGGCATTTATGCAGGCCTTCAAAATGAGATTGACAAACTAAGTAGTTTTCCTTTACCGTGCTTGTCAAACCCATATCTGGACCTTACGGCTGCTTTTCATCAGGTGGAGTGAGGTCATCTTGACGACCACTATAAAAAAAGTTGCGGATTGTTGAAGGGGTGTAAGTTTAGTGAGCAACCTTCGTTTTACATAACTAATATAAAAAAACAAGATCTTAATTTCATAGTTCAAAGTTTATTCACAATATGCATCATGTACAGAGTCAGGAGGTTTTAATCATTCAATTTAAGAAGGTACATGTACGGTGTAATGTGTTATGGTGTGGCAAAGATAGTATCGCAATAGCGAGGTTAACAATTTAACATGTTTAATATAAGAATAATGAGATCTACGGAATTAATTGTAAGTATGTACTTACACTACACGAATTTCGAGATGTCAGTTAAATTACGGCAGCAGCTACCGCGGTCATTCTTAACTCTGTTCATTTAGCAAGACTAATGAGCGGCGCACACGCAATCCTTCCTATTTTAAAGCCTCGTTTACACTTACATGACTATTGAGGTACGCTTCACTAACAAAGCCTCGTTTACACTTACCAAATTGTGATTACTGAGGTACGCTTCACTGAAAAAAAATCTGTAAGTAGTTACTAATTCAAGCTATAATAAAACCTATGTTTTCATTAATTTTCATTTTGATTCTTTTTTGTGTCACCAAATGAACTATTTTTCTTTTTAGGGTTCCGTACCTCAAAAGGAAAAAACGGAACCCTTATAGGATCACTTTGTTGTCCGTCTGTCCGTCCGTCTGTCTGTCTGTCAAGACCCTTTTTCTCAGGAACGCGTGGAGGTATGAAGCTGAAATTTATATCAATTACTCAGGTCTACTGTCCCTTGAAGCTGTGAAAAAATCAAACTTCTAAGCCAACGCAATCAAAAGATACAGCCGTTTATGTTGCAAATTTTCGACACTTGCAAGGGAATCAAAACCTACAGGGTGCTTCCCGTGAACTCAGAATCTTGAAATTTGGTACGAAGCAACGTCTTATAGCATAAATAAAGGAAAAATTACGAAAACCATACATTTTTAGTTACATCACATAATATATATTTTTTTTATAATTTTAAACTTACTACCCATTTCCTCATAAACGCGTAGAGGTATTAAATTGAAATTCATACCAAATACTCAAGTCTATAATACCTTTAAGCTGTAACAAAATCAAACTTCTATGTCAACGCAATCAAAAGAAACAGCAATTTAAGCTGCATATTTTGAAACTCGCAAGTACTCGCAAGGGAATCAAAACCTAAAGGGTACTTCCAGTCGACCTAGAATCTTGAAATTTGGCATGAAGCAACGTTTTATAGCACACATAAAGGAAAAATTCCGAAAACCTTAAATTTTTAGTTACATTACAAAATATATATTTATTTTTTAATAAATATAAACTTATAACTTTTTTTTTCTCATGAACGCGTAGAGCTATCAAGTTGAAATTCATGTCAAATACTTAGATCTAATTGCCTTTAACCCGTGAAAAAAAAAATCTAAGTCAACGCAAAAACGCAAAACGCAAAAGTGCAACCATCGATACCGCATATTTTGAAACTCGCAACTACACGCAAGGGAATTAAAACCTAAAGACCACTTCCCGTTGACATAGAATCTCGAAATTTGGTAAGAAGCAATAGCTTACAGCACAGGTAACAGAAAAATTCAGAAATAAATAAAGGATTACTTAAACGATAAAGAGATCTTTGTCTTAAATTTATGCTCCTCCATCTTTCCCCATTGTAATGTTATGAATTTCATTTTGCAATAAAAATACCATAGTTATGACTCGATTGTCGTAATGAACGAACTTTGTAAACCTTGCAGGTTTGTACGGAACCCTCGGTGCGCGAGTCCGACTCGCACTTGGCCGGTTTTTTTTCTTTTGTTACTATCTAGTTACACATAAAATACTCTCAAACTGGAACTGGGCAGAGTCCAATAAATCTGACGGCTGTCAAAGGATACACTTATTTTGTTCGAATATACTTTATTTAAGGCGCGATACCAGGAAAACGGCTCTCGGGAAAACTAAAGTTTTATATAGAAAATATGAAGTATGAGGCACGAAAAAAATCGTCATAGTAGTCAAAGAGTTGCACAATCAGCTCAAACTTCCAGTATATGGATCAACTTACTAGATTAATGTGAAAAAAAATCAGAATATCGCTAAAAACGTGCAAAACGCACTCCCGTATTTCAAAAGTTTAGGCATCATATAAACTAACAACTTACGTGTTTTAAATAACGTGTAAAGATCAGATATCAAAGAAGCATTGCCAATCAGTTGTTTTTCATTGCTTTATTTCAGTTTTGTGCAAAAAATTCCCAAACATTCCGAATTTTTCGCTTGAAATCTCCATACAAATTACTATGGAGTGAGTGAAGTTTCTTTGATAGCTGTCCGCGCACCGTCGCAGCTCACTCCCCCCCATGTCCCCAAGGTGAGCGCACGTCGCTTTTGACGAAAATGACATTTATAATTACGCGGATAATTTACACGAAATAGGCGCACATAGGGTCTTTTGTTAAAAATAGTACAACTTTATTTTTTTTCCTCCGTACTGTTTGTTCATATGCATTATGCATAATTTATCAAACGTATGATTTTATCATGATTCACCATGAGGGTAATATGGCAGGTTTATATTTATAAGTACACTTGATTAAAAGCTCTCTTGGGTTTGACAATTTGGTACTAGTTGCCATTTCATTTTCCTATTTTTTCTTGTAAATTTTTAAAGTTGAGAAACTGAAAGAAAAAAGTGAAAGTTTGCGTTTGCTTATACGAAACAGAAATAGTTATTGCAATAGAACATAATGACAAGTTATTCGAAATGGAAACACACTTCACACCGGAACAGCTTTTACAATTGTACCAAGCACAAATTCGGTTGTGTATGGAGTACTTCTGCCACCACTGGGATGGCTCTGCCAAGTATCAGCTGGATGCACTGGACTCAGTAGACCGAAGAGCCAGGAGACTGATAGGTGACGAGACGCTCGTTGGAACCAAACTCGAGTTTGGAGCATCGGCGTAGAGTTGCCTGTCTATCGGTTTTTCATAAGGTGTATTTCGGAGAGTGTGCGCAAGAACTTCATGACCTGATACCACCCTCTACTTTCTACTACCGGACCACAAGTCGCCGTGAGGGCTTTCACCTCCATGTGGTCGACTTTCCAGCGGTCCGAACTAAGCGGTTTGGTGCTTCCTTTCTGGTCCGCACCGCTAAGGAGTGGAACGCCCTCCCTTCTGTGTTTCCGGATACATACAACCTTGGTGTCTTCAAGGCAAGAGTGAATAGGCATTTTTTGGGTAAGCGTGGCTGGCGAGACTGAGGTCAAACGCAAACCCATTTTAAATTAAAAAAAAATGGATCAGATAGAACTTTGATATAAATATGAATTATCATATTTACGTCAGCCATGGAAAAATGGCAGTGCAAGCATTTTTATCTCTAACTGGCTATTTGCACACAGTTTTTCCCTGTAGTAATTTGAATGAACTATACAGACAAACGTTCTAGAAAATATAATTAGCATCAACTATCATTTAGATAGTGAAAGCTTATGTAAAAACAGACAGAAAAACGCGGAGGGTGACTTCCTTTCATACTATGCTCTACTCGTAGATCAATTCCAGTAAGATGAAGATCACGGTGGATTCTGTATTAAATTCAGCGTAAAAAGCCTGAAATACGATGGCCTCTACAGGAGACTAAAGGTGTTATACTCAAGTGTTATTATCTAAAATAAAATATCCACTAAAGTGTCTCAACTGTTGACAACTGTTAAATTCCTCGTTTTAGTTAGTAACAAGATAGCTCCGTTTAATGCTTCTTGCAGCTTTTCATTACAAGTAAGACCAATTTATTAGTGGGTTCTTCTGCATGTTACTAGAAATGGCTCCGTGTATTGCTTTAACATATTTTATGCATTGGATGTAAGAAATATTTTGTGTTGATGATGATCGAACGGATAAACCAAGTTACAACTAAATCTCGATGGAATCGTCAAGCACCAGATATAACATTGTGAAATAACGTGGTCACGAGAATAGATTGCAAATAATAGTGTAAAAAAATAATTGGCAAAACCGCTTGTAAGCATGTTTAATAAAATAAAATTTTTGATTAGTTTCTTTTGTTTGCCCTATATCCTGAAATATTTTGGGTGGCGAAATAAAAATATCTTTGGTGAACGCATCAAATGATTATCATGCCGCGATTTATAATAATAATAAATAAATAAATATCCCTGGACATTATTCCACACAGCGCCATCTAGCCCCAAGTGAGCTAATTATACTCCGTTTTTATGGGATACTAGACAACGGATAAACATACTTAAATACTTTTTCTTTTGTAAATACATACTTATTATACATAGGAAACACCCAGACCAATACAAACAGACATGTTCATGCACACAAATGTTTGTACTGTGCGGGGATCGAACCCGCGACCTTTGGTGTAGTAGCCGACTTCTAAACAATTACACCAAGACGGTCGTCCGGATTTATGCATTGCATTTATGCACGGATTGCACGGCCCAACCACTGTGTGACCATAGCTGTCACGATCGCTTTCAAATTTGACAGATTTTCTCTCCGGCCGACCTTAGTATAGACCCTTAAAGGCAACAAAAACTGAAAAACAGGAAGGCTGAATCAAAAAAACATTATTTTAACTTAAATTTTCGTTATGGGAATATTTTTCTATGGGCTATGCATTAATTTTTAGAATAAAATGAAATACTGAAATCATTAGTTCAACATTAAAGTATTTATTTTAAGTTTCCAAGAACACTCTAATGTCAACATCATCACTGAATGAAAAAACATTAACGTATTCATTTTAAGTTTCCAAGAACACTACTCTCAACATCATCACCGAATGAAAATCACTTGCAAATTCACTCGCCCCTAAAATGCCAAGACAACATACGATTAGGTACATTATACGCGTGTGTGCCTGAACGGCACCGCTCCCTCGCCGGATTCACTGCCCAGACTGTAATTATACTTTTACTACTTGGACAGGGATGATTTATATTTGACCGAAAATATAAACATTTTTTATAGCCTATTTAACTTTTAACTATTGCATTAGCATCAAATATAAATCATTAAGGCTTACCCACCCACCTCTAGAGAACAGAAGTTTCTCATTAACAGTTGCAAACACTTTTAGAAAGAATTAAAGAGGGCGCTTTTAAGGATCTTGTTCAAAATAAATAAATAAATAAATCAGCTTTGTCATTACATATACGTTCAGAAGAATAATTATAATCTGCTTCCTATGCACTAAGTATATTTTGTGTCAAACTAGGAAGTCGAAGTAGTGTTCCAGACGTAACATAACATGGTCGAAATTACACTTGCAACATTTTACCTTGTAACATTATAAACATAGTAGAAGTGATTTTACTTCACACTGAACATAGCATGTTCTAACAGAAACTGTCATACAGATATTTATTAATAAACATTAAAAAGATCTAGCTAGCGGATCAAATAAAGATTCACCGATGCGGTCATGGTGTGACATGTGATCAAGTCGTAAGTGGTATTGCTTCCTGTATTTATACATCCATTACCTATGTCCAATTCGATGTCCAACAGAGTCATTAAAAATGGAATCTATTAAATTCACGCCGAAAACATTTCTTATTTGCAATAATAAATTCACAACGACGATAAAAATAAACAGCAGTTTAAAAAGAGTCGTAAAAGTGACATTGATTTTGACACTAGTAACTTACGTATTCGAGTGAGATTAGTATTTATTAGGAACCGTGAAACAGGCTAATACGTTATAACATAAATTGAATGAATTAAGCTGCTGTTATTTCAGCCACTGATGATTCCAGATCCGGCCTTTGGTCACACCGACCATAGCACCATAGTAGCGGTTCCTGCCATAGGTATGTATCCACACAAAGTCTGTTGTGTGATCCATTCACAATATGAACAAAATACATAAAATATACTTCCTTGTTCCCGTGTTAGCTCGTAGATAATGCGTAGGGAACTACGCAGGAGTTGGCGGTGTTCCAACTCTACAATGTACTGCGGCTCGCTCGGCTGCACAAGTTCAAGATTATAGGGCCTGTCCTTGCCTCGTTTAACGAACGATAAAGTGTTCATTGAAAACAGTGATAAACACACTCGACGGAAGCTGCTCGCGTCAGAAGACTCGATCTATTTCAGTGATTCTGCTGCCTACATTCAATCAACCATAGCTGTTTATTTCATTAAATAAATAGGTAGGTGTTGCGTTGTCTACTTGGACGCACAAATTACAGATAACCAGGCATACGTAGTTTTGAAACAATAAAATAAAGGGGAAGTGCGAGTCATCGAATATACCGATAGCAAACAATCAAAAGTGTAGGTATATTCGAAAAGCGTTACAGTTAGAGAATGGAACATTTTCGGCTTAGCAAAGTGTTGAATGGTTTAATTGATCTGTGCTTTTCTCTTGAGAATTTATTTTCGTCAAACTGCTGTAGCTCTTGTATGACTCATTTTCAATTGACCTTTTCTAATCTGACAACGCCAATACACGTTATCAAGGGTGTTTAAAAAGGTAGGGTTTTTAAAATGGCGTAGATGTTTGCTTTTATGTAGGTATGTTGCCGGTTCGAATCTAGGTCATATCAATTAAAGACAAAGTGCTTAAAAGCTCAACTAAGTAAAGTTTGAGATTACTAAGCTATTTTCGTAAAAGTTTAATATTTCTGAGATTTAGTTGACGTTTATCTCTGACACAGTTTAGGTGTAACGACCCAGCGAAAATAGCAGAAACAACAATATCACAGCGTTGTGATATTGGCATGATTTCACATTTAGTTAAATCGCACATAACACGGTATTAATACACGCGGAACGTCGTGAGAGGGGAATAACGTAACATTTGCATAAAGTGTCTGTCTGTCGGTCCGCAAAAAATGGAGCGTAGCGGTCTGAGTTTAGCTTGCACGCGAATATGTTTTGCTATTATACCAATACTGACATTAATAAATAATAAATATCGAGCGAGCTAATTGAAGCCTATTTATGAGATACAACACAACGGGTAAACACACTTAGATACTTTTCTTTTGTAAATACATACATAATCATAGAAAACACCCAGACCAATACAAACAGACATGTTCATACACAAATGATTGTACTGTGCGGGGATCGTACCCTCGACCTTTGGTGTAGTAGCCGACTTCTCGACCTTTAGGTACACCAAGTCATCAATGTCGTCTCAACATCGATGTAATCATGTTTGCAGAAAAAAACGTAAGTAATTTATTGGCTCCAGACATTGCAGGCAAACAATTGTACAGGAACACACACAAATAATCTAAACAGCTTGCATAGTAAGTAAAACAAACAAATGTTTTATTTTATTTTATAACGGGCCGTATCGAAGTAACCTTCGAAAAAATCGAATAACGGAAAACGGTTTGTTTGCTTGTATCAAACAAGACACACGGTAAAATATGCACGACCACGGTCACTGACGTGACCTTCCATCATTTTATGTGGTGTCGTATTGGCAACTAACATGTTAAGATACAGCTAAAAGTAGGAAGGATTTCAAAAGCTTTTAAGCCATTAACGACTGATTCATGTGTGTATGTAACATTATTGTTAAAGTTAACCAGTTCTTATTTATTTATTCTTTATTAATTAGTACAAATTGTGGTCTTGGTGCCAATAAGGCTTTCGTACTTGTTTTGTAACCCGCAGTGTGAGATCGAATTGTTACCATATTCCCTTTTTCAACCTCTCTTGCAGAACTTCATAATATACTCGTAGCTCATCGAGAAATCCTCAAAAGAGATTTAATTACACAATCAGTCCTTGTTGTTCATATCATACCATACCAAATTGTGCATTAATCTATTATTTCCTTACTGTGTATCATGGGCGTACCCAGGTAGGAGCAGGGGGGGGCAGCTGCCCCCCCCTAGAAGTCAATTTTCCTTACAAGTGGGAATTAAAAACGTATTTCTCTCTCTACGAAAAACGAAACAGGTATGAGCTGCCCCCCCCTAGCTGAAATCCTGGGTACGCCCTTGCTGTGTATCACTTGTTTTGGAAGAATGTATCTATCTATCTATCTATCTATGGTGTGAATGATTAAATTGAACAACTGCTTCTGCATTGACATGTTTTCTTTTACTTTTGAATGTCGTAATAAATCTATAAAGAAAGCTCAATTCTACGAAACCAGTCCGTCAGTAAATTATTCGTTAGAGCAGGGAACAAATGGCGACCACTTCTGACCGCTCGCTTTATTCCTGGAATCCTGGTATTTCTCATAGCTGCGTGATGTAACAGTAATTTAGATGTCATTTCTTCACATAGATTAATGAACCAACGTTTTTCTGAAACGTTTAATGTTCTGTCTTGCATCAAGTTAAGTGACGATGAGATCGAAGATGGGAGAACGCTTACTCGAGATGTCTTCTGTAACTAGTATTTTAACACTAGCGCTAACACTAGCCCCCTTATTCATTAGAACGAACGCAACGCTAAAGCATAGTTTAATCAATTGACGTGTTTTGTCAATTATTCTCAAATGGCGGCAGTAACAAGAATGACAGTGACAAAGCGATACAAAAGTTAAAATGTTGTTGAAGACCTGTTTAAGCTTTTATGAATAAGGGGGTTAGGCTTGCACGCCTTGCGCTTACTACTCAATTTTTTTAGAACAAAACATTAACACACTGTCCTTTTGTGCCCGTCAGCTAGCCCTAATACCTTAATGCACCACACCGCCTATAGCCCAGACATCTAGCTCTCTGACTGCCTGAACTCACAAACTGATATTAGATGTTTGAGTGTTATTTGATGGCTGATTTTATACTTGGTAAGCACTCATAAATCGCGAATAGTCGTAAAGTCCAAATCTACTCTAAAGTATGTCGTCATAGAATAAAGACCAGACATTAACCGGAATACGTAGTATTACTAGTAATAATACGGCTACGTACTAGTAATCTGGTCTAGACCAGCCATTATTCTTTTTGTATGCACAGAACTCTAATTTACTTATGGAATATTTTTTATATTATTTCATATTCGCTTCCCTAACTAATTTTTGCGACGTAAATGTATGCACTTGTTGAATAAAACAGGAAGTTTGAATAAGATGCCTCCATTTGCTTCGAAGCTCATTAGCCTCCAATAGTCTACAAAGCAAGAATATTTGAATCTAATAGCTCATACATTCTAGACAGCAACAAATACCGAATACTATAGGTCGACACTTAGGTATATCAGCCTTTAAGTAATCAGCGGTTACTGGTCAATCAAAACTTCTGAGACTAGTTTCTAATTACTACTAGGTACTCTCAATAAGTGGTCCCCTGAAACCCTTCAACTTCGCTCTTTACTCGTTATATCAGCTAAATTGAGATAACTGATGGGCAGGCTAGGTACCTACGTTGATTACTAGACTGGACCTTGGCCGTGATAAGTAGCTTCCTTCCTCGCTACACATCACACGAGATTTGCTAGATGACTTTGTCTCCCTTATGGTGGGTGTATATACAGTCGACGACACATCAGGCTACCCATTTCCGTTTTTCGTCTAGCTCTTACTAATGACAGTTATATGCAATAGAGTAAGGAGAAATGCTCAGAAAGGGGTAGTTCTGGTAGCCTGTCATGTCGTTATGTAACAGTAATGAATCTAGGGTACAACATATAAAAATTGGTAATGTTTTCTTATTTCATTGTCAATTGAATCCTGACTATCATAAAGTGGCCCTAAACTACGTGAAGACGATAAAGTACCAGTAGTTTATGATGATATCATTATCATCATAAACATTGGCATAGCACGAACGCTCGAACGTAAGGAGAATAACCCAAAATATTAATAAACACGGAAATCTTTTGAGTTCCTGATTGAAGTCGCTACTAAAAAAATTGGCAGGTACTTGCAAAATAACCCTGTATATGAGACTCCCACTTATTTTTAATGTAATTTAATTGAAATTACTACTAGAGCTTTGGAATTGGAAACTTAGTTTTCAATCAGATAGCTGAAATGTAATTTTAAGAGGCAATAATCTAGCTATATTTCAGAAAGGCTCGACGTGAAATAGCCATAAAAGTAGAATCTAGTCCAGTAAATAAGCATTACTCGGAGGTCTCAGGTTCGGCGCTCGGCCGGTCATCGGGGACCACCGGCATGACACAAAGTCTCTGGATCACACACTTTATTAGGCCTGAGCGAACATTCGCCAATGTTACATTTAACAATGTGGCGCACCTATAAGCCAGTTTTGGTTAGACTTTGAAGTTTTTGAGGAAAATTAAATGATTTTGCTGCTACATCTAAACCTTCGAGGTACCAAGGCAGTGCATGTGATGCTATCCCAAATATATTTTCAGTTTCTCATATATGATTATTGACTTTAAAATCAGTCACCACAAAACTGGCGTTCTTACTCCTCAATAAAGGACCATTCCACATGTTGCGCTGCCGATGGAAAATGCACTCTAGTTTATTGGTTTGAGCTAAAGGCTCACTTTAAAGTCAATTACCTCTCGTGTTCCACTTCTGAGATTCCTCCGACGGGACGAGCTGAACATTAGTCGGAGGATTTAATGCATCGCTTAGTATAACGATGCAAGAGTTGTCTGCACTTCTACTAAGTATTTATTTAGTACCTTCACAAGTGTATTTGTCTACCTACTTTCAGTACATTACCCTCACCAAGTCAAAGTCACCATACCACACAAGGTCCATCACTGACGTTACTGATGAAAAGTGAGAAGTTAGCTTAGCCTTTTGGTGTTTAGTCTCCGAAGTAAAGCATACACGAAACACATAAAACATACACTACCTAGTATTTTACACAACAATTTTTTTTTTTCAATATAACCTGATGTGTCCCATTGCTGGGCAAAAGTCTCCACCAAAGCCCTCCAACTATGGGAAATATTGGCTCATAACATGCCTGTTATTCAATTTGGCAGTGGTTTCCTCCACGTCACGTATTCCGATTTTTGACCGAATGGTGGTGTTCCTGATCCTATCTTTCTTATCTTAATAAAAAAGTTAGAAAAATTGCAATACTTCATAATTGTGTATGAGGTTTAGAATCCGAATTAGTGTAAGTAGTAAGATAAGACAAGATAAGAAACACTTTATTGCAAACAAAACAAATCAATTTACAGATAATGCCACAAATAAATACAATAACACTTCAATATACAATTTAGGCGGTCTCAATATACAATTTAGGCGGTCTTATCGTATTGTGCTTGCTAAAAGCAACTACCATGGTATTAACGCTAACGATTGGTGGCGCTAGTGGGCAATGAGCGACCTTTTAATCCTTGCCTACTCAATCTCGTAAGCTTTCAAACAAATGGTACTTAGTCTTAAAGTAACTGGAAGCAAGAAAGATGTAAAATGGGAGATGTACTCTAATGATGTTAGAAAGTATTTTCCTTAAACTTTCACTGTATCAAGTCTATCGACTTTCTTGGCGTTTCGTTCGTTATTAACTGAAGGAATAATGCACCGCGCCATCTCCGTCAGCTTAGTTTAACGACACGACGGATAATGGAAGAGGTGGAAGGTATTTTCTGCAGCTGTAGTTTCTTATTGTACAGTCAGTGCAATAAGAAATGTATCCAGACACATTAAAATTTCATTTTGGATTGATTTATTTACAAAATGAAATCAATAAAAATGGAATTTAGACTATTCGAATGGTGCCTAGTAAAACCTTAAATTAGCGAATGTGCCTGTATACATTTCTTAGGACACTGACTGTACCTATCATTGCATGTGAATTTGCATTATGATAACAATCACCGTAACCAGTAGTCGAATTGGAGTTCCGACCCGGAACGCATTCCCTTTCAAACCTTCTGACTGATAGCTACTACACCAGAGGTCCAAGGGTCAACCCCCCACACCCCCCAACAGTACAAGCATTCGTGAGCATGAACATGTCTGTTTGTATTGTTCCTGGTGTTTCGTAACAATTATGTATACAAATATTTCATGTATTTACAAAAAAAAGTATTTAACTATCTTTATTCTAGTTCCTCTAATTTAAATATCGATGACTTTCTTGTCAAACCAGAACTATTTATATAGGGAGAACTTATCACGAAAAGTTGCGTAAGTTCCGGTTAATTTAAACCACTGACCGTAGGACATGACCATATAACCAGGAGTTCCATTTTTATTATCGAAGGACGTTTCAATTATCTTTGCTACTTTGATGTCCAATCTATCTAGTAAAGTTCTAATTGACAATCTACTTGATCGATCATACCGAGTCATGAGAACTGTCGTCAGACAAATTGTAACAACTTCGAGTTATTAGATATTTATTGATTGATTGGCGTGTTAGGAAAGAAACTACATTAAGTCAATACTGTGTGAATTTCAGAAATATGTCTATTTTTGAATAACAACGCAAAGCCGCGGAATTGCGATTCTGCAACGATACACTCTCACGACTTTACAGCGATCGAACGCAGAGAGTCGCCAAATCATGCTTCAGCAACGCAACGATATCTGCAGTGGCTTTATCCTAAACTTTCATATAGAAAAGCCCTTGACATGACGAATCATGAAAAAAAGATGAATAAGTTGTGTGAGATAATTCGGCCAAGTCAAGGGTTTTCACGTCACCCATCCTTCGCCATTTGCGACTTGTGCCCGCCATTTGAAGAATATTCCCTTGCGTCTATCTAGCTGTAATGTACCTGAGTGGGCTTGCGAACCGAGCAGGCGTAAATATAAATTCGCCCATCATGTTTAGTAGGCCCACTGAATTGCCTCATAAAATTCGCCCAAGCGGCATTGGTGATATTTGCCGTATTTTTGCTATAGGTAGTTTACCCAGCGTGATAGGCAAATTTCGTGTTTCGTGACGTTTTTTTCTTGTATATATTTTTTTGTTATTTTATTCTACGAGTACGCTGGCCATTTTTACTATCTTACATCCAATTTCTTACAAAACTTAACGGACCACTAGCCAACTTTTTGAGTGAAACGGACACCGCTTAGCTTCAAATATAGGTACGTATAGTATTCATTCATAGACAGGAAAATTGTCTAATTTGAAACTGGACTAAACATCTAATGTTCATGTCCGCATAAAACTCATTTTATTCCAATTGAATTGGGTTGGGGGAATTGGGTTTGGGTCGCTTGGTGGTAAGCAATGTCGAAGCCAATGGTGGAACACAAATACCTATTTACTCTTGCCATCATACGAACGATGTTTAGCAAAAAATATGTTCAGTTTCAGATTAGACATACTCTATATATCTAACAACCGGTCTGTACGTGAAGGCATTAAACAAACTTACTTCATGGCCAGTTCAATAAGTCGTCGTAACCTAAGTCGTAATCGATGGTCCTGAATATTACATAAGAATACGACCAACTTCAAGGAAATGGTTTTCACTACAATTTCTACGAAGAAACAGTAGCTGAGTGAAAACCTGAGCCAGTTTACTATGTTTTTGAAATCTAGAGAGCATGATGCAGAGCATGAAACACCTTATTAAAAAAACTTCTTTAACTACTTTCTCCACGGTATTTCTATTTACTTATGAGGTGTCTATGTGGCCGGTGCCGGTGGTGCCAGTGCTGTGGTGCCAGTGCTGTGGTGTCTGTGCGTTAATAGATCACACCAAACTTCATTTTCTTAAGACACCCCTGCACATTTAAATTACCAGGTCAGAACTTAACCACCAGGTAGACGAAAACTTGGATGCAAGAAATAGGTATACCGTTATCTCCAAAATATGTATTAACACATTAAATAAGGACTTTCAAATCTTCGAAAACTTTCCAAAACTAATTCTAAAGATAAATTTTATAAATATTTCGACTTCTCCACTGAACAACTTTCGTAACATATTTGGAACGTAAAAACCCATAACATCTGGTTTTAATCACCTCGCATTATGGAAACTTATCAGTAACACCGGTCTCGAATCCTGAGCCAAACAGCGCGAAACGGCGATAAAACAACTCCATAGTGGAACTCATTAGACGAAAAGAGACGGAAGAACCCTGAATATAGCCCAGCTTAATTTCTTGGCGTGCATTGGTGGACTAATTACTGTGTTAGACATAACATTAGAGCGACAAGGAGATATATCGGTTAAGGAAGTGTAAGTGAGAGAGTAGTGGCAAGCTTCCAAGATGAATCTGATGTTTCGGAAGAACTTCAGCGGGGAGAAGAGCACAGGGACGAGCGGGGGTGGGGGCAAGGCGCGGGGGGCGCTCGGTGCAGGAAGGAATGCCAAGCGGCGCGATCGCGAGCGGTACTCCTTCATGGAGGAAAACCACTACAAGACGCTGAAGACCCACCTGTTCCTCTCCGCGACGCCGCGCTCCAGCGCGCAATACAACGACGGCTCAGGTAACAACGCCACCAGCCTTCCTCAAGCGAACCAGTGATAGTGCGCGTCACAAATACTTGTTTGTTGTCGAACTTTTCAATTGTAAACTTTTCGTAAATCAAACAATTTCGACAGTCAAGGCAGCAGTAATTGGTGCGTCAGACGCGATACATTTTTAAATAGAAATGTTTCCGTCAAACCCAACTGTTTACATTAGTTCACTCAGAGTTATTACGAAGCTGTCAAGTGCTATAAATATGCAGCGTGATGGACAGACAACTTGTTTATGTGCATTAATCATTTTTAACAGGTATTGAATATTCTGAAATTATAAGAAGTTATTAACTAACACTTTATGAGGTTAAGTTCAACCAGCTAAAACCAGATTTCACCGACCTGATGTATTTGGCTCCAAACCCGCGTCCCGAACACTCTATTTCAGTAATGCGGCTTCGAAATACTATACAGTATTACGCATGTCGATTCATCGCACAAGCATGCGACTGCTTTCAGAGAAACATTGTCGGAACCTTCAAATCATTGATTGACCCCTTCAAGAATACTAAGCTCTTTATTGATTACCTATGTTTCATTTCTGATTTTGGGTTCTTTAAGGTAGAACACCATCGACCGGTGCGAGCAACGTAATTTAAAAGTTTTGCTTCAACACAAGCAAAACTTCCTTGACCCAAACTGTATAATTATGTCCTTCAAGTTTGATTGCTCTTTTGATACATCCTGTATGTTTAATGTTAAATGAAAATACCAACTAGAAGATGCAAGGCTGATCGGACTAACTGACACGGACACGCTCTACAGATTTTCATCAAAATAAATATAGTGTCAAGTTTGAACAATTTCTAATTCATTTATGACACCATAACGGACAAAGTAATTCTTCTTTCTTAGCCTGTAAGTGTCCAGTGTCCAGACAGAGGCTCAACCACCCTCCATAGCACTCTTGTCGATTTGTCAGACACCATAATTATTATAAATACGTGTCTGACAAATCAACAGACAACTTTATGCCCTTGACAGAAGGCTCAACACCAATGAAAAATTCAGCAAGCTTTGATGCGCACATGATCCTCTAATTTTATCATCCATACAATGCCCTATAAGTATTTTTTTTCTGTTTCCAGAAAGATGCGGGCCAGTGCTCGGCGGCGGGACCGGGCCGGACCCCGAGCCGCCCCAGCCGCTGGTCACGCGGGAGCCGTCGGTGTCGCTCATGCGCTGGGACCGGCCCACCACCACCAGCTCCTCGGACCGCCGCCGGACTGAACCGGTCTCGCTGGCGACGCTAGAGAGCGACTGTTTTGTGATACCTGCGCACGCGCTCGAACGATTCCTGCCTGATGGTGTACCGGTAAGGATTTCAACATATTTGTTAATCATTTAAGACTTGGCAGGCACATTCGCGATTTTTTATGAGAACTTATCAATAGTTGCCAGTTTACCATGGTGTAACATGCCAAGTTTTTTAGATAAGGCCTTCTGAGCTGCCTCTCGCCTGCTGCCCTTAACAGACCTTATAAAAAGGAATTTAGGCCGGGGTGGATAACGCGACTGCTGGGCTTTTTCCTACTCATATTAAAACAGCAATACGACAGCAGCGTAAAGGTCTTGCCGAAGCGCTGCTGCTCAGAAAAGTTGACAAGCCAGTGTTTGTAAAAGAAATATTCAGAAACATTTTCAATACGTCTGATAAGTCTACAGATAAAAAACACAAACATGAGAGCTCGTACGTGTAACTAAACAAAACACTGATAGGCATTATTTTCCTGTTTCAGCTCCCAGTGCCACCCCCAACTCCTGAGAAAGGAGGACTGACCAAGACTGCCCCCAGTTCCCTCAGCATACTTGAAGTATCTGACCCAAAGCTATGCATATTAGCTCATTTAATGAGCCCGTTGGAACCTATAGAGCCAATTCTAGAGTCGCCTCTATCAAAGCCTTTGATTAGGCAAAAGACGGCGGCAGGTGAACTCCTGATGGATGTGGCTCAGGCAAACACGGCTGTAGGCGGAATGCTGCTGGCAAACATGGAGAGGAACGCAGAATTTCCATTCATATCGTACTATGTGATAAACACGACTCAAACCGATCCTTTGCTTTTCTACAACAATATGAGGAGTGCTTCCTTGAGCAAGTTCGACCCGAAGACTATAAGGTACTCGGCGGCACATACGCTGGACCTGTACAGCGAGGTGGCGATGATATGCCGCCCGCCGTTCAGCGATCTGGCCGGAGGGCCTAAAAAGTCGCACACGCCTGCTACTGGATTCATCATAAGTGTTTATAAGGTAGGATTTCCTTTTTTGTATTTGACTAAACATTCGAGGTTTATATGACGTAAAAAATACATAGAAGTGGGTAACCTCTTTCCTTCACGTCCACGATTAAAAGGTTTTTTTAGCAGTGTTTAAGTTTGAGTTGACCCACTGGCGCCCTCTGTAGCTTTCGGCGCCAGACTAAATAAGAAAAGACTGGCGGGGTTCCTTCGCATATAGGTGTTCGGTGGCTTGATGATATCGATAATGCATCAGCTTCTCACCAAAAGAAGACACCGAATACTCAAGTTATATTATCCGTTGTATGTATTGTGTCTGAGTATCTTAATACCCGGCAAGAAACTCAGTTACCCCTTTTAAATCGTCGAAGGTTTTGCAGTACAAAGTGAATGCATGAATAAACCAAGGGATAAAATAGAAAAAAAACTGCCAACACTTCAAGTATTAACGTGTTCAAAATTCATAACAATTATGTTTACATCTCCAGGTGTTCGAAGGCGACGACGGCGAGCGTTTCGAGAAGAACTGGCTGTATTGGACCGGAGCCCGAATGCTGTACCGGCACCTACCTCACTCGGTGGGCATGCGCAAGATCGCTCTGCACAAGTCGGTGGCGTCCCACGGAGACAAGATGTACCTACTTGTGTGCGAGTGCTCCAACCTGCTGGATGACCTGTCTGGCGCGGCCATGCTGATCACAGCGCTGCGGGCCAGGCTCTGCGGGTACACCGGACTGTACAGGCCGATACAGACTTTCTAGTAGAAGGTGGGCCCGAGAGGCCAATGTGTTGTTTTGTAGAAAAGGCGTAGTAAGGATCTTGGTTGAAACTTTGTGGTAGTTTCAAATCAATAATCAATCATTTTAGAAAATAACGTTACTTTAATTTAAGGTTTAAAAAACTCCAGTTGGATTGTTCAACGAGTGCTAATGGCACCGTTAAATCCTATGAAAATTGTTTAAATTGTGAAACGTACTTTCAACAAGGATCCTTAATACGCCTATAATATAAGGTCTCGAGTCGCAATTGTTCATTGGACAGCACAAGTTGTGAACAAAATGGACCAAAATAATATATTTAAATGGTAAGAGAGCTGTAAAATGTATGATTGGTTACAAAAGCATGTTTCGAGCCGACGTGTTCTACTTCTTAGAAAATAATTTAGATTTAAGATTTACAATCACTTTTCATACATACTTGAGAAAATTCTGATATTAATTATTACCTCGATGCATTAGATACTTACTACGCTTTTTTTCGTCCTGAGGCGCATTCAATTCTGTGATTTAACAAGTTTTTTCCGAAGTCTGCCTAGTGTACCTATTTGACAAATCCCTTTTTGCAAATTTTCGACCAACAAACAAGGATTCAAGCAAGAAAATGCAACATTTAAAAATGTTCAATAGTCAAAATGTTGATACGACTACATGATTCAGCAAGTTAGTAAAGTTTTTATGTTTTTTTTTTTGCATTAGGCTAACATAAAGAAATACAACTTTTTAAAAAAATCGGCTGGGGTGTTTTTCACAAAATATTTCTCACGTATCGGATCCATAACTATACGAACTGAACAACAAACTTTGAATCACCACCAATAGCGTCAATTAAACAATTTTGTGAAAACGGCATGGTGAAATTATTAGCTTGTCCGTTAAAATTTCAAAAAATAGAGACATCAAGCGGTACCGCGTCGTATCATGTAATTGTGATTTAATCACATACCTTCCGAACAAATTCTGGAAACAGTTGTTTAAAAATCGAACAAATAGGTACTCAGCTTTGAGTGTTTAATTTTATTGATTGCTGAAGGACTCGAAAAAAAACTAAGATTCAAGTAGTTATTCTTTAAAAAATTTAGACTACTAGAGATAATAATTAACATAGTACAAGGACGTAAGGCCGGCTATTTTTCAAGTTTCTAGTGTCCCCCCGGGGAACCACAAGGCCTTGTGCCTAACAGTTTGGACACTCTAAAGTCACGCACGCTTATCTACACCTAATATAAAAAAGTCGCTATATTTTTAGAATGTATTACACTGCCAAATATTTATTTACATATTTTACTTTTAAAGAATTCAGCAATTCCTATTAAAATAATAAACTGTAACTTATTTTAAATATTTTGTCTGCGATTGTACTTTTTAGTGGTTTGTATTTGAAATTTGTTTACATTTAGACAACGAGGGCTACGTACATAACGAAGGCATTCGATTTGTTGGACGAGAAATGTGGTTTAAAAATGTGTGCAATTGAATTTTTATGACGTTCTTTTTGAATCACAATATTTATTTTGTTTGCCCTAAGTCTTCCACAAGAGAAGAGTACAAAATGAAAGTTTATGTCACATTTCTGAGCCAGTTAATAGGTACTTATAGTTCCTTACATATCTTGTGATACATATCATACCAGCTTTTGGTTCATTTTTCAAATTCTTTGTAACGTTGACTTAGTAATTTATGTATTGTCATCTCACCACGCGGTTGTAAAAATGAGCAATATGATATTAAATGTAAATAATATTGTCTGGATAAAACCTAAATTGCTAATAAAAATATTATATGGGCGTTAGCTCAAACTCGGCTTGTTGCTGGAAGCGGGGAAACAGTTCGGACCTGTAGCACGAACTAAACGCTACTTTTTTTTCTTAAACACATAGGAAAAAGAAAAAAAGGTATCGTTTACTTTTCGATTACTAAGGCCCGGCGCCCATTATCGGCATCGGCACTGCTGAGGATTTTAGGTGGCAAATAGTAATATACTCTAACTTAATGGCAATAAAGTAGAAAATGCCGAACCAGCAGCCTCAAGCATACCGAAGCGGTATTTTTGCTATTATGACCACACATCACGGAAATTTCTACTTTATTGCCTTAATGTTAAAGTATATTGCTATTTGCCACCTAAAAATCCTCAGTCGTACCGATGTCGATAGAGGGCGCCGGGCCTAAACCGTTAGCGGTTCGTGCTAGGCCTACTGGACAGTCCCTCATTTTACTGAACCTGAGTACGTCCGAAACCGAAGATCCTTTTTAAAACACATAAGCTCGCGACTGTTTTAGCGAAAGCCCAAGATATTGCTTTGTTCGGAAATGAATTTTTAGTGACGTAAGACGACCATTTCGCTAAAATAATGATTTAAAGGTATTTGTAAGTTACTGAAACCGGCTTGTATGCAACTTAAGTGAGTTGTTACTTGCTACAATGAGAACATTTGGCATTATAGTACGATTAATAATTGTAGTCAGCGAAATGACAACTTCAACAGTGACTGATACAAAAAAGGGTGACCCGCTACAATAGTGACGTTCGGCAATCACTAGACTTAGACATTTAGTCATGATTTATTTTATGAGGTATCAAAGCCTTTTTTAAATAATTGTAAATATTTATTTAATAGTGTACAAAACGAATTAAATAATTACGATTTAAGAAATATGGGCCCTACCTCCATATTAAAACTTCTCACTAAAAAATTATAACCATAGCTGGAAAAAAAATGTTCAAAGAGGTTCAGGGGAATTAACACTTGAAAGTCAGCAAAATACAAGTAATTATATACGTTTTCATTCGTTACGGTTGCTATTGATTCCGACTCCGATTCTGAATTCATCTCTTCATGATAGTCCATACTATTATTATTTGATTCAAAAATAAGTAAACCGGAATCTACAAAACCTTCATCACTGCTTATATATGAAATTATAAGGCGTCGTCCTTTGCCGGTTGGGCCCTTTAGGCCTGTAGTCAAACCTTTAGAAAACACTTGTATGGAAGATTCTGTTGTATCCTCCCAAACTTTTCCAGTTGTATGACCTGTTAATAAACGAAATTCTTACCTGGAAATAATATAATACAGAAACAAAACATTTTGAAACTGAAAATCTATTTACTAAATACAGTTTACCGAAATACCTCTATGTCTCAAAACGAAAGTCTGACCAGTGTGTGTTGCCAGTGATGACATATGGAAGTGGGATGTGGTCATTCACTACGACTTTTTTGCCAGGCTGTAATGTCGACTAACTTTTAATTGTAAAAACTCGATTTACCACATCACTATTTATTTGGGACTGAAAACCTGCCACACTGAAAATGTCATTTCACTGACTACAATTAAAAATCCGAGTATACATAAGTTTCATTAAACTCTAAAGAAGGATCAAGTTACAGAGAATTGTAATGATAATAAGCGGATTCTTAACATTCTCAACATGAAAAAAATTACTTAAATTAAATGAATTAAATTATGAAACGTACCATTCAAAGCCACAAAACATCCATTATAAACACTCGAATTATAAAAGTAGCCAATGATATCATTCAAATTGTTAAGTACAGTTATAAATTATAGTATTAATTTATATACTTAGATAAATAATATTGCACAAGTTTTACTGATTCATCTATTTAAATGTATAATTTGAGATATGCGAAATAGTACCAGCAGCCTTTGCGCAGATATTTTATTTTTGTTAAAAATCTCGTATTTTTATGCAATTTATTACATTCACTGTACGTAACAGATTCTTTTAAAATGACCAAATATTAATGTTCAATTTTGATTAAGGATATACGCACATATTTTCAGCTTGAGAAATTATAATATATTATATAAATAAATGAATGATATGTACTATATTAATACGAACTGCAAGTGCCACAACAATATTATTAACCGTATTAATTACGCTAGCACCACTTTTAAACAAAGTAATACAGAGTACCTACTCGCTAACCCATATCCTGTATATTTTACCCGCAAGTACGGTAAAATTGTTTTTCATAAGTAGACCATTTCCGTTAACATATTTTGAACTCAAATTACTACTTGCGTCGTTTTATTCAAATTATGCAAACTTATTATCGAACTAAAAATCTCTATACTCAAAAGAAAATCGTGTAAGTTACACTATTTATAACTCAAGGACGGCTGAACCGATTTGGCTGAATCTTAATAGGGAGGAAGCATAGAACCAAGAGACGGATATAGAATACCTTTTATCCTGATCGATATTAGGGTTTTACCTGTCAAATATTGCTTTTATTGAACTGTCAGAGTCCAAGCCTAAGCAGCCTAAACAGCCTCCGACAGAACGACGTCTTTCGGGGCACCTAGAACGAAATGGTTATGGAAAAGCAAATAACCAGAATGAGTGAAAAAAACTTAGAAGTGAAAAATAAGCACAGTAGTTTATAATACTGTTAACAGTAACATTGAACTGCAAGACTCTGCCAACAGAGGGAATCGGGATCGGGAAACAGTCGGGACTCAATTTAGTTGAAGATTTTAAGATGGTCTCTCGAGAAGGTTAGACTGGTTATTTTTATTTTAAGCATTAGGGATATTGCATTATCATCTTACTAAAGATAGGTAAACCAGAAAAAGACATTCAGTCTTGGCTACAGGCGGGAATCGAACCCGCGTCTTTCGCGAACCGGGCGACTGCACTAACCATTGTGCTACCGAGACAGAACCATTGTGCTGGTTAGTGCAGTCGCCCGGTTCCGAATTTGAGTTCCAAATATGTTTACAGAATCACTCTACTGATGAACAGACAGACAGATAGGACGAGAATGAGTTTTTAATAAACTTCCTGTACCTGTTACCTACTACTAATGATTACAGTTTATGCACACAGTTGTTATTAAAATAAGTAAATAAGGTACATATTTCGAATAGCACAAGTGTTGGAATAGCTACTTTCATAAATAGATATTAGATTAATTTGCTATGGTGCTAATTCTAGTCAATTCATGGTAGCCAAAAAAGAAGCTTGCAAATTCAATATAGTATTGTTAAACCCTGATTGGCAAAACCCCTACGTTAAAATTATTACCAATTGGATAGTATTTAATGAGAAATAGTTTCGTCATTTTAGTCTTTCCTAAACAATCTAAATTACTTATCTTTAACTATATTTACTAAATGCTTGAGATAGTTGTATTACCTACGGCCTTTTATTAAAAATAAATTATTTAACATTCTATAGAACAACGACATGCTATGGCGATAACATTTTATACAACTTGTCAATAAATGTTAAGATATAAAGTTTATACAGAAAATTGAAGAGTTATTTGTTATATAAAATGTGACAGTCGGAAAATAATTGTATTACAGATTCATTGTAATAAAACATCAATAAGAACTTTTCTTGTGGACTTTACTTTATTGTATAAACTCTATAAAAATAATGGCACAAATGAGAACCTAAAATAAAAATAGTGAAGTCACAAGGACTTAGGTGTAAGGAATTTGATTATTGAGCGAAACTAATATAAGTAGGATCATTGTTCAGCTTAAAAAGCTAGTTTGCAAGATGGGCTAAGCTCTTATGCATAGATTATAGATGATTTAATTGAATTTCAATTATTTTTGTAATAAAATAAATCAAACTGAATTGTCTTTTTTTGATCGGCCATTTGTTTGTCAAAGGGTGCAGGTTGATCCTAAATGTGCTTATTCCATCCTACTGCAGGGCAAAGGCCAACAGGAATCCAGTTCATCTCGCCTCCTTCTCCCAGACCTTCTGCACTGCCGATGCCCGTTTGAGATTCTCGGCGAGACGTTTTAAGCCCAGTTCAACTTGAGCTGGGCGGGTGTTGGACCCATTACCGATTACTGATTTCCGGATTAGACCGCACCACCGAGTTTTTATTACGGTCGACCACAAATAGTGGTTGTTCTGTGCACAAAAGACTGACGCCGTATTTTTGCATTGTTTAAAAACCGAATTGGATTCCTGTGGGAGAGATTGGCCGACATTGGCCTTAGACCGTATGGGATGGAGATTGGGAGAGGAGGCTTTTGCCCTGCAGTGGGACGGAACGGGCTGATTTAGACCAGAAAACATTGAGAATTTTTCATTTTGAGTCCTGTTTTAATTAATAACTACTTACATATCATATTGTTTGTTATTAGTCTGTCCATAGTACAACCTCCAGTTAGTTTGGGGTCAGATGATCTAGGTATAAACTGGCCCTAGTTATTTTTTGCTCTCACATAATATTATTCCCACATATCTAGATTGTAAGAATTATTTTCAAAACTCACCAATTACCTACTTAGCAAGGAAAAAAATTGTTTCAAAATAACAAATTTTTATTGCAATTTTATTTAAATCATAAATATTTACATTATTTCAGTAACATAACATAAAACTAACTGTCCAACTATTAAAACTAACTGACACTCACTTCAATACCCCTTGTGACCTCGGAATCTTCTTCTATTGTCGAGCTGGAAAATTGAAGAACAAGAGTATTAATTAATGTGAATATTCATTAAAATTACTATGGGACAAGATAAAGTTGACAGTCAGGCCCTATTGGGGGCGAAAAGGTGCTGACAGAGATCAGATCAGAGAGTTTCCCAAACTTCAACCAAACTTAAATGTCTTTTATGGGCAACACTGTAATTTGCTATTTCAGCCTGAATGGCTTACCCACGAATTCACAAATGTCAATTAACGCTTAGCACGCGCTCACGATCATGCTGTCCCATTAATTGTCAATAGAACTGAAAGGTAGTAAAAAAGTAATCGAAGTTGTATCTACATACTCAAAGAGCACTTAAAAAAGGGTCAATGTAGAGGAAAATCTCCTCCCGAGAGGAGGAGTGCTCATCAAGACGGATTTGAGATAGTATTTATCAACAATACCACAAAGATTTTAATCCACTTGTTCCAGGCAAACAGTTATTTAGTGTGTTGTCTTTAATTTACAAATGTGGCTTCAGGTAGGGTTTAATGAGACAGTAATTCAAGAAAAAGCTAAAAAAAGTTACATCTACAGCTTTAATCTTTTCTTTTTCCAGGACTGTCTGTAACTTATTTTAATTAGGTACTTTTTTACATTAATTTGATAAGGCCTTTGCAACTAATAAGAAAGAACGTATGAAAGAGAAAAAATAATCAACAAATTGTATTTTGGCTGTCATTTAAAAGGCAATCTAACCTCGTTTCGTTTTCGCGAGCAAAACTTCAGATGTTGCTGGTGAGCAGCTAGTTCTTAGGCCGCTCACCAGCAGACAGTTTGTTCGCCTAGTTTTTGACTATTTCAGTAAATGAAGCACGAACTCACCAAAGACCGCTTGCATTCAAAGAAAGTTTGCCGCAGTTGACTGCATTCCAGTGGCACCTGCCCATCACGCAAACAATCCCGAGGGGTCATTTTATTCTGTAAATAATAAATATTGAGCATTGAAAATTATCCCGGCAACATCTAAGGAAAGACAATAACAGAAAATAAGGAAAACTAATCCTAACCTTTTTACAACAGTCACTCTCCAGCAGACACATCTTGAGATCGGCTCTTATACCGGCACACGGCGACTTATCTTGTAAACCGACTTCATCTGGAGCGAAAGTAACCATATTTACTTGAACTAAGACTTTTAACACAAATCCTCAAAATCGCGATTTTGTTGATATTTTTTGACAGCACAATAGGCGACAGTCGACAGGAGAGTTTGACATTGACAGTTAGCCGAGTTTTTTTTAATAATTTGTGAGTTGGACTGTGGGCTGAGCCTGCAGCTGGTGGTCCGATTCGAGTTCTAGAGATGAATACGAGCTTATAATCATGTTTTTATTTCTATCTACAATATAGAAATAGAAACCTACACCTAGCTTCTCCTAGATTTTGCTCTCCTCTTACAAAATGACTATGCAATAAAGTTTTGAAGTTCGAAGACTTTTCTTTTCGAGAGAGCTTGATGGACTGCTGGGAAATAGGTAGCGTGATGTGCCGTTTTCAAAAAACCCCAGAAAATCCGGTATGTAAAACATTTGGCTAAAATGTACGATGACCACGCCGCGTTCAAAAAGTACTACCTATCAGCTGACTCACTGACATTGACAGATCAGCTGTGTTTATTAGCGTTGTTTTGTCGTCGAGTTCGTAATTCTTATGTATCTATTTGTGTTTAGTTGGACCTTGTAGTCTCTTCACAGCATGTGCCAGTAAAAACAGCAAGATGATTAAAGTTTTTCCAGTATTCACTAGAAAACTGTCCCATGTTTGCAGCCTAAAGCCTTATAAAGATTCTAAATGGCTCATGCCGAATGGTAATCCCACTGGTGTGTATGTGTACAATTGTGTTGCCGATCAAAAGGTTCCAATCATCTTGAGTGATCCCCACATTGCGACATGGTACTCTTGCGGACCCACGGTCTATGACTCGGCGCACATCGGCCATGCAAGCTGCTACGTAAAGTTAGACATCGTTCAGAGAATCCTAAAATCCTTCTTCAACATCAAACTCGTCTCTGCCATGGGAGTCACGGACATCGACGATAAAATCATTAAAAAAGCTAACGAGACCAAAACTGATTTTAGGACGGTAGCTAAACAATACGAACACGAGTTTTGGGTTGATATGACGAGTTTGAACATTGAGAAACCTCAAATAATAACTAGGGTATCAGATCACATCAATTCCATTGAGAATTTCATTCAGAAAATAGTTGACTCAGGAATGGCCTATGTGTCTCAAGATGGTTCAGTCTACTTTGATACCAGCAAATTTCAATCATATGGTAAGCTACAAAAAATGCAAGATTCTGGTGAGCCTTCAAATGAGCTAAAACTGAATAAAATGGACTTTGCTCTTTGGAAAGGTCATAAGCCAGGTGAGCCATATTGGCAAGCCTCTTGGGGAGATGGTAGGCCTGGCTGGCATATTGAATGTTCAGCTATGGTGAGCAAGCTGTTTGGTTCTCAGTTAGACTTCCATGCTGGTGGAATAGATCTTCAGTTCCCACATCATGAAAATGAGGAAGCCCAGTCATGTGCTTACCACAACACATTGCAGTGGGCTAACTATTGGATCCACGTTGGTCATCTACATGTGAAAGGTGATACTAAAATGTCAAAATCTCTTAAGAATACCATATCAATACCAAGTCTGCTGGAATCATACAGTGCTGACACTTTCCGAATGGCCTGCCTCATGTCAAACTACAGGTATCCAATGGAATACTGTGATGAAGTTATGAAAACAGCTGAAGAAACACTAAAAAAAATCAAATTCTTCTTGAAAGATGTTTTTGTTTATGTTAACAGTAATGCTACCCAAAGTGGTGAATACAGAGATAAATTGCTGGACAATTTACAGAATGTAGAAGATGCCAATTTGGAATATCTTAAATCAGACTTTGACACAGCATCATGTATCAACAATCTGTTAAATCTCATGGCCAGTACAAACAAAGTGATTAAAAGCCATGAGGACGAATTTTATCCAGTCCCTGTATTATTAATAGCTGAATACATAACTAATGTGTTGAATAGATTTGGTCTCACTCTAAAGGAGACATCTAAGGACAGTGTGTCTAACAGTCTTATTGACTCAATAGTTGAGTTCAGGCAGGCAGTAAGGTTGAATGCATTGAAGAGCAAAGACAAGGAATTGCTTAGTGCTTGTGACACAGTTCGAGATAAAATAAAGTCAATCAAAGTTCAAATCAATGATACCAATAAAGGTCCTGCATGGGTATATGCAAAGTGAAATACTTACCTACATCTACCAAAAACATTCAAAGATTGTTTGGAATTCAATTGTGATATTTTAAGAATATTCTCCTCTCTAACATGTATATAATTGATTAATATTAGTACCTAATTTACTGTGCTATATTGCTGTACAAACTAGATGGTAAATATGTTTCTTCCACTCTCCACTTAAAATATTAAAAAAGAATCATCGCCATTTACATGTATGGAAGGTTACCCTAAAGGTCTTTTCTTCTAGACTTTCCTTCAGACAGATAGCCAGTCATGGCAAAACTTTTAGGGTTGGGTTCCAAGTTGCCTGAAGAAGTACATAGTGTACATTTAAAAATAATATGTTATTTTTATTTTAGCATTATGTATAATAAATAATACATGATCTTCTTATTAAAGATAGAAAACCCAGAGTTTTTTTCTGGGTTTCCTATCTTTAATTTTAAAATAAAAATTATATTTCAGTTTACTGTGTAGAGTTAAAATTATTACATTATGAAAAAGTGTTTTGTTGATTTATTTATATTTCATTCAAGAATCAATAATTTGTTTGGAAATAAAAGGTCTAATGTTATGGCAAGTAGTTATATTAATGATGTTATTTGTTCACATTTTCAAAAAACTTAAAACTGTACGATATTGTTTCACACCACACTACATACACATCATAGATTGAGAGGAAGATAAACAAAAGAATGCCTTAGTTAATGTCAGTCTTATATAATTTCACATCAATGCTAATCCTTTGTTCGAACCAAATAATAGCGCAGTTAACCAAACATTAAGTACAAAGATTGGGCTTCCATCACACTGAATAGGAATGTCCTTAGGGGTTTATAAACGACTAGACCCCTAACTTGATGGAAGGCTTGAAAATTGTGCGCGGAAAACATTCACTTATAGACGTCAGCTAGTTGACTGGTTGGGTCGGTATGTTTTTGTCTTGTATCATGTTCTCGGCCTTGTAGACTTTCCAAGCTACGAGGTAGTCACGCATCATCTTGAAGAGCGTGTAGTAGTTGATGAAGAGGAGTATGACGATGGCAAGGAAGTTGTGCCAGGCCAGCGAGCTGAACAACAGGCACAGCTCTAGCACGATGAACGAGAGCTGCAGGCACAGAAGTAGGCACAGCAGCATTGATGGGTTTTTGAAAACCGCCTGAGAACAATTACAGATTTTAAACTTCAAACTTATGCAATCAAGTAATGTGGCTTCATTAAAAAGCTCTAGGTAACTCAACATGCTATGTAGACAATATAGAGGTCTATGCTCGGCATTGCGTTATGGAAACCAGAAACGATGAAAGCGAGTCTCCCTCGGTGCTCTTATGGGCAGAAAAACATCTCTATACAACCAGCTGACTGGCGCCATTCGCGCATTGTAGTTTTAATCAATCACTTTAAAATATGCCATAGAATGTCCATTTCAGCGAATTTACATTTTATTACGTGTGGAAAGCAAATGTATCTAAAAGTTAGCTAAAACAGTTCAACATTTGGCATGGTCTCTGTTATCTGTTAGAACCTCTGAACTGAAAAATAATGACGGTAGTTTTTCACCGATTCGCATAGTTTTTAAAAACATGTCCGACTGGTATTCGCTAAAGAACCCTCTGTTGACTACTTAGTTGGTTATCATCAGCTATCGATGGACTCACATGGAAGCGCGTGTGCTGCGGCACGCCGGGCTCGGCGGCGACGGCGGGGGAGCCCGCTGCGAAGGTGCCGCCGCGCGCCGACACCAGCGCGCCCGCGGGCCACAGCTTGCTGCCGGACCACGCCGGCACTGGCTCGGAACCGCCTTCTGAGACCAATCACAAGGAACATTTTGATGATGATACACAGACAGATTTTTAGTATTGTTGCGAAAATTTACTGGAACATTTGGAACCTATGGTAGGAAGTGAACTATCTGATTTGGGAGAAAATAACGAGTGGTGCCATAATATTGTACTGATTATGGGGAAAATATGGAATTTGAGAAATCCCAAGAAGGCGAATCAGCTAGCGGCAATTTTGTAATAAAAGTTTGCAATTTTCAAACAGTTTTTTGAGTTTTTCGATGTTTTTTTATTCAAGTAACTTGATGACCGCACACCCCAAATGCCGGAGGCCGAGCTCTGAGTGCGACGCAGGGCGCAGGGCGAAGCTCGGAGCACTGGTCATTAACCTCTCGCAAGGCCGAAGGCCGCACCACTTAATGATTGAAATTGCAAGTCAAGTTAATCACTCCAACTAACAACAGCGAGGCCAGAGGTCGAGCGTCAAGGTGGTACCGGCCGGCGGCCAAAAGACCGACTGGCGCCTTCTTCTCCCATAGGGCGGTGTAACGTTTTGGTAATCGAAAAGTAAACGATATTTTTTTCTCTTGAAGACATAGGAAAAAGAAAAAAAGTATCTATCGTGCTAGGCCTACTGTAAACAATAGAGTGTGTCTCACGGGCGCAAGGGGTGTGCAGCGCCCAGCGGCCGAGGTGCAGCGCGGCGCGGTGGTGCACGTCGGTGTGGGCGGCGGGCAGCAGCTGCGACGAGTAGCGCCCGAACAGCGCGCCCCACACGAACACCACCTGCTGCGACGCGCCGTACACGTCGTAGTATAGGTACGGCTGGAAGAACGCACAGTTCAATCACCACATTGATAATATGCGTATTATTCAATGTCATAAGTTAAAAAATTAACAGCTAAATATTCCTTATGAAAATGACGATAAGTAAAATTATACTTGTTGAAAGAGTCCTTTGACTGGAAATTACTGAGCAAAAACATCATGATCGGAAAACCAGAAGACATTTGATCTTGGCTTCAGGCGGTCAGGCAAAACTATCTCTTTTTCTGGTTTTCCGATCTTCGGTAAGTAAGCGCCTGGATCATGCAAAACAACAAAAAAATATCATGATCTAAAAACTCACTAACAAAATGCTTTTTTTTTGTAAAAGGGCGTTGCTGGTAAATTAACGTATTTACCCAAATTACCTTACAGTTTAGCCGTAGAGTAAGTGACTACTTTGGAATGGCAAGTGTATTGAACTAGTGTAAATATTATTAACAATGTCATTTCAGTGGAGCTTAAATTTTTAATATAGTTGTTCTTAAAATTATGAATGAAAAGTTATTTTGAATCAACGGGCCCAATGATATTTATAAAAGGTAAAAAAAGCACTTATACTACTTCAAAACCCACACCTAAAACTTACCTGAGCAAAACAACACGGTATGAAGCTAGTATAGTAAGCTCCGACCACCGAGTTGAATAGGATCTTCTTGACCCTAAAATTGAAGTCTTGTCTGAGCACGTCCACTTCAGCCCTGATGGCGCGAGGGTCATGCGAGCAGCAATGCATGACAGGAGATTCAGAGTTCAGTTCCAGCATGGGACTTGTTTGGAAGCCAAATAGGAGGAGGTAGATTACTATGCTGAAAATAAATAAATATGTAATTAGAGATCGAAATACTATATCAAAAAACAGTCTAAATATCAGACAAGATCTAATTCTGCCTCTAAAGTGAGACCATAACTGACAAAAATGGTGCAATTACAGAGATAAAATAATTCACATAGATCATGGCATTATCATCAGACAGCGCAGGACCGATCGTTGTGGAGATCTTTGGGGGAGGCCTATGCCCAGCAGTGGGCGTCGTTCGGCTGATATGATGATGATGGCATACATATAGGACACCATTTGGGTGAGAGCCTCTAAGGTTAAAATTAAATCTTCGCTTAGATTTGTGTGATAGAATACTATAGAAACAGGATTTCACATCCCATCCCCATCGAACGAACTAGTGAAATTTATAAAGTGAAACTTACGGATAGCATAAGTAGAATATTTTGACCAATGGATGTTTCAGCAATATGAAGTATGTACACCAGGATAGAATACCCAGCATCAGTCCCAATATGAACATCCTGAAAAATACAATTCAATTATAAAAATAGATCAACAGATGCTTTTTTGTCCAAATTCAGATCTGCTCTTTCTCGCTCTATGGTATAGGCAAGATAAAAATAGATATGGGAATAATAAAAAAGTTACAATGAATAATTTATAAAACTTTGGCTTTAATGTTTCCTTCACACTACCTGCGCGTTTGTATAGCGTAGGCGTTTGATGAAAGTATGCGCGGCGCACACACCGCGTACTCATGTTGTTTAGCAAAGAAGGCGTCGCGTTCATGGAACGCCTACGCTCGAAAAACGCTAGTGTGTAGGCGATCTAATGTTGTTAGTCAGGGTACACATAGACACACTACGGGCAGTTTTTCACATAGCAGGTAGGGCTCTGCAGGGTTGGCCACAACCTTCAAAAGCGTAGGTACTCATATAAAACATTTAAATTCAGGCTTTTAAATTTATTTTACTGTACCGCTGCCTACTAATACACTTTGATATCTATATCTTTCAAAAGCCTCGTCATCATGGTCCTGATTTTGACAGCATGTAGGTATGATACTCTGTTTGTGAAATCCTACATTTATTTGGATTCCTACTTTTTTAAAAGTTCTTGTTAAGTATCAGTAACTTTTTTGTGCAATAAATTCATCTTATGAAAAATCTTAAGGGTTATTTAAACAAAATTAAAAGTGTTACTATACCTGGCAGCGATAGTGGCATGTGGCATCAACTTGGGAGCAACAATATACCTCAACAAGGCTAAGGTTGCTGCCATTAAGAACCTTCGCGACACAAGTGTCACTATGAAAAAGACAAGTTCCCGGTCTATTAGATAAAAACTCTGAAAAAAATAACAAAATTGAATTTTGCAACACACAAAGTTTGTTCCCTAAAAGAAAAGTAAATTACTTAGTGTTAATTCTTAATACGGCTTGGTTTCTCTTGGTTTGGCTAGGTAACTCTGGTGTAGAGTATAGCGAATCACCTACCTTCTACACCAAATCTGCATTTTCTACTGGTGGTGGCTTCACCAAATGTATAAATAAGATGAAGCAATTGAAGCCAGTTTAAAAGCCTTGGGCTTTTTGAACTTCAGTAAGATAAGACCTAATATACACACATCAAAAGTTCAAAACTGTCTAGGGATATCATTTTTCAAATATTTCATAAAGTTGAGTTTGTTTACAAGTTGAGCATTATCTTAGAATAACGCGAGGACAATGGCATAAGATAAAGGTTAAGAATATTACAAAAAAAAACGTTTGATTTTGCTAACATTTTGAAACCTTTTAACAGAAAAATCTGTCTTTTTTTAACGTCCTTACGATTGTACAATAATGCTACTACAATGAATTTCTTCATACAATCTGAAAGGGCAGATATAGCAGTTTCTGTGTTCTAAAAATTTCTATGTTGGTATCAATATTTTAATTTTTACAGCCTCCCAAATAGCTATACTTTGTATGAAAATGCTTGAGATATCCCTAGACACTTTTGAAGATAATGATCTTAAAACCATTAATGAATAAATAATTAATGCCTGAATTTAACATGAATAAAGTTTTCTAGATGATAAATAATATCACTCACCATAGCTTGGTTTGTATAAGAATGTGGAAGCCACCAAGTAGTCCTGTACAAATTGAGGAACTGAAGTCCTGTGGCCACCAAAGAGAACACAAAGGTCATTGTTTCGAAAAGTAGAGTCCCATCCTGAGGTATGTATGGAAATGGAATGTGTTTAGGAGGAACTGGTCCTTCTGCTAACTTCACATCTGCCAGGACTGGTGCTGGTGGCGGAACAGTGGCTACGCGGGCTGTGCGTCCATTGCGCTTACCACCGCCATTCATTTCTTCATCCAGCACTGGAAAGCTACCCTGAAAAGAAAATAAACTTTGATAAATATAAAGTTCTCTAAAAAAAAGGCTTTTATTGCTGCTAGTTTTTACATTTATGATTCTTTATTGTAACTTGTAGTTTTATTCTCCCTCAGCTTGTCCTAAGACATAGGCCTCCTCCTACTGTCTCCATTCCTTCCTGTTCCTTGCTAGCCTACTCCACTGTGCCCCAGCAACCTTCTGGACATAATCTTCCCATCTTTTGAATTGTCGTCCTTGATATCTTATCCCATCTCTGGGAAACCACTCGTTTACAACGTTTAACCAACTCGAAAGAAGAAGAAACAACAACAGATGGTCAGACGTTGTTAAAGTTCTCGAAACATTAACAAACACCACTTGATTTGCAAAGCTACGAAAAAATAAGAAGGAAGTTATTCTGTTACAACATCCTTGTGCTCTCAGGGTGAACCTTGCTTTAATCTCAGCAACTTAAGAAAATTTAAATATTCCAATCTTTTTCCTTAATGTTTTTATTTTTCTCATATGTAAAATTAAGTTTAATGTGCATACTTGCTTTAGGAATTAGTCCTATCTAGAAAAAAAAATGCCAAGAAGTGCATCAGAAAAGTTGTGAGACAAGAAGATTAACTTTCCTGGACTCATAGGCACTCTAAACTTTTCGAAATACACATTTAGTGTCAAGACATGTGTTTGCATTAATTTCATATCACAAAATGAAACATGAAATGAATAAGCCATCAACATTCTTCATAAGGCAAGGGAAAGAAATATCCAGCCTTCGGACAGCAACATTTTTTAAAAGCCACAAGTGTACAGAACAGTCATCAAGACTTGAGGGTATAAGATAACTTGTGATATTGTGTAGTGATGCAAAATGCTTGTTTTTTTTACTCTTTTTTTTTTTTTTTTTGGCAGTCAGGTCCAGATATGGGATTTGCAAGTATGGTTTACAGTTACTACTGAGCTGGCTAATCTGATCTTTTAGGCCTGCTTTTCATGCCCCACTTAAAAAACCGCAATTGTAGGAAGAAGGAAACATATGTGCTGGAATATCATTCCTCATCAAGATAGCAGGACACAGGAACAATTCCAAACCTTTTGTGTGGGTACCAGTAACAGTTGTTAAATGTGCGTCTGAACTGTGTGCGTGGTCAGGTAGTGGCATTGGATTCATTTTTCAGAGCATTCTCCATTGTAAGGTAGGGGACACGCAACCTTCAAATACATTAGGTATGTTGCCACTGGCATGATGTGCCGGCCTGATTAAAAGAATCGCATCAAACAAGGGTAACTAAATCCTTGAAGACTGAATTAATGGCAGAAGAGCACTGTCCATCAGGAGAGGACGGCATCATACAGCTACAATGCATCATTAAATCAGTACCATGTTTTTTTTACAAAGATAGTGCACAATTTCCAATCAAAACTTACCTTCTTTGTTACGCCAGCAGACTTCTTAGACCCGGTCGGTGCTACCATTTTGCAAGCTATCGGAGGCAGAGGTCGCTTGATAAGCGGGTCTTTGATGATCTTGCGCCGCCTCGAGACGGCAGTAGAAGTTGTACTGCTAACTTGAGAATTAGCCCAGCGTCTAGCCAGGAGTATGGTCAAGCAGCCCACGAGTGCTGGTAAGAAGAATACGACAAAAGGTCCACTGTCATTTTCCGTACAACTCATCACTCACATGTTACAAATGTTTTAGAAAATGCCACGATAATATTTTTATTTGCAATATTTTTCGATCCACACGACGAACTTTACGACAAGCTGTCAATTTATTCTTTTTTAAATCGTAACACAAACAAGCCTTCAACAATAGGCTGTGACGTAGAGCCTACTGTGCGGTCCGTAATGCGATTACAGTAATGTGAGCGCTCACGGTGATATCAGGCGTCCCGAATTGAAATATCGCGTCAACAGCGCTCATAGCGCTGTCAGCGTGAAAACCAATTCGGACCGCTAGATAGTGACACATAACCTAACAATTTTTAACTTTTAATTTCCATCATTCCCAGGTTAAACTTGCGGTTCTTGTAGTAAAACTTTCTGTTACGTTACCACAGAAAAAGATTTGTCCCAGCAAAAATGTATTCTGAGGACTATTGACAAAAATATTTTTACGTGAAAATGTCTGTTTGACGTTTCATCTATGAATCTGACATAAGGCCCACGGTGATATCGCTCTGGAGCATTATCGTTGTGAGCGCAATATGGCGCCGTTAGTGACGTCATCCATGACGTCAAGCTGTCTGACGTTAGATGAATGTCAGCGTGATATCTCAATTCGGGACGCTCTGTGAGCGCGATGTAATCGATTTTGACCCAATTCGGAACGCACCCCTAGTATTTCATTGCTGTCAATGTCTATCAATGCGTTTAGGATGGATTAATAAACTTATGGGCTAATTTGACCCCAAAACAAATGTAAACCTAATTATACAACGATGCAGCAAACTGCACTGCAACTATCTTTGACTAACTATTTGGATCCGAATTCTCAAGATACATGAATGGGAACGTTAAATATTGGGACTTGACAGCTATTGACATTCTTTTTCTTAAACATATTTTTCCGATCGATCGATCTAAAAAAGCCGGCTGCAGTGAATTTCCACAATAATAAGATAAAGTCGACAAATTTTGTAGTTTTAATGAAATATTCTTGAAAAACATGTCTTTCACCATACTCTGTTCGTTTGCACTAGCGTTTTATGTAGTATTATGGTTCTTTGACTCATTTTTTAAGGTCAGTTTTATTGACTTATTTTGTTGTATTCCATAGCGTAAAATAATTTTAGTTAATTACTAATTTGTTCGTCCTTCTTCCAGAGTTGTATGCACTATCCATACTACGCCTTCTTGGAAGGAACCGGCCTAAAAGTTGGAATCTTTAATTTTTCTTGGACAACAGCTGCCTTCAACAGATTTATCTACAGATGGAGTAAAAACCTGTCCCGTATCCTGAAGAAATGGTTCACATGCGGCTACATATTGACCGTTTGCGTCTTCTTACCGTTTGCAGTATGGACATTGATGTCATTCATATTTGAACACTTCTATGACTCTATACAGATAAGCAGTGTGCCTGAAGTGAAGGCCATGTTACCTGGCATCAATATACCAGTCTCTGATTTTTGGGTATACTTTATATCTATTGGCTTCTGCAGTATATTCCATGAACTTGGTCATGCCATGGCTGCTGCTCAAGAAGATGTACAACTGATCTCTGTGGGAGTGTATGTTTTCACTATAATTCCAGTAGCTTTTGTGCAACTGAATACTGATCATTTAAATAGCCTAGCTATAGGCAAGAGGCTGAGAATATACTGTGCTGGAGTCTGGCATAACATTGCCACAGCTGGTGTAGCCCTGTTGTTATTTTTCTCTGCACCAATATTATTCAGTATAGCTTATGAAACAGGTATAGGCGTAAAAGTCACTGGCTTCACTGATGATTCACCTTTGAAGGATGTTAGGGGCTTGGAAAAAGATGACTTAATATTGTCCATCAATGGATGTGATATTAAAAATGCAAATGACTGGTTGTACTGCCTTCATTTAGCACATGAAAGATTTGGTATATGCACAAGTGCAGAATTCATTGCACAGAATGATGAGATCATGATGGAAACTGTTAAAGAAAATGATGTTGTGGAGTGTTGTAGGAAGGATGACTTTTACAGCTTCTGTTTCGAGTACATGGAGCCCAAAGCAGCTGGTGACTCTGTCCTGCCTGGTCAATATTCCTGTCTGAGACCTAGGGATATGATAAAGAAGAAATTCACCAAATGCACTGAGCCTGGAGGATATGCTTGTCCAAGGAATACACACTGTTTGAAACCATCATTGAATAACCACACATATTTGCTTATAGTAGAGCGGAAGGACAATAATCCTGTACTTTATTTGGGGCTCCCATATGATTTACACAAAACTGTATTTGTTGACCAATATTTTCCTAGGCTAACTATATTTTCATTCTTTTCCCCCTCCCAGTTTGAAAAGCTGCTTAGGTATATTTTTATATTTTCAATGGGCATAGGATTTTTGAATGTAGTACCCTGCTATGGGACTGATGGACATCATATAGCTAGAAACTTAATCCAAATGCTAGCCAAACACTTGAACAAAAATGGGGATTTTGTGACATTTTTCACTGTATTTACAATTGTAGTAGGCACTGGCATTACAGGGCCTACCCTATTGTATTTGTTTTACAAAGCTGTGTATGTAGATACTTAAATGTAATTTGCATTAAGCGAATATTACCACAGGGAGCAGAACAGATTGGATTGAGTTCCAATCTCAGGGAAATGATAAAAATAGTGATATAATGTAAAAATGTATTACCTACCAAATATTGTGGACTTGAATAAACCATTAAGGCTATAACTATATCCTAGGATGAAGCTACTCTAATCTATTTATTCATTTCACTAGTGTGACTATAGCAGATCCCTGCTAAACTTTGCTTCAGTGGAAGCACTATAGGCAAAATTACATAAACCATTATTCTGAAACCCAAAGTATTACCTTCTCTCAAAAACAAATACAAGCCTGTGGTTGGCCTAAATATCAAAACCAGTTTTGAGTGCCATATTGTTGCTTTACATCTCTAGATAAAGATGAAGTATACAAAATGTAATTTGTTGCAAATGTTCTAAAAACTCTGAAGCTCTTTAGATGTAAGGTTAAGAAAGTCTGATGACATAAGAGTGAGCTTTGAGCTTCAATTTAATTTGTAATCATGCTGTATAAAGTTATGTGATAAACTTGCTAAGGTGTAATAGATGAGATTTTTATTTAAAATATTTATTTCCAGTTATTGTAAATAAAAAAACACTGACTTCTGCTCTTTAACATTAAATTGATAACTAATTAGGGTAAAACTAGCAATAACTTTGTTCAATGTATGTATTTACAATTTTCAAAATCTTAATGTAAGTTATGTTACTACTTATTTAAATGACCTATACAAATAAATCCTTTTTCAAGATACTTGAAGACTATTTATTAGCATTTGCTCAAAGCAAGGGAACTTTGTAAATCCTTAAGTGATTTTCTTCCATAGTACAACATGGATTTGATTGCAGTCTCATCTGTGTGATGCTTATTGTTTCGGAAGTCAGCTCGTGCCCACTCTTTTAGCTCTGCCTTAGTGGTATCGTCTTGCACTAGTCTAATAGTTCGGAAAATGTCTCTATAGAGCTTGAGCACTTCTTGCCGCAGCATAAACTGAAACAAAACATATTGGTTAATCATTTATAACCATAACACATGAGTCCTAAAGTTCATTATCATTTTAAGGACGAATAACTACGAGTTAGAATGAATGGTACGAAAAGGTTAAAATTAGATTACCTGTTTCAAGCTTAACGCGGCTTTTGGCAATTTAGACGTCATTTTTCCTCGTGTTCACATTTACGGACAGTTGTAAATATAGGCAAGCTATAACTAAGCCGTCGTTATAAATTTATATCAAAATACTGCATTGTGTTGTGTCTGTAAATTGAAAATCACGACTACGAATTCTACAGCTGATTATGACATATTTTTGTCTATTTGACATCGAATGTCAGTATGACATTCTAAACTTGTCCGAATCGCGCTAACATAGTAATATAACAGCTCATCACGGTAAACCATCGCATGCATCGCGTTATGCTTAAGTATTAAAATTAACAACTTATACAATGTCTCAAAATCATAGAAGATTTTAGAAGAACCGAGAGATGTGGAATAGCATGAACAAATCAATTTAAAGTTGACCTAGGAAAAACCAACGCTAATCACTTGTTTACGAGCCAAATGCTCAAACTAATTCACAATTAAATATAAATTGCGACTGAACAGCAAAACAGTTCTTCAACGTCTAGGCGTAGCCATAGAACATTTGGTGAACTGGAATTCAAACATGTGGACTAAAAAAAATGCCTGTTATGACTAGTGGGTAGTGGGTTCTTAAGGCACTGCCTCATCTGTATAATTTAAAGATAGGTGTATGGCCTCGGTTTTGCAATACGGACTGATTATATGGACTTAGTAGATGTACGGTCGACTGCATGGCAAGCTACCCATTTCATAGTATCTAGCCTGATTGATGTGCCGTTCACTGTACAGTCAACAGCACATTATGCTACCTATGTCTGTTTTCATCTTGCTCCTGCCAAATGATATTTCTTCGCAATAGAACCAAGAGGAAATGAGTAGACTGTCATGTCGTTGCCTGGAATAAAAAAGCACGTTTGAACCTTTTGCTGTGTCAATTCCCATCCTAAGGCCTAAAAAAAATTGGCCTCAAAAAAATCCTAGTCTGCCAATAGATTTTGGAACTCATTTTAGGTACCTTCAATTTGTATGTTCATTTCATTTCTATCTTTACTTACATTATTATTATTAGGTATTTATTTTTTAATCACATCCGTTTAAGCGCAGTGCCAAATTCTTCATTATTTGCTATTTTATCTTCTTCGGGCGGCAGGGCGTTGATCAAGTATGGTAAGTGTTTGTCCAGTGCACGATCGCCGTTATGAATATGAACCCTGGGTACAACGTATTTGCCACTCGAAGCAGCCTTGACACGGGGGTGCATTGACTATGACATGACATGACACAGTGCTTGGAAAATACACAGAGACAGTCAGGGGTAAACTACAAGGTACTTAAATTCATTTTTATAAACTAGAAATAGGTAGTTAATCATCTTACAATGTTAAACTGTAATTACGCTGACCCAGGTACTTTAAATAGAATTAGGTCCCAGACGTATTGCCACTTCAAAAACCTCTTCTTTGAGATAAGCTTTTTTTTTTCACCTTTCGAATGATACCCAAAAATGTTTCCAAATATGAATATCAATTAAAGTTACAGCAAATATTCAAAAGGTGCGATTTTTTTGACGCCTAGTATAGTGTTTTTTTAAAGCAGTTCTCTAGTTACGATTTGTATAGAATGTATTGAAACACAGACTTCAAGCTATGGAGCTTGAAGTGTGGCATACGAGACAGTATGCTTATGGCGAACTTATACTCCATTTGATATAAAATTAGAGAAAAAAAAGAGGCTCATAGAAGCAGGGGTGCTAAACCTATGAAATTTGCATTTGTGATTGACTTTTGCCGGCTGACAAATTTGGTGGCCATCTTCCGCGCGTGTTCAGGGTTCTCTGAGGACTTCTGTTAGAAACACTACCTGTAGAACCCTGACGCGCTGTGCCGGCTATCCAGCCATCCTCGTAGGGAGTTGTACACCTCCTTACTGGCACCAGCTGCCTACTGGCGTCTACGGCTGTCCTCCTCGGGGTCATTTGGAATGGAGGCACACAGCCCCCGCCATGTGCACCCCCAGTGACCCCGAAGGCCCCTTTAGTCGCCTCTTACGACAGGCGGGGGGGAACCGTGGCCGAGTTCTAACGCCCCGGAACCACAGGGCGAATGATCGACAATATAGCTTAACGTAGAACAAAATAATTTAATTTTGTAAAAGCCTCAAGAACGGGATGTTATTAATTTTTTTTTTATGGCTCCAATCGTGCTTCTACAGCATAATGATGCTGCCAATGTCAAGTGGTTTGCGCCTTGATTGTGGGCTGGCCGGTTTGTGTTGTGTGTTTTGCACACAGTACTAACTCCGTCGAATTGCCATGTCAAAGGAGACACAGATTGATCGGTGAAAATTATAATTATACCTATTCGGAAACTGCGTCTGCATTGAGTTCATTCCACAAGTTTCCACACCATCTAAAACAATTCATTTTAAATGAGAACAAATAAGTGTGACAGTTGGCATATGACGTTGATTTTAATAAGTTCAGCATAAATCTTTAAGAGTTATAATATTTATCGTACATATACCACAAAGTGTTGCCTAAAAATAACCTGTTATTACTTCTGTCAAGTTCTGTCTAATTCTATAACAAATGGAGTATAGGTTACTACAATTCGATAGGTACTTTTAAATAAAAAATAAAAAAGTTTAAAAAATAAAGTTTCAAATGAATAAGTTTATATTTCAGTTGTATTTCATTTTCCATTTCAGTCAAAGACATTGTGTATCAACTTAATTCGTCTCTGCCTATGCCCTGTATTAAAATATTAAATTCCTAATTATTGTAACTTGGGGGCTTATGCACCTAAACAAAAAGTGCAGCCGCCCAAGCGCGTAAGCTCCGCCCAGGCGAGCGCGGGAAAAGAGCTTCCTCTGCAACGCCGCCGCCGACCAATGGCAGAGCCAGTCGCGCCTCGAGTGTTGCGCGAGTCGCACGTATTCTCTGCTGTCGCTCTCCCGCACAAAATGTTTACGCGAACTTTCAACTTGCGTCATCTCACAAAAAACTTTTTTTAAATTAAATTCATTTTAATTTTATTCTCACGTGTGCTTATAAACAGTGTGGACTTAAAAAATGGACAGAAAATCACCATCGGACCCATCCCCGCCGCTCAGGCCCGTGAAAAAGGAGAACGAAGAAGAAATCAAGGTGAGATACAATTTCAATCATTTCCTCGACATTGACGTGAATTTCCGTTGGAAAATCATCATCGTGTTACGACTTGGTTATTGGCAACCAGCCTGTTTCATCTCGGTTCGTAACAGGAGACGGTGGAGTCGTATTTTTAAATTCGATATTTTATTTGCGCGCCCCGAGAGGGGGCTCTACAAAGACGGGCCGGGGTTACGCCGAATAAATTATCCAGTATACGGTTACGGTATTAATTACATTTCGCGATACACAATAAAACGCGTGTAATATCACGTTTTCGAGGCCTTTTCCAGCCATTAAAGTGTGTAACGCGATATCTGAAGCGCGCTCGGATAGCTGTAACCAGAGTCGCTGGATGTTTTGATAATAGATATAGGCGTCGCGGCTGTGAGAGTGTGTATGGACGGCCGGTGGCGATGTGTGCGTGCGAGTAATTTTAGACGTTCCTTTGCTCAAAACGTAACTCGAGACCGTCCCAGGCCACAAGCCGACGCTTCAATTTATTGTTTTCATGTGATTATCGTCGTAGTTAGTCTGGCTGTAATGTGGCGAAAGTAATTGTCTCTGCTGCGTTCGATTGTGAGTCGCGCGTTTTATTTTGGCGCCACGGAAATAGTTTGACATGTCAATAACCCCATTGGCGGTGTCCACGCGCGGTGACGTCACGGGACACCCGCGACGGTTTATGCGCGAGAGTTTGAGGTCGATTTAATTTATAGTATTACCCACGTAGACGCCCTAGATTTTTAAGCGTGTGTAATGGGTTTTTATTTCTGATATTTTGCGACGAACCTCGGCAATCTTCTGATTATGTACGATTCAGCAAATTAATTCATTAAAATTGAAACAAAAACCTTAAAAAAATTAATGGATGAGGCCCTTCAAACCTGAGTGTATAAGGCTCAGTTATCTACAAATCATCAGAGGATCCTACAAAGCTGTGTTAAGCCCTAAAATACAATTAAGTCAGTTAGATATAAGTCAGTTAGTTAGAAATAATTTATTTTGTTTACTAGAAAGATGTTTATTATTGCGGCTTTTGTGGTAATAAAACATAAAGTTTAAATTAAAGAACCATCTCATTCGCAAAATCTGATCAAATAAACTTTTCATAACCAAGAAAGAAATTATAATCAAGAAAACAGCAAACCATTTTTTACTAGAAGGTACAGTAATGAACAAAATGCAAATACTTGTTAGCACTCCCCCTGTTATTACGTTGCCGTAAATAACAGAACTCGAATCGCAGCAGCACATCGCCGGTAGCTACTGCGGAAGTACCTGAACACTTGTCAGACTGGCGGAACTGCAGTGCTAGAAGACCGGATGAAGCTTCCGCTATTATGAGTACACCGCTAAATACACGTTTTCAACGAAAAAGGGCTATTAAGTAGCCACGATAGTATAGACCCCACCCTTGCAATCAATTGTATCCATGGTGCAATAGCGCCAATAGTTCAGAGCTAAAGTTGAACGGTAATGATAATCCCTTACTCTCAAATGATACGTCCAAAACCTAATACAAATTCAACCATTAAATAAATTCAATTGTTATTGTCAATCGTTTATTCTGTGCTAGATTTTATTGTAAACTATAAAAGTTTGTTTAAGGTATTACCTAATTTATGATATTGAGTTATGGAGAACTTTGTATCTACACAAACCTAACATACCTAGGTTTAAAGATGCTACTAACCAACTTTTTGTATGTTACTTGATTGCAAATAAATAAATAAATAACCATAAATTCAGTATTAAAAAAACACACAGTGCTCAGACGAATGTTATTTCAGCGAACAGTACCTACCTTCAGTTTTTCAGAGCGGCCGGTTGTAGGCGGTAGGGGTTGTAGCATACATGCGCAAATATAATATACCTATTTTCCCATTATTGGACTTTGAAAGTAGCAACAATCAATGATGTTTCTTAATTCACGTAGGTTTTATCTGACTGTACTACAATTTGTCCGTTTGAAAATACCAAAACCTACCAGCAAAACGAGCTTGTTATAAAAATGATCGAATTCTTGGATTGACTAAACGTATTCCACCAAAAAGTCTTGCTATCAGAGCGTGCACCTTTTATTACATCCAACAGTATTTCGTTCTAAATGCAAATTTCATAATGCACTGATGTATTCGACGATGATCCGCAATTGGCCTGTCTGGTGGAATTGATGGAGGCACCGGCAAGGCAAGGCACGCGAGCCGGTGCAATACATCGGTGCCAAACGGCCGGTAAGCCACACCGGTGATTCATGCGTGTTTATCTGGTTACGCGTCGGTGTGATGCTTGAAAAATTACTGGTTTCGTTCGTTTTTTAAAACGCCCTCTCATTACACGCAAAGGTGAGACGTGAGGTCAGCTGCGCCATTACGAGTACGGATAACGATTCATTCACTATCTTAGGGATAAACTGTCTAACTCTAGACTTTATTCCGTAATAGCTTATAAGCAAGTACGCAAATAAGTATTTATTACTTGGTATTATTTGGGTTGCATAAGATCTTACTATTTTGTATCAAATGTTTAAAGCCAACATACCTATTCTCTTTCTGCCCATTAGAAAATATCTCGGACCACTCCGATATTATCTGACCCACCGATATTATTATCTGATACTATTAAAATCCCACCAATATTATCTGACCCCATAGAAAGCTGGTATCGACTAAGAACTAAGTGAGATTGTAACCTAAAAGAGGATTTAAAAAGAGTAACTGCTGAGTTTCTTGCCGGGTCTTCTCAGTTGAAACAACCTTCCGACGCCGGCGGTAGAGTCACATTATGTACACGTATTTTAAGTATTGTTTATATTGTATTATTATACGCATGTTTATTAAGTGGTTAAAATTAAGATTCTTTAAGATTCGAAAGTACTGTGTATCTAATAATATGAAATATTGAATTTAACGATGAAGCATTCTTCGGATGTCAAGACTTAACCATTCAGATCGCCTGCACAACATTTAAAAACAAATATTAAAAAGTTGATCCGTTCAGTATTTCCGCAAATGGTTGACAAAACGACTCATCATCGCTGCACTTGCGCCGGCGCAGTTAATTGGGCCAAGGCCGCGACATCTTACCAACTTATTAAATTAGCAATATAATTATAACTTCAGTTTGCCAACGGATTGCAGCGTGTTACACGATTTCTGTTCCCCACTTTGCAAATCAAAACAAAAATGACGGTTTATAATCCTCTGGAGTTAGCTAATATCTTGACTGTTTTTGAAATAGTTTTCAAAATGATATTGCACCAAAATTGAAATGCAGGCTTAAATTCTGTAACGTGAATAATATAAAATTAGTTTAGTAATTAAGAAAAAAGTTCGTGCAGTGATCATTGCACTAAATTAGTGCAATTAATCATGCATACTGTAACGAAAGGAGAAAGAAAATGAAAAGGACTGTATTAAATAAAAATACATTAAAAAAGTAACAAATAAATAATAAATTAGTAATACATTACCAAGTCGAACAAAAAACCAAAAAGTAACAACTCTTCATAATGTGTTAAACGAGAAAAAAGAGAAAGTATGAAATAATATGAACTGTATTTTTTTTCTGAAGTTTCTTTAGATCAATGGTTAAATGCAAGATTATTTTACATTTTACCTTAAAACTTCAGAACGGGATAGAATGCGACAGAAACATCATTGCGCCTCATTGCGTCCTGTGTTTTGGCACAGTATAAATATACAGTATAGGTTATCTAAGGCCGCCCGCCGAGTTATTAGCCTAGCGTGCACACAGACACGCGGCACAGTCCGTCCGTACTGCCGCCGCCCTATGCCTCCCTATTTTATGCTAGCGTCTGCGTGAAATCGCGACGCGCACGCACACATTCAAACCGATAGCGGCACGTTTGTATGTAGATGTTCTACTGTATGTTAATACTGTGTTTTGGCATTTCGCATCTGGGGATCGCCGGTTATTTACGGCGGCACGTCTCGTTTGATGTGGCAATCGTCCCGTGGCAGAGGTCAGCTTGCACACGGTCAAGGAGATGGTTTAGCGAATATGTGGTAGAGGAATTAGATTTGTGGTAGTGAAAGGTCAGTGGAAACAAATGCTTCATTGATTTGACAATGTTTGAATAACACATGACTTATGGCGAACTAAGGTTTATGTTTATATGGGTTATGGTTATGACCATCTGTAAATGCCGCTTCGCCCGCGTTGATACCGGTCTGCTAATAGTCAAAGCAGCCGTCCAAACCAAAAGTCGGCAAGAGCAGTGGGACTGTCCCAGCTGTATTCATGTTATTTACCATCATTTGTCAGCTTATTTATGACACGTCAAGACAGAAAATCAAAAAATCTAAATGCACAAAGCGAGAAAGACCGTCGTTAGCGCCGCTTTCTATCAGGTGAAGGACGTGAACAAATATATTTTTTTAGTTTTCTTACTATTTTTGACTACAACAGTGATAAAGACAATCTTTATACCACCTACCACAGTAGTCCAGGCAGACAAAGCTAACCTGTTAAAGAAACAAAAAAGAACCAACAAAAGCTTTGACATTGAACTAGGCATAACAACTTCGGCAACAGCCGGGATCAAGTGCTTAGGTACCGCCTGAAGCACGAAAATTCCTGAAAATTACATGACTAAATTTCCACTATCTGGCGTAACATCGATGATTGCCACTGATCTCACCTCTGTTACAATAATTACAACAATATAACGTAACGAGCAAACATGTAACGCGAAGACGGGGTGCGCCGGGAGCCGGGGTCACCTGACACCGTAACCGACACCGGCTGCGACGCCTTTGTGTTGCGCTGTGCAGAGCAGGGTTACTGGAAGGGTAGAGTGGAACTCATATTCTGAACGTAAATAATACTTGTTTAATTATCAAGATATCATTTTAGTATGGTCTTAAGACGCTGACGTAGCTTAGGTTAGGTGAATTGGAAGTGGACGGAGCACATGGTGAAAGCTAAGGATTTAGAAAAGTAGAAAACGTTTACGAAAGTATAAACTCATGGTCACCCTAGTCTTTGATTTCAAACTTTTTTTTTAAATGGTAGTAATAATGAAGGATGTAATATTGTGAATCATTGGTATAAAGCTTTTAGAAGAACTAGAAAAAAGATACACAAAACAACTAACTAAGTAATCATAGAAAACAATCTACGTAGAAAAAAACTACGGAAAGCACCACGCTACACCACGAACGTCGCATTCATGATCGAGAAGTGAGAAAAACTCGCAATATTAGGCACTTAGGCATAGGCTAAGTAGGTAACACGTTTCATCATCCTTAACCATACAAATTGGCTGGAAGCTTTTATTCAGGTTCGTACACAGTTGCCTATATTACCCTCTACGCATAAACTAAAAGTCACCGCCGCACTCAGAGACGTCAATTAACGTTAATGGTTCATTAAAGTCAAAATTCCATTTTTGAAAAGAAACTCTGTAACAAATTGAATTAAGAACTTTTAAGAATGTATAATTTTGACTCTAATGAACCATTAACGTTAATTGACGTCTCTGAGTGCGGCGGTTACCCCCTTATTCATAAAAACGAACGCAACGCTTAAGCGTAGTGTAAGCAATTGACGTGTTGTGTCACTTATTTGCAATACCTTAGCGGTAACTAAGTTTTAAGTACTATCCTCCTATTATTATACACCTTAATGTAACACTTGGTAGGTATGCAATAAAAAATTGAATTGAATTGAATTTACTTACTCGCAAATGGCGGCAGTAACAAAAATGACAGTGACAAAGCGATACAGAAGTTAAAATGTTGTTGAAGAGCTGTTTAAGTTTTTAGTAATGAGGGAGTTTTAATGTCTTGGTACTGCTGCTATAACTCTATGGCAAGAGAGGCGAACAAACACCACTCCTCATCCACGGGAGGCGTGCGTGAGTGTCAAGTGACTGCCACCTTCAGCGCTGCTGCAACCTCAATCTTACGCCGTTAGCCACAAAGGCGACACTTGATAGCGGTGAGAGAAAAATCTAGACCAGAATTCAGATCTAAATCGTAGTTTAGGTCACAGTTTTCTTTTAAGAAAGATTATAAGGTTACGTTACGTACGAACGGAGCCTGAGAGGGCAGTCGCAAGGGCGGTGGCTGTGGACCCAATCATTGCTCTCTCAAGTAAAAGTATAATAATTAAGATACCTAGGTACTTAATTTACTTTTACTTTACTTTACTCCAAAACGTAAAGCGGTCTCGCAGCAGAGCTAAAAGGAGATTACGGGATGAGCCAGACCACCATTCAGAAAACTGACCTACCATGATAACTCTCGACCGTAGAGAGTGGAGAAGTGGTGGGTAAGCCTTTTACCCAGCACTATCAAATAACCCATTTTAGGCATAGAAGAATATTAAAAAACTGAAGTATCGTTATAAGAAGAGAAAAACACACGAATTCAATAGATACTTACTTTGACTTTTCTTGTGATAATCATCCAACGACAGAGATATTGCTATCGCTAGAATAGGTCCTTGTCCGCTGCCTATACATTTCAGCATGAGCGGTTTTTTTTACATTTTTGATTCGTATCTTGGATGACTAAAATTCTCCAGATGTTCGACAGATTATTTTACGGCCATTAGTGAGCGTGGGAAAAATAGTCAACTCGACCACTGAAACTCAGTTTGATCATTGGTTTGCTTGTTTTAACTAGTGTTTAGTAAGTGCCGCTGCTTGGTAGTTTAAATTAAGAAAGACTGGTGAAATGGCATTACTGCTGAAACATAGTGATTATTTGGCGGCAGGTAACTTATCATCTGTGATTTTGGCCACGTTTTTCTTGCCATTGGTCAGCTACCGTAGTAGCTCATAGCTTCTTTGGAGTTAGCTCTATCTAAGTTAATTGTAAAAACAAACAAATATTCATCATCATCGGACCACTCAGCTAACTATCAGACACTGTTAACATCCTTAAATATTTCCGAATGCATAAATCACTCTTTAAGATAAATACAAATGTTAGTAACATGAATGTGAGTCCTGCGAGCAAGACATGGCCATCTCGAAGACATGTCACGAATTGCAGAAAATAAGGCATGACAAAATATTTTCGTGGTGAACATCGCTCAGCGCCTGTATGAAATTAAATTCACGACTCTCGGCGTTATTTACCTACGCGGGATGTCCTCAGTCTGTCAAAAGGACAGTCGAATATATATTTTAATTTAAATCTACAAACTTTCGCTGATGGAGACGACCGTCACCAACTTACTCGTATAATATAATATATTCGTTTCCTGAAGAGCGTCACAAAAATATCTTCACAGGAAATAGTTAAGGGCACTTAACTAGGAAACCTTCAGTCAGTCTACTTGATGGAAAATACCCACTTGTCTGAATGCCAATATGCCGATGTAATTTAATAATTACGTCTGTACGGAAGATCTTTGACACAAAAACTGCTTTGGCGATGGTATCAAATGACTGTCACCTGATATCGATACCACATGGTATCGGTCTGAGTCGAAATGTTGTTTTTACTGTTCACATTAAAATGTAATACGAAACAACAGATACTTCGGTGTATTAATTTTATGTCTTGCCTTTTAGGGACTTAATCACATGCAGATGTTTTAAAAAAGGTTTATTTATCAATAAAGTTTTTGATATGACCCTCCTTATGAAATATTTATGTGCCAATTAAATGCTAATAAACCAGCTAGTATCAAGTTGATATGTTTTGACCATTTTCTTTCTGAAACATTTTGCAAAAAGTTTCGCACTGTTATGAAAGCCAATGGACTTTGAAAAGCCCTGTAGCTAGCACAGACAACGATTTTTATTGAAATTATAAGAACACCTTTATTTTTCCTTATTACACCTTTGGGTGTTACAATACAAACAGACATGTTCGTGCACACAAATGCGATGCGATGTTCAAAATCAATAAACGTTTTTTCTTTCTTTTTTTCAAATTTTTGTATTGTGAGAGGATCAAACCCACTACCTATGGTGTAGTAGCCAACTTCTCAACCATTACACCGCTAATCCGGCACTAGTGTCATTGGTTGACAGCAAAGCGCGAAGCCGGGGCTGGTCGCTAGTCAAGCCGGGTCGGACGGTCGGACGTCGAAAACGTGTAACCCGAGATGCGGCTAAAAGCGAGCCGTCCGAATTTCTAGTCGCATCATCCACCTATTCGGTTACGTTCTGTTTGTGATGGGTAAAGCGAATACGTAACGTGGAACAGTTTTGGTTATTATTTATTACCTCGTTTTTGTTCCTAGGGAGAGGCACATGAGTAATATTCTTTCATTTTTATGTCTTATCCTTATTACCTACGAATTTCACTCAAGACTTTAGACCTCGTTTTTGTAAAAAGTCACTTTTGGCTTTCTTGTTCGACCCGGTGGTTTCCATAAGACCATGGAAACTGATAATCTTAAGCTAGAGCAATGCACCATATTTGCTGTCTCATTTTTGTAATCAAATTATTTAAAATCAAAATCAAAAATAAATCTTGATTCAAATAGACATCTACGTACTCTAAAACTTAACCAAGTAGGTACTACCTGACGGCTGTGATGATGATGATCGTGTGATGTCAAACCAAAATGAATTTTATTCTAGTCTATTCTTATTTTGTGAAAGGAAGATTATTTATCTTATCTTATCTTACATCTTGTCTCGAGTATTCCTTTTATTCAACTTCATCGTCACATTTCAAACCCTCCTCTACTCTTTCTCGCTTTTCTCGTATGTCAAATTCATTAAAAAACATGCTATACTTTCACGCGTCGTTACCAAAACGCGCACATATTGTGTTTCATTAGTTTCATTAGTACAAAACGAAATATTTTCACATAAAACGGCGAGGCCCGGGCGAAACGCGTGTCGGCTTACCCGGCTCCGGTGTCTCAACTTTAAATCATTAAAACGCTATTGAAGCCTGCCTCGATGCCGATCTTCTCAAATTATACACTAATTAACATTATTTTAATTACGCCGAAAAAATACTGTTCTCGACGCGTTTAGTTTCATATTTTAAATAAGTATTTTGTAGGTTTCCAATACTTGACGGCGCTGATGAAAAATATTGGTTTCTTTTGTGTCATGTTTCAAGATTTTCTTGAGTTTTCAATTAATTTGCTCGAGCAGGCGTGAGTGTCTTTAATATATTTTTAATTATAGGCAGTATAGGCATCCCCGCGGTTAACCTTAATAGGAATATTGTTTAGTTCGTATATTTACTTCTATTTGAATCGGTATATGTATGGGAGAAGTAAACATAAAATTATTTTATTAAATAATACTCAAATTAAGAAACCCTTCACCGGTTTGCACTCACTTTCCGTATTACTGACATATATTATTATGCTGAGCATAACTTGAGAGGCTCCTAATCTCTACCTATGTGACGTTTCATAAATCGAGAATTACGATAACCTAGAAAGATGATTAATCACAATAACAGAGTTTAAGAGAGCATTTAACTAAATGCGTGGGTACTTTTCGTTATTCCAATTTGGAATGTGATATTCTAGTAACAAAGGGTTCCGCGCAATACATAGGAAACCCTGCAGTATACGATCCTTCGTCATTTGACACGATCTATGACCGTTCCATGAATTTTTGCAGTTGATGCAATGCCTGAAATCAGGAAATACCGAAATGAAAATTCATTTTCACTGAACGCGACCGACCGAAACTATTTTTTGACTTCTGATATGGTTTCGGTCGGTCGCGTTACATCTGACAAATGCAATCAACTTTTCGTCCAAACGCAGTCCAACTCGAGCTAAAATGACAATTATGTGAATTTAAGTAAAAACACAGTAAAGAACACTGGATTAGTATTGTATTATCCTAACACAGGCGAATTGTACTTCAGCTGCCAAAGGTTTGACTAAGTAGTCAATTTATTTATTTGCCTAGATTTTCACAAAAAAATACTTAGGTAATTTTAGTATTCAGCCACCATTCTAAATCCCTTTGTATCTGTAGCTAAAAAACGTCAGATCTAGCCAAAAAGTGTCTGAAGTGGAAACTGGCAGCAACAGAGGCGTAATTAACGTCTCAGCTGGCCGTCACTCGAGCGTCTGCCGGTAATTCGTGTAACAAGACCCGTCTGCTGTGAGCTCCCAACTGTAATGATCTACGCGTTGCGTAATATAACGCGTTGTATAGTGCGTTGAATGGACTAGCGTTATTGATAGGTTCAGCTAAGCTTTCAATGATTTGAGCTACCACTAAGCATGCAGCGGAGAGTACCTACCTACTGTGACTGGAATAAGTTTGAGCTACGGATGACTGTATTGTATTTGATGAATATACGAGAAAATTAGGAGTAGGTATTACCAAATCATCACACCAAGGGTTTTGTCGACCATTTACGTTGTTGACTATGAATATTCATGTGCATTTGCAGTGTATTTTGAATCAGCAGTATTGACATGCACATAGTGATCTATAATTATATTTCGGTATCCTACTACTATTATAAATGCGAAAGTTTGTGTGTGTGGATGTGCTGTGTTTCTCTTCCACGTAAAAACTACGGAATGGATTTTAAGGAAACTTTACAATAATGTAGCTTATACTTCTGAATCGCAGATAGGCTACAACTTATAAATAATTATTACTTTTTGTTTTTCAACTAAAGTTCACGCGAACGAAGTCGCGGGCGGCCGCTTGTGATGAGATATAACGATTAAAACTTATCATAGGTATCAGACAGACATGATAAGAATTCAAAAATCAGCAACTTTTTCCTGGTTTACATCGGAACCCTAAAAATATAAATGTCACCCTTTAAAATATTGTCCACAAACAGACACGGTGATTTAGTGATGTGCCAGTAGGGGTTCTGCGTACCCATTATCCGCGTATCGATAACATTGAATCAGTATTTACTAGCTGGAAAAAGGCCGTCTATAACGTAGATAGGTATTTTTCGAAGGCACGTTTTGCTAATGTCAGTATCACCAACTACACTACCTCACACCCTTTCAACAGAGCCCGCGTATTGGAGGCTCGTACCACCTCATAGTCGAAGAGTGGCCTGTGCCAGGCAGTGAGACGTATTTAAATAAGAAGGATGTTGATTTTTTGTTTAATTATTAAAGACTTCATGCAATTTTCAGCTCTACGTTTGGAAGCACTAGTGCTTCAATTTTTCCCTTAAGTAACATTGTGCTTAAGACGCGCTCAATATGGTATAAATTGCACTTCATAGTTAATATCGACAATCAATTACAAGTAGCGGCACGTAACTTTAGCGCTGGCCGTTTCTGCGCAGAAGACGAAAATAAGGTATCACAGGGGGTTAGAGGGACGAAGGGCGAGCGAGCGGAGCGCTGATTGGCTCTCCGGTCCCATTACGTCCCCCGCACTGATGTCAAGTCCCGCGCACATCCTAGAGCACCGTCGCGTACAAAATCGTTTTGTTATTGCTGTTAAGTTTTGTTATAGTTTTTTTGTTAAGTTTGTTTTTGTTTCGAAGAGTAAACATTACTATTTATATTTCATATGTGAATATGCCTAGGAGAAATAATGTTTTGAAAAGACAAGCACGAAAAATGGTCTATGACGTGTGTTGAGGCGCGATTGTCGACCTCCTGGAGCGTGTGGTCGCCTCAATGCTTTTACTTCTTTTTATTTTTGTCTTGTCAAATTGACTTACTAACATGGCCGCGGATAGGCAATTTCATTTATAATTTATTTTGTTAAATATAATGTAATTCATTGAATTATCACAAATACAACCTTCTACAACATTTATGGAGTCAGATCATTCAATTCAAAACACCCATCTTCGCCAAGAAACAACGTGCATTGTTTTCTCTGTGATACTCACATAACGTTTATGTCATACTTTCTAGCAATCGTCATAGCGACACTGCGAGCCATCTATCGCGCACAGGAGGGCAACTTTCCAAAATTCAAGGCTAAATACCAAAAGTCATACCCATCGCCTTAATATTTTTTTCATAATTATTTTTGCTACATACTATTTTAAGTTTGTCAGTCCTTTAGAATAACATAATGAACATTGTTTCAACTACTAATTATTTGTTTTATGATGCTTGATGATTACTTGATAAAACTCTCCGTGCGCGACGGTACCATGCGCAGCTATCCCTTCCACGGTTCGCTCAGCGCTAGACTTAGGTGCCGCGACTTGTAGGCACTTTAACATCGATGTCCACACAGCAGGCGCGCCCCTAGACACCGGAGCGCGCCACCCGACACCGCCTATCTCCAAATCTCGTAATCTGACACCGGCGCGGTTTTTATTTTCGGACGTCAAGTATGTTTGGAGTCGCCGATCTAAGGTCGCCTTTTTGTCGGCCAGTAGCCGCGCCACTGATGAATGCAAAGTATTCCTTTTAATGATTTTCATTTGTATTTGTATTTGGTAAAATGTGCCGTGTTGCTCACACGGCACATCCATCCATACAAACTTTTGCATTTAAAAATATTAGCTGGATTATAACCAATCTGTGACAGTGTTTGGTGTTGTAACAACGAATTCATTTTAACAACTAGGTATCAAATTAAGCAGCCTAACAAGTAAAAGCTGTTTTTTTCACTTAGGTACATTTTTCTGTAATGGTTATGAAGTTGGCTACTACATCAGAGGTCGTTACCAACATTTTTGTGTATGTTTTCATGTCTGTTTTTTTGTAATGGTCCTTCCTATGAATTGTATGTTTTCACAAAAATATTCAGTACCTATGTTAATCCGCTGTCTATACCAGTGCAAGCTGTGCATAGTGTGGAGATAGACAGTGCTGTGTGTTTAATAATTTTCGCATCAGTATGATTTTCTAGGCGTCTCGTCAATATTGATTGAAGTTTGTGAATTCGAAGACATTTATGTCTAATCGTGAGGATATCGGAACATTGCACTTTAATATACGCACTCTCTGATCAAAAACGACTCCAAGGGATTCAGGGTAGCATGAAGTGTGTATGAGTATTAATGAGTAGGTGACAATGAGTAGTTTTTGTTTTTATTTTCATTACATTAGTTTATCTAAAGATCCGAAAAACAGAAAAAGACATTCGGCTTTGGCTTCAGCCGGGAAACGAACCCGCGTCTTTCGCAAACCGGGCGACTGCTCTTACCATTGAGCTACCGAGACCATTAACAGACCGGCCGAATCTTTCTGGTATATTTACCCAAATGAGCAAAGGTGATTTCATCAATGTTAAAGGCAAATACACCCCTTTTTTTCGGTTTTCGGATCTTTAGTAAAAATACTGCGTGGAAAATGCTGAAACATAATAATAACATTAATTTTTCTATTTTACCTTCTTAAGTTTACACATCTGATTCCGAAATGATTCAAATATCCCGAAGGTACATTGACACGCGAACTCGCTAAATAAAGCCGGTTTCTGGACTATTTACAAACGAGAGATTTCTCCGCGCAGTAATTTACAAAGTAAACAATAATTAAAATATCGATTACCGCTTGTTTATCGATATTCGCGGTTCGCACGGGTATCGCCATGTCGCGTGATCGAGGTGTTCTTTGAAGTATTTAGGCAATTTCGATACCTCCTACGTAAGTTGTTGTATCCCACAAAAATGCGATTTGGCGTTTTTACTAAAAATGAGCTTTATTATTAGTAATCTATGCATAAAAAAATTAAAACTTACGAAAACACAACTATTTCATGCAATTTCAAGACGTAAAGAGTTGTAACTTTTCAACGGGAACGGACTACAACACTGTATAGTCCTTGACAACCGTTTACGCGGAGCGTGGGGCGGGGAAGATCGCGCGCTCGCGTGTTGTATGGGTTAGATAAAACAGACTACGCCGGAGAGAGGATTGAGACGGTCCGTGTGTCAAGCGCTTCAAGTTTTCAATTTTTTCTTATTTTGACAGGCAATAATTAGGATCATGTATTTTTGTAAAGGTTCCAACTAAAAATGTTGTAAAGATTACATACAACAGTATACGTTGTCAAGTAACCATTCAATAATGTTGTATGTTTTACATACAACATTTTACGTTGTTGAGCGAATATAAGAAAATGTTGTATGTAATACATACAATATTTTACGTCGTAAAACGTTCATTAAAAGAAGTTGTATGTAATACATAGAATATCTTACGTTGGAATAAAATAAAAATAAATGTGGTATGTAGTAAATAATAATGTTTGCATCGAAAGTTGATAGTCAAAATTAAGTTTTTGTGTATGACTTGCGATATTTATTAACTTTTGTTTTATTTTTTACTTAATGTTACGACATATTCCTACATTTTTAGTTAAGTAATTTATACAGCGCTTTATCTTTACTGATTCACCGATAAAGAGCATTAACCTTGATCGTTTAATTAATAGCTTCCTTACAAGCAATGAAATTTCATATTTCATTTTTGTTAGATAGTGATATTTTTGTTTAGTAAGCTACGTCGAGTCTTCACATCGTCGATCCCACAGTGCCCAAAGACAAAAGTCTTCAATCAGTGCGTTCTACCCGTCATAACATACGGAGCCGAAACACGGCTAGTCCACAAATTTAAAGTCACTCAGCGGGCTATGGTGAGGGCTATGCTCGGCGTTTCTCTGCGAGATAAAATCAGAAATGAAATGATACGGCAGAGAACCAAGGTTATCGACATAGCCCACCGGATTAGCAAGCTGAAGTAGCAGGAGGCTGGCCATGTTAGCCGTAGAACCGACAACCGTTGGAATAAACGTGTTCTTGAGTGTAGACCGCGTCTCAGCAAGCGCAGTGTAGGACGTCCTCAGGCAAGGTGGGGTGATGATCTGCGCAGGATGGCTGGCAGGAACTGGATGCGAGCAGCCGAAGATCGGGTACAGTGGCGTGGAAAAGGAGAGGAAACAACATAAAGTCAGGCAGTGTCTCATTACTGAATTTGTTCCATTGCACCTAGGCTAAGACCATATTACCAGGGACGAAGTGATAGCCCAAAACCGGGTTTTACCAAATGTTTTGTTTCGTAACGAAGAGTCACCAAAACCAATAGTTATATTCGATGAAACCTGTATATACATAGAAAAAAGTTGTAACTTTTTATTTCAACGCCGCAGTTATAGCCACCATAAGTATAGGAACTTAATAAAACTATTTATGATCGTTTGCGCGGATGGATATATTTCGGACAACCGATGCTGATATAATGAAAATGTATTTGCAAAACCATGATGGACCCATTAAAGACTGACCGTTCCACTTTTTTTCCATTCTGGACAGAGGCTTTCGGGATTCAATTCCTTTAATAGAAACATATGGCTATGTTGCTCACATGCCGCCAACCAAACGACCAAACGACCACAAGACACGCAATTAAGCACTGAAGAAGCTAATAAATCACGGCTCATCACAATGGTGCGATTGGTCGTAGAAACTATAAACGGGAGATTCAAGCGCGACTTCAAGATATTTAGAAACAGAGTATTTAACAAACATGTGCCGCATATATTTAAAGATTTTAAAATTGCTGCAGCTTTAATTAATTATTTTCAAGATCCTTACGGAGACACTCCATAGACAGAAGATTTCATTGAAATAATTAATCAAAATATCGGCGCCCCAATAGAGAGCAGAAACAATAATACTTTAATCAGGTGCAGAATTCATTCGCGACACGTTACGACAAATATACATTATACTTATATTATGTTTGACGAGAATCCATTTGGAATAAACGCAATAACGGAATATTACTGCTTATGCTATCATGGTAAAAGGACATTGGGAAATTGCGCACACGTCATTAGTTTTGTAAATTACTTAGAGTGGGCTAGACATCAAGATCACTTTTAACACTAAGCAATTGGTATGGATTTTGTTTCAAGAGATATTATAGAAATTCAATAAAACTTTACATCGACATACCTACCTATTAGTTTTATTTTTATTTGTTTCAATCCGGAAACCTAAGTGCTAGATCATAATCATCATCATTTCAACCCATAGATATCGACTACTGAACATAGGCCTCCTCCACCGCCAATTGATAGATGCTACTAAATAATCGAAAACCTACCACGATTTCAATGAATCCTAAGTTGATCGTTGTATTAAGAGTTTATTATATATCTAGCTGCATCTCCTGATCACCCAGATACATACCATAGCTATTGTATCGTCATTTAATTACATACAAATACGAATTTTATAGATGACTAGCGGCCGCCTGCGACTTCGTCCGCGTGGACTTAGCTGTGTGTGAAAAAGATTTTCCCGCTTTTCTGTTGGAATTTTCCTAAATTTTCGCGAATTTTCCAACGAATGCAAAATCGTGGAGATCGGTTGGTGCGTTCTGGACTTATAGCGTCAGGAAGGAAAACCCGACTTATTTTTATATAGAAGATAGGCGTTTTGCGTTTTTTTAGTAAATCGCCTGAACAAAAACATACAGCAATATTTTTTGGTGTTAGTCATTGACTTCGAACATAAAATAAATGTAATTTAACAATACACAATATACCAAAAAAATTTGATATGTTACGTTTCTGTCGGGCCTGGTTTTTTTTTGTATGGGATGTGTCCATTCTTCTTTGGTATTAATAATTGAACTTTTATTTCTTAACTGACAATATTTATTCAATATCAATAATATACACTTGAAATTTTATTCTATGTGTATTGTTAATGTGACATACAGTGAGACTAAAATAAACATTTTCGGTGAACATTGTTGTAACTATCATTTACAACAGCTAACTTTTTTTTAAACTTCATAATAAAATATTGTAAGTATAAGATACAACTAAAGATAAAACCAAGACTCCGCCGTATGATCTTGTAAGTATGAGATATCACAGCTGGCACAGTCTGTGTTCCGCAGTATAATGTTGTATGTATGAGGTACAACAGTTTTCACAGTCTGGATTCCGTAGTAAAATGTTGTAAGCCACAATTCTCAGAAAATACGCAATTATTTCATAAATTTGTTTCAACAAAGTCAATAAAACCATATATTTAATTTACATAAAAAAAAACACAAAGCTACATAAATAAATGCAGTTTCTAGGTCAATTTGAATGTTTAAAACGCTCTCCTGTAAAATTGCAGTTTTGGGGATACAACAACTTACGTAGGAGGTATCGATTTTCTTTGTCGTGTCACGTGATACCGGCCTAGTTCGAACTGAGACGGACGCGCCCTTTGTCACTATATTGCGTCAATATTTAGCACTTTTCATAGCTTAATTATCTACTATTATGAGTCTAGAAGCTCTTAGAATTCAGTTTTGACTAAAACTTGGGCATACTAACACTTTGCATCGTAGCCCAATGGTTAAACACTCTGGCTCGGAACACGGGTGGTACCGAGTTCAAGACTGGGCGGAACATCTTTATGGTCATTGTATAATTTGCGCCTAACTCTCGAGTGCGAAAAAAAACAGCGATAAATAATAACTATTCCACGGCGGTGGAGTCGCCCCTTACCACGTTGGGTTCAAAATAGCTCTCTGAAATGTGGGCTTATGAATGTTCCGTTCAACATGATGGTAACCTCCAGTGACTAGTGTGTATGTATGTATGTATTCAGCTGACCGAATACCTCGTTGGGTATTCGGTCAGCCGACTTAATTTTTAGTAACTAAGAGATTACATAAATATTTACTAAAAAGCTTAAACTATTATAATATTGCTCTGTCTCTCTATTGCGCTCTCGCGATAAGACCACCTAAATTGTACATTATTATCTGTAATTTGCTTGAAATGTGATGTTTTTGTACAATAAAGAATATCTATCTATCTATCTCTCTATTTTGATCTCGCTACTGCCAAAGGCCATAATATTACAGTGCCTTCTCAGTTGAAACTTTAGCTAGGTGTAGGTTAAGTACACGACTCGAGGTGAGCTTACACCGGGGTAAGTTTGAGCGCTTTGTAATTCGAGATCATGCGAGGGAGTTAGGTGGGTACCCATTTCATTTTGTTGCGATAGACTCATATGTCGGACCCAAAAAGTGCTGGTAGACCCAAAAAGTGCTGGTTTGACGTCGTGAGGGATGACATGCGTGCCAGTGGCCTCACAGAGAGGGACGCACAAGACCGGGCGAAGTGGAGGAGCAGATGTAGAAGAGCGGACCCCGGGCGCCGCAACGGCAGCAACCGGGATAATCGCTAGGATAATGATGATGATGATGAGACTCATATGTCGGACATGAGGTACCTACATACGATGAATAAATAAATATGAGAGAAAATAGTGTACAATTTGCATCAAAAATGAATTAGGGCTCGTTTAAGGAGACGCGGGGCGTCGTGCGGGGTAGGTTGCGAAAAACACAAACATACGACGGTGTTCGGAGCGTTTAAAGATAAGCGTTTCTACAAGCGTTTGTTTGAACCCGTGCCTTTTGCAAACCAATTTAGTGTTGGTTTAGTGCAGTCACCCAGTTTGCAAAAGACGCGGGTTCGAATCCCGCCTGAATCCAAGACCGAATGTCTTTTTCTGGTTTTACCGTAATTAATAGTTTTACTGTGGTTTTATTATTTTCTGACATTGTAGTTCAAAAAAGTAACAATACGTTTCCATTTTTAAAAAAATCTGAGCTTACACTTATTATTGCGAACTCGTTATCAAAGAGCGAACGAGTTTGAGTTCTGTAACTGGATCACATGAGCATTTTATAAACAGTTTCTAGATCGGGTTCGGCGCGCCCTCTGTGTTTGTGTTCGCGCTGCTGAGATTTTTCTTGCCTTTTTTGAAGAGCTGGATATTTCTGATGTAGGAATCCAACTTGTATTCTGCTTTGAACCGAACGGATAATTAATGAATGTTTTTATGTCTTTAATCTTGTTTTAATATAACTGTCACTTATAAGAGAGCGTTATCAAAACAGCATCCCGTAAACTTGGAATCCTGAACAGAGTGAGACGATTCTTCACGCCTGAGCAGCTCTGTCTTTTGTATAAGACACAAGTTCGCTCGTGTGTAGAATATTGTTCTCATCTCTGGGACGGTTCCGCCAAGTATTTGCTAGAAGCTCTCGACAGGTTGCAGCGACGCGCTATCCGCATCATTGGTAGCCCAGAGGCAACTATGGCTCTGGAGCCTCTCCAACTGCGTAGAGACATTGCCAGGTTGAGTGTCTTCTACCGCCTTTACAACGGCGAATGCTCTGAAGAGTTGTTCCAACTGATCCCGTCCTCACCCTTCCACTCCCGCACCACACGCGTTGGTCTGCGTCAACATCCACACACGATCCAGCGACTGTCGGCCCGCACCAAAAGGTTCGGTGATTCGTTCCTGTGTCGTACTATCCAGACGTGGAACGCTCTTCCAGCGCATGTGTTTCCTTCTTCCTACAATCCCGGGTTTTTTAAGCGGGGCGTGAAAAGGCATTTATGCAGGCCTTCAAAATGAGATTGACCAGCAAAGTAGTTCTCAATTACTGTGCTTGTCAACCCCATATCTGGACCTCACGACTGCTTCCCATCAGGTGGAGTAAGGTCATCTTGAAGACCAATATAAAAAAAAAAAACCTTTTTTTTTCGCACGTGGAATTTAATTTCTTGGCCGTTAAGTTGTGAATTAAGCTGAATTATTCATTTTAAAAAAAGACTAACGAAATAGAGTTCAAAACTATACTAATAAAGTACCGACTTAAACCATAAAAAATGGATTAGTTACTTACTAAATTTATAATCATTTATTATTGGTCTCTGTGCCAGACCAAGAAATAATGCAGCTTACAAATGTTCAAACGGTACGGGACGGAGGTAACGGTACCGACTTCAAAAATAACAGATAAATTGTTGAAGTGGGTAGGGTCATTGCGCCGGTTTGCGGCCTTTTAGTCGCCTTCCCAACTTCGCTCCACGAAATCGGTCTGATAAGTCATAATTCAACTTCCAATTGATTCTGTAGGCGTTGCAGATATAGTCAACTTTTTTGTTGACATGATCATTAAAGGGATATTTTGCTGGATTTTTTAAAAAAAAATAAATAACTAAATGTTACCCAAAATGCCGGTTGGCGGCCATTTTTTTCAGTTGGCGGCCACGTTGAGATCAGTTCGCGGCCGTCTGTTTTACATACAATATTGAATTGCGACTGGTTCAGACTTTTATAATGTTTTCGTAGCCTCTTTACAGTATTTGGTCTAATCCTGAATTTAACATCATTGGGTATTGGATCCCGATTATGACTAGATGACTTAAATCCTAAAAATCATGTTTCCCCTCAATTTTCATCTCTTTTTTGTCATCTTAACCTTTGCAAGTGTGCACCTAGTGTAAAGTTTACATCTATTCCAACATTTCACGTTTTCACAGGTACGCTACTTATAATATGTGGTCAAGCAATTCAACATCGTATCTCTAATCTCCACAGCACATTTGCCTTCCTAACATACCCTGGTCTTTAATTACTGCAGTAAATTTTACCTTTGTTCTCTTTACTTCATGTCCTACCTGAAATCCCGAGGGAGATTGAGAGTTCCATGGACAGCTGTATTCTACGCAAACACCTGTTGAAAGCAAGGCTAAAGACCATAGAGCCAAGCTTACTTGACACTATACCGAAGATATCTCGGACGTCAGCCTGTACGAGATTAGGATGGCTCTCAAGCAGCTTCAAAACAACAAGGCCCCGGGTGATGACGGAATAACAACTGAGCTCCTGAGAGCGGGCGGTCGGCCGATACTCAGGTCCTCAAGATGCTCTTCAGTTTTGTCATCCTCGTGGGCAGAACGCCAAAGGCGTGGGGCAGAAGCGATGTGATGCTGTTTTTCAAGAAGGGTGACAAAACTCTTTTGTAGAACTACAGACCCATCCCGCTTCTGAGCCATATCTATAAGTTGTTTTCGAGAGTCATTACGAATCGTCTCGCTCGCACGTTTGACGACTTTCAACCTTCCGAACAAGCCGGATTCCGAAAAGGCTATAGTACCATAGACCACATTCATACACTTCGGCAAGTTATACAGAAGACCGAAGAGAATAACTTGCCACTGTGCCTAGCGATCGTGGACTATGTGAAAGCCTTTGATTCGATTGAGACCTGGGCAGTATTGCAGTCTCTCCAAAGGTGCCAAATAGACTACAGGTACATCGAGGTTCTTAGGTACCTATACCAAAACGCCACCATGTCGGTCCGATTATAGAACCAGAGCTCTAATCCGATCCAACTGCAGCAGGGCGTGAGACAAGGAGACGTTATTTCCCCGAAATTGTTCACAGCTGCGTTGGATGATATTTTCAAGCTTCTGGACTGGAAAGGACGCGACATCAACATCAATGGCCTAAAACACCTACGATTCGCCGATGATGTAGTTCTTATGGCTGAGACGTTGGAAGACCTGAACATAATGCTCGAAGATCTCGGTAATGCTTCAAAAAGAGTGAGTCTTAGGATGAACATGGTCAAGTCGAAAATAATGTTCAATGCCCATGTTGCACCCGCCTGGGACAGGCATTTCAGTCCAGTTGGGGCTAAGTCCAACTTCGAGAAAGAGATCTCTCGTCGAATCTAGCTCGAATGGGCAGCGTTCGGGAAGCTCCGAAATACCTCAATGTCTCAAGACGAAAATCTTAGACCAGTGTGTGTTGCCAGTAATGACATATGGGAGTGAGACGTGGTCGTTCAATATGGTTCTCATAAGAAGGCTCAAGGTTACCCAGCGAGCAATGGAGAGAGCGATGCTTGGTATTTCCCTGCTTGATCGAATCAGAAATGATGGGATTCGCAGGAGAACTAAGGTAACCGACATCGCTCGAAAAAGTGTATCGTTGAAGTGGCAGGGGGCGGGACACATAGCGCGTAGAACCGATGGCCGTTGGGGAAAGGTTCTGGAATGGCGACCGCGTACCGGACGACGTTCCGTGGGCAGGCCCGCCACAAGGTGGACCGACGATCTTGACAATGTCGTGGGAAGCCGCTGGATGCTGACAGCGCAGGACCGATCGTTGTCGAGATCCTTGCGTGAGGTCTATGCCCAGCAGTGGGCGTCGTTAGGCTGACATGATGATGTTTTTCTCCTTGAACCAGTTCTAGGCCTTGTTTTTTTTTCAGTTCCTCAGCCCTTCTGCCACTTAATCGATCTTGAATTGTGCATCTCTAAACCCAATTTTACGAGATGCTTCTCTGATCGGAATTTCGTCTTCGCGAATTTTCTTTAGTGCTTGCTGTAAAGATTCAGGCGTATTAGTCACAGTCTTTTTTTTCTATTTTTTGGTAGACATCTGTATTCAAAAATTTTAGCTAAACACCAACCAAATACTGAGAGTGATAGAAGTGGCCGTAAACTGACCATACAGTCAGTTAACGGCCGTCTATTTTTCATATGAATTTAAGGACGGCCGCGAACCAGATTTGTCTGCACCGGCTGTCTCAGTTGGCGGCCATATAATAATAGCTAAAGATACATTTAAAATTATATTTTGGCGGCCGTGAACTAACCATAGCATTCAAATCAATCCCAACAATGAAAAAACTGTTGCACAAAACGAGACTTTAAATACATTAATAATAAGAAAGAGGAAAATTTATTTCACTCAATGAGTTAGTGCCGCGGCCACCCGGCCGTATACCAACTTTAGTAAAAAAATAAAGTGTAGGTCCACCAAATAAAACCGTTATTAAAGTAATTTACTCTCAAAATAAATGCAAAATGACGTAAATAAAATAACTATGATCACCCATAAACAAACAAAATAGTAATAAGTAATAGTAAATTTGAAATACTTACTTTCGAAGCGAAACCTATTCACTATTTTTTGGGCAGCTTTGCCTACGTGTATGCGCTGAGAGCGCGGCAGGCAAAATTGATGATTTATTTCCAGCACGTGGTTAAGGTTGACCGACCAACTTGAAAAGGCATTACGTTTCGCAACTATCCTACTTTTTAAAGTCCTACAACACGTTCGGAAGAGTGAGATAGAATTCTTGTTATTCTAATTTTTATGCGGTTGGTACTTAGAAAGGCCGCGAAACAACGCAGGGCCGCGAACCAGCGTAATGACCCTATAGTACGATTAATAATTGTAGTCAGTGAAATGACAACTCTAACAGTGACTGATACAAAAAAGGGTGACCCGCTACAATAGTGACGTTCGGCAATCACTAGACTAAGACATTTAGTCATGATTTATTTTATGAGGTATCAAAGCCTTTTTTAAATAATTGTAAATATTTAATAGTGTACAAAACGAATTAAATAATTACGATTTAAGAAATATGGGCCCTACCTCCATATTAAAACTTCTCACTTAAAAATTATAACCATAGCTGGAAAAAAAATGTTCAAAGAGGTTCAGGGGAATTAACACTTGAAAGTCAGCAAAATACAAGTAATTATATACGTTTTCATTCGTTACGGTTGCTATTGATTCCGACTCCGATTCTGAATTCATCTCTTCATGATAGTCCATAATATTATTATTTGATTCAAAAATAAGTAAACCGGAATCTACAAAACCTTCATCACTGCCTATATATGAAATTATAAGGCGTCGTCCTTTGCCGGTTGGGCCCTTTAGGCCTGTAGTCAAACCTTTAGAAAACACTTGTATGGAAGATTCTACTGTTGTATCCTCCCAAACTTTTCCAGTTGTATGACCTGTTTATAAACGAAATTCTTACCTGTAAATAATATAATACAGAAATAAAACATTTTGAAACTGAAAATCTATTTACTAAATACAGTTTACCGAAATACCTCTATGTCTCAAAACGAAAGTCTGACCAGTGTGTGTTGCCAGTAATGACATATGGAAGTGGGACGTGGTCATTCACTACGACTTTTTTGCCAGGCTGTAATGTCGACTAACTTTTAATTGTAAAAACTCGATTTACCACATCACTATTTATTTGGGACTGAAAACCTGCCACACTGAAAATGTCATTTCACTGACTACAATTAAAAATCCGAGTATAGTACGATTAATAATTGTAGTCAGCGAAATGACAACTTCAACAGTGACTGATACAAAAAAGGGTGACCCGCTACAATAGTGACGTTCGGCAATCACTAGACTAAGACATTTAGTCATGATTTATTTTATGAGGTATCAAAGCCTTTTTTAAATAATTGTAAATATTTAATAGTGTACAAAACGAATTAAATAATTACGATTTAAGAAATATGGGCCCTACCTCCATATTAAAACTTCTTACTAAAAAATTATAACCATAGCTGGAAAAAAAATGTTCAAAGAGGTTCAGGGGAATTAACACTTGAAAGTCAGCAAAATACAAGTAATTATATACGTTTTCATTCGTTACGGTTGCTATTGATTCCGACTCCGATTCTGAATTCATCTCTTCATGATAGTCCATACTATTATTATTTGATTCAAAAATAAGTAAACCGGAATCTACAAAACCTTCATCACTGCCTATATTTGAAATTATAAGGCGTCGTCCTTTGCCGGTTGGGCCCTTTAGGCCTGTAGTCAAACCTTTAGAAAACACTTTATTTTACTGTTGTATCCTCCCAAACTTTTCCAGTTGTATGACCTGTTAATAAACGAAATTCTTACCCGTAAATAATATAATACAGAAACAAAACATTTTGAAACTGAAAATCTATTTACTAAATACAGTTTACCGAAATACCTCTATGTCTCAAAACGAAAGTCTGACCAGTGTGTGTTGCCAGTAATGACATATGGAAGTGGGACGTGGTCATTCACTACGACTTTTTTGCCAGGCTGTAATGTCGACTAACTTTTAATTGTAAAAACTCGATTTACCACATCACTATTTATTTGGGACTGAAAACCTGCCACACTGAAAATGTCATTTCACTGACTACAATTAAAAATCCGAGTATAGTTTTTTCTTCTCTAGTATTTAAAGTTAGTACTTAAAGACGTAGATATAAATAAGGGTTTTTTTTAATAATACTTATTGTTTTCATATCAAATTATGACCGGTTTGCAAATTTTCCCAAAAAGCGCTTACTTACTTACTTAATTTCGATGGAATGGATATGGAGTCGTCTCAGAAGTAGGATACATAACAAAAAAAATAATTGGCGGAACAACCTCAGAACCTTCATCTTTGTTGAAGTCGATTAATTATTTGAATAAACAGTTCCCACAGCTAAGACAGACAGACAAATATGAAATCCAATTTCAATAACAGGAAAACTTTACTCAACGTTTCAATAAATGGTGCCCTAAGTTTGACGTTTTGCTGGTCCAAAGTTTGTCACCCAACGTCGCGGTTCCGTGATTTTTTTATTCATTTCTAAAGCTCGTACTTGTTTCATTGTTCTTAATAAACCTATTTGATTTTGTCAAAGCCGAACTAAAGAAAGTAAACTTTAGTTCATGTTCTGTTGGCAGTAACTGGCTAAACTTGTAATTTCCCTAATCGATCACTCCAGGGGCCGGATTCAAGGGCGCGGTCCGGTGTCGGTTGCCGCTAAAAATACTTACGCAGCCCGCCCCTGGTGTCCGGTTACAAACATATTCGCTGTACTCAAATACTGCGAATGTATTGTTGGAATCGTTAGGGCATATTTATTGACTGGCTTTGTTTGATTGATTGTTGTATGATTGAGAATACCTACCTACTTGCCAGTTAAACAAAATGTTGAGAAACTTGTCTCAGTTTTTCAGAAAAAAAGACTTTTATTTTTCATCCGTGTACAAACTACGTTATCGAATACAAAGGATTGTTCCTATAACCTGATGATCCGTTTTATAAATGTCTAACCTAATCCTTACAAGACTAATAACTTACCTTAACAACTCGGCAGTTTTTAAGATGTACCTAAGTATCTGCCTCGGTATGTAAGTGTCCAGTAAGAATAATATTTTGACATTCAACACTTCGAAGCTGCTGAGACATTTAATCGTCTGTAAAAAGAGATCTTACTCTTTAAAAATCTGCCTAAATAAACAATCAACATGAATGTCGCATTTCAGGTCAAAGTTATTCAGACTTAACTTTTTTTAAAAAGTAATTCTCTTCTTCTTTTTCTGGACACAATTTAATCAGCAGTGATTGTGAGTAGTATACTAGGAGCATACTATGTTACGGTATATAATTATATCCCTAAGGATATAATACGGCTCTATCTTTCTGCGACATATACCTACATAAGACCGAATTATTATCAGAAACGCTACGGCCTACATAAACGTACGGTACCATACTGGACGTACGCTATACTCGTGAGAACGTCGTTAATCACCAAGAAAAACTTGACACCTAAGCCTGTATAACCCCTCGATCGGTTAACGTCACCTTAACCCTTGTGACTCTACCGGCTCAGTCCAACGACCAAGTTAAATCTATGCTCATAGATTTATTTGTTTATTCAGAACATTAAAAAATTGCGTCTATAATAATTCGAAAATAAGCGCTTTATACTTGATAAATGTAGAAAACTTGTGAACCATTTAAGCCCGGTATTTGTTTGACTAATGATATACCTACTCAAAAAATGGGCACTCTCGGTAAAGTACGAGTACCTGTCCGTGCGATTCTAAAATGTCTAGTTTTTTTTATTTATATAAGTTATCATGTTTGTACCATAATGCATAATTAAAAAGAATACAAAATATACCTACCAAAGCATCTGTCATATCTATTAAACTTTATTTTCTGGAACTTTAGTTTGAAATCTATTAGATAAATAAATGCCACTGGACTAGCCTCAACCTAAGTTTAGCGCAGTCACTATGAGATGTGATACTAGACAACAGTGAACATACTAAAATAACTATACCACAGAAATTGGACATAAATCACGGAGGTCACTTATGATCTAACTATCGGAAATGGCCTGAACGAGATTCAGAGAGAGCAAGATGACCGACCAAAGATGATCAGTTGGCAAAAGCAAGTTCATTGACGAAGAAACTGATTGTTTTAAATAGCAGTGAATGGGAAGGGAAATAGAGTTGGTAGGGGTCATAACGATGCTAAGCATTGGTTATCGCCTAAAGGAGAAGGAAAGACCAAGATTACCGAGCGTGTAGGGTTTATCCTCAAACCCTAAACAGGAAAGATGTTCCCAAGCTCACATGTAAAGACAGAAATACTCCAAAAAGGTTGAAGTTCGGCACTATATTCAAATCCTTCCTAGCATAGCTTCATTAATCGCTTCAACCTGACACCAACTCCGTCAATCAGCGCAACCCTCACGTCGCTGGTGCAAAAACCGCGGCGTAGCGTTTCGGCTCCGTCTCGGATAACCGTCAATCGATTATGTTCACATGTTTCTCATTACGGCGTCTGGCGCGAAACAAAGAACGGGTCGGGTTCCCCAGCATCGGCAGGGTTACCCTGAGCGAATGCGACTAGGATATTGTAGAAGGACTTTTGAAAAACAGTATCTGAGGTTTATGGATTGGAGATTCCAGAAGTGGTTGGGGAAAATTCGAAAAATAACTCAAATCGCAATGCTAGAAGAACTATTGCCATTTTTAAGAAGGAAAGGTTAGGAAATAAGGTTGCAGGCTTACGCTGGTTTTGATAGGCCTCTGTGGATATGGCCTCTGTGGAGTTCAACAACTATGTTATACCTATTTACCTAGTTAGATAGTTACTAGCTATCCTAATTGAATCGCACTGTGCGGGACAAATACCTCATTGACAACTGTGTCGTTCGTGTTTTATGCGGTTAAGAAACTAAATATTATAAAATTCATCAAATGGAACATTAACAATTCGAACGGAAACGAGCAGGCAACTTTGTTTCAAAGTGTTTTAACATAAGTTTTAATATGGCGACGTATACAACTACTATGAAAATAATGTGCAGTTTATCACATAAAAAAGTTGAAGGAGCAACCCTAGGCCTAGCTGCTGCTGCTCCAACAGTGTTTTGGGTTACATGACTCCATGTTTTGGGCAATGAAACCCCAAGGCTTAACTTCAACACATTTAATCAATAGTTTAATCCGTGGGTGAATAACTAGTTAGAGTATAACAGAAGCGTTATTTGATTAATTCTAGTTCTCAACCGAACTTTTTTTTGTAAGTAATACTCCTAAGTAGTTAGTTTAGTTCACTTAGGTGAGCCTAGTAGAGGCGCATTTTACATAAAAACCGCAAGAAAATGTTTCATAATACTGCGTGTTGTTAACATTCGCCTCATCAATTCATTCGCGTATACTGTGCCGTATACTGATCTCCTTTGTTACTATGCCAAAGCTAGTCACAATAATATTTAAATAGTTCAACCCTACAGAAATCAGAGTTTCGCTATCCAAATGTAGAATAATTCGGGTTGTTCCATTATGAAAACCAAGATGTGGTGAAGCTTGCACTAGCACCAGATCCATCGAAGAACATCTCCTTAATATAGTTAACAACTGTGTAGACCAAGGTCAATTTCCTAATTTAATGAAATTAAGTAAAGTTATACCTCTTTTAAAATCAGGTGAAAAAAGTGACCCATCTAACTATAGACCTATTTCGATACTACCAGCATTAAGTAAAATTTTTGAAAAAATTATTATGAATCAGTTACTCTCTCATTTCTCTTTAAATAAGCTATTACATGAAAAGCAATTTGGATTTACTAAGAATAGAAGCACAACTGATGCAGGAGTTGCACTAATGAAACATAATATATTCGATGCGTGGGAAGGCAAGCTAGATGCAATAGGGGTTTTTTGTGATTTATCAAAAGCTTTCGATTGCGTAGACCATGAGATCCTACTGATTAAGCTGAGACATTACGGTGTGTCAAACATGTCACTTAGCCTGATAAAATCCTATCTCACAGACAGGATTCAAAAAGTGAGTGTCAACGGCACGAACTCTTCCGGTGCCACCATACGTATGGGAGTGCCCCAGGGATCAATATTAGGACCCCTGCTTTTCTTAATTTATGTAAATGACCTTCCTTTCTGTGTAAAAGGAGTATGTGAGATTGTATTATTTGCTGATGACACCTCGTTGATATTTAAAGTCGGCAGAGGTACAAACGCATTTGACGACGTAAATAATACTCTTTCAAAAGTAGTGCGTTGGTTCACTAGTAATAATTTATTACTCAATGCTAAGAAAACTAAATGCATCAAATTTTCCATGCCTAATGTTAAACAGGCTGAAATTGTTGTTAATATGAACGATGAACCATTAGAAATTGCGAATTCCACTGTATTCTTGGGAGTCACTTTAGATTCCCAATTGCAGTGGGGTCCGCATATTACGTCCCTGGCAGGAAGACTTAGTTCGGCTGCTTATACAGTAAGAAAAATAAGACTGTTGACTGATGTTAAAACAGCTAGATTAGTTTATTTCAGTTATTTTCATAGTGTAATGTCGTATGGACTAATGTTGTGGGGGTCAGCGGCGGACATAAATACTATTTTTGTACTTCAAAAAAGAGCCGTTCGCTCCATATACGGCCTTAGACCACGCGACTCGCTCCGAGAAGTATTTAAGGAGATAAATATATTAACTGTACACTCTCAATACATTTATGACAACATAATGTACGTACGCAAAAATTTGCACCTTTTCAAGAAGAATTGTGATAGTCATAAATTCAATACAAGAAACAAGAACAAACTTGTAAGTCCTAATCTTAGACTTCATAAAGTAGGAAAATCATTTGTGGGTCAATGTGTAAAATTCTTTAATAAAGTACCTCAAAGTCTTGTTGAACTACCCCTTCACAAGTTTAAATCGCAAATTAAAGAAAAGTTAATGAAACGAGGTTATTACAATGTAAAAGATTACTTGAACGACAAGGATTTGTGGTCATCTCAGAAATAGTCTGCTCCTCTGCACATAATGTATTTTGACTTTACTGTTGTTACTCTGTTATCGCAATTATTGTAAACAAACAAGATTAAAAAAGAGTAACTACCGAGTTTCTTGCCGGTTTCTTCTCGGTAGAATCAACACCTCCGAACCGGTGGTAGAATCACATTATTACTTTTTAATTTTTATGTTATGACTTGTCATAAGTGCTTTTTAATAAGTTTACATGAAAAAAAACTATTTTTACTCCTGTTACACAGATATCGCGTGACGCGAGACGCTACATGGAATCTTGCTCTGACGTATATATATTCTTACTTACTAGCTGTACTAGGAAACAGTTGGATCGACAGTTCCAACAGTTGGTACAGCTGGTTTTCAAACAACACTTTTTAGTGATTAATGATAATGAGGCAACTTCAACTTTAACTGCATACCTACGTCATAGTCAGACTATGGCGGTTTTAGCAGGTTAGCAGGTTTTTTTCTACTTAGTTAGTTAGTTAGTTAGTTACTTAGGTAGGTGAAATAGACGCGCGGACGTCATTTCAGATTAAGTACTTACTTACTGTTCTAGAAATCGTGGTTTAGTTTTTATCACCTGAAAAAAAAAACTTCATGCGCCCTGGGGAGCATAGTATGGGGCCCGAATTCCCGCTATTCATCACTACCTCAAAATCCACTTAAACAACACAAAACCGTTTTCTACTAAAAACTTTCCCCAAGTAACCTAGCTCCGGCCCTGGTTCTTACTAGCCTTTCAATAAAATCCATAAAAACATATTTTACTTCTCTTAAAGCGTATTGTTGTACCTACATTCCTTGGCAAAAAATTATAAAAATAATTGCCTTAACTCTTACAAACAGACCATACACTTTTATTTAGTGAAGTAAAGTGCAACAATGTAAAAACAATTGCGTTTCAGTCGTATCGAATGTCCCTGAAGTACACGTGCGTCTCTCACCTACATTTCGTTTCTCGTAACCTGACATACTTGGGACCGCGGACTAAGCACCACAAACGGCTATTCTCTCGCTAAAGAATGTGGCGTCATCTGTTTTATTTAAAAGAACAATTACTTTGTGAGTATCAGTTACATCACCGTCAGCGGTTATGATCGTCCGAATTAATTAATGTGATTGCATATTTTTCGTCACTGCCAGCAGTGCCAGCCACCCATCGAAAACAAATGTTACTTGTACTTTGATTGCTGGAGTAATAATAGTGGTGCTGTAGTTATGTTTTTAAGCGATAGATAATTTGACTTTAGAATAACATTGAACAGCCCTTATACAGTCTTCAAAACTGTTCGTTTTGTAATGTGAATGCCATAGCTCACATAAGCTTAAACATCATACCTTCTTACCAAGAAAAAAAAAACGCTGTTGACGTTATTATCAACAGTAATTCTTTGACTAAGTACTTAGTCCATGCAGTTAACTTAACTCAGTATTTCTAAGAGCATTGTCGAAGAGTTCCACACAAGTATACATGATAGGATTGGTAGGTAGAGATCGTCTAAGCTGAAATGACGCGCACCTTTGCAGCATCTACGCATTCAAGAATGCTTGCTTTGTATTCGTAGCGCGTCATTTCAGCTTAGATGATCCTAGGTAGGTATTTAGATACTATCCTATGAAAGTATTTTCAGCTGTCATGTAAAATTGGTAATTTATTTTCTGCCTGATTCCCTCCCTGGCCTGATTTTTCTTATAGGTACACCAAAGTAAACGAAAAAGTAAAGTTCTTAATTAGCCAAAAGTAGTAGGTAATTTAGCCGACTCCCGATCCTAACCAATCCTAGGTGACGATTGGTAAGTCTGCGAGGATAGCGTGTTGGTCTAAAAATACTTTTCAGTCTTTACTCGCAGAGAGCCAATCAACTATGTAGTTACTTATATTTTTTTGATTCTAGACGCTGTTATCAGACCGTAACAGTTTATGTCATAACTAAGGTAAGATAAGGTATACTTTATTGCACAAAGAAAACAATTACATTAAGTACAATGCTTACAGAGATTTAGATGTACAATGAAGGCGGCCTTATCGCTAAAAGCAATGGTATGGCAAGAAAGAAAAGGTACTAAGTACCAATGAACTTAGCCAAAATATAAAATAACTCTAACATCTAACCAAAGAAAGAATTCCCCTATTTTCATCAAGCACGGCCCCGTTCGTAACGGCGAGCGGGGCTAGCCGCTCGCCGTCGATAATATTGTGATATCCAATATAACATAAATGCTTTTAATGGCAGAAGCAAGGTAAATTTAGGAGCGTTCGCAACCCGACACCGCGCCTACGCAGTGTTGCCAGCACAGCGCAGATACGTACTTGCTGGTAGAAATGCAAGTTACCTGCAAGATTTACTAACAATATTGGAGGATAATCTGTCTGGTCAACGCAATTTGAAGACAATGTGCTTTAAAACGGCCTAGGGTCCACAACCCTTGCTTAAGGTTTATAGTTTTAAAGAGGTTAAAAACGGTTATGGTTTCAAAGAGGTTACAAATCGTTATGGTTTTAAAGGGGTTAGAAATGGTTATGGTTTTATAGAGGTCAAAAATGGTTATGGTGCTAAAGTAGTAGCCAAAGAAAGATTATGGTTTTGATGGGGTTAAAGCCCTTGTTGCTAAGAAATGTACATCAGCTAAATCATTTGTAGGGATAAGATTTCTACTGCTGCTAGGCCTTAGCACTAGCCGTAACGCAGGTAATAGGAGTGCATTGAAATTATGTCAATCTTTACCTAACGCCCTATGACGGTGAGGCATAACTATGGAAGTTAAATGCTGTTTGGTCTTCTTAAGTCTTCTGTGTTGTTCTTCTGTACATGCCTGAAGCTAATTAATGCATAGTGAGATCTCCTACAGAATTTTAGCAGCTTCTCCTCCCTTATACTCACGATCGGCCGAATTTCTCTTGCTGGAAGTTAAAGTGCATGGTAATAAGGCTCTGCTGGGTGTAGTGTACTCTCCTCCTCATGTTGATTTTTCTGCTACTTTGGAATCTGTTCTAGAGGCCCATGCTTCTGATTTCAAGCACATCATCATCATGGGCGATTTTAATGCTGACCTTATGAAAAGCGATTCTCGTGCGTCTATGTTAAAGTCTATAGTCGAGTCAGTCAATCTCTCCATTCTTCCTCTTAATCCCACTCATTGTAATTCTAACACTGACGATACATGGCTAGACCTCATTATTACTTCATCTCCCGATTATGTTCTTAAACATGGGCAACTTCCCGCACCAGGATTTTCGCATCATGATTTAATATTTCTATCTTATAAGATAAAGCCTCCTAAACGTCGGCCTCAAGTGGCGATTCTACGCAATCTTGCGAAACTGAATGTAGAAAAGTTGCAGCTCGAGGCGTCTTCCATCGACTGGGCACCGGTTCTGTTGGCATCGTCAGTGGATGATAAAATTTCTCTGTTCAATAGTGCCATACTGACGCTGTACGATGCCCATGCTCCGCTCCGGGCGGTAAGGTTGAAACGTCCTCCAGCTCCTTGGATAACCGGGATTGTCAGAGCCGCCATGACGAGGAGGGACCGAGCTTTTAGGGCCTATAAACGGGACCGCAGTGAAGACAACTGGGACTGCTTCAAGAATGCCAGAAATCGCTGCAATCAGATGGTTAGGGCTGCAAAGAGGCGGTATTTTCATGAGAATTTACTTAATACTTCGTTCTCTGACACATGGAAATTTTTGAATTCCATGGGCATAGGAAAAGCCGCTACTGCAAAAAACGACTGTCCCCACTCCCTCAATGACTTAAATGAACATTTTGCTACCACTCCCAATCTTGTTGATAATATAAAAATACAAACTATTTCTACTATCCGTTCCATCTCACCTCCTGCCTGTGCTTTCTTTGAATTTTCTTTACTCACTTGTGACGAGGTTCGTAAGGTCATATCTTCTATAAAATCTAAAGCGACTGGTTGTGACGAGATCAGCAGAAGTCTGCTGATGCCCATTCTTGACCAATTAGTACCCATAATCACCCATATTATCAATTATTCCCTCACTTCTGGGGTTTTTCCCTCTACCTGGCGTAAAGCTATTGTTCGACCTCTTCCAAAAATTTCAAATCCTTGTCTTCCTAGCCACTTTCGGCCTATATCTATTCTCCCTTTTCTTTCTAAAGCTCTTGAAGCTCTTGTCCATAAACAACTGTCCCATTTCATATTTTCAAATAACCTTATCAGTGAATACCAATCTGGTTTCCGGCCTGGTCACAGTACCACAACTGCTCTTCTTAAAGTGACCGAAGACATTAGAACCGGACTGGAAAAATCCAAAATGACGGTGTTAGTACTGATCGACTTCTCCAACGCTTTTAACGTCGTCAATCATGATATTCTCCTAGCTATGCTTTCACATCTGCGAATCTCGTCACAGGCTCTGGATTGGTTTTCTTCGTATCTTCGTGGCAGGCAGCAGGCCGTGCGCATCGACCAAGATTTCTCGCAGTGGCGACCTCTTGAGTCTGGTGTCCCACAAGGAGGAATACTCTCACCCCTTTTATTTTCCATCTTTATTAACTTCATTACCGTATCTCTCTCCAGTTCTCACCATCTCTATGCTGACGACCTGCAGCTGTATGTACAATGTGATAATACTGATGACGGCTTCGATGACGCAATTCAGGCATTAAACGACGACCTATCACGTATTTATGACTGGTCTCTCAACTTCGGCATTTCAGTCAATCCTGATAAGTGTCAAGCAATTGTCGTCGGCAGTTCGCGTCAGCTAGCTAACCTCAAGAAGCGGTCTTCTCTAACTTACAACGGCATTGTTATCCCATTCAGTCCTCATGTCAAGAATCTTGGCTTATTTATAGATGGCACTCTCAGTTGGGATAAGCAAATCAAAGAGACTAGCAGAAAAGTTGTCGCCACGCTACGTTCACTATATAGGTTTAGGAATTTTCTACCACATAGCACTAAAATCTTGCTTGTACGGGCATTAGTTCTGCCCCTGATGGACTACGCTGACGTCTGCTGTTCCAATTTATCTCAGGCTTTTCTTGATAAGTTGGAACGCTTGCTCAACACCTGCATCCGATTTATTTTCGGTGTACGTAAATATGACCACATATCACCCTATCGTTCTCAGCTCAAGTGGCTTAAAATCCGTCAGCGCAGAAATGCCCGTACTCTTTGCCTGTTATTCAACGTCCTCCATAACCCAGATGCTCCAAAATACTTAAAATGTAACTTTGGATATAGGGGCGAGTGCAGTTCCCGCAACCATCGATCACACAATATCTTTAAGATAAATACACCTGTTCATACGTCCACGCATTTCGCCAACTCTTTCACAGTCTCAGCCATTCGGCTGTGGAATTCACTGCCCAATAAAATTAAACTGTCGCCAAGTAACTTTGCTTTTAAGAAAGCAATCCGCAATCTTTTCTTGCAGACGCCCTAACTATGAGCTAAATGTATCCCTTTTTAAAATTTCATTGTAGGTAATATTTAGTTTATGTATGTATGTGTAATAATTGCTATAAGTATGTAAGTAGGTATATTACAATATAATATTTATTCACGAACTTTATTTTTATTACGTATGTTGTGTATGTTTATGGTTATTTAAATTTAACATGTCAAAGATACCGCCAACAATTTTTCTGCCTCACCCGATGGTTGACTGGTAGAGAATGCCTTTAGGCATTAAGTCCGCCAATTGTACTTGTTTTCATTGTGCAATAAAGAATAAATAAATAAATAAATAAATTAATTTCTTTAAAATTTTCATGACACAAAGAAAGTGAGCTGTGTATCTGAAATGAAACCTATCGATGATGTGCGTTAACCTGAACTGCTATTAGGTGACAATATGATTGAGGTTCTTGAGTGGAGACAAGGTCTCAGCAAACAGCAAATGCCTTCCGGTTAGGTAGAGCATCGACTGGACGGAAATGGGTGCGTCAAGGTAAACAACGGGAACGATGACGCACATCAAAGGAAGTCTATATTGATGATGATATTATGACATTTCGATTCCAATGAATAGTAGCAAAATTGTTCCGAGATAACGACTGAAGTCATTAAAAAAATAACGAGGTCCAAATTCAGTTCCATAACCGGTAATTCGATTTAAAATTCAGTTCAAGCAGGTCATTACACAGTACTTTCGAATCGTCTTAAATCTTATTTTTAAACAACAAAAAAAACATAACACTATTCTACCAGCGTCGGAAGTTAGTTGCCACTGAGAAGACCCGGCAAGAAACTCTATATAGCCGTTTACTCTCTCTATAATTTTTTAATGTTTTCACAGTACAAAGTTAATGTTTTGACATGAAATAAAATAAAACAAAAAATACACTTTGACCTAACTTTGAGCAGACCAGTTTCCGAAGGTGGCACCTGTTCACAAGTTGAAGTGTGAGTCAGGCGTTACGAGTATCCCACTCAATAATTTATCTATTTTACTCGTGACACAATGACACCACCCCAGAAATGACACTCACCTACCTCTATTTGGACGATCTCATGTAGCCGTGCTAGTTATAGTCGGTGCACTACCAAGAACACGTGCGTGCCCGACAACCGGTAGCGGTGGGAAAAGTTATAGCCCCGCGTTGGCTGTAAGCTGCCGGCTGTAGGGTAACCTGACCCGGGTCATATTTTAATGGTCGTTGAATGCGAGCTTGTTGGAGTCGGTAACATTATCGCGCTTACGCAATACTCTGCGTAAACATTGCTTTTGGTGTTACCTTTTTCATCAGCCTTTTCTACCTACATGTTTGGGCAAAGGGCTCAGGGGTTTTAAGTTAGTGGAGGCTCTACCTTATTAACAATTAGAAAGTTCTTGGTTTTGCTTTCATTACCATAAGTAAGTATAAAAGTTGAAATTATTTTGTTAATTGAAGGTATAAGAATGGCCTAAGCAACTATCTAGTTATCACCATGTGATTGAATTAGGTCTTTCTTATAAATCTGTGAGAACAAGTCGGGTTGTTGTTGCTCAAATCGAATTCAGAAATAATACAATTAACCAACTTTCACGAAATCTTTTCAAATTGTATTACTTTTACATTTTGCTAACTAGCGCCCCGAACTAGTTATTTTTAGTTTAATCGGTTTTTACTTAAACTTATTTTCGATTAATTAAGTATCTTACAAATCTTATAATCTAAAGACAGACTATAAAAATATAATAGTTCTTATCTAAGGTGCAATCATAACCGACAGGAGGGGTCTAATCTAACCCACGGGTGACCACGTCATTCATTAAAAGCAGAATCTAGGCAGGACCACAGTGTAAACGTAAGCAGTGTGACTCGACCCAGCACCTATCCATTGCCAGACGTATAGAGTTCACGAGTTGTGCTCGGGTTCCCTCTATCTGGCCGATTTTTTTTTTCGCAGAATTTCATTTTGCAGAACACACTTGGCATAATCTTCTTTGGCCGAATATGTTAAAGGCAGAAAAAATACTTAGCATAATCATCATTTGGCAGAAAGTTTGTATGGCCGAATTTTATTTGGCAGAATTTTATTTGGCAAAATTCCATGATGCATAATTACTTTTTGCATAATGCTTATTTGGTAGAATTTCACTTGGCATACTATTGTCATTCCATTTCTCTCGTGGTTTCGTGGTATTTGTTATAACAACAAATTGAGATACTTGTCTGCCCTACACTAGAGTCGGGGCGAAACCGACACGGATAGATTAGGTTAGAAGGTTTAAGGAGGGAGCGAAGCGGAGCGAAGCTCCCGCCTTAAACCTTCGTGGTTATTTTTTTTTTAAACCCAAAAAACGACTTGCCTGATGAGCTTGCTGCTTCATTTCATATTTTTATATGTATGTAAAAAGTATGCCAAAAGATAATTCTGCATATTAACTTTCTGCTATGTGATGTTTCTGCCTGTTAACTTTCTGCGTTACCATGGTTCTGCTTTTTGATTATTATGGTTATTAAAATTATGCCAAAAGACGATTCTGCCATGCAAAATTATGCTTTTTGAATGTATGCTAAATGAGTGTATGCGAAATGATTTTCTGCGAAGTGGAATTTCTGCCATCCGTTGTTATGCATAATAAAATTATGACAAAAAAAGTTCTGCGATAAATGGTAGACCCGTTGTGCTCTTCTCTCACTATTGATGGTATCAGCAACTCCGAATGACTGTTTCGATATGAAGTAGCAATTACGGTGCATCGTATCACTGCGTTGTTGAGGGTAAAGCAGGGTGATTGTGGTATCTTCGTCGTTCCTGACTTTCACTTTAATTCCCACTTCATTTTGACCGAAGGGATATTGACAGATACTGCATTATCATAACAACAATATCATTGACTACCAAGCAAACACATATCGTGCGACTTCCAAAAAAGGAGTAAGATAAAGTATCGGCCAAAACATAAACTCAACTGGAATTATCATAAATGTTATCATGAATGTTACACCCTTGTAGAATGAGAATAATTTCCCAACTGCTGTTATGTTTACTTAGATGTTACCCATTCATAATCTCCATTAATGTATTGTTCATATTTTTAATAAGTACGAGATATTTTTTTATCTTGGTTTATACGATCACATCATCTGATCTGACCTGAAAGTTCTGTCTCCTCAGAGCAATCTCTTCTCTAGCGATAAGCCCCTTAAGATGTTTTATTTTTGCCATACAATACTAAAACTACAATAAAGTACCTACTCTTTGGTTAGACCAATGTTGGGTTGGCTGATAAGTTATCTAGCTAGTATACTGTAGCCGTGTAGTCTGTGGGCAGGGCCGGCACTGACTGCAAACATATCGAGTTGCGGCGACTAGTGAAGCTTATAATTTACCTAATGCCGTAAGTCGACACCGCGCTAATGTATACGGAAACAAATACACGGTTTCAAAACATCACTGTAGTACAGCCCTAGTAAGTAATTACTACCTTATCGAACTATTACTTATGTTTCAGTATTATCAATTTTCATTATTCTGTGAATATACGCAAAATGTAAGAGGAACACTCGCGAATAAACTGTATCCCAAATAGAGTACCTACACTGAAAAAGACACAGATTAATTATTTTGTTATTTCAGTTCTGGTTATGAGGAAATACGGTTTCCAATTTCCATTTATGTAAGCAACCACCTAAGTCATTTTTTGATTGTAACTACATAGTAACACGAAGTTGAATTAGTAACTACTATACATTTTTAGTGTAAGAGCTGGCACGTCGGCTGTTGCCGTCGGCGATCGGACTTAGTTACCCCTGTTTTCAGAAACTACAATTGAGGCTAAGCCCGCCTTCAAACTCATCCGCAATAATGCACTGTAAAATCTTACAAATTGCTCAATTAATTTTTATGTTATGACTTGTCATTAGTGCTTTTTATGAAGTTTACATTAATAAAGATTATTTTTACTTTACTACCTCTGCGCTGCCTTTGTCTTTAAAAACACACAACATAATTGCGAGTTTTCCCCGAATTTTTTTCTTAATGAATCCAGACTATATGTAATAATATTAAAAAAACCTTTTTTGTATCGTTAAATATTATGGTTACTTCTACTAATTGTTATGCAGCCTATATGTAAATGATATTCTGAATTTTGAATGCATCATTTTCGCGGAAGGCTTGATCGGGCAAAAGCTGAATAATGGGCGCTCGTTTTACGTTACCGAGCCTTCTCCTAGGGAAGGGACTGCTGCGACTCGATGTGTCGATAACTTGTGGACGTTGCTGTTCAAAAATATCATTAGCAAACAAACGTTGATAAACACATGCACTAACGGATAAACCATGCAAATAATTAAAAACGAATTGAAAATAAAAACATTACTTACGGCTTGGCGTTGAAAACATCTTGTAGAGAAAAAAAGTAGTAAGAAGTTTACTTCCTTATTTCAACGCCTTCAATAAAAAGCAGTCATCGAGTCTATGCTGAAAAGCATTCGCGGTGAAACAGTAATGCAAAATGAGGATTAGTGCTATGAAACAACACGAGTGCTCTAGTTTAGGACGAAATCGCCTGATTTAGTTTTATATTCCTTAATCTTTACGTACTTTTGTAAACTTAAAAATGAGAATATTTTTCGGGAAATGTGGAAAGCGCCCATGGTAATAGAATAGGTTTTGGCCTCATACGATATCCGTGAGAAAAAATCAAATTACGTGAGTACTTATCAAGTTACATGCAAAATATTTCGTAGTGTTGTCACAAAACAATGTGCACACAAAATATTCGGTTCTGGCATTTGTTGAACTCCTTTCTAAAACATAGGACCATCGATGTTTCCAACCGCCACCCGGCCATCCCTACGTCTGCGTCAGCTCTTTCGACGTTCGCCCGCTCAACATATCGTGTTTTCAGTGATAATTATTAAGCAACACTACACTACACTGCCAACACTGAGGTAAATTGAAACGAAAGATCGCAAGCTTCCGAACGCACACTGTAATTCTGTGTAGAAATTTGAAAATAGATTTCGGATCTCATATTGGGGGAGAAATTAGTTTTTATAAACACGTATTTCGGCAGAGAACCAAGATTAGCCGGATTAGCAAGCTGTAATGGCAGTGGGCTCGGCATGTTAGCCGTAGAACCGATAACCGTTGGAGTAAACGAGTTCTTGAGTGGAGACCGCGTCTCGGCAGGCGTAGTGTAGGACGTCCTCAGGCAAGGTGGAGCGATGATTTGCGCAGGATGGCTGGCAGGAGCTGGATGCGAGCAGCCGATGATTGATCGCAGTGGCGTGTAATAGGAGAGGCCTATGTCCAGTAAAGGACTGCAACAGGTTGATGATGATGATGAACCATGTAGTTTATTCGATAGCACGACTTTTGAGTTTGACTAGAGGCAGTCGTAAAGGGTACCTACTGCCCATGGCGTCAAGTTCGCGGGTTTGACGATCGAACTTCGATCCCTGTCTCCAATTATAAACGTTAATGTCATGAGCGTTTGTGTTCTTTCTGTATCTGAGTTATTATCTCGCCTAAATTATCCATAGGATACCACAGCTGGGCAAAGACTTCGTCCCCTTTTCCATGCATGTCTTGACTCTTCAGCCTTCTCAGGACAGTCTTTCTTAAATACTTCCAGGTCCAGTACTAGTATTCCAAAAGGCTCTAAGCCATAATGATAGCTCAATATGCCGAAAGGCAAATCTTTAAAATTAAAGGCCAGACTTTACTTTAGAGCCAAGTAGTTTTATTAACTGTACTTATGTACTTAAAAGGAGGCCCAGGAAATAGTTAAGTAAAAAACATTTTAAGTATTGAAAAAATATACTTTAATTTTTTAATTAACGGTAAAACTTAGATAAGAGAGTTCTAAATGAAATATGCAGGTTTCAGTGCATGTATTACATATGCACTTTTAAGTGTCTAGAGTGTCTATTGTCTAAGTAATGATAATTCAATAACTAATAAGAGGCAAGTGTAAACAAATGAACAACGATTTCGTTGTTGATTATAAAAAAAAATACTAACCACTTTTTCATATTAAAATAGTTGCTACCTCTGGTGTTAAAAATATAGCAAAAAACGTGTGAATATTCGCTTCGGACGCTCCAGTGTTCGTATTACAGCAGTTTTTAAACGCCATTAGCAAATTTATCAATGCAATTCTACCCCGTAACGGGAGTCCAATTATCTCATAGCCTGGTCATCTTGAAATACAACCTGCCTCAGCACGTCACAGTAGATCCTTGAGGTTCTAATTAAACGGTTATTTAGATGCTCGCGTGTCAAAGAGATATACGGTTACCGTATAATGAAGGAATCTTTGCCGCTCATACGGTTTTGCTGGCATACGGTTTCCAAAGCGCTGGTTCTTTGATGGCGGGTTGCGTTTGTTAGCAGAGTGGTTTAGGTTTCATTTGTGTTTGCGTGGGATATAGTCTTTGTTAAGATGTAGCATTAAATTTTGTTAATAAATCAAGGTATCTTTTAGTCTTTGAGTCCGGGGTCACAGTCACTTCAGTCTGGGCACATAGATATATTTTCAAGGCAATTTTAACATCGGTTCCCATAGGCATACCTCTTCAGATTCAAAAATTAAATGCTTCATTTATTACCCCTAATTCATCTATATCTATACAAATATTATAAAGAGGAAAGGTTTGATTTTTTGTTTGTTTGTATGAATTGAATAGGCTCCGAAACTACTTGGCAGATTTGAAAAATTCTTTCACTGTTGAAAAGCTACATCATTCCTGAGTGACATAGGCTATATTTCATTTTCAAAAAAAATAGGCATTCTGACTAAAATTACGAAAAAGCGGGAAAATATTTTTTCACATACGGCTAAGTCCACGCGGACGAAGTCGCGGGCGACTGCTAGTAAATAATAAAAAAACATAGAAACTCCATCAGTGCTATAGCCTAAATTTTGTAAAGCTTTGTCCCTTTCAATCTTATTGCTGTCGCCATTTGCGAGTACTGACAAGACCCGTCAATCGCTTACTCAATGCTACAGCGTTGCGTTAGTTTTATAAATAAGGTTAGACCGTGACTACCGTAAGTCAAAAACCAAAACATTGAAAAAAGTTTTTACTGTTCCATTTGCTTTCTATAATGTAGCTATAGGCAGGCCACTAAGCTCATCGCTATCGAAAAGACTTAGGGTAAGTTGCACCATAGTAGAAGTTAAAGTTAAAATTAAATTTTTTGTTAAATTTGACAATTCGACGTCAATTTTGGTCGTCAAATTGTCAAATTTGACAAAAACTTTAACTTTAACTTCTACTATGGTGCAACTAACCCTTAGTTGTAAGTCAATCATCACCTAGTGATCTAAATTATCGCGTAGTAGTTTAGTATTACATAACAAAAGTATTTCCTAAAGTTATTTATACGAAGCAGAAAAAATAGGGCTCATGCAATTGAATGATGACTTAACAATTTGAGTCCATGATTCTGTACGGTAGAAGTAATCGGCAGTTTTATTTTTAGTATCTTAGTGGACTTAGTCATACGAGGGCAAGTGTAAAGAGCAAGTGAGTCATATAGCCTTTAATGTGCAATTTAAACCAACTGTAAGACTTTTTTTGTAGTTTAATTACAGATTTTCAAAGGCTTTCAGTTAGCTACCTAATTGTTGTATAATGTTTCTCTACCTTAGGTTGACTGGAAGCGATCGCTCTCAAAAATAAGGGCGTTAAAGTTTCTACTAAATTCAAGGAGTTTTTATAAGTACGTAATCTTTTAACTGAATACCCTATGGTTTTAGTTTAAGTTTTAGCTAGCTTAAGGTTTCATGTCAAAATTGAACATTGAAGTGCATAACTAATATGCGTTTTTTTTTTCATTTAAAATCATAGGTAGTTACGGGCCGAATTACCAATTTATTTTTGCTGGGTATCTATCTACCTAGATACAAAAAAAAATGTTTAATAAAAGCACTTTAATTAGTAGGTACTTATCTTATTAAAAATTAATTAAGGTGCTTTTATTAAACAAAATGTTTTTTTTTGATCCTATTTTTTGAACAATAACAATAATAATCAAAACCATCACCGTTAAAATCTGGCAGCTTTCCGTATCCACTTTTATAATTTTGTTTCTTTCGTTACGTCTAGGTCACATTAAAACCTGATATCTTTTTTTAGCGACACACATTTTCTTTAGTTACGCACCGTTGTTAAAAAGCGACGTTTTATGTATTCGTAAGAATTTATTAACGTAATCGTGGGCAATAAAATGTCGTCAGTAAGGAGGTCAATCGCGCCTCCGTTTTTTTAAATACTCACGAGTTTGTTTTGAAAAGCACAGTCGGTATAAATAACTTGTGTTCGTGCCCCCGGAAAGTATGACAGTAGATATGGTTATAATATACCGTAGCATCAATGATATTATAATCAAAAAGACGAAGATAGGTTACTTGTGCTAAAAAAGTGGCACCCGAAATCAGAACTTCGCACACCACCGCAAACCATTGACAGTTTGAGACGACACTTCGCAACATGTACCTATCTGATTCTGTCTCGATTACGTTCTAGTAAATAATCATCCTATCCTGTGCACACGGTCAAATTATAGGTACCTAACGCCAGGGGACAATTTTCGACGAATTTCCTTTTTTAAATATGGTTGCGTAGCATACAGTTAATGTCTACAGAAATTTAGAACCACGATACCTTCCGAGATAAAACTTATCAAAGATAAACTTGCTCATCAGAAATCAGTGCCAAAGGGATGATAATTCGCGAGGGCTGATTACTTCATCGTGTTCGCTCTTCTTTTTTCCCGTTAACTAAAGCGAGCAAATCTAGACATAAAAAATATTCGACCCATTCTTAAAAGGCTTTTATCTGGTGCTACGAGGGAGCATGTTACACATCACGATCTTAGTACTTCGTGATCGCAAACTGTTCCTAGTTCTACGATACTGCGACACGGCCTACTTTATTATCATTTTAATAGTAGAAGTGGAATCACGACTGTCTATTTTACTTTTATGTCTATTCTATGTGTCGAATAAATTTATCTTTCTTTCTTTCTTTCTTTCTTCCTTGTCATGGTAATATCATGTCCCAATGTTGCCAGCTGTCAAAATTAATGTATGACATAATAGTAATGGATAACTTACTTAAGAAACATATCTGTGCTTTCCAGGAGTTCGCAGAGACCGCAATGAACGAGCTGCTAGGCTGGTATGGCTACGAGAGGCTGGAGCTGAGGCGGTGGGCGGCGTCACGCGCCCGCGACGCGTCCAGTCCTGAGCAGGCTGCAGACCAGAAGAACAAGCAAGGTAATTGCCAGAAACATAGTTACACAATGATATAATAATAAAAAGACGTAGTTACTTGTGCTAAAGAAGTGGCACCCGAAATCAGGACTTTCGACCACCTGAGCAAAGCATTGACAGTTTGAGACAACACTGCGCAACATGTAGATATCTCTGTCTCCTTTAGGCTCTAGTAAATAATCATGCTACCTTGTACACTCAGTCAAATTATAGGTACATACGCCAGGGGTCAATTTTTGACTCCACCCAACCACCAACCACCTTTCAAGCCAATGTGACAGCTATTTGTTCACCTGCACATCATTCACGTCATTGGCATGTGCAAGTTTACGTAAGATTGAACGTAACGTAGGTATATTTTTGGTTATCAATGGTATTATAAGATATGTAAGTAGGTACAAACCATCACGGCTTGTTCCTCACGCGTAGACACATTTCACATCTTTTCACACGATCTTCACACACAAAATCCCGAGCTTCTTTCACTATTATTGACGACTCCTTTAGCGCAGTGCTTAAGAGCGCCGGTTAAGACCCAGAAAGTCATGAGTTCGGTTCCTGGACCAGCACAAGATAACATTTGTTGATGAAACTTATATTTGTGCTGGGTCTGGGTGTTTGTGGTACCTTGCATTAGTTCTATCTGGTACCGAGAACACAAGGAAAACAGCTTACTTTGGGACCAGAGAAATGTACCAAAAACTTTCATTTTATTGCTATCGACTGCCGATAGTAACACGTCACCTAAATTGAGTTTAATCCAAGTCAAGTTTATTACAAATGATTCTGTTAGATTAAATTTCTTCGAAAACGATCCCCTCATGTGCAGCTGTTCGCCACCGCGGATTTCTCTGAAAATAATATTTTAACACCCTTTTATATGGAATAAGGCGCCAAATTGAATCGTCATGTAGGGGCTATAGACATTATCAGTTAATGTTCCTCGAAATATTGTAATCATTGTTATATTAGGTAATGATGAAGTGATTTTCTGAGAATTTAGTAGACATACTGAGGGGGAAACGTTTTTGTAGGTGGATTACTATTTTTATCTCTTATCTCAGAAATTTGGTTCTTAGGTAAGTACATAAGAAAGAAAATATCCATTCTGTTTTGTCTGTCTATAGGAGAAATAGTTAGGTACCTGGCCTAAAAATAAATTAAGATAAAGCTTGATGTTTTAGTACCTACTAAAAAAAAACACATAACTTATGAACCCGTTTCAGTGTTTTTGTAGATGAAATAGCAACGAAGAAGTTTAAAATGTCATCGGCCGGTCTGTTAATGGTCTCGGTAGCACAGTGGTTAGTGCAGTCGCCCGGTTGGCGAAAGGTGCGGGTTCGATTCCCGCCTGATGCCAAGATGACTGTATGTGTTTTTCTGGTTTTCAGATCTTCAGTAAAGATACTGCATGGAAAATGCTAAAAACAATAATAACCATATTAAAATGTCATGTTTGTTCTTCCCATGTCATAACACCGTACCATATCATTACAGAACTAAATTTGGGTTAGTTGAATCTTCTTCTCTATTAAAATATCTCTTCGCTCAGGGAACGTTGCGGTTGAAATTAATAAATTTGATACCGCAGCCGGTTTACTATTCCTAATGAACGTTCGTGTTTACGTGAAAATACCGCAATGGGCGGGTAGGTCTTATTCCATCTTCTTGTCTTTCAACCGTCTAATTATACAGCTTGCCTGAATTTTTAGACAAATATTAATTTCTAAATATTAGTATTAATTTTTTCCGTGTCTCGGAAGGCACGTTAAGCTTTTGACGTCGCTAGATGTCACTCGTTAAGCCTAGTCAGAGGTCTCATGGCGGCTTGATAACATCTGAAATTAAGGTTGCTCAATAACCTTACACCCCTCCAACAATCCGTACTGAGCCCGCGTGTTGGTGTATGGCTCGCACCACCTCATAGTTGAGGTGAGGCCTGTGCCCAGTAGTGGGACTGAATAGGTCGTTTATGTTTATGGATTAGTTTCTAGACTATTTATTAAGCCCTCTGGTAGACTTCGACCAGAGCAGCATGTCAATGAGATTAACCAGGTATGCAAGAGATATGGAAGTGCACATGTGTGTGTGAAATACACAGGTGCACACTCTTTCATTAACTTTGTTTGACATGACCGGTCAAAGTCGAGGCGCAGGAGTCAGTCGGGCCCGACTATTATCTAATATGAATGGCCATGTTAGGTAGATACCTAACATGGCCATTCGACAGCATGGATCGTCTTACTTTTTAAACACCGGGTGATCAGTTACCACTGCCCTTTTTTTATTCGGGAAAAAAATGCTTTATGCACTTTTCCTCCGTTTGGGGGAGAACGGTTGGGGAGTGTGGGATTCCCCGCCAGTGATAGGCGGGTCTACCGCCAAAAAAATCCTCTCTGCTGTTTTGGGACGAGTGGTTATCACATTGCCCCAGCAGTTTCCACTGACCTAGCCAACTCGAAACAATAACTCTTTTATAATACTTAACATTTAAATAAGTATTACATATTTTTGGTCCGAATGTAAGATTTTTCTTCGGTCAATTAATGGAACCTGAAACAGAAAACAAGAAGGGTACCACAAACATCCAGAGTCTAAACCAAGCAGAAACATCTGTTTCATCAACATACGTTTGTGCCGGTTTGGGAATCAAACCCGTGACCCTTTTTATGTCAATCGTAAGAACGCCTATAATTCTTTCGGTAACAGAAATTTCATCGGCTTCGTATGTAATGACATGACCGATGGTTCATCTTACTCTGTTTTAAGAAAACTGTTCTTCACTTATTATTTGTTATCGGAGAAGCCGCTATTAACAGCGTTAATTAAAATAAATGAAAAAATATCATTTAAATACAATAACGAGACGTCTCAGCTTCTCAAGTGTCCATCGCCAATTAATTCTCTCGCGATACTCGACAAAAAACGCCGGGAACCGAACACCGAACCTCTCATTATGTCGCGAAGCTACTACCATAGCTCGTTACTAGGGCCTTATTAAATTCTGCGGATACGATACCGAACTAACGATCGTAGCGCATTTCTGGTTTCGATTTCAATAATGCGGACGAATGATCGATATAGTATCGGATATAACCTAGAATAGTGGATATTTGCTGTGTTTTCAAGGTGAAAGGACAGAAAACTAATTTACTAACTTATTCGTCCCGATTTTGTATACTAACTCGATCAATTTTATTTCATTTTAGTAAATCACTCGCTAAGCTCGTCTTTAATTTTTAATGTGCTTAAGCGCTAACTTTGACTAACAAAATAACATGAATACCTAACTCACATAAAAAACACTAGAAATAGAATTAAAATCCAATTAATATTACTGAATCGAAGTTTAGTTGACGTAGAGGTACTTTTCGGTCATCCCACGATAAGTAAAGCTGTAAGTCCCGACTGACGGCGCTAGACGAAAGTCGTTAAGCCCAGTGGGAGATCTAGGGCGGCTTGATAACATGACAAGCATGTAATAGCTTAGCAAGCCAGCGTACAACATTTGAGGTTTATCTACATGTCTCCCTATTCACAACAATCCGCAGTGAGCAAGTGAAGAATGGCATACTACCTTGTACCTATAATTGAAGTCAGGCCTGTCCCCAGCATTGAGACGTACCTAATGGCTGTTTATATTCCGATTCTAGCCTACCGGCCAATCTGACCACCAGTCTGAGCCTACAATAATTAACTAAGCAAACTTTTTCTACCTTTCCAGACGAGTGTTCCTGGTGCAACAAGAGCATTACCAGCGAAAGTGGCGCCCTCCAGCACGCAGGGGCAGCCTTCTGCTCCGAGCTGTGCTTCAGCCAATCACGTCGCGCTAATTTCAAGCGCGCGAAGACTTGTGATTGGTGCCGGCATGTGCGGCACACCGTGGCTTATGTTGACTTTCAGGTAAGCATCTAGAAAATATGGCAGGAAAGAGGTTCCAGCCATAGCTTAAGCTCATTGAGAGCTGAGAGCCTAGTGATAGTTTTCTTCATCTATTTTTTGTCTATGTCTATGGTTCCTAAAACCCTTATTTCTCCTTCATGACTATCTAAAAGAACAGTCAAACAAAACGTCGTCTATCCTATTTTTTCGTAGCAACTACACTAAGAATTTGTACTTCACATGTCCTCTAAATTGATCTGTAATTATCTGTAAGTTATTGATTAAGAGTTTGATATGCGTTCGATAGGTACAAATTCATATTCTGCTAACTATTGATTTAAGTTTAGGACACCTTTTATGGTTTTGAGCCCTTTGCGCTCATCATACAGTCGTAACGCTTTGACAGCCGGCTAACAGAGAAAAAATATGGCCCGTTGATTTCAAACTGAATAAAGTAAATACTTATTTGTTGCAGGATGGAGCAACGCAACTGCAGTTCTGCTCAGACAAATGCCTAAATCAGTACAAGATGCACATCTTCTGCCGCGAGACGCAGGCGCACCTAGATCTCAACCCTCACCTGGTGAACGCCTCCTCATCCTCCAACCTCATCACGCCGGAGCTCTGGCTCAAGAACTGCCGCAGTCGGTCAGCCTCACCCGCCTCCGAGAGGTCCGGCTCCCCGCACGAAACTGCACCAACGCCAACTCAAGAAAAGACAGAAAAGAATCAAGAGAAAAAATCACCACTGCCTTTAATAACAATCGCACCTACTGCAAAGCTGATGAAGCCTAAGAGACCGTCTGAAGACCGAACGCCTGTGCAAAAGTCACCTGACAACAAAAAAGACACTAGAAGTAACAAAATGAACCTGCGTAAACGCAGGCTCTCGAAGTGCTCGGCCACCGTGACGTCACAGACTGCCAGGCAGCGGACGTCAACGCCTAAAGCGCAAGATCTGCGCATGTGCAGTCCGTCCATCGACGGATCATCTCCACTGTCCACCACTGGCAACAGCACACACTCCCCGCCACATCCTATACCGCACGCCGGTCCACCACCGCCTTTCCCTAACCCTATGTTTGGAATGCCTCCACCTATGTTCATGGATGGCCCCCCAGCTCACATGAATGATCCTAGACATCCTATGTTCCCACCTAGGTTTAACTTCATGCCGCGACCAGGCATTCACATGCACCAAGAAAGACCGCGAATCCCTCCGCCTCTAAATTTCCCAGCGCCTATAGGACAAGCGCCCCCTGTGACGGTCTTAGTCCCGTATCCTGTAGTTCTTCCCATTCCTATACCTATACCGATTCCGATCCCTCTTTCAGCATTTATTCAAGCTCACTGCGCAAACAAAGTCAAAACAGAGCCTAAAAGTGAAGACAACGAAGGTCCTTTAGATTTTACTATGAATAGTGATAAGAAGAGTGATGAAACACCCATCGAGAGTGACGTTAGGGAACTTGAAGCGGATAACTCAGAAAACAACACTTTTAGTGAACTTAACGGCGACACGAATGAGCGGTTAGAAGATGAAAATAAAACTGAGCGTCATGTCGTCGAAACTGGGAATCCCGAACAGACTTTACCGAAGTTTAAAATTACTAGACTAGGTAACAAAATGGCCAAAATTGTGACCAAACCTAGAGAACAACATGAGTCTACGAGGCCCTTGAGGAAAAGACGGAGACTTGTTGAAGTATCGACCGAAGACGACGCGCTCATTCCAAAAACGAGAAAAATCGTTCAAGTTTAAATAATTACTATACATACAATGTAAAAAGATAATATCTCAAATATAATATATTCATTATAATACATATCACAACCGCATGATAATCCGAACACAGTTCAATATTCTTTCAGTTGCTAGTCCTAGCTTTAAGATTTTTAAATTTAGATAAGTACTTAAAACTGTTTTCTTTGATGTGGTTCAGTAAATTTTGATTCTCTAAATCCATTGCATTATGTATAGAAGATAAAATAGTAAATAATAAATACCTGATAACAGTGAATACCTTATCAATGTAAACTTTTAAACGATATTAGACATTTATTAGTAGTAGATACCAGTACTTTTCAGTCTGCCACAAAAACGTATTTTATCCCTGTGTAATGTTTATCAGAAAAGAATATTATTTAGCGGCCCTAGTTAGAGGGATTGTTTGAAGGGTTAGAGCGCACTGTACATGTGATATTAGTAACTTATTATTAAAATTTCAATGTATGTCTAATAAAAATATGCAATGAATGAACTGTATTTGATTAACCAGAAAATTAAACCAATGAGCTAAGTCTACAGTAAGACTATTAAAATAATAATAGAATACAAAGAAGAGAGTGTTTAGGTGAATATAAACATGAGCATTTCCCAGAGAGTTTCAGTGTAATGTACGGTTCTTACAAATGGTTAAATACAGGCAAAAGTAACAAAACATTGAGCGTCGTATTCAAAGAGCTGGGGTGGCATTCCGGCGGACATCACTTCCTATCTCGGTCTTCACGCTTACTTCAATCATCAATGTTTCACTCCGAAGTAGTATTTTCTCTCAAACGACCACAGTCGCAAAGAAATTGAATTTTAAAGATAACTCACCACAAGGGAAGTGAGTTTTGGCGCCCGCCGGAAAACCATATATAGCAGTTCGAATAAATTCAGATATGCCGAAAGCTCGATGTTCTGTAGGTCTAGCACAAACCGCTTACGATTTGGTAATCGAAAAGCAAACATTATAATAATAATAAATTTATTTATAAAAGTAACAATGACTGACTTTTTGTTATTAAAGTAACAATGAATTACTTTTTTCTTTTAAAGACATAGGAAAAAGAAAAAATAGGATTGTTTCCTTATTGATCAAGATCAACTCGTGCTAGACCTACTGATACAAGTGAATGCTCTAATCTATACTCGCCTTTAGATGTTAAAAATGATGGTTTACCTACACAATGTCACGGTAATTGTATTCCTTTACCGTGACAATGTGCCCAAAAAATTAATATGTTGGGGTAAACCACCCGATTATTGGCACCTATGAAATCGAAAAAACAATGCTACGACATTATTTAGGTTCGGTTTTTGAATCATACGGAACGTAAATAATTTGTCGTAGCCTTATTTAATTCATACCCAATCTAAATAACCTGTCATAGCCTTGTTTTTTCTATAGGTATAATAATGGGAAGGGTGCCAATAAGGGTGGTTTACCCTATGTAAAAAGTCACATTGTTTGGGTGACCTAGATTTGAGAAAAGACAGGAGGATTAACATCAGTTAGCACAAAATAGAATGCCCCAATTTATTTAAGTGAACTAGAATTTGAACAGTTGCCTAAACATTGACTCAAGTGCAACTATGAGTAACGTAGGAAATAAATTAAACATTTCATAAAGTTTCATAAGCCTTTAATGTCTGACTCATTGAAAAACATTGCTATAAATCATTCATGGAAAATATTCATTGCTATATTCAACAGGTTATCTTACCAACTAAGAGCTCTGCCACATAATGTGGACATTAAATGCCTCTATTTCCAACATTTGTACATTACTTGAGATCCAATTAAAATTTACAATGGCATAATATTTGCATTCTATAAAATTATATCCTCAAATTAATTAAAGCATCACTGGATGATTGATTTTAGTAGTATCTAACAATTGAATTAAAGGCAATACTGGCATGTTTTCATAGACATTGCTCATTCTGCACCTATGAAGTGTCTAAAACCGAATCTTCATACTACTTGTATTAAAGTAGGTTGTCCAAAGAGCTTATTACATCTGTTAATGTGGTTGGTACATTAAATCCATATCAGTTTTTGTTGTTATATAAATCCCAAAGAGTTATAGCACCATCAAGTCCCCCAGCAGCCATTATGTTGGCCTTCCAGAGAGAAACCTTTTCAGTAGAGTAAACCACGTCTTGTACTGCTTGCTTGTGCTCTGTCAGCACAACCAGAGGTCGTAAGGAAAACCAGGAAAATATACGAATATGGCCATCCCAGCCACCTGACGCAAACACCTTCCCATCAGAGCGCGACTGCACTTTGTTGATTCCAGGATTTTTTATTGTAACATCCAACTTATGTGTCATGTTTAAGTCTTTTTTACTTATGTTAAAGATCTGGACTATATTAGAAGCATTACCAACAATTCCTCGCTGTTGTTCAAGATGATAGTCCACAGACATAGGACATTCTTTAGTTTGCAGTTTGCCAATGCATCGACTAGTGTTGAGATCCCAAAGCAGGAGCCATCCTGCTTCGTAGCCTGCCAGTAGACAAGGTCGGTCCCCAGGAAACTCAATGTACTTTATGCACATTGGGTCTCCCAGTTTTGGTGCAGAGCTTTCTGGCTCCAAACATCCTTGTTTTTCTCCAGAAAAATTATAGATGTGTATTTTCGAATCTTTATCAGGTACATAAATCGTTTCGAGTTTTGTGTTGGCTTCAAACCGGCAAAAGCCTGGGTAGTCGACTTCTATAACCGCCTCCTCTTCATATCCCTTGTTGGTTAATTCAAAAATTTTGAACTTACCACCCTTTTCTTGGGTGACAAGGTGGCTGTTGGTGTGGATGAGGTGGAGAATGGGAGCTTGACCAACTTGGATCTTTTGCTGCACACGGTTCGTCTGAGAATTGAGAAAAATATTTGAGGGTATTTGGGTAAAGATACATTTTTGTTAGAATTTACTATCATCAGTTTAAATAAATTACTCTCTCTGCCAAAATTCTAATAAAAGGAATAGGAATATGAATAATGACTTATAATTTGTAAAAGTAATCTGATGGAAGAGGCTAATACTCTAAAACAGGCTGCCTACATAATATTGCTATGTGTTTTCTCAAGGAAAGAAAGTGACTACAAGCTCAATTCCCACCAAATATAGGCTAATTAATCAAAGTATTTTATCAATTTCAACACACTTTCAGAGAATACATTTACATCTATTTCTGAAAATGCGAATGTTATAAACACCTACTCATGTCACATAGAATTCTAAATGAGTAGATTGGCCAGTGCTACTTCACGTAACATCTAAATAAAGAGCTTATCGGTTAATCACTTGTTTTGGAGGATCGTTGGCTTGGATATTTTTCTAGGTCACAAAATGGGGGTAGTAAACAAAGAAAAAGCGACGCAATAAAATGATGTCGTAGGACACGTCACGCATTTTATTCAACGCAATTTGACTGTTTGAATAAATGATATACTCCGTACGACTGATCGCGGGACTCACCTGAAGGTTGTATGCATAAACGTAGCCGTTTTTAGACCCGGCTAGTAACCTCTCGAGACCGCCGGGCAAAAAGCTAAACGCCAGTGAATATACAGGCACATTGTCGACGTTTCTAATAGTGTAAACTGGGTCCGGAGGTAACAGTGCCATCTTAGGTCAAGCTCAAGCCGAAATATTGATTTGGATATGAAAAATAAAATAATAACTAAATTAATTAAGCCATCAGAAACAGAACCACAACTACGCACAACACAAAACTGACAGAAAAACAAGAAAGTAGGAGGAGTATTTTTTTTTGACAGTGTTCTAAAACTAAGTTCAACTTCAATAAAAAATATTATGAATACAAATAATCGTTACAGAATTTCCTTTTTTTCAATAAGAATAATGTAATCAACAATTGATAAGAATATTGAGTAGAATCGAATGCGAAAGATAAGCGAAACCTTACGATTTGTTAAATTTGTGAAACACATTAATAAAAATATTTTGAAAGTTCTGTGTTTTGAACGCACGAATAATAGTGATGCGCCTTTCGTCTATTCGCAATTGAATAAAGTCTAAATTGAAAGTTCTGGCAGAATTAGCACTAGTTGGTCAGTGGACATCCTTTTAACTTATTTTGAAGCACATATTCGTTTATAAAGTCCCGGATATTGATAGTTAAAACACAGGACATATTGGGTGCGTTCCGAATTGAGTCAAAATCGATTACAGCGCGCTCACAGAGCGTCCCGAATTGAGATATCACGCCAACGGGCCATCTAACGTCAGACAGCTTTACGTCAACGGCGCCATATTGCGCTCACAACAATAATGCTTCAGAGCGATATCGCCTGATGTCAGATTCATAGATAAAACGTCAAACAGACATTTTCGCGTAAAAATATTTTTGTCGATATTCCTCAGAATAAATCTTTGCTAAGACAAATCTTTTTCTGTGATACCGTAACAGAAAGTTTTACTACAAGAACCGCAAGTTTAACCTGGGAATGATAGAAATTAAAAGTTTAAAAATTGTTAGGTTATGTGTCACTATCTAGATAGTGACGGTCCGAATTGGTTTTGACGCTGACAGCGCTGTGAGCACTGTTGAAGCGATATTTCAATTCGGGACCCTGGGCCCTGTTCAATAAACATTACAATTCTACAATTATGTAAAAAACTTACATATTTGTAAAGTTTTGCTACAAGTGCTGTTTAATAAACACTACAATTATGTAAAAAATCTACAAGTGAAAACCTTACAAATATGTAATTCCAAAGGCTGTTTAATAAACACTACAATTATGTAGAAAACGCCTGTAGAATTGTACTTACAAATTTGTAAGTCACAATTTACATAAAATGTAAGATTTTGTTGCTTTAAGCGGATTTTATTTTTTCATTCATTTACAGTGATAAGCGAACCACCTTTAATGCCTGATAATTAAATTTCTTCAAATCTAGGGATTTCGAGACAATGGGGCGTGCAACTGTCAAAGTGGCGCTAGTAGAGCAAATACTAAAAACACAGACGTTTTTGTATGAAATTTCACACAAATGCCAGCATGGTATGTACCAAATGCAAAGAAACTGGTTTCCCGAGATGGGCAACTTAAAAAAATGTGGCTCAAAGCAATAAGGAGAGTATTAGGAGATTTTCTGAGTGGATTTCGAGACAATGGGGCGTGCAACTGTCAAAGTGGCGCTAGTAGAGCAAATACTAAAAACACAGACGTTTTTGTATGAAATTTCACACAAATGCCAGCATGGTATGTACCAAATGCAAAGAAACTGGTTTCCCGAGATGGGCAACTTAAAAAAATGTGGCTCAAAGCAATAAGGAGAGTATTAGGAGATTTTCTGAGTGGAGTCGTATTAAAGATCATGTACAATCTTTTTAACCAAAAAATATTCGACGGTATTTTGCTGACCCGAATTTTTGGTGTAATGTTTATTCTTTTACATTAAAAGTAAAGTTTATGTGTTTACTCAAAACGCCTGCATTTTTTTAACCACTCATTACTTCTGTCTTTACTCACACTACTAGTTGTTAGGAATATTTCTTTAATTTCATCCAATTTCCTTTCCTTTTTAGGTTGAGGCACAAAATTGTAAAGTTCTGACACAGGGTAAGCCCACCTGTCGGAATTTTACTACAATTTACATAAAATGTAGACTTGTAACTACAATTTTGCGTTCAATAAACCAGTTTTCCCTACAAATATGTAAATTGTCACCTGTAGAAAGAAAATGTTTATTGAACAGAAACTTGTAAAATTGTAGCTACAATTCTACAAATTTGTAGATTTTCCACCATGGTAAAATTGTAACTTGTAAGTTTTATTGAACAGAAACTTGTAGAATTGTAGCCTGTAAGTTTTTTACATATTTGTAGAATTGTAATGTTTATTGAACAGGGCCCTGATATCACCGTGAGCGCTCACAGAACTGTAATCGCATTACGGACCGCACAGGTGAACACATCATGTCTTGTAGTAAGATTAGTTACCACCGCATTTGCACAAAAACAAAAAATGCTAAAAGTAAATGAAGCATTTGCTTCAGCGAAAATTTTGTTTTGATAATTAAAGATACAAGTAAAAAGTAGGTATTTTATTTATGTTAAGCTTTATTGTACGTACACTTGAAAAACTTAACACACAATACCTTGAACATAATTATTTTCGTCAGCTTATTGCAAGAACAAATTAAAGAGCTATGTCAACAGTGGAGACGCTAGACTACACGTAGACGTCTCTTACTTTACAATTAAAAAATGATAAAAATAGGCAGGACAGCCACAACATAACAACAGCGTTTTTTCAAGATAAGTGAACACGAGCATAGCAAGCGCGTTTCTTTAGCTATTGTACATTGACTGGATTATTTTACGGTGTTAGAAACTTGAAAGAAGGAGCAATCAAATCTAGACAATTCGCTTGTTCATGCCCTCCTAGCGATCCCGGGGCCCCCTTTAGAAATCTCCACGAGTTGTCAAGTATGTGTTTCCAAAAAAAAAGGGAACAAGGAGGCTTAATCATACGTTGTTTAGTAGCTCATAGCACAAGCAAGCTTACAAGCTTTGCTTAATTTGTGGCTAGGTGGCACTGTGTGGAATTATCTCCATGTTTGAAATCTTTATCTTTCAATTGAACTGACATTCAATTGTTACCTCACTAGTTGGAAAGCAATCGCTCTTCTGTCACTTTGATGTTTGATTGACGTATCCATCCTCGAACGAAATGTCATTGCGCTGCGTCAGTTTTTCGAGAGCCAGCGGAATTCGCGTTTACAGAATTTTGAATGAGAATTCATTGATTCTGCCTAATAATGGGTGCCATAAATAAATTAAGAAGGCTTAGTTAATCGTCGAAATCACAAATGGCTACGGAGTCGCTTTTGAAAACCAGCAAGCCAGTCAAATATATATCGTATAGAAATATTCTATACCATAGGTTTTTCGTTGGCCTACTAGTGTTTATTGTGCTATCTTTAGTGTTTACAGTGTTGTTTAATATTTTTACGGGAAGTTCGCCACGGACAGATTTTCATGAACCAGTGAATTTGGATTCAACAAGTTTACAAGTGTTAGAATTAAGAGCTGATTTGCCAAAAGCCTCAGCACGTCTTGCGAACTGTACATACTGGGACTGCTTCAATGTCTACAAATGCGGGAGAGGCGGTCATGACAAGATAACAATATATGTATACCCTTTAAAAGAATATCAGACTGAAAGTGGAAGAGCTATATCACAGTTCTCCAGAGAGTTTTATGTAATATTAGATACGATAAGACACAGTAAATACTATACGTCAGACCCTGAAGAGGCGTGCTTGTTAGTCCCTAGTATAGATACATTAAATCAGAATAGCTTCTCTAGTGAATATGTGTCAAGAGCTCTGCAGACACTTGAACAGTGAGTATGAACATTTTACTATCATGATCAAATATTATTTTGCTTTGTAATGTTAGCTTAAACTTGTTCACCTCATGGTATTTGAGTCAAGTATCATTAAGCTATCACTACAGAAACTGACTGATAAACTGTAGAGAACTTTTAAGTAAGTAATATCATGATGTTATCTGTGTTGTCACTCATTTTGGTGATGACCTTATTTTCAAAACATTTTTTATCTTTGCTATTACCTCTTTATTAAGTTGAAGATAATGCGTTTCTTTCTGAAATTTATTTCTGTCTGTATTTTATATTATTTCTGAAATTTATGTGCAATATGGCAAAGTTTAATGTTCTTAGTAAATACATATGAATAGAAGCCTCACATTTTATTAGGGGTTGAGAGCTTTCTGCTCACCCATTGCCCTTTAAAGCTGTGAAAGTCACACCTTGGACTAACAGCTAATCAATAAAAAATTAATAATTAATGAGTTCAATGTTTTTCAAATCATTTAAGTATGTACAGTCAACAGCACATAAGGAGTATTTACAGTTTTTATCTTGCTCTTACCAAATGACATTTCTTTGCCATTGCAAGGAAGGCTGACTGAAATGGGTAGCGTGATTTGCCGTTACCCTTACATAAGAAATTATATATCTATATCTTAGAACAGGGTTTCTCAAAGAGGGGTACGCGTACCCCTAGGGGTACGCCATTCGAGGGCAAGGGGTACGCGACAAAATTTACAAGGTTAAAATTGACCAAAATTACAACTAAAATTGAATCCCTTTGCGACAAGAAACAAGCACATCCATCACATTAATATTAAAAAGACATTTCTTTTGGCACTATGTTTGTTACCTTTTATTTAAAATAAAAACCTTATTTTCTTCAATAGTCCATTTTATTATTTTCTTTGGGAGGGTGGGGGGAGCAATTAATTAATTAGGGGTACGCTGTCCCCTGGAAATTTTAACAGGGGTACGTGGTGCCAAAAGTTTGAGAAACCCTGTCTTAGAACAACCTCACCACTACTATACTTTGTTGTTTCCTTCACTTAGCTGGCACAATGGTGAAAACCATCTTATATTCAACATGCTGCCAGGAAAGGCACCAAACTACGAGTCAGTGGTCAACCTCAACACCGGCAAGGCCATTATAGCAGGAGGTAGCTTTGACACTTGGTCGTTCAGATATGGCTTCGATATATCTATCCCTGTATACAGTAACACAGCTGAAAAGATTGATAGCTCACAACCGAAGCAAAAAAACTACATGATTATATCTACACAACTGAATGTACCTCAAGATTATTTGGAAGATCTGCAGAATATAGCATCCTCGTCCAATGACTTGCTTTTACTAGACAAATGCAATACTGAATCCGGAATTGATTACAGTAAACGATGCGAGTACACAACAGGCAGGGTGTTTGATTATCCCAATGTGTTGAAGGAAGGAATGTTTTGTTTAGTGATAAGAAGCGCTAGACTGACGCAAGCGGTTTTAATGGATGTCCTGGCGTCTCAGTGTATTCCTCTAGTGATTGCTGACTCTGTTGTTATGCCATTTAGTTCCCATGTTGATTGGAATAAACTTTCATTGTTTGTGCCTGAAGATAATGTAAAAAATCTACTGAAAATTGTGCATTCTGTCAGCAATGAAAGAAGAGGGGAATTGTATTGGCAGCTGAGATGGGCTTATGATAGATATTTTGCTAGTATAGAGAAGATAACTTTAACAACATTAGAAATAATAAATGAAAACCTGTTCCCGTTAGCCGCTAGAATGTATGAAGACTGGAACATGCCTGAATATTTGGTGAGTTATCAGATGTTTTTTTTTATAGATTACTATGTTCAAATGCAATAGTAACGCTATGTTTATGTGCAAACATATTTAGGTCGTACACCTGTAATGTGGATTGATGACCTAAAAAGGTTGCAGGTTTTGGGTGCATGTGTGTGTGCTCTGGAAATCTATGGGGGAGGCTTATGTTTAGCTGTGGACGTGATTAGGCTGTTAATGATTATGATGACCATGTTCAACATAATTTCATTGTTAGTCATCACAGCCTCCTTAGCTCAGTGGTACAGGCGCCGGATTGTACGCCCCCTTGCAGGTTTGGCCTGTCACTACAAGCGACACAACTCTATGTAGATGCCGTTACATTTGCAGACTGCTGGTCTCATCCAATTTCAGATTGCCACTTACACGCAAAGAAGATTGGATAACTCTCGTGCTGTAGTGTGAAGGCTCGTACCACTTCCTATTCGAGGTGCGGAGCCCTACGTAAAGGTCCGATATTTTAGCGTCCACAAACGCGTCCACAAACACGGGCCACAAACCGCCGAAACCGGCATATCCCTATAGTTTGTAGCGTGTTGCGTTGAGTGGCCACTGCTGGCTTCACCGTGTGCGGCAAGTCCATAAGAAAAAAAACTACAGAAATCATGGCAGTGGCGCCTTTGTGGCCTGTTTACGGGGATCCTTAGTATTCTGGCTAAACGTGCTTCCTTCCCTCAGTACGGTCCTGTGAACCCGCTGTTCCTGCCGGTCACAGCGGCCAAGTCGCCGGGCTTCACCGCGGTCATACTCACCTACGACCGCGTCGAAAGCCTGTTCACGCTTGTCAAGAAACTGGTGCGGACGCCGAGTCTCGCCAAGATACTGGTCGTGTGGAACCATCAGAAGAAGCAGCCGCCTCCTTGTGAGTATTGTTTTATATTCAGTTTTTTTCAACTGTTTTTGGGAGGGACTGACTTTTGCTCCAAGTAATTGTTAATAGTAAAATGTGCCACGAAAGCTAAGGCCCGGTTTCCGTTGAAACTGAGCGGTGCGCTGAGAGGAGCTGTGTTACAAAAAATCTACCATATATTCGTATATAGTACAGTCAGCGTCATATAATATTATGGAGAGCCCAAATATTTTCAAACATGTAAAATTACCTTTTATATCCTTAGACAGCTTGTAACTAGTTTACCAGTGTGATATTAAACTACCGCACTTAATCGGCTGGAGCAAATTCACATCGAATAATATGTTGTTATTTTTTTGAGATGGTTTTAATTAGGTTTCCAAGCAGCCAGTGTTCATAAATGTGGAACACTATGGAAAAAAGCTTAATCCATAATCACCGTGACTAATACATAATATATGACGCTGACTGTACATAGGTACTGATGTCAACAGCTCATCAGGCTCTTGCTGAATAGTATTTGTTTTGAAATAAGGAATTCCTTCTTGCTTGTCAGTCCTGCCGTTTACTGTACATCTCGGCTTGCCAGGCTTTAGTGGAAAACAAATCCCTAAACAGCAAATATGACTTCATTATTAGGGTACGTTCCTACGTTTCTTTTCAGTAAAATAATCAAATATTTGATGAAATTCAGTATTTATTATCATTATTTTAGCAAAACCTAATTACCGGACACTAAATTAGAAATTTCTAAAAAAACTACTATGAGTGAGGACAATTATAATAGGTCATGTTGATGTAAATGAATGCCTAGTCTGTATAGTTCTTTAATAGATTATAAGTTTAATCACTCATTTTAATATCTCACTTAGGTAAATATTTGTATAATGATATAATGGTTTTCCAGAACATAACATATTAACAGACATAAACAGTCGTAAAACACATTGGATGGGCAGATGTTTAAATACACCAGATAATCGATATACACGCAACCGATCAAGTGACGAAAGTGATATGCCAAGTAAAATCTCTATTACAATCCCTACGCCCATGCAGTACGACTCCTTTTACATTGCCATAATGCATAAACTTTATTAACTTCACTGCAAAAACAAATCATACCCTACTGTTATCAACATAAGATTTAAATTTCCTAGTATAAAAGCAGTGTTAATTTTTAATCGCGCGTTAATACAGCAGTTTACAACTTTATTTTCTTTTTCTTAATGATTTCACTTTTTTTGCAGCGTCTGAGTGGCCAGTTATCAACAAGCCATTGAAAGTGATACGAACCAAAGAGAACAAATTGTCAAATAGATTTTTTCCATATGATGAGATTGAGACTGAGTGTCAATTGACCATAGATGACGACATAGTTATGCTCACTCCGGACGAGTTGGAATTTGGGTGAGTGATTTAAAAATATTATTTTTCACTATTTACAGGATAATAATGATTTATTGTTTTCAACTCGTGAGCGACCACAAAATCGTTTCCGACGACCCCTATTAAGGATATAAATAATAGCCATGCATCATTTTGTTTTTTTAGATATCTTTGTGATATTGAATAGCTATGGATGATGACAATAATTTATTCATAGTTTAAACACATTCAAAGCTAGAGCGTCGCGGCCCAGGGGCTTAGAACTCTGGCTCCGGAGTCCAGCCGTAACGCCTTCGTTCCGCAAGGCGTTTGGCCAGGACGCCCACGATTTTCAAGATATATTTCTCCGCGCCCTTTTAAAATTCGTTGGCGACCTGGCCAGCCGCCCTCGCGGAACGAGGGCGTAACGGCCGGATCCGTCCGGCCTAGAGTTCAAAATATGGCCGGAACACCAACTTAGTGTTCATTTTTGACTAACGGCCGCAAACTCTCTGGTGATGGAAAACAGCGAAAAAACCCAAGCAACACATATAACGGCTGTAACACTCCGTTCACCCCGTCACGAAATGTGGGCTTCCGAATGTTCCGTTCACTATGACAGCACCAGTCGGCGTGCCTCTGACTACCGCGTTTGAGGTATAGTCGTGAGCGTATGTAAGGACACATGCACAAATACTGTCAGGTGTAGTCGGCCACAGCTCGAGCGTAACACTGGTCACGCCAGTTCTTAGAAAAGACGTTAATGAAAGCTCTGCTTATATTGGCAAAAAGGTCTTTATTGTTTTCAAGATAACTGCTTAAACTGCTCGTCTACGTCGTCTCTACAAAGGCTAAGGACGAGTATTTTAAAATTCTTAAGTTTATTTATTTACTGAGCCAATTCCTTCTCGATAAAATCATTTTTTTCCAATTCGACACGTTTTTACGGTTTAACCCATTCATAAACTTTTTATTGCCATTTTCTAATGTAAAAAGTTGTTACAATAGTAATGAACAAATCGTTAAGAAGCTCCAGCAGTATGTAGAAACGCATGCCCTACACATACATAGTAATTATTATGATGTACAGAGGCGCTCACATCAACCTTTACAAAACCGTTGCAAAAGGGGTCTTATGTCAGCGGCATAAGGTGCCCCTATGTAAAGGTTGATGTGTGGCCGTACAGACCACAGTATAAACATAACCAGTAGGTTATCTAAGGCCGCCCGCCGAGTTATTAACCTAGCGTGCACACAGACACGCGGCACAGCCCGTCCGTACGGCCGCCGCCCTATGCCTCCCTATTTTATGATAGCGAGTGCGTGATATCGCGACACGGCGCGCGACGCGCACGCACATTCAAACCGAGAGCGGCACGTTTGTATGTAGATGTTCTACTGTATGTTTATACTGTGGTACGGCCATCGATCCATTTATTGCGCACGCGTCGCTTTATAGCGGCCGCTTTGATTAACGATATTGAGAGCGCTCGCCTTATTGAAATGCGTGGCATTCAATCTTGTTTAGCTCAGAAAGTTGCCTAGCAACAGAACTGTCTAAAATAAATTATTTAATTTGTGTTTATGGCATGTAAAATGAAAGTATAAATGGCTGAATTAATGCCTAAAAGCACTCTACCAGTCCAGCGCAATCACCGCGTGATTTGTTCAACCAAACAAACTCTTTTGCTAATGTTTCGGAATATCTTCACATGAATAAGAACATAGCGCAAATTTGGTTCGTTTTTTAGTTTATTATATTTTAAAGCATTAATGAAAACAGTGGAATTCTCCCTCGTTTATTTCCGCTTTTTAGTCTTACAAAGTTGGTAAATTTTGCAGCAGTACGACCCTGATTCGATCTTCAATTTACTCGAAATACTTACCGACTTGTAGAATTAGAGAAGTAAATATGCCGCTATAAACTTCTTTTGGCAATTTTTTTACTTAGTTGACAGTGCAAAAAACTTTTAGAACGCAACAACGTAATATTTCGTATTTATTATCATGATATTGCTGAAATAACTGCTAAAATAGTTTCAAAAGCAATCTTAATGGTAGCTCAGTGCGGCTATGAAAGAAAAATATTATTAAATTTCCTTGATAAAATCTGCAAGTTCTACTGCAGAATTTGAGTTAACGACTTAGCTATCCGCGCTATTGCTAATAACGCGACCGAAGCGCTGCTTATTCGAAGTTATCTAATAATCTGAAGATAATAATCGCAAAAGTCTTACTTAACCCATATAGCCCAGCCGTGCCCAAACGAGGACGCCTCATCAAATACCATCAGTTTATTAGCATTTCGATGTTTGTGATTTTTTATTGCGAATACGTTATAAGTGTGAACCTGTTAGCCTATTATTACACCAAAAACTGTATAAAATTAGTTGAGAGTGATTTTACTGTGCGTTTTGTGGAGGTGTTTCAAGAATCAGAGATAGCCAAGATTCAGTAATTTTTATTTGTCATTTTTACAGCTAAAACTGCTGGTTATTTTTCATAAATAACCGGAATATAATGTAAACTTTCAATATAAAAATAAATGGCAATGAATAATTGAGGATTGATGATAGTATAAGTTTTTTTACAACGGTGTCCCCATTCGAGGTCGGTGGGCACATTAGAGGTAAATTATTCGTATTTTTTTGCAGGTCATTTTTCCTTGAAAAATGGCAAAACAAACTTTTTGCAGTGTCAAGGAGTACTGCGGAGTTGAAAAAGCCCTATATTATGCTGTTATGCGTGAAGATGATGTATGCATGGATAGATTGAGTTACTTTTCCTCCAGAGCCCAGTGTATTGACGGACGAAAAAATGACGACGAGGATAATCAACAAGGCAATGCACTTCCACGTGACGTACCAGGAATCGAGATAAAGAAGAACAAGATAGAATACTTCGGGAAATCTCCAGGTGCCAATCGTACAGCCACTGGGCACAAGAATAGTGAAGCAATGGCTCATCAAACTTGGCACCAGCCATAGAGACCATGTTGTCTTCGTTGATAATTTTTTCACCAGTTTTGATTTGCTAAGACTTACGGAAAGTAGCTTTTGTGGAACGGGTACTGTCCGTGAAAGCAGAAGCAAAAATTGACCATTAGTTGTGGTGAAGTAAATAAAGACGAAAAACTGCACTGATTTTGACCACTGTTTTGAAAAAAGTCAATCAAATTCTATTCGTAAGTTGATTGGACCATCGCGTCGGCATCATGGGTTCAACCACGTCTTGCCTCTAGGATAAGAAACTGCTGGAGCACTGCGGAAGAAAAAGTAGACTTTGGTATCCCAGATCTTCACCAAAATCGAAACAAGCGGATGGGCGGTATTGATCGGAAGCGGTCCAGTCTATTTCATTATACCACCCTGCTATTCATGGGAATAAAATGGTGGTGGGTACTGATTACGTCCACATGTTGGATCTGGCAGTTGCAAATGCATAGCACAACCACAATCTGACCCATGAATAGCCTAGACCAGCTTCAATTTCGTCGTTACAATGCTCGTCATTATTTTTTTCCTTCGGACATTCTGTAGTACCAAGTTTCTACCATGATGATAATGGTCACTTTCCACAAAAACTGGCTCCTCTTTACTAAAAAAGCACGTTGACAATGCAAAAAGCGCGTAAAGACATAATGTATTGAAAGAGGATGCTTCGAAAATTTTTACCCCCCATGGACCCAGCGTCCTCATTTAAGGACGGCTTTTTTTTCAAAGAAGGAATTTCAAAAAAAACTTTTTTTTTGTGGTTTTCTTATAATAACGATTGTTTCAACCAATTAATGATAAAAAAATATAATTTGCACCGCTGGGTTTCATTTGGGTCCAAATGGGTTAAATGGGCCGACCTGGATGACCTGATTCACCCTCGTAGCAACTTTTCGTATCGTTACTGGAATCTAGGATTATCGTCAGATTGTCGAAAAGATCGCTATATTTTATTATTTTGACTTTCTCGTAGTGATTCTGCATGCTAAACAGGTCGGGTTTAAGCCACACCCAGGACACACAATATCTTACTTATAATATTAAAAAGGCGAAAGTTTGTATGCGTGGATGTGCCGTGTTGCTCTTACACGTAAAAACTACTGAATGGTTTTAATGAAACAATAATGTCGCTTATACATCTGAATCGCTCGTAGGCTAATATTTATAAAGAAATATTTATGTTTGTTTTTCAACTTAAGTCCACGCGGACGAAGTCGCGTTGACGTCGTCCGCGTGAAGTTTAGTTATAAAAATATAGATTACGACTCTCAGTCATAATAAACAAACATATACAATTTCATCAAAATGGGTCCAGACGTTTTGTAGGAGTTTGGCAACAAACACTGTGACACGAGAATTTGACTTTTTATTATTTAATACCTATGACTAACTATGATACTAAATATTTTTATCTGTGTTTGGGTGTTTTATCTAAGTACCGAATATAGGAAACTATATCGGTTGTCGACCCGGTTGTCGGTTTTCATATTTAGCGCGGCGGTTACAAGGGCCGACTAAGACACTCAGGGCCACGGGTTTGATTCCCTCATTAGCAGTAAAGTAACAATAATCATGTAAATCACTTATCACAATGTATGCATGAGATTGTTGGAACCCATGTTATCTGAATAAATACATTGAATTGAATCTAAGAATCCATGGGTTAGTAAAAAGTTAGTAATAATCCTTGCTTTCAGATGTTTTCAAGCCTGTTAGCATGCATCAAAAGATTTTGTCTTAGTATTCTGTTAAATACTTCAAGCAATATTAATAATACGGCTATACGTACGTACGATATACGGAACCCCAGGTATACGTACGTAGTATGTGAACGTCCTTACAAAGCTTACACGATGAAATCCGGAAAATTGTTGTTTTATTGTTATTCTTGACATAAATCGAGCGTGCCTGTATTTCGTATTGTAACCAAACAATGCCCACTCGGATGTTCCCCGCAATAATCTTGGCCGATGTCGAAATCCCGACCCCTATCAGGAATTAAGCTCTCCCGGCGCAAAGCCTTTCTCAGGAACAAAGAGTCCTCCCTCGAGGCCTCGTTTATACACATCGGCTCGAGGCTTGAGGAAGAGATGGTCGCTAAGCCAGTTCGAGATCGAGATTTTCTTGTTATTTCGCTCGAAAGTCAAGAGAGTTTTCTTAAGAAAATAGGGAAAATCTTTGGGAAAAATTGTTGAAGGAAAACGTACTTACAATAACTAATTATTTTATTTAAACCATTTAATTCACAGATATTAAAAATAGTCGAAATTATGGCGGGCTATAGCGAACGTATAAGGTCTTGCGTTCGGAAATGCCTAACATCAGTTATATCATAATGACATGAAGACGTTCATTTTGTCGTAAAGTTATAATAATCTCTCTACCATTACTCGCTAACTTTGTTGAGCAAAACATAACTTACTAACCGCCGCACTCAGAGACGTCACATAACTTTAATGGTTGATTAGCGTCAAAATTTGACATTCTGAAAAGTTCTTTATTCAGTTTGTTATAAAGTCTCTTTTCAAAAATGGAATTTTGACGTTAGTCAACCATTAAAGTTATGTGACGTCTCTGAGTGCGGCGGTAAGAGAAATAAGTAGTCATAATTAGACAAGATAGCTCTTTGAAGAAATAATGAAGTTAAAATATTTAAATAAACTTTTTGGTTAAAGAAGCTAATTCGATTTCATCCCCTCGTATGTTTGTGTAATAGTTTAGGAAATTCTTGCATGTTGGGTGAAATGAAGATATTGTTAGAAAATTGAAGAAATAGAGGAAGACAGATAGTCACTGCGGACACTGCACACTCGCACAGTATAAACCATACAGTAAGCTATCTAAGGCCGCCCGCCGAGTTATTAGCCTAGCGTGCACACAGACACGCGGCACAGCCCGTTCGTACTGCCGCCTCCCTATGCCTCCCTATTTTATATAATAATAATAATTTTATTTATTTCAGGCAACAAATTACATTGATAGATCTTAAATAACATAATCGGCCCATATTATAAATACCTTAAAGACTAACATACATACTAAATATAAAACTAAAACATATTTACTTATTTAACACTTTATAGTAGACGGCGAAGTGCGACGCAATATGGTGTCCGGTAACCGGCCGCGGAAGCGCCGATATGCGACACCTTTCGGCCAAAAATCTTCCTTCATGAAAGTCGCCAGACGTTCAGTCGGAACCGACACAACAAATGAATTGAAATTCACGTTGTGACGGGATTCCAACTGTGCGACCCTCATCTTGAGATTGGTCTTAACACACATATACTCCACAATATCTTCTGACTTCGTGGAGTAGTGTAAACGGGACACATACAATAGCGTTGTTGGTACAGCTGGCCGCAAAAGATGGTTGTGTCCAGTCGGGCCGGTGCCACAGAGATTACGTCTAGGGAGTTTCTTCTTCTTCTCTACCAGGATGAAACCCTCCTTATCGCAACGTTGATCCCGTGGACCCGCCGGCGTAGCAGCGTGGATGACATCCTGGCTACTCTTCTTCTTCCTCTTCCCAACAGCCTGTCGCCGCTGAGGTTGCGGAGTGGTGGTGACGGGTCGGCTGGCGGCAGCAGCTGCGTAAGCACGTTGAGGATTCGACGTGCAGTCGCGTGACGTCTCCGGCGGGGCGGAGGGCGGGGCAGCGGGGCGCGGTGCATCGCTCACGGTGTCAGTGGCCGGTGACGCACTTATGTGCGCCGACTCCAAACTGCAGACGGATGCATTTTGCGCTCCGCGACGAGTGGTCACGTTAGACGCCTCAGGTGACCTACATACCGCGGCAGCGCTACTTAATAACTCTACCTGGGCACGTAGTTCACTGATGGTGTTGTCAGAGGCTTCCAACTTGCCCACGACTTCAGCTAGGGTAGCTTTCAGGGAGTTGATGTCCTTCAACAGCCTAGTTACATCGACATGGTCGAAGTTGACGGGGGGCAGCTTGTGCAGCTCCTTCGCGACGAAAGAAGGTACATCATCCGGATCGGTCTCCTTAAGCAGGGTGATGATGTCCTGCACGCTCCTTTCGGTTCCATCCCTTCGGCGAGATGGCATCTGGTCGGTCTTGCCGACGCTCCGGAAAAGCAGCGCCTTGCCACTGCAAATCTCTTCCTCCTTGAAATTAGACTTGCAGATCTGCATGATGCTGACCTCGTCCATGGTGTCGATGGCATTTTGTATGAACGCCAACAGCTCGTTGGCTATAAGTTGTTCACTCATAGCACTCAATGACGCGCGACGGCTGTTGCCGCGCAAATCACGAAATATTATTTCTCACTGTACAGTGGCGCACGTCCGTTTCCGAGCGCGCATCGCACTGTGACTGTGTGTGTGTGTGTGTGTGTTTATGCTAGCGTGTGCGTGAAATTGCGTGTGCGTGATATCGCGACACGGCGCGCGACGCGCACGCACACATTCAAACCGAGAGTGGCACGTTTGTATGTAGATGTTCTACTGTATGGTTTATACTGTGACACTCGTCTGCGAACGCTATGTCCTTAAACGATCAATCTTTATTTCTACCCTAGTCAGACCCTGTTTAACTATACATAGAGAGCAGGAAAACTGCCTATGTTTATTTTTTTGTTTTCCCAATTAAATAAGGCAGTCCTGAAAATATTGCAGAACTTTGATAAGTTTGGAAACTGCAACGGCCGGAAAAAATAAAAATACCCCGACATAATTTTCTTGAAACATAGCCAAGAAAACTCGATCAAGTTAACTTTTAAACAAAAAAACTGAAGTGATTCCAAATCGGTGGTTCCGATACTGACGTATCCTCATATCATGTTAACTGTCTCCGTCGTGTAGTGGTTTATGCGTTAGCCTCTCAAGCAAATAATCGCGGGTTTGAACCCCGCACAGGGCAAACAACGTGATATTTGAGTCGGCTAGGACATTGGTAGCTGATGACCCTCGTGTCCGAAAAGTAGGATCATCCATGTTGTCGGATTGGCATGTAAATACTAATAGTCGGTACTGCTCCTCACTTTTCTCCGGTTGTGTCGATCTGTCGACCCATCCGGTCATAAAACGCTTTCTATAACCCGATGAGACGACAGCTCAGCTGATAGAAAAGAGAGAGCAACTGTGTATTCGCGCACACACTTGTCCACTATAATATCTTTTGCAAGCCTGGTTAATCTCGCTGAGATTAGCCGCTGCGGTCTAAGTTGCTTAGGAGGCTTTTCTTTTCTTATTCATACTTATATATCAGATTATATGCCAGACTGTTTGAGTCAAGGCTAAATGAAATGTCATTTATTTGCCACTGCCACTACAACTTGCTCAACTGTCAGGCTACATCGGTGACTCCACGTATTACCTCATTTTTCATTCCATCCCGTAACGAAATGTCGAGCTTTAGCACGTTGGAAGCTTTAAGCTCACAACACAATAGTACATTGTTATCCTAGGGGTGAAAGTAACTTATTTAGTCCCGAGACGGGGTTTGGCGCCCGGAACGAAGTGAGGGCGCCAATAGTTCGAGGGACTAAATAAGTCTTTCACCCGAGGTAAACACTGTGCTTTTCATTACGAATACAAGGAAAGTAAAAATAAAACATGAATTAGCCAAAGAAAAAGATTTAAAAATAAATGAAGATCGAATTGGCGCTATCCCGCCTATTTTGTTTGTTTTTTTTTTCTGTGGCGGGCCCACTATTCAGCCATTATTTTTTATTTTTTTCATTGGAAAAATGGTAAATATTTTGCTCTAAGCTAAGTTATTTTGAAGAAATTGTTGAAACTGAATTATAATAAAGTTATTTATAAAATATACATTCTCTAATCAATACTTAACTTTAAGTTATTTCAATTTTACATCGTGGCTGTATAGAAAGTTGGAACATGGTTCAATAGATATGTGAAAAATAACTAAGTTTTTTTTTAATAATTTGGCAGATGTCAGTTGAAAGTGATTCTCCTTAGGGATGAAAAGTATTACTTTCAGCCCGCTTCTCAGGTCAGTAATGACCTACTTTCAGAGTATGAGTAATGAAAAAGCTTTTTTCATTTAAACTTTCACAAGTGTTGAAAAGTAAATGATTTAAAAAAATAAGAAATAAAAATAGGTAAAAAAACTTTTTAAGTTAAACGGTTTTATGTTAAACATGCATTACAATGTTTTAGATAAATGTACTAAAAACCAAAAAATAATGAAATAGATACAGTCGTGGGAATTATAAACATATGCATAGACTAGACTAAAATAAAACCGTGGGGCACGTCAATTTGTCTACAATCGTTGATTAAAATGTTTGTTTTGGAATGTTACACTATAATTAGGCAGTTGTTCAACCGACAACGATGGACGTGTGATAAGTAGGGCTAGAATGTGGAAACAAGCTAGCAAGCTTGATTATAAGCGAGTTTTAGGGTTTCATAGTGGTGAGCGAGTAGTACTTTTATCATATGTTTTGTCGATTAATAATGAAAAATTACGAGCTGTGAAGCGATTCTTCGCCAGCCAGCAGTGTGAATGTCCAACGATAAACTAGTTGAAACATCTCTTTTATTTACATGGAGTCAATAACTATTGGAATTTCCATGAGCAAGAAAATAGTAAGTAATTTCCTTACCGTCTGCGGGCCAACTGCCTAACGACGAATTAAACGATTCTTCTATCGCACATTAAGTCGATAATTTGTAGACAATTGACGTGCCCCACGGTTTTATTTTAGTCTAGTCTATGCATATGTTTATAATTCCCACGACTGTATCTATTTCATTATTTTTTGGTTTTTAGTACATTTATCTAAAACATTGTAATGCATGTTTAACATAAAACCGTTTAACTTAAAAAGTTTTTTTACCTATTTTTATTTTCTAGTTTTTAGTTTTCATTTCGGATTCTGTTTAATTCATTTAGTGCTTCATTATTGCAAGGTTTCTTCCCGTTAGTTTATTGCAGTCCAACTCCTCTATACGTAGTCCCTGCAAAGATCTTACTCTACTAAGAGCCACGTGGGCTTGACTTTCTTCAAACAATAAACTAACGGGCAAGAAACCTTGCAATAACGAAGCACTAAATGAATTAAACAGAATGAGAAATAAAAACTGAAAACTAACAAAATCTTGACTTGGGTGGTGGATTTAGGCTGGATTAATCAGATACCTAAATTACAGGTTCAATTTCTAAATTTAAATCTTATTATTATACGATTATACGCCATTTAGTGGCTGCGCCCATCTTAAATATTGAGGTTGTATAGTGCACTGTATTCTTCTTGTCAAGCCCTTTTATTTGATACCCATATTGGTGTGATTGATAAAAAAATGTTATCAGCCATTTGGTAGCGGCGTGGAGCTCCAGAGGCGTGGAGTAGAAGTGTGGTCGTCCTGTTCTTCAAAAAGGGAGACAAAACCCTACTGAAGAACTATCGACCCATTTCCCTTCTAAGCCCCGTCTATAAGCTGTTCTCAAGAGTGATCACGAACCGTCTTGCGCGAAGACTCGACGAATTCCAACCACCGGAGCAGGCTGGGTTTCGGAGCGAATACGGCACCATAGACCACATCCACACAGTGCGGCAGATTATACATTTGTGGACTCTGAGAAGGCCTTTGACTCGATTGAAATCTGGTCTGTTCTGGAGTCCCTGCAGCGATGCCGTGTAGATTGGCGATACATCCAAGTGATGAGATGTCTTTACGAAGCAGCCACTATGTCCGTCCAAATCCAGAATCAGCAAACAAGTCCTATACCGTTGCATCGAGGTTTGCGACAAGGGGATGTTATCTCCCCGGAATTGTTCCCAAATGCAATGAAGGATATGTTCAAGACGCTGAACTGGGAAGGACGTGGTATCAACGTTAATGGCGAGTACATGTCTCACTTGCGATTTGCTGACGACATCGTCATCGTGGCAGAAACGCTGCAGGACCTACAACAGATGCTGAATGACCTGGCTGACTCTTCTGTGCGCATCGGTCTACGGATGAACTTGGACAAAACCAAGGTCATGCTCAATGAACATGTACTACCGGAACCGATAGCGATACACGGCGCCGTTCTCGAAGTTGTTCAAAAATATGTATACCTCGGGCAGACATTGCAGTTAGGTAGAAACAACTTCGAGGACGAGGTGAATAGTCATGACATACGGAGCCAAAACGTGGACACTAACGGCACGGCTGGTCCACAAATTTAAAGTCACTCAGCGGGCTATGGAGTGGGCTATGCTCGGCGTTTCTCTGCGAGATCAAATCAGAAATGAGGTGATACGGCAGAGAACCAAGGTTTTCGACATAGCCCACCGGATTAGCAAGCTGAAGTGGCAGTGGGCTGGCCATGTTAGCCGTAGAACCGACAAACGTTGGAGTAAACGTGTTCTTGAGTGGAGACCGCGTCTCGACAAGCGTAGTGTAGGACGTCCTCAGGCAAGGTGGAGTGATGATCTGCGCAGAATGGCTGGCAGGAGCTGGATGCGAGCAGCCGAATATCGAGTACAGTGGCGTGCAAAAGCAGAGGCCTATGTTCAGCAGTGGACTACAGCAGGCTGATGATGATGATTTGGTAGCGGCGGCCATCTTAGATTTCGATTTTGCATAGTAAATTGTATTCTACTTGTTGAGACCTTTCATTTGATACCCATGTTGATGGGATTGATCAAACCTACGTTATCCGCCATTTTGTAGCGGCCGCCATCTTGGATTTCATTTTTTTATAGTCTATTGTATTCTGCTTGTTGAGCTCTTTCATTTGATACCCATATTGATGGGAAAATATAAAACATAAATTATCCGCCATTTTGTAGCGGCGGCCATCTTGAATTTATAATGATGATGAATAAACATAATTGTATTGTCACCAAAATCCAAAGTGTATACAAAATTTCAGATTAATCGGTTGACAGGAAGACGGTGAAATTTGAATTACTAGATTTGACCCAAGAATAAATAAAACAAACGGGGTGAGCTAAATAAAACCGTTTAAAAAAACCCATCATGTCACTCTACCACCGGTAGAATCCGACAAGAAACAGCTTACCTTACAGTGTCGGCTTACAATTTTAAAAACACTGGCGGGCATTAATTAAACCTTACTATTGAAGAATTTTAAAATAAAGAGTACAGTATGCGTGTTCGAAGGAATATTTAAGGCATGTTTTGTCTATGCGGCATACAGGAAAGCGCTTCAACTTTTTCATTTCTGTCAAGCTGAATAGTTTTTCAGACGAAACATGAACCCCCCGCCCCGCCTACCTTAATATGCGGAAAGTGTGATAAATTACAGTTGAAAGAGAAAAAATCTAACTCTCGTTAGGCCTTTTTACTGGAACGTAATAGAATAGGAAATTGTTTGTTTACTGTAGCATAGTACCAAATAGATCTTAAAATTGAGTGACTTCATATGCCATACTTGTTAATTCTTATCATTTAGGCTGGTGCTATTTAATTGTGTTTAAAAAAAATATCTAATTCTACACTGTCACTAAATCAGTGCAGTTTGAAGAAAAACATCATAAATGTCACTATAATGAAAGGACTACTTATAGCGACCTTTTTTGTGTATAAAAGGCATACCTACTATAAAATGTTTTCGCCACTCAGTGCCACCACCGACCACGACATATAAGTTAAAGTAAGACTGTCACTTTTTCAGACAGACAAAATGAGAATAAAGTCACCTTTCAAGCGCTGTAAAAACCTATTCAAAGTATTTTTCCTCGTGTCGGTAAACAAGGGAGGATCTCTCGAAGCCACCACTTCATTAGAACATCAGTTGTGAAGACGGACAGCCTTCGAGGGCCGTACTAATGCTTAGGGACTGTCTTTGGAGAATTGAAATTCAAATTTAAGTGCCCAGTCCCTGGGCTAAGTAAAGTCAGAAATCAACATTTATTGTATGCTTCGTTACTGGGTTTCATTATTGAATTTTGATAATATCCATTTTTATCACACACGATGGAAAACCCAAGCAACCGGAGATACTTAATGACGGTAGGCTTGCCCCTTCCTATGTTCGGATCGAAGTCGATCAGCGAAGTGTGGATTTCTGAATGTCTCGTTCACCATGACGGCAAGAATCAGTGTGCCTCTTACTACCCGTATACAAGATTAGTAACAGCGGTAAGCGTGGCCGTTTTTTTCGTTATTAAAAATGGGTACCCCCAGTCTCGCTTGATGGTAGGCGACGACGAGGTCGAAGGTGGAACACGAAAATGCCTGTTTACTCTTGCCTTGAAGACTCCAAGGTTCCTTCTAAGTATTCCGATTACCATGACAGTAATTATTACTTTTTTGATAACTCCTTGTGAGGTATAAAGAGTATGTTGCGTTCATTGTCTAATTTAAAATGTGTAAGTGATTCCCATTTTTTTTCCGTTTTACTTTCTTTAGAAGTTATTTTCATTGTACCATTTGCTAAACTGCAAACTTTTTATTCTCTTTCTTTTCTGTAATATGATTTTCCGGAACGGTGGACGCAAGAAATCTCGTTACAGAAATTTTATTATTCTGATAATAGATCTGAACGAATAAGTATTTTTGCTTCGTATTGATATTTCATATTGTCTACCTCAGAGGTTCCCAAACTTATTTTGTCTACTGCCCACTTCGAGAATAAAACATTTTTTAGCGCCCCCATTTTTTCACCTACCGCCTCAACACAACGCCCCCAATTTCTTTCTGGGTCTCTTACCGCCCCCCTTGAGACCTGCAGCGCCCACAAGGGGGCGTTATCGCCCACTTTGGGAAAGACTGGTCTACCTCCATAATCTATCGAAAAATTATGATTGGAGTTATAAGATCTGACTTAGTGTATGGCCATGCGCACTTGCGCAGTATAGTTACCTTACAATATGCGTAGGTACAGAGGCGCACACATTAACCTTTACATAGGGGCACCTTATGCAGCTGACATTAGACCCAATTTGCAATAGTTTTGTAAATGTTTATGTGTGCGCCTCTGTACATAATAAAAAAAGGGGGTTTGAAATACTGAAGTCATGTTGGAATTTGTATGAAATTTACCTTTTTAGGAAGTATATTTTGTAAGTTTGTTAACTTTAACTCGATAACTTGCAAAGCTTGTTGTGTCTTCCATTCAACTTTGGTAATAAAGAATGTTGGTTTAATTTCAGAAACTTTCAAATTTTCAATGAAGTTTCATAGCCAATTACACTTTCCTTCACTGAATTGTACTGGCCTACTGATTTTCTTCCAACAAACTGTTTATTGAAGTCTGTTTGAACGACCTGTATAGATACTGTAGTGTAATCTAACAGTTATGATAACTCTAGTTCCTCCAATAATATTACAATAAAAAAGACGTAGATAGGTTATGTCACTACAGACGCGAAGTCAAAAATTGTCGCCTGGCGACTGGCGTACGTACTTATAATTTGACCGCGTGTACAAGATACCATGATTATTTACTAGAGCGTAAACGAGACAGATACATGTTGCGCAGTGTTGTCGTAAACTGTCAATGCTTTGCTCAGGTGGTGGAAAGTCCTGATTTCGGGTGCCACTTTTTTAGCACTAGTAACTAGAGTCCGACCGAAACTGGTTTTCCGGCCGAAACCCAAACCGAAACCGAATGTTCGGCCTAGGCTTCAGTTTCGGCCGAAACTGAAACCGAAACCGAAACTCACTTGGTCAAGTATAAAATACCTTCAAATACTAAATTATGTAGCCTTCAACCCATTATTCTGCTAAAAACAACAAAACAAAGTTACAAACTCATTTTTAGGTTCCGTACCTCAAAAGGAAAAAACGGAACCCTTATAGGATCACTTTGTTGTCCGCCTGTCCGTCCGTCCGTCCGTCTGTCAAGACCCTTTTTCTCAGGAACGCGTGGAGGTATGAAGCTGAAATTTATATCAATTACTCAGGTCTACTGTCCCTTGAAGCTGTGAAAAAATCAAACTTCTAAGCCAACGCAATCAAAAGATACAGCCGTTTATGCCGCAAATTTTCGACACTTGCAAGGGAATCAAAACCTACAGGGTGCTTCCCGTGAACTCAGAATCTTGAAATTTAGTACGAAGCAACGTCTTATAGCATAGATAAAGGAAAAATTACGAAAACCATAAATATTTAGTTACATCACATAAAATATATTTTTTTAATAATTTTAAACTTACTACCCATTTCCTCATAAACGCGTAGAGGTATTAAATTGAAATTCATACCAAATACTCAGGTCTATAATACCTTCAAGCTGTAACAAAATCAAACTTCTATGTCAACGCAATCAAAAGAAACAGCAATTGCAGGTTTGTACGGAAACCTCGGTGCGCGAGTCCGACTCGCACTTGGCCGGTTTTTTTTAACACAACATCCCAACGCTGGGCAAAGGTCTCCACCAAATATTTCTATTGGCCCCTGTCTTTTCCTAAAGTCCGCCGTTTGCCTAAGTAATGTACCAAGTGGCCACCATCACCACCAGCACCATCGTTTTTTAGGCCTCGTCCTTCAGGGATATCAGTCTTTGAGGAGCCATTGGGTTGTGATTCGGGCCGGATTCATCCTACAGATTGCTCAGTGCTCACTCCCATTTTGCAAGTTTGGCGATTTCTGGCCACGGATCGTCGTTGGTGACCATTATTTGCCTATGTGTCCAATTTCTAACACAGCTCCACTCCATTGCCCTTTGACCAATTCCAAGCTCTGACTTAGGGTGTTCCGTGAGCAACCAGGTTTGTGCACCGTTTGTTAGGATATGCAGAATGGAAACGTCGAGAAGTTCTCGCTTTAAAGATATAGGGAGATCGCTTCCCGGCGTTCGATTTCCTCATCCTGCTTGTTCTCGAAGGAGACAATATGGCCCAAGTAAATATACTCAGCAAAGTTGTATTGTCTGTTCATCTACCACTTCCTTACTTTGTGTGCCGTTTGTCGTCATTTTCGTTTTCGTCTGGTTCATCACCAGTCCAATGCGATAGCACGCTACGCTTAGTTCTGTGAGCATTGTCTGCCCTGGCACTCAGATGGTGATGCCGGCGAAAAGCACGATGTCAATGAAAGTTGGTCAATTTCTATAATTCGACATCGACTCTTTTATTAGACTAGGGTCTTGCCAAATGCCTAAATACTTCCTCCAATGCTATAGTAAATGATCTAGAGTAATCCAATATTGAACTATTACATCATTTTAGTACAGAAACGAAACGAAATCTCCATCAACAACCACACGACGTCCAATGCTGAACATCAGGCCTCCCCCATTGGTTTCCAGAGCGGCCGGTTATGGGCGGCCCACATCCAAAAAAACCCTGCGATCTGTATCAGGTCTTTCTGCTTCTTCGCTGGTGGGAGTCCCACGCTGCGTTTGGCTACAAATGATATTCCCTAGAGAACTTTTCGACCCCAAACTGATGGCCCAGTTTCTTGTGCAATGAGCCCCGCCAACTGACACTTCAACCTGCTTTCCGCGATGGCATCCTTAGTGTCCAGCCGTGTGCTATAGCGTTTCCGCGAGAAACGAAGTTATACGATCGCACACGACAACTTCCGAAATGAGGTTCGGTGTCGGCTAAAGTTTCGGCCGATTTTGGCCGAAACCGAAACTGAAACCGAAAATCGATTTTTTGCCCGAAACTGGCCGAAACCGAAAGTTCGGTCGGCCACTACTAGTAACCTACCTATCTACGTCTTTTCATGATAATATCATTGAGTTCTTCACTATTACTTCATGACTTACCATTTTGTTAAAATACACTGTTAACACAAAAGATATTAACTCTCACGTTTTTGCTAGTCCACATTACATATTCCTCGAAACTGCCCAACTAGTCATTAGGCCATTCCAACGTATAAGTTTACGCCAACAGTCGCTTAGCCGAATAATTGAAAGTAATGAGTTACGTGTGTTTGTCACGACAACGGCTAGGAATAACAATGATTGCTAGCTGTCAAATAGGTGGACTGTTTAGGGTTCGTTCGGAAACAGCGAATGGAAACACGTTAAAAAATGTAACCGTCATAGTATTTATGGAATTTGTTTTATTTATCTTTTGATTAAACCAAAAATAAAAGATACGTTACGATCATACTTCGCGTATTTGGAAACTGGCTCATCATGACGTCATTTTTTGGGTCACTTAACATCTTCCTCTTTTTGTTTTTGTTTTTTTTGTGATTAAATAGGCGCGCATTTGACCACAATCTCACCTGATCTTAAGGGGACTAGTAGAGCTAAATCCAAGTTTAATAGTAACGAAAATTAAGTGTTACACTTCGGTGATCCAGATGAAAAAAATATGTCGTATTCTTGAGGATTCAAGGGTTGGTTTTATCAATTTGAAAACACGATTTAACAAATTCGGCTCGATAGAAAAAAATCGCAAAGATGGGTCTAAAAAAATTTTAGAATGAAAAAAAACTGTACTAAACATCATGCTATCATTCTGTTCTTTTCACAGAATGTGTGTTTTATAAAATACTAGAGCGTGCTCATTTTAGTTTTGTGATTTAATGCGTATATTTTCCAAAAAACACCAATAATTGTTTTCAAGCAAATTGCGTGTGCGTGTGTGCGTGAAACGCCGTGTACAGACAGTACCGGCCGAGGCCTGATGCTAGATGGACGTGTCGCGCATTGCGCTCCGCATTTGAATAATATTTAATTGCTTAGTAATCACTGTTAGAATATTGCGTATGCTATAATAATGCATGGGACACGAAAACTCACCAAAAAGTCAACAAAAACGTCTTATAAAATGAATTAATAAATAAATTACCATAAAATGGACAATGCTTTAAACTAAGCGCTATTTTCGTTCGGTGTTTAGATCGACGCGGTGGAGGAACATGATTAACACACACCCGTAAATAGCCTTCACTCATGGTCGCAAGATCAAAACCTAGTTTTCCTTTTTGTATTATGTTTGTTTTTGTTCGTAGGATAAAGCTTGATTATGATTAGAATGAAAGTTATTTGGCAATTTTAATAACAATAAAACGTTATTTGTATATAGTTTTATTTCCAATAACAACTTTAATTTTCAATCAGAATTTTGAAAGTAGCCACACGAAAGTTTCTTGCCGGTTCTTCTCAGTTGAGTTCAAACAACTTTCTGACACCGGTGGTTGAGTCACATTATGTTTGTATACTGTGCATTTATTTAAAAGTATTCAAGTCTATATGGACTATGCTATAAACTAACCGCTATTTTCGATGATAAGAGATGTCGATGCGGTGGAGGAACGTAATTATGAGACAGCCGATATATTATTTAATCTTATGGTCCCGAGTTCAAATCCATGGTTTATTTTTTGTATTTATTTATTTAGTATTTATTGTAGTATTTAAGTCTATTCTTAGTATATTTTTGGTTGTTTGAAAACTCACCAAAAAGTCAACAAAGTCGTCTTATCTTTTTATTTTTGGGATTCAATGCGTATATTTTCCAAAAAACGCCATACTGTTCAATTGGTTCTCAGGCACAGTGCGTGTGCGTGTGTGCGTGAGACGCCGTGTAGCGACAAGCGAATTCGAGTAGCGACGAGTACCGGCCGAGGCCGTTGGTTGGACGTGTGACGCATTGCTTAGCTGAAATAATATTTTATTATTTTTTCAAAAGTACTCGATTATTGTGTACACCAACACGGGTGGGCCACGAAAACTCGTCAAAAAATTTAAAAAAATGTCTTATAAAAGGAACGCCCGAAGAATGCACGATGCTATAAGGTAAGCGGTATTTTCGTAAGCTTCAGTAGACAACACAGTCAGTGCAGTAAACTTAGAATAATTGTAATTATTATAAGGCAGTGAAGTAGGTATTCAAGGTCCTACTAGTAATTGTCATCCTAATCAAGCTATATTTTTAATTTATAGCCTTTGAATAAACTAAAAGGAGGAAGATATAGGTACCCGCGTACTAAAAGTGGCTCTACAAAAGTAGGACCTAATTTTAGCCCATATGACAGAAATGGCCCCGCGTACCAAACAAAAGCAAGTCCGACGGACCAACTTATAAAAATAGGTCCAATTGACCTAGTTTCAAAAGTAGCTTCAATGAACCTACTTTCGAAAATTGGTCCAATGGACCTGCTCTCGAAAATAGCTCCAATTGACCTAGTTTCAAAAATAGCTTCAATTAACCTACTTTTGAAAATAGGTCCGATGGACCTACTTTGAAAAATAGGTCCAACGGACCTACTTCATGCCAATCCCTGTCATGACTTGTTTAGAGTCATTTTTAGAAAAAGACCGAGGCTTGTCACAGAAAACAAAGATTGCAATGACACTTTTCAAAAGTAAGTAAGAGTTTAATTTGATAAGAAAGTTACTATACTTCTAATACTTCAGTTGGTCAGATTGACGAGTTTGGTTCAATGTTAGTGAACGCTCTGCATCTGGCAAAATTATTTCGTAGTCGCAGGTTGTGAAACCATAGATCTATATAATGCATAGACAGGTATCATGTATATTTGTCACCGGAAAATAACAAGAACCGTAAATTTATAAATTTCCTAGGAAATTTATAAACTTTCGTAGGATTCTAAACGAGAGATAAATTGTATTATTTTACGCCCTCATTTCCGGAAATTGATAAACTTTCGGAACGCATCCGTAAAATAATAAATGGGCGGTAACCAAACGCCATGTGCGCTCTGATTGGTCGAATAAGTCACGTGTCATTCCTCTCCTCCGCCATTTAATTTTGGTAGAAGGCCGGTTTTAATGTTTTATATTTTGTAAGAACAATTTCATCTTCGTGTTCATTGTATAATTTGCGGCTAACTCTCCGGCGATGAGAAACACCGATAAAAAATCTAAGCAACCCAGATAACGGCGGTATGCTCGCTTCTTACCACGTTGGGTTCAAATTGCCTCGGTGAAATGTGGGCTTCTGAATGTTCCGTTCGTTCATCGTGACGGGAACTCAGTGTGACTCTGACTACCCCATTTGGGATATGATCGAGGTGGTATGCCATGTTTTGTATGTTATATTTTATAAGGGTATTTCATTTTTTTATAAACTTTTTGAAATCGTAAAACACGATTTCTGCCGTCTTATTTTGATTTAGTAGGGGTTATCAGCCTATTAATTGTAAAAAGTAACCCGTTAAACCTACCCAGTTTTAAAGTAAAAGTCCAGACAGGTAGGTATTCGAAACTGATAAATGTACAGTTTGGCAAATATGATTGTACCATAATCTACGAACACAAGCATTGCTACTGTCAACATCGACCAATCAGAGAGCAGGGTGTTATTTTCCGTAATTTATAAAAGCGTAAAATTAAAAGCTCTTCTCTGATTAGTCGAACCGTTTAGAATCTTACGGATAGATATCCGTAAGTTGATAAATTTACCGTGAGTCGTCGCAAATTTATAAATTTCCGGAAATGTGAGCGTAAAATGATACAATTTATCTCTCGTTTAGAATCCTACGAAAGTTTATAAATTCCCTAGGAAATTTATAAATTTACGGTTATTGTTATTTTCCGGTGACATATTCATATTCATTTATTCACTATAAATTTGTAACAGAAAGTACAAGGATAGCAGTAAAATTGTAGATGGTAGGCATAAATTCACCTTTTCAAGGTATTGTGAATTTACACATAAAAAATAAAAAACGAATTATAACATTAACAAAAACAAAAAAAATAACAAAGCAACTAGAATATTTAAAAATCTACAAATCTATCTATGTCTACAGGCGTACAGAAAAAATAAAAATAAGAGGTGCCAGTCAAACGAAATGTATGATTTCGATTTTTTATTGTAATTTAGCTTCAAAGTATTCTTTGATGCTATAAGAAGAATTATCAATGAGCATGTTCCTAAGCTTAGTTTCAAACTCTTTGCGTTGCACAGCTTTCAAGGAGTTTGGTAAATGGTTGTAGACTTTTATTGCCATGTAATAAGACCCATTATTAAGCAGTGACAGCTGAACTGGTGGCACCACTATGTCGTTCTTCCGGCGAGAAATGTAGCGACTTGGCTTGTCGCAGTTTTTCTGGAAATAATGATGCTTGCATGCTGCGTAAAACTGAAAACTGAAAATGTGGTAAGATAGAAAAAAAAAAGGAATATTACTGAGGAAAAGGTATGCCAAGAAAAAGAGACGACTGGTTTACACTCAAAAAGAAATGATAAACACTTTGGCCAGGAATGCGGAAACCCATCAGGGTATTTATTGTATAGGAGATATACAATAAAATGAGAGAAAACTTCTTGAAAAATTTGAAAAGACCTGACGAAGAGCGAGCTACGGTGGAAAGAAAAGCTATTTTGCAAAGAGCCAACGGAGAATGGCTTGAAATGAGACGATCTCTCCTCACTGCGTCTAACTTCAGCAGGGTTATAAGACGCCGTGCAACAACACCATGTGCTTCCTTAGTGAAGGACATTATTTACAATAAAAAATTGGATCATGTAGAATCTATTAGTCATGGCCAGAACAATGAAAAAGTAGCTCTCACTCAGCTGGGCTTGCAAGAAAATGTTGCCATTAAGCCGTGTGGGCCGTATTTAATGACAACGAATTACCTTTTTTGGGTGCCACGCCTGATGGTTTGATGGGTGAACATACTCGGGTAGAAGTTAAGTGCCCTTTGACGGCCAGTAAAATGGGTCTAGAATCAGCAATAAATAAAAAAAGGTAACTTTCTGGCTCAAAACGACAACAGGCGAACTAGCTATTAATAAACGGCATGCTTGGTACTTCCAGATACAGGGTCAGCTACACGTAACCCAAAAGAAATATTGCCTGTTTGCCGTGTGGGCAAATGAGAAGGAGAAATTGAAAACGGAAATGATTGAGCGAAATGATTTTATGTGGGAAAACGAGATGAAAGATAAACTAATTAACTTCTATTTGGACATATCCGTGATATGCTGTCAAAACGGCGTCAATGTCTACTGTCTTTGCAAGCATGTAGAGGGCATATGAATGCTGGTTTAGACGAGCACATTTTTTCAATATGAGTCTTCCAATCCAAATTATGGTCAACAGTTAAACCTAAAAAAGTTGTATTATCTACTTGGTCAATTTTATATTCTAAATACCTAATGTCCATTCCAATAATTTCACGAATTCTTTTTCCAAATGTCATTACGTTCGTCTTTGTAAGATTAATTTTTAAATTGTTCGTATCTAGCCAAGTTATAACATTGTCCATAGTGTAATTTACTTCGCGTACTAACTGAACTTTGTCAGGTCCCGATACAACAATGGTACTGTCATCAGCAAATAATACTGTCTGGTGACTGGTGATTTTTGGCAGATCATTTATATAAACTATAAATAACAGTGGCCCCAAGACACTACCTTGTGGCACGCCAAGTGACATGTTTTCAAATTCTGAATATAAATTAATTTCAGTTTTTTTAAAAGGGCATATTCTGGTGACTCTAGTGGATTGAATTCTGCAACTCAGATACGACTCAACAAGTTTCAGTACGTTACCTCTTATAACATACGCAGACAGTTTTTTTAATAATATACCATGGTCAACACAATCAAATGCTTTTGTTAAGTCCATGTACAGGGCGCATGTCAACTAAAACCAACCTGTTCCTCGGCAAAGATGTTATATTTTTCAAAATAGTTACTCAAGGAGCTTTAAATCACTCGCTCAAATATTTTCGAAATGACTGGCACCAATGCTATTGGTCTATAACATGTAATATCACGTCTATTACCCTTCTTGAAAAGAGGTACAATGATTGTACTTTTTAATTTATTTTTTAATTTATTAGGAAAGGTGCCTTTTGAAATACAATTGTTAATAATGTGACTTAAAATTTGAGATAATTTAATTGGTATTTGTTTTAATATTTCTGTAGTTATGTCATCATAACCAGTGCTTTTACTATTTTTCAAAATTATAGGTAAATATTATTATAATAAGCATGTCATCTCGCTTTTCCAGAATAACATGATTCATATCCACTACTATCACCTAAATAGCTTCAATTAAACAACATAATTCGTTAACAAGAGCTTAAAACTAACCCATGCTTAGCCATCACTAAATATTTGAGCTTAAAACTAAACGTTGTACTTTTTATACGCTTACATTAACCGGCAAAATGGCCAGAAAGTGAAAACTTGACTACAGTCCATTTTACAAGTCTGTTACAAGTCATAACATAAAAATTTAAAAATTAATAAAAAATAATGTGATCCCACCAAATAAAAGTTTTAACATTTAATTAAATGAGTTCTATTTCTTATTCACAGCCATCCATACAATTACTAAATACTAGGTATTTATTATCCATACAATTATTTTTTTACGCACGTACTAGGCTAGTACTCTTTTTTGATTGAAATACAAAATATTCACCTATAGTCTCATTATTATTTTAATATTTTGTTTTTATACCCAGTGTCACTTTTACAGTAAATACTAATCCAACAACACCTCTCTAGTTAAATTTCCATCAACCCACAAATATCTAGTACTTCCTACTAATCCTACTTCCTACTAATATTATAAAGGCGAAAGTTTGTATGTGTGGATGTGCCGTGTTGCTCTTTCACGTAAAAACTATTGAATGGATTTTAATGAAACTTTTGTTTTTCGACTTAAGTACACGCAGACAAAATCGCGGGCGGCCGCGCGGCCGCTAGTAATAAATAAAATAAATGTCTTGTCTATTTTGTTGTTTGATCTATGGGTGCTTTAATGTAATATCAAAAATAAAGTAAAATTATCAATTGTTTTTAGGTCATGAATGATATCATTAAATATCATTATTTACAATTGATAATTCGTTATGTTTTCTGAAATGAACTTATTTCTTTGTTTTTTTATTTTTTTAGAAAATTCTCACACACTGTCACAGTGTTCGTTGCCAAACTCATCCGAAACGGCTTGGGCGATTTTAATAAAATGTTATGATGCTACGGTGGCTGGCACATTACGCTACCGATTTCCGGTCAGTCCTCCTTGCTCTATTGCAAAGAAATGTCATTTGGCAAGAGCGAGAGACAAAACGGAAATGGAGTAACCTGATGTGCTGTTCACTGTACATACCTACGTTTGTTAAATCTGAGATATGCCATAAACTATTTTATAGACCTGTTTTTTTTGGAGTCCAGGTGGACGAAGTCTCTGGTGGCAGCTAGTTAGTTAATAGGTATAATGTAACAATAGAGGTGAAATTCCTTCCGGTCGTAATTAATTTATTATTGACTAGCGTTCGCACGCAACTTAGGCCGCGTGGTCTTAGGTTAAAAAAATAATAATATATCTTTATAAATTGTAGCACATGATTCCGATTCATAAGCTGTATACTGCTCTGCTCCTATTGATTAAAGCATAACGAAAAGTATACATAGGTATAACCTGCCCAAGAGTATGAAGAATAATTGTTTCAAATTTCGTTAAAAAAGTCGTCGAGTAGTTTTTGTTCAGACAAAAATTTTACTGATTGCATTTTTGGCATCAGTAGCAATTCTTAATCACCTCTTGATTGTTAATTTTTAAATTTATTTCATGTACAGAATTGGCCTCTACAGATTTATTATAAGTGTAGATGAGCGACATCTCTTGGAAAAATGGCGAGATCTCATTGTAGTTTTATGTTGACACGGTAGTTTCATGTTGCGCCGATAGATGGCGATATACCGGTTGTCTATGTGTGTGTGTCTAAATTCTCGATTTCAGTTAGGTCTAGTAGTCCTCTTAAGTGATGATGCGGTCTAAGTTGATACATGCCGGCCTAACAAATGGCTGTCACTCTCTTCTTGAAGAGGCCCAAGTTATACTGGCAGGAAGCTCACTCCACTTCCTTGCTGTTCACATTATGAAGGAAGGTCAATGATATTATTGTTATCCTCTTTTATCAAGGTATAAACTAGAAAATCAATATTTTATTTTATTTGTGTATTTTCATGCTTCATACTTACTGCGAGAGAAATTACCGAGGTTCTTCCTTATTCTAAGTTGATGAAAAACACCGAGTAGGCACCTAACCACTTGGGGTTTAAACCCGCTCGTAGAAGTTATAACTTCTGAATGTTCTGTTCGCCAGGTGCTCACAGCGTGCCTCTGCCTTCGCTGTTTGAGATACAGTTGTGAGCGTATGCTATCTAATATTGTTTTAAAAGTTTAAAACTGTAAAGGCAAGCAACGCATTTTGTAGCTCCTCTGGTGTTGCGAATGTTGATGGGCAGCAGTATTCGCTTCCCATCAGGTGATCTGTCAGTTCGTTTGTTCCCAGTTGGCCCCACTGAAAATCAGCGTCTGCTCCTATCAGGTCCAGGCATTAGCTGAGTGGGGTCCAATTGATTTTGGACATCGTGACACTGCTGCCTGGTGGAAATCATTCGTTGCTTTTCTGTTGTTTGGTTTTTTTTTTCTAACCATCTTGTTTTGTATGTTCTTATCTGTTGCGATGTTCAAAATCAATAAACGTTTTTTCTTTCTTTCTTTCTTTTCTATCCTATAGAAGAAAATCTTGACACAACTTAATAAAGGTCCCGTACGGAACCGTCTGCAGCGCGCTACAAGACTCACTTGGCGCTTTTTATTTCCTTCTAAACAAATTGAATGTCAAAATAGGTTAAGTTTGTATGTTTGTTTATACTACTAAACCACTGCACTGATTTGGATAAAATTGTTAACCTGCTATTCATATCCACCGTTGAAGATGCTCTTACTACTTGAGAGGACTCTTTATATTTCTTCCCTTTTTATAAAACTTAAATTTAGTAAAAAATATTTAAAACTTGATGTTTATTTTGTTTCCGTTGTTATTCTTTAGGACAGTCAGCATCAAAATGATGTGTGCTAACACATTCAAAAAGGTATACCGATTTGACAAAAAGCAATTGAAATGCTACAATGACAGAGTCTTCAATCGTTTGAAGCGTCACTTAACTCCAAAGCAAATAAAACACTATTTGAATTCTGTATTGATATGGTTGCTTTTCCTAAATACTTCGGACATATTTGGAGAGGTGCCCGTGGCGCAGTTGTGACGGCGGATCGGTGACGATCGCTGTTGTAAAGCAACACGCGCCGGATCGGAAATGGGATGGGTGACCACCCCGACCGAAATTTAGTGATGTATTATTCGGGCATCTCCGTTCTTCAGAAGGCACGTTAAGCAGTTGATCTCGATAGACGTCGCTAGATGTCAGACGTTAAGCCTAGTCAGAGGCCTTAGCGCGGCTCGATAACATCTGCCATTGAGGTTGCTAACTAACCTCACTGACTGAGCCCGCGTGTTGGAGTATGGCTCGTTCCACCTCATAGTTGAGGTGAGGCCTGTTCAGCAGTGGGTCGTATATAGATCGTATATGTTCGGACATATTTGACTACTCTGTACGCACACCATTTGATGCTGACCGTACGTTTTCGTTCGTGCGTGACCGAATCCCACGCAGGCAAAGTCGCAAGCATAGCTTGTCTCTTTTTCTAGTAACTTATAAAAGTGACAAGCGTTTGACTGAATTAATTCGTCAGAGACGGGGACGTTGACTGGGCACAGGTTTTTAATGTTTCCTTTCATTGTGTGCACGCGCGTGAATTTAGTAGACAAATATTAAATTTGAATCAGTATTGTTGTGTGTTGTAAGTGCTTATATAATAATGAAGCAAATAAATATCTGTGGACATTAGTGCACACAGCCAGCCCGAGACTAAGTAAAGCTTGTACTATGGGGACTGAACAACGGATAAATATACTTAAATACTTTTTTTCTTTTAAGTACATACTTAATAATCTTAATATACATAGGAAACACCCAGACCTTAAATGAATAAATGAATATCACTGGACATTATTCCACTTAGCGCCATCTAGCCCCAGACTAACCAAATCGTGAATCGTTATCAAAGAAATCGTTATCAAAATGTAAAGAAGAAATTATTGCCTTCTCATCTATTGTACTCTCATCGTCATCATCTGAATTAGTTTAAAAAGGTCCGATTCATGCCTTGGTTTACTTTGCAATTTGCTTGAAAACAGTTTTCAAATAGCTTACTGCATAGTGTAAGAAATATAACTAAGTTACCACATAGGTTAAACACTACTAACCGTTGTCTTAAAGTGGCTGATAGCTCTGTGCCCAATTTTATCCGAACCGTATGGCAGAATACCAAATAAAGCGCCCGCCGAGACCCGGAAAAACAGTTTCCAGAGGGATATTCGGGCGATCCTGTGCCCACTTGGCTTGCAAATGGCTTGCGAGTACGTGACAGCTTAACCAGAAACCGTTTTGGAACTTTCATGGCCCTGGAATGGAATGTTATTACTAGGGATGCGCTGAATGGGCCTTTAATCGGATGGTCGAACGGATATCGGTTTAAAGATCTGAAAACCAGAAAAAGACATTTGGTCATTTTGGTATCAGGTAGGAAAATGACCAAATGTCTTTTTCTGGTTTTCAGATCTTTAGTAAAGATACTGCATGGAAAATGCTAAAATAACAATAAAACATATCGGTTTAAAATTTACCTATTCGAATTGGCATTCGGCTGAACTAATCGGAAGAATTTTACGCGGAAAAAGATTCTGAACAATTCAGCGCGGCGATGGTCGATTGCATAGAATTTAATTTAACAATATTAACTTTTAAAAAAAGGGAAATTGTACTGACTTACAAAGTGAATTTAGTGTTATTTTACTGTCAAAACTAGTCTTAAGCATAAACTACACCTATGACACAAACATTTTATGCTACAAACAAAGCACCCGACTATTTAGTCTACTTTGAACTACAACAAAATGGCCGAATGTACCAAAAACTACCATTCGGCGCATCTCTAGTTATTACTCGGTTATCATACAAACTAATGCACATGGGTTTGTTCCTGTGAGGAAGGTTGTGAGCGTTTCGAATGCATAACATACATTTTGTTAGAGGCAAAGTTGAAGTATTTATTAGCATAAAATATATCTACTGGTTGCAGTAATAAATATAGGTGCTCCATACTGTCAACATAACATTAACATGCAAATTTTGCTTTGGAAATTCCTGGATGCTATGAAAACTTATGCAATTTTATCGTCATTATTATATACGGAATCCTCCTTGTTTTAGCCGGCAGTTTTCATTTAAACTTTGATGCACATGCAGAAACAACTTCCGAGAATACGAAACCCTCAGAGTAGAAACGTGGAGTTTTAAACCTTTATTCATAAAAGTTTAGTCTCTCCTTTAATACCGTTTTAAACTATTTATATTCTTTCTTCTATAAGTGGATTCTGACTCAGACACCATACAGTTCTTGTTCCTTGATGTTTAAATAGGTGTTTTTTGAAAAATATGAAAAATGTTAAAGCCAGTGCTGATATTGATTATGTTTAAGCGCTAGTTTTCAGCGCCATGGCGTTTGTCTTGACTTAAGCTGGTTCAGTTGTGATACTTTATATTTGTTTATCACTCTTATTTGTTATTTTAAATCGAAAAAATACTTTTTTTATTAAGGATTGTTTTTTTATTAAGGATTTCTGTCTGCAAGTTTTCACGATGTTAAATAAAGATAATTTCCAAACATTGCTTGGTTAAGCATGCCAAAAAAAATTAGCTCTTGTTTGAAAAAGGCTAGGATAGATGGAAATTAGAATTCTCGTATGTGTTTCTTAATAATTGTAATCCGGATTATTCCGAGGGAAACGCGTGTTTATGTAGATAGGCTCAAATGGAGTGTTTCCTGTGGAGATACCGTTACATTTTCACGGTCACCTTAATTTTTACTATCCGTGGGACGTTGTCATTTTATTAAGCGTAATTTATGAAGCCGTTGTAGGCCTACGTGAAAACATAGCGTTACGCTCTCTTGGGATTTTTTTCTGATACCAAGAAGGTTTCATGGTTTACTTACTAGAGTACTAGCTACTAACGTACAGAGGCGTTCAACCCTTACTTAGGGGCACCTTATGCTCCTGACGTAAGACACATTTTGCAATAGTTTTGTACAGGTTGATGTGAACACCTCTGTACATAAACAGTTTCCTGCATATTCCCCTTACTCATGTTGAAATTACGTTAATTTGATATCATTGTAATAATAGTCTATGTTTTAATTCCAGCTTTTTAGACAAAACACATGCTTTGATTGTCAATAAAGACATATATTTTTGGTATAGATTTATATTTGCCAACATTAACAGCTTCACGTGATCTCAAACCACGTGAAAGTCAGACGAATGACCCTAACCATTCTGTATCAGCATTACAGTTAATTATTCCGTCATCGTCCTCATAATTTGTGGAAAACCTTAGTCGACCACTCTGGTCATATGCATATGCTTTAATTTGATTCTTCTCGCTATTCTCTTTGTTCACTAGCTCACTTAATTTACTCATGCTGGGCTATTTCCATTGATTTTAATACTTGTACGGATTTATTCATTTCTAATTTGATATATTGAGATTGCCCTTTCCCTTTGCCCCCTTCAGCTCTGTTATAAAACCCATGTTAAAAGATCAAATCCAGTACAAAGGCTTTTTATGCTATTTACTTAGTTGAAGCTGAGGTTTTCAATGAAATTGTAAATCTTTGTAACAACCCTGTTCCCTCGTACCTAGCCTTTTATTAGTGCTATTATAGTGTGGGCGAGAGCTTTATCTAGCTAAGATGTTGGCCCGACCTAAGGTAACGAAGAACATTTCGTGTTCCATTTCATTATGATGAGCATCATTACTCAAAACTTGAATCTTTTATTTTAGTATTAATTTCATTTAGAAACTGAGCACTCGTTTAACCAGGAGATTTGGTTTTGAAACACAGTCTTGTTTTGAAGATTGCTTAGAATGTGCCACGGTTGCATCTTGCTGCAATTTGTTCCAATCTGAATTTCTTGAAGATCTTCAAATTCATGACAGAATCTGCCAAAAGAGCTATCCTACAAGCGAGCAAAAGAAAAAGCTCTATTATACTTGATTAGCAAAATAACGTGATGTATCCTAATCTATATTAATGATAGGTACCATTTTCATCAATAGATACTCCTCAGTTCGTCAAACAAAATGACGAAATAACAACGATAACCCGTTGTACATACTTTGTTCTATTTCGAATTACAAGCTTTCAATATCAAGATTTTAGTTTAAAAACCTGCGTATTTCTAAAAACTGCTGTATATCCAACCTTTGAAGCGTGACATTTGTCGCTCTTAAAGGTATTTATTTTTAAAGGGGACTTGGGACTTGCGTGTTAGGAAGTTTAGCAGTTCGTTGGGCACCATTAAGGTTACAAATGTTCCTACCTTTTTTCAATCCGTGTACTCTGTCGGCCAGTTTACCCAGGCCGTTTCAGGAGCGTGCTAAATCGCCGACCTTCGGATAATTAATGATCTGCTGTAGCTGAACAAGTCCGGCCCTGTCCAAATTAAAAAGAATCTGACTTACGCAAAGTTACGTTTTGGATTTAAAAATACGTAATTGGCAGAAAGTTTTGGACGTTATTATAAAGTAGGCTACTTTGAAGCTCGCTGCAGATTTTTTATTAGTATTAGGTATTAGCGTGAAAAATGGTTGAGATCGTCTAAGGCTTAGGCTGGAGGTGCGCGTCATTTTAGCTTAGACTTTAAGCTGAAATGACGCGCACCTCCACTGCATCTACGCATACGAGCAAGCACTCTTGCTTACGCAGATGTGGTGGAGAGTCGCGTCATTTCAGCTTAGACGATCTTTACTTGAGTGTATCTTTTTTTCATATTTAAATAAATACGGGTATCTGCCCGACAGACGCCGTAATATCAACTCCCATTGTTCTGTGGCATTTTAATAAAAACAATATTTGGCAACAAACATGTCTATTTCGTTCCGATAAATGTTTTTTTTATGAATATCGGTCCAGCAGCAGATCTTGAGTTAGAAGTGTTGTAGCAAACCCAACTTTGTTTTCTTAAGCATAGATGACGGATAGAATATTGGATCACTTCATCAGCATGAATATATCCCGAGATAATACAATTTAAAAAATTACTTCCCCAAAAGCTTTATTCAAACGTGTCGTTACTTGCGTCACAACAACGACAATGAAGCGGGAAAAACCTTGTCGAAAATGACAAAAAAGATTTCTTACTGTAATGAGTGCTTCAAATTGAATAACAAAAATAACAGCATATCACAGAAGGACCTTCTGATCAGCAGCATTGCGTATGTTGTCCATTGTCCACAAGAGTCACCCATATTGCTTTGTTCCGTGTTATCTGTGGCTTGCCCACAATACTTATGGCCTGGCATGGCTACGCATTGCCGTAGTGTTGTTGCTTTGAACTTGAAATGTAACTAATATTGGAGTTAGCTGCGGTTAGCTGGACTGCCAGGCGCAGTCCGCCCAAAATTATATGTACTGTACGGTTTCCATATAGTTTTGGGATTGCGGGTAGCCAGCCTCAGCCCGGTCAACTGCATAGTGCGTACGCCCCCTTGCCTTTGCGTTTTTGATATGTCAGTTGTATTACATGACGCTATAATAGATTTTATGTAACGAACGTGAACAAAATTAAACAACACCCTGCGAGTTCTTCTGATCATCATCAGCTGGTCGGAGTCCACTGCCGGACGAAGGTCTCCTCCAAGGAGGCTACAGCAGCAGCTGGTTCTAAGCCTTCCGCATTTAGTCCGGTTACGCAATCGTCTTCAGGCCATCGGTCCACCTGGCTAGAAGGCGGCCTACACTGGCTTTGCTGCTCTGCAGTCTCCAACAAGGCCACCTCCAGCCCACTTTGGCTTGCTCATTGCTTGTTAGTTCCCTTTTAGGTACAATTCCAAGAGGAACGGCAGACGGCAAACTTCAATCTAGAAACTGCAAGTTACACTACTGGTTTCTATGAATCTCTATGAAAGTGTTTCTAAGCTTGGTCGCACTGCAGCGCCGCGTCTGGGAACAAAAGTGTGTCGCTTGCAGTTTGCGTTGCGGTTGCAGTTGGCGGTTAGATACAATTCCAAGACCAACCGCAGACAGCAAACTGCAAGCGACACTACTGGTTTCTATAAATCCCTATGAAAGTCATTCCAAGCGTGGTCGCACTGCAGCGACTCCCTTGGGAACGAATTCGTGTCGCTTGCAGTTAGCGGTCCGAATTGTACCCTCATTTATACTTATTTTGCAACGCAACTATTCCCTATGACGAGCGACAATGTGCTCTCATTCGAATCGGAATAATCTTACACGGCTCATTGAACAAACTGATCACTCGTGATATAGGAAAACGGTAGACATTCGCTCAAATCGAGTTATGTGGTCAATCGATTAGGGTATGGCTGGACAGATACACGCACTGTATTCCTAATTGTATCGAGTATTGACTGACCCGTTGCGCTAAAGGTCGTGGGTACGTTCCTTACTCAGTACAAATAATACTGAGACGAACATTATGTGTTTGTGCTGTGTCTAGGTGTTTTGTCTATCATAGTTTCTGTAGTAGTGAGTGGGTACAAGCTCTGTTGCCCAAAGACCTGGCCCCTAGGTCAGATGATCTTTGTGTAAAGATTACCCAGACTACTGCAGTTTTTGTTGTGGTTTTGTAAAAATCAACCACCCTATAGCCTTGACCCATCCTTTAGCTGTTTTTAACTATTCGTTAATTTAAAAATCAATCCTATGGTAAACGATTTTCTGATGTCAAACTTGAACTTGAAAAGAACTTGATTCGGCGCAAAAGCTTATTTTTTCTCTGACGAGAAAATACTTTTTTTCTAGGGTATGAACATTTTGATTAAGACAATTATCACCGTAAAAGCATTGAGAATTTGAGAGATTACCCTGTAAAATGAAAATCCCGTAACACCTCGTACATAACCAAACAAACAATACGAAAGACTCGATACAGTTGAAAATACTTTGTGGTTAACCGAAACCGTTCATTAACATTTCCCATTTTATTCATTGATCATACCCTTTTCCGTCTATAAACATGTCTTTTACACGACCATTTAAATTAACATGCAGTATTTGTGAAACCGGCATGAGAATGGTTGAATTTATATTAATATTCGGAAAAACTTTATTAACACAAAAGACGTTTCTTGATTGACTGGCTCACGCGACGTTAAATGTTACGTTCAACTGTCGTTGTTCTTAAACGGTTTTATAAAGGCAGTTTCACTCGACAAATCCTATCCTAGTAATATTATAAATGCGAACGTTTGTAAGTATGGATGTTTGTTACTCTTTCACGTAAAAACTTCTCTGCGGATTTGGATGAAACTACAGTAATCTATAATATAAAAATGAATCGCAAAATGTGTTGGTAAGCGCATAACTCAACAACGCCTGGACCAATTTGGCCAAATCTTTTTTTAAAATGTTCGTTGAAGTTCAAGGATGGTTTTTACGGCGAGAAAAATTAGAATTATTGCTGAAAAAACCCTAAAAATAGCCCATTTCTTTTTCCCATACAAATGATTTCTAACTAAAACGTAGACAATTTGAGCTTTATTGCTATGGGATAACGTTCATATTGAATTACAAGCACTCACTGTTGTCTAAGCAATGTAGGTGTGTTCCTAACGTCAAAGATCATATCCATAGAGCTTCCAGAGCGTGTTTTCAACACTTATAGAGTGATCAAGTGAGGAAAAGAGAAACTATTGCATATATGGACATCACACAAGAGGAAAAGAGACAGAGATATGCCCAAGATTTGTTGCCAAAACCAAACCGAAAACTACACCACCACACCACTGTCAAAAGCGGGAAATTTGAGTTTGCAAAATTTATGTAAAGTAGGCGATAAAAGTGGATGAAGCTTTAAAAACATAAAATAGTGGTTTGTTGCGTGCCCAAATATAAAACGAATCATAGAAATGATCCAGAAATGCAAAAGTTTCACAGGTAAATACAGAAAGTAATTGTTTTTTTCAAACTGTGTTTTGAGCAATTATTTTCACTACCCAGTTCAATTATTTTATTTCAACTATCATTATATTAGTTCCTCATGCTGCATAAGTTATTATTTCAGAAATTAAATAAGAATTGAAAAAGATTTTGTGTAAAAACTAAATTGATTCACGTACGATAGGGATGTACAAAATGAAGAATGACACATATCGATATGCGTAGTCGATATTTTTTCAACAGCTGAATCATGGCTTCAGCTGGCTAGCTCAGACTAGAAGCTTAACAAAACTACTAAACAAAAACAATCAATACCTACTTGGCGCCATTTTTGAGCAATTTACCGATCATATGACCATTACCGTACTTATTTGAAAAAGCAGATAATTAAAATTTCTTTATTTTTGTAGGATACCAAGACCACCGTGTTCTTATGTTAACAAAGACTATATGCCTAGGCCGAAACAAGAAAATCAATTCAAATCCACAGAGTACGGGCCAACAAAATACTATTTAACCCAGTCCTAAAAAAAGGATAATAATTGATGGTGTTTATATTATTTCATCTCGTAGTTGATGATGTAGATATCATAAACAATGTAACGAGTAAACCTAATAAATAATAAAGAACCTCAGCCTTTTATTTTCAAGAATACGAGTATACCGTTATTCATTTGTTGTTCGTGATTTCGATAATCTGTTAGATTGTTAAGGAAAGTACCAACACTATTGTGCTAAATGACAGCAGTTGTCAACGCATACCTACATAGACAATCACTCACACATGCGCAATTCAGTTTTTGGAACGTTTTTAAAGGCGATTTATCAATCTATTACTTTACATCATTGATCATATCTATCAAAACAATGTGCGTGTGTGCGTTGGAGCACAGATAGTTGGAGGAGTTTAATGTCGCGTTCCTAAACTCGCGTTTCGTTTAGTAATTTAATAAAACAATTCGTACGGCTTAAAAGGATTTGACTTCAAGTCATGTCAAATTTAAAAAAAAAAAGTTGTCTGTTACCTAATCTACTGAGGGTGCGTTCCGAATTGAGTCAAAATCGATTACAGCGCGCTCACCGAGCGTCCCGAATTGTGATATCGCGCTAACGGGCACAAAAAGCACAAAGCACTACAATGATAATAATAATAATTATGATTCACATGATTAACAAAAAGCACAAAGCACTACAATGATAATAATAATAATTATGATTCACATGATTAACAAAAAGCACAAAGCACTACAATGATAATAATAATAATTATGATTCACATGATTAACAAAAAGCACAAAGCACTACAATGATAATAATAATAATTATGATTCACATGATTAACAATCATTACAAAAACGTTCAAAACCAAAATATGCAACCATATCCTTTCAGACCATAGTTTACTACGGGGCTGAGAGTGCGGAGAGTTTCAGCGAATGCTACTCTTGAAATTTTTATTGTACCTTTAACCTATTTATAGTTTCATTAATGTTAACACACGACGTGTGACTGTACTATGTTTTGAATGTATTTCTCAAATAAGTGACATGCATGTCTTTTATGAGAATAAAGCTCTTTAAACTGAACAATAAAGAAAGAAAGAAAGAAAGAAAAAATATTTATTCAGGAACCACAACAATAAGTAAAAATACATTTCTTAAAAACTAACTTTTATCTCTAAGATTATTGTGGATCTGAAAGGGTCCCCACTCAGCATATTGACGGCAATAAAGCGATTACTTACTTTTAAATCCTTATATATGATTTATTTAATTATTTTTTATTCACAACGCCCTATCACCAGGGTGACGGTTCTGTTCAGGAGATTTTTTTAAAATACGACGGCACAAAAACTGCCACATTACAAATCTTTTTGACAGGACGAAGTCTGTCGGGTCAGCTAGTATGAGAATATATCGTTATAATAATAGGCTACAATTTTTAATGATTATGAAACTCAGAGTAAAGCGAGGCACAGGCCTCCCCTCGACTATGAGCTATACTTCACCACGCAGGCTCAGTATGAATTGTTAGAAGGGTCAGATGTTAGCAAGCCGCCCTTAGGCCTCTAATTAAGATTATCGTCTGGCCGCTAGCCACATCAGGCGGGAGAAACTAGTTACATTCCTTACGTGTGCGTAGATGCCTAAAAAATCCATCACTAAATATTGGCTGGGGTGGACTACCATACCATTTTCGACCCGGCTTGCGTTACTTAACAAATCGTTCGTTGTTCGTTAACAAACAACACAATCGTTGCAGATCCACTGTCACGAGCTAAGCTGAGCCACAATCCCTTACTGAAAAATATTAAAACATTAAATAATGTACAGTCAGCATCAAAATGTTTTGTGCCAACAGATCTGCCAAAAAGCGTAAAAGCGTAAAAATAAAATATTAGCGGTTTGACAAAAGCAATAGTCATAGTAAAATGATCCATGTCGTTTAGAGCGTCACTAAAATCTTATTATACAAGTGACACCCTTGATTATTTCTAAAGTGATAAGGTTGCCTTTTTATTAGTAGCATTATACAGGTTTTTAATGATAGCTCTAAAAACTGCAACCGTTTATTTGAATTCTTTCTACGGTTACTTTTCACCGCTCCCAAATTAGTAACTGAACCTAAATAACCTAAATTCTAATCGCAGTTCTAGTTTTTTGCGGGCTATTAAAAGTTAGAGCACTTAATTAAGTTGAAGTGGGAGTGGTCCGAGCACAGCTCAAAGAACTTATGACCGTTGGGGCAGTAAAACTGGACTAGAGGATGAATTGAAGGGTGAGGGTAGTCAAGCAATAAGACTAGTGAATTGATTAAAGAAAATACTACCATTAGATACATATTGATTGTTTCAAGACCCACCAAAACTTCATGAAATAATCAAGCTTAAAATACCGACAATCTTTTTACCTAATTCAGGCAAACTGCTCACTGACAGTGAGCAGTTTGCCTGAATTAGGTAAAAAGATTGCTTTTTAAAAGGTACGGTATTTGTCATATTTTTTATGCTCTTGTAGTTCAATAACTACACAAACAAATACCGAACATTCTAAACATTTTCGGTGAAATGTTTTGTAAGTGAATCTCAAACACCCTTAAATTAAGAAAAAATATTCTTCATTGCATGAAGAAAACGATTATGAATCAATGTTTATAGATATTTAGGACTTACAGTTTAGGCGGCCTTGTCGCTGAAGCGATCTCTAAATTAAGCACGTTTTGAAAATAGGTACCTTCAAATAATATAAACAAACAAACAGAACATGCAATGAACATAGCAAAGCTACGAGTATCAGCAGAATATCTCCACTGCAGCAAAGGTTACGAGGGAGGTGGTGTTGTTGTGTAAACCCGATTTTCAAATGAAATCCGGGGACTTAGAGAGACCGCGGTAATTTCATGTTCAATGTAGTTCCTTTTAATGAAATTTTCCCGACCTGCTATGCAATTCTCGTTGATATCAAATCTCGTCTTGATCTCCCTCAGGAAAAAACGCCCACTTAATCGTCTATTCGCTTCACCTTCAATAAGTGGTAGTTTTCTCACTCAAATGATCACATTCGCAGTAGGTATTGAGTTTTACAGAACGCCAAAGTAAAATCTCCCCTCCAATTCGCTCGTATGAGGTTCGAAGTGTGAGTTGAGAATGCTACCCCAGGTGTGCAATGTCGAGTAATAACACCATGATGCACCTAAGGTTTGCAATGGGATGTGAGTGCGCTCAGGCTAATCTTCCTTTTAATTTTATTATTCAAGTACATCGTTCTCCACAGCGTCAACCACAGAACAACTTGCAAAACAAAGATTGCAACGCCTTCATTTTTAAAAGGCTTGCGTTGTTGGTATAGTAATATGGCTTCTGGAATGTACGGAGAGATAGAATCTCGCACAAACATTTTGTACATGTTGCAATATCTTTCTTAGCGGTGACAGAGACAGAAATTTAAATTCGAAGAACCAGAACACCGTTCATTAGAATACGGTTGGATACGCAATTGTTTATGTTAGTTGTGTGGAGTAGTATAATATACAAATCTTCGCTAATTCAGCTTTATTCAAACTAGCACCCATGTCAAACTAGATCACTCTTCCTCTACCCCTAAGCCACCTGTTTTGGGCATCCAACACCATAAAACATATTTAATTTGCGAGAGAATATTTCTAGATATTTTTTAATCAAATCAGAGTGCACAGAGTTCGAACGCCAGGTGAATCTGCAAATGATCTGCGTTCTTCTTAATGTAATATCTACAATACTGCAGGTATGCTGCTCACAATATCAGTACTCCAAAACATAACTAGGACGTGGCGCAAAATCGGCCCTTGTAGTACACCCTGAAAACCCTACCTGAATATGAATGCAAGCCAACCTATCATTCTGAAAACTTGCAATTAGCAGTGAACGCTGATGTTACTATTAACGAGCTGACTGACCCCTCATCGCTTCGGTCGGTTTCGTTATGTAAAAATTCTGAAAACAATGATAATACATTTGGTAAATTAACGAAGTAAAAAATACAGTAAAACCGGAAACCTCATTTCGAAAGCGTTGCAAAACAACCGATGTTTGTTATCAGAAAGCGGCTGAAAAACGAGGTAGAAGCAGATGTTTTTCTAGGATACGCTTTTCGTTTTGGCACCTTCTCGTTTATAAGCTCAGGTCTGGATCGTGTTATTCTGTTTTAGGTCACGGCTACGGTTCGGTTAGGCAGTTTAGTATCGCAACGGAGTTCTAAATCGGTTTTGTACTCTGCATTTTAGACTAGACAGTTTTAGGGTTTGCGGCTGTTCTTAGGCTGTATTTTGTTTTTGAAAATTCAATGTTTTTTTGAAAAGCTTATGTTAATAAAATGCCAAAACGTATCTATTATTGCTCGAGTTACAGAGATTTCAAATTGTAACATCGCGGTAGGTACCTACTCGATGCCGCGGTGGAACAATTGAACCCTTAGTGATAGCCCAAACAGACACTAGCAACACCAGGAATGCCAATCGTGGGTTGCCCTCAGTATAAAAATCTTTCTAGACTCGCTAGCCGTACTGGCTATAGCTAATTGTGATGTCAACGCGATGTCGGTTAGAATGTGACAGGAAAAAAGATTCGCAATATCTTAAACTCATCGCTTACTGATCCTTGTACAATTTGGTATAATTTAAGCGAATTTTTTACCCACTTTTTGTATAAACCTACAGTAAAAAAATCGTTTGTCTGTAAAGTCGGTTTACTGACGATGTTGACCGTGACAACGTCATAAATGGAACGCCTCAGAGCGAGGTAACGCCGCTTGGGTTGCGTTTTTCGTGTGTGCAGCCGGCTCAATCGAATTATAAGACGTTGTCACGTCAACACAGTACCACAAACACTGGAATCCTACATGACGAAGGTTTGACGTGCGGGAATTGATCTCGCGTCTCTTTACTTCCTAACCAGTTCTTTAACTACACCGCTAAAGAGTTCATCAAAAGCTATAAGTGGAGTAGCCCAACTCCCTTCACTATTCTGTTGCAAGATGCCTTAAGTTCACAGCTCATTACACCAGCACGACAACTGCACGGCTTCGACTTAGCAATTATCCTGCCATTCAAATTTGAACCTTAAGCAGTGATTGGTTCAATATATTTTGCAATAATCATATGAGAAATCCAACGGCGAGCTGTCAGCGCGCTCTCCGCTACTATACCACTCAAGTCGCAGCTCGCGTCCTTACAACTTAAGGTTCAAATTTGAATGGCAAGATGTTGCTGTGTCGGAGCCTTGCTGGGAAAGTGTGCTACGAGCTTTAGCCGCAGCTTGCATCATTTGCATCCGCGGCGCCTATGTCGATTACGCCTTGGCTAGACATTACCATCTCCTAATGGAGGTTGTGCGGCTTAGAGGATCAGCAATTTACTTCTATGAACTGCCTTTTATACTCGTATTAGATGTTGCTAACTGCTTATACGCCTCGTGTTTACTTATAAAGATACTAGGTATGGCTGTTGAGGGTACCATCGCGTACGTTGGTTCTGGTTTTCTTAATACTAGGGAACCTTCTGATTCCAAGGTTCCAAGTTCTAAAGGAGAGAACAAACGTAAAAACAAGGGTGCTTTTGATTGAGTAAGTAAATATTCTTTATTGCACACTAAATAACAATAATGGTTACAGGCGTTTCGTACCGGACCGTTGCAGGTGGCTGCAGTACCGGAGCGGTACGGCGCACGGACGGTCGTTTGTTTTCATACAAAGAGCACGGTGCGACACCTGTGCTGCTGTCGAGCGTTTGCGGTAACGACGTCGCACTGTTGCCGCACCGTGCTCTTTGTATGAAAACGAACGACCGTCTGTGCGCCGCACGACAGACGCACCGATACGAAACACCTAAATTGAAAGCGCCCTTAACATGTTTTACGTTTGTTCTATCCTTATGACTCCTTGTTCTCTCTTCAGACTTCTTCAAACACAACAAGAAAAAAATCTGCCAATTGGATTCATCCGTTCTCGACTTGTACGCTTAGCAACACATTTAACGATTCATTTTTATTTATAGATAATTTTTTCTGTGCCTTTCTTTATTTGTCTTCAGAATATTTAATCATTGTTATCATTTATAATTACATAAAACTCTGGTCAAATGTATATAATGTTTTTCATTTTATATTTACGAGTATTTGAATAGTAATAACATTTATTCCCATTTCCCTACCATAAAATATGAAAATCCCGAGCACTGTTATGCGTGAAATATAATAGGTTTTCATTATAACAAATCAGACTATTTAATTGCTTTTCGTATTCCAGACCAATATTATCAGAATACCAATTCCCACATTGAAATAATAACAGTTGAAAACGCAAATGACCAATAATATTTTGCTGAAATTCCACCATCTCGTTTCATAATGATTGGCAGTTAATTTAACTTTGTTTTAATTAAAGCTTTAAAATAATGTTTTAGCTGCCTAATAACGTTTTGAATTGTTGTTTTTATTCTCAGCAAGATGAAGGGAACATTTCTGATGTCGTGAAATATCATCCCATCGTTTGGCAATAATATTCGTACGTCCACTGCAGAAAATGGGGGACAGACCCCATGTCTTATGTATGACAACGGCAGACAGCTCACATTTACACACGCTGCATTTTCCTTCCTTCCCTTATTCGTAAATACGAACGCAACGCTAAAGCATAGTTCAAGCAATTGAAGTGTTATGGATGGGTGTCAGTTCTGACGGCTTACTTTGATGCCTAGACCCAAACTGTGGCTCAATTCAAGATACGAGTTATCGCCATTGGTGCCGGTCTTGTGCGGCTGTGTCTCGTTAGACATGCCTTTTTGGGCGCTTTTCTCTGACCATGTATGGCCGCAAAACAACAGACTATTATCTTTAAGTATTCAAACATGATCTATAATCCCCTTACTTCCAAACTCCTCTCATTTGTGGGCGAAGATTTTTTAGGCTGAGGATACATTTTGAAGAATCACAGAAATGATGAACATAAATTGATAAAACATCAAATGAACTTCTATCTCGGTCTCAAAGTGAGAACCTTCGTGTTATGCAACTCAGGCATAACAAAAGTTGTTACCACTAGCACGTATGTACAGGGGCGCACACATCAACCTTCACATAGGGGCACCTTTTGCCGCTGACATAAGACCCATTTTGCAATGGTTTTGTAAAGGTTGATGTGTGCGCCTCTGTACATCGTTTTGTGAAATTTGTGTTGTTGCTAGTATAATTTTCTGCATATCACAATTTTGCTGTTCACATTTGTCAACGTCGGTAATTGGGTTGATTAGTGTTCGTTATGCGATAGGATACAACGTTACGTTACGTAATACGTTTGTCGCAAATCAGCAAACGCAGTTAAACAGACCTGGATCAAATAACTGGTTTGATTAGCCCGTGTCAGGCCTAGGTCGGATTTGGATTTGTTGTGTCTGAATGTAGATGTTCATTTTGCCTCTGCCGTTCGTAGTACTTATAGTCCGTTCGCGTTAAGAATGCAGTGATTTCATAGTTGTCCTTCGACTTAGCACCCCCCTTACAAATCAAATCGTTCCTAATTGGAAAGCCAAGTCCACAGTGACCAGCTGATCTGAGTTTTTTTTCTGTGCGACAGAATTAAATTTAAAAAGCACTGCATTCTTAACTTAAACGGACTATAGTCCATGAGTCTTTCTAACTGCTTAAAATAATTGTCATCATTGTAATGCCAGCTGTTCACGATTGCCATTATTTATTTAGGCCAGAGTTGTAATGCCCTAAGTCGAGTTTAGGGCTCTCTGCCCTTAACCTACTGACCAGTAATGCTGTCAAAGCCATCAGCGGCTAAACAGCAACTGACATTTATCAACACCAGCTGTGTCAAATTCCCAGCGAGCAGTAACCCCCTCTTTCTCTAACTTTCTTGTTTTATTTCTTTCCAGTTTCGACGTGTGGCGCGAGTTCCCCGACCGGATTGTGGGGTTTCCGTCCAGACTGCACGTTTGGGACAACGTCACCAACTCCTGGCGCTACCACAGCGAGTGGACCAACCAGATCTCCATGGTAAGTCTTAAATTTGAAAGACTACCGATTGCTTAGGGTTAGGCCACATCAATACGTTGCGTTGCGACGACGCAACGTATATCGTCTGGCACTGCATCGTTCTACATATATACATAAACGGCCTATTAAAATACGTCCTACTGCTGGGCACAGGCCTCACCTCAACTATGAGGTGGAACGAGCCATACTCCAACACGCGGGCTCAGTGCAGATTGTTGGTGGCGTGTAAGGTTAGTGAGCCACCTTAATGTCAGATGTTATCAAGCCGCCCTAGGGCCTCTGTCTAGGCTTAACTACATCTAGTTCTACATGTACTTTTAATGGCATAGCCTATTAAAGCCTGTTCCCACTAGCGATTGTTGGGCGATTTTATGTCAAGGCGATCTCGCCGCTAAATCGCCCAATCTAGTGCGTTGCGTCGTTGCATGCAATGTCATATAAATCGAGCAACGCACCGCAACGCGACGCACGAATGGGGTCTCGCCATCACACGGTTCCATGGCTCTTAGGGGCCTTTCCTTAAATTCTGGCACATCCCTCAAAAGATAAACAGCTCTCACTTTTGATGCTGACTGTGCGCACTTAGTCAGGTAAAGGAAAGACTTGTTAAATTCAATCAAAGCTGGTTTAAAATATATGCTTATGAATTTATATGTACCGAGAAACGTATGTGGCTCACATTCTAGCGAAACGGCCTTGATTCGATTGTTCCAATGAGTCTGAGCATGAACACACTTATACATATTTAGCAGATGACGAATTCGCATCAATCTATTGATTGATTTAATGATTTTGCTTACCAATTGTAATTTGTCCATTTAATTATCCGAATCAATATTAATACGTAAGTAGTGTTTTCTCATTTTATTTTAAGAAAATATTACACAAACTTAACATTATGGTGTCCGTAACATTCAGAAGCCCACACTTGCCCGTGAATTTGTACCTAAAGTGTTTTTCATCATCGGAACGATTGCCGCAAATTTTATAATGAACACAAGTAGGTGTTCCGGCCAAATTTTAACTCCTGTGGTTCTAAGCTAAAGTGCTTAACCACTAAGTCAAGTCTGTCTAAGTAAATATTATATCCCAATAACAGCTATCATCTCAGTAAAGCGCTTTGCTGTTGAAATAACATGAACATACATAAACGGCTTATATACGTCCCACTGCTGGGCACAGGCATCACCTCAACTATGAGGTGGAACGAGCCATACTCCAACACGCAGGCTCAGTGCGGATTGTTGGGGGGGTGTAAGGTCAGTGAGCAACCTTAATGTCAGATGTTATCAAGCCGCCCTAAGGCCTCTGACTGAGCTTAACGACTGACATCTAGCGATGTCAACCGGGACCAACTGCTTAACGTGCCTTCCGAAGCACGGAGGTGCCCGAAATACACATCACTCGGTCGGGGTGGTCACCCATCCCAATTCCGACCCGGCGTGTGTTGCTTTACAACAGTGATCATCGCCGATCACTGTCACAACGGCGCCACGGGCACCTCAAATAAAAAACAAGCTAATTAAACTTTTGTCATTCGGTGCAAAATTGAAGAAATCCCGAGAAACTTAGGAAGGCTTAAAAGCAAATAAAAATTAGTGCGCTTGTGCCGTACCTACATTAATGTACAAGAAAATATGTTGCTTTCGGTATCAAGAGGCTAACATGAATTTGTCACGTAAATACGTGTTCATACGATTCAGAATAGGATCGCATCAAAAACGGTACTAAAAGTCCGTCATATTTCCCAAACATAGAAAAAGGTTTTTTTGTTGAATAATGAGCTAGATTAAAATTTATAGCTGCGGAAATAATTTGATAAACCGAACACAAGGGAAAACCATAAAAGCGGCCTAGTGAAGTTAGTAGCGATAATATCAGCGCGTTTGTTTTATTTCATTGTAACGAGGTCGGTTTTACTATTGAATTTTATAAATAGGTTTGCATTCGTTGTAGAAAATTGAATTTAGGTTTGATTCGTACAAAGTTTGGGTTCAAATTAGCGTGGTGAAATGAGGGCTTTTGAATGTTCTGTTAACCATGACTATGACGGCAACAATCCGTGTGACTCTGACTACCCCATTTGGGAAGAAGTGGTGGTAAAAAAAGTTTTTTTTTCGGAGGAGAATTGGGCGGTGGTAGGCTTTCAGTTTTGCTTTGAAAACCTACCTTTCCAGAGGAGGTTCAGAATTGAGATTTTGTCAATAAATAAAATGTCTAAATAGGTATAGTTAAAATAAAAAAAACTACTTAGAGGATCTTTATGTACATTTTAGAAAAAGGAATGGAGATGTAAAAGAAGATGGATAGAAGATATACTTAAAAATCAATACTCTGTATGAAAATGACTTTATTGAAGGACTTATTTGTAGTAATATTAAGGTTTTAAAGAATAAATATTTTTTGTTCAAAATTGAATATGACAGTACCTTCGCGTATGAAAATGTCGAAGTTGTAAGTTCTCTGATAGGTGAATTCGAAATGAGTTTACAAAATCGCACTACTGATGTGGTAGGTGGGTAATCTGCGAGCCTACGATTAGGGCGTCCGCACGTACTGTATAATTAAGTACTGTACGTTATTTCAGCCCAACGTACTTTATAATTTTATGATGATAAAATACAAAACATCGGGTTGAGTATACAAAGAATTGTACAGTAATAGAGAAAATGAATTGTTTTTAAACCACAACCAGTTGCGATTCAAGATAAAATGGAACTAGTCTGCACTCTAAAGCTACCAGTGAACCAGTTAAGGGCCCCCGCACACTGGCCACACGCAACAGCCACAAAACGCTGCCACCGGCATAATTTCTACAGTTTGTAACGTGTAGCGTGTGACGGCGTTGAGCTCGTTCCACCTCATAGCTGAGGGGAGGCCTGTGCCCGATGTACAGGATGATAAATACTTTATCCTCTATATACTTTATCCTCTATATACTTTGTAACAATGGCTCAGCTATCTGTTAAATTTTTGTTTATTTTGTGTTTTTATTTTGTCTCAGGACTTCTGTTTTGTATGTTTTTATTTTATAGGTTGCAATGTGCTAATTATAAAAAAAGTTCTTTGAAACAAAATAAAACAAAAACTGGCCGTACTTAGCTTTCAAGGGAACAATTTAGGCGGCCTCATTGCTAAAAGCCTCTGCTGCTAAATACCAATAAATCGTCGAAAGCAGAAGATTGGGTCAAAGCGATAAAAGTTTGCTTTACCTCGAGGACTTTTAAATAGGCAGAGATTAAGATAGCCGTATTTGTAAGGGAAAAGTATTCCTTAAGCGAAAACATTGGGGAGTAAATAATCACTACATTACATAGTATAAAACAAAGTCGCTTTCTCTGTCCCTATGCCCCTTTGTATGCTTAAATCTTTGAAACTTAGCAACGGATTTTGATACGGTTTTTTTAATAGATGGAGTGATTCAAGAGGAAGGTTTATATGTATAATAACATCCTATTGCACCCGTGTGAAGCGGGGGCGGGTCGCTAGTTTGAAATAAAAGCCAGAATAATGAGTTAATTCTTGCCATCGGCGCAATTAAAATTGACTCCATCTTAAAATATTAGATAGAAAACCATTCTTTATATGTAGAAATCCCAGAGAAAGCATCCGGTGTAGCGTTTCATGCGGAGATCGAACCATCGACTATCGCAAACCTTCTTGTAAATCTTTACTTAAGATGCAGCATTGATAATGCTTAATAACCAAGAAAAATGTTATTTATCTTTTACGATAGTCCATTCGCGTTAATGCAGTGATTTCATACTTATCCTTCGTCCTAGCACGCCCCCTACCAAGCTCCCCTAGAAAGCCAAGTCCACTGTGACCAGCTGAATGCATACTTTCCAAAGCAAAGGTTGTGGATTTGAGTTTTTTTGTGTGCGACAGAATTAAATTAGAAAATCACTGCATTCTTCACTATAGATTCATTTGACACGAACCACGCAGCATATCAAACATCTAACACAAATATATCGCTCGTTTTACAGGTCCTGACCGGAGCAGCGTTCCACCACAAGATCTGGTCGTGGTACTACACGTACAAGATGCCTGCAGAGATCAGGCACTGGGTGGACGACCATTTCAATTGTGAGGACATTGCTATGAACTTCCTCGTCGCCAATGTCACCAGGAAACCCCCCATTAAGGTAACAAACATAGCATTTACGTCCCACTGCTGGGTATAGGCCTCATTTCAAGTATGTGGTGGTGCGAGCTATACTCGTAACAGGCGGTTTTTTTAAAAAAAAAATATTTTCAAATGGGTTTGCGTTTGACCCCGGTCTCGCCTGATGGAAAGCAATGACGAGGTCGAAAGTGGAACACGCTTACCCAGAAAGTGCCTATTCAATCTTGCCTTGAAGACACCAAGGTTATATGTATTCGGAAACACAGACGCAGGGAGAGCGTTCCACTCCTCAGCGGTGCGGACCAGAAAGGAAGCACCAAACTGCTCAGTCCAGACTGCCGGAAAGTCGAGCACATGGGGATGAAACCCCTCACGGCGTCTAGTAGTCCGGTGGTAGCAAGTAGAGGATTGTAAGTGGAGGGTGGTATTGGATGTTATCAAGCCGCCCTTAGGCATCCGACTTAATGACTGACATCTAGTGACTTCAGCCGAGACAGAGCTTAACGTGCCTCGGAGCACGCAGTTCTGTCGGGGTGGTCACCCATCCCATTCCCGACACACCCTGCCACGCCGTCTTGTTCTTCAAAACGGCGATTGTTGCCGATCCTTGGTCACATCTGAGCCACATTATTTAGTAACCAAACACGAAAGGCAGTGGCGGGATCAAACGGAACCTTTAGTTGATGACCTGCAGTGCACTTCGACAGGCTGATGGTGGTGCTAGCCATACTCCAACTCAAAACAAAAAGCAGCTTACTACTAAAAGTGACGATATGCTAATATGATGATATGATAAGTATGTCTAGCCGTAAACTGCTTCTGTCATTTGCTCCTCATTCCTCCAAATTCACACCGGTACAAACAGACATGCTCATACCCATAAACGTTTGTACTTGAATTGAACTACCAACCTCAGTAGTAGTATCTGTCTCGCTCACGCTCTAATGAATAATCATACTATCTTGTTCACACGGTCAAATTATAGGTAGGTACGTACGTACGCAGTGGACAATTTTTGACTTCCCATTAGTACTGACTGACACTGCGCTGAACGAGACCTGTCCTGTGAGCGTTATCATTATAACGGGCTGCCTCAAACCTACACCGCTGCCGAAACTCTACCCGCTCGCAGGGATAGCGCCCCCTGGGGTCCGGCGCGAGGTTGCCTGCATGATTGAAAAGGCGAAACAAGAAACAGACGCTCGGCACCCCCTCTACGGCTACCACATGCCGGAGGCAAGATTGAAGAGCCGCAGGAGCTTCTTGAGACAGACCTACCCTTGCGTGACAGAGCCTGCCGTCGCTAGAGTCGGACTTTGGTCTTGCAAGTGCCCTCCCCCCACTGACTACATTCCTCCTGCGGAAATGTTACCACCCGGCTCTGACCAGCCGTGGCCAACCTGGAAGTCACTTAACCGACTCCGCTCTGGGGTTGGCCGCTGCAGACAAAACCTTGTCACGTGGGGGTTTAAGGATGGAACTCAAAGCGCGTGTGACTGCGGCGTGGATCCACAAACTATGGGTCACCTCCTCGATTGCCCTCTGTGCCCTAAGACCTGCACAGAGGAGGATCTAAATATGGCAACGAATGACGCAGTCGAGATCGCCAAGTTTTGGTCGGGTTTTATTTGATGCCATTGACACGAAAGAAGAAGACTGACTGACATAACCTATCTACCTGTTTTTACTGTATTACCATTGACTGTGAATACTCCCACGTATGGTTTCTTTGGATTGCAATAAAGTGTTCTTGTACCTTACAAATATTTCCAGGTGACACCTCGCAAAAAGTTCAAATGCCCCGAATGCGTGAACACCGAGATGCTGTCAGCCGACGCTCGCCACATGTCCCAGCGGTCGGCCTGCATCGACCGGTTCGCGGCCATCTACGGCCACATGGCGCTGACTCCGGTCGAGTTCCGCGCAGACCCGTTACAGTACAAGGAGACCGGGGCTGGCGTGCCGCATATGTATCCGGATATTGGAGCTTTGTAAGTACGGTTTTGGGGCTGCTTTGGGGTCTCAGGTTGAAATTGGTGAAACGCTGATGCTAAATAAATTACAGTTCATAATAATATATCGTTATTATGAGCTGTAAGTGTTTTAACATCATTACAACATTCTTTAACAACATCAAAAAAATTACAGCTCATAATAATATGTCGTAATTATGAGCTGTAATTTTTTAAACATCGTTAAACAGAATAGAACTGGTCTGGAACTGGGTTAGCAGTTGTTTTTCAAATGTTCAAAAATAAAAAAAAACCGCTTGACATTGACAGATTATCGTCGAAAATAGAGGCGACGCCACGCCGTTAAAAAAAAATGACTACTTGACTTATTGGCTTCTTACTTCCGGCTAGCCCTTCAGAACAAAAGTAACTTAACGATGTGAATCATTACAAATCATTATGCAACAATTATTCTATCAAAAAATACGATACATATGCAAGTTTTCACGTAATAACCTTTCTGTTTTGACAGTATAATAAAGTACCTATATCAATTGATTCGAGCTTCAAAAACGCTCTATTTCAAAATGAGGTTGTTATCAATGTAAACTTTGAGAGCCCAAAGCATAAACAAACGTATAAGGAACGGACAATAACAATGAATGAAGGCTGTATGAGAATAAAATTGGGAATTCGTCCCCAATACCAGGGTATGTAGCGTTAACTGCAATTATTTACTGTTCCCGACTGTACATTGTTCTTTTTGCCAGTATTTTACATACTATGACGGAAAAAACATTTTTTGTGTTATTTTCATACATTTTTTTAACAGAAATGAGATTTATTTACTCCCAACAATAATTCCAGTGTCAATTATTATTGTCACAGTACATTGTAAATATATACCTACTATAAGTCTGTGCCATCTTTTTTATTGTTTTAATCAAATTGTACATAAACATTATGTTTTCCGTCATTGTATTTGTGTAGATTTATAAAAATATACATCTCTAAAATGAAAACCTTTCGTTTTGTATAGAGAGTATATTTTTAAATTGTACACAATGAATTAACCCGTCGTCCTTATTTTAAGATAATTTGTGTTGTGAGCTTATTAAATGCCTTTGGATAATAATTTATTTGGACGATTTACAATGTCAATTTTAGACATACGATAATGTTATTACTGTTTCGTTTCATAATAATTATTTACATTTTAAATGAGCTTCTACGTTTTATAAGATCTAATGAAACTGTTGTTTTAATCCATATCAAGTATCGGAATAAATAATCATGTTGTATTTTATTTTAGAATGTTTGTACTGGATACATACAAATTATAATTTATAATTTCACCCCTTTGCAGAGTTAAAAGTGATTTCAATGCTAACATTTCCAACTATAATACGATTCAAACTTAATGGCGGCTGTGAACATCGCGCGAGTCGATGCGCAGAACACAAATTAAGGTGTCAGCGGGTTGCGAGGTGAGGTCAATCTTGCGCACTCGGCGCTCGCAGCTAACTTCCGAACCGCCATTCAATTTGAATCGTACTTTACTTCAATTGAAGTGGTTCTCCATTTATTATATTTGGCCGCTTTTAAAAATAAGACATATCGTTTAATAATATATCTCTACAAAAAAAAACCATGATTTAGATAAATAAGTATCTGTTTACTAAAAGTTTCATCAAATTGGTGTGATATTTTTAATCACAGCTGCATATTTATTTCCATCATAGGTAATCTCACGACTTGCCATTCCTTGTACAGAGGGCCGCACGTCAAGCGTAACATATCAGTCGGAAAATTACCTTTACTGCATTTGGGATAAGGTTGTATGAACTGACAAAGTACATTTGCCTTGCGGGCTTCTGTACAGTCAGACACAGCTCACTCGTATACACCCGTAAAATGTCCACCATATAAGACTATGAACTTGTACGTCTCCGCGGAGGGTAAAAGGTGTAACGGTTTAACTGTGCTTGATTGTACCGTAGCATATAATTTATATGACAATAAGTTTCTAGGTAATAAAGCCCTAATTTATTTCAGGTCAATTCTTACTGTAGTTTTATCAATCTGATATTTATTGAACTGTGGAAAAGTCTGGTTAGAACATTTATAAATACATCAAATCTGATTGAGAATTATAATTAAGTATTATAGTAATAAATATGAATATATAATTGAATTTTAGGAATAATACGCATTTTGTTTCCGACTGCACGAGAATTTACAATTTACCAAGACCACATTTTGATAAATAGCCAGAACTGAATTTAAGAATTAAAATTACAATGTACCTTAAATTTAAAATGATGCCATCTGTCCTTAGGAATGTAAAGAAAAGATATTCTAAAAATTAGTAAAAGTGTACGTAGTATAGTTAAACATTAGTCCATCTCGACATATCGGTGCTTGTGTGAAGGATAAAAATTATTCCTAATAATTTTAAATATGTAGAAAATGGTAAAATATATGTATGTCATATGAAACGCTCGATTTACAATGTAGTGAGAGGTATACGTAGAGTTATAGTAAATCGAAATTTTCTGCAAAGTTTTATTTTGTATGCATTATAAAATGAGGGCTGAACCCAAATTATGTTAAAATTTACTCAAAAAACAGTCACCATTTTGTAAGATGCGCGATACGCTTTGCATTATGTGAAGAGATTATTAATTTATTTAAACCAATTTTTCCCTTTTCTCGTCAAAATGTACAGAAGCAATGAATTTCCATAAATGTTTTTACTTTTATACAATCTCCGATTTTAATCGAAGCCAACGATATTTTACATCGGCAAATAAGTACAGTTTTAAATATTATTAAGTGATTATTTTTATAATTTGTATAATAGAATATTATTCTTATCGTTTAAGCATAATGAAATTATTATTATTGCTTGTACTAATTTTATTTACGTTGAATATTTACAGAGCATAGAGCAGACTATGACATTACTTTTTTTAAAACCATAGCCAAAGACTTTGTCGACTAGTCTCGAAATGTATTTATGGTTTTTGCATTTAATTAAATTATTATTTGGTAGGAGTGTGTCGGATCAAAGGAGTTACCAACGTAATATCAAAGTGTCAGACTGAGAAAATACTTTCATTTTATCGTTAGGCGTATTGCTAGATGTTAGGTTAGTGGTGGAGTAGGGTATTTGACTAACGAAACATAAAAATATAACAAACATGAACTTTGTTAATTCCAAAATGCTGTATACATACCACATTGCGGTTATGCCCGATTCTTACTACCTATATTCACTAGTTGTTCCGACATACCAGTATGCGGAAAGAAAAGAGTGAGTATTTTTCTTTGGGCGTTTTAGATAAATCAAGTATAGGAATGTTGTTGAATATAAATTGCCAACAATATTTTGTTCGATTTCAAACTGTAACAAACCAACTTAATAACTACGCTAAAATTAGAATAAAACGTGCGAGTAGAACAAACCAAATACAATAGCAGAACTGTAAAAAAACAGACCAATCATAGGCTTGGATCAATTCTAAGGTTATAATCTTTGAGTGTTAAAACAAAGTAAAGACAATCTAGTTAGTCAAACACCCTACACCTGAGTATAGACTAATGGAATGGTAAAATAATTCTCGGCCTGTATATTTACAATAATTATGGAAATAATAAATAAATAAAAAATGATTTTTAATGTAAATTATTTGGGTGGACTATAGAATTTGTCGAATATAGAAGTTTTGTTCTCACTTATTTATGTACATAAAAGTTATTTTTTTGGTTCACACAAGTCAATTTAAGAAAATAGATCAAAGTAGGAAAGGTATAATAAGTAATGAATAAATAAATACACAAGTGTAATACATTATTTCTGTTGTGCTTTCTTTAGATTCTTTCAGTTAAGTTTTAAATTAATTTGTCAAGAAAGCTTCTACATATCAAGTACAATGTTGTGTTTCCCTAAAAATACGTTTACTTGATCAAACTCACTGAGAAAGTTGACGCTGATTTTTACGTCTACCCGCCACCAGAGGCGCCACCACGATTGCCGCGCAAATCCGCGTTTACTTTCTCGATGCGTTTGGTCGAGGAAACTTTCATTAAGCTATGACTTTCAGCTTGAAACTATGTCAAAGTACCCTCTAGTAATATATGCGTGGAATGAACACTACTGGTTTACGCTTTACAATATCCCGGGCTACTTTGAATAAACACCAACAGAAGAAGGAATCAATCTCCGCTTTGTTGAAGGAAGGTCAAATAATATTAGGCATATTTTCTAAAACAATACTCACGTACAGAGGCGCACACATCAACCTTTACAAAACCATTGCAAAATGGGTCTAATGTCAGCCGCATAAGGTGCCCCTATGTAAAGGTTGATGTGTGCGCCTCTGTACTTCAGAGCTGTGATTGGTTAAATGTTTAAACTCAACCAATCATCGGCCTGAATCTAGTTTTGAGCTTTATTCCAGAATTGGGACCTTACTCTCGTATTTACAAGCGTCACAGAGTTGTGGACACTGTCTCATGCAATGATATTATAATAAAAAAAGGTAGATAAATTACTTGTGCTAAAAAAGTGGCACCGAAATCAGAACTTTTCATGTACCTGAGCAAACAGTGTCGAGTGTCGACAGTTTGAGCTGACACTGCGCAACATGTATCTGTCTCCTTTACGCTCTAGTAATAGTCTTACTGTCTTGTTCACACGTTATAACACGGTCAAATTAACTACGTCGTACTCCGTGGACAATTTTTGACTTAGTGTCAGTACTGACACAACCTATCTATGTCTTTTTTATTGTAATATAATTGGTCTCATGCCGTTCCGCAAGGTGTCCCTAATAGAACTCAACCTTATGATGACTTTGAAGGCGTGTTCCACTTTATTTGACGTTTATGAATGAGAAGGTTAGCGTATGAATTTAATGTCAGAGAGGTTTATTTATTAATTGTATGCAATTTAATTTTTATTTGTCAGTAACAGCAAGTTCGATAAGTACGGTGGACGGCACATCACTCTGCCCATTATCGGTCAGTCCTCCTTGCTCTATTGCTAAGAAATGACATTAAGCAAGAGCGAGAGAAAAAACGGAAATGGACTAACCTGATGTGCTGTTGACTGTACATTGTGCGTACATTACTTCGGGGTACTTTGTTTTTAATTACGTAGTCGTTAGTATTAGCGAGACGTATAATAAAAACAGTTGATTCGTTTTGTTTTCTCGACTCGTGAATTGAAAGTTTCAGTCCGTACTAATTTTACAAACGTAATGTATAAATACTCGTTAATATTAAGTTATCTTAATGTGTGTCTAATTTTAACTACGCGTTAGTACGGTCGTGGACAAAAAGTGTTTTTAATTAACCATAAGATCCTAAATTGTAATCATAATTTCTTTTCAAGTTAGTTCTTTTTACATAGAGAAACGCTAGGAGCAATTTATTTTAAAATTATCATAAAAATATTATTGAAATAAACGCACACTAACATTATTATGGAATAAAATAGTCAACTTAACGTTAGCCTTAATATAAATCGTGTTCATGCCCATACTATAGCAGTAATGTCAAGTGTTTCATTAGCCTTTTTAACTATATTAAAAGTAAGTAATTACCACTAAGTAGCCCTTTCGATTTCACTGCCAGTGTAATAAAATGTAAAATTTGTACGGACTGCGCTACATGTTGTATTTTCTGTGTTATTATCACATTTAGTGTATGGTGTACCGGTACAGTTGTGTGCATAAATGTTTTTCGAAATATTAATGTAAAGATTGTATGCTTGAATTTGACAAGAAACCGTCCTTAGATTACCTTATTTCTTGCATAATAATATAATTGCGTGTTGTATGTTGTATATTATGATAATACATGAAATCACGATATAATTTAAGTCGACGTGTCATTTTGATATATCATTATTACATTTGCTTTTTATGCATGTACTCGTTCTTTTTGTAATACTAATGAATATCATAAATACTTTATGTACCCATCTGTACTTTGTGTAATTTTTTGTTTATTTTACAAATATTATTTGTTGATATTTGATTTATATTGTATGTAGATACATGTGCTAGGTGTAAGTACTTAATAGGTTAAATTTGTTGCAATCATGTACAGTGTGTAAATAGTGCACTAATTATACTGTGAATAAAAGAAGACATATCAGTTTGTAACATTTGCATTTTTATTTATTTTGACCAACGCAAATACTGGTTGTTTCTGATAGTGATTACTGGTTTTTTTTAGTATTTTCCATCACCGGAGAGCCGGCCGCAAGTTACAAACTACGTGTTCCGGCCATTTTAAAATTCGGACCTGAGTACCTACCTACTTAGTAGTAGATAGTAACAGGCCATTAGGATCTTGTATTCTAAATTACCCATGTTATTTTAATTACTTAGCCAAGCTAATTTTATGATCAGTTCAACAAACATGAATTTTACTTCAAAACATACGGTAATTCAAAAAATGCACTTAATACGTAAGCATAAACAGACTAATTTTATCACCGTCAAACGGGATGTTAAAATCTAATCAACCTTTCGATCGGCGCATGTTCAGATATAATTAACATGTGTATCTGTAAGATTATTAAGTTGCACATAAAGGGAATATTTTAAGAATCATCGCGGTACACAAAAACGACGCCCCGCGGAGCCAGTCGGTGCCTTAATACAGGGTTGCTTGAATTTACCAGAAAAATTGCAGTAAAACGCAATCTGATATCGTAACCTTGATTTAAGGGCATTAAATACGTCAAGTTGATTGGTTGTTAATAATTTCCGCTATGGTTGTAATGACATGCATGTAATTGAATAACGTACTTTTTCTTGTTAGCTGTTTTTGTATTTTTGTGCAATCCAAACTTGAACTTTTTGTGGCTGGAATGGCTTACAGTTAGGATTTAATTTTGGATCCTAACCTCGTAAATTAACCCTATGAAATAGAGGAAACCTATGTTTCGTTTGAAATAAACAAATGAGGGTTAGTTTAGAGCCGGCTGTTTTTGGAAATTTCGCCCTTGATTAGTTTTCATCAGGAACGGTCAGGTGACTGGAACCGTGTTTCAAGCAACCAATTGGACATTGGTACAACCTTCCTTCGTGGCAAGGACAGTCAGAAAGTTTTATAAGTAACGCACGGACGCAAAGGAAAGACAGACGTCACCTCGTCTAATCTCATGATTGAAGCATATTATCAGCTGCCAGTTTAGGTGTGTGCGTGACTAGCACGTTCCATTGGCGCTGTCACACGGAGTAAAATGACGTAATTTGTAGAACCTGTGTGCGAGTGTGAGTGTAGCAGGTCGGGTACAAACGAAATTGTAGCCACCTTGCATGCTACCCTTTTTTCAGTGTGATGTTCCGTCCATCTTTCTTTTACGTCTGTGGGTATACGTAGTTGAAAGTACAGTGGTAAAAAAATGATGGGGGACTTTAGATGGTGTCTGGCCTAGGGGGGCGACCATTAACAGTGTGAACAACCGAGCGTACCTACGTGTCAGCGCCTGAGCATCTAAGTCTGCAATATGGCAGTCGAGTGTCTTAGTTGATGTGGACGTTGCTTCATTACTGACTTTATGAGTAGGTAGGTATTTAGTCATAAAGTATTTGGTTTATTTTAAAATAGAGTTTCGCTGTCCCACATTTTAATTTCATTCTTTATTTTTCTCAAAAACTAGGTAGATGTTTTGGACATCAGAAAAGCTTTAGGTATAACAAACACACTTGGAATATCACTTCAAGTATGACTAAGTTAGTATGGTATAGCTTGATACTAGATACCACAGATACCACACAAGATTTGTAAAAAAAAAATTAAAACATAAAAGTTCTTCTTCCAAACTTAGCCTGTTGCATAAAAGGTATATTTAGGTATTTTGTTGGCTTTTTTGAGTTTTTAAAACTCATGATAGTACCTATTATTTGGGCTAAACGCGTATCCTTCGTAAAAGCAACACACAGCGGCTACACATTTTCTTTGTCGGCAACACCGTTAGTATGGCTGTCCATGTGCTGAGGTGATGTTTTTCCATCACCCTGAAGCTCGTTTACTCCCTCTTTCTTAACAAAAAGGTCATCAGCCTATTTTGGTCCACTGGCGTCCAGCAGTGTTAATCATAGTAACTGCAGGGTAGGTACAGCTTCAGTACACATGAGTAAGTAAAACAAACATATTAATAACATTTTCTTTGTTCTGTGAAATAAGATTCCGTCCACGTGTCAGAAATGTAAACAAACCTTCGTTTGGATTTATAGCTCTACCAATTTTTTAATACCTTGAATTGCAACATCTTACTCAGTGAGTTATGAAGAAGAATTAACTTGTAATAAAAATATTATGAACGCTATGTCCGAACTCAAGATTCGAACTTGCTCAAAATTTAGTTTACCTAACTACGCTACAGATCCGGAGGGCGATGAGAAAGAAAATTTACCAAAATCGATAGGTACCTATCGATAACGCGGCGCGTTAGCGAAAGATTCGTTAAATTTTCTTTTAATTTCAATACCATTTTTAATGTGGAGTTTTAGAATGAATACTGAAAGCCTTTGCTTTTACATGTAAAATGTGTTGTGCTGAACGAGGGTTCAATTAAAAATACTACCTAATTATTCGTTACGTCGGTTTTGAATCGCTTGCTAAGTTGCTACCCTGATGTGATCCGTCGCTGCAACACACACGCACTACTTTTAGCTCTCATTGGACATATTTGCTAAAGCTTTGCGTGTATCCCTGGCTATTGTGGTATGCCCGGACATCACCCCTGTCCCCACAACTTACACCTAACGCAATAACGTTCGCATAAAGCGCGTAACACAGAAACTCCCAGCTCAGTGCGTAACTTAAACTAACTTCTATTAGTAGGAAAAGATGTAATCTCGGCCGAACAAAGCGCAGCAGCCACCATATATCGGTTGTGGTTTACTTACGACTGCAGTATCACATTGTGCCGCGTCGATATATTTAAACCTTGTTGGTCGCAAATCGTTCCCGCACCCACCTCCTTTGTGTTACCGACAACGCGCGCATTGTAGCAGCGAAGGTGTTAATGTCTGCCCACAAATATGTAGCAAGAGAAAAACAAAGCAAAACTTAAAACAAGCACCCGGTCGCCGCGATTTATTTAACGCGAACCGAAACAATTTTAATTAGTGTGCTCGGTTTTAATGGATAGAGACATAAAGCTTGTACTCACATTCTCGAAGTCTCATTCTCCCTATTGCTGCGTTCTTCAATAATTGGGTACGAGATGAGGAAATTTGCGCGATGCGGAGCATTTCGGTTGTGTGTTCGTTGCCGATTGTTCAGATCCACAAATGAGGTACGGGTTTTACGCTAGCATTGTGAAAATTCCTTTTTGGTTACCATGGCATCGTATCCTGTGTTAGCCTGGCAGCAGGAAAATAATTGCTTATCTAACACGCGTATGACGTCTGCGAAACGGAAAGAAACACAGAAATACATTTAACTACGTCACGCAATTTTTATCAGTGCAGGTTAATTACTTGAATAATTCCACCAAAATTATAATTTACTTCAATAATTGGATTGGTTGGTCGAAATTTTTAACTGAAATGTGTGATGATCATTACTAGTTTACAGACCTTTGGGTTTAGAATGGTGGGATGTCTTTTATTTTTGACCAAATAATGCTTGTAGATCAATATTCTTGACTTTGTTTAGTTTAAAAATTTATCCAGACCACCCTAACATAGCCCACGTGAATAAACCCTAAATTATTCCTAATACTCCTCTCAACCAAATCAGTCAATGCCTTAGGTACCTAACAATCTTTAAACGTTACGTAAACGAGAATAGGCTCGTTCACGAACTCCGGCGCACGCAGGAGCTTTTAGAGTGATCTATACCTAGATGAGAAACTCCGATGGACCACAAAAGATCTTATCTCGCATGGCACTGGTCGTCGCTCTGTCGACATCCCTGACGACAGCGAATATCAAATGTAAGTACGCACCCGCAACAAACACTTATTATTATTATTTATTATTATTTATTATTATTTATTTATTTATTTTTTCCTATGTTATTCTATACTTATAAAAATCAATTGTTGTAGGCATATTAATTGTCAATCGTCAACCACAATCACCCCGCCATGAATTGCTAATCAACAGTCACAATCAGATTTCAATGTTGCATAAAAACAATAGGTATCAACGTGTTCCAGTGTGATGACGTCACATGTCTCCTGTAAACAAAACCTGCCAATCAGATTTCCCTAAAAGGAAAGTTCATCGACTTTTCCATCTATGTGCCTGCGCGTGCGGTCACCATATCGGCATATTCATTCAAGGATACGTCAGCAATACTTGGACGGTTGGCAAGCATAAACAATTTTCATGATTTCAACACATTTTCATTAAATATTTATTGGACGCTAATAAAATGTTTTTTTTATGATGGGATACTCTCTACTTCCCACACTACAGAGAAAGAGAGGGGGTGGTGTGGGCATGTTTTTAACTGCAAGAAAAGCGGCCCCTACTCTTTAAGCACCTCTACCGACCCACCTCAGGGGAGGCATTCCGGCTAACATCACTACACATGTCGGTGCTCCACGCGTAGGTACTTCAATCATCAATACGCTTCACTTTGAATTAGTATTTTTACTCATTTTGTGTGTAAATAATTAAAAATCGACCTCAAAAGACCACATTCGCAAACAAATTGAATTCTAAAGATAACTCGCCACAAGCGAAGTGAGTTTTAGCGCCAACTGGAATACCATAGCTGTACTAGATAATACGGGGTGTTCGAGCCCTCTGATGAAATAATTTACTGTTCCGGAGAAACCACATGAATTGTCTTGCGATTGATAATGTTGAGGGATGAAACAGAAAAAGATAAAGGTCCCATCGTCTGCAAGCTTTATGAGCTACAACTACACCAGGCCTCGGTAATAGGCAGATAGACTGCCTATTCTATAAGCTCACATAGGTTGCAATTTATAAAGATATTATGGCATTAAAGATAGGAAAACCAGAAAAAGGCATTCGGTCCTGGCATCAGGCGGGACTCGAACCCGCACCAATGTTTAAGGTATATGCCTAAACATTGGTGAAACCAACCTGGCTGTCAGGTATAATATACCAGAGAAATTCGTCCTGTCTGTTAATGGTCTCGGTAGCATAATTGGTAGTGCAGTCGCCCGGCTTACAAAAGATGCGGGTTCGAGTCCCGCCTGATGCCAGGACCGAATGCCTTTTTCTCGTTTTGATATCTTTAGTAAGATGATAATGCATTATCCCTAATGCTAAAAATTAAAATAACCTATATTATAGCATTTTTTAGTACCTAAATTCACGCAGACGAAGTCACGGAGGGCCGCTAGTGCTCTAATAAAAATAACCTATTTCAAATCGAATCTTAGACGAAATATAAATATTCTGACATGATTGCCACCACATGTCCTACCCTGCCGCGAAAGCTGTACCCCCTACAGCCTGCTGAGTGACATTACGTCACTCCCCCCTGTTTGGGCGAAGTATGCAACCGGACCAAAGCCAATGTACAAAATGGAGCAACCTACCTGTATTTCCAAACAAGTAAGTACTTATGTATAAAATGGAGAGTTCTTCGCACATACTTAAATACTCATCAAATCTGAAGTGTGAATCTAGGTTTACGATGTAATCTCATGTGTAGAGTAACGACACGGCGTATAACCTTCGCTTAATTTGTGGAGACCTAAAACCGAACAATTAAGCTTAGATAGGTACATACTTATCTACTATATAAAAATAAGTCGGGTTTTCCTTCCTGACGCTATAACTCTAGAACGCACCAACCGATTTCCACGGTTTTGCATTCGTTGGAAAGGTCTCGGGCTCCGTGGGGTTTGTAGCAAAGAAAATTCAGAAAAATTTCAACAGAAAAGCGGGAAAATAATTTTTAAGTCCACGCGGACGAAGTCGCGGGCGGCTGCTAGTTTTCTATAAAAGTATTTTCAGTTCGGTTTGGTTTGGTTGGTCATGTATGTAGCGTTAAGAGTCATGAGTTCAATGTCACTATTAATAACATAGGACAAATTTCGTGGCCTTTCACCCTTTTAATGTCATCAGAAATGTCGCTATTTTTGTATGTATGTTGTTTGTTATATCCTGGTTTGCAGGAGTCGCCATCGCCGGACACGGTGCGGACGACATGATGATGATAATAATGATGTATGTTAATAAAACGTACCACTTTCTTACTACTATCACTTACTTACAGCTTATCTCATCGTTCTGTGAAACTCCTACACCGAATATTGTTTGGAAGATATATTGTATCTTTTATAAATCTTTTTCGAATAAATATTTTCGGAATAGTGAAATTTTCGTTAGAATCGATAGTTGTTTTTTATTACTCTTCAACGGGAGTGGAGATCTAGCATGGTGATCGCTGATAAGTGGTGAGGATGAGTATGCATCGTAGCCACGGTTACACTGTGTCAGGACTTTCCACTACAGCAGACGTTTGGAAAGAGAGATGTGTTTTAAACAACATTACTTAGCAAATATTACGACTCTTTTCTCTAGGGGGTAGCGAGAGGCAGGCTTTTGCCGTTGTGGTGGTCGGAACATTGAGAAGCCCACACCGAGTGAGTTTAAACTCAAACTTGCCGAGCTACCGCCCTACCCAGGTTGCTGGGGTTTGTCACTGATATCTGTCTCCTCAGTGTTATCGCAAGATTTATAATGGACACAAAGTAGTGCTCTGGCCAGGTTCGAACTGTGGACCGCACGGGTTCCGAGACAGAGTGCTTTACCACTTGGTCATGCCACGACACTCTATTTCGAACAACCAATAAGAAACATACGAACGTTCAACCTGCGCCCAGTAGAAATAATTATATCAGTAAAGGGATTCTGTGAACTCCTTTCGTTCTCGAATTCGAAAGCACCTATCAGAAAACTTACAACTTTCCTGATTTTTAGACGGTTTTTGTCAGATCCTCACTCTTCCTGACCAACTCAATACTTTCCGTTGTCCGCTTATCGAAGCAACTCTAGCTCCAAAAAAAGAGACGTTCCTAGTTATTGCTCTGATGGGGGGATGGTAGTTCCCCGCAGGGTGAAAACATCTAGAATAACTTAGTTATTCTTCCTAAATATCACACTCAACAATAAGACACTGATGACATCGTATCCAGAGTGGAACGAACTCTGACTAAGACAATAAAAAGCGCCGGAAAAGGGTAACGTGTCTGTGGGCGGCTACTGTTAGAGAAAACACACGCTTTTGCTAATAACGCCATAAAATTAAAACTTGACGGGGAAATTGGCACCAAAAACGTATTTTATTGCTTTAAAATTATTTTAAAACAGGTCATTAACTTTTCCGCATCGACCGCATTTATACCTTAAATTCTAAGCTCTGATTATCGTACACGAAATTTCATGAAAAATAATCCTACTCTACATTATAATAAATATAAATCTTTATTAAAATTATTCCACACACCAACCCGCCTAGCCGCAATCTAAGCAAAAGCAAAAAACTGTGGTTTTCACGAAGACTGGGAAGTGCTTAGATATTGAATTCAATCTCCTCTTCGAAATTAAGAAGTAACAAAAGCAGCAAGTCTTCGCCTTTTCAAACCTCATTTTAATTTATCTTATGTTACTTAAATTATCTTTTGTTACAATAATTGAAAGTTTCTCTTACTCGTACTCTACCACCAATCAACTTTTTAAGTTAACAATATTTTAACGAAAATGTGACTTGCTGTGATCAATTTAAATAACAGTCAAATTAACAGATTTGATATAAAATGTTTAATAGGTAATATCGATTATCATTAACTATTCTACATACGGTTCATTGTTTTTTTTTGTAGGGCTGGTTTTTCAATCTTATAATTCTCGTGTCACATTGTTTGTTGCAAAATTCCTCCGAAACGACTTAACCGATTTTGATGAAATTTTGTAAACAAGCGTGTTTGTTAAGTGTGAGAATAGGTCGTAGGTAATCTATTTTTAAACTACTTTTTTTTTAATGTCTAAAGTCCACGCTGACGAAGTCACGGCGGCCGCTAAAGTTTACGTAAATTACAACTCAGCAGACAATTTTTACTTGACCACTGAAAAGTCGGCCCTAAAAAATCTCGTTCCAATAAAAAGACTTCGTCAAGATCAGGCAAGTATGAAAATAAATGTGTATGATGATCGTATCAACCAACTCCTTTCTAAGAATGATGATGTATTGAAATGTGTGGTATTTAGATAATGTCAACACGGACTTTGGACAAAGCTTGTACAGTTACTATTACTAAGTACTCAACTGCCACTGTTGTTATGTAGTAGGTATTTTCCGTAGCTGACTAAAGAAATGTCCACTTTGGGGCTATAAAATAAAGTAACGTTAAGTAAAGTAAATATTCTATAATGCACTTCAAACAACGACAATATTACAGGTCAGTAGATAAAAGTTAACACGTGAATACAACAACAATACAACTTGGGCGGTTTTATCGCTGAAAAGCAACATCTTCCAAACAACCCAAAGCTAGAGGAAAGTTGATGAGAAGGGTAGGGAAGGGAAGTAAAGAAATAAATTATCCAACGGTTGTACCGTTGGTAACTCATTCATAAACAATTTGAAAGCTAATTGTTATTAGTTAATTTCATTTTTATTTATTAGGTTAAGACAAAGAAACGTGCATCCTTCCTTGTTGTGAATTTATTTTCCTAGCTAGGAAATACTAAGCACATCAGCTATTGAGTCATCGCTGATGTGCTTTTACCTAGCCACCCAACCGACCACCTTTGCCTAGCCAGCCAACCTCATCTTGCCCTTTTATTTCAAAATTTTTAAACCTTTAACTTATCATACGAAGGAGCCTTAATAATGTAGGTATGATAGGATGATGAAAAAGAACAGTGCCTCAATTCAGCTCAAAGTTCTTTCTTGTTGGTAAGCACGAGGTTTTCCGTTGTACTCTACATATCCTTATCTACGGTTCTCTACTAGTTCAAGCACATTAAAATATTATTTATTCTTTGAGCTGTTACTGGAGCGTAAAATTTTTGGTTCGTAGCAATTACTACGTAGAGTCGGTCTTGTAGCAGGTTTTATTTTTTATAAAAGTTCTTAAGGAATTTTGTAGGCCTAAATACAAGTACCTACCTAGTACCTACTCTACAGGCACATTCATTATTATTTCACAGAATGTTAGTTACCGAACCACATAATAAATAATTATGTACGTATAATGCGTAGAAAAAAGATCTCTGGCATAATAAACAGACTAATGGTACTTATATACTGCACATAGTTATCCGAGAAATGACGTGACAAAGTTTTTAATTATTAGACGTGAAAATCGCCAGGTGCAGGTAGGAGGGATTTCAGTGGCCCCCATTTGACCGTCGATTGCCGTATTTGGTATGGCTCGAGCTAAATATGGCCGCGGCCAACCCACCGCCCAGCCGCGCGCGCGCAACGCTCCACTTCCGAGTCTATTATTTCTATTTACGAAATAAACTCAAAATAAAAGCTCTATTTTAATACAGATTTCGGGCACTGAAACGTGCGAACGTTCCCGGTGCATGCCGCTTTTCCTACGGATGTGTCGGGTTACGAACGCCTGGTATCACTGTCCCGCTCACAGCGCAAGTGTGTGCCACTGTGCGAGCGAGACGGTTAGAGGTGGAGGCGCGCGGGACGGATTCGCGCGAAGTCAGTTGCGGTCCGAGCGGCCGAGCCGTCAGTCCCGCCCTCGGATCTCTCGCGTTTTCGGTTAGTCTCCGTTCGGCGTTCGGACGGTGAGGTGTTACTTGCGCGTTTTGCGCACCGGTTACTGTGGCGTACTGCGAGGTTATAATGGACGCGCCCGGCGGAGCGCGGGAGCCCCGCTTCGGGTCGCCTTACGGTATGGGACTCCTTGGAGAGATGCCGGATATGTATGGAGCAGGCCGGCCGCCCAGCTCACTCGGCGGAGGCCTGAGGCCAGGCATGCAGCCCTGCCCCATGCCCCGAGCTGGCGTCAAGAGACCTTCAGACCAGTGCTACGATGAGAGACCCTCCCAGAGTGTTGGGCTCGACCATTGCCCCATGCCTGATATAGCAGACGATGGATATGCTTCCCTTCAGCCTAAGAAATCACCACCATCTAATGGTAAAAAGACCAAAGGGCGCGTCAAGATTAAGATGGAATACATAGATAACAAACTGCGGCGGTACACGACGTTCTCAAAGCGAAAGACTGGGATTATGAAGAAGGTGGGTGCGGAGACCGTTTTTGGCAATATTCCATATGGGCCAGTCAGGGAATGCTCATAGTGAATGGCTTCCAACATGTGAAAGTGCATATAGAAGCTGAATTATACAATAAAGACCAGTGAAACTAATCATAACTTGTGATACAAAACATTTTTATGGCCGAGTTATTTAAGTGCAGCGGTATTGACTTGTGCGAACATACAAGTCAGGCACTTATTTTCAAAGATATATCTAATTAACTATTTTTCTTGAAATTAGGAGTGTTAAAGACTAGAACAGTGGTAATATTTTGCTCTACAACTATGCAGGCATATCAATAATTAAAAACATAAGATCTGTCTGCTAGCAGTCAAGCTTCAAAGTCAATATATTTTTTACTTTGCTTAACTGCATAGTTTTGTACTAAATGTTATCCTTACTAAAGGCCAAATATTCCTTTTTCTTTACACAACTAGTATGTATTCCAAAAGAATGGAATGCAAGAATTCATTTCAGGATGTGGGAAAAAAAATGTTTTTACTAAAATACTTTCTAGTCCCAAATTCATCAAAGTAGTTCTTGTGTGCTAATAGGACAATACCAAAACACCCTGTGAAGTCTATAAACTGAAAAAAAATGCAGAAATAGCCCATTTTAGGCAGCAGATTTCTAATTTGTTTACGTGTTGAGGTTATGTTTCACTCCTGAACAAAACTCCTTGGAATATTGCTGAAAAAGGTTCAGAGCTTAATTTTATGCTTATTATATGACTGTTTTTAGTTAATTGATGCTTAACTAGTGCGTTTTACCTATAATTTTCGTGTTTTTGTGAGCATTTGTGACGAAAGTTTTGACAGGTGTCAGCTGATGCAGGTTAGTTTCGACGTAGTATTTTGGTTATAATTCTCGCTATTTTTATCATTTAAAGAGATATTTAAGTGGAACTATTGTTTAAGCCAGGGCTTTTTTTCGTTATATTGCCTGATTTGCTTTTATTCAGTCGAAATTGGGTACAATGACATTATTTAGTTACGAGTAGCGTCAATAGATGGCGCTACATGTTACCGTAGTGACGGGCATCGACTTTCTTCAAGTTTTTTTATGAACTTTATCGATAGATTATAGTTATTTTATCGATTGATATTTAAATAAGGCGCCTAAATTAGTTATCATGTGATATTTATTGAATGCCTAATATTTTAAAAATCTACATTATTTAGGTAATATAGATAAATTTTGAATTAATTTTGAAACTAAACTTTAAATGTATTTACTTGATTAGCTATTTCCTTTTTTTAACTTAAAATTTAGTAAGCTGCCAACATTTCGACCATTGAAATAAAATAGATTTTCAGTAATTGGCCTAATGACCAGGCGACAATAAGGGGTCAGTGACCTATGGGCAGTTGGCAGATAGCATAGCATGCTAATTATATGCTGCAAATAACCAACATATTTTGCTTAAACTGCTAAAATAATCCAAAATCCCTGAGGCTTCAGGGTAAGCACTTCCACTCTTAAAGTTAATTTGGAGACAAAATTTAAAGTTCTTTGTTATAAATAATAGAAAGATACTAATTAAAGTCTACTTATTCTCAATAATAAATGATCTTTTTTATATTCCTATTCAATTAGGTATTTTAAAAAAAATCTATTTCTTTCTATTTCTATGTAGGTAGGTAGTTGTATGCAAATACTTTTACAGTGTTGTGAAACCGCAAACAAAGAAAATCCATGGGATACTAGACCACTTTTTGTATTGAAGAAAGTCTTTCCAGGTGCTAGTTCCTTTAAACATTATTTTATACTTTAATTTCGTTATAATCCTTCACTCAATAACTCTAATGATTTGATCAATCTTATTTTTTTTTTTTAAACAATATTAAATAGTACCTGTTTTGCCTTATTTCAGAGATCCAAATCCTTGTTTACTATCACTTGATGACTAGAAGAATTGTAAACTAGCCAAATTCTCCAGGCCATCTGTAACAGTGGTTTAACTTAAAACATACCAGGCACCCATCTCTCACACACAAGACATAACTGTGGTGGGTAACTAGTTATTGTAAAAAACATATATGAATAAAATACAATGAAAGAGATAATAACTGAAACTAAAGTAACTTTCATAGATCTCTAAAAAAATGTTGTTATATATTTAAATACCTGCAGGCTCATAGGTTATTCACATTAATATACACATATCTTGGACATATTTACTTAAGTCTTCAACTGCTCAGTGAAAAATTGAATTTTGTGGTTTTGGTTAAATCTTTAAATTCATTCATTCCTTTCCAAAAGATAATACTTTATCTAGGTGTAGATGATATAGTGAAAAAAAGAAATTTATTAACCAAGTGGGTGGTGTAATTTGAATTGTGTTGTTAGTTTCTGTAGTAAATGTCATTTCTAATCTACCCAAGGTCTCCAATTTATTTACATGCCGATTTTGTTTTTTAAGAAGTTGAGAAAACTTCTTAATACAAGAGAACCTATTTCATATAGATACGTTTATGGTTAAAGAGTGCAAGTTTTTAATTATTATGTTTTCTTTGCCTGAGAACTGCACACTCAGATTTTGAAATCAGTAAATATGATAATAAATAATACCTTTATTATGTAGTTATAGTAAACATATACTTTTAAATGAAAAAGTAATTTGAATTTGCAGATATCGACCTTACCAATGATAAATTACGTTAAAGATATTTTCATAGTATACCTACTAACTTGAACCGTCAAACCAAAATCGAGCCTATTAGCGAAAAGCAGCATTAAAAATAGCGATACCCATTTCCATACGAACATACCAGCGGTAGCTTCATTAACTGTGCAGTCTGTGCAGACATTGTCAATCCGTGCGTATACGTCTGTGTACGTCTAGCCCTTGCGGATGTCCGTCAAAATCCACCATTAAACCAGTCGAACGATAAGCGGCTAACGAACACGGTTTACGCAAACCGATTCATGTGGATAGCTAATGGGTTTTATATGTCTTCTACTTTCTCGTCATCTTCAGTTCAAAAGGACTGGTGACCCTTCCTTCATGAGTTCAATGCTGATTTTGTCTGAATTAATTATTTCCTGATGTAGTTATGGGACTTGATCAACGATTTGTCTTTCAAAATCTAGTGATGATTCTGCTATTTTCAATTTGAACTCTGACGTTCGTCAAATAAGGAAGGATTTTATTGGTAGTGAGAACTGATAGCCATGCAGGAACGTAGAACATTCGATGGTAAATCTTACGTCTGATGATCATTAGACTTAAGACTTTGTAAGGCGCGATTTGCCTAAAAACAACCATTCCATATTCCATGATTGTGCATGCGCTTATGTTCAAGAAAAGCTACGAATTATGTTGGTCGTCAGTTATTTTTAGATTTTATATTTCTATTTTTAACACATGTAAAACATGCGTTTTAGTAAATATTGACATTACATGAACTAATATCTTCTCTGGTACTAAGCAATCGATCATAGTAAAAGATATACCAGCAGAAGCTTCTACCATTTAAAGATCTTACTCACTTCTTGCAAAAGACTCTGCCAGTTCATAAGTTTCCTGTACTAGCCTAGTAAAAGTGGGAAAGCCTCCTGCGTCTACTAAAATGTCAAGAAAAGGTAAAAGAAATGTCAGGGCATTGAACCAATTCTCAAATGATGAAACTTAGTAGGCCGAATACATTTGGACTATGATAATAAGTTACCTTTAAACGGTGATATTTAGACGAAACCTTATCTCATCTAGTATCAAGAGCAACAGCATGTTTTGCGTAAAAACTTAACGGAACATTCGTAGGCAAACATGTCGGGGCGTACTAATCGCTTTTATCTCGGCGCACATCGCCGGGTCGCGTAGTGCGCGGCACGCAATGCGCAAGCGCCTGTCGCACAGCGGGTATCAAAGTTGCGGCGTGCTCTGTTGTAATGGTGTGCCGAGTCGGCTGGTTTTAGCCTTCGAGAGCGAAAATTCAATCGATGAACTTGATTAGGCTGATAATGGCAGAAAGTCGATGAATAGGTCCAAAAGCGCTGCCCTAATACGCGTTTGGGGCGCCCTCAGGCATGTTCATTAAATTAAGTTGTCTATGTGTGGTGTTGCTTCCACCTTGGCCCACTGTACAGTAACCCAGTGGAAACTTTTCGCATCATCCTTTAGAAAAAAACTTAGCTTTCTGCTTGAACCAATCATTTAATCAGAAGTTTTTAGATAAAGAGGTCATCACACTGCTAAACACCTACTTAGACCTAACAAACAAGAGCCTTTATACATCCCACTGCCGGTTACAGGCTCCACCTCAACTATAAGGTGGCGCAAATACTCCAAAACGCGGGAATGGTGGAGGGGTGTCAGGTTAAAACCTTACATTCTCCAATTTCCTCCTCTAATTTTTGTTTTGAAAAATCCCGCTGATATTATTACGCTCTCTGACGTAAAAACTACTGGATGGATTGAAACTGTACAATAATATAGCTTATGCATCTGAATAGGACTTAAGCTACAATTTATAAAGATTTCTCACCTTTGTTTTTACTTAAGTCCACGAGGTCGAAGTGGGCGGCCGCTAGTTCACAATAAATTCTTCAAATTATAAACTCGAGTATTGTATATCCAAATCTGCACATTGAATACTTGAAACTATCCATTGGGTATCAGAATGTACAATCGAGTCGGTCCCACTCGGCACATCACTAGTCGTGTCGTTTGTTCTGCGCGCGCGCCCGTCTTCCCTTGTTATGCTGGTGGTGCGCTTTTTTCAGACAAGTTGCAATTAAACGGACTTTCTCGGTTTTCTGTTAATCCTTAATTAGTAAGTTTGGTGGACCGTTGTCTTGTCGTTTAAGTCGAGGACGGATCGGCGCCGTTTTTGTCAATTTACTGTTGTGTATGTATGTGTAAATACGATTTTCAATTTATGCTGATAATGTCATTAGGGATGCTTTATTTAATAAACTATCAAATGTTTGTTCAGTTTTTTGTATTCTTGATAAACAAATATAAATAGTTGTTTGGAAAAGCAAAATATCCACTTTACCTAGTAACGCCAAGCGTAGATAACATAGCAGTTGTAAAATGATTTAAGAAATAAAAGGTTAAAGGTACGAACTATGAAACAGTAGAAACTTGACCTGTCGGATTCAGTACAAATGCTTCTTAAATCGAGTAGTTTGCTAGTGTTAACAAAAAAATATTAACACTACTCTGTTTACCTACACCTACAACATAAACGGCTTATATGCTTCCCACTACTGGGCACAGGCATCACATCAACTATGAGGTGTAGTCATCTGTCAGGATTTCCACTCCTAACAAATGAAAGCCTGAACTTAAGCATAACTTTAAGATACCTAGTTGCAAATCCAAAAATGTAACATCACGTAAAATATAAATCAACATGATGATATTCGTAATGTTCAGTCTCTTCAGACAAGCTAATCTACTCTGTTTCCGTGTTTGATCGGCTAAATAAACACTTTTAATCGTTTCAATTAATAAAAACGATGACTTAAAAGATTCTTAAAAAAATCTTCTAATTATTTCATCTGCATGTCATCAAGGCGTGTTTCAATAAACAGCTTTTATATCTCCATCAATAATCACCTGAACCTCAATCGACCTATCTAGACATCAAACGGGCCTGGTGGACTGATCACCCCGTGTTACCAGGCCTCTAATTACAGCGCCCCGGGGGCCGTCGGGGCAACACGAGCGCATTTGTTGTCGGCATGCCGCGTTGGGCCGACTTTGTCGTCGACCGCCGACAATATGTTGCTGGGACCCTTTGATCTAGTAGTGGTACGACTGTTTCTGACAGATCTTCGCTCGGGACCTTTTGCGGAAACACCGCTTTGTTGTTACTGGATGTAATTTGTAAGGATTATAGTATAATGGCGAGACCGAACTAACTATGCACGTAATCTAAGAAAGCATTGGATTAATTTATAACTTGTACAGTTGTGGATGTTTTTTGGAACTGAGGCTGGTAACCACTATTTCCCAGAATTGTATACTAACTGACACATGGAGTGGCCTAATCTGTATCTAATATATACTCAACTAAAACAATCTCAAGTTAGTTAAAACGCTACTAATTCATCAAATGCGGGAACTCTGCTTCTTATAAGAGAATAAAAAAAATATTGAAAAAAAAAAATGTTGAACAAATCATTTTGCCAAAACATTCCTCGTACTTATATTTGTTGCGATTTGTCAAAATCTTAATTTGAAGAAACGACAAAGTCCAATAGAATTTGACAAAACGACATCTGTCTGGACTGATGGTAATTTTCTTGAAATCAAGGGGCTCGATTCCTGGCTATTTAAAAACATCCTGTATGGCTAGACAAAGGTCCTCTCTGTTATTCATATCACATTAATAATTGCGATTAATGGATATTCGTTTTATTAAAACCATGGTGATTTTTAGTTAGTGTTAAGAAGTGAGCTAACCATTTTTTTCACCATTTAGGGTAGAAATGTAAGATAATTTCTTAAGATATTCCCAGCTTTATATCCTTATATGTTCAGTAGTATAATTATATCGAGTTGCAGTATGTCGACTACAAATTACTAATGGGAGTGTCTCAAATGTTTGGACCGTACGTACCATTCCTCAAATCGTGATTTACTATGCACACATAAGTAGTCATATATGGGTAAGATTATGTAAACAAGACTAAACCTAAAGCCGCGTTTCCACTAGGCAACAATTGACGCGCAACAAGTGACGCTCAACATGTACGGCGACGTTGCACAACAGCGCGCGCCGTTTCAAACACGACGGTGGAAGCGTGGAACTAGTACTGGCTATCAAAATAAAGAGCCTCATTTATTTCGTATCTGTATTTAAATTAACTAGTGGCGATATTATTTGCCATATCTATAAAAAATAGATATAAAAGCAGTTTGCAATTAATATGCTCACCCTTGTCGGGAAAGACACTTTTTTAATTATAGAAAACTGTCGCTATAAAATTGTTTTTTAGTCAGCGCTTGAGATCACTTGCATCAAAAAAGACATCAATTTATAATGTGCTGAACGAAGCCCAACCTCCAGTGAGATAGACTAAATCAAATTATTCCTCCAATTCTATGATATCTTCTTCAAATATGAAAATTCACAACCATTAATTCCAGTAGAATATAAAAGCAGCCTTTATTTTATCAAAGAAAATATAATAGCTTTCATTGTTTAGCGCATTCCTCTAAAGCCGGGAATAAATTATACAGTCCGATATAGGCGATCCGATATAGTCCTTAAAGAGGACATTTTAATAAATTTTAAATAACGATTATCGTTGTCTGGCGCAGTCGTGATTTCGTTAGGTTCGTGGTTCGGTCCAGGGCCGGAATAAGTCGTCACGAACGATTACAAAATTAATTAGGACCTAGCTCGGATGTAGATTGCGACTAAGATTATTTTCCCACACGACCTGACGTTTAGATCTTGAGATTTTGTTTGTATTGTTTTAAATTATGTTCCTACAATATAGACCTTACGTTTAGTGTTGCTAATACTTTGATATGAGTATTGAATATTATGCTTTAGTATTCATAGATAGCAATCTTTGAGACAAGATCTGATGACATGAATTTATGCTCGAATATTTAAGCATATGGTCGTTGTACATTTTGTAGAATACAGTGTTAAAATTGTGTTGGTTTATGGTGACGTTTAATTAAGGATCATAAATTATAACGGTATCTGATTTTAAAATATGACTTCATTATTAAACTTAGTACAATTTGAATCCACTTCTTTCGTGTAGTAAAAAGAATAACAGCTTTTTGATGTGTAATTATTGATCCTTTAAAGATAGTCTTTTAAACACATTTACGTTGCAAAGTTTTTAATAAATGTGTTAAAAGTAGAGGAGGCGCAAGGTGTGTGTCAGGATCGTAGGAAGTGGAAAGTTGTATCTGCCTACCCCGTTGGGAAAGAGGTGTGATGGTATGTATGTATGTGTTAATTACCATCATAGTCAGTCATAAAGATCGGTGGCTTCTGAATGTTCCTTTCACAATGATGGCAACAATCTGTGCCTCTGACTAACCCTTTAGGGATATGGTCGTGAGGGTATGTTATTATCTAGTAATCTCATTAATTTCCTCAAGTCGAGTAGTTCCAAAATGAAACAATTATATATTGCGCGTCCGGTAATTAGAAGGCGGCGCGGGCGCACATCTGCGACCCATATCTCACGGCTCGAGCCGTTTTGTAATGCTAATTCGCCAACCTGTGTGGTGCCATTTTGTATTTCGGTGGCGCAGGCGCCTGGCGTGATAGCTTAGGTCAATTATAATGTTCAACGTCTTAATTCGCTTATTAGCTTGCGTTGTTTGAAGGCTGACGCATAGTTTGCTTGGGAATTTATGATGACTTGAAGTTGGAACAAATTGAGTCATGTATAAAAGATTCAGATTCATTTATTTCTCAAAATTAAAAAGTCATTAAACATTACATTCATGTCCTATATAAGTAATTATTATTGATCGTCAAATAATATGGAATAATTACAACTAAAATGATTTCAATTAAAATAATAAATAAAATATGATTTCAAATAATAATGTCAAGAAAAAATACAATAATAAAGCACAGTAGATAAATTCACAAGTCAAATACAATTAAAATAATTAATAAAAATGACAATTAAATTGCGCATTCAAATATTCCGTTACAGGGGGTTCCGTAAAGGGTAAAATACTGATACTGATACTGTAAGTATCTGAATATTGATACTTAAAAACCTAAAAGCGATGGCAATAATAAATAATTTGATCGATATACTTTTTGTATAAAGACAGCTTTCCACTAAACTGCCATTGTGGCTTAGTGTGTTTGAAATTCCCTTAGTAATTTGACGACCCAGTTAATAGAACTATGATAAAACTGTTCTGTTTTTTACACTAAATCACGTTCTATTTTTAACTCGTTAAACTATCCGTAATACTCTACCAATTTTAAATCTTCAATATATTGAAAACTTTAAACGACACTTCTTATACAAATCGATTGATTTTAGTTTACGTTGATAAACACTTAGCACGACAATACATAAAAATGATTCGTCGGCGTTGTTTCTTCACTTTATTACGGCCTCGTTCTTTTTTTGTACGACTACGAAATCGAAAGTGCCAAATATGGACACAAAAGTACCAGGAGCCCATGTCCCGTAAAGAGGTGTCGTAGAAGCTCTCTGGAGGCCATCTTGCGGCAGTGGGAGGTAACGTTATCTACTGTTCCCTAATTACAAAGCACAGTCAAATGCGGATCGCGCCGAGCGAGCGTGGTGAGGTCGAACCATTTAGTTACGTAGCTTTTCATTCACTGTTACCATTACAAGTAACTGCAAAACTTTCGTACCTTTTGATTTTTTTATTGCTATTATTATATTCGTCAAATCAAACTGTCAAATCTGTTCAATTCAAAATAAAAGTTCAATAATCCACTTTCATTGTATTGTTGTTTAAAAGAATACTTTTAAAACATGTTACTAGCTTATGCATGTTTCTAGACTAACTTGCCCGTAGAAAGGGGCTTTGGTAGGAGGGATTTTATCATACATGCCTTCCCTACATCCAATAATATTCCACCGAAGTTCATTTTCTAGGAACAGCCTTCATTTGCAAATAGCGCCATTAGACCGCCTATGCGTTTTCTTGAATCGCCTACCAGGGGCCCATAGTTGTACTGGAGTTATCCGAAGTCGTCCAATATACAGAGGTCTCCGCGCTGGGTACTGTTTTCCCTTCCGTTGAGATTACCGCTTGGCGCGCGGGAGGCAGGGAGGTCACGGTTAATTGGCCAGTGGGAAGGGAATGTCTGGCGTGTCGGCCCGCCCCCCGTGACACCTAGCGTGAACGCCTCGTCGTCATGTGCTCCTAGTAGTCTGGTGTCGTTAAATGCCAGCCGCAAGTGCTGATCAATGATTGATGTTTCTCAACTTTTTCTTTGCTGCTTAATAAGTACCAAGAGCTCGCTATCATACAAAAATCGTTCTTTGAGTTTCGCTAGATTTATTGGGATCAAAGTTTGCACTATGCCAGTTGGTTATTGGACAAGTTGTCATGGCAGTTTGATTAGTGGGGGCGGTTTGTCTCAAGTTCTCAACGTCTCTGCGACTAATCGTTGGATTTATCGGTCAGACACTCGTTAGTCGTCGGTGCATATCAAAGGGGCCCCAACTCACGACCAAAACGTCACGAGGCGAGATTTCGAGAAAACTGTAAGCTATGTGCACGAAATATGAAGTAGTTTGAGACATTAATGATGTCCAGATACGTAAATAAGCAATTGTTGACAGTGCTGTGGCGGCTCGTTAGAATTTCAATAGAATTTTGATTGTTTACTAGAAGCCGTCGCGTTCGGTTAGCTAAAAAATTCAACGTTTAAAGATCTTCGCAGAAATCCATGGATAATAGCTGAATCCATGATGGCTGGCTAAGCTACGGACAGAGTCTGCCATTATTACGATGACATTTTTATTTAATTTAATTTCCAAAAACGGAAACGTATTTTGATTGTGAATCTTTGTTATCACTATTCGTAGCCAAAGAAGAATCAAAAGCTTACTAAAAAGTAGACTTATATCTTCTTTTAATTTCCTGTTGTAGTTGATTTACAAACAGTATCAGTACAGAAGTATAACAATAGTATTAGAACAGTAGTTCAAAGCGACAGAAATATTGAGGATATGTTACGATGTTGTGAACCCTAAAAACTCTTAACTTTTTTTCCTAAACTATAGACTAACGATCCGCATATTACGATATACGATCCTCGTATTTCATTTAATCTTATTCTATCCTATTTCATCAATTTACCCAAACTTGTCATCTCCTACCTAAGTGGGTGAATGGAAAATACCGAAAGGAAACCACGTTGATTAATTGATTAGAATTCAATCGGAAACCGACACGTTAATTCTGCTACGAATATACCTACTCCGATAATTTAATTTTAAGATTTGTATCTTAGCGCCAGGCCTTTGAAACGTTGATTTAAATTCAAAACAAAACTGCATTGCTAATCCGTTCTGCGGTAGCTATTAACTAGCTTAGTTTTGTACATACTAACCTAGATTGTGTTCTGATATTGTTCAATCAAACCATTGATTTAAACAAAAAGAGGAAAATGTTATTTAGCCTTCACGATGCTAAATCTAAAGTAATTAAAATGTGCGAAAGCTACTTCAATCCCTGATCCAAGTTTACTACATTCAGCTTACTTCAGTTCTCCATAATAGCTGCATACTTCTTTAAGAAATACATTTTAAAAATAGTATCTCTTACGAAGATCTGTTTAAGAACTCCAACATTTGAACAATATGACTCATCAACCTCAGATGATAGTTCATCAAGAATGTAAAAATGATGCTTTTTCCACGTGAGCTGAACAAACTGAGCTAGTTCTGGCCCGCGCACAATGCGGCCGGTATTGGCACAGTATAAACCATACAGTAGGCTATCTAAGGCCGCCCGCCGAGTTATTAGCCTAGCGTGCACACAGACACGCGGCACAGTCCGTCCGTACTGCCGCCTCCCTATGCCTCCCTATTTTATGCTAGCGTGTGCGTGATATCGCAACACGGCGCGCGACGCGCACGCACACATTCAAAACGAGAGTGGCACGTTTGTATGTAGATGTTCTACTGTATGGTTTATACTGTGGTATTGATATCGCGTTACAGCTGGACGGCGGTCATACCGCGTGTAATGAGCGGACAAACACACGCGCCCGCGCACAAAGCATGCGCTGAAGCGAGTTTCTTCATTCAACCTAGGATTTAATTAATTAATTTATTCTTTATTGAACAAATAGCGGACTAAATGCCAATGAGACATTCTCTACCAGTCAACCATAAGGCTAAGCAGAAAAGTACAGTAGGCCGTGCGACAGAAATTAAATAACTTTCAAGTAATTTAACAGATTGATACAACAATAATAATTTAAGTAAAAACCAATAATCAAAAATATAAATATACATATTTAATATAAATTTTTGGTTTATTTAACTGACTTACTGAGACTTACTTAGTTTGCTTCTGCATTTGACATGCTGAAAAGTTATTTACGAGTATTTCATTCGCTATCCCTTTTGCAATATGACGTTTTGGGTGGTATTTGGTTATCAGGGTTTGGATAGATCTCTATCTATCTATGTTATTATATTACTAATGTAATAAAAAATAATATGCGTTTTTAATAGTATTAGGAATACTAGGAAAAAATCTCCTAAGTAAGCATATATTAGTAATTAAATAATAGCGAATACCACATAGGCACCTTAAAAAAATATTGTCAATCACTCTTAATTTCTACACGACAGCTAAATTGAGTATATCAGCAGTCCATATAGCTGCTCCTTATGCCTTAGGCTTCGTTAACACGTTACTTAGTGCCCTCGCACAGATCCGGTTTGCCTGCCCTGGCTCCCGTGGGATACGGGCCTGATAACGCGCCTGAGCGCTAGGAATCCCTTCTAGGATATCAATTAGACTTCTGGGCATGAACGTGGCTTGTACGAAAATGTAAACAATATGACAGATAGGCTTTTATATTTATATTCGGTTTAGTAAGTCTTAGGTGACGCGCTAGTTGACTTAGTATTTGTTTGTAGTTTCCGTGAAAGATATATTTGGCAAAATTCTCGCCTCTGATTCTGTTGGCTGGTCATAGGCAAGAATCTTGTGGAAGATGATGTACGTAGTCTTTCTTTTCAAGCTCTTAAAAAAGCTCAAGGTTTTGGGGCACTTGTTGTCAGATAATTGTACAAAAAGATGAGAAATACAGACTCTGTATTTCTCTGGATTACAGAGGCCAAGCCAATCTAGTACTTTAAAGAAGTTGTTGACCAGTCCATTTATTCGGAGTTGCAACTAAATTAATTAAAACAATGGCTGTAATTCCATTTCGAGTTAGTTTTGAGTATTCGGGGATCAATTTCTATTTTACAATGTGGTAATACAGACAAGAAATAGTTAACTTTCTCATTCCGAATACCAGAATAGTGATGACTACAAATAAAATTATTCGCATTTTTACCAACAACCAACAAGTTCGAAGCGTGTAAATACCGTAGGAAAAATTATGCAAACTTTTTTTGCCCATGCAACACTGAAGTACAATTAGGCGTATCCAAAATGTCACTCGTCGCAAGTAAACAATCTTAATTTATTATCGGGGTGACACGTTAGAGGCACCTGGGACTATTTCGGTCGAACCAGTCGATGCGTATGCGCATAGCGGGAGCAGGTGCGAAGTCTAGGGAGGGATGGAATGTAAGGGACGCGTAATCCTTACGGTTAGTATAACATGTTTAGTTTTAATTAACACTGGTGGAGTCAATGATATTTAAAAGAGGATGATACTGACATAACTTATCTACACGTTATGTCAGTACTGATGCGATGTCGAAAATTGTCCCCTGGCGTACGTACCTATAATTGGACTGTGTGTAACAAGATAGTATGAATATTGACTAGAGCATCAACGAGACAGATTCATGTTGTCTCAAACTGTCAATGCTTTGTTCAGGTGTTCGAAGTTCTGATATCGGGTGCCACTTTTTTTTTAGCACAAGTAACCTATCTACGTCTTTTTTATTATAATATCATTGTGTGGAGTAGTGTTGTCTGAATTTAACATTCTCAGTGGCAATATGATAAAAAGCAGGATTGTGAAACAAAATCCATAGACACTGGTTTCTTGCAAAGTCTTCACTAAACGAAAGCATGATATTTAATTTGCCCGAAAAAAAATTCAAAATATATTGGAAATACAAAAATCACTAATTAAGTACGAGATTATCAGAAATACCGAAAGTTAAGAAACACTTGAAATTCGCATACTTAAGTTAAACCTCAACGAGTATGTAAGAATTTAAAACTTAGCCGTCTGACCATTATGCGACCAGATTCATTGGTAGTGTAGGTAACTTCTGCCGCTAAAAACTTAATGGGATTAGTGAGTTATTTGATCGATTCCAGCATTAATTTAAGAATACTTTCCAAACGCATAATGACTGTTGCGGGAACGTTCCAAATTGCATTCAATGTTTACGATGCTAAAGTAAACTTCTTGTCCGAAGCTGGGTATTTACATCGAACCACTAAATCTTGTTGGCCACTACACGGTTATTATTCGCTGGAGATGTTATCGTTCGCGGCGGTTGCGAAAAAACACCCAAAGCTACCATAGAGATCGGCGATATGTGTCGTCCTGTCAAAATTTCCGAAAGACCCCGACCAGCGGGGATCCATCCATAATGTATCGACATCCCGAATGTCATCCATAAAACATTAACGAGTAGGTTTTTATTTGATTGCGGCTCGGGAGCACAATTGTTACTTTTTGCGTTATCAATTAAAAAAATTGAAGGAACATCCAGATTTTGGTGGGAAAAGTTCGGTTTCGTTTCTGTAAGAAAAACTTGCCGCTGCCTCTGATGCTATGCTTCGCCGTCAGACTGCATTAAGGTACTGATTATTTTGAGTCTTTTAAAATCAACTATAATACTGGGTCGATTGTGATCATCCACATAGCGCGTGTTTTCACCTGTCTGATAATTTGTAATTTCTTACCTTTAATTTTTAATATCAGCATTGTAATTACTGTCTGAGAAGCTTAACTTTTCAAGTGATGGGAGAAACGAATGAGTGACTGCAATGTAAACCACATTGACAAGCTGTCAAAACACCATAGACAATATCGTCAGGTCGGATGTTCGGAGCGCAAGCGCACCCATCCGTGTCAGTGTAGCGTCGACCGCCCACGCCGACGGTCGTGCGGTGGCAGGCTCACACGCCAGTCACGTGCGCGCCCACGTGACGCCTACCGACGCATAACATTGCGAAAAAAACTCTCAAATGTAACCCATTTTAACCTTGAGATTTAAAGCCTTCGTTAAATTACCGCATGTGGGCTATTTAAACCCGCATCATAAGTTTCTGCCTCTTTTGTTCATTGTATTCGAGCGCATTAAAGTCCCCATTGAATTAAATTTAAAACTCGCTACTATCGGAATAGTCGCAAGGAGGAATTGTTGCCGCGATCTCTGGCCACCATTAAGCATAATTAAAGTCGAGACAGATTCTAGAACAGACTATTAACACATTAAAATTGCTATTGAGTCTCATAATTGTGCTTTCCGCAGTTGGTTCAGGAATGGGCGACGTGGATGCAATAACTCTGGTCTCGCGTGTTAGTCGTTAATTAAGCTATTTGTCAGGTGGAGGACAATTTACATTTCTCCCGGAGTCCTAAGGTCCTCGCTACGAAGCTTGGAAACGACGTATTATTATCCTTTTAGGGAGGGCGGCATCTACACTCAGACGCTTCGGCGTCCACCAAACCTTTACCTTTATTGGGACCACCTGTGTTTGTTTGCGCGGACATCTGAATTGTCCAGTAAATAAGGTTAGCGGAATATTTGCCTTCGGTCTTAATGCTATTTAGTGGCAGTGTTGTTGATTTGCATACGAAGGGGACAGGAATTAGCATTTAACACGGGATTTTCTTCGGTCTAAATTATCGATTGTTTGTAATGAATTCGATTAGTTAACTTTTATAAATGAATTGATAGGTGAGTAGACAGATAAATACTGATTTGATTCAAAAAATAAAACCTTTTTCAATGAGGAAGCGTTACAGCGGACGGTCAGTTGTCAGAGAACAAATCTGAGCATAGAAAGCAGAATAAACAAAACAGCATCAGGACAAAACACTGCCGCTGATAGGCAGGTGAGTTATTGGCAAGACGGATGGGCTTGAGTAGTTCATAGCGAAGCGACATGAAATAAAAATGTCTCGAGCCTATCACAATTGATGGGAACTCGTTCTGTCCCCGCTGAGACGGGCCATCAACTCTGTTCCAGTCAGGTGAAATGTATTGACAACTGGTCTTCCTTGATGCCTATCGGCGTGATGGTATCGTGCGGCGCTTCAGTCGGCTCCTGTACCCTGGACTTGCGTTGTGGAGATCAGCGATAAAGCTTGTTTATTTAGCGCTAAAATTTATTCAGCCATGAGAAGCCATTAAGAAAAGAATTATTAACAGTTGGACAGGTTTACGTTCATAAGGCCGGGTAATAGCGTGCTGAGTTATGGTCTTTTTTCGCGTGCTCCAGTAATGAATTGATTAATATTTTAGTCCGCGCTAATAAAAATGTATAATGTTCCCGTTGAACAATTTTTTAGCTGTCGATCACTTCGATATACTTATTCTAAACTAGCTGTTGATCGCGGCTTTGCAAGCTTGAGCTTGAAGTTGTGTTTTTTTATTGTGGTCTTCAAGATTACCCCTTTCCACTTGATGGGAAGCCGTGGGACATGTAAAATTCAAAAGTAAAAACATTCACCACCCTTTCTCTTCTCCTCCTTAAATTATTTAAATCTCAAAACTGAAAGACGTGTCGCATTTATTTTTCGAAAATATCCTACCCATAAAATATTCGATTCAAACATACTCCGATACGAAATTTGACAACCCGCCCTCATAATGTGAATATCTAATTTATTTATGCTGATTTGCTCTGCACATTTTTAACTTTGAAATATTACCAGCCCGAGGAAATATCCAAGTCAAAAAAAACTAACGGGTGCTCTTGTTAGAAAATCAATCTTGGTCCGAATTCCAGCTTTCTAGACTATCTGTGCTTTGATCCAAGACAAACGATTTTATAAATATATACTATCGAAGATTGATACAGTTTTCGCAATTTACGTTATTACTGTGACCGCAGGTGCTAATAGATTCAGTTTTAATGTCTGTTCTTGTATGTTAATTGTGAGCTTGGCAATTGACAAGATCGGTTGCAAATTATTCGTTCTATTTATGAATGAACTTCATAAACCAAGGTCAGTGTTTCGACAGCAAAACCTTTTTTATGTTTTTTCTATTTTTGTTGTGTTATGTCACATGGACAGAAGTGTCATTCTAATTTACGATTGTTTGATGTGTCCAAGAATTACACCAATTTTACCAAATTAATATCTCCACATTTTCTTTTATATCTTTTCTCCGGCCATCCAACAGTTTTTTGGTGACCCCGACGTGATTCCGAGGGGCCCAGAGATTCCGGCCGCCAAACAGTTTTTGGTGACCCTTTCCGACGTATAAAAGAAAAAAAAAACACGCACAAGTCAAGAACCGGCGCGCGGCGTAGAGACACGCTGACGGCGGATTTATCGAGGAGGCTGCGAGGAGAGAGCTAAGAAGAGGAGTGTGGCTGATGTGTCTCTAGGACTCCGAGAGGCCCAGAGATAACCAACAAGAACGGTGGCTACCATTTGCGTAAGTGAGCTGGTGGCCAAAATTTTTAGTAGTCAGTTTCGAAATCGAGTTTTACAGTTTTCCTTTTACCGAGTAAGAATATCTATTGTTTCCCAGCATGTCATCCGAGAATGACTCTGGAACTACTGTCAAGGAAGATAGGAGAGCAACCAAATTGAAAGGCTTCATTAGGAAACGGGGGGTTATTAAGGGAAAATTAACAATATTTGAAAAATACCTATTACGAGTAGATACAGAAACTCTGTCTTCCGAGAAGATATTAGAGCTAGAGCTGAGGATAAATTCTATCACTAATGTCTATAACGAATTTGAAACAATCCAAACTAGTATTGAAACGTTGATCTCAGACTCACCCTCAGAGCTGGAAGCACAATTGAGCGAGAGGGAACAATTTGATAATTTGTATTTCAAGCACATTTCTGCAGGGAAAGCCTTTCTAAACCAGTATGGCGGTGCTGCCAGTTGTAAAAGTGCTCCTGCGGAAAGTGTGTGTGAGCAATCGATTAAGTACCCAGACATTAACCTACCATCCTTTAGTGGCAATATTACCGCATGGGTAGAATTTCGTGATACATTCGATGCCCTGGTGAATAAAACTAATTTGAAACCAATCCAAAAATTTAAATACCTAAGAAGTTGTTTATCAGAAAGTGCACTGGAGGTTGTCAGTTCATTAGAGTATACCGGAGAAAGTCACTCTTTGGCTTGGCAACTCTTGTGCGATAGGTTTAACAATCCAAGAGTGCTGATTTACAATCATTTGAGAGCTCTCTTTAATATTGATACAGTGTCTACAAATTCTCAAGCGTTACGGTCTCTCAGCGATAGTATTTCAAAGCATTTACGTACGCTGAATTCTCTAAATGTTAGTACCGAAAGCTGGGATATACTCGTAATATTTTTCCTCACATCTAAACTCGAGGTACCTATGCGACGTAGATGGGAGGAAAAAACTAACTCACGTGAACTACCTACGTTACAGGCTTTCCAAGCATTTCTATGTAACCAAGCCGATCTGCATGACACGCTCAGTCACGCGGGGGGTGAGCATGCCGAGCTTCTCGCCTCTAGCGTTAGCCCGGTAAAGAAAGTGATAGTAACTACGTCCTCTCCTCTAAAAAAAGACGGTAAGTTTCTTCCAAATACCTATAACAATCGATGCCGTAATTGTGGGGAGGGACACTATCTTAACCAGTGCCCTAAGTTTTTATCTTTGAATACAATGTCACGCATTAATGTTGTCAAAAGGTTGGGACTTTGTTTAAACTGTTTGGGGTCTGGCCACGGTGTACAAAACTGTCGTTCAAGTATGTGCAGAACATGTAAAGCCAAGCATCACACACTTTTGCATATTTCTCAAGCCGACGCAGTTCGACCGAGTACACCGAATAACGCTGAAAGTGCAACCTTACCATCAATTAGTATGTTTTCTAATCAGCACGGCCACAGGCAGGATGTAGGTACTTTATTAGAAAATGCAGATTCCAATACACCTATCCCAAACAAGGGTATTTTGTTATCGACAGCTCAAGTTAAAGTTGCTGATTGTAATAACGAATTCCACGTTTTGAGAGCACTACTTGATTCAGGTTCACAGTCAAGTTTTATAACCAAAAACGCTTTTCAAAAGCTTCAGTTGCCAACTCATGAAACGAATATTGACGTATTAGGTTTTAATGGCAACGTAACTAAGGTAAACGATTTTTGTAGCCTTAATATCAATTCCAAAAACGACTCTTTCTCAGCGAAGTTACCGTGTTTCATAGTACAAACTATTTCTAGTTTACCTAGTTTTACCACCCAGATCAAAAAACTCAATTTGCGTATTCCTAAGCGTTTCACTTTAGCGGACGATGCATTTGATCAGGGAGGTGAAATCGATATGATTATAGGAGCTGAGTTGTTTTACCAACTGCTATGTATAGGACAACATAAGCTAGGCGATGGCCTACCTGTTCTTCAAAGAACGAGATTGGGCTGGCTAGTTACAGGTAGTTTTAACGTTCCTACCTCTTTAAAAAGCGTTAGATGCAACTTCACCAACCATGAGTATAGGAACCTTTTTGACACAAAAGATTTTCCTTCAATCAATGTTCTGGCAGATGAGGATAATAATTTATGCGAGAGGATATTCGAAACCCAGACGAGAAATGCCAATGATAATTTTGTAGTAAAATCACCTTTGAAGAAACCAATAGAAGCTCTAGGTCAGTCGAGGCCTAGTGTTTATGGGAATTTTACCAGCTGCAAGAGTAAACCCTTCTACTCCCTTTACAATTACAGCAGTCGATTATGAAGGACCGTTTGTGGTCAGGGATAGGAGGGGACGTGGTTACAAGATGAGTAAATGCTTTATTGCAATTTTCATAATGTTTTTACACGAAGGCAGTTCATATTGAGTTGGTCTCTAGTTTAGAGACTTCAGCATTTCTTTCTGCACTCAGGCGTTTTGTGTGTAGACGTAGTAGGCCAAAGGAACTGCTAAGTGATAACCCAACAACTTTTCATGAAGCTAATAATGAATTGACAACTTATTGTGCAGGCGAAGGTATACAATGGAAATTCTTACCGGCATATTCTCTGCAAATATCACCTAAAACGGGTGTTAGGTCAAGCCTTACTTACTTTTGAAGAATTTTATACAGTTCTTACCCTGGTAGAAGGAATTTTAAACTCTAGACCATTATTCCTAATTCAAATGATAATGATATTAGTTTCCTAACACCAGCTCACTTTGTAATTGGTAAGTCACCTATCTCTCTGCCCGACTGCAACTATGTCAATGTCCCTACTTCGCGGCTAACACATTACCAACAGCTTCAGCAGTTACAGCAAGATTTTTGGAGACAATGGTCAAGAGACTACATAAGCCTGTTACAAGAGAGGACAAAATGGAGGAGTTCCAAGGGACAGTCTCTTAAAGTCGGAACCATGGTGCTGATGAAGGATTCGCGCCTTCCTTCCTGTCAGTGGAGACTCGGGCGCATTGTAGCGTGTTGCCCAGGACCGGACGGCGTTACGAGAGTGGTGGAAGTAAGGACTACGGCGGGCATAGTGAAACGGGCCTTCAATAACATTTGCCCGCTTCCAGCCGACGACTAACCAGTGCTGCGCGGGAGCATGTTTCGACAGCAAAACCTTTTTTATGTTTTTTCTATTTTTGTTGTGTTATGTCACATGGACAGAAGTGTCATTCTAATTTACGATTGTTTGATGTGTCCAAGAATTACACCAAATTTACCAAACTAATATCTCCATATTTTCTTCTTTATCCATTCCTCCGGCCACCCAACAGTCAGTTTAGTGTCTACAAAATTATAGCGCGCGGACAACATTCGATAAATGGTAATAGGCGAACAGGAAGTTTATGGAAGTCGACACAATATATTAAGGACACGGCTACTGGACGGCCATTCATAAAGCAATCTCGCTTGTTTATGAATGAAACCAGCAGCGAGACTATAAACGTGTAATTATCGTCGCCATTACTATTGATAACAGCGTCGTCTACATACAGGATGATTTAAAAGGCGTGGCCAAATTTCTAGAATAAGCTCTATAGAATAATATGAAACGTGTCCATCGTAATTATCGTTAAACGTAGTGTTTTTTTTATTTTATGAAATATCCGTAATTATCGTTAAACTTAGTAAATTTAGTAAGTAAATAAAGTTAGTCAATGAAGGATTAGGCTTATTTTTGCGCATAAAAATTACTTCTACACTTGTAGTTCAACTCGTGACGTATGTACGATGATTTCGGACGTACGCATGAATTTTATCCATGAATGAAGTAATAAAACAAATTTAAAAAAAAATGAATGTTTCGTTCTTCATGAGACGGCATGATTCAGGCACTGTGTGTCGGACTACCTTATTTATAAAATTTATAAAATAAATAATTTAGTAACTGGTACTTAAGTACCAAGTCACTCCTAAAAATTGGGCAAGTGCTTGGAAAATCAGCCTGTATAGCTCTAGGCTCCATTTAGCGTCTACGAACACGTATCTCAGTACTTGATTCCATTAATTCAGGGATAGGCTATTGTTCGGAGGACTGGGTATTGTGGGTTCCATTGTCTTATTAAAATCTGACCCTCATTCCGTACGCCATAAAGACTTAATTGACAATATCGTGCCCCCGTTTGGATTCTGGTGCATTGGTAGAATACTCTTAGAGTTAGTATTGAATTTACCAATCAATGTATTGAACAAAAAAAACATGTTTTTTTCTAGATATTCTAATACTTATTTTTTTGAAGGTTGATTTTGAAAACTCAATTTGGATTCCATTTCCCTTCCAAAAACAGACTTCTCGTAATCGAACTTAACTTTATAATCTCATAGAAGCAGAATTGAGTCTCCGTTGCCAAAATTTGCCGTGACATTCACATGTTGACCAATTATTTTACAGATTCGTAATGAGCTTACAAAATCACTACAGATAGTAAAACGCCAACACGTGGATCTCAGAGACCAAAATGACAGAATTTAAGATCGACGTGTCTTTTTTTTTTAAGTTAAGTATCTTGACCCCACCACTGCAGCACTGGCCAAAAAACAAAAATATTATTTAATTTCAACCTTCAATCTTTTGCAGCAACAAACAATTTGTTTGTTTTGCTTCAGCTAAAGTTATGCTTCACCTCGAGTATGTTAGCTGCTGTACCAGCAATGGCGTCTACTAACTCATTACGTCTAGAAATAAGATAATTAAACCCGCTGACCAGTACACATGTTTTATTAATATTTATAACCAATGTCTTCTGGTCAGCGTTGCGAGGACGCCGTTTTTTCTGTTGGTCTCTTTCTGATCACGGTAACTAGGTAGCTATAAATCTAAAATTGCATAGTGAATGTCGGTAGCTTGTTGAGATTGCTGTACAATATCATAGGCTTATAAAGAAGGGCTTTAAGTTTGAAAAAAATCTATTTCTATCCATATGAAAGTTGCATTTTTGAAATAAATAAAGAAGATTATACAAACTTTGAACCTTTAAGAAATAAGTATTTTGGACAAGATTACTGATTGAGAAAACAGGAAGTGCAGACTCATACATTTCTGATTGAATTCAAGTAAATTCATGCAATAGATACAGATTGACACACAAAATGGTTATCTATGTCATGTGGCTGTTGACGATGATGATGTCAATATCTGATGAAATAATGGCCACAATTGTGTTTTGTTCTGAAACCAAACCGAAACCACGATATTTTGCTTATAACGCCTATATTAGTTCACGAGTGGCTACACCAACGAAATTGTTACCAAATTCTTCAAGAGTTTAAAAGCCAGTTCTTGAAGTAGTTTACTCTGGCCTGTACAAGCATTAGCGCCTAGTGAAGCTAGGCAAGTCTAGCAATCGATAATTATTGTTTAAGCGCCGTTTAAACTAATCGCACCCAACTGAACTGATAGTCTAAGATCCGATCGCAAGATTTCCTACGTCATCGAGTATCACGTGTTAAATGTGTTCCGTTAGCTGTGTTATTTAAACTTGTTTGTCGCCTTGATAAATAAGAATAAATTTTACGAAAATAAAAAAAAACCTGTCAAAATTCTCAAGGTTAAGTAAAATGAGGCGAAATTTTGGTTCTGCTTTCGACGTAACTAGCGAAGGCGTATAAATATATTGACAATCTAGTCTAAAATGAAATTAAATTGAGCAGCGTTTTTGATTAGTATGTTCAAGTTTATTTTGTCATTGCCTCGGCCTTTCATTTACGTCATGGAGTTCCAAAACTGGCCGAAGCCAACTTAAAGCTAGCGAAACCTTAGGTGAGGGAAAACTTCGGTATTTTGTTTAGATAAAGTGAAACTACCTATTTAACCACCAACTTCACTATCAAAAACTTGAAACGTCGTACTATTCATTAACAGTCAGTAGCTGCCCATTCATGTCAAACCACACATTTTTATCGTGTCACCGATGACAAACGAAAACACGCGGTGGGATTTCGGACTTGGCGCCAACAGCGCCGACGCCGCAATCGCGGACTATGTGCTGAATGACAATTTCAATGTGGCCGATACAGATTTTTGCTTAATGAACAGGACAGACAACATTCACTTCGTCCTTACTTATTCGTTATCATTATAAGGCCACTTAACTGATACTGCGTAATTAATTGTTTTTACTAAACTAGGAACCGATGGAGATAATGTAAGTTGAGATTTTACTCCACCAGTATCTCACCACCCACACACCAATTTAAATAATTTAGGCTTACAAGACAATACGCGTGTGGTTTGAGGGAAATCTGCGCAGATCATTACTTTGTTAAATGCTATTAAGAACGTTAATAGGAGGATGTGATTTGATGTAATTATTGTACCTAATAGATTTCATTTTACTTGCATTGATAATGATCTGAAAGAAAAACAAAAAAAAGTAGGTAATTAAAGGAAACGAGGTAGATAGACACAATTAGAATATTACACATTTGAAAAAAACACAATGTTCTAGTTTTCCGTAAGCATAATCAAGAATCATAATAAAATATCCTTTCAAGCAAAAACAACTGAATGAAAATCGGTTTATCTGTAGGTAGGTGCCGATGCCTCAGATAGAGAAAACTCAAGTTTAACATAAATGTTAACGTTGAGAGTTAAAAAGCCACTAAAATTATATGCCATGCAAGAAATATAGCTAATATATAATTCTTATGCCAATGAGTAATCAATTATCTTAGCATATCCATGAAATGCAATAACGTTTTTCTCACAGAAACATCCGTTATATTTTTCTAAATTTAAATTTTGAACCGAAATTAACATAAGATTCGTTCGCGAAATGGAGCGGCAAGTTTATTGTGTCATTGTTATATTTAATAACATATTCTTCATATGCGCAGGTCCACTCAGAATTCGGCTTGTATCATCCCCGGGTCATTTACATACGGTACCGCTATACAAGGAAACATCCACCGACTGGTTCATACTGAATCATTATATTTTTTTCTGTAGTAATCAAGTTTTCGCTTCGACCGACCGCTCAAAACAAACAAGCCGAATTGGCCGAAAATTCTTCGGCATACTTATTCTTGCTACCAGTTGTAAGGTTTTTTCGACGACTCTTCATATATTTTGATGATGAGCAAGCAGCAAAAGTCACTTGGTAATTGTTTGAGTCTTAATCGTGATTAAACGTGTGGCTTCCGATTGAACAGGAGATAATGAAGCACTTTCACTTTTCGATCATTAACGCTGACACAATTAACGCAACGGGTACACGTAAATGTTAGTCCTTAAAGGGCCTGTGTTCACTTAGCTCAGAATAAACAAAAGCTTTAGGATTCAGTTCTGCATGTACACCTGAATCCACAGCTGCATATACTCAAAAGGTTTATTAATTAATAGAAAGTGCATAGACATATGTTGCTAAAGAACTTTCAGAAGCTCACCTCGACATTTGCGGAGACGGTTTAATGGCACAATGATGATTAATTGTTAAAATAATAAATGATCTGCATTATTTAATCTCGTTCGGAAAGGTCAGTCAACCTCGCGGCCTTAATGGAAGCTCGAAGCATCCTTTCCTTACAGGGTGCTTGATGACGTAAAGTCGTCGAGCTGGCAAACAAATACAGCCACGTGGCGCGTACGCTCGGGTAGGCAAAAGACGAGCTCGGCCCGTTTAAACCTTTTACGACTAATCCAGTCGAGAGCTGCCCACAAATATGGCAACCTGGCCTCTCGTAACCTGTTTTTGGGGTTTCCTCAGCCCCTTCTGTGTTGCATGCCATTTTTTTTGTATGAACACCACGTGCGTGTCTGTGACTCGTAGAAGCGGCCTTTGGGTCGCTCGAATTTTGGATATTCATGAGGTCATCAAGGCATTCAACTGTATTGGGAATGTTCCTTTTGAGTTAAACAAGTTCATTGATGTGATATTTTGTGAACATTTTCCGATTAAGGCATGTGATGAGAGATTGCATAATGCGACATGAAGATAATAAGGCGGTGTTTGTTGAAAACAAACGGTGACGACTTGCGCAATTTAGCACTCAATTAAAATGGTGCATACAAGATTGCTTCTGCGATAGGGTATCTCGAATTAAATCTCTCAATACATAGCTGGTCTAATAAGCGTGCATCAAATTGACCACGCGTCATTTTCTCATCGAACCGGAGATTCCTGAAGTCTAATAAATGTTAACGATTGGCGTTTAGCCTGCTCCGGCACGGTAGCCAGCCAACCTGTCCCATAACCCAGCTGGGTGCACATTGCTTCATTACCATAGGAATTGCCGATGTCTAGCCGTGGAACCACGATAATGGGTTAAACACCTGAGGGCGCAGTGAAAGTGGTTAAAGTCGAAGCACATGTAGATTCTGGTATTGAACTCTGGCGTTAGAATCTACAGCCAATTTGTACAACGGAAATTAATTACTAAGTTCCAATCATCAAACACATTTAAGTCAATTAGTATGTGAAGGTAGTCTCATTAATCTACCGATTAACATGTCGACTGAGGGTACGTAATTGCCGCTGATAGACAATTAACTAACTTTTAGATTAAGAAGTTATGTTGATAGTACAAATTCTAAAGGTGATAAATCATCTTATAACATACATTTTTCGTTTATATAAAGAAATAAATTATTTTGAATCGATTACTGATATGAATTCTGTTTTCAAAGTTGAGAAATGAAATACGGCAGCTTTTTAATGAAGTTAAAGTCTAATTGCATTACAAAGAAATAATAGCATAAAAGCTGCATAATTGTTATATTACAAGGATTCTTAATAATGGCTATAAAAATGGTTGATCTCATTAGCAGCGGTTGTAACGCCTGCTCCAATTAATTATGACTTAATATTCATATCACGGCCGCTCATAATAATTACATTTAACAACTTCTTGATACTAATGTGTAGTCGGTAGTTTGCTAGGCGCACATAATAGTTCTAGGAGTTGCATCGTTAACTAATGCGACTCATACCGAGCTGTATGTATTCTTTAATGATACAAATATGCTACGGAAGTCAACAGTACTATCATTAACAAAAAATATAACTGCACATAATCGGTCTAAAATTATTGAAAAGTAATAGTTTAACTTAATAAAAAACTCCTCACTGCCGCAAAATAAAGTGCTGAAACCTGCCCCTCAGCTATAAAGTTGTTAAACAAAATTATACAATATCTTGCGGAATTGGTGAAAACACAACATTAACCAATAAAATTAAAATGTCATAAAACGATCATTGTGCTCCAAAATCGACACAAGAATCACCGGGTATTCGCTTTATTACATTATTATTAGTCAGTTATTGCGAATTTTATGTGTTTTCTGGTTTTCGTTTCTCAGAAATGTGACTCTGTGGTGTGACGGGCGTGCTCTCGAGTCCTTCGGAGGCAGAGTTTAACAAGACTGGCTTGCAATTAAGGACTGTTTACCGGGCATTAATTTTTGGCAATAAAAGAGGAGCACGCCTGAAATGATCGGTACGCATGCGCGCGGATGCTGCGTGGGAAAAGCGGCCGCTTTGTGCGCCATTGTACTCACAATTAGCAGTTTTTTCAACCTCGAACTCGCAACTCGCACTTGCAAGAGAAATGTCGCATCTCGTAATGCGTTGTCCCAAATGTTTTTCATTAATTTGTGACTTACGAACCGCTCATTTTACATCGACGACTTTTTTCCCGTTAGCGACTGCGATTTTTGTACCAGCGGCATTATGGAGACAATTTTTTGTTTCGACGATTCGTGTGGATCATAATATATGTTTTTTGCGAATCGTCAGTGGTTATTCACGTGTGAGCGACTTGACTGGCATTTTTCATCGTCAGACGTTCTTTATGTAATTTCTTTGTATTTTTTATGCTCATTTTAGCTTGACGGGAAGATGGAAGTGTAATTGTCGGAACAATTTTTATGGTATTTTGTACGTTCAATACTTGATAAATTGCATTTTTTTCTGTATGCATTGGCATTTAAACCATTTACTAACTCCTCTGCATAATGACTATGTAAATAATATTCTTTCTTAAAATGTTTATTCTTGATATAATCACAGTTTAGCTTGACAACTTTTAAAATAATAAATGTCACACTAGCGTCACAGAACATGCGTTGGATCCAAGTATCTATTGCAAAAAACTGTAAACATTTTAAATTAATGTAGCTTTTTAGCTAATCCAGTTAGTTTATCGTCTGCAAGTATTTTAAAATGTAGTATTTTTCCAAGTCCTCGCTCAGTTCCCAGACGCTAACTAAACGATTATCTCGTTTATAGAGCTATTAGTCGTGGAGCTATCGTGTTCTGTATCTGATCCTGGCAAAAAGTGCTGCTTTCAGCGCCCCACGGTTTTAACTCTATGAGACTAGTCCGAGAAAATTTGTTAGGGCTACCCACCGTCGTAAAAGAAAGACGGACGTCAGCTCGTCCAATCATGAGTGAAGCATATAATCAGCTGCCAGTTTAGGTGTGTGCGTGACTAGCACGTGTCATTGGCGCGTCACACCGAGTGAAATGGCGTAGTTTGTAGCACCTAGTGTGTTTGTGTGAGTGTAGCAGGTCGTGTACAACAAACGAAATTGCATGTTTCACATTTTTTAGTGTGATGTTCCTTCCGTCTTTCTTTTACGACTGTTGGGCTACCCTCAAATTTGAAAATCTTTGCAATTAACAGTCTAAATATTTTTCCCATTGACCTGGCTAAAAAACTGTTTTTGCCAAAAAAAGTTAAGAAGTTCTTTGGAATTAAAATGTACAACGTTTAATAAGCGTATTAAAATGTTTTGGAATTATAAAATCTTTATACCCGCGAAAGATATACGTCCAATAAAAAAGAATCGTTCGTAATAAGGTAAACATTTTATAATAAGCGGTTATAAGTTGCCATTTGTATAGCGTCTGAAAGGCTTTAGTCCCTTTTGAAATTGATATAATCATGTGCTTTGTTAACAAAATTAATTGAATTATACCTGCGGATGATAAATCATTTCAAGGATGGAATGATTTTATTAAGATCCACCGTAACTGAACTCGGAACTCCTTGCTGATGTAATTTTCTCTTGTGATTTCTTTTGCTTTTCGTATTTACTTCTTTGTCTTTAAAACCCAACTTTTTGCAAGTCAAAAATTAACTGTCTGATTTCTTTTCGAACTGTTTGTTTAGATCTGCCGCTGGCTATTCGTCTAAGTAATAACCATGAGCATATTATTATGATTATGACCACTTTGTCGACGATCTAGAATATCCAACTAGTATGTTGCGACTTTGTAAGTATCCGTCTGTATTTAACTTCATACAACAACATAATAACAATAAGTTAAATGCCAATTACAATGAATAACCCGAGTTGCCAATATGAACGCTTTTGAGAATATTTACGCACCTGTTACCTGTCATATTAAAGGTAATCCTGAAAAACCACACCTTAAATAACGCTCTTCGGACAGGTCTTATCTTCTTTACGAAGTCTAGATTATAAAGGATAAAATAATGGTTGTTAAACGTGAAAGCGGCAGCTTTATGTCAATCTGTTGTTTATGCTGTAAGTATGCGAGTTTTGTCCGTTTGTTAATGTATTGCTTGACAGTAAAGAGGTGTAGAGGTGGTACAGTTCGATAGTTGGAGTTTGTCGAAAATGTGGTCTGTTTTACATATTAAATAGCAGGCTTTTACTGGCACTTTTAGGCATGTCCTTAATGCTAATTGCTAAACCGGCTATTTCAGTAGTCAATTGTATATTTTCAAAAAAAGTAACACGATTATATAAGCAACAATAAGATGAACAGCTTAATAAGTATGTGCCTTACCTCTAGCAAAGTTCTGAACCATGTCATGTTATTTCTAAATGGTAGTTCTTCCTAACTACAACACCAATCAGCCTGTGGAGGCAACAGCTCATCTTGTTTATCGCTGTCCCAAACTTTTGTCACTTGACTGACTTCTCTCCAGTTATGACTTGATTCCTTCCGCCTAGTCACACAGCGAATTGGCCGGTGTAAATCCAGCTTAAGTTGTTAATAATTAATTTAGTAAAAGAGATATCGCCCATTCGCGGGTATTATTACGATCATTTCTGACAGGCAGAGATTGGCTTTCGATTTCTGAAATTTCTGCACGGCACCTGTTCGATTGCTTTCTGATTTCGGACCAAGGAACAAGTTTCTTGGATTTGGCGTCGACCCATTCTTGCACTAAGTAGAGCACTTATCCGGTGGTTTTTTTCGCAATGCTTTACATAAACTGGCGGTAAGGAGCGGATCCGTCAATCTTACCTAACACAAATATAATTATTTTTTTACTTAACGGATTAGATTGCGTCAGCGTTAAGAGAATTAGTTTGGTCGGTCAGTTTTAAAGGGATTACAGTGAAAGTTATTGATCGGGATTTAAACTTATAAGTTTATAACAAGCGGCAGACATTCCAATCAACTAATTAAGCATATATAATTATTCATACACAACTCAGTAAAAAAATAAATCTCCCACCTTAATAAAACGAAAAAAAAAACAATAACTTGTAATGCACAGCCCTGGCAGCTAAGTACAGGTCAAATGGAGTCAAAAGAGGTTAACCGATTATTTGCTCGAGCTAATAATCTTCAGAGCATCCAACAATATCGCATCGATCCAACCGCGACAAACTAATTTCAGGTGTAACTGTTCTGAACCTGACTACAAACTATAGTTTGTATACCTATTCAAAATAAATATATTGATGAATCGATGATGGGATTTTTTTATTTGACAATAATACACATAGAACAGTTCAGTCTTCAATTGTAATTAGGTTTTGAGAAGTTATCCAAGTATACTACCCTGATTGAATCCCAAACTAACTGTAAGCAATACCGCATAGATGCGACAGATATATTTTATAATCTGTCTAGTCACTTACGAGTAGGTTTTTAGGATAACAATAAAATAATGTTGTTATCTTCTCCTTATGTAACAAAGTCCGGTTCAACAAAAAATCTGTCGAAAGCTCATATAAGTTTTACATAATCAATGAATGTGTTAGCTTTGCGAAGTATAACAAGGTCTCAAAAATAATTCTAAAGCAAAAGGCATAATAATTGAGTGATATATCATTCTCGTCGTTTATAGGTTACGCTAAACGAAATTATTGGCTTTGCTTGTTTAATTAGTCACTTAAAAATTAATAAACTTGATGGTTGTACAGGTAGATGAGAAAACAAATTAAATTGAATTGACTATTTATCAATTCTAAATTAAAAGTTTAGGCATTATAAGGCGTTCAATTAAATAAATTATGTGTTAAATGAAGTGTCTGGTCATAATATTAGTTTTGCGCTTTATAGGCAGTTGATACGCTAATAACATTTCATTAACAGTAATAAAAAAAAAAGTTGCTCCTTGTAGATATCTTCAATTCAAATTCGTATTTAAAACAATAATTATAAAATTCCGTCGTCTACGAAAGTAGTTCGGTCATCAGAACTTCTCGCCCACGTCTTTAATTTATTATTTATCCCCGAACGTTTTAGTGGCCGTTTATCATCTTTCAAATTTTGTTTATTAATTATTAACTGCACAAGTTTCAGTTTAACCCATCGCAATTCATTAAAATTTAACCCTTCGACTTTTCCATAGAGGTTAAATGTTCTTTACCCAAAACGTCCAAGTAACTATCCGCACACCTATATTTGGCTACATATTCAATATTTTAACAGGATAAAGAATGATCCTGTTAATTTCAAGTAACTGTTACTTCATTCTTTGCCAAATGAACCCCCAGGACTTCAAGAGGTTCACTACATTAATCAAATTTAACAACGGAACTCATTAAAGCAACATTTGTAATTGTCATTTTCGGCACTGTTTTTGACTGACACCCAATTGATAGTGCTGTCAGTGATAATCTTGTTAACTTTGATATAAGGGTCATTTTGTAACGGCTCAACGTGTGGTGTGATGTCGGTGTCACAGATGCAAGTAGACTTGCTAATTACAGCCTTATCATCAATCATCTCGACGAATGGGCAGGGTGCAAGCATGAAGGAGATGACGACGTCATTTGAGGATGTACAGTGGAAAACATTTCTTATGTTACGGACTTTAGACTGGGTTTCGAGAGTTTTGTCGAATCAATTATGTTTCAGCGCTTTGATATTGACCTCTATTGGGTTTTTTTGGAAGTGCCTGATCGTTTTAGGCCGTTATTATGTTTAACTTCTGAATGAAAGGCTTGGAACGGTAGATTGTTTACTTATTTGTAAAAGTTTATCACGTCCAAACATTTATCAGGTAGCGTAGCGTTAAAAATTGACTTACAAAATGTTGTGATTGTTAACAGGTAATGAATTCTTGTGGGAAGATCGTTGATTGTTGTAAGTGAGGGATCTATCAACTGAATCTCGTTTTGTTGGATAAAATTTATATGTTTTTGTATTTCAACTCCTCAGAACCGAAGAACATTGTCGTTTCTGATAGCCTTACGTTTGCTTATGGATTCTTCTCAGTTGGCGGCTTGTTACTTACTTTACTCCAAGTGCACAAAAAACTATAATATCATAATGTATATAACTATCATAATGTTCGAATTAGGTACCTATACATACATGTGTATTGAAGGCATATGACCTGACTTGACAGAGCTCAAAATCCAGTATTAACACAAATTTTCACACGAGATCGTTACAACGTAACCAATAAGTGGGCGAATTGTGCCGCAAACTCATTATGTAATGGAAAACCAAATTCGTATGCCTTTAAAAAACCGACGTTTTTACTCTACGATTTAAGGTTTACAATCGAGTTAGCATCAATTAGGCGGCAAACACATTCAGAGCTACTGGAGTTTTGTCAATTGTCCGTGACAAAATGTGATTTTGGTAGTTCCTCTCTGATCCTAATTCGTGTGTGTTTAGGTGTATTTTTGAGTGTGTGGATGTGTGTTCGCTGGTTTGGCGTAGGTGGCTGGGCGCTGTGGGTGTGATAATTCGTCTTGCATACACAAAGAGTGCCGTGAGAGTGATATCGCTCCCGAAACGTGTAGTTTGTTTACGAATTAAGGGCGTGGGAGAGGTGAAAGGTCGACTTTCGGGATGCCGACGTGGCTCTGAAGCGATTTTTCAAGTACGCCTCTGATATTGTTTGTTTTTTTCTCCAAATTTCTTCTGCTGTTTAGCTGCAGATGGCTATAAGGGCTACTAGCGTTATCTTGGTGAGCTAAAAAGGGTCTCTAGAAGTTGTTAATAATGAACAGCAATAGTCATGTTCCTGAGTTTGAGGATTGTGGATTTTGATAAAAAGAAGCAGAATACGCGTTTTGATCTGACCGGCACACAAAATATTATTGAAAGCGCCTGACACACCCTAGACTAGACTATTTGTTTTCTTTCTTCAATCATGTTTTGAACATACAGTTATGAATTAAAAGTTATCGTTAAGAAAGCTAATTTGAGAGTGATATTATATGTAGTAAAAATAGGCAATAATTTTATTTCAATAATTTTGTGCTGCTAGTTGATTTTTCTTTCTGAATCTTAGTATCTACTCGAGAAATGTGATTTATGCATACATACACAAACTGTTGGCATTTTGAATCAATATCGTCTAATTTTCAGAGTGTAGTTTTAATAAATATGCCTTAATAACAAACTAATGTTTTTTTTTTCTTGTTTCCAGGCATACGAACTGTCAACTCTGACTGGCACACAAGTGATGCTACTGGTAGCGTCTGAGACCGGGCACGTGTACACTTTCGCGACGCGGAAACTGCAACCGATGATCACATCGGACGCGGGCAAGCGGCTCATCCAGACCTGCCTCAACTCGCCAGACCCGCCCACCACCAGCGAGCAGCGCATGGCCGCCACCGGCTTCGAGGAAACCGAGCTCACCTATAACGTAGTTGACGAGGACATGAAGGTGAGGCAATTGGCGTACGCGAGCTCTGCGCAGTACCCTATAGAACACCATCCGGGGCTTGCACCCTCGCCGCTGCAGCAGTACCACCAGCATCCTCCCTGCCCCTCTCCGCTACCTCTAAGCTCACTAGGTCAACCCTACTCTCACGCGCATCTATCCCATCCCCACATGTCACACCACCCACAACGGTAGTTCTGATACTAGAATAAATCACGATATTCGATTACTCCTTAGGAGATTTCGACTGGATTATCAAGATAGTCACGTTCTAGGTTAAAGTTTCCTGCCTTCGTTTGTAAACATTGCTCTGAAGAGTAATAGCTAGAATTGAGGGGCAATGTTTATAGGCGAATGCGTTTTTTAGCATAATAAGGAGAAAAATAATATACAAGCAATAAACTATTTTGTTAATATATTTGTAAATAAACAACGAATGATAGAGTAATTTTTGATATTAAGGTCTTGATTTTCGAGGATTTTGTTAGTGGGTTGAAGGATAAGAAACGCGATAATGTGTCTTCATGTTTCGATGGAAGTGTTCAAAGTCACTTAAGTGATAAGCAAATGTATGTATCAGATTGCGTCGTAATTGACAGCTCCATTCAGATCTGAGATACAAAAACAGCCGTGGACGTACAAAATGAATGATTAAGTGTCAAAACCTCTCGCTTCTGTTGAAGAAAATTTATTTTTATGTTAAACAGATTCATAACTTAACATAATCGAATGTAAAACAAAAAGAGATGTAATAATCGACCTTATCTATTTGCTCCCTCGTCCAGAAGGTAAAATCAATTTAAACGTGATCTTTTAATTAATCATCCAACTTAAAAATCCTATCAATGAAATTGATGATCGGAATACAGATGTCGAAACCTATAGAGTTGTCTGGGCATTCGGTAGCGAAATAATCAGATGTAAAATTGGTTTATAATTAACGCTAGGAACCGGTTTTACTGTTTGGAGTGACGCCTCGGAAGTGGGAGCGGTGAGCTCTACTACCGATTCATTATGATCAATGAATCAGCCTTTCATTCTTGCTTCTGTAAAAAGATCTTATGCGCTCGAAACAAGTCTCTAATAATGCACATTATCCATAAATTGTCGGAAGTCGCTCACATTACATTAATCTAGGCAACATGTGTTTTTTATGCAGCCCAATTAACATCAGTGTAATATTCAGTTGGATGTTTAAAGTTCTGTACATTGCTATGTACAATTATCTGAGCAGAAAAACAAAGGTATTCGATGAGTTTTTATCGTAGAACCGGCGAGACAGTTTCCAATTATGACGGGAGCTCGCTCGCTGTCGCCGCGGGTCCTAAGTCCTCACCGCGTGATCCGGATTATTAAGAAACTTAATTGAAAATTACTTTCGGAGCCACGAAGAGCGATTATTATAAATTCTCCTGTCAAGCTCGACGCCCGCTCCGTGTTGCTAGGAAAACCAATTGGTGTAACGCAGAAGCTTTCACATTTTAACTCATAAAAGCCACCACCGACATCACTCAGCGGCACTACATTTAAATTCAAATTTGAACAGTACCGCCGGTAATTTAGTTTGTACCCGCGGCTCCGCGAACGGTTAATCAATGGAACGTACCTACTACTGAACCGAACGCCAAATACGGCAAGTTCGACGTGTCGATTCATTGAGCCGCTCAGATTCGTTTCGATTCATCCATTAAACGCTGAACACACCTTGCGTCGCTAATCGGACACTATTTATTCATCGATTTGTACCCAGTAGCTGCTCTCGCTGCCGTCGCATCGATTGCACCGAACGATTAATTCTCACTCTTCATTTGCATATCGTTTTAATTTCGAACCCATCCGGCGCCCACTGCGCCTTCGCCCCCGACCTCGAATGCCTCTTGTCAGCGTCGATATGTTGAAACCGATTGCGTCGATTCCTTCGTTTCGCATTCGCGTTGATAAAAATCTCTCCTCTTCAGGTGGGTCGATCCCGGCCGTCCAAGTTTGACGTACGGAAATAATACGTCCGCGCCGATATCCATCGTTATTGTTCACGCAGCATCGATAAGTCGATCCGATTGAAATATTCTCGCGGTAATTACGATTCGGGGCGATAAGTGTGCTTCGAGATCGCCGCCCTAAGATCCTTATCGATTTGTTTTTATGCCTCTAACCATTGTGCATACGTTTGTCTGTCGTTAGATGTACCGCAATATTCGTAAATTCCTTGCTTGAGCGGCGTTTTTGCCTTTTTTCTAGTAATGGTTCCTCCTGTCTTCGCAGTTGGGTCGTTTACATAAATATCATTCTTTACGTATTCGGTGCGTGTATTACTCGTCGTCTGGCGCGTCTGTTTCGTGAATATAAACTGTATTAGCGCCGCCCGATGTTTGGCGTACGTAACGCCGTAGGATGCAGATGCTCTTGTGCATGATTTAGCGGTATAAATGTGGAAGTCGGTCAGTGCCCCCGCCACACTGTATCCCTAATCGAGCTCTCGTTTCGTAACATCTCGCAGAACTCTTGAGATTTCGCTTTCAGCGCACGCGTGTTTCTTCCACGGATTCCGCCGCGGATTCTTTAGTTCTGTTTCCAGGCACGTCTGCCCGCTCTCTGGGGAATATATCGTGGGTTAAAAAATAATCGTCGCCACTATGGAAGTTGTCGACACGAGTCGTAAATTCTTGATCTTTTTTAGATGTGGACAATCAAGCAGGCCCGCCTTTCCAATCGCGAGTGAGTCACTGCTCGTAACGTATTCCACTCGTGGCCCGCGCGCGTCTATTCTCGACATCGCTCGGTAATCGCTCGTTAGTCGCACCTCGCTTTATTAACTTATCAATACTATTGTTTTGATAAACGCCCAAGACGCAATTTCTGTTGACTCATCGTATTGTACGGGCTAGCTAATGTGCCCACATAATTGTCTGCCTTTAAGCCGATCGGTCGTCTTGTGCAAGCTGACGGCCTCCAACAATAAAGCTAATTTGACTAATAGGTGCGTTGTAATCGTCACCGCGTGTGGTTTAAGGATTACAAGATTATCGGGTCGACTCTTTGCTTGCCTCAGATCAGCTCTTAATGAACGTTGTTCTGGAGCTATTGTTCTATCTGTTGTTTCATTTATTGTTGTGTAATTCTCATATCGGCTGTATTGTAAGGGAATTATAATATATGTCATGAGGAGTAGGAAACAAATGAAGAGCTTCACTGGGGTTTCTGGTTAATCAAGTGCCTTTCGTTCTTAGTTTTGTTGCTGTCTGCAGTTTACTCTCTGTATATATAGGTTTTATTCACGCGGTCTGAGTTCTCAACGTTTACTTTGCTTGCGGTACATCGTGTAAGACCCTCAAATTGTTGCCGTAGAGTTGCGGCTTGTGCGATCATTAATTTATTATTCCGCGCGTGAACGCACCGCCGCTTCAATTTTTTTGTAAATTATTTAATGTTTGCGAAATTCACATTAAATGATCGGTTCTCCCCTGTAATTAACATCGTACCGACCGACCACCCAAATGTAAGATCGATGGACCCACCGTTAATCCGGCATAAGGGTAAAATTCGCGCCGCGTCCGCGCTGTCCACTCTGGACAAATGAAGAGATTCGTACAGCGCCCGAAAGATTCTCAATTTGGCGAAATTTCCACAAGAGCAATGACCGTCGTAAATTTGATTCGCGACGTCATTTAGGTAATGGATCAGCACATTAATTGAGAATCGGAAGAAAAAAGCAGATCCAACATTCGATACGCAAAGTGAAATCTTGCACAGTTTTGCGAGGACGAACGACACTTTAGTGACAGTCAGATGTAAGATCGAATCCGTGAGTATCCTGCATTTTAGTGAAATTGCCTTTAAACATTACCAACATTTGTACAATTAACCTTAAAGATGAACAACATAAAATCACCTAGATTCATCACAGAGCTTGCTTAAAAAACTATGTAGACATCGATACACCGAATAAGCAGGAATCACTGTCTTAACATGAACGTTTATCCTAGGTGGGATAGAACCTCCAACGAGGATCACTATCCACTGAGCCAATGAGTTAGCCGGCCAGATAGAGAAACGTAATTGATTGCTCCAACAAAGCATTTGCAATAGTTGGCTTACATTCGGCAGCGTTATTTCCCCGCGGTCAGTCTTATCCGCGTATTATTTTAGGAGTTCCTCGCTACTCTGTGCACTATTACGGAGACCTGCGCCCGCGCCGCTCTGTTGCATAATTCAGCCGCGAGCCCGCCGTTTGCATTCCGATACTTGATATGTGCTTTCACATGTATTTATGGACAAGATTTTGTGTCTCCGTAATGTTTGCCGAATAAATAAATTGTGTTTAAGGCATAAATACAATGGGCGAGCCGGCGGCTCCCCTCGTTACGTCGGCGAATGTAAAGTCCGAGTTAGCTTCTGGGTTGTCGGCATGTCAGCCGTTGAGATATTTCGCGGCAGTTGATGCTCGGTTATTTCGTTGTTTAGGAGCTTCGTTACATTGGCGGTTTACGTCGTCGCTTACAAATTGGCGAGCCGAGAGGAATTGGCGTTGCCCATCGCGCGGAGATATGGTGCCAGGGTAACATTGTTATTCATTCTTGCGAGATGAGTCGCTTTTAAATCAATCCTCTTCCTTGTTTACGCTGGCGACTCGATTTGAGTGCAGCTACTGCTAATGCGCTCCAGCCACTGCACTGTGGCCACAAATGAAAACAGTTTTTATCAGTAAATTATCGAAAAGCGAACACTGAAAATCATTTGTTTTCACTGATTACTTGTCATTGATTATTCAGGATAATATTTGCTGATGTCAAAATGCATCAGATTATAAGAAACTTGCTTAAAATATACTGCAGAGTAAACACACTAAGAATTACAAAGTTAATTTTAAAAAAGCTAATTTACTGTAGACTTCAGGTTATTGACGATATGGATTTCACACAAGAAAAAACTTAGTTGCAATACCGAGCCAAGCTTTGATTGCTAAAAAAACGCTTAATTGGAATAAGATTAAATCATAATGACGCAAGTATCTGGCCGTCAATCGATCGCAGATGTTTGTAAATTGCGCAACTGGATAATCGCGGGTCCAATTATCGAAATGACACAGACGTCGGCCATATTGAGTCGGACGATACACTCCCGGCCAAATCTATAATGGATGAGGCGCGTCCCGCGTCAATCGAGTAAACGAGATCGCATAAACGCAAGCGCATACATAAACAAACAACCCCTGACAATTGAAGCCTATTCATTAATGTAATCGAACGTTTGCTAATCGGAGCGCGTCGACAGAAACCGACCAGTAAATTCCAATTCTGTGAAGATTCCTGATATGTCCATCATCGTAGCTATGATTTTTATTCTATAATTCATGATGCTGTCCTGCTCTGAATATGTGAACGCAAAGTTGTTGTCAGATACTTTTCATCATCATCAGCCTGTCATAGTCCACTGCTGTACATAGGCCTCTCCCAAAGTGCGCCACAACTCCTGGTTCTGAGCCTTCCGCATTCTACCTCTATCACAGATACTTTTCATCATCACCGGAATCTTTGTTCAGTTAGCTCAATGTTTCAGACAAAAGGGCTTAGCCCTAATCATGAATGTAGCGAGTAGACAAGTATTGGGTAACCAGGGCGCGTTCGGAAGCCGCGAATAAATTTCAATTAGAGCAATCAGGATCGTTCGCGGAAGGCCAGGAGCCGATGGGCACGGGATAACGGCGTTGCACCTCGCATACAAAGACGTCACGCCGACTGCATACAGAAGGAGACCTCCGCGCAAATCATTAGGTTTGCGGTAAGTGGGATGTGAGCTGAATAGCCTTTGATACGTGCCAGCGATAAGGTGCAGGAATTAGCGAAAGGAATTTCCGATCTGTCTGATTCCCATTGGACTGGCGGATTTCAACGTTTCGTCTTCTATCTTCATTAGTTATGTTGCTGACGATTTGGTTAATGATTTGTGTCACTGTGACAAGTTTTGTGTAATGTGCTGTGAAACGTACTTCTGTTTGGTTTAGATGTTAAGCTCTTCAAGTATTTTCACAAAGTGGCACTTGATGCTCGCTGATCAGTGTTCTCAGTGCAGCTCAATACTGTATTTTGACTAGCCGGTTGGCGCTATGGGTCAGTGGGCAAATGATTACAGAAATTCATGTGAATAAACACTTGCGAGTTAGTCTTTATAATTATGTATGTTTAAATGTAGTAGTGTGTCATTCAGTCTCTGACCAATGTTGAATAAAAATATCCAAACGTCTAATGGTATCCACAAAATACTAGCCCAAATAAGTGAAAACCGAAATGATGTGGTGAAATTGGGCATCTCCCCAAATTACTCCATAAAAATCACAGCCATATAAAAACTATTTTCAACCGCGACCTATATCCATCGAACCGCCACGCCATCTAGTTCACAAATCCGATGTACAGTCCATCCCGCGATTGATTCGCCGAATCCAAGCCGGCCCACTTCCTAAAGCTAGACGTCGGGACGCACATGGTTAAAATTAGGCCCGCCGAGAATAGCGTAAACTGCGAAAGACGCGTCACCCGCTTCGGATATTGTGTTACAGTACATCGGAACTGGATTAATGCTTTATCATCATTGTGTGTTGAATAGAAGTCCATAAAAATTTTGCGGGCGCTTTTTGCACATTGTTCGTCGTCAACGTTCAGTCGGTTTCTTACGAATTGCGTAAAAACATTTGGGCTTGCAACCTTTTCGCTGACTTTGATGTTACAGGATATTTTTTAAGTTTTTCTTATTTTTAATCTACTTAACTGTTTGTGTTTTTAAAGAAAACTATTGAAGCGACTCACTTAGTAAAATTGCAGAACAATACATCTTATTAAAAGTGACACTACAATATCTTTCACCAGCACAGGTCATAGTTCCTAGCGTTATCTCTGAAACATGACGTTAAATTTTTAACATTATTGTCCGCAAACTCAAACAATGTTTCCTTCTGTTATTGAAAGAGTACAAGTTATCGGTCATGCTTTTGTATCGCCATCTCGTTGCGGTGTTTTGGCTGTGTAACTGTAACCTATTGTATCGTTTGTTCGGTTTTCATCTCTGGTTTTGTGCGTAGCGTCTCCTCTAGTTACCGTGAGTAGGCAGTAATGGACGTTGTCTGGGGCGATCGTTCCGCGTCCATAAATTCAAACTAGCGTCCCAGGTGAGGCCCGACCGTTACCGCGTGGGAAATGATTGGGTCCCGGCCGTGGTCGGTGAGCCTTTGTTAGGACGATTGTCCACCGGAGTGGTGTAGATGCGCCGATAGGCTGTGTTCTGGAGCTGCCCCGCGCTGACAGCTACGTGGGAACGTGGCCCGCGTGTGTATACAACGCCTATTTAGACCATATCATCCTTGTTATTAAATATTACAACTTTTTCAAATACCAATGACTGTTTAGTCTCTACTGGCATTCGACATTTACCTAATTACCTCGATCAATTTGAACTGTAAACGCTCACATTTCTTTGTCACCATTTTTATGTTAAAAAAGCGAAATGCTCCGACGAGTTAACTGTGCACCTGCGAAAGGCATAAAGAATTCTATTTGCGAGACGTGTATGGGGCTAGTAGAAATGTTACGTCTCGTATATCCTATACGTGTTGCAACTTGTTTTCCCAACGTATACTCACACTCGCAAGAACTGTGGAAATGGACATCGGTGCCATAATGTATTCTACACGCGTCCGCCGCTAACTCGACGGCTATTCAGTTCTGAAAACAAATCCTTAGCTTTTGTGACCGTGCCAATCCATCATACGAGTTTTTCTATTGACCAATAGTATCGGCGAGCTTAACGCAAACAAAAAGCTTTCAAATGGAAATCTCGAGTACGTGCCGGGATTAGTTCCGGAGTGCATTTATACGTGGGAAATTTAGTGAGGACAAAGCGTGTTGTCGGTCGATTGTTTTTGAACATTAACCTTATAAGGCCACCTACATACACGGTGATATAATCGCCCGATCGGCGTGTTGGCTCATGGCGGCGCGTGGGCGGCGTCCTTCCCCGTCGAACGTCGATCGTCTAATGCGTGCGTTTGTTACATATACTCGCGCGTGCGCTCTCCGCGCACTCCTGCGCATGATTTATGTATGACCGGTATTCCTCGTGTCGGTTCATTTAACTAGATATATTCCGGAATTATTGTGTTCGCAACACAGCTCTCGTACCGTTGCCGCGTGTTGAGAATCTAAAGTCGCGCATAATGATACATCGCCATCATCTGCGCATATCGACCGTTCGCTCTCTTAATTCGTAATCGATTCCCGTCACCGTCTCGTTAATCAGCCCAGTTACCGAAATTGCCTTCATTAACAATCGCCCGCCTTTCTTTTCATAAAAAAAACTGTATCACAGAAACTGGTTTTCGTTTCTTATTCTCTAGAAAATAATCTGGTTGCTTTCGGAATTTCTGTGGAACGGTCCAAATTGGTTGGTTGAAGTAAATTGCGTTTCAGATCGATTTGAGTTTTCAAGCTATTTGTCTGTCTAAGTCTACATTGTTGATTCTAAGTCTGATCGGTGGACGCATATAAATTGATGCGGTGTGGTCTTTAATTAAATGCGGGTAGTTATAAATATGGCGCGGACAAGAGGTAGGAAGCCTGGATTCCTGGCGTTCCGGCGAATCAGTGCGATTGGCTCGTAAAGTTGCGCGCGCGCCGGTGCACGTCACGGCCCGCGGCGTGGTGCAAGCGATGGTGGATTCAAGCCACCACCATTTATTTACATTTCATTTCTTCATTAATAGAAATAAAGCTATTAATTTGACAACCAAAGATATGTCTGCCCGAACATTAAGCGTACTTTAGGCTCAAACAGTACTTTGATAACCCTTTTCATGTGCCATTATATCCAAAAATACAAGTCAGTAATTTTTTATCATTAATGAAACGTATGAAAGCTTTCGAAAGCTCAAGCATTTTTAGGCCAGTGTTAGTTATTAGTTAATTGGGAATTAAAGCACGCTGATTTTAAAAAAACTTTAATTTTGATTACTTGATTACATTTTTGAAGCACAAATTAAGTTATTATATACCTAAGTTATAAGCGAATTTCATTGAGGGAGCGAAATGTTTTCCACTTCAGTTCAGCAAGCTGACACTGTAATATTTTATTCGCTATAAATCAAACTAATTGCTCGTAATTGTGCTGCCTTTCGTTTTACTGCTGACCCTTCAATTTCACTTGATGGCTATCCTGGCTGCCTCCAAGACTTTGTTAGGCACGTTGATGCACTAAAATCCTTGTATATTGTTGTCTGTCACGCTTTTTCCTAGTACTTGCGTCATAATCGCACATAAACCTATGAAATCCTGTTAGTTTCGCCGCCGTGCCCGGCTAACACAAAGGCGACAGTCAAGTCAAGTACCAATTTTATAGCCTTACGGATTGCCTTTTCCTATCATTTGATTTTACTCCGATGCGCCTATCGATTTCTTGCACCGAACATTTCGCAATTCTATCTGTGATGGAAGTTGTATTTCCTGTTTCTGAGACCGCATATCGCCATTTTCTACCTAAAAATCCACACTGACATTGATGGCGAGAGCTACCCAATGCTCAGATTCCGAACTTGTTCTCGCTCCACTTTTATCGCCAAGTGTATCGAAACAAAATCAACAGTCGTCCGTCCCGCTTCGGTCGATAACTCGCCAATTCATTTAAACCATATTAATTTCGAAGTAATACACCTCATATTTATGACAATATTTTATACGAGCATGCACGCCCGAACGTGACTCGCATATTGTAATTTTTGCAATAAGCACTTGCACAAAGTAATGACCATATTTTTCTGAATGAAAGGCGCACGTGCAGGCCAGAGACTTCCAATCGCCGCGAGTTGCGTCACATTCAGAACCGAAAGTGGTCGTAAACTGAAGAGCCTTGGTAATGTCGTATCAAGTTCTGTGATCTGTGACATTGCGGAATTGCTCTATCGGCGTTCCGTTTCGTCTAACGCTCGTTCGCGAATGTTAGACAAAGACGGGGCATTGTAAGCTGACGCTCTCACTTCCGCCCGCCCACGGCAGCGCAGACGCCGCCTACGCGTTCGACTTAAAAATCGCGAGCCGGTGGTCTCTCTGTGACAATTGTTTTTGACGGTTATTTTTCTTTAAAATCTCCGGTAAAAATTTGGGTTGCATTTAGGTCTCTTTTAAGGTTAACTGTGGCAAGAATGACATCAACCCGTAGGTGCCACGTGCGATAAAATGCGTCCGCGGACGCTGCGTGGCCCAAGCTTTCGAAATGGCCATCCACTTTAAATTATGACTTAATTCTGTGCGTCTTTCTTTTGTGCTGTTATACGATATGCGCTGTACGGTATTCTGTAGTAACGGTAACTGATTTGATTCTTGGAAACTTTCAACAATTAGTCCATGTTTTGAGTGTATCTACATATGTTTTGCTTGTTTCGTCAAAATTTTCAAATTATGTCAGCTTTCTTGAATCCATCGCAAATCCTCGTAAATCGGACGTTACAACGAAAAGTCACTGTTGTAAAACCATCATAAATAGTTAATATCAGAGGCAAAAGGCATAGGTAGCGAACCAGTTAAGATAAACAAATATTGTACATACTTTGGAACGTGACTCGGTTTACCAAATGATCGAGACGCGAGGCTTAGAATAACTTTACGGTCGCTATGTAAATTTTGTTAATATTGTCGCGTTATTTTTATTACTTGTAAGGTTATACTCTAATGCATTTTACTCAATCGATTCTCAGGCCATTAAACGAGTGCCATCGTCTGTATAGTTAGTAAGTACAACGAGGTTGATATCGGAAACATCGAATAGATTAGATTCTTTGGTAGTTCCCATTCCTAAATCCTTTTCAGGTGAGAGTTATCCGAATTGGTGCTAAATCGATGCTGCTGCAGCGACGTCGGTTGTATTCACATTGGTGATCTCTATTTAAATTCTTCAAATTATATTGAATCTTAATATATACTGTAGTTGGTTAGAGACGAAGGGACTAAGTCCCCAGTATATTGATACCTGTATTGAATTTCGTAACATTCCCAGTTTGTGCTTTAGTGCCTGTGTGAACATTGTTTGTGATCCATCCAACTTTAATGAGTACATTAGTTTTAAGGCATGATGTTGTGTGTTTACTGAACGATTGATATGCAAGTTCTTCGACTGACACTTTATTGATTCCTTTTAAGAAATCCCTATCATTGGTGCTAGCAACATTTGATTTTAAAGTACGACATGTATTAAGCTCAATGAAGTGTCAGTCGACCAGTAGTTCAATTTTACTAGTAACCAAAATTTTAAAACTAATTAGTAATAGGATAGTTTCTGTTAATTTACTAGTAAAATTGGATCTCGAGATTTTAACGTTGAAACATAATAATAAATTAATATATTAAGTGTTAAGTAACGAATGATGTATCCTAACCGATAGCATACAAGTGTGGAGTTGTGAGACAGTGTCTTATTATTAGTGCCTTATGAACATTCAATTCAAGTGTCATTCCAAGGACTGTACTTAAAAATTCAAAAATGACTGCTGTATTCAGTATTATATTATGATATTCAGAAATTGATGTTTCAAATAATATAGAACCGAGCCATATAGAAATTGGTGCTTCTAATTCAACGACTTGCCCAGTCGTGTGGCTAAAGTTGAGGGTTTTAAACGGAGGCTTACAATGTTATTCTAAAAGGGTTTTGCATCCTACACTCCAAGTTCCTTGACTGATTTTAGGAGAATTCCATATCTTTTCAATCAAAACATAACCATAAGGTCGGTCGAGGAACTGTCAAAAATTAAGAAGCTGCGTAAACATTTTCGCACTATCAAAATGGAATATGCATTGCCAAAGAAAGCTGAAGCGTCAATGCAGGTATTGAGGTCCTAATTTGCCTAGCATCCATATCGTTTCGCGGAATCAGTGCACGCACAGCCGATCAGCTGTCTAAGTTTCAAACAAATATGGACCCTAATTACTGTAAAGATGCTCCTAACTTCCCTTAGTAATTGCCAAAATCACTTCGAAATGCTGCATTTAGGCTGAATGTTACCTAAAGCAAGATTATTGTTAAAAACAAAGTTTTATTAACAAGATTTGAAACCCTTAAATCTTTAAAAAGCAACCATAAATATACCTTACGAAATAGTGGGGGTGAGGATAACCTTTTAGAATATCACTGTTAGTGTTCAAGTACTTAAAGTTAAACAATACCTAGTCTCCGCATTCAGCGAAGATCTCATATGGCTACGAAATTTGCGAGTCGACACGAGCCTAGAACCACTTTAATCGTATTTTAATACGGTTATTAATTCAATGACAACGTTGCTGGTCATAAAACGTCGGAACTGGCTACCGTGCGCCGTTGACGGGTACGAGCCGACCGAACAAAAAGTCGAAAACATATATTTAAATACGAAATTAAGTTTTTCGACGGCTTTCATTGCTTTTTGAGACGATTATTCATGGTTGGCTGATAAATGTGCGACGTGCAATAATTCAATTCTCGTTTAAAAGCTTGTCCATGTTAAGGCAAGTACACATCCGAGCTCATGTTGTAGCAGCCGTATTTTTGTATCGAATTTATAGCGTTCAACGTAATGTAGCTCAACTTAAACACGAATAAACCTCGTGTGTGTACAGGCCTCTTTGCGTTGTTATAAATATAAGCAAATAAGTATTTAATAAAGCTATTAAGATCTGAATCTTAGTGTTGTGAAATTATTTTTGGATTAATATTTGTAATGGTTGTGACATGACCGAATGTTGAATTCAAACCTGGTAGTGTAACTTGGTAATTATTTTACTCAAATGTCACCTATTGTGGTATCATTGTTGAATCGTAGCCCAAAAGGTGACTCTATGACAATGTGATAGAAACAATACCTAAAGACGCTAGATCATTGTTACTGTAAAATACATTTTGTGTAAATATGTACAATAAAATAACGAAATAAGCAAGAATATTTTTTAAACTAGAAGCAATGTTGTACAAGTTTTTTTTCTATTTAAATATTTTTGAAAGATTTAATCTACTCTATTTTTAATAATGACTTATTTTATCGTTTCGTATAATTTATATTATGTGTTTGTACAATGTCGTAGTTGAATTCGGAGGAGACATTAAAAAAATTAAAAAAATAAAACGTTGAAAAATTTCATAAGGTTTTGTATTGCATTTGTATATCACCTACCCTTCCATATACTATCGGCCAGTCTGGATCGTGGTCCTATAGAGTCCAGTGCCGAATATTTAAGTTCCACTTAACACAGTTTAGTCCGTTGATACTCTTTTAAACTAATTCACATTACTAGATTATATTTTTTGAATATCTGTGGAACTTCAATTGAGGCACCGATCCCAAAACTGTGCATAGGGGCGACGACCAAAGGGCCCTAGTTAAAGTTCGCCTCTTTTCTTGCGGTATTCGGCACATGTCTTAAAGGCCTAAAGCCATGTGCTCGCATTCGCTCGAAGCCTGTCGTATTTTAACTTGGTCATCGCCATCCGGACCTAAGGACCATCCTCCGGCGCGTTTTATTGCCAACATTATCGTAAAACACGCATTTGACGTTTTTAATTACTTCAATATTAATATCTTTCGCGGGAGTGTCCGATAGTGTTTGGTGGTTACCGAGCGCCGCGCCGGAAAGGCGTTTGCGTTTCCGAAGCGGCGGGTTAATAGTTTTTAAAATACATCGACGCCAAAAGCTGCACCGCTGTCCCCGTAATTACTGGCGGGCCGGGCCGCGAATATTACAATCATAAACTTGCAATAATTGCTCAATGATCCTCCTCCGTGTTTTTCGTTGGACGGTCAAGGCAGCTTTCTTTTGGCTTCGATTACTCGTAACTAGAATAAGATTGGCCAATCTCGCGACGCGTTGTGACTCAAACCTCAAGAACGAAGATGAAGATTGAAGTTTAAGGTACGTGCCATTTTTTATTATACTCATTTAACCACTAATCTGACTTGTCTTGTTGTGTGCTGTTTCAGTGTGCTTTTCAGGTGTGACGAGTACAGGTATCAATACGTCAAAGCAATCAATTTTTTCTATTGCCGCCAACTTCCTTTCGACCCAATAATTCGGTTTGATATATTGATATCAAAATAATGAAGTAGTAATATATTCAGTTAGCGTAAATGATTGATAAACTTTTAATGATTATGTATATGTTGTCCGAATACTTATTAAGACAGACGCCTTTTATAGAAGCTTAAATCCGTTCGTTCTCACATCCGCTCCTACATAAATAAGCATTGAACTAAAGTATTCTTATTTCTTTTGAATAACTCATCTACAACGCTTACATTTTTGTATTAAACGTAAGAACTGAAGCTTTATTTTTACACATTCATTAAATCATATATTAAAGCCGACACCAATATTATCAGCGAGGGGTCAGAACTTAATGTTCTCGTTTAAAATATTGTGACGTTTTGTGAATAATATTTGTTACGTGAGCGGTTTGCTTCTACTGCGACCAGTTTAGTCGGAGCTGCAAGTGGGTTGGTTTCTGAGTGGTCTTCAGGCGGCTTTCGGTTATTGTGGGGGAGTGGGGATGTCTTATTATGTTAGTTCGGTAATTTCGCCCGTTGATGGTCGTTTCAATAGCTTGGATTTATAGCTTAACGTGGAGCAGTAGTTCATCTGTTAACGGGCTTTATTTGACCGTCAATCTGCTTGTCCTAATGCTCATAGTATGGAGATGCCACAGTCATACAATGGAGAGATTGAGTTTGTATGTGGGTATTAATTTTAGTTAGAAATCGCTTTGATGCACGGTTTCATTATTCGTCTGATAATGCAATTTACGTCTTGTCAGTTGTATGAAAATTTCATAATAAGCGCCAATCTAGGATATCTTCGTTTTGACCAATGTCGGCACAATGTTTAACAGCGTTTTGCGTCTTATCATTTTTTTTTCTATAGTAGTGCTCAGTTACGAGTTCAACATCTGGCTTGTTTTTACATTAAGTAAAATTTTTCTATTAAAACATTTTCTTTCTACCAAAAACCCTAGAATAATCGTTAAATAAGTAGGGTAAGTAGTATTTATGTCAATTTCGGCACAGATGAAATTGTACAAATTTTCAAAATTAGCCTGAATATATTTAGAGCAATTGTCAAGTTAATTCAGTCGTTTTTCTTACTATTGAACCACTGCTGAATAAGTGAAATCGAAATATTAAACTCTGACTTCAAATAGTAAGTAAGCCATGATGTTATAATGGGCAACACAAAGGTTAACATAGTAACCGATTCTAATGTGTCGTGTGTTCACAAAACACTAAAACATTAAATCTTAAAGAAAATAATGTAAAGACTCATCATCACAAAGTCATCACTTACCATCAATTGAGATTGTGATGAGATTGTGCCTTTAACATTGATGGAATCATGGCCTCGGTAAGTAGTATAGTGGTTAGTGCAGTCTCCCGTTTTGCGAAAGACGCGGGGTCGGTTCCAATCTGAAGCCGAGACCGAATGTTTTTTCCTGGTTTTCGGATCCTAAGTAAAGATACTGCATGGAAAATGCCAAAAATAATAATAACATAATTCTAAGTGATTTCAAAAGTTACAATTCATAAAATAGTTCATACTTTTAACGCAATTTAGACTGAGGAATTTAATCCTAGTGCTCCGAATACGTCGCATTCAGAAAGAGCAGAGCTAAATCAGATCTCAGATCTTGTTTACATTTCTAGCTTTACGACCGATTGTAATCGATTTGAAATTAATTAATCACAACGGTTATTTCAAAATTATATCCTCTTATAAGACATTTGCTAATCACTATTAAACATCGATAATTTGGAACTGGTTGGTTTTGAGACCGGCGTGGGCTTAAAAGCCTTGAGGTTGTTGTTAAACACAACAGTTTTTAATAAGTTTAGGGGCCCGTTGTAAACACAGGGTTTTTGGTTTTATTAATTGATATATTTTTTATAAGAAACATGTAGCAAGATGTTATTTAGTTAATGTCCTTTTATCCATCCGTTAAAACGCACACTACAATAAGTGGCATTCTTAGATTATTCGTAATTTTCTCAACTAATCTAAGATATCTAAGTCATTGACATAGGCATCTAGTCCTTGATAGGTCATGTAACGAAACTAAGTTTTTGTTACCTTTTTACTTCAAGCTCTGTTTACTTATTTAGAAAATGGCGACACACTGTGTTTATTTTTGCTCTAGTAGTAGTTTAGTTAAAGTGTAGTTTTGTTAAAGGTTTTTTAACGAGATTACGTCGCTACTGTGCATAAGTTAAAAAAATATAAATCATCATAATAATGCAATAAACTAGAATTTATCTTTAAAAACTGCCTTTACCTCAGACGTTAAAAGGTCAATTGCCATAAATAGGTAATAAATGATAACCTGAAACCTTTTCATAAAAAGAACAACTACGACTGTTCCAGACGATTGGTTGTATGTATGTGTGTCTACCACCATACCGTCGTGCTTGATATAATGCGTGGTATGACGAACGATTGAATACAAAAATACATAGTTAATGTGTGCTTCAGTAGTATACAGGGTGAAAATGGTAACGCTTTATGCGACAGCTTATATTTATTTTCGTCGGCCATCAACACTCATCATAATTTTTTTGCTGATAAATAGAATGCATCTGGTATAAAACCAATGAAAGATCTTGCAGATTATATTTTGTCTCAGTTTATTTCACAGTAATACCTAAGGTATGTCACATACCTTTTTATCTAATTAAAAAAAAATGTTTTAACATTTATCCTTTTTCATTATTTTCTGTTATTTAGCATCATCAATCTTTATTAAAACCTGATATCTGGTAAACCAAAATGTCATGTCTGGTTTTCCTATCTTTATTTACGCTCTTGTCAATATCCAAAATGAATAGTAAATTACGTACTTCAGAAATAAACATCTGCTTTGTTGTATTGCGAAATGCATTTAAAATGATTTGTACTGTCTCAAATTCTTAAAAAAACCATACTCGAGCACATTCCTCTACCTTTTTATTGATCTCGATGCCATCAATTTATCTTCCGGAGTAACCGCTGGACACTGAATGTTTCCACCCTGTATATGCCCGACTCAGTTGTATGTAGATGTTTTGTATATCGTGACAGGCAACAGTTTGTCTTCAGTTGCATTGCTATTCGAAGTAAATGTTTATTAGTCGTGTAGAAAATGCCTTTATCAACACTGCAGTTAACTTTTTTCTGCTGTGAGCGTAAAATATTTAAATAATTGCTTTACATTGAATATGGGTAATTTATTTATTTAACAGGCTTTATGTTTGGGTAAGTACCTACTAACTATTAAAAGCTAGTAAATGTGAAAACCTTACCTGCAATTTTTGAGACCACTTGTCGTTGATTGTTAAAGTTATCGGAATGGTTGACCGTACTCATTTATTTAAGTTGTGAACATGCATTTTGTACATTTTTAGCGACAAAATGATAACCGAACAAGTAAAGTTATGGTTTATTGACTACCAAAAGTAGGTGTCTATATAAAAATAAATCCCTGTTTCCCTCGGTCACGGCATCACGCATAAACGGTTGGAAATATTTGGCTGAAAAATGGGTATGGTAGCTAAGAACCAGGAGACGGACATAGGGTACTTTCTATCCAGTCCGATTTTAGGGTTGCAAACAGGATGGGATCGACATAGGTAGGTTTTAGTTAATGGTCAAATATAGTTTTTATTGAACTGTCACTGTCCAAAACCCTTTGACAGAACAACGTCTGTCGGGATAGCTGGTAGTAAATGAATTAGGAGAAGTTGTATTCGAAGAAAGCATCAAGTTGAAAGTTTTACAAAATAGTCGAGCCAGACAATAAAGTTTCACCGGCAACCCTTTGCTTGCCGGCGCGGTCTGCTCGACCCTAACGGCGATACGTAATATTAATGCAAATTGCCGCCAGGCGGCGCTGTTATCGCGCATTTTTATACGCGACGAGAAATTCCGTACGGCCATTATGAAAAATAAGGATTACGATCCGTTCACATGCTGCAAAGGTGTCAAGATGAAATAGTGGACGGGCATTCGCTTTTTATGGGATAAAAATTGCGCCTTCAAATTGAATATCTATTGCTTGAGCAATCTTAAGATATGTGGCTATTGCGATCGCGTTTAGAGGGTTAAGTATTGATTTATTAAATAACGTTTTGCAGTCATGAATGAACAGTTGTGTTGTAATTCTTTAAATGTCTTCTGAATGAAAACCAGCCTTGTAAAATATGTGATATCGTATAATAAACGCCTTGCATTGAGTTTTTACCATTTCCTGTGATCCATCCATCCAAGTGTCAGCGAAATTACACAAAAATTGCTGTGACATTTACTTTATTTAATTTTTAAAATAAATTAAATATTTCAAGTTATTGCAGATTCATAACCTTTTGATAAGGTAAAATGCGTAAATACGAAACGTTTATTCCCACCATTCTCGACTGCGATATTGAAAAGTTTCGTAATATAATTATTACAAAATTTGCCGCCAAAAACCTGTCGTCCAACAATAAGTTCCGCGAACAACAGACCACCATAATTTGTGCGCCATTTCCATGGCACTGTTTTTCAAACTTTTTTCGTAGCGTCCCTTATTGTTTCGAGCACTTCAAAGGCTTTCGTACGTTGAACTTACTACTTGTAATGATTGTGCTTTACCGGAAAATATTATTTTCCTTTTCAAAAGAATATTTAAGCATGCATCAAAAGACTTATCCGGCTGGCGGCTGACTGAATTCAGTGTCTAAAGTTTAAAATAAACTATTTTTTCCGTACACATTTTGTTTATTAGAAAACCTGAAAATCAGAAAATTTAAAACAGTATCTTTTTTAAACAATACATTGAAAAAATTGTTTGAGAGAGTAACATCAGACCGTCTTCTCGTTTACACAAGTTTACGTAATACCTACTTTAATTCATTCGGAAATGAACATTAAATAATGAATACAAACATATAAATAATATTAATAATCATTTATATTATTTATTCTCTTTTGCTCATCTTTTTTGCACAGCCCAACTCGCTGGTTCCTGGTGGTGGTGTAGCGATAAGACCGCCTGAATTGTACAAAAGCACGTCCTTTTATTAAAATCCTGTAAAATGTATTTTTGTGCAATAAAGATTATTTATCTTATCTTATTAAAAAAAACACCCATGCCTCTGTTTGAGAAACACTGGCCTATGCTATTTTCGCGCCTCCACGCCGAACTCCTGCGCAGCAGTGTCCGCAGAACAAACACTGCCAGGCTGCCGCGCATATACCACTTATCACTTAAATGCCGGCTTGCGACCATCAATTTACCAACCGTGTAATTGAAAAGAAATGCCTGACCGATAATTGAAAAAATGTGTATTGATTTTTTAACTTTCGAAAATTACTATAGCGCCAGTTTTTGTCCGGCGAAAACTCATAGAGGGCGTTTTATTTTTTACAGAAAAAGAGAAATTTCCGGCCTGAGCATGAGGGTTTAAGCACCGCATAATTGAGGCAAATGTGGAGGTTGTTTGTGTAATTTCCATGAAAGCAATATTTTAGTGTTAAAATTGCAAGTGCCTGTAGTGTAAAATCATACTCGAGAGGTCGTGAAAACAGCTCTGGGATTGAGGCCAACTAGGTTACACGGTTTTAAACAAACTACCTCATGTGATTTTCCTTTTTATTTCATGAATGTGGTGTAGAGACTGATTTAAAAGTTTGTTGTAAGATTCTTTCACGATTTTGGATTGGGTTTATTTTGAATTTGACGAACACCTGACTGGGTCAAAATATAGCAATCTGGAGTTTGTTGATAATCCGCCATTATTTTAAGTGGAGCCTGTACATATCCATTTCGATCCTCTGATCCCCGACCAAATTGACAAACGCTAATCATGAGTTTGACGGCGTGTTCAACTTTGATTCAATTTTGCGAATTCGAAGGTAGTATAGTTCAATTTAACCACCGGTATACCCCGAATTCACAAACCTCAATCAAAGTAAAGCGTGATTTTTTAGTCTTGCCGTCACTTTAAATTCTACAAACACTTTACGGAAGAGCACGAGTTACGGCGTGCTCTGACGTTTGAGAATTCGGGGGTTAGTGGATCAAAAGGAATATTGAAGTGTTACAGGATCTCACAAAACCACTGTGCTGTTCACACGTTCCTTCTTACAGCCTGTCAGCGGACAAAGAAATTTGAGGAAATCACTAACTCTGTCTTTGCCTTCTTTTGCACTTAAAGTAATGTTTATATGAATCAAATTATAATCGGAACGTTATGGAAACAAATTCGCATAATAAAAACAACATCAAATATTCGGGGCCGAAAAGCAATGATAATTAAAAGTTGCAAAGGTATTAATTTCGTGCTTTCATTGCTTCGGCAAAATGTAAAAGTTGTAAAATCTTGACGTCCATTAAATACCTAATTAATAGTTATTAAATATTGCCGATAAACACATAATATTATGTGTTAACAAGAACAGTGTCACAGTATAAACCATACAGTAGAACATCTACATATAAACGTGCCACTCTCGGTTTGAATGTGTGCGTGCGCGTCGCGCGCCGTGTCACGATATCACGCACACGCGATTTCACGCACACGCTAGCATAAAATAGGGAGGCATAGGGAGGCGGCAGTACGGACGGGCTGTGCCGAGTGTCTGTGTGCATGCTAGGCTAATAACTCGGCGGGCGGCCTTAGATAGCTTACTGTAAGATTATACTGACACAGTGTGGAAGGAGATCGCGTAGGTTTTACTAGAGGTATTCGTGAAGTTATTATTTTTTCTTCTAATTAGTAGTTTAATTTATTTTATGAACTTATTATTGCATGTCGTTAAGTGCGTTATGAACGCTTAGCAGTCTAAACAGTTACTTTTATATCCTAATGCTTAATACAGGTGGTTGGGGTTACCCTCAACTATGAGGTGATGCATACAGCTTCATCACATTACTTCAACATGTAGTTTCACTGAAGATTGTTGTTGCATAAATGCGACATCTTGTGATAAACCTTCCCCCAACTAGGCTTAACGGCTGACGTCACAAGCAGTCAGGAGATGCTTAACTTAATAAAATGTCCGAAAAACAAATCACTAAATAACGGGGTTGCAACCCAATCTTTCACCAAAGTTTGGCTCTCACAGATATACCGGACACTGAAGTGAGCGGAATGTTCTCAACACCGCATATTTTGAGTAACGTGCCTAAGGGTGGCCCCAGGTAAGCGAGGCACGGCTGAGGGCGCGGCGGTGCTAGGAAATGGCAATCGTACATTTTTTCGCTGTCACCACTAAGGCAGGGGCACATACATCCTAAGGAGCAATAGCACCCTCATTCGGCATAGTTAATTAAATGTGCAGTGCAATATTGTCATTATTATCAGCCAAATAGAGTCCCCTGCTAAACAAGCCTCCTCCACACATTTTATAATCAAGGTAGACTTTGCCTATGGTCACCACACTTGGCAGGCGTGTTGGCGAGTTCAGAACTCACACGCGACTTGATAATGTTGTCATCATCATCACTTCATTTGCGCTTAAGCAAGTAGAGATTGTCTAAGCTGAAATGACGCGCCCTTCCACTGCATCCACGCATACAAGCAAGCACTCTCGTTTGCGCAGATGCGGTGGAGGTGCTCGTCATTTCAGCTTAGACGATCTCTACATCATTTCGGATTGTCGGCAGAGCTTCGTCTGTTGACTAATAAGTCGTGTCGCCTAAGAATTAAGTTGTAGTATCAAAGTCAAGTTGCCAACGTTACCCTAATAAATAAGTAGTTTTCGTATAGCTATGATAGTTTTAATATATTCTCTCTAAGATTGCAGTTTGATCCATGGTATGCAATGAACCGATGCTCTATTTAGGCTTGGATTTTTTTCTAGTTACGAAATGAGAACATTAAACAGTTTGTTGAAACCACAAAACGCGTTGCATAAACGGTTAGTAGATTCACACATTGAGAACAGATATCTCTCAAACTCAGTTTCCAATCCTAGTCACACGTTTCTTTAAATATTTATTCCAAAGCATTTTATTTTTTCCCTTTTAACGCTTTGTCCTTATGTATTCAACAGTAAAATTGCTATTTAATGATACTTTATGTAGTCGTAGCTTAGAACTAGTTTGCGTGGCCCTGCATTTGGCGCGCCATCTCCGAGCGTCAACTGCCAGCCGAGTGTCAAGATTTATCGATATAATTACTCGACACTGCGCTGCACTGTGCTGCGCAGGAGTTGGCGCTGTCAACTTGTATGTACTTGAAGTAAGTTTAAAACAATAAATTGCTGTAGTCTCTTATATTCTCAAAAATAATCTTCACTTACTACGCCGCGAAGTAGGTTTTATTTTTTTAAAAAAGGACATAGCCAACCTTCCACATAATCATTTCACTAAGTAACAGTGATCCCAGAGATCGCAACACCCAGACACTAGACAAATACAAAGAGGATCCAACATTTTTGTATGGGCTCTGGCGGACAGGTGGGTGTCCGCCTTTTTGAAAAAAAAACATGTTTCGGCGGCAAGTCATGAAACGCATATCAATCGATAGAAGAAATGATAACAAACATTAACTGTTAAGGCACCACATATCTAATTGATACAATTTTTGAGATATTTGAGTCAGAAAACTCAAAAACCCAATAGCACAAAATGTTCATTTACTAGATCGTTCATTAACAAACACAACGTTACAGGGAACTTCGGGTTAACTCAATACATTCGTACACTCAGGTTAAAGAGACGCTAGCCTACGGCCATTTTTGGGTTTTTTGGGTTCTATATCTGTGTTTTCCTCAAGTTCTATCAATGAACACAAAGTAGGTGTAGGTACCAATCGGATTTCTCGATTTGTTAGAGTACTTAACCGCTGCACCACTCTCGTTGTATATTTTTTTCTATTGTTTTACTCAAAACATACAATGCCACAGCCCTGTCAGGTAGCTGTTAACCCCCTCTCGCCGCCAATTTCCGCTACCCGGAAGACGCGCCAGACAATTTGTTTTGAAGATAATTTTCGGGCGTTAATTCACAGCTTGTCGTCGATAAGATTGACAGAACACACTTAATACGCGGCGATCGTTCCTTTGTGCCGAGAAAGGCGCTCGTTGATGACCTTTCTCTTTTTCCCGACGAGAACATTGTGTACATAGATGGGCGATAAGCGTTTTCGGGTTGATGTACTCGAAGTTAGGGGTGATATCGGACTGGTTTAATAAATTATGCAGAAATTATGTATCAGGGCTTTTTGGCATCAAACAGGCCGCAACTCACTTGTAATAACGCTCATGGAAATGTTCATCATCTTTGTCAGATTCTGCGACATTGCGAAATCATAAGTCAATGAATGCACAATCTATTTATGATTTACTTAAATTGAATGAAAACAGGTTGCTCGACCAAAAAAGCTTAGGTACCTAATATTGTCAAGGTTTGGAACTGTAGTGATTTATCTATCGGGGACTATTATCAGGTAAAATATCACCAGCTATTTCCTAACAATTGATATCCGTCTATTAATCAACAACCCTATATATTAATCGTCTTAAAATAAAATAGTTAAGAGAGCTTACACCAAAATCAAGGCCGCTGCATGTGACGGTTTTTTCCCGGATTTTTACTCTAATTTCTTCAAATGTTAGACTAAGAAATATTACTATCTATCTATCTTAACTCTAAACTAGCGCCGGCGACAAAACAATAGCCAGCCAATCATAGCGGGCCGGTTGACCCCCCATTTTAATCAGCGACCCCCGATTACCACGTTAACTCTGAGGCCGAGACCAGTATATTTGCTTTTGAGGAGTCGACGGGGATTATCTCATGGGAAAATTGGAATGGGGTTAGAGTGCGCAGTTTTGCTTTATTTATAGTGTAGAATATAACGTTTACAATAAAAAAGACATAGATAAGTTACGAGTATGTCAGTACTGATGCGAAGTCAAAAATTGACCCCTGGCGTACGTACCTATTATTTGACCGTGTGTACAAGATATGATGATTGTTTACTAGAGCGTAAACGAGACAGATACATGTTGCGCAGTGTCGTCTCAAACTGTCAGCTCAGGCGACTTATCTACGTCTTTTTACTATAATGTCATTGGTAGAATAAGAAATATTTAGTGACTGAATTGAATGAACACACAGAAATGCGAAAATTATGAGGTTTTTTTTCATAACAGAAGCAAAATGCATAATGGCAAGTTTTGTGAACTAACATGCTTTCAAAAGCGTTACATGCAGGGTGTCGCATTATTATTGGTCCAACCGAAAACCCCAAATAGGTCGCTTGATTAATGATGACCTACAACAAATTGAGATAGTTTCGAGGTAAGGTAAATCTTTAAGGTAAGGTTCCTCCAATAAAAAATAAAACAAATTTAAAAACTAAAGGAACATTTTTTTTTTGTCAATTGAACTTGCTTATCTGTAGCGTCAATGGTACTCTACCTGTTATTTTTTTGGAAGAAATCGCTTTTAAGCGATAAAGCCATTAAAATTCTATATTACGATGTTGTTTTGTAACTCGTCATCTATACATCTATTTTTACAATATTTACGTTTAGTATCAATTGCCACATTATCGTCCATTATTATAACCATAGCCACAATATCCTTTAATCAAGGTTCGATTATGTGGTTACGCCACCCGACAATACGGTTAATTGGGATAAAACCTATTAGCCAAGTGCTAATTAAGTGTAACAAGCTTACAACGATTAACGGATAAAACTAGCCCAGTTATATCGATCGACGTAATACCTATAAGATCAGACCTAGAAATTGGCACTTGAAATCGGATCAATGTGATAAAGAAGCCTGTAGGCCTAGCACGAACCGCTAACATTTTGGTAATCGAAAAGTAAACGATGTCTTTAAGAAAAAAAAGTATTGTTTACTTTTCGATTACCAAAACGTTATCGGTTCGTGCTAGGCCTACTGTATGCCGCTTGAGGCACCAGTCTCTAACAATATTTGTTTCTCCTTTTTATAAAAGGGGTGTTTGTTGAAATGTTAAACCTTGCCGGAATACCAAAGTGTTTTGAAATAAAGGCTTAACTACGAGTACCTTACCTTACCAAGTTGGGTTTAAAATTATCTCCGTGAAAAATCAGCTTCTGAATATTCCGTTCACCATGACGGCAAGAGTCAGTAATTCACCATGGCTTCTGACTGTTTGACCGTTTGAATAGTCTTAACGTATGTTATATGGTATTTTCATTGAGATGTACCGTACCTATGTCTTAACATTAGAAAATAGAGGCTCATAGAAGCAGGGGTGCTTAACAAATGATTTTACATTTTTGATTGACTTTTGCCGGCTGACAAATTTGAATAACCTGGCAAAATGTAATTGGCCCTACCGTCATTCACAACGTATTAAGGGTCTGAGTCACATTTTAGATTTGGTAGAGTTATAATGACAGTAAAAGCACGACTGGATACACAACCCCCTTCTTTTAGGTTTTTATGATCGACAATAAGTTTCACGTAAGACAACATAATTTCATTTAGTAAAAGCCTCATAAATTCTGTCGTTATTTACTTAAAATAAGAACAAATAATTTAGGCATAAATCTTAAAAATTATAATATTTGTTGTACTTTACCACAAAGTGTACCCCTAAAAGAACCTTTTATTACTTCTGTCAAATTCTGTCTAATGCTATAATAAATGGAGTATAGTATGCAGTGCTCCAAAGTAAGTTAGAAATTCTCTGGGAAAGCTCGAAGTTGCCCCCTGCCCGGTCTTCGAGAGATAAATTATTTATTGAAGTATTCTGTATTGTACATTAAAAAAGTATGATAAAATGGCAGATTTAATGCCAAAAGCCATTTTCTACCAGTAAGGCACACGGTCAGACTGATAAATTAAGGCATTGCATAAGATTACGGCACCAGATTGAGATTATGATAAAATCAGGATAAAAACGGAATTTCATTTGAGTTTTACCAATAAACTTTAAATTATTACGATTTAACTTTGTTGTAACAAAATGACCCTATTATCATTCTCAAAGTCATGATCTGAACTAACCAACCAGATATTAAATTACCATTTAAAGATATAAAGAGGCGAAGGAACGACCACACACTCTTAAGGGTTATGATAAAATGAAAAGAGTGTTTAATAAAGTGCCTACAACATTTGGATTTTCAATTTTTACTGACGTTTTAAGAGTGCTTGTTCCTCCAGAAAATAGAATCGAGCGCCTTTCACCTGCCAAAAATACGTATCAGTCGTTAAATTGGTAATGGATGGCAGTAGGGATGTGACAAATCGATTTCACTTATCGATGAAATACACAAATGTATTTTTGTATGTTTTCTTCTCGTCCTTTCAACAGCTGGGTAAAGTTCTCCCTGCCCTTTCTCCAAAGACTGCGATCCTATGTTAAAATAGACCGATTCTACAAGCATGAGTTACCGCCATCGATCACCTTTTAGGCCTAGTTGGTCGTTTCAGGTCTTGGTTCACCCAATCTGCGCAAATGAGCCTATTTATCGCCTCATTGTTAGTATAGAAGTAGGATACTTTGTAGTTGTATCATGTGGGTATCGCGTCTCCAATCTTGAATGTAACGCTGTGTAAATCATGTAGTATATACATATTGAAGTTGTCAATCTGGTTCGGCTCTAGTATATTCAGACATAACATAAATGTACCGATTGTTAACTGTTGTAAAATGACAAATAAAAAAATTAAAAAAAAAACAGTGTGTGTAGTGTTTTTTCAATTAATTAAATACTTCTGCCGTGAATACTCGTAATTTGCACTTTAAACTAACAGTTTACAATGTAATATGTTCAATATTTGTTTGCAACTATCGATGAAAGTTCTCAACGTTACTCGCACGCATCAGGACATCCCTTGAGCACGGCCCTCGTCGATTTCGGCCATTTCTCATGCGCCGGCGCATCCTCGCTAAAGTGTACAAATTGTGGCGCAGTTAGGTGCTTTTTGCGGTACGCCATAAATTCAGCGAGACCGCTCGATTTTTCTCTCGAGTTTTCGCTGCGCTAAATCGGCGCTTGCTAATGAAGAATTCGAGGGTATTTGCATATTTATTTTGGAGATCAGCCTCGAACTGACGCAGAGTCACTTGTTACATTTGTGTTGCTAGTTTTATTTTTAGGCTATGATTTTGATATTAGAATTACCATTATTTTCTTTTAAATACAAGTCACTCTTATGCAATAATAATACAATTTTGTTATTATGTTACGACGGAGTCGGTGTATAAGCTTTTTAATAGCGAACTGGCTACTATACTCAAAAGGTCGCAGGTTTGATCCACGTTACAAACATTCGCGTTCATTTGTTATTGTACTTATCTGGGTGTTTTCTATGTATTTACAAAGAGGAGTTTCTAAGAACAATGTTTCAATGTTGTCTAGTTCCCATAGTACACGTTTTGCTTAATTTGGGCCAGATGGTCAGTGTGGGTTTAAAATTATATAATAGTATTAATTCAATACTCCTGAAATAAGTTTGATTAACGGCACTATTTTGTCTCATGAAGCGAATGCTAATTAAGTATGTTCTTGCTCGTTAGTGAGTTGTACAAACTGTAAGATTCCAACTAACAAAGTGCAGTTATTATTTTTGATGCACGCATGTAACGAAAAATGTCCTGGCATTTTTCTAAAACTGCCCTACGGCTATGACTTTTACGACCCCAGTAATCGTCAGCCGTTATTAAAACTGAATCAATCCCTCATAATTACCCGGTCGTGTACAGGCGAAACAATTATTCGCATCATCCACCATTTTGCTTGTCTATCGTGCGAACAATCAACTTGTCGCTTTTGATAAAGAGGACTGTTGGCAGGTGCCGCTATACGATTAGGGCTGAACTTTGTGGTCGATAAAATGTAGCGGTTATCGACTTGAATAACTTTGAATAGTAATTTTATCTTTATTTTTATTGCATAATTGATATGAATGCTTATTTTCATAGTTCAAAAAAACTTAAATTGGACTTAATCAAATCAAAAATGCTAACAAAATCGGCAGGGTTGTTTTTTTAGTAGATGGTCAACTCTTGAATGAGGATAGTTAATGATTTATTACCATTTTTTAGTCAAGTACTAGGTAGTAACTCAGGTTTATAGGAGCTTTAATGTATGAAATTAAAAGTTAATCAGCAAGATCGTAATGACCATTAAAGTAGAATTTACGACGTCAAAAATTAAAATTCTATCTAGCTTTATTTGTATTCGATAACATGAGCACTTCTTTTACAAGAAGTAGATCTTTGACGGACGGTTAATGATATATTTTTTGCGTGCATTAAATATGAAAACAACCAGTTGCTCCGCAGGACGCTACTAATTAACGCTAACAACATGTTCATTCAATTTACTGAATCGTGATACGGAGAGCAAACAAGAGACAATAAACTGGTTGATATCGATGATTTATTTCAATCATTTATATAAATAACTATACGTTAGTGTTATACTTACAACTATTCTACTGACTAGGTGTACCCTGAAGCAAAAATAGATTCGTCTAACGTTAGTTGATTAAATAATGAAAACATGAATGTCATCATGTGAAAACACATTTAAAATTAAAGCATTGACGTTCTAATATATTATTCTAACAAAGTTAGTTGCTTTACAATAGCTATAATGAGGCTTTGATAGCAACTATCGATGATCTTCCGTAACGGGCACATCACTAAATAGATTCATATAAATATGTATGCACACGTTAAAAGTAAAGGCTTCTCTCGTGTTCAATGCATTGTTTATGATGAAGCCTATACACTACAGCTGACGAATCGATTGGCTACACAACTTTTGACATATAATTTACCTGCTACATCACGCGCATGAAAGACATTTTATAGCGAACATAGTCTGCGCATACTCAAAAAAATTACCATGAATAACATATTATGCTTGAAGCTACTATTTAATTGTAAGATGTTTTAACACGTGCCGTAAAGGCCTGGTGTTGTTCAATAAAGTTCGCAAATGCATTTTTTGTCAGCCATGAACACTTGGAAAAGCTACTTCTCACAATATTGTGACTAGACTGGACGAACGGAAATACAATAATTTGTCACGGTAACCACTTACATCGAGAGTCTTAACGAAAAGATGGACATACTTGAGTGCGCAGTCTTTGAATAAAATAAAAAGAGAAAGATACGTTACATTCTTCGCGAATTCGAAGATTGGCACATGACAATGATGATGAATGACGTGCAATTAAGATAAACGCTATCCTATTGACTTGAAAAGAAGTCCATTGGACCTGGTTTCGCATGGCCACGTGCGTTACTCGGGTCGGCGGTATCTTACTCTTTTTGTTTTAATCAAAGTGCGCAGTGCGATTCTTTTGAAATTCGACGCTGAAGTGTCAAGTTTATTAAGCCAAACGCCGCTGTCAGGTTTAGTAACGAGAAGCTGTCAAAATGTGTAGCACGAAGATCTGACTATGTCGAAATTTCTTAGAGACCTCCACAGCTAAAAAACATAGCTCTCCTTTCGGGCCAGCAATGATCTTACTGTCTTTATCCAAATATTAAGAGTTTGCTCTCGTAATTACAATCCGCTTTTGAATTTCGCTCTGTTCGAATCACCTTGAGCCAATCCCCTAATGCTGAAGCCCTAAGGTTCATTTTCCTACTGATATGTTACGCTCGACGTGTGGCTCTATCTAAGTTGGCCTTTACAAAATGTGGATCTTCTCTGAAGCCTATTAACTGATATTTAAGGCTTAAATTCGTTAATTTGACGTTCCATTACTTGCTAATTAATAGTTATTTTACATTCATCATTCCGTTTATTGAATACCTTGAGTAAAATACTACTTTTGCTACAAATTCGCAGTCCAGTTGACCTTTCACAGGTATTCCCACAAATGCGACTTTAATTTGTACTAAAATGGTCCTGCAAACACTTTAACCCGTCTTTGTCACTTTACTGCCACTAATTCGTCAACAGGTGATCTTTACGACTTTTAAGTATCATTTATACCTATAGTTTTTATTTCAATAGCGCTTATTGCTTTATTGTACCGAGGCTACAGATCAGGTTAGGCTGTGCTTACTGTAAAATTGACGATCTGTCTGTCAATCATGATGTGAACTGCGTTTTTTTTTTTTTATTTCATTTAAAATGGGTTTGCGTTTGACCTCAGACTCACCTGATGGTAAGCGATGACGAGGCCGAAGGTGGAACACGCTTACCCAGAAAATGCCTATTCACTCTTGCCTTGAAGACACCAAGGTTGTATGTATCCGGAAACACAGACGCAGGGAGGGCGTTCCACTCCCTAGCGGTGCGGACCAGAAATCTGTCTGTGTGTTAAGTACTGATTCCTAAATATGTTTGGTTTCGGTTTCTTCGTTGCAGATAATCAATGCAGGTTAAAACCTATCTTATTCTATCTATACTTATAATAAATCTGTAGAGAGGCCAATTCTGTACATGAAATATAATTAAAAAATAACTATCAAGGGGTGATTAGGGATCGCTACTGATGCCAATTTTTGTCTGTCTGTCTTTCTGTCTGTCTGTCTGCTGTATATTCGTTACAGAAACAAAAACTACTCAACGGATTTTAACGAAATTTGGGATAATTATTCTTCATACTCTTGGGCAGGTTATAGTATACTTTTCATTATGCTACGATCAATAGGAGCAGAGCAGCGGAGGGTAATATTGGGAAAACGGGAAAAGTTGCTCCATTTTTTACCCGTAAAAACTACTAGACGGATTTAAATGAAACTCTACAGTAATAAAGCTTATGCATCTGAATTAGACATAGGCTACAATACATCACTTTTTTTAACTCAACTCCACGCGGACGAAGTCGCGGGCGGCCGCTAGTAGATTATAAGAGCTCTCACATCTATAGCAAATACAAATAAAAACATCCAATTTAATATGTCATTTTTACCTGACAGAGTTGCGTAGGTAGCAATAGTCTTACCACATTTCTCGTAAGTCTTTATTGTAACTTATCTTAATTGAATCGGGTGTTACCCACTATCATACACAGAATCAGACTTCATTGTCATTTATACACCGTTTATGTCTACTTACAAATGTATGTATGTCTCTGGCAAGTAGAAACGTAGAAAGTGTTAAGTCGATCCATTTAAATAGTTGTATAAAGTTTTATCTCAATTTAATCACCAATTTGTTAACTCGCGTACTTTAAACCTGACCTTTGAGGCTGTGTAGGCATGTTGTCTGACATATCACGTAATTTATAATGGATATAATAAAATGATCAACGCGTCATATCATAGTTTGGCGTAGGCGACCATTAATTGATGGCGAATTTTGAGTGGTGCAAAGAAAAAGCTGATAGCGTTTTAAACAAAAAAATAAATTTTAAAAACAGTTCAAGCTGGCTAACCCACGAATTCACAAACGTCAATTAACGCTAAGCACGCGCCCAAGCTCATGCCGTCCCGTAGAATGTCAATAGAACTGACAAGGACAGCTATACTTCTGAGGAATGCTCAACCTTGACATGCGTTTGTGAATTCAGGAGTAAGATGCGCATAGTGACAAAAAATTGACACTATTATGCCATGTATGGTGTCATTTGTATGGTTTATCATCATGACGATGATGATGATGCATTGTTTTGGTGCGAGAAAAAAGCGCATGTTAGTGAGGTTTAGTGCAGACATGAGTGCAATGACGGCAAATGCAGCAAGGGGGACGGATATTCTGACGAAGGATTTCTGCAGATACACACCACCTATATGCCTATGTATGTCTATTTCATAATTAGAAAACTAAAATTTGTTTCCATATATGTATATGTCGGATATGAACGGAAGGTCATACGTACAGTTGCTGATTCGATAGCGGCGCACAAGCGATGCCATGCCAACGGTCAAGAAATCAACATCATGGCGTCGTTAGACAGAATCGAGGCCGTTGAGACGAGCATTGGAAAACCTAATTTTAATATTGCGGATTCATCTAGTCTAGTAAAACGTGGCCTAGAGACTGTCGTGAATCGCTATTGATTAGAAGTTTCGTTATTTTAATTATCACAGTAGTTCTTGATCGGATTTGCTATATTTTGAATGTGTTCCAAGTGAAATTGTAGTTCAGTACCTAGTCATTATAAGTCTAGAATCAGTGTTAGCTATCGTTTTATTGCCTGATCCCACCCCACAAGCCCACAATGTCTGAGAATAGCGATGATCTGTCTCTGTTATCCGACATCAGAAGTGGGATCGAGTCAGGCAATAATTGTGATACTATACGCGATGTGCAATGGCGAGCGTTACTGGAAGCGCTAAACGCGAATATGTTAGCCTTGATAAAGACACTTCATAACCCTGCGAACAAGAATCAGTTTTTGGAAATTCCTGAATTTAACCCGGACAAGTCGGACGCAAACGCGCGTGCATGGTGCGCGACCGCTGACCTGTGCATGGATGACAACCCGCTACGAGGCTCGCAGATGAATCAACCAGAGAAGCCGATGATAGTCTGCTTCAAATGTGGCGTGGCTGGCCACATCGTCAACAGCGAGCAGCAGCAGCGGCGGCAACAAAGGCGAGCGACGCGTGGACCTGTGTGCTATACAACCGCCAATGGGAACTCTTGAACACCGTGGTGAGTCGTTTGAATTTCATTACGATTCTGGGGCTGAGAGATTCTTCAATTAAAGAGTCATAAGAGTTCTTTAAGTTTAAGCGATGGTTTATGGGCCCTGTCGTAGCGTCCAGCCTCCTTCGACGTGACATGACTGGCCGACTAAGCCAATTTGACAACCTCGTGAAAAAAGACGTTTTTTACATTTGGACTTCAGATGACAGTTACAGAATTAGACGTATGCCAGAAGGTCAAGTACCAATCGAAGTTTTGAAGATAATAGAAGTGATTCAGATTTAAATGAGAGTATAGAGCTTTAGTACCAGACCGGGTCTAACCGACCGTATTGTTTGACCGCACCAGGTGTGTCTCTGTAGCCGTAGTTCGTTAGAAGTCGGCATGTATGCTTTGTGATGTGAGAGGTTGCAGATATCTAGTGTCTGTAACATTTCGTAGTCCCTTAGTAGCACACCGTGAGCCAGCGGTATTGCAGGGAACACTGGCGGGGGTCGGGTCTTAACGTGAAGACCGTAGAGTCATGGGTGACTCGGCGATCCTGGTAGATGGAGTCGCATAAGCAGTGGTTGCTGTGGCTGGTGTAGCCTTGGGTCTGGTTTGAGTCTGTACTGTTTTAAATAAGTTCTGTTTGATGTGATCTTTTGTTACTTGAGCCTGTCTGGACTTTCACGAGATTAGCGATTTGATTTTGAATAATTCAGCTAAATACGAGGTAATCGTAGATTGACATTGTAAATGGCAATTAGTGTTCAAGTATCAGTCTAGGTGACCTAGTGAACCTATGTACCTAGTCAATCCTAAGATTAGGTCAGGATAGACCGAACGATGAATACTGTGCTTGGTTTCTTTTGTTGCAGACTAACACACGAGGACGTGTGTCCTGTCAGTATGGCCGTGTCGGATATGAACGGAAGGTCATACGTACAGTTGCTGATTCGATAGCGGCGCACAAGCGATGCCATGCCAACGGTCAAGAAATCAACATCATGGCGTCGTTAGACAGAATCTAGGCCGTTGAGACGAGCATTGGAAAACCTAATTTTAATATTGCGGATTCATCTAGTCTAGTAAAACGTGGCCTAGAGACTGTCGTGAATCGCTATTGATTAGAAGTTTCGTTATTTTAATTATCACAGTAGTTCTTGATCGGATTTGCTATATTTTGAATGTGTTCCAAGTGAAATTGTAGTTCAGTACCTAGTCATTATAAGTCTAGAATCAGTGTTAGCTATCGTTTTATTGCCTGATCCCACCCCACAAGCCCACAATGTCTGAGAATAGCGATGATCTGTCTCTGTTATCCGACATATAAATATCTTTTTAATCACCGTCTTGCGGTGGTCCGCATCTACTTCCTTTTCCTGTTTCTCTACCTGAAGATCGCTCTTAGCGATAAGACTGCCTATATTGTACATTCAAATATCTTTAAGCATCGTTGTGTAATATTTTTTCTTTGTGCAATAAAGTATATCTTATCTTATCTTAAATTCACTAAACACATCTCTCATGAGTTAGACCACCTAACTCTGCCCCCACTGGGCCGGCGCGTGCGCCAGTGGGCGACACAAAAAGCCCGTGACAAATCTTGTTGTTTTAATAATTTCGCCGCTTGTCTCATTTTAGCGGCTTTGTACTTTTTAGACTTAACATATTCAGAGATAAATCTTCATTAAGTCACACTTTAGAGTTAAGCTACGATTCGCACAGTTTCTTTGGTTAGATGTTAGTCGGTTTAAGGTTAAGGGCTTTTCTGATTTATTGTGTAGGGCTTAGTTAAACAATCTGGATTTTCTGTATATGCATAAAACTTGATCTATTTAATAAATGAAGGAGGACGTAAGGACTACGAGAGGACTCATGAAAGTAGAGGAGGCGCAAGGTGTGTGTCAGGACCGTAGCAAGTGGAAAGAAGTGGTCTCTGCCTTCCCCGTTGCTAAAGAGGCGTGATGCTATGTATGTATGTATGTAAGGACTACAATTACATAAGTTTGTCTTGTTGTTAACGTGACGAGGTCCTGTCGACTGATTGGCGCAAGTTATAAGTAGCAGCAATATATTCTGAAGATGAACTTCGTACGTCTCTTGTCAGAGTTAGAATTCTCTGATCTGTCACCCAACGACAGTCGTTACAGTGTGGCTCAAAGTAAGGGTAGAGTAAGAGGAATGGCATGGTTTATCGTTTTTTGCCTATGATATTATAATAAAAAAGACGCAGGTAGGTTACTTGGGCTAAAAAAGTGGCCGAAATCAGAACTTCGAATACCTGAGCAAAGCATTGACAGTTTGAGACGACACTGTATCTCGTTTACGCTCTTGTAAATTATCATACTAGCTTGTCCACACGGTCAAATTATAGGTACGAGTATATACGCCGGGTAAAAATTATCGACTTCGCATCAGTACTGACATAACGTATCTACCTCTTTTAAATATCATTGTTTTTTGCGTCTTAGAGTAAATTAATTGCGAGCATGGTGAGTATTAGAAACGTGCCCCTTACTAAATTAAATTGTAATTATGATAATTCAATTGTTTAAATTGTTCAGCGTTGGAAATTTTATGGCTGATTATAAGAATGATGAATATAATACGTCAATACGTAGGCCATTTTTCATTAAAGTTTGTCAAGAGCCCGATTTTTTCAAAGTGAATTTCTCTTAAGGCTTGACCTCATCCAACAACAGGATGTTGTTCATTTTGATATTGACAGGCGAGACTAATATCTCACCTGTTGGTAAATGACAGTCTGTTATTGGTTTTTGTACGAGTAGTTAATAACTATTCGGTTGCCAGTTTTCTGATCATGGTTTACTGTACTTGGAATAATTAACGTGTATTAAAAAAGAATTTATTTCAAAGAATATGGTTACATGGATCTTAAAATACAAGAGAAAGTAAACGACATATTCTGCCGCCGTTTGTTGGCGTAGAAATAGTAAACATAATTAATGTTGTTCAAGTTAGGGGTCAATGAGGTTTATTAAAATTGTGTATCAAACAGCTTGTTTTCAGGTAGCTCTTTCTATTTTTTTATAGCTAGTAGTGCTGTTAGTTCGGCATGGGTCAAAACCACTGTATTGCATGAGTCACTACTTTACAGTACTGTACTGTATGATTCTGGAGAAAACATATCAGTATCAAGTAAATTGCAAATATTAAAAAGTACACATATTTTGTCAACATGGACTTTTACCGAGAAGCGTGTATAAAATAATTGTTGAGAATGGAAGGACCGCAAGATGTTCAGTCAGGATCATAGCAAGTGGAAAGACGTGGTCTTTGCCCATCCCGTGAAGGAAAAGGCATAACAATACGGCTAAGTACTATCTGTCTGCATGTATATGTAGCAAAAGTCTGGATCAGTGGATACTTACAATTTGAACAAAAGCGACAATAAACACCATTCTTCACTCTTTTCTGTTCTTGTAGATCTTGTCAATTTTATTTTTAATGCTTCTGTAAATATTGAATAGGCTTCGATCACCTTCGAAGCGTCGTTGCATATAATGATATCGAAGGGCGAGATCTTGCCGTCAATAGTCCATCACGAATAAATATGTCACCGCGTTGACAGTCGGAAATAAAGTGACCAGGAAAACAATGGCATAATTTGACGTCACATCAAAATACCGAGCCTCCAAGCTCATATCTGGACCATCGGGCGGCATGAAGCCCATGTAATAAAGATCTAAGAGAGCCTCCCATGAGCTGATCCGACGGAGATAACGGATTTCAGATCATCACTATAGATAACGCACCGTGGATTTGAAAGTATAAAATGTTTGGACAGTTCTCGTACGGAATCTTTCACGTTTGTAAACGCACGAATATGACGCGTTACCGTTTTGACAGTTAAAACCAAAGCCAACTCTAACTCTTTTAGTTAAAGCTGGAATTGGAATGAGGCAAAGTGGAATTGGCTCTGAGCGGTGCCCTTTGTAGTGGAACAATGAGAAATGTATCTTAAATCTTGAACAAGAAAGTTGGGATTCCTCCAGGCGAGGCGTTATCGAGTCCCATCTCTTGACTTTCGCACGATTGATCGATAGTATTTTTTGCGGTTGCTTATTTATAAAACAATCGAACGTCTTCGGTGCAATAAATGTGAGAGCCCCTACCATGGGTCTTAAGTACTCATACGTATACGTGGCATACATGTATTGCATTGGTTTTAAAGTAGGGAGAATTCGCAGTATTTTAAAATATGTTTTTAAACTCCGTTACTTCAATTGAAATTCCACTTACTTCTAGTTACTTTATTTCACCTTATTTAAATAGTTAAACACCATAGGGTGTCATACTCGTATTCTTTTTAGCTACCTACCTACCTATGTAAACTTGAAATAATTCTTAGAAAGAAGAAGTAGACTACCTACATGGCTACCATGAAGGCTACCATAAAAAACATGGTCATTTAATTTGCAGCATAGAAATACTCTCAAAACAAACCTTGTCAAGCTACTTCTATCGACATTGACATTGCTTCGGCAAACTCACCACAACATTGTCTCGAGAACCGATGGTACCAAACATCCAGGATACAATTCACGGTTACGTAAGGTCTCCAGGAATCCGCTGGCTTGTCGTAGGTAATTGTCATTTCATTATAGAAGTATTCGGCGGGTACCCTCGGCATTCGGGGCCAGTTTTTGGCTGTGGCAAAATTACCGATAATCGAAGCAGTCGATTCGTGATGCGTTCGATACGGAATCGGGATTCCGATTTTGTTTTTATCGACTAGTCATTTTTGCTGTACTGCATTCGATTATGAACGATTTTCGGGTTTTTGTCAGAGGTTACTGGTCTTCTCGACCTTGATTGATGTCGCTTGTTGTCTGTCGTTAATGTTTCTTGTGCGCATGCTCTGAGCAGACGTAGTCGTGATGGAATACCCCTTCGGAAATGACGAGACCAAAGTAGTGTTCTCAGATTCAGTGAAAACTGTTATATTTGGGCTTTTTATACAACGACTGTTGCAGACAAGCATTTGCGCAGCCTCCTTTGCAACTCTCGTTGACGCCAAAACTCATCTCGGTCTCACTCAGGAGAAAACTGAGCCATTCCGAACCATTCCCTCGTACACCCAGTGTTTACGGCAGTGCGAGGACCTCCACAGGGTCGCCTGTGCAATGGAGGCTCATATTCTCCACCGTGTGCACTCCTGGATGGGCACCGACTTAAATATTCCCTCTACATACTAAATTAATCATATTATAACATGATAACGCCAATAGGCAAATATAAGTAAAAATGTAAGTTTCTGTTCTGCTTGAGACAACCATAATCAGACTGATATTCTACACAACAATGTCTGAGAAGACGACAAAAACTATAATGTGTAATTGTTTGAAGCTAACATCGTTGACAAAGACTGCCTTCAATCCACTTAGCATTTGTGGAGTACATAGCTGAATAGTTTCATAAGAAACTGTTTAACAGTGTAGGAGAAAGTAGATGCTATTAAAAGTTCAACGGGATTAATATTACGAGGCGAATTTTAAACATTACCGATACAAAAAAAACTCGTATAAACATCTATTTACTAAGATATGTCTAGATAACTACAAGCTAATGCCACTAGAAGATAGATATGATCTAAGATAAATTATGAATCTGTGCTCATTTATCTATATAAATTGAAATTATTCGCCGAATGAAAAGGTACACCGATTCGCCTCAATGCCTTTTGCAAATATTTGTCAAAAGTCTTAAAAAGGCTCTTTTTAAGTACGAAATAAGGAAACATTGCAAACCCTATAAAATAAGGGTGCGTTTCCACCAGAGATGAGCGAAGATGCGTAGCGACGGATGTGTTTGTGAAGAACCAGTAGAATCGCTTCATTGAGTGAAGCAAGGAAAATAAAGTGATTCTGTGTTGTTTTTGTTTTTAGCATTTTCCATGCAGTAACTTTACCAAAGATCCGAAAACCCGAAGAAGACATTCGGTCTTAGCTTCAGGCGGGAATCGAACTCGCGTCTTCCGCAAACCGGATGACTGCACTAACCACTGTGCTACCGAGACCAATAACAGACCGGGCTAATCTTTCTGGTATTTTTTACCCTATACCGAGACCGAATGTATTTTTCTGGCTATTGTGATCCTATTGGTTTTTAACAAACACATACCTCGAAACGCATTCTCGATCAACTCTGCTGGAAACGCAGCATTACGGTGTTGAACTTTTCTCGCAATACAGTTAAGAATGATCCAATTCTCGCTTCGAAAGTTACGAGTAGCTTACTCGTAGAAAAGCAACTCTTCTATTGTAACTCATGAGTTATACTCTGCATCCATCTTTCTCTTTGTCCGGCCTGTCACTCAATCATCTGACCAATAAATATTTGCCTCATGTTCTCGTAATAAAAGCCGTTTCAGATATAATGCGGCATTATGAAATAAGGGTTCAGTAAAAACGGTTAAACGCCGCTGACAATGCAGCCTGTCATTTGTCTTCCAGAAGTAATCTACTCGTTTGAAATCATAACGGTAAGGCAGGTAACTCACTGGACTCAGTTGCGTTATACAGAGCAATCAAAAGAAAAATACATGTCATTGGTAGAGTGAAGGTGCCCGTGGCGCAATTGTGACAAATGATGATCGGTGACGATCGCTGTTGTAAAGCAACACACGCCGGGTCAGAAATGGCATGGGTGACCACCCCGACCGAAATTTACTGATGTGTATTTCGGGTTAAGCCTAGTCAAAGGCCTTAGGGCGGCTTGATAACATCTGACATTAAGGTTGCTCACTAACCTTGCACCCCTCCAACAATCCGCACTGAGCCCGCGTGTTGGAGTATGGCTCGTTCCACCTCATAGTTGGAGTATGGCTCGTTCCACCTCATAGTTGAGGTGAGGCCTGTGCCCAGCAGTGGGACGTAGATAGGCCGTTTATGTTATGTTTATGGTAGAGTCACGAAACATTCCTGGGGGATAGCCACGAGGAACACGCGCCGATCGTGTAGGAAGCTCTATAGAGTATGAATGGGAAAACATTGGAAGTTCAATTTATGTCATCAATATTGAAAAATGTTTAGTACTTTAGGAGCTGTTTTTGCAATAGTCAGATAGACATTATGAGACCAATAAAGTCAAAAATTGTTCCCTGACGTACGTACCTATAATTTGACCATGTCTACAAGATAATATGATTATTTACTAGAGCTAGAGACATATACATGTTGCGCAGGGTCGTTCAAACTGACAATGCTTTGCTCAGGTGGTCGAAGTCCTGATTTCGGGTGCCACTTTTTTAGCACAAGTAACCCATCTACGTCTTTTTATTGAAATATCCTTGGTTCTGGTAATATTTATCGTGATAGAAACTTAGCTCACTAGCGGCTGCTGCGTTGTCTTTCACCCTCTTATTTCAACCCCTTAGAGGTTGAATTTCCAAAAGCATTTTCTTAATGCCCACTTACACTATCATGAATGGAATCCCTATACCAATTTTTAAGTCCCTAGATCGTTCGTCTGTGAGGTGATTTAGGAGTCAGTCAAGTTTTCTTTGATATTATGTATAGTCCGTTCGCGTTAAGAATGCAGTAATTTCCTACTGGTGCTTCGATCTAGCATGCCTCCTAACCAATCAAATCGTTGCTAAAAGTCAAGTCCACAGTGACCAGTTGAACGCATACTTCCGAACGCAAAGGTTGTGGGTGGATCTGAGTTATTTTGTGTTGCAAATTAAATATAAAAATCACTGCATTCTTAACGTGAACGGACTGTACATACTTATATTCTAGTATTTTTCTTCTAAACCAGCTAGTAATAGTTTAATAGCTCTATTATCAGTAATGTATGATAAAGTTAGCTAAACTATTTGTTTAGATACTAATATTTATTTTATGCAAATCACGGTCTATTTATTACCAGTTAATTGGTGTAGCCGTGACTGCAGAACTCGTCTGTATTATAATAAATACTTTTTAATTACTTTCATTTACATTTCATGTTAATTTGAGTTGCATATAAATGGCAATTAATTAAGCAAACTGATTTAAACTACATACGTGATGGCACAGATCTGAATACAGGTATTTTTATGTTACGGAGAAATGTGCCTTATAAGTTTCACTTACTGGCTGTTGCCGAAGAAACATGTGGCAGCCCACACATCTCTGCCAATTTATGCTTAATTTTGCAAGCGCCATCAGCTGTATCAAGCCCTAAAGTGAACTACTATAAAATCATCATATCAGCCGAACGACGCACACTGCTGGGCATAGGCCTCCCCCAGGGATCTCCACAACGATCGGTCCTGCGCTGTCCGCCTCCAGCGGCTTCCCGCGACCTTGACCAGATCATCCTTCCACCTTGTGGAAAGCCTGCCCACGGAACGTCCGCGTCGCCATTCCAGAACCTTTCCGTCCCAACGGCCATCGGTTCTCCGCGCTATGTGTTTGGCCCACTGCCACTTCAACGATGCAATCCTTCTAGCGATGTCGGTTGACATACTTAAATATTTTTTCCTTTGTTAATACGTACATATTACATAGAAAACACCCAGAACAATACAAACAGACATGTTCATTCACACAAATGTTTGTTACAAACATGGGGATGCGCGGGTGCAGGAAGCCAACCCACGACCTTTATTGTAGTAGCCGACTTCTCAACCATACACCAAATCAGTCGTCTAGGGGGTCCTCAAGAGGAGAGATATCCTTCGCGGATAATTAGCGGCAAATTGTTCAATGATCAGCTGGGCACCCATATGGTATGTGTCATCGACAAGGTCTCGCATAGTTCAGTGTCTGAGATCGTCTATGACTCTTATTTATTTGTTACTAAAAAAACAAAATACTGTTTGCGGACTTAATGCTCAGAAACATTCTCCACTAGTCAACCTTATGGTAAAACTTACTTTATTTTACTTTAGAAGAGTTTGAATAGAACGCGTCAATTGAATCGTAATTGAGTCTCAATCGGCTAATTAGACACATTTTCTTTGAAAAATAATGTCAAATTTGACTTTTACGACTCAATTACGATTCAATGTAAGCGTTCAAAAATTAGCAGACTTGGGGCCCAGGTCTTGCATTTGTGTATCAGGTAACTACATAATATTTTTTTTAACAAAACAATTTTATGACTTTTGCAGCCAGATATATAACTAGTCTTATTTCGCTGTAGTTTAAAGCCAACTTCGACAGAGCAAGAACAACATCTGCTTAATGCTAGTGATATCGTAATTCTGATCAGTATACTGCAATTCTGCATGCATACTGTATTAATGATGACGTTGTTTACTTATGATTCAATTCCGCTGACGGCACAAGACGCACGGTGTACCCACTCACCCCTAAATATGGATGAGCTTGAGGTGGGGCTGCGTGACGGGACATAATCTACTGTCATTTGTTCCTTAATTTGTTGGAAACCCGTTGCAAACAGTAGGCCTAGCACGAACCAACGACGTTTTGGTAATCGAATAGTGAACGAGACTCTTTCTTCTTAAGACATAGGTAAAAGAAAAAAAAGTGTCGTTAACTTCTCGATTATCGAAACGATAGCGGTTCGTGCTAGGCCAACAGTTTGCACTTGAATCAGGGGATGATATGATTGACGGCTTTACAGCTTAGGTGTTTCTTTTATTGGGAACTAGTACCTTAGGTTAAAAAAAAAGTGATTCTTTATAAATTGTAGCCTATGTTTGTGTTATTCAGATGCATAAACTATATTATTGTCAACTTTCATTAAAATCCATCCATTTTTACGTGAACTTTCGCATTCATAATATTAGTAGGAAGTAGCATAGGTAGCCATTAAAGCTTAAAATGGATAGAATGCTTGAGACCTCGTAGTGGGATGGTAGTGATTAATTATGATAAGATAAGGTAGTCATTTGTTTAATCACAATCACACTGATTTGAAAAATGTTTCTACATGGTTATGGTCGTCATTGGATGTCTGCTAGCAAATGCTTGTTTTATTTTGAAGATACTGGAAGTTAAATTGAAATCTTAGTTATGGATGAGCTTGAGGTGGGGCTGCGTGACGGGACATAATCTACTGTCATTTGTTCTCTAATTTGTTGGAAACCCATTGCAAACAGTTTGCACTTGGACCAGGGATCGTTGACGGCTTAACAAATTAGGTGTCTCTTTTATTTGGAACTAGGAACTGAGGTTGAAAATAAGTGATTCAAAAAGGTAGGATGCCCTTCCTAAATGTAGATGGGTACACACTGACACTTAGTCGCGTGATGCTCTGGGCCAGGCCCTCTAGTCACACCGTAAGCACACTAGTGGGGAGTTATGAGATAGGCTTTGGCAGATTAATATTTTAGCGTTCGTATAAAACACTACGTTTCAGAGAATTATAGACTTTCTATTTCCGATAGATATTTCAGATAATACCATAATAGAAACATCAGCATCAAGTGAATAAATGCGTGACTTGGAAAGCAAACGCACAATCCATCGGCGTAACAGTTCATATAAATCAAATTATGATCTAGAGTCCATTTTAGCTAAAAGGTAAACCGACGTCCGTAAGTCAGCGCTTTCTAGGCTCACTTATTCAATTTACGTTCTCTGCGGACAAGAGCGGTAACAATAAACGGGAGCTACACGGGTGAGCACTACCGACCATTACGTATTCGAACCACGATCGTATCTCAGCTTGCGACCGAGAAAACCTGCAGGGAGCTTACCCTTGCGCCAACACCAACGGTGCGTATCCTCCAACTGTAAATGCAAAAGCTCAAACCAGCCCAGACATGTATTGGGTGGACTTGCAAACGTGTGGGAAGGCTTCGCTGCGCACGGGCACAAAAACGCACTGCGCAAACGTCATTGGCTGATAATTGTCGCTCCCGCCGCCATTCCAGCCGTATCGCCCTAGATAAACCGCTTCCATCTTATTGTCTGTTCCCGGAGATAAGTACCACAATGCACACGGAATATTACTAATTAGGTTCTGTTTATGAGCCCAGCGGCCATTGTTGAAAGAATGAGATAGTTATCTGTTTGTTGTCTGCAAATGAGATTTGCGATGCTGCTTTGTCGGTTAGCGAAATTGTATGAGCTTTGTTTCATCTGGAATATAATCTGTAAAATGTGCACTGGACATTGTTTTTGTGGCAGCGGGAATGAGGTTGTTTATGCGCTGCTCTGTATCTGATGCGGTAAAGAATTCACGTTTTCAGTGCAACACCGTAATATATTAATTTGTATAAAGTCAAAATATGTACTTATGTTTAATTTAAATTCTCATCCGGTGTTATTAGTCCTTACTTTTGATCTATTTATACAAATTTTGTATCTAAAGGACAACACTATCTGATTATATTAAAATATTATAGGGTTCTATCGAATAGTGCTAGAAATAAAACAAAAATAAAATATTATTTACGTTTATTACTCTTATATTATTTGCAGCAGTATCGCGTCCCCTCCAGAATTACCTGTAAACAAAAACACATAAAATTTCAATTCAGTCGTAACAAATACAGAAATATTCGCGTGAGCGTCGTAAAACTCGCTGTGAGGGTGTAAATGTACACAATGAAGTCGAAAACTTTAAAATATACCTGCGTTTTATACACGATCGAACTGTCTTTTGATAAGTAGCCGTAACTTGGCGCAAATGTTTGATCAAACTCTAAGTGCCAAACTCATATACTGCGAGTGCTCGTAAACTTCCTATTGGCGCATGCTCTCCAATATTGGTTTTTGTCGAAAAAACACGTAGCAGAATTTTACGTCGCCATTCTGTCGCTAGATAAAATCGCATTTCGCGTTTATTGCACAATGAATTGTAGCATTTTATGTTAATAACCAAGCCACGTGGGCCGGAATGTCGAAATACTGACTAATCGGGCCGTGGGTTGCCGGCGAAAAAATGGCAATTTTAAATTATTCATGCTACCCACATTTGAGGGTCTGATATAAGTTTGTTTAATGCTCCTAGTTTGTTAATTACTTAATTATTTATGACGAGTTAGTTAATCCGGTCCTGTATGTTTTCGCCCACTAGTGTTTTGCAAGTTAAATTTTATTACTTCTTAATAAATGACCGAAATTTTGAGTTAAAAATGAGTTCCTGTCGTGTCATTAGGGATATATTTGGCGAATGCTCGTTAGCAGTTTTGTAGCGATTTCTCAAGTAACTGTTTATGCTGTTATTGAACTTCTGAACAATTCATTATGGTAACTGTAGAAGTTAGTTTATTGCCGAACTTCAAATATTAATGTTCATATTTAAAAAGTCATTTAACGCGCAGTCGTTTAGGTATGTGTGTAGGTTTCATATCATTGTTTTCCTTGACATTTTATGTGGAGTTAAATAATGTTTTATGAATGTTAAATACAGCTTAATTTCAATAATTGTTGTCGTTAAAGTGATATCTTTTGATTACGTCAATTTTGTTTCGATGTTTTGGTTAAAATTCTTACTCACTAGCCATTTCTAAAAGCAGTGAGGAGCAAAGTACATATTTATAGACAAGTGCGAGTATTACACTTTGTATCCCCCACGGCGTTTTTGTATCGGTTTATTAAGAACTATAACGAGCCTGGCTCCTCAAATTACATTTGCTTCACACCTCTATTGGAGGAAAGTAAGAGATCTTGAATTACAATCGATTACGGTCCGTTGAAATCACTAGTGTTGGGCACTGGACAACCCGCCCACACTCGAGAGGATCTTATTAAGTCATTACTCGAGTCGTTTTCACTTGTGGAAAGTATGTCCTGACGAGCTATGGTATGTGGTTTGGTTATGAACGTTATGACTTGGGGTTTGGCTAGATATTATACTACGCATGTTTTAGAAATAGGGTAGGTAGTAAAAGGGAAGCTCAGAAAAACGCATTAAACCATTTAAATTACAATTTATTCACAAACTAAAACAAATGCAAGTTGTACAAGAAAAAGAGAGAGCGAGATAGCTATACAAAACGTCAAATAGTGGCGGGGAATACTGCTCTTGACAAGTTGCGTTCGGAAATGCCTAACAGTCGGCCTTCCTGTACCACTGCTCGCCCCGAGCAGTATTCTCCATGTAAAGTAACGTAAAAGTAAAACTAAGCTAAGTAATATTGACATACCCAGGTGACTTCTTAATGCCACCACAACTGACTTCTTAATGCCAGTTCAGCTGACTTCTTAATGTCAGCACAACTAACTTCTTGATGCTAGTTCAGGTGACTTCTTAATGCCACCACAACTGACTTCTTAATGCCAGTTCAGCTGACTTCTTAATGCCAGCACAACTAACTTCTTAATGTTAGTTCAGGTGACTTCTTAATGCCACCACAACTGACTTCTTAATGCCAGTTCAGGAAGTACACCTTCCAAGTCGCGACTTATACAACACCTCTTAAGGCAAATCTCGAGATTTAAACAGTCAGTCAAATAACAAACAGTCTGAAACGTTCTTAATCGTTTCCAGTTATTTAACGAGTCTGAAGCGTTCTTAATCGCCTCCAGTCAAATTACTTACAGTCTGAAGCGTTCTTAATCGCCTACAGTCAAGTAACAAACAGTCTGAAACGTTCTTAATCGTTTCCAGTTATTTAACAAGTATGAAGCGTTCTTAATCGCCTCCAGTCAAATAACTTACAGTCTGAAGCGTTCTCAATCGCCTACAGTCAAGTAACAAACAGTCTGAAACGTTCTTAATCGTTTCCAGTTATTTAACAAGTATGAAGCGTTCTTAATCGCCTCCAGTCAAATAACAACAATGAGCGAACAATTATCGCCTTCTTAATGGCAGCTCACTGAGTAATATTACAAACAATCACAAACAAACAATATAAATCAGATATTGCAACAAAATGAGCGAACAAATATTGCCTTCTTAATGGCAGCTCACTGAGTAATATTACAAACAATCACAAACAAACAATATAAATCAGATAATGTAACAAAATGAGCGAACAAATATCGCCTTCTTAATGGCAGCTCATTGAGTAATATTACAAACAAACAATCACAAACAAACAATATAAATCAGATAATGCAACAAAATGAGCGAACTAATATCGCCTTCTTAATGGCAGCTCACTGAGTAATATTACAAACAATCACAAACAAACAATATAAATCATATAATGTAACAAAATGAGCGAACAAATATCGCCTTCTTAATGGCAGCTCACTGAGTAATATTACAAACAATCACAAACAAACAATATAAATCAGATAATGTAACGAATGAGCGAACAAATATCGCCTTCTTAATGGCAGCTCACTGAGTAATATTACAAACAATCACAAAAAAAAACAATATAAATCAGATGATGTAACAAATGAGCGAACAAATATCGCCTTCTTAATGGCAGCTCACTGAGTAATATTACAAACAATCACAAACAAACAATATAAATCAGATAATGCAACAAAATGAGCGAACAAATATCGCCTTCTTAATGGCAGCTCACTGAGTAATATTACAATCAATTACAAACAAACAATATAAATCTTAAGAATACAAGAAGTAATGTTTCATTCATATTAAGAACAATCAGATAATGAACTATCTGATTAAAACGATTCAGTTTGTCACGAGCCATCACATTACAGTTTACAGTACGCTTGACGGCGACCATGTGTATAGTCCTAATCACATTACGGCTTACACTTTTACAATCCTGAATTTGACCATCTAAACTTGGTGCAAGCCTGTCACTTCGTAACCCCTTGCGCATAATATTACGTTCACCAATAACCATATCACAGACCTCAAAAGTTCTTTGCTTAACACATGTGGAGCATACGCAGAACGAGTTAGAAACTTTGTCTAACATCATAAAACAAAATAAATCATCAAAGTCAGATCACCAAGCTTTACCATTCACATTTAACATTACTACCAACGCAAGATCACCAAAGCTCCCAAAATGGTTTGTCATTAAAATAAGTAGTAGACTTGCTCATTTGCGCGCGGATTGACAACAGCAGTCAAAATGTATTTTATTTGTTTCTTGTAGACGACAATAATCCTTAAAATACTTACAAATGAAAGCTTTGTTTCGGTCGCATACAACTCCAAATATCTGTAATACTATAATAACACGAACAGCTTCTAACTACAAGAGCTAAAGTGAATAAATGTCGTAAATCAAACACCAAGGTGGCCCACGTATAGGTACTATGTGTAACGGCACCGGCATCAATCAAAAAGGATACAACAACACTGCTTGACACCCTGTTTATTTTTCTCGCATAGTGTTAAGAAATGCAGCCATGTATTTTTTTTTTTTTTTTAAATACCGCGCCGTATTTGCCAAACCAATTTTTAAATAGGGTATAGGCTTCTACAGAAGTAGGTACAAATCATCTATCATTTATTCGCTTAACGGAAATAACATGGCTTCGGCTAAACCCATCCAGGTGGTCCGTTGACGGACACACGGTATTCGACCTTAATCAAAGTCTCAACTTTGTACCTGTGGCTACCAGCGGGCTACATATGGTGACAAATCTCGCTTCCACTAAGTCCAATTAGTACAATCGGTAACTATTTAACTTAATACCTGTAACATACACCTTAAATTTAAACAAACTTACAACAGCAGCAATATTCTCTTAATCAATGCTTTGACTTCTGCTAGGCTGTAAGTGATTGACCAGTCACAAACATTCGTAAAAACGTGTTGACTCAAAACGATGTAGGTACTGAAGCGATCTTCCATCCGCTCGGCCATCGACAAACTACAATATAATATGAGCGCTTTGAATCTGTAAGTTACGCACTTTATCAATTTTACAGTTACCGAAAAAACAATTTAATACTCATCAAGACTATTTCAGCAGGTAAGCTTTGCTTTCACCGATCCTATAACCACAGTATGTCTCTAACGATGTCTGTAACGATGCATGCAATACACGATGTTCTCTGATCCTAAGGTAATGTGACGTGCGTCTGTCACATTTGAACAAAACCGATAGCATTCTGTCGCGTCACGACACACCCCGACACAGCAATATTATGTTGGTGTGTATAATTCGTGTACTTATATCCGTATTAGGGTCCTTCCTACAACGGTTTGGTTGTCACGAATCTAAATAACAGATAATAATAAATATGAGCCTCGCTCTGTAAAACCAGGAACAACGAAGGTACCACAGACAACCAGATTCAGCACAAACACTTGTTTCATCAACAAACCCCGCACTGTGCGGAAATCGAACTCGCGACCCCTCGATGCTCAACCGTTGAACCACTGCGCTAAACGGGTCATCAACGACTTATAACAAACGAAATATTAACATCAAAATAACAAGTTCGAATCCTATCGACAGGCAATTATTTAACACCTTGTACGACTGCACTTACATTTGGCAGTTCGATTAATTAATTTTGTAAATACGAAACATCTACGTTTTTTTTTTAAATAACACAATCACCGTGACAATACTCAAACGCTTAGTTGGTAACAGGCTGACTAATATTAACCTCTGTTTTGGGCACAGTTTGGCCTCATCAGGAACCTCCTTGAAGTATTTTTTTTCGAATTATTGACATACCTCAAATGCCCAATGGTTGATTGGCAGATAATGCGCTCAGCATGAAGCCCGCCATACCGTACTATTATGTGCAATAAAGATGAAATAAATAATTAAATATTGAAATTTTTAATTGAACAACCAGACTCGCATTTATTGAATATTCAACTGTAACTGTAACCTCTGGGCTCTGTATAACTCTGTAATTCTTATTATTATTTTACCCAAGGCATGACAACTGAAATCAATAAAAATGACAACCAATAATTTGCAGCTACAACAGTAAGATCTGTAAATAATTAGACATAAGTTTGTCTGAAGTAACAGTTTACCTCAGGACATTCATTCTTATCATGGCCTGTACGATGATAACAGTGTGATGAACACCTTTTCTACCTAATTGTTTTCATCATCATGACAGACACAGCCACAGAATGCACAAGTTTTATGAATTTTGTAATGTTGGTGCAATGTGACCACAATGCTTACAACTGCATCATTTAATTATTAAATCAGTAACACTTGACTTACTTCAACGTTGAAAATTAATATCTTAACATGCTGGACGTGTCCTGATAACCAGCAGAAATAGCATCAGCTTTCTGGTACGAAAGGTACCTACCTGTTATTGCTTCTGTAACCTGCATCGGGTAACCCACAAGCATAACCTTAAATAGATCTTGTCACATTAAAATTTTTAAATAATATTCAGAACATTACACCATAAGCATTAACTTAGTCACACATCTGACTAACTTACTGATTGGAAAGAAAGGCAGTTAATAAACATTAGAGTTATGTAAGGTTGAGATATTAGTTCAGGTTTAGATAGTTGTTAGTATCAATGTTCGGCATACTTTTTTTTTTTTCAAATTTAAAAGTCCTAATAAGTTTCAGAAATAGTTTTCTCATCACCAGTCATACATCCACAGAATACAAAATACCTTTATCTTTTCAGATTAACTTACTTACTCAATAATAATTAACAGATCAGATAGGATCAGAATCAGAAAATGTATCATTAAGACCAGCATAGACTTGAACTAAATCAGCTGTAGGTTGCCAATGGCACAGATGAAATGGTGGGGTACTACTGAAGTGGGGTAAAAACAGACCACTACTGTGGCTACTGGTTTCCATTATTCAAAGTACTAGGCATAGTAGATACCTAGCACTTTAACTAGGAGTAGTTTGACGAATGAAACTTGTTCAGGTTCGCAAGAACCTGCTGCTTAATCACTCTCCCATCAGGAGCATGATGAACACTCCGCAATAAGAGAGCGATTAAGGCAGAGGTCAGTGACCGCGCACACGGTCCGGTGCCGCGGTGCTCCAGCGGACTCCGCTCGGGACCGCCAAAACGCTGCCGATTTGAGACACTATTCAAAAGTTCACGAGGCAACGTATCATATGGGTACACCGTCCGTCACTACTACACATTTCAAAGATGACAATCCGATATCATGGAAAAGTTCACGTCCACTTATTGTTATTGGCTTGAAAGTTACTTTTATCACAAATTCACAACAATCCCCAATACACTCGATTCGACAATTCACTCACAGTACCCGTGCGGCAACAGGTACGAACCGGTTTTTGTTTTCTGCAAGGCGTCCCGGCAGGCGCGCGGCGCGGCCGCGCTTAGTGAATTTTGGAAAACGATACAGAAGTTACTTTCACTTAATGTTTCGTCAGGAAAACGTTTTTGTAGGCGCTCGGTACAGTAATCCCGCTTCTGAGCTAAAAGGGAAGCTCAGAAAAACGCATTAAACCATTTAAATTACAATTTATTCACAAACTAAAACAAATGCAAGTTGTACAAGAAAAAGAGAGAGCGAGATAGCGATACAAAACGTCAAATAGTGGCGGGGAATACTGCTCTTGACAAGTTGCGTTCGGAAATGCCTAACAGTAGGTATGCTAGGGTTTGAAAGTGTCACCCACGAATATTATAAAGAGATTTATTGCTCTCATATACATACAAAATATGGATTTCCTATTAGCAAAAATAGCTCGAAACGATAAGCTTAGATATACTTATTGACATTAAGTCCGCCATTTTTGCTAATTCGTTGCTGTCTGTGCAATAAAGAATAATCTCCTTATTCATAAAAACTTAAATAGCGCTACAACAATGCTTTAGCGTTCCGTTTGTTTTTATGAATAAGGGGGTTAATCAATAAATGTCACACTACAACTGAATTGACAAATAACACCAAACATAAAAATAAAGACTACCACTGAATATCGAAACTCAAAATTCCGAATTACTGTATTTATAAAGTTCATAAGTACGATCTACGTGAGCTAGAAAGTATTCAATGACGAATCACCTTAGCGCAAATGTTTATCATACCGATGTACGGAATCTCGAAAATTTGCTAGGCCGAATTTCTTCTTACCGATTATTCGCGATCGCGATGGATGTCAATCACATTTAACAGTTTTCTCAACTCTTCAAAAAGAATAAACATAGTACTAGTAGATAGTAAGTAAATACCTCACTTTCTCCCTAACTTAATAATCGTAGCGCTAACTAGATTTAAATTATAAAAGCCTTTCTCACGAATGTGCCAATGTGTAGGCTCCTATTAGTCTAGATAACCACTCCTTAGCATCTAAATCTTAGTTAAATTAGATCTGTGGGTGGCAGGATCCAGCAGGTGGTCCACAGTCTACGTGACTGAACTGCACTGGACATCATACATAGCAGCCGTCGTCCGAACAAATGAGGTGGCTTTTCTATGCCTAACGACATACAGGGAGGTTTAGATGTGGCGTTACTTCATACAAGGAAATGGATGTTAGTGTAACGGTTTTGGCATGTTGGCAAATGCCAAAACCGTTTTTGAACCAGAGTTTTTAAGGGATCGGTGCTGTTATTAAGATAGATAAGAAACACTTTATTGCACACAAACAGAACAGAGTAATTATGCACACAAGAAAAACATTTTAAAGTCAATGTACAATTTGGGTTAAGTTTAGGTTATTGTTCAATTTCAGGTAGTTTCTAGGTTAGCATGCAATTTTTACAAAATAATTCCTCTCCCATTGTCATTTGACCAAGAGTTGTCTATTGAATCAACTCAAGCGAAAACTGACTAACATTTAAATTGTCGATCAACACTTTCTCCATAGGTTTGCTAATATTGTGAATGGTAAAGCTGGAACATTTTAAACTAATAACGATCAAAATCAATGAACATGACCTGAAACGCAGATTTTTTTTAACGGTGACGCTAGCGCTTTCGGGATATTTTGGATATTTTTACCGAGATTCTAAAAAAAATGTTAGGGTCAGTCTTCCTTATTGTTTTCATCCAGTTGACAAACATTTTATGTATACTTCTTTAACAACTTTCATAAAAATGCTGCTGTTGTTTATAAAGTTTATGTGCGCGATCTGCTATAAACAGCATTGTTTAAATCTGAATTCCTCACCATCAAAATCACAGGTGGAAGCTACTGCCTTATTTCATTCCATTGAACTTAACGAGCCTCTAAATACCTTTCTAGTCAATTCCAGTGTGACACCACTAATCCCAATGAGACAGCATGTCGTCAGTTCAGCACCTGCGCCAGCGCATCCGCCCACAGAACGCGTGAACATCTTACAGAAGCGCACACTTCAACCTTTACATAGGGGTACCTTATGCGGCTGACATAAGACCCATTTTGCAATGGTTTTGTAAAGGTTGATGTGTGCGCCTCTGTACCAACGCGTTGGCAGCCGTTCTCACTTTTGTTTATGGTACTTTAAGCGCTTGCTGGCTCATTTATAATGCAGAAAGCTTAGTAATTGAAAACTTTGCATATATTACAACTTTAGTGTAGTCGAAAATATACTAGGCGCAGGAGTTGAACTATCGTGCGTGAATGAGAAAAAACGACAGCTTTAGCGGCGTATTTAAATAATCATTGACAAAATTATATAGATTTATTGGCCATTTTCGGTCATTCCTCCTTGCTCTATTGCAAATATTTGTCATTTGGCAAAAGCGCAATAAAAAACGGAATGGGTAGCTCAATGAGCCGCTGGCTGACCCTTGAATTTGGCAGATCCACGCCAAGACGTAATCCTCTCAGAGCACAGTTTTGAACAGCACAACCTCGAATAACACAAAATGTATCCGCGAATAGCACAAACTATTATTTTTGGCATGTGCAAATTCAAATGCCAAAATATGAATTTGTGCTATTCGCGATTGTGCGGGTCTTTGGTAATATTTTCGACAACCTACAATTATCATGAAGCAACGAATGATTAGTTCTCAGTTATAAAGTTAAGTGTGACTTGGAGAGTTATCAAATCCGTTAATTCTGTGAAGCCGATCAGAGTAAAGTAAAGCAGCTCCTAAAAGTTAAGCTGTTGAAACATGTCTTAGGCCTTTCATTTATAAAAAACATTCAGAATGCAAGGAAAATTTATGAACTCTAAAAGATTAACTTTGAGACGATTTTCCTTGCAAAATATGTGTATAAAATAATGAAAGTCATATTCCTATTCTTTTTTGTCAAAGCCTCATCCAAGAGTCATTCTCATATTATGATTAGACGCTTTGAAAGCATTTGCGTGGCACTTCGAGCGTCTTCTACAAATACATGCCTTTGTCGAAGTAGCATCAACCCTCGTGACCGAGGCGTTAAATCCTCTTTTAAGTGATTGCAGAAATTTTCAGTTAATTTTACCATAATTCCCAACAATCCCAAAACTCATCGCCACGTTCCCAAATCCCTGGAACTTCCGTTAACCCGGTCGTTAACTTAAGTGATCTCGCGTTACTCTCCCGTCTCATCTTAATTAATAACATTTGCGCTTGCACAATGCGCTTTCGACCGTTTCATGGAAATTAAATTTCGCGCCTAATTATCGCTTTTGTCCGTCATATTTTTTTCGACACCACTATACGTGTCAACGCCATAATTCACCGGTGTAATGACATGGCGGCGCGCGTACGCATTATTCTTACGCGAAGATGCGCAGGAGTGCAATATTTCAGGGTGTGGCGCAAATATGAGCGGGAGCGGATGCATTTTGTCCGGTGTTTGTATGAGCAACGGTCAAATTCAAGAGCTGTAGATTCTGGGAACTCATTTGGAACTTTATTTAACTTTCCTTTTTTTGCCTTAAAGCGAATTATAAATTGTGTATAATTAAGTGAGGAGCAGAAAATACATAGCTAATGTTGTCAAAATATAATGTCTGTTAGTTTTCCTACTATTACACCGAAATTTGTAGAGACGCATCCAGCTTAGCAAGGTGTTGGAAAATAACAGTCTACACACTCACTTTTCACACTTTAATTTAAAAGTAAATTACGCACAGAGGCGAAGGCCTCTGTGCTTTTTTAATAAGCTAATGGAAAACTGCCCAAAGCCGCCAAAGCTTATTCCTCACACCAAAACAAACCCGAACCGTTCATTAAGTCGCGAGTTTCGGATAATTACGTACTGATAACGCAAGCAAATTGTCCGCGAATTATCCCGACTGATGAATATCATCGCGCGTCCTCGAAACGCTGCCGACTGTCAATGTGGGCTCGTGGAAAGTGAGCAAACACCAAAATGCTGCCGACTGTCATGGAAAGTGAGCAAACCCCAAAACGCTGCAGACTTTCATGGAAAGTGAGCAAACCCCAAAACGCTGCCAACTGTCGTGGAAAGTGAGCAAACCCCAAAACGCTGCCGACTGTCAATGTGAACGCGTGGGAAGTGAACAAAACCTGAAAATGCTCTAAACGCTGCCGACTGTCAATGTGGGCGCGTGGAAAGTGAGCAAACCTGGAAACGCTGCCCACTGTCAAAGTGAACGCGTGGAAAGTGAGCAAGCCCCAAAACGCTGCCGACTGTCAATGTGGGCGCTAGTAAAGTGAGCAAACCCCAAAACGCTGCCGACTGTCAATGTGGTCCCGTGAAAAGTGAGCAAACTCCAAAACGCTGCTTACTGTCAATGTGGGCGCGTGGAAAGTGAGCAAACCCCAAAACGCTGCTGACTGTCCATGTAAACGCGTGGAAAGTGAGCAAACCCTAAAACGCTGCCGACTGTCAATGTAGGCACGTGGAAAGTGAGCAAACCCCAAACCGCTGCCGACTGTCAATGTAGGCACGTGGAAAGAGAGCAAACCCTAAAACGCTGCCGACTGTCACTGTATGCGCTTAAAGAGTCAAAATACCCCAAAATGCTGCCGACTGTCATGTAAAGTGAGCAAACCCCAAAACGCTACCGACAGCCAATGTCAAATGTCCGGGGTCCTTTAGCCGGGTCTTGGGTCGTTTCACACAACGACCGCTTCAGTGCGAAGGTTGTAATCGCGGTGTGTAGCGGTCCAAAAGGACCCCTTCTAGAGCATAGAAACAAATATAGAAAACACCCAGACCAATACAAACAAACGCGTCGCACAACAAAGTATAGTGTACTTCTCGATTACCAAAACGTTAGCGGTTCAACGATACTTTTTTTTCATAAAGAAAAAAGTATCGTGTACTTCTCGATTACCTAAACGTTAGCGGTTCGTGCTAGGCCTACAGACCTCAAAACGCTACCGACTGACAATGTGGCAGGATGAAAGTCCCTCGTTACTCACTAATTACTGCCTTATTGTATTAAATCTGACGGAACAATGGCATTGATTGACTCTTCACTTGTCAAATATTGACGGTCTTGAAGAGAAATCAGAAATGATCACTTATTGCCAACGAATTAGCGCCACGAGAATACAAGAAGCATTGTTCGTTCAGCTCAAAATGTTATTCAAATTAAACTGATTGTTTTTCTAACATTGATAAAAAAGCAATACTACAAACTTGAGGTTTATTTTATTTTTTATAAATTATTTAATGAATTGAATTCTCTTGTCACAGTGTTTGTTACCAAACTCCTCCGAAGCGGCTTGACCGATTTTGATGAAATTTTATAGTATTTATGTTTGCTAAGTCTGAGAATAGGTTGTAAACTATTTGTTATACCTCTTTTTTTTTTCAAGCTTACGCGGACGAAGTCGCAGGCAGCCGATAGTATGGTATAAAATTTAAAAAAATGCTGTTATCCAAACTACTGAACCTTGCAATAAAGCTCGTGCAGGTTCCAGCCCAATTTCCAATGATACCTTGACTGATGGTATCAAGGTCGAAATAATTACACCCAATATCGATTATTCCTCAGAAATCCAATTATAAGACGCGTTAAAATCAGGCCGACAGACACAATACTTACCCTGCTTACTGTACAAAAATAAACTTTAAGCTTAAACAAAAAAGGTGCAAAATTCAAAAATAACAGAAAAAAATGGGAAATACCGAGTTTTAACTCATTCTTACCCTCTGTTTACTTAAATTAAACCAATGTTAATTTTGCTGCGCAATTTATTTTTATGTGACAACAGCACTATTTTCTTTCTCTCTCTTTTAAATCATATAAGCCATATGTTCGAAAGAGACAGGTGAGATCGCGATACGCGGCTGACAATGTAAAATTTTACGATATAATCGCTTGGAGAACGCGAGTTTTGATATAAAGTGGGAAGATGCAAATGTATGTAAATTGTTGTGAGGGTAATGAACATGGCTTCTTAGAAGAATTTCGGTTATTTAGTGTTGAGTTTTAGCACTTGACTTGTTAAATCTGACACAGCGCAGTTTTGGCGAAATTTTTGAATTATAGCTGTTTTTTTTATTTCGTGTTTCATACTTTTAACATACATACGCTCATGGCTTCATCCCAGACTCGGTAATCAGAAGCACACTGACTGTAGCCGTTATAGTGAACGGAACAATCAGAAGCCCACATATCGCCGAGGGAATTTGGACCCAACGGGCGAGCACACCCCATTATCCAGGTTGTTTGGGTTTTTTATCGCTATTTTCAAATACATAAGAGTTAGCTGCAAATTTTAAAACTGTTTACTAACGGGTCATTATTCCACACAACATCGTCTGGCCCCTGACTACACAGAGCTTGTACTATAGGATTCCATTTATAAATAAATAAAAAAAATGACTGGAGTGACTCCAGACATAAATTTATTTATAAATGCATACATAGTACAAACATACATGTTCATGCACTCAATTGTTTGTGCTGTACGGGGTTCGACTGCGCGACTTTGGGTGTTGTAAGCAACTTCTGGACCATTACAAAATGTAACTCAAAAATTCATTTAAATACTAGTACTTATCTGTTATATTTCGAGTAAGTCCCGAGCAAAGCAGCGGACAAGAGCTAGTGGTAAACAACAAGAGGCGCGCGACACGCGTCGCGGTCTATTGTCGCGCGCAACAATGCGCGTCGCGCTGCTGATAAATGTGCGCGGACATATTGTGTGCACGTCACACTGTACCGTCGGCAAAATAATACAAATTTATTTTAGTTGCAGTTATTATACTGATATTAAACTCTACCTAGATAATCCAATCTCATCATGTCAGCCGAACGATGCCCACTGCTGGGCATAGGCCTCCCCCAAGGATTTCCACTACGATCGGTCCTGCGCTGTCTGCATTTAGCGGCTTCCCGTGACCTTGACAAGATCGTCCACCTTGTGGAGGGCCTGTCCACGGAACGTCACCCGGTACTCGGTCGCCATTCCAGAATCCAATCTATCTGACAGTTATTATACTGATATTAAATTCTACGTAGATAATCCAATCTTTCTGAATTACCCCCGAATTCACAAACGTCAATCAACGCTAAGCACGCGCTCATGCTCATGCTGTCCCGTTAAATGTCAATAGAACAGAAAGTGCAACTATACTTCTGAGAGATGCTCATTGATTTGCGTTTGTGAATTCGGCGGTTAGCATTTTGAACCTTATTGCTACTCAATATTGCTCTGAATTGACTTGAGCTTTCAACGTAAAATAGTGCATTCCCTTTTAAAAGGCAAGCAATCCGTCCAATAGAATAGCGGTAGTCCATTGCGGAGATAATCACTCTCCATTAGCTGACCCTTAAACTTGAGTGCTCCCTTTCTCATCAAATAAATATGAAAAACTATCGCTAGATTTGTCAGAGTAACATCGATTTAAAACTGTTGCACCAAACGATTTACGTGTTTCTAGGATAATACTATTGTGATAAGAAAGACAGATTTTTATTATTATTCCGCACACGATAATTTAGTGCTATAACGCCCCACATGGCCCTTTCTTGCTAGAGGGAAATTATCATACGTTCTTTCGTTATGATTTAATATTTTGGTGATTGCGTAAAATCCTGGTATATTGCCTCACTTTCATTGTCGTGTCAGGATTAGGCAATCATTCTGAAAATCCATTTCGTCATTTTCAATAAATAATAACTAAACCATGGTATCCCGACAGCTGATTTTGCTGTCGGTACCAACGTGTGAATCGTTTTTAAGCATATTGTACTATACTTCATATTTTTCTGAAGGTACCTCTGTGTCCACTATGAAACCATTATGTTTTTTGGAACGCTTTAAGCAATACAAGTAGAAAAATAATTAATACAAAAATATGACATAAGCAAAAGTTCCTTCTAACACCCAAACATGAACTAGACCATTGGATTAAACTTTTGACTTGAAATTATTGTAAGATTAGTGAGTTAAGTAATTCAATTTCATGTCCATAATAATAAAAAAACCCATTCAATTTTTGTTTGATATAATTCGTATAATTATTATATTCAAATGTTACTGACTAAAGAATAAAATGTTGAAGTGCCTTTTGTTCAGGTTTTTTACTATGGTCAATTATTTGATAGTTTATCAAATATAGCAGCCTTTTTTTTTCGAGGGGGAATCCTGCTTACGGACATCCCGCCCTTTGGGGGCTGGACTATTTCCTTTCGAGGTACTGTAATCCTGTTTCGGGTTAATTTCGAATATTTCCTGCTATTCTCGTATACTTTCAATTAGCAACATTAATATAACAATGTCTATAATTCATGGCCTTGATTTCATTTTATAGCTAATTTGCATTTATTACTGGGAAAAGTAACTGATAACGCTTTACATAGCAACATTTAACTATTACCGTGTCAATTGTTAAATTAAATTATATATTTTTTCCGGACTGATTTAGTGACGCATGGAACGAACCATTAAGTTTATATATTCCTTCCGCATGTTTTATGAAGACGGATAAAAGTATAGGATATTTTTCCTGTTGAAGGAAATTCACTGAGTGTTTAGATATTTATGACAAACTAGCGACCGCCCGCGACTTCGTCCGCATGAAATTAGGTAAAAAAAAATAGTATATCTTTATAAATTATAGCCTATGTGCTACTCAGATGCATAAGCTATATTAAAGTAAAGGTTCATTTAAATTCATGCAGAAGTTTTTACGTGAACGAGCAACATGGCACATCCACACATACAAACTTTCGCATTCATAATATTAGTAGGATTTGTGTGAATCTTGACTGAATATTTCTGAAGTGAATGAAAAGTGTTGTGACACCATAAAATACGAAATATAAAACAGCAAAACACATACGATACCCAAAAAAATACTATCAAACGTATAACAAAAAAAATATTCTTCTTGTTTCGCATTAATAAATTCATAACAACATAACTACTAAGCGGTTTTCCGACAAAATAGTGAAATAAATATTGGTAGTTTGTTTAGAACCTCCGGAAATGGGAGAAAAAACATAATAACTGTTGTGACAAGAAGGTTAAATAAATGACAATACAATATAACTTATTATCTGACAGCTTACACCAAAATCGTTTGTTCTCCAGCTAAGCAGAGCTTTGAACTAACTAGTTTCACTTATTAAGTGTGTCATAAGAAAGACAAACAGACATAAATATGATAAAATTCATACGTACATACATAGTAACACCCAGTCACAGAACGAGCACAAATATATCGTATTGCACCTGTCCGTGTTTTTCTATACTCGGTGGATATTATGCAGAAATATTCAAATGTCTGGTAAACGACTGTTAGTTCACTTAACACATGTCTGGTGCGCACGCGGCTCTAAACAGTTTACAGACACGCCTTTGGTATTAAAAAATGTGCGCAAACTGCGCATTTGTGTATGCGTTATTAACTTATGAATATTAATTAATTGTTATGATACGCTGGGACACTGTTTCTCAATCTTCCTTATTTCAGGACTAAGTGTTAAGAATTGACGTTCAATGATATTATTCTTAAGTGATACTCAAACAATATGAAATTATATAACAAAACGTATTTATCAACTTTAAACATCTGAATAATTTGATTTAGCATTAATAGAACTCTATACCCAATAGATGCCTTAGAACATCTTTTGCATATAACCATCGGACTTTAAATGAAATTGAACTCTACTACGAGTGTCAGAAACTGATATGCTAAGTTAGGTATTTTGGATTTGGATTCAAGTAGATTTACTTTATAAAAAAAACCATGAGGCAGGAAAAACTTAACGATTGACTTCATTTTGACGACCCGCGGCGTGATAGACTATTACGACCTACCACCTGTCGGCTCAGTAGTAACGGTCACCTACGGAACCCTAGGTATACTGCTTCGGACCTTACTTGGCCGTTTTAGTAAAGTAGTTTATATCAACATGGTTCATTATGTCAATTGCATAAAACCTTACAAACTACCGTACTATGACAGTAAAAATGAAAAAGATAGATAATACTTGTGAGGGCTGCTCAACTTTTAATAGAGTTCTAAAATTTAAGGGGATGGCCTTCTTGTTTGATCGCATCTTACAACGGTCTCAGAATCACCAATTTGTACCAATTTAATTGTTGTGCAATAAAGAATAAATAAATGAACATGAATTAAAATTTAAACTTCAAAGTTTGAGAAACTATGCCATAGGCTTCAGCTTAGACGCCAACTTAATTATGTTTATGTACTTGCCTAGTTTTATTGTAATACGATTTTATAATAAATAGTCGTTTTTAAATAATGTCATTAAAACTCATTAATACTATATCCGATGTTGTTTAAACGAAATTATCTATAATTATGTGTATTATTGGAAAGTAAGAGTCTAATTATTTTTAATTAAATTTTCAGGTGGGTACGAAATTGCGAATTAATGAAGACAAAAGGTTGGTCGGCAAGAGTGTGGTTTTATGGTATTTCTTCAGACTTTATAACGCCTTTTGAAATGTTAATTTAATTGCATGGTTTAGCTTATAACGTTATTAACGCGAGTGAATTCTAACGAGTGTCATGAGTGCGAGGTTTTGAATTTGTTAATTGATTTTTAATAATCCACAGTTATTATAGTCACTATCAATAATAATCTACAGTTATTATCATCATTACGTTTTTTTTATTATTTTCTATTTCCTCATCATCATTATAAGTGAGACCCCACTCCAAATAGGTTTTTTCTATAGGTACGAGTACTTTGCCATTTTTTTTTTTTTTTTTAATTTAACCTGGTGTCCCACTGCTAGGCAAGGGTCTCCCAAAGCTCTACAACTATGCCTGTCATTAGCCAATATTTGCCATTCGTTGGAGTGATTGCATATGTCGTCACACCATCGTTTACTTTACCATACCAAAAAAAAACCTGTTACTCGTATTCGAATTACCTAGATAGGTTATCCTGTTTATTTATCCTCCTTCTACTCTTCTGAAAGTTCTACTCTGGGATTGATAATGACATTGTATGTGCTTCAAACTATGGTTATTATTGTTTTTAGCATTTTCCATGCAGTATCTTTACTTAGATCTGAAAACAAGAAAAAGACATTTGGTCATCTTGGCATCAGGCGGGAATCGAACCCGCATCGTGCCTTTAAACTTTTATATTCCACCATAACCACTTGAAAAGTAATCCATACTGTATGTAATGTTTCGTTTGATTAGGTTGAGGTGAGTTTACAACAACCTTTTTTGTGAAAACATGTTGGGGTTATTGTGGTAGAGCAAAATACGCGGAGTAGATATTAAATAGGTATTTATTTGGAGTACTTCACAATGCGACAGCCATAACATGAGAACAAAAGTAAGCGATACAAAACTACTCTTGTTAGTAGTAGTAGTTCTATTTGGCAGCTGCATCTATGTTGATACAGCATGCAGGTTGATTTCCAACAAAACACGACACGATACTTAGATATTATTTTCCATCAGCTGTATTCTTAATGCTTTGATTTCTTGGTTCTATCCCGTTTAAACAGACTCAGTTGACACAATTTCACAGGCGCAACGATTCACCCTCACTGCCCACGTATTGCCCCGGGTTCGTTAGACCACTGGGCCGCTGTGACACTAAACGAACAGCTGTAGCGTGGTCATTTAAACTATTGCCCTAATACTGTATGGAATGGAACTTCACGTCGTATGATAGATTGATTTTTGATAAATGATGGTTGTAATGACTTCTTTTGAATTCAATGTTTGTCAACTTTTTGTCAATCGTTAAAGGGCTTGTGCTGTTGACATATTTTTACTATTTTTGACGTAAAAAGAAGTTATTGTGTGAGCGGCGGACACGCATTTTCTAGCCCTCAATAGAAAGGTATATTATTAGTAATTTAGTATTGCGTTTTCCTTTGGTATATAAGTTCTTACTTTGGCGTCAAAAAAATACAAATCATTGAATTTGTTTTGGTGTAAACTGTGTAAGACACTTTTAATTTTGAGTAATCATTTGGGAGCCCCCGTTATTAAACCATGAGGTTTGCACCTTAATCCACTCTTAACTGAAGTTTCAGACGTCTTCTAAAGAGCTTGCTTTGTGAAAACAATCTAGGCTGGACGATGTATTGCTTTATTTGATACAGAATGAACGCGAAGATTTACTCGTATATATTGTACTTTGTTGGGTGGAAAACCGCAAGAAAAGAAAGAAAGAAAGAAAGAAAAATTTTATTAGTCCACACAAGACAGTTTAAAGTTTACAAAAAATATTAATCTAGCGTGTGGCGCTAAGAGGGTTTCCACTCAGCATGTGTCAAGTACACCTGATGGTGTTCTTGACGCTGGTCTTCCGTGGATAAGAGGTCCTTTCCAAGTAGCTATAGTTAGACATTAAAGGCTACAGATAAGTGCTCTTTAAAAAACGTTACGTTTTATATCATCAACTGATTAAATGCCGCAACACGCACCCGTGCGTTCTAACAATTAATATTATATGGTATTTTTTGATTGGCAGCAAATGGGTGAAAAGGTGTGAACCCACCTTATATCAATAATATTAATTAACATTGCAATTAATTGAAATGATGCAGTTAATATTCGTATTAAATAAACATTTTATTATAAATAAAATACTGGTAGTCTGTATCTGTCATTGACTACTGGCAATAAATGTTTTGTTTACATTATTAGATTTTAAAACATAATGTGGTTAGTGATTCAACTATAGAAATCTTGTTTTGATTATCTGTTACAGCGAACATTAATAACCTGCTTGTAAATGAAGTTTCTACATTTATTATTAAAAATATTTTAAAACTAATAAGAGGCATTAGCAAGGGCGTACCCAGGATTTCAGCTAGGGGGGGGCAGCTCATACCTGTTTCGTTTTTCGTAGAGAGAGAAATACGTTTTTAATTCCCACTTGTAAGAAAAATTGACTTCTAGGGGGGGGGGCGGCCGCCCCCCCCTGCTCCTACCTGGGTACGCCCTTGGGCATTAGTACGTTGATTACAATCAAATTCATCAACTATAGTGAACACCCGCTAAATTAGAAAACCTTCATGACAATAATGTACAATAAAATAATAATAATCAGTAAGTGTTTTGGCTAGACTTGAACTCAGGACTAACATGTTTCAAGTCAGTATTTAACCACTGGGCCATGATGCTCTCACGTTTGACTATAAAGTATAGACCTTTTATACATCACTTAGACAATTCTCACTGAGTCCGCGTCTTAATTAATAAATTATTTATTTTCAGAATGATAACATTAACTGTGACCGGAGCCTCCTTATAAGCATTGAATTGCTTGTGTCAGAAGGAACTGCTTTTTATTATATGATGTGTGTTTACCTATAGACAACCATAGAAAACAAAATAATGTAAGAATGTAAGAACCGAATAATTGAATTTAAGAGCGTCGTGGCTAAGGGGTTAAACACTCTGGCTAGGAACCCGATGGTCCCGAGATCAAATCTGACCGGAATACACTTACTTTGTGTTCATTTGACAATTTGAGGCTAACTCTCCAGTGATGACAAACAACGATATACAACCCAAGCAACCCGGATAATGGCGGTATTCTATCCCCTAACCACGTTGGGTTCCCATCCCCTCGGTGAAATGGGGGCTTCTGAATGTTTCGTTCACCATGACGGCAACAATCAGTGTGCTTCTGACTAAGCCATTAGGGATATGGTGGTGAGGGCATGTTATGTTATGTTTTTTTTATAAAGCAAGTGCTTTGGTGAATACAAGTCGTCTTGGACGCGGTATAGCCCTTATCAGGTTAGGCGTGGCTGGTGCCCAGAACTCTGGCATAAAAAAACTTAGTTTTTATTTTTCAAAGTTTATTGCACAGTATTGTCAAATGAGTCACAGTGACAGTTGAGTGTGGTTCACATGAGGCGACCCAGATAGCGGCGTAATGGCCAACCTTGGCAGCGCGGGCGCCGGTGCGCGCCGCGGACGTTTTACGCGCCTGCGCACTCGTAATTGAACATAATGCGCGTAATTAGTTGCGTTTAAACGCTGCTTTTTGAAGCTCCAGAAAGTTTTTTTGAAACTATTCGTAGTATAGTATTAATTTCACTGAGTATTGTATACGGTTTTTAGTTTCGCACAAAATCGGTTGTAAGCGAGTGTTGTCTGCACTCGCGCGTTGCCGACGCTCATAATCAGCATTAAAAATGTTGTGTCGACCCCATGAAGAATGACGACGATCCTCAATCTCCAGGTAATCACACAACCAGGTTCCATGCTTCAGCAAAACTTTTGTAGGTTCCATAAAACGAATTTCAGCGTGTTGATATTTCCTCAAGGGTTTCGGTGAAATGTAACGTTCTTACGAGTGGGAAAAGGCAAAAGCTCAGTTAGCATTTCCATATAACGTTCCTGCGTATGGTCGACGTTGCGTCGCGTCACCGCACATTCGCGTATCGCCCATCGCCCGCACTCGTTCAAAGACTCGACGAAAAGTTCTTAACACCAGTAGGTATGCTCTTTGGTTTCTAAAAGGCTGTAACTAAAGATCGATGGTCGTGTTCGTAGAGCGGTTCGAGAATATTTCAAAATGGTGAATTCTCTATATTCTGATGCAAGTAAATACTCCAGTCTATACTCACCTCTATTAATCATTTTTGTAATCTAACTAGAGTTTAGAAACTAGAAATCCTCGAATAGTCACAACTGGAGTGACATTCTAAAGTAGGTTTCCATTAAACATATGGACATTTTCTTGATGTTATTGGTGTTATGTTATCGCCAATCAATCGTAATAATTTCACAAACGAATACCGATTCCGATAACAGATTTTTGATTAAAGCCCGCTTCGCATAAAACGTCCATTTTATTGTTGTCATCCAATTTATTCGCAGTAACGTGTATTAATTATTTCGTTGTAATTAAATTGGACATGTTAATGACGGAATGAAAGTTAAGTTTATGATATTTTGTTTTGGTGGAAGCTGAATTATTTTGCAGATTAACGGAAATACGAATCGCTCATATTTTGATCGTTTTCGATAACGAAGTGAAATAAAGAGATTTCGCTGTCAAATCTTTACGTGATGTTATGTTCTAGGTTTGTTTTTTGAAAAGCTTTCAGTTAACTTTAACTTGTAATGTAGGTATGTATGTTGGTGTGGGTCAAATGTAGCAAGTATATTTGTTTCAAATTCTTTTCAGATTGGGCTGTAATTTAGAAGACATTTCTTGTTCCTATGAAAATGCAATCATGCATGCGTTGTACAGAGGCGTTCACTTCAACCTTAACTTTATTTTAAGTCACACTAACACAAATGGATCTGTCTAAATAAATAAATTATTATTAATTAACATAGGTGCACCTTACAGTGCTGACATAAGACCCATTTTGCAATACTTCCGTAAAGGTTGATGTGAACGCTTCTGTAGCTAAGTATACCTAAAATGGCCGCCGCAATAGGTTGTTCTAAAAATTATAATTTTGTAACTAAATAGGCATCAATTTAGGAATAACCCCAACGTTTTAAAAACGCTGTCACTCGTATTCTTTGGATTATCGTGTTCTACCTACCTATGTTATTTTACATCATAAAGTTTTTAATTATTTGCCGTTGGTTTTGTTCTCCTAACCTTTTAGATTTTTATACTAGCTCATCTTACTAAAGCATGTCTTCTTCTGTTGTCAATAACACAGCTTCTAAATGTACGTTTACGTTTTTTTTCGTACAAATATTTGTCCATTTATAATGTCTCATTAATTTAATCCGTTTTTACACAAATAGACAGGTTTACATATCCCTATTAATAACGGGGAAGCTCGAATGAAACCTGATTCAAACTTTATGAATTATCTAATCAAAACAAAATTAACACAAGGCGCGGTACAATCTCAGATCATCAAAGTCCTGTCAAAGACTACTTAACATCTCACATCACAGATTGCATACAGAGTAAGTAAAGGTGGTTGTACACATCGATTACGAATATTTATCTAATACTATGTAAACAGTATATATTAGGAAAAAAGAGTACAGAATATCTTTGTTCAGTAAAAAGTTATGTCTACCAGCAAACCTTGTTGTCAACCGAAATTCACAGGGTACCATTGACAATTTGAGTGACGGTTACGTCCTAAAATTTTTAACTAAAATGACTGTAAACACACACAAAAATGCATGAAATGTGATATTTGGCTGCGTCCTAATCTTAACTTAACTTATCCTTCTTTATTCCTAATTACTTTTTCACTAATTTGGATGGATTGCAGGATGTTTCTTTATCCCTATAATATTCTTTTGCTTATTTAACATTATTATAGAACTTTGCTTTTTCCTTCTCTAACAGGAACCAGAGCACACTGCTGAACGTTCTAGAAACTCTGCTAAGGTATGTACTTTTTAATTAATGTTTTAGGATTACTAAGGAACAGCTTATTAATATCTACCTACATTAAGAAGCAAAAACTAACTAGGAGCTCAATCAAGTTTAATTTAGTTCTACCAACCCCCGAATTCAAAAGCGTCAATCAACGCTAAGCAAGCGCTTACGCTCATGCTGTCACGAAAAGTTACAATAGAACTGAGATAGAATTGAGAGCGTCAGTTATACTTCTGAAGAATGCTCAACGTTAATTTGCGTTTGTGAATTCGTCGATATTCAATATTGATAATTGATTCTCCATGCAATTACATGCTTGGAATTTTTGACATGTGTCCATGCATAGATATTTGACACATCTTATTTTTAACCAAGATCAGTGTTTGTGCAACATCACAAATCTTTAAAAAACACCACTTAATTCTGAATCAAACCGTTCAATCAGTCTCTTTTCCTGACAACGGACATTAATAACTACTCGTTTATGAATTATAAGTACTTATAATATTATTCTGCATTACATTACTTAACTTAGTTGTAGCAATCAGTAACTGACGGTTTACCACTAAGCGAGTAAGTTTTCACGTTTCTCATTAAAAGTTGTGACTTATTTTGACGAGGCAACGTGTCGTGATACAAAAATGTGACACGACAACTTTTATAAAGTTTGAACTACTAGCCCTAGGTGTCATAATCGCTCGTTGGTTAACAGCAGCGATCAGGGTTCTCACCTGACCGCTTTATAACTGAATTTTAATAGGCTAGATGACTGTAATATTTTGTTGCTTAAAAATGAAAGACCTCATGTAAACAATCCTAAAAGAATCACTTCATCAGTGTCAATACTACCCGAGACATCACAATTTGAAATGCACATTTCTGGACTTGCCCAAAAACGCTTCATACAAATGTGACTGTAATTATGACGTCACGTTCACTGTTTTGGTCAGGAGCGTGTAAGTATATAATATTATAAATTACCTTCCTGTATAATAAATTAATTACAGTCCCTCCGCGTTAAGAATGTATTGAATTCATTCTTTTCTTTCGATCTAGCACGCCCCCTAACTAATCAAACCGTTCCTAATTAGAAACTGAAGTTCACAGTGCCCAAATGAACGCATTCTTCAAACGCAACGGTTTTGTACTTGAGTTTTGATGTGTGTAACGGAAATAAATAAAAAAATACTGCATTCTTAACGTGAACGGACTATAGTCACTAAACTCCTCCGTTTAGTGTCACTATAACTCTGTCGCTCCCTCGCGGCAGCCCTGGGTGTGACCGGGCTAATTCTCGTGATTTATGGCGGGCTAAGAAGCGAGCAATTTAATTATTATCTTAGTTATTATTAGCCATTACCTGCAGGCGACTAAGCGTTCGCGTAGATTTAAGATAATATTAACCGGCGTTAGCTGATGTAAGCTGGACGATGTGTTGGGCTAGCACGTGGCTTTGATGAAGCTGTTTTGTTTATTTGACCCATATTCATTGTTTGTTTAATCATTGCTTCATAATATGTCAGTTGCTGAATAGATATTAACTATTCAACCAAGTTAAAAAGCCGTTAAAAAATGTAAAACACTGGCATAAAAAAGTTTAACCTCTTTCTCAAAGGTTCTCTTTTTTTATTTTTACTGAAAATTCGTTCGTACACAAAAATAATCTGAAAAAAGAATGAATGGAGAAATCTTGCTTTACCATAATAGATTGTTTTTTTTTTGAATTTGTTATTATTGACTCAAAGCCCATTGTTTTGAGATGAAAGCACTATCACTTACGAACACGGTGAAAATTCAGTGTCATTTTCATCGTCGTCACGATACCTCAGCCAGTTTTGTACGATGATGGATTTATAAGCTGCTATATTATTTTTCTGCGCCCATTTAGTGGTTCAGGCTGCCTGCGCCCGCGGCGGGTCCACTGGACCTGATTAATGTCGTATAATTTACCCTCGCCGAGTGGATAGACGTTGTAAAACTATTACAGTGCGAATGACGGATGAAGCGACAATTTCGGTTTAATTTTAGACGTGAAAAATGGAGAAAAAGAGCTTGACGCGCTTTGCAATAAAGACAATAATTTTCTGGCCGTTATCTCTTTTTTATATACAATGAAGGCTTAATCGTAAGCGGCTACCGCAGTCTACAACCATTCCAACCTTTAACTTATAGTAAGTAGTTTCAGTAAATATATTCAGTATCAGTGTAATCTTTTTTGAGTTTATGCGAGTTTATTTTATTTTTGTCACACCACCTACTGAACTTATATACTCTGCATTATGTTTTGTATGAAAACAAACGACTGTCACTGCAGCAGTCCGGTACGAAACATACATTGAAAACGCGCCCTAAGACGACGTCATAGTGAGATAGAGGCCTAACTGCCTCACACAAAGATGGCAATTGAAGCAATGTTATTTAAAAGAGGTTATATCAGTACTGATGCAAAGTCGAAAATTGTCCCCTGGCGTACGTACCTATGATTTGACCGTGTGTACAAGATAGCATGATTATTTACTAGAGCGTAAACGAGATAGATACATGTTGCGCAGTGTCGTCTCAAACTGTCAATGTTTTGCTCAGGTGTTCGAAGTTCTGATTTCTGAGTTCTCTGAGTTCTGGTGCCACTTTTTTAGTAAATGTAACCTATCTACGTATTTTTCTATTAATATTATTGAATGGAAGGGAATGAATCCTTAGCTCTGAAATTTCATATTGCAAAAAATAGACTCTATAGCGAACAAAATGAAAAACTTTTCAGAATGTGAACTTTTTGACACTAATGAAAAGAACCATTAATTTTAATTAACATTTCTGATTGCGGCAGTTAGTATTGTTAGTATCTATTCAATATAGAAATCATAGTCACTAATTGAGAATAGTGTATCATTTTCTTGTTGACATTGCTCAATTAAATTTGCGAATTAAAATGTCAGTTGTCATACATTTCATACATTAATAGGCGTATTCCGGACAAGCCTGTTTTATCTTTGATCTTTAGTTATTACCAGAGGAATCACAATCATCTTGCCTTTGATTGGATAGATTGATAACTGTGAAAAGATTTGATTTCAATTTAAAAACAATCTAGGTGACTACAGCCCAGAGAACTAAGGCCTAAAGAACTTTTTGGTACCATTTCAACATAGCTAACTATCAACTAAAATATTATAAAACATGAGGATACGAAACTAAAATAAAAGGGAAGATTTCTGCGTTCCTTTTCACGCAATGTTTTTCAAACAGTTGTTTAATAGTTGATGTTAATTTTTTAAAGTACTAAAATATATAAAAATTAGCTGCTTCCTAACGCATTATTTGACAAATCTACAAGCGTACATAAGTGAACTAAGAATAATTAAAGTACTTCTGTAAAACATTAAGTGTAAGTAAATTGTAGATAACTAAGCAAGGTGCTAAACTAATTTGAGAAATATTAATAGCTTCCGTTTTGTAACACACGATGGTAATGCATATTAAAAATAATTATACATTCACATTTACTTATTTTGCATTTAAACTTCTTTATTTACGAATAAACTTTGTTTTAAAAGCAGTAAATAAATTACAAGAGAATCCTTATAAATTAGTAAAGATAATATTAATTAATTACTTAATACCTACTTAAAATGCTTATTGAATGTAACTGGGTACAGAAAATTATTGTTATTAGGTCTAGGGCACACTTAAGCTTATGGGGCTTAAACAAGAGTCCACTTAACATAATTATTTGATTAACTAAATATATAAACTATATATAATGAACTGTATTAACGTGTTTCGTACGGTAGTACTTGAAGTACCTGAGTTAACAACGTTTGCCTAAGGGTAAGTAAGTAAGTGGCAGTGGGTTGGCCGTATTTAGAGGCGGGTAAATTTTAGAATGGTGGTGTCCCACCAAGGGCAGCAGGTGACAAGAGCAGCTTGGATTGCTTACCAAGGTAGATGGATGCCTGACGAATGCTTCAACTTGTCTCTCTTTAGATATCTATTGTCCGTTCGCGTTGAGAATGCAGTAAGTTCATACTTGTCCTTTGACCTAGCACACCACCTTACCAATCAAGTCGTTCCTAATTAGAAAGCCAAGTCCATAGTGGCCAGTTGAACGCATACTTGCGAACCCAAAAGTTGTCGATCTGAGTTTTTTTGTGTGCAACAGAGTTCAATTTAAAAATCACAGCATTCTTAACGCGAACGGACTATAGGTGAGGCTTCTTGTTCAGTAGTGTTCTTCTTATGAACTTTTGCACAGTTACTATTATCATTTGTCAAAACATTTTTACTTTCGTACTGTGCTTCGTTTTCTAATTCGACAGCCTTTTTGTTCTTCCTCAACTATAAAATTAATGTCCGCGCTGTTTTTCTGCAACATTAGACAAAACACACAGGCATGTTTTAAATTATGAAGAAGTATTTTTAAATCATTAGCTATTCAATAAACGAGTAGGTAGGTAATACGACATGTAAATTATGAATTTCAATATAAATTAATTAATCTTTTACGTACAGTGTCGATTAACATTTTCACAACATGTTGCAAAAAGCCTACCGTGTGGGGATTCAATCCCGTAGCTCATCCTATCCCGCGGGATTCATAATTATGGGGATTGATCGACTCCGCACATTTGGTATCCTTTGGATCCTACACCCTTACACTATACGACCCAATTGCCTCTTAAAGTTTTTGATTAAAAAACAAAATGTTTATTATTACACATATCTTTGTTTGGAGCTAGACGATGCTGTGTGAAATTTATTATTATGATGATGATTTATTATTGACGTATTTTTCAACTCTCAGGTTATTTGCTAACAAAATAAATATTAGTTAGAAGTTGAACGCTGCCTGAAACCTAGTCCGAATGTCTTTTCAATGAAAAGTAGTTATTACAGAAATTTTGGGTATTTTTTGACTGGTACTTGAGAGCTGATAGCAGCCTTCAAGTACCAATCTGAATGTTGATACTAAGTTATTTCAAAATCTTACTTTAGCATAAAAATAACAATTTGTTTGTTATACGGGATCCCGCGCTAACACGGGATGGCAATCCCTACTCCTGTGAAACCGTCCCAGCTGTCTAACGTCATTAGCTGTAGATATCTATTCTAATTCGTCATCGGCGCGCGCGCACAAAAAGCTGAGTCTAACCCCGGGGTGCCGCTAGAGGGCGCAGGTGGGAAATAGTTCCTTAGAAGCTAGCGTTTTGAAAAAATATCCACGCTTGATCGATGGAGACCACCAAATGGGTTATAATGGTGAATTAATTCCTTGTAGATCTTGCTTTTATGAGTTTGCGAATCATAAGCGAAAATTAGTTGTTTTTAGCTAATGATGGTGGTGACTATTAAACATTTTAGCTAAGGCTCATCCCGCCATCTCATTTATGAAATACCACGAGATTAGTAATAGTAGTAGGCATTACGTTATGATATACTAGAAGGCTACTGAAACAACTTCTACAGACTCATAATAGATACACACACTCGTACCTATCTGCACCACAATTTTCCAATGTCTGATTTTCTGACAAAATTCGAATGACGTCCCAATTACTTAAATAAAATGAAGAAGATACGATGGCTTTCGATCACAGGACCGATTTAAAAAAAAAAGTTTTACTATTAGAAGTCGAAATTATCGCTGATGAACATGGACTACTTTTTTTTCAATATGATTTAATTTTAATAATAGGTATGAATATAATTTGATGTCTTGGCAAACAAAGTGGCGTTCTGATGCTTGTCTTTTTATTTTCGAATCACTTATAGAGTGCGAAAACGTACTGAACCGTAAATATTTCTAACTCACCGTTCATCACATATTCCCCTCTATTTACTTAGCTCTTCTCACGGCGACAATTGCTGAAACAAAAAATGTATATTCATAGATTCTGTAAAAGGAGTGTAAACGGTGGTCTCCACCTTTGGCTTTGGTGGGTATAAATTAGTACCCCTGCTAGTACTAGATCCTGTTGCTAGTACGCCTGCGTCATCGAGTATAAGCTAAACACTTTTGCCGGTTAAAGTCATTTTTTTTTAAATAGATAATGCCATTCCAAAGAATCGTTAACAACGGATACAAGTTTCACAAAACTACGATTTTAAGAGAGTTTGAAATTGTATTTAGCATTGCAGTTTCTTATACTTAAGTACCTATCTACTCGTGATCAAGTAACATAGCCAAATAATGGAGCGAGAGTCTGGTCAGTAAATAAGGTGAAAATTTGAAGTTGGAGGAGAAAAGTAAAAATTTGGCCATAAAACATGGCCATATTCATAACTTAGCTATGGTTTCTACCAGCTTAATAATAGTCTTTCTCGCAAGTAGGTACTCAACGAGCAGGGCAAACTTGCGTTAGGTTCTCGGACTGAAAGGTCTTTTAATGTTTTTGTACGCATTCTAAGTTTGTTGTGCATATTCTTAAATTGCTTATCATCATGCAATATCTGCCTTACGTTAATTGAGAGTCAAAAAAGTGTCGATGAATTTACACTTTCGATTGCAAATTTTTAAATGTTAAGTTTTAATGTTAGTGGTCTTCGCCTAATTTTCAACTTATTTTGTTAATTTACAATTAAATGGAAACCCACGATCAAAAACGATACAATTGCACGTAGTACCTACACAACATACGTACTTTACTTAGCTTTGTGGATAATTAGCTTTGACATCCATAGCTAAAGATCCGCTCTATTTGGTTCTATATTGATATACAATAGATTGGTTAAAATATCATACACATACTTTATGTTTGTAAAATTCAAAAAGTTTAAGGGCAGGCCGACGTGTTTTTTTCAATTGTTGAATACTAAAAAACTAATTGAAAATACGCAATGGTGTGTGAATAAACAAAATTAATCAGGAACATTTGAAGTGAAGTAAAAAAGTGTTTATTCACGTTACCTCATAACAAGCATTCAAGATTCTTCAAGATTGAAGATGATGATTATGCTTGATGCTACTAAGCTTGATCTATGTGGTAAAGTGCGACCGTACCGGTACGGCTGACCTCACAGAACGTGGCGCGTCCCTACCTACACAGACATCACTAGCAGATTCACTGTTGCATCGCCTTTTCAGACATCAAAGCTCCCTACATTCAAACGCAAAGAGGAAACTTCAACATCACCACCGCTACGTTTCTCATTCAAGTCTTAACCCTCCAATGCATGCTACACTTTTCACTATTCAACAGCAACAAACAAACGCCGCCAATCATGCGACGCTAATGAAATAAGACGCGTATCAATTACCCAGTCGATTTTACTTTTTAATTAGACAAAGACGCCGCTCAGCAGGTGTTGGTTACTCATACAATGTTTATACGGACAGCTCCTTGTACAAACAAACGCTGGCTTATTAGTAGATGTCGCATTTTCATGAAGGACCCAATTTGTCCCGCTGGCGTGTTCGTAATGAGTTAGTGGGTACAAGTGATACGCTGGCAATTAAGGGTTAACTTCTGTTTGACATAGAAAATGGTTTGTATTGGTAGTTAACTGATACAAGAACTGGTTAAGAATATAAACTGACAGTTGCCAAGGTGATGATGTGCATACGTTTCATAGATGATTTTAGACTAGTTCAGAGTGTTTTCAGGAACGGCTACGTCAGGAGTATCTAAAATCGGCGATCATGATCATTTAAAATTAATGAGAGTGGAAGCAGCGTAAAATGGATGACAAGATTGTAACATGTGGAAATATGTGGTCCTCCTAATATCTGAAAAGATCTACTTACTCCGTGTGGAAATAGGCGCGATACGTTATATGAGTATAGACGTGTTCATAGACTTCAGTAACCGTCAATGCCAGGCAATCTTCATACGAGTTTGCCACTAAAATTGTGAAAAAAAAATCTGTGCGGCTAGACGTCGTTGTGTGGAATGATTGCCAATGATATACACTGGTATGATGTGCCAAGTGGTCTTTATCATTCTTACTTAACATAGTTTAAAGGTACTACTTTATCTTCATACTACTGCATTTCACTGTTACTTTTCGAGAAAACTTAGACATGCGTCAAAGGACTCAATTGAACCTATAATATTCAATAGAGAACTACAATCTTGCTCACAATAGCATTCATCTCAATAAATATAAAGGTATTTCAGAACATGTTTTTTAAAAACAGAAGCCAAATTCAGATCTCTTAGTCACTTAATATTATAAACCACTGAAATAGCAATTTTATGAAGACACCAATTTGTGTGGAACGTAATGAGTGAGTGAGTATAAGTGATCCCCCCTGTCAATTACAGGTTATCTCCTACTTGACAGAACTTTGCACATTTATATGACGAACGGCATTATACTGGCTTGATAATGAGCTGATGGTAGGAAGAAATTGCAGGAAGCTTATTCTTAATAGGAGCTTTTCATGATGGCACGTTTTATAATTAGAAACAGCTGTTTTTGGCAATTACAATAATTTTGGTTGTGTTCCTGCTGTATGCTGGTAATTTTAATGTAGCTTTATTTTATTACTGTAACATTCGCTTTAATAAAGTTTGCCAGAAATTTCAACTTTGAAAGAGTTTATTAGGGTTTTTTTTGACAATCGTCCTTTTAAGTTAGGTAGATACCACCAAATCGAGGATAAGCTACATCAACAGACATTATTTGTGCCACTTACCATTTATGTTTCCTAAAATTATGTTTCTACTGAACCGAAATAAAAATAAAACGAAAACGCCTTCCTACGTTTCATGTTTTTAACACATTATAATATTTGCAATGAATTATCATTTTCCATTACAATTTTAAAGTTGAACTATAATTTTTATATTTGATTAATATAATTATTTTGATCAATCGTCTGGTTGTTGTTAAAGGCTAAGTTAATAATGAAGATAATACGATAAGTGTATTATAGTGAGTGGTAGTTTATAGTAGTTTCACGCTTATTCTCATTAAAATCTACTTAGCCAAGGTGCGATGTACAAGTGCCGTCATGTTGTGCTAGACTAGATGTGTTTAAATTAGGTCCATTAAGTATGAGAAGGTGTGAAGCATACTTAAACGCGATTGTGAAGATTACATTAGTATGTATAGTTTATATACGTAATGAAATAGGAAATTCAATGAGTTTTGTTTTGAAATGTAAGTGGTAATAAGGTTATGAAAATGTAACGTCGTTTCAGATAGGCAAGTTAAAGTTGTCTTGAAACACTTCTCTAAAAATTTTTTAAACTTAAGAGTAGATTTTAGAGATGCCCGTGGCGCAGTTGTGACAGTGGATCCGCAACCATCGCTGTTGTAAAGGAACACACGCCGGGTCGGAAATGGGATGGCTTACCAACCCGACCTGGTCCTGGACCTGAAAGGCCTTAGGGCGGCTTGATAACATCCGACATTGAAATAGACATATGAGAGAGTTTCATAACAAAATCTCCTGTAGATAATACTTACGTAGATATTTTTTTATTATTTGCTTATAAACTTTCATTTTCCGTACTACTTTTGCATACTTAAGAGTTTCGTTGTCAATAAATTAGTAAAGGTTTTTTTCACATGTGGATAACATTTTTGGCCTAATTAGTTTTAGTGATTATAAATTAGTTTAAGTTAATAATAAGCTGGTTGTTGTTATTCCTTAATAAATAAAATAAAAAATAAATTCAAAGTTTTTAACAATACATCAAAATCGTGCCTACAAAGTTAAGTGATATAATAACAATATTTTGACCTGCACCTTTATAATAACTTTTGGACAGTTAGTACCGAGAAGGCCGACGTAGACGCGTGGACCGAAAATTACGAGAGGCTCATCTCTCCCACTTCTTAGAATTGTTTTATTAATATCATTAAATTTACATATTTCCCGCAAAACTTAACACCGGGTGTTGACATAACGGTCATGCGCAGGGCTGGCACACTGCAGACATAATACTTAGGCGACCTTGAAATGAAGTAAAAGTAGAAATTGTACCCTTGTCGAGGTAGGTATTGTTCAATCGGTTTTGATTATGAAATTCGACCAAAATTGAGACTTTGTTTAAAAGTAACTAGTATGAACGTCACACGTATTTCATGGTTTTTAGACAGCTCCACCCTACTTGTCAAAGTGGTTTTCTCACAAAAATGACCACCTGTGACAAAGAGGGGGGAGGGGTCTCAAAATAATTTGTGACGTCACAATAGGGAGACTACGTCACGAAACATCTGAAAAAATTAAATATTAACCCGGCGTCATGGGGGTTGGGTCTAAGATACCCGGCCGTTTTTAGAATTTCTATAATTTTTATACTATTCACCCGACATTGCTGTTTTTTCCTATAGCTGGAGTTAATGAATCACTTCACACGTTTGTGCCCTGAAATAAGTCAGAAAACGCCTGAGTTTGGAGCTATAAGTTCCGTAACCTGAAAATGGGTAATTTAGACCCATGCCTGTACTCGGTGTAACAATTTCACTCCATTTTTCCATACAAAATGAGTTTTTTTAATATTTTTATTTTATTTGTATTACTTCTTCTTTATTGTAGTTTAAACCTTTTTTATTTAGTTTGTTAGTGCAAAAGACATATTTGAGCGGTTTTTATAGAATATATTTTATTTTTTTTCAAAGTCTCGTTTCCATGATAAAAATTAAATGTTTCAAATTTTTTTTAGTGTTGGATAACCCTTATAACTCTAAATTAATGCTGGTAGTAATAAAAACCTTTTCTTTCAACTGGAGACTAAAATATTTACATATCTTACCAGGGTCAAATAGACCCAACCCCCACGTCCGTGTTACAGTTTTTAACCCCCATGACGCCGGGTTAACTCGTCAAGTCGTCATCAAAACAATTCAAACCATTTAAATTACACATGTGATGTACTTTATGGATGGCCCCTATTTTGTATTCATTGTAAAAGCGGCTATTTGGTGTGATGGTTAGAAAGCTAGCTTCTACACTGAAAGTCACGGGTTCGGTCCCAGCACAGCCTAAACATTCGTGCATGTGCATGAAAATGTCTGTTTGTAATAGTCTGGGTGTTTCCTATGGATCTCCGAGTGTTTACTAAGTATATTTTACAATTTAAAATCTTTTTTAGTTTATATCGATAATTATTGGTACTTTTAAAATTGGACTTAAACTTAACCAATAACGAAAGATATTACATCTTTCGTTATTGGTTTCGGACCGACAAGGGCGGCCATATTGTGTTTTTCGGCTGTTAAGTAAAAATGACTTCTTGTCTTCGTGTGTTTAAAAAGTTATAAGATGTTGATTATATTGATTATATCTCTGAATACAACGAACCGTGTTTTTTTCTGTTCTTAAAACGAGTATGTAGGTTGCTACCTGCTACTTACATAGTCAAAATTGGTTATAACAGTCATATGCGAGCTCACGGTCGCGCTGGGCAGTGTGGCGCTGCCGTCGAGTCCGTTCAGCAGTCGCTGTAGCCGAAATCGGCTTTGACAGTATTATTATTATTATTACATAGTTTGATTTTGTCAACCCTATCACCTGCCCAGGCCAGTTCATCACTTGCATCAAGATGCATCTCAACAATTAATCTCTATGTTATCACCTTGTTATCAGTTTTGAAACAAGAACTAATTTAGCAGCACCCTGCCCGTAAGAACGTCGACCTTACACCCCTGTGTTAAGCATCTAAATGGAATCACTTCAATTTTCGAAAGCGGCTGGTAATGTTGTTCGATCTTGCACGGTAATTTGTTTTGTAATTATTTTGAAACGAGTGTTTTCAAAATACCTTCTTGTAAAAAATGCGTAGGATTTGTCGCGATTTTTGGTAAGTACTAAGCTAACATACAACTATTCCCAAAACATAGGCAGAAACACACTGACTTATGCTGTCATGGTAAACGCAACATTCGAAAGTGCACATTCGCCTAATATAAATCCAAGTCTGTAGCCTATAAGATAAGAAACACTTTACTGCACACAAACACAACAGAGAAATTAACAAAGAAGAGAAACATTAGAGCCAATGTACAATTTAGGCGGTCTTATTGCTAAAAGCAATCTCTTCCAGACAACCCACAGGTAAATGAAAGAACACAGAAAAGACCAATCACCGTTAACTGAGTTGTTTGAGTTTTAAATCCGTGTTTTTCATCACTAGGAGTGAGCCTCAAGTTGTATCAATGAACACAAAGCAGCTGGTGAAATTTGAACTCGGGACTACTCGGCCTCCAGAGCCAGAGTGCTTAACCACTGGGTCAAATACAGTGGGCTTTTCCGAACCCTTTTTAAAAAACCGTCAGTCAGTCAAGTCAGTCCCTTCACTTACAAGCACTTCAAGATAGAGGTGTCACTTTTAAGTGGTTGTTAGTTAATATTATTTAGTGTTATAACTTCTGCAAAAATATGTTGATGAATATCGGGTTAACGTACGATGTTGCGGTTCTGGGTGATGTGGTACAAGTAGCTAATTGTTAGCTTGACCGGAGAGGAGAAATATAGGTATTAATTAATTATAACCCAAATATTATTATTACCAAAAAAAATGTGGTATAGAAATGAAATAGTAATTATAAGCAATCAACGGTAGAATTTTCCCTACAAGGACTATATCCTTATAGGAATCAACTTGAATTCCAGGAATAATGTCTTAAAATAAATCAAACAACCAACAGTTGCTCTTAATAAATAAATTTGGACTTATCCTTACGCAGTTGCTAGGCATGGGTATCTGTAAATTAACGTGAAAGTGGAAAGAATACGGATCCTCTGAACTAGTGCGCCACGACCACCACCAACGCCATAAGACGCTTGCAGGCCTTACTGGGTCTGCAACTTTGGACCACTCTGAAGGTTCCTACGCTGGCGCTTCCACTGGTGTAATCTAGCAGAGTCGGCGCCCACTCTTCAAATCATATAAAGAAAAGACGCCAGTGATCTCAGCGTTTGATCAGGACTATGATTTACACTCACTCAGCTAGATCACACCAGCGTAGAAACCTGCAGAGTGGTCCGAAGTCGCCGACCCAGCAAGGCCTGCGAGCATCTTCTGTTGTGTTTTGGGGTGCTTTGGTTCAGAAGATCCTTATTCTTTCCACTCTTCCCATCAATCTACACTTCACTACAACAACGACACGACACTATACCAACTAAGCTGACACATCTGAGCCGTCTTGACTTCCCAGTGGTTCCTCATCTCATGGTACTAAGGCCCCATCCACGACAAGACGAGGCGGATCATCCTTAAGCAGGAAGATCAGTTAACCCTAAACTAATCAGTGCTGGTGGCACACATGCAATGACAGACACAAAAAAAGCAAACGCTAATTACATTGATGAATGACTTTGTCCTAAACGTGGACCTGAACCTGCGACCCTTGACAATGTTGGCTGGATCTTTACTAATGAACCAGTAAAATGATGATGATGACGCCTGATTTTTTATCTATATCTCTTTCTTTCTTCAGCGTTTCGAATCATTTTCTATTTCTGTCTAACGCTCAATTTATACGGCGAGTAGACTGCGCTACAAAAACTGCATGAGCACAGATGGACAGATCGTCGACACGTCGCGTCTGCTAACGAGCATGCTAGGGAGGGGCTCGTATCGATAGACCTAAGTTGAATAGTTTCAATGCCTATTTATTTTATTGCTTACCACATTTGCATAACTTACAAGGCATCCCTTGGACTTGCTGGGTAAGCAGATGCACTGCCCATCGATAGTTGTCCCAAAGTTCGGATACACAATGAAACTTATTTAAACACTATTTACAAACGTCGGACACAAACAAATTTTGTAGCGCGTATGTGGTTTGTTTGGCCTATATTAAAACCCAGAACAGTTAATTCAATTTGCATTTCTGTACGCTCTTAGCCAGATAACGTTTGCTGAAATAAGTGATTTACCTGACAGCTAATTGCAAAGCATTTTGAAGTGAGCGAATCTCGCATACGGTCATAAATCACTCTTCAACCTGCACACGCTCTCCACACGCTCGTAAAGAATTCACCCAGTTATTATCGCATCCAATCACATTATCGCGAAAAAGCAAATAAAAGTTTTATCGTCTGAACTTGGGCCGCGGACGCTAACAAATTGGCTCGTTATCAGTCGATCTGCGGCAATAAGTTGCGGCGTCACGACGATAAATATCGATATAATGTATCGATATGATCAGCTACCGCGTGAGGCGCAACACTAATTCAACCTGATGACACGTCGCTGAGGGATTGCTTGTCTGCGGGTATGTAGATATAAGTATATGTTTAAGTGCTGACGTGCTGTTTTGTTTTGTATTTTGAACTGGGAATTTAATATCTGTGGCGTTGAACTGAGACTTTAATTTCTGTGGCATTTCGTTTTTCTAAATAAATGCGAAACGGTTTTCAAGTTCTGCTAGGTAACAAAACTATCGGGTATTCAAACGGTAAGCATGGTCGAGCTATTCTTTTAACTTTCAATGAATACTCTGCCGTTTTAGTGAAAAAATTAGGTATCAGAGTGGAAGCTCCACAGAGGTGTCGGGTACAATGAGTTATAGGAATAAATAACTTATATCATAACCATCAGAGTCACGTGATAAGTCGTCAGACAAATCCTCAGGACCTAAGAAATTCCAGCCGCAAAAATTCACAATACTAGTATTTGTATGTTATCATGCAAACTCATTAACCACTTGACATTAGAAATACGAGTACCCTCGATAACAGAGGGTGCTGGTCAAAAAAAAACATGGCCTGCAATGTGTAGAGTTGGAATCAAAAGAGGCTTTCTTTTAATTAAAACAGTTAAACTATTCAAATTGACCCTGTGTTATCAGCACTGATTGACACAAAACCTAATACGACAAGATAGAAATTAATCCGATCTTCCAGTCCGTCCACTACCAACTACTGTTACGTGACGTCACTAGACAGAGAGCGCGCCTATCCAAGACAGAGACGGGCTATCGGTAAAAACAACATGCCGAATACGGCTGTCATATGTGGTTAAATATCGCAATACATCTCGAACTCTAGCAGATATGGGTATGAAATTTTCGCGATTCAGTTGTTTTTCTTTTAAGTTTCCTTTTTAATAATGGCGGCTGCGATGCTAACTTTGCGCGGACACATATTCTGTTCATTTTGTGACATGTGGCAAACACAGGTGCGAGGAGATGCTATGAAAGTATGCTCCGTTAGAAGCTTTTTTTGTAAACAGTTAGTTAAAGTTAGTATTGCAAGGTGCTGTTTTATATTCCTCGGTTTCTCGCATCTTGAGCTAGTATTTATGGCTTTTATATGGTTTCTGTCATGGGTATGACGCGTTATAAGCACCTTGCTGTAATTTATCTTCTAATGAGTTCAAAGGGCACACAGCTGAAATATTTTTTGGTTTGTAAGATCGCCGGGAATAATTCAATTAGGTTACGGGACCGTGATGTTATGTCTCTGTGGTAGTGCTTGTGTGTAGTGTAGTGTGCCAAAACCTGCAAGGTCTTGGTCAAGTCTGACTAAACTGTGTTACTTATGGATTTTGCAGCTTTTAGCATGGGTTTGTGACTTATGTGGGCCAGTCTTACTTGGTAGGTACTTTTCGTTTGTTTGTTTTAGTGGTCGTTCTTTGTTCAGATGGGTTGAATACATTACGAGTATATTGATACCTCCTAAGGTTACATAAAGGTAACCCATTTCCTTTTCATTTAGGATTGAATATTTTATCAGTTAAATAGATATAATCGGTAATAATCTCGAACCGGCCTTTCAACAACCCAAGTAAATTCAAGTAAAAGAACGTGCAAACATATGTCTATTATTTGCCATAAATCTATTATTTGTAAAAGTCGTAGATAATCTGGCTGTTTAAGTAGCCCATTCACCTTTAAACTCAATCTAAATTAAGAACTCACATAACGCAACAGTCTCCATCGCACGCGCAGGTAAAACAACGCAACTCTGGCGCTATCGACCGCGATCATCTGATACTGTTTATGGCAATAAATTGAGATTTTCAACATTAAGCTGGTTACACAAAGGCGGATTTGCTGAAGAGGTGCGTAAACTAGGCGTTAATGTCGGCGCGGACAGTTATCGGCGATTGGCGAATGATTGACGCGACGGAAATGGCGCTGGACATACAGTTATAGCATATGTCATACCTGAAGGGTGAAATATAAACTTTCTAGTGATCATCTTCATATTTTAAGAAATTTGTCTAATATAAAAAAAGGTTTAATCAGTGCCTCGTAATAGGACATATTAAGTAAGAAAATGTTGACCACCCCACATTTAGGCTTGTACCTACTAGTGCATACTTACTTAGTAGTTGGACGTAAAAGTTCATGCTGAGTTTTTTTTTCTAGGGCAGTTTCATTATGGTGTTTATAAGTGTGGATGTGTGTGTGTGTGGATGTGTGTATATGAGCGTGAGTGCGTGTTAGTGGGGGCGTATGTGTGGGGTGGGTACATAGGAGTTTGTGTTGGTGATTGTAGCTTAGTTAGTCCTAGTATCCAATACCTACATTTATTTCAAATGTATGCCTCTGCTCGACACTTAAGAACTCGGTTTCTACATATAGGTAGGTAAAACGAATTATTAGTAAATGTAATTTACGAAATTTCCTCATGATAAGTATTTGCGGTCAAATAATTTTGTTTTATATGTACATGTGCTTAAATACGCGGAATAGTCAGTTTAATTACTATCAAGTAGGTAAGTACTTACCGTTCTCATAAGTGATAAGTACTTACCATACGTTAATTAAATTGTGCGGTTTACGATAAGGTCTTATACTGGTAATTTTGTTCGCTAATAGATTAGAAATGCATTCTATATTTTCCTTCGTGATGGATTTCCTTTCTGTGTTTCATGTGAGTGTTAAAATATACATGTTCATAGTATAATTTGCATTAGTTCTCCGGTGATGGAAAACACCTAAGTAATTCGGAAAACACTGTGCTTTTTTTTGTGCTTCTGCATATTCCGTTCACCATGACGGCAGAAATCACTGGACTCCTTCGTTTATGATAGTCGTGAGCATATGTTAAGTATGTTATGTTATACCCTGATTCCCACTTTTTTTTTCATGGTTTCATTGTCTGGACTACAATTCAAAATCAATGACGTTGCTGACGGTAACAAAACAGATAAATAACTATCTGTATAACATATTGAAGTCAATGAAAAGTAAGAACTTTTTGTCGTACCTACATTTACCATTAGCAAAACTACTTAACTCAAAGTAAATAAAAACAAACTCAAGGTATTTGAATTATTCCACAAATTCTGTCGGAAATGTTCTCGCAGCAACAGTTCCGAGAACAAATGTTCTCGGAACAGAATAGCAATGTATGTACAACTGGCTTTATGTCAGTGGCGCCGGCGCAGTATCTGCTCAATCTGCGCGGACGCATGCGTTTATTACTTAGACTTAGTTTTACAACAAATGTCCTTTAATTTCACAAAATTAGAGTTGGGAATTTCGCTATTTCGTGGGATCCTGCACCACTTAAGGGACGAGTTTGAAAATATAAGCCAAATATTTTGTGGAGGTCAGGTAAAATTAACAAAAAGTGGTCCCCGCAGCGCGACGCGCTCGTCACCAAGGTGGGCCAGGACCTCACTCTGCCCAGCATAGTGCTTGCACTGCTGGCAGACAAAGAGGCCTGGCAAGCATTCGCCACCTACTGCGAGGTAGTGGTGAATGAGAAGGAAGCCGCGGAGCGCGCGCGGGAGCAAGATCCCAGCGCTGATGCGCTTCGCAGGGCGAGGAGGGGAGGGAGACGGCGAACAGTTGCCCGTCGTCTCCAAACTCTCCGTGGAGGAGGTCAGCCGGCGCGTGGTACGGGGGTACCCGCGCTGGCATTGCACAGGCCTGCTCCACTGCCTGGTAGGGACGGCCTGACGCCCTCAGGTCGCTTCCGGCCCGCCGTGTAAGGCGGGCTCCGTCCGGGGGAGTGCGTAGAGGGCTTCTTGCCAGTCACCGCAGTTTCCCCCAACATGGACGATGAGAGGGAGTCCCGGAGTTTTTAGTGGGTATGCCACTGGGTGTCCAGTGGTGAGTCCCACATAACCCGTTCGCCCCCCGATGAACGGGTATGCGTAACGTCATTTCCTCCGGGTCAAAAAAAAAAAAAAGGTAAAATTAACAAATTGTGTTTTTATGCTGAAGCAAGCATTTAACAATTTGTCATAAGTAGGCGCCATATTTTTGTGTTTTGCATTTCAGATTGACAGGTTATTTACCTGAACACACGGACACTTCAATCAATTTTTTTTTTAATTTTCATGCCGAACCGTGTACCTACAACTAAAAACTGTACCTTTCTTGCGTTCTCTTAAATAGTTGGATTTGGGTTACCTTTTTTTAAGTTATATTTTTAATTATAATTTGTAAAAAAAAACGAACTGTGGCAGCTTTATAATACTATGACATGCGGACTTCTTAAAAAAAGGTGTTTTTAGTCTGGTCGCGACCAGGATTGATAAATTCTGCGGGATTGCATGAGCTGCGCAATGCCAACCACTATACCTAAACACTTTCACTCGGTTATCAACTCTAATAGCATAATAATTAGATTCAATCTTTGTTTAATAGCTACTAAAGTAGCAAGGGCTTGTGTTGATTTGAATCGGAACACGCAGAAATAATTCTATCCTTTTTCAACTTATATCTTTTAGTGTTTGTGTCTCTTTCCCTCATTAAGATGTACTCTTATCAGTTACCATCGGTGTTACCACTTTGTTGGATCGTCTGTCAACTGTAATTTACTAAAATCGTTAAGTAATCAGTGACTATCCGTCTTACAGTCGGCTTATTAACGTTTCATCTTAAATACCTATTTGCAAATTGATTGCAGCTTCGTGTATAATTTTATCTTTTAGTGAACATGCACTGATGGAGAATTGAAACAAAATTGTTTTATGAGGGCCACCACCTAAATGTTTTTATTAGTTCGAGATTAGGTGCCCAGTATTACATTACATGTACCACCGACCAAAACTAAAAATGGATTCTCGCTTTCAAACTTTTGCTTGTGGCATGTTTTAGCATACATAAACAACAATTGTTTTATTCACACTGTAATTTCAAGTACTCTGGAGCTAACTCCAACCCTCATTCAGCATTAAATTCCACCTGATCTCGTATCAAACAGATTCGTCTCCGCGACAATAATACCGTATATTGTTGAAATGTTGTACATTTCTCACGCATCGACAAGTGCATTAAAATTCATGCAAAAGCGGCGCGGGCGCACCGTGTTGCGGACCCGTCGGGACACGCGTCGATTTCAGAGGGCTTATGAGAATATAAATGAGATGAGCAAGATGTGCAGGTCTGCGAGATACAGGCTGTCCCGTACAGGTCTACCCACATTTATCGACGCGAAATCGGCTAACGCTGGTCAAAAAAGTATTTATGCCGGAAGAACGGTGTTACTAATACCTTTCGCGACGCGACGCGACACCGGCCGACGGCGTTGCAACGGGTCACCTCCTTGATTGCCCTCTGTGCCCTAAGACCTGCACAGGGGAGGATCTAAACATGGCAACGAATGACGTAGTCGAGGTCGCCAAGTTTTGGTCGGGCTCTATTTGATTTGATGCCATTGACACGAAAGAAGAAGAAGAAGGCGTTGCAACAGCTAATCGGCGATAGGTCGAGTAGTGTGGTGATACGTACTCGTCTTAAGCTGATTCCGTGTCGAAAAATGTGGGTAGACTTTTAGATGTGGGACGGGACAAAAATAGACGTCTGATGACCAGTAGGGTTAGTTGTTACTAACGAAATACCTAAGTCTGAACAAACGCTTACAACTATGAGCGTGAGCCTGTTCTTACTAGCGTTTGTTGGGCGATTTCACGACGACTTTGCTTTTTCGCTGTAAACTGTCAAATTGGAAAAGCCATTTTGGATCAGCTGCAGGTAACTGCACTGGTATAGTAGTAATACTATACCCAAATGATTTCCTACTTTTATTCTCTTCTCCTCTGTAGTTTCATTCTAAGCAGAGCAGTCTTGGTAACTTTGTGGTAGACACAGCTACTCTCCCCCCATTAATCTGTTAATTATTTATTTCATATTTAATGCACAAAATTAGTACAATAGGCGGACTTAATGCTAAATGCATTCTCTACCAGTCAACCATTTTTTTCTTGTTGGCAGACTAACTGTTGTTGTCAGATACCCGGCATCATATCCCCCGGATTTAACTTTATTTGGTGTGTCCAAACACGCATTGGGTTTTAAAAATAGGTCAAAGTTGTTCCTTCAAGACACTTAAAAAGATAATTTCTCAAAAGCTCTTAAGCTCTTTTTTGGAGCAAGCTGTATATTTTGAGAAAGTCGGTGGACGCGTGTAAATTCGTCAACACTGAATTTTTAATGTTCCCGTTGAAATGTTTGGTTGTATCATTTGCATGTAATATGACTGGTTGCGATATGATATGGAAAATAAGCTTACACTTTAATCACATATTCTTAAGTAAAAATCGTCAGTATTGGACCTAGGACTATTAAATGTCTGTCTCTGGTGGTTTCTTTTGCCAAATGGTCATTATAACTAATTTAGACAAACTGCTTTGTATTGACCAGCATGTTTTAATAATAACTTCCCTTGTTCTGTATACGCATAATTGTAAGAATCTATTTTGGCAATACCTTTCCAAAAATCTTATTGCACACTATGTTCAACAAAGGCCTCATTCGAATTCTATAGCTATCTTTTACAATATTTTTTAAGAAAAGAGAAAGTAATTTATTCATAGGTGGTAATAATATTTATTTCCAACAATATAACATAACAGCTTAAATTGCCTAAATTAGTTACCAAACCTTACTATATTTGGAATAATATTTTCACTGTATTTTAACTTCGATTGTAATTATACTAATTATACCTCTCACTTCAACCTACTTATGCAAACAGGTTTTTTTTTAATTTACATGTGAATAAAATAGTCACCCTCTCGCTTTGGAATGAACTTGTCGAGTTGACACCTGTCAGATTGACAGATAACGGCTAGTCAGCCGAGATGTTCATCTGTCAGCCGCTAACAAACAATCCTGGATAACAATTTACTTGTTACCGATAAAACGGAAAGTTATTTTTAGAAGACCAGATAAATGTTTGCTTGTTTGAGACGAGTGTCCTTGTTCTGTCGTTGGCGGGAAAAGCTGTTATTTGCTTATTAATGTTGACACTTAAATGTTGCTCGTTTTTTAAAGAGTTAGCTCGGCTATTTAGTCACTATAGCTTTTTCACCAATTGCTTAAGGATTATAGATTAAATTTGCCATTTCCGTCGTCAAAATTATCAATATCTAAGATGCCTCAAGCAATTAAAATTCTTAACATTACCTAGATTAGCTACTTTCTACTTAACCCGGCGTTATGGGGGTTAAAAACTGTAACACGGACGTGGGGGTTGGGTCTATTTGACCCTGGTATGTAAATATTTTAGTCTCCAGTTGAAAAAAAAGGTTTTTATTATTATCAGCATTAACTTTAGAGTTATAAGGTTTATCCAACACTAAAAAAAAATTGAAATATATAATTTTTATCATGGAAACGAGACTTTGAAAAAAAAAAAAATATTCTATAAAAACCGCTCAAATATGTCTTTTGCACTAACAAACTAAATAAAAAAGGTTTAAACTACAATAAAGAAGAAGTAATACAAATAAAATAAAAATATAAAAAAAACTCATTTTGTATGGAAAAATTGGAGTGAAATTGTTACACCGAGTACAGGCATGGGTCTAAATTACCTATTTTCAGGTTACGGCACTTATAGCTACAAACTCAGGCGTTTTCTGACTTATTTCAGGGCACAAGCGTGTGAAGTGATTCATTTACTCCAGCTATAGGAAAAAACAGCAATGTCGGGTGAATAGTATAAAAATTATATAAATTCTAAAAACGGCCGGCTATCTTAGACCCAACCCCCATGACGCCGGGTTAATGACAAAGTCTTGGACAATCACTCATATATCCGTCTTCGAAACTGCTTAGTATTAGATATACGAGTATCATTGGGTGGTATCATTTTGGTTGGAGGTGCAAAGTTTTTGTTATGACTGTTAATAGTATTCAATTACGTTTATCAGGACTACATTTTGAAGCCCTCGTCAAAGTATGGTTTCTCAAATGCAAAGTCCTATTTTTCGAGGACCTAGGCCGTCTGCTATTAGCTATTAAACCTATAGCAGAAGTTTTGCTTACCAGTAAGCATTGATAGCTGCAAATGTTATTAATGTTACTTTCTTCGACTTGCAAAGGAAACGTTTGAAACTCTCCAACACCTCTGTTACTAGGAATAGTAAAAAACGCAGACTTAAAAGCTCTAGTATCTTCAATGAACTTGACTTCCATTGGTATGCACGATACGACTCTCAACCCTAAACGGTTGTGCCGGACGCAAGGTATAGCACAAAAAGGTAAATGCTCGTTGACCCGTAACCGGAAAAAGCCGGATAAATAGACCACGCGTGGCCAAGATAGCGAGCGGACGGGCGCGCCGTGACGTCACTTCCCGGCCGGCGCGTGCGACGCCCCACTGAGACTGCAGCGCAAGGTATAAGCGCGAGCGACTTGACCACCATAACGTGCAAAACGCGGCGAAGCGAGCAATCTGTACATCAGTTGTTGCAAAAACTTCACTAAGTATATTTTTTTAATTTAACCTGATGTGTCCCACTGCTGGGCAAAGGTCTTAGGTTAAATACAATCAAAAAACATTTATATCCCGTCTCATTTGACAAATGGGACGGGATTCGGGTTCTTTTACTCAATTTTCCACAAACAAAACACTCAGAAGCCCACACCTTGCTAAACGATTTTTAAATCCAACGTGCTCGAGGCTCCCCGCGCCGCTATCAGGGTTGCTTTGGTTTCTAACCGCAGTTTTTTACCACCAGAGTATGAACCGCACAAAATTAAAAATAAGTATTACTGTACATTATTCCTGACAACCCCATCTAGCGCCAAATTATACAATTAATTGCTTGTGCTTAGCAATGAACGCTAAGCAGGTGTTCCGACCAGATTAAGGAATAGACACACCAGGGTTTCCGAGCCAGAGTGTATGGTTGGACCACGCCACTAACACACACAGTTTAAGGCCGCTGGCCCACGTCCGACTTTTTGTAGGAGCGATAGTCGGACCGATTAAAAATCGGCTTTATTTCTTCCTTTTTCCTGACCGATTTTTGTCGGACGTGTATGTTGCTCCAATACTATCAGTATGTTCTATTTTTCTCCTACAAAAATCGGTCACCGATTATCGGACGTGGGCGAGCACCCTGAATACGTACAAAGAAAAACTTAGTAATCGCAAAAGCTCATCGCTTGAACCAAACCTCAGCGCTAGGCCGCGCCGCTTCCGCCAGAAAAGCACACATCTCGTACATCTCCCGATCGTCCTTATCCCTTTGACTGTAAGCTGCATTTAGCACAGCAGAGGAAATCCAGTTTTTCATACATCGGCGCTCTAAAGAGTTCAGCTCGGTGCTCGAGGATGTCCGTAATTCCTGCCCTCGTGTTCTGCTATCTAGATTGTCGCGATAGAAACTGGCGAAGGGAATGTTAAAATTTTTGTTTCAATATTAATACAAAGGGTCAGGTCAGGAGTACCTTCAACCGACGAGCATGTATGAAAGGACTCATGAAAGTAGAGGCGGCGCAAGGCAGCAAGTGGAAAGAAGTGGTCTCTGCCTACCCCGTTGGGAAAGAGGCGTGATGGATGTATGTATGTATGTACGAATACAAATACACAGAATTTGTTCTGGCGCAATTGTGACATTGGATCGGCAACGATAGTTGTTGAAAGCAACACACGTGCCGGGTCGGAAATAGGATGGGTGATCACCCCGACCGAAATCAAGTACCTACTGATACTGACTGATGTATATTTCGAGCATCTCAATGCTTTGGAAGGCACGTCAAGCAGTTGGCCCCGGTTGTTAGGCCTAGTCGGAGGCCTTAGAGTGGCTTGATAACGTCTGACATTAAGGTTCAAACATTCCGCACTGTGCCTGCGTGTTGGCGTATGGCTTGTGTGGGATACTAGACTTTTTTGTAAATACATACTGAATAAACATAGGAAACACCCAGACCAATACAAACATACATGTTCATGCACTCCAATGTTTCTACTGTGCAGGCTTATAACCCGCGACCTTTGGTCATCTTCTCAACCACTACACCAAATCGGTCGTCAAATAATAACGTCCAATGATATTCAATTAAACATATTTATTTATATGAGCCCATCTTTCTGGACAGTAACTGAAGAAACAAATAATCTGTTTCTTGGTACGAGTATTACTGCCGTTTTGTTTGCATAAAATGCTGCTATTGAAATGCAACATTCGTCATAAGCATAAAACTTAATGCCCCTTCTTAATTCATAAAAGTTAATGTTGTTGTCTGTCAACTCCATTATAAAGTATATCATTACTTTCTGACTCTTCCTTGAGTGCGGCCGAAATATTAAGTTCACTGACCATTTATTTGACTGACAATGTAGGTAACTGCGAATGTGCACAGCTGTTAACTCTTTGAATCTTTTTGTGTTATATTTTTTTCTTTAACTTGTATTTTTTTTGTTGTTTCATGTCAAGTATGTGATGATTAACGAAATGTTTATGTTGTTTTTTTCAAATTCAATATTTCTTTATTCAAGTAGACCATTACATAGTACTTCCGAATCGTCAAGAATCTTAATTTTAACTACTTAATAAACATACACATAATAATACAATATTTAGACAATACTTAAAATACATGTACACAATGTGACTCTACCACCGGCGTCGGAAGGTTGTTTCTACTGAGAAGACCCGGCAAGAAACTCAGCTTTTTTCCGGAACGGCAACTTTTTCCCGGTGCCTCAGTTTTCGAAACGGCGCCGCGTTGGTAGAGTTACATAGTTAACATTTTTATATTTAACCATTTGGTAACGCCTTTGGCACATCCGGCAGTATTTTTACATGTTACGTTAGACGACATTTTATCCTGTCTGGTGGTCGAACCTAACTTTTCTTGCGAACAAGGGGAAGAACAGTTCAATCGCATTAGTGTTTTCCATCTACTGAGAGTTACCCGGAAGTTGCAATAATGAAACCAAAGTTAGTGTTCCGGCCAGATTTGAATTCATGAGGGCTTCAAACCAGAGTTCTTATACACTTCTACGCCTATGATAATAAAGCCTCGGCTAGTGTTCTAAATATTTTCCATCAAATCAGCTGTTTTTACAAGTTACATTGTCATCACCTACCTCTGCTGTTGACCGTACTGTACCACACAATATAGCAACGAAACTTTAATAATATTTCGAAGTGATATTTTGGTCTTTTATATTAGACTATCGTGTTACCGAGTACACACATATTTCGTGTTTAAATATAAGCATAAACAATGTTATCTTATGGGTTAAAGAAGCTTGAACGACGTAGATTTTGAAGATTGGTACGAAATATCTTTATTTAAAGCACCAAAATCTGGTCAATTTTTTTAAAGAAAACTTAAGACTTATTTCCGATTACACAAAACTAAGGAACACTTAAAATGACAATTTACGAAACTGTAAGATAATAATACCGTGTTAAACATACCTTAGGTGACACGACACTATTGCTTAGACCTGAACACCACGTGGGTTCGGGGTCTTACCACGAATCCTCGACAATACAATACTCTTGTGTACTACTAATGTTTTTTTTTCACCTAGGGACTTACCCTAGGTGAAAAAAAAACATATCAGCTTGTCATCAATTGAATTTGTCTATTAATTCTGATAACCATCCATTTCAATATTTTATTGCAATGCACATAATATGCGAATTTCGTCTGTCACGATTTCGACTTGACATGAAGTTACGTTGTATGCGTTTCGTGGTACATAAATATCAATCACAATTTATTACTGCTTACAATAGTTATTATCAATGTTTGTTGAAGCCCACTTAGAAACATCAGTACTTTTTAGAGAGGTCCGTTTTTAGAACCCTACGAATTTTAATCTGCTTATAGTTTTGTATGGCAAAATTGAATTAAATTGGCTGAATTTCCTCAGTAATTTTCGTTTCATTTGTTATTTTTTTCCTTATGTCTACTTAGCTGAATTGTGCGGGGGTGAAAGAAGAGAGTTGACAAATTTTGTATCAAAGAAACACAGTGGCGTGAGAGTCTTAATGCGACGCATGGTTCACTGTGAGACCTTTTATATGGGTGCTCAGACTTTAAGATGTTGTAAGTAAACGTATTGTATTTCTTTCCGATGTGCCAATCAGACAAATCTGCCTCTAACACAAAGACATCTCTGCCTTACCGCCCTTTGCACTGCCGCGTGTAGTAACCCGACACTACTGATACGAACGCAGTAGGATACAATAAGATTGTGCTTGAATCACAAGTTACACATATAAATACATACATACGCTCACGACTATGTCCGAAACGGGATAGTCAGGCACACCAATTGCCGTTCTGTTGAACGAATTATTCAGAAGCCCACATTTCGCCTAGTGAATTTTAAACCTAACATGCAACAGGGACGTAGTTGGCCTCACCCGGAATGCTTTATTTGATTCCTTCATTTAAATTTCTGTAATGTGCTTCGTTTTTTTTATTTCTGAATTTATTTGGTTTAAATGTAATATTAATATAATATTGCTTGTGTCGTTTGAGGCTTTCTTTTTATCCAATTAGACCATGTGTAGCCCACACAAAAACAATCTAAAACAGTATCTATCCCAAGATGCATCCTTGCTGTACTTCCCTTTGCGCAGCCGCATGTAACACGACACTAGAGATACGAACGCGCCGGGAATGCGCCTGAATCATCTCGTGTTTGCAATCGGCGCACGTACTGATGACGGTGATACGTCATTGGTTATGAGGTCAAAACTTATCTGAAATACTACACGAGTTTACGGGCACTTTTGCAGTTAAAACTGAGGTTCCGGGTTTTTATTTGATATTCTCCTTTACGAATCAAAAATCGTTCAAAAACTCAAGAAAATTTTAAAAGTGTTCATAAGTTCATAAGTAAGTGGCAACAGCTGATAATCAAGCTACACGCGCCAGGTCCGGTAGTGAGGTGGGCAGCCCAAAATTTTTAAGATACCTAACTATTCAGATTTATTATTGGGAAAGCAATATAATCATTATTTAGATGTATTATTTGGTCATCTCCACTTCTTTTAAAGTCACGTACTACTACAAGAAGAGAGTGAACAGCCATTTGTTGAGCCGGTATGTACCACCTTAGACCACATCATCACTTACGGCCAGGTGGGATTGTGGTCAAATGCGCGCCCTACTAAGCTATAAATAATATAATATCTCTTTTTAGAGATAAGCTTACCTGTGCTAGTAAATGTTGCACCTACCACTGTAAATATCTGCTTGTTAACGAATAAATAAATTAAAAGAAGACTCCTTGACTTACACCAATTAAGTAACTTACCCCATTTCATCCTCAACTTTATGAATTCATCTACAAAAATGTAAACACCGCCGAAAATTTCGGTAGCCTTAAAAATTGGTCGCAACCTACGCCTCTAGCCATAATTTATGTTAATAAATTCCATTAACCCTGCGAAACTCAGCCTTACATAAGGATGAGTACCGACATCGCGGTATAAATCTGTAAACTTTCACCCACTGACAGCGGGCTTTATTAAAACTACTACCACAGAGCAAATAAATTAAATTTACAATCAGTGTTCCAAAATATGGCATCCACTTTTGAAGGGAACGTGATTGAGCAGCCTTTCTTAATTTTGCTAAGTTATTGTTGTTTTTTAATATTTATTGTACTAGTGATGCCTTATGTTGTTTTACAAACGGATGTACATTTATTGTAGTGACTACTTTTGAAGTTCATTTAGTTTCGCAAAAAACCTAAGTTTCTAGGATGTACTTTGAAATTTCAAGATATCTTGAGTACCTTCAACGGATGAGACACCAGACAAGATTAATAATAGTTAAAAACGTGCAGATTGTATGTATAGTTGTGGAAAGATAAGAGAACACATCTCACCCTGCCCCGTGATAAAATAGGCTTGATGGTATTAAGTACGTATGTATGAAACATCTTTAGGTGTATATAAAAACTTTAATAATAGTGGAGGTTGGTCTCTCCAAATGGATAACCACCACAAATGCTAACAAAGTTGTTATAAGTTTCGGGTGACGGGGATTGCGTGTACAGTCGTGAATAGTCAGCTTCATGTGCCCGATCGATAGCTTGTGAAGTTATTAGTACTACGAGTATATATCTAAATCCCCCGGACCTTAAACAAAACAGAGCTTTTTGTATTAGGAATGTCGTAAATATGCATAATTACACATACATAATTTAAAATAAGTGTCTGCTAACACTCGTCGCATGAGCGTTCGTCTTAGCTGGGGTGAGTCAACAAGCTCTGTTAAGGCTATTTAACGCATGGTAAAGTAATAATACCTGCTAATTATACAGGGAATATAAGCTTCAGTTGAGCAAAGACAGCGGCGGTTTCCGGAAAGATATAACATCAGCCTCCACAAGAAGAGAGTATTCCTTGTTGAAAGGCCAGCAACGCATCGTTGGTGTAACGGTCGTCCATGGCCGAAGGTGATCACTGTCCATCAGGTGACCCTCAAGCTAACAAACATCACTCGCCCTCATAAAAAAGAGAAAATAAGTATTTTGTGGTTTTCAGACGGTACAAAACTTGTATTGACTTAACAGACAACAATAGTTTCGTTCTTGTACCGCCAAAATATTCTTGTTTCTAGTTTGTAGATAGTGCTGTTAGCATTTTGGCTTTTTGGTGCATTAAAGATTAAAAAAAACATTTTTAAACATAGTTATGTTTAAAAATGTAGTCTGATTTCAACCAAAACTGAAGGCTTTTTAAAACTTATCAGGTTGAAAATAAATCAATAATAATATAATATAATAATAATAGAGCTCAATAAATCCAGTTTTGCACTAATTCCACTGTTACCGCTGCTCTGTACACAAAATGAATCTTGAATTTCGGAAGCAGCAATTTTTTCGGCGAGCTCTCGCGCAAAATTGAATCGATAAGATTATTGTATAAGAGCTAGCCTCGGGCCGCGACGATACATTGATATGAGACGGTGTTCAGCAAACTTCCACTTTCTGAAATTACCAGGGTTAATGGAGATTTGGCAGAACCGTAGATAAGGCTTGAACATCGCTGTTGTTAAAGATGAGAATTTTGTGGATAAGTTGAAGATTTTCGACGATGGCTTATTGACAATTAGTATAAGTTTTAGCTGTAACTAGTGCTGAAAGTTTTTGACAGTTTTGTGACTTTCACCGCCGAGTTTCCAAACGCAAATCAAAGTTCCGTAACTTTAAGTTCCATAGACAATTTACGGGACAGCATGATTTTTTGAGGACCAAAACCAACCAAAAGTGCAGGCTTTTTAGCACTCATCATCTTTGGTTAAAAATAGAGTTCAATAAATCCATTTTTTCACCAATTCCACTGTTACCTCTGCTCTGTACATAAAATGAATCTTGAATTTCGGAAGCAGCAATTTTTCGGCGAGCGCTCGCGCAAAATTGAATCGATAAGATTATTGTATAAGAGCTAGCCTCGGGCCGTGACGATACATTGATATGAGACGGTGTTCGGCAAACTTCCACTTTCTGAAATCACCAGGGTTAATGGAGATTAGGCAGAACCGTAGATAAGGCTTGAACATCGCGGTTGTTAAAGATGAGAATTTTGTGGATAAGTTGGTGTTTTTCAAGGATGGCTGTTGTCAATTGGTATACGTTTTACCTGTAACTAGTGCTGAAAGTTTCCGACAGTTTTGTGACTTTCACCCCCGAGTTTCCAAACGCAAATCAAAGTTAAGCAGCTCTAACGAGTCTATACTCGTAAGAGCTGCTTAACTTTACTATGGTACTTAAAGTAACGGCTATCCGTTACTTTAAGTTCCATAGACAATTTACGGGACAGCATGATTTTTTGAGGACCAAATCTAACCAAAAGTGCAGGCTTTTTAAAACTTATCATCTTTGGTTAATTAAAAGATTTCAATAAATCCAGTTTTGCGCAGATTCCACTGTTACCGCTGCTCTGTACGTAAAATGAATCTTGAATTTCGGAAGCCGCAATTTTTTCGGCGAGCGCTCGCGCAAAATTGAATCGATAAGATTATTGTATAAGAGCTAGCCTCGGGCCGTGACGATACATTGATATGAGACGGTGTTCAGCAAACTTCCACTTTCTGAAATTACCAGGGTTAATGGAGATTTGGCAGAACCGTAGATAAGGCTTGAACATCGCTGTTGCTAACGATGAGAATTTTTGGGGATAAGTTGGAGATTTTTAAGGATGGCTTGTTGACAATTAGTATAAGTTTTCGTGTAACTACTAACTAGTGCTGAAAGTTTCTGCCAGTTTTGAGACTTTCACCGCCGAGTTTCCAAACGCAAATCAAAGTTAAATTAACTTTACTATGGAACTTAAAGTAACGGCTATCCGTTACTTTAAGTTCCATATACAATTTATGGGACAACATGATTTTTTGAAGACCAAAACCAAACAAAAGTGCAGGCTTTTTAGAACTTATCATCTTTGGTTGAAAAATAGGGTTCAATAAATCCAGTTTTGCGATTCCACTGTTACCGCTGCTCTGTACATAAAATGAATCTTGAATTTCGGAAGCAGCAATTTTTCGGCGAGCTCTCGCGCAAAATTGAATCGATAAGATTATTGTATAAGAGCTAGCCTCGGGCCGTGACGATACATTGATATGAGACGGTGTTCAGCAAACTTCCACTTTCTGAAATTACCAGGGTTAATGGAGATTTGGCAGAACCGTAGATAAGGCAAACATCGCTGTTGTGAGATCATCGCTAAAGATGAGGTTTTTTGCGGATAAGTTGGAGATTTTTAATGATGGCCTGTTGACAATGGGTATAAGTTTTACCTGTAACTAGTGCTGGAAGTTTTTGACAGTTTTGTAACTTTCACCGCCGAGTTTCCAAACGCAAATCAAAGTTGAGCAGCTCTTACAAGTATAGCTGTTACTTTCAGTTCTATAGACCATTTACGAGACAGCATGATTTTTGAGGTGTGCTCAACCTTGATTGACGTTTGTAGATTCGGGGGTTAGCTCATAAGCGTTGCGTTGCGTTGTCGCAGCTTCAACCGCCGTCGTTTACCTATATTTATATTGACATGCCACATTAAGCCGTGGGTCATCTCACGAATGTTTCAATGAATCGGGCAACGCAACAACTTATGAGGCTGACCTCACACTAAGTGGCTAATATATCTAAGTACATTTTATCAGTCTGTCATAATTATAGCTCATGTACAAAGTTAGGTGCCCCAGAATCATTAAGAGATTGTTGAAAATCATCTGACATCTTCTTGTAATAAGAAAACTTTTATGCAATCTTAAGGTCATATCGATGCCTCAAAAGTCCACTTTGTTGACCCAGATGATGTCACCCACATGCAAGTGGAATAAACCTCTTAGAAGGAGTCCACTTTAAAAAGATCTTTTTGAAAATTGATTTTAATATTTAACTTAGTTTATTTTTCCTAAACATGTTAGTTACCCGCAATTACTTAGTTTTCACAGTGATTCGGATTATAATTGGAGAGAGCGTAGTAGCCCAGTGGATAAACACTCGGACTCGGACACGGGTGGCCCTAAGTTCGAGTCTGGCCTGAACACCGACCTAATTTTTAGAATCAATGAACGTTTTTTCTATCTTTCTAATTTTTGTTAAACGTTCAATTTGCGTCTAAGAACGCTTGACAGTGACTTATGAGTGTTCCGTACACCGAGACAGCAACCATCAGTATGTATCAGTATGTTTATATAGTCGTAGGTGCATCTTATGTTCGGATCATAAAACACGTAGAACCCCTCTAAGGGCACCCTCAAATTCGGCAAAAACTTAAGTTCATGGCGTTATGACTGTCTTAGTAATCGGACATGACTACGATACAAGTACAAGTTCTAGATACTCAATACACATAGTCCTGAATATGTATCGTTCGTGATTGTGCAGTCATAACTCTCTCGTTAACTTTTTAGTTAACCAAACCGAATTAAAGAGATCTGGTATGGCATTGTTCTCAATACGAAGATATCTCAAAGCGCGTCGTGTCTTCATTATGGACCTTAATATGCGCACTTTACATATTCTATCGCGAATTTGTGGTCAACTGAACGACCACATTGCTAATAATAATGAGATGAAACGTTTGTTCCTTTTTGCAGAAAGATTTAGTTTGTTTTCAAATGACTAAATTGATTTTTGAGATGTTTGTTAAATAACGAACAAATCCTCATTTACTCTGCCCGACATTGCTTTGGTCCTAAAAACAAGGTTTTTTTCTTCATAAGTAACGTGCTCCTCCAGCACAACTATGTTTCCTTCTTCCTGTAATTCCGAGTTCTTTAAAAGGGTTCTCTAATGCTTTTGCCCCCGGGTTCTGGCAGGCCTTCAAGATGAGATAAAGGTGAAAAAGTAAGTGTACTTACTTGTCTTCCTCATATCTGAATGCATTCCATCTGATGGAGTGATATCAATTTAAAGAACACAATCAAAATAAAACTGTAAACAAAAACGTGTTTCATGATTTCATTAACACATATTTGTAAGTATATAATAAGTGCGGTAATCGGCCTATGGGGTCAGGATCGTAGCTCAATCTTTTGCATCAAGTCCAATTAATAGCATTACACAAAATAACTCATTACAATAATAATGAGCTTAAACGTCTTGATTAAATTCAGCCTATCGCCATCGATTACTGACCACAAGCTTCCTGGTTTACACCACAAACTACATTCGACTCAACCCATTCGCATAGCTGACACATGTAGTTCTGACCACCAACTGTTACCGCCTTTGAGCATTACCACCCTATAAATTATTCAGGGGTAAGAAACATTTATTTAATTTAACACAAACTAAGGTACGTACTTTAACGAATGACCCCCGCTGACTCATGAATTTTAAATACAATTTTAATTGAACCACGTGAAATTAACATTGAGTACTGATGCAAAAAGTAAACATGATGTAAGTCTAATCAGTTTTTTAAGCAAAGACATGGAAGGAGCCGAAAGATTGAAGTGGAGGCTCATGCTCAGCGGGGGTTAGAAATTATGATGATACATATGCATTTATATTAAATACGACTATCTCGTTCTGCCTACTGCAATGATGTTTGTGAAAAATTGTTTGTATTATTCATGTAACAAATAAATTAATGCTACGGTCAAATGACAAATACTTGTATCAGCTATAAAATTTTCGTCATTTCAGACTCTTTGACCATGGTAACTTTTTTTTCACTATGTACCCTGTCCATTGCCTTGACATGTCGACTTATGTATGAAGTGGTCAGTGTAATGTTCATAGACAGTGAGTTGTTATGAATGCAAGATTGCAATGACAGCGTAGTGAACATAAGAAAACCAAATCATCAATACTCATCTAGGAAGATGCCACCAGCAACGGCCAATCAGTTCAGTGTAGTTGAATAACTTTAAACTTTTTAATGAAACCCATGGTAATATCCATAGGTTGGCAAACCTATTCGCTGCAATATTTGCAACTAAAAATTAACGCTGATTTTTCGGAACTGCAAGTACCTACATCTTCTGAGATAACTCAATATATTAACATATGCTTGTGTATGCAAAATAAATAATATTTAAAATAATGATTGCGGACAGTAATGCGATTCGCCCCGGTCCCGTTTCCAAGGGGCGCTCAACCGTTCGCGTTAAGACACTTGTAAATTAAAACAAGCTGTTATTTCAATTTATGTAATTGAATTGCGTTCAGATTCCGATTTGAGCGGTGAGAAATCTTCCGAATGGTCTGTCAATTAATTTAAATTCAATAAACAGAAAGAAAGTGGTACGAATACAAGACAAGGCAAATATAATGTTTTTTTGCCTTTCTTAATTTAAATTGATATAAAAACTTTCCGTGCTGTTAAAAATTACAGAAATGTTTCTTTAAAGACTTTTGTATTTTGGTGGACCAAGAAGGTTTTTAATTCATAAAAGCTGCTCATTGCCGTCAATGGGGGCTGCCCGTAGGCATGTAACTTAACTTTTGTGAGTGAGACCAGGCTTTCTGCTCAGCCTATAAACTAGTCAAACGTGACTAAAACTAACTCTTCGTAACTGAGAATAATGGAAGCCTGTGACTAATAGAAACAAAATAACAATACCTATGTACCAATTTATTTACTTTGTCAAGTTTTATTAGATGTTTTGATCGAAAAGGTTGTCTAGCCCTGTGCGAGAGATGTATTGCTAAAATCTGGGCTGTCATCAAGGTTCTCGGAAAGCGCGAATGATCGCAACATGATACAAACGAGAGCGTCAAAGTATGCCGAACATTCGACACGCATCTTAATATGAGGTGACATTTTGACATTACACACATTTTTTGTTTGTGTTGACTTTCATCGACAACTTGGTCAAGGAACTAATGACGGATATGCGTCGGGTTGGTTAAGAGATGATAGTGTCCTTAGAACACCTTTAGATGGCCTTGGCCACCCACCTGGTCCTTAACTATACCTACCTAAGTAAAATGCTCCCCTTAGGGTGACACAAGCTTAACAGATAAGTATACGTTTTCAAACATAAAAGGTACGTTGTTCTTTTCAAAAGCTGTAAAACTTAAAATTATTATGTTTATATGTATGTTATGTAGGTTAATAGAGATCAACTTTATATGACTAGCCCTGGCTTAAAATTGAAAAACCGTTATTCTTAAAAAGCTTTCAACATCTCGCTTTTGGTATCCACTGACAAAGACATTCCTAACCACACAAATCTCAAATCAATCATTCAAAATCAAGGCTAAAGTGTCCATTTAGTCTTCCTTTATCGTAATTTAGATGTATATTCCTTCTTTCAGTCCTCCGCCTAGATTGCCCAGTCGTAATTTATCATCTACTAGCGCCCCTCCCCGGTTTCGCACTGCTGCATTAGGATGTTACTACACTTAAAAACCTTTCCTTTCAACCACTCTATCTATTAAAAAAAAACCGCATCAAAATCCGTTGCGTAGTTTGAAGATTTAAGCATACATAGGGATATAGGGACAGAGCAAGCAACTTTATTTTATACTATGTAGTAAAAAGGGAAATATGAAATAACGTGGGCAGTAAAAACTGCGTAATAAACAATTTTCATGACTTCACCCGATAACGTGCGCCCTCCATCCCTCTGTAATGGATTTTAAATACAGCTGGCAGGTTTTGAGGGATTACTCTCAGGTTGATTGGCACATCACATAGCACTTTAGGGGTGGCACTTAGCAGTAATAGGGAATGTTTTTTTGAACCAGCTGCCCTTACAACTTGCTACAAATGGTATTTATCTTGTCAATCATGGAAAGTTTAAATAGTCTTTGAGGTTTCAGTTATTAGTCAATCATCAGCCGAGCCTTCCCTGCTGTCATCATCATCAGCAGCATGAGGTGATGTCTGATTCGCGCGATAGTCGCGTTATCGCGTTGTATTAGGACAACGCCTGACGCTCACTGCTGAACATAGCCCTACTACATAAACTGTACCAATCCAACTCCAGAGCGGTCGCATGTATGAAGCAGGCAGACATTATACAAATCTATTACTTGTGTTTCAAATAAATCATTTGAAACCTGGCAACAAATTGTTCATATTTGTTGTTAAGTGACGGTCTTGGAATACTTATCTAAATCTAAATCAGCCGTGAGGATCCCACTGCTGGGCAAAGGCCTTTCTTCCCCTCCTGCACGCGAGTCTATTTTGGGCCTTTTTCGGCCAGTCTCCTGCAAAGGCGTCCAGCTCGTCACGCCATCTGCGCCTTGGTCTGGCCGGGAAAAAACTGGAATACTGTCACCTAACAATTCTTTCTTTCCTTTTTTGTTTTCTTCATTTTTTCCTTACATACATTTTACAGTCAGTATCAAAACAAATTGAATTACCATCTTTTTAAAACATTTGTTGCGTGGCAACCCTACAGACCATTACCTTTTTTATTGGTCAATCAGAGAGGATCGTGGTGTTGACATGCAGGTTCCATATCCGCTAGCCATAGTTGAACTGCCACGTTTATTTGTTTTTATTCGCAAAATAGCGATAGCGCAATATTTGCAAGGAAAAAATAACAGGCATTTGTAAAATATTGCCTGCTGCAATATTGTATTTGGAGTTTTACGTGAATGCAGTTTTATTTATGGGAGATAGTCCATTGTGTATGTTGGTATTGCCGCAAAGTTATTGACAGTTAGATTTTATTAATTTAGTTGTTTTAACATTTCGTCTTTGTTTTCTACTATGTTTAATAATTATGAATAACCATCTTGCACCAACGCATTTACTTCTGTTTTCCTATTCCTCTACCTGAAGGTTGTCTAGAAGAGATCTATTTGGGCAATAAGACCGCCTAAATTGTACGTCCTGAATCTCTTCAAACATTTATGTCTAATCGTTTTCTTTGTGCAATAAAGTATCGTTCTTTTCCAACATATTCATACTAAGCATACATTTGAATAAAAATGAAGTTTCTTTGCATATCAGTATTTGGTCCTTTGGTGCATAATTTTGGCGTAGTTTCGAAATCTAGGACATAAACAAGTTACCATCAGACTATTACCCAACTTCTGCTCACAAGATGAGTCCAAAGATAATTCATAAATGTCTAGTCTATGCGCGACAGTTGCGAAAAGAGTCGGGTGCGCGCGCGTCGCCTTGACCGGTGACCGGTGACTCAGTGGCGCCGCGCAAGGGCGCGGGCGAACAGTGAATTACATTAAAATTAAGTAGCTTAGTAATGAACGGCTAATCCTGTCGTTTAGTTTAAAAGAGCAACTGTAACATATAAAGGTTTGAATAATGGTTGTCATTGCCTATCTTTATTATTGCATACATACACGACGATTACGACTATACCCCAAACGGGGTAGTCAGAGGCATACTGATTGTTGCCGTCATGGTGAACAAAACATTCAGAAGCCCACTTTAAGCCGAGGGCCACATTTTTATCATATATTTACAGAGGGATACATTTACACATGCTCTGGATTATTATGACATGTTTGATTTCATAATTGGACGTACTCAACTGCAATGTGAGTTATTAAGGAATTGACGCTGTTTGCCACAATACAGGCATTTTCCTTGCACACCACCACTACTGGACGTAGTCCTCCTCCGATCCCCTAGAAATATCCACCTCCTGCCAGCAACCTTTGAGAGCGTCACAGGTTACCATGACGGGATGGATAGATATTTTTTTATTGATTGAACATCAAAAGCTACAAAAATGTATAGGAACTACAAATTTTCGTGTTCAAGTACTATTTCTCTTCTAAACAAACCCAGATGAGGTTTCCACTTTATAACGCAGTTACCCAAACTGTTATCGCCAGCGAAATATTTTTTGTAGTTTTTATACATTTTATAATTATAACACGGTGGCCGCCACGCGCCATTGCACACCCTAAAAATAATAGAAATATCGTCGTTTGTTTTATTTTATTTATTTCGAACAAGTTTCGGCTAAGTTCTAACACCACTTCAGGACTTTTTAGGAGAGCCAAAAATCCGCAATGACTTACGTACTGTTTGCATAGGATAGTGGCTATCATGCTGTTACTTTATTGGTCGTACCTGGATTTTGATTGGACTAAATGGAGCGTCTTTAGATGCTTTAGCGAATGCCATCAAAAAGTCAAAACCGCCAAAAAATGACATGTGGTGTTCGAACTTAAACGACGATATGCCTTTGGCGGCGTTCTGTAGCCCGTGTGCCTGGTCGCTTATTCATACTTTGTAATATATTTATTAATTCTACTTACAACCCATCGTAAATGATCTCCACCTCAGTTCGAACTCCAATAAAAAGGCTCCAATCACGCGCGCGCGCTAACTCGCGACGCAAGCGCTAAGCTCAAACACTGTTCGTTGGGCACACAGTGTAAAACAATTACTCCTCTCGTACGCCACCTAACTAAAAATAATAGGAATATCATCGTTTATTTTATTTTATTTATTTCGAAAAAGCTTCGTTTAAGTTCTAACACCACTTCTGGACTTTTCAGGAGAGCCAAAAAACCGAATTAACTTATGTACTGTTTCCATAGGATAGTGGCTATCATGCTGTTACTTTTTCGTTATTTTAAGGGATTCTATTGTTGTACCTGGACTAAATGACGCGTCTTCAGATGCTTTAGCGAATGCCATCAAAAAGTCAAAACCGCCAAAAAATGACATGTGGTGTTCGAACTTAAACGACGATATGCCTTTGGCGGCGTTCTGTAGCCCGTGTGCCTGGTCGCTTATTCATACTTTGTAATATATTTATTAATTCTACTTACAACCCATCGTAAATGATCTCCACCTCAGTTTGAACTCCAATGAAAAGGCTCCAATCACGCGCGCGCGCTAACTCGCGACGCAAGCGCTAAGCTCAAACACTGCTCGTTGGGCACACAGTGTAAAACAATTACTCCTCTCGTACGCCACTTAACTCGGTTTACCGCCAATTAGCGTTTAACTTGCTCCACTGTGGCCCAAGTTAAGGGATAGGACATGTGTTGAAGTTAAGTAAACGTGTATTTTTTCCAATCGAATTATAACTTAAATTATCACTTGCAGTACTTACACTACATACACTGAATTCCTGCCGTGAGAAATAGGCTCATCAAAAACATAATTGTAAAATGTGAGCCAAGTTCAATATGATGGTATTAATTCATAATTCTAATTCATAATTCTTTATTGCATAAATACAGGTACAAAAGGTAAAGGTATTATTGCTTGGTTGTTATCTTCACCGATAAAAGAACTAACATAGCAAATTTTTTTTTTTTTTTTAATTGATGGCGTCACCCTTTTGCCTCTTTGGGCGAGGGTATTTCGCCAATGTCGAGTGTGATATGCCTTTGCATGTGTTCATTGAAATACTGGTATCATGTATTTCAATGCTTCTTGGAGTTTTTGAGGTTATTCACGCGTCTGCAACTTCTTAACATGCCATGTGGTCGTGGTGGTTTGTCTGACGACAAACCATGCGACTCAAATGGTCATGTTAAAACGATTTATTTCAATAACTTATGTAACTAACACCACTGCGGAACTTTACTGAATACACTGATACCTAATTTATTCACTAAAACCCACTAAATGTTAATTAAAAGTTAAAAAATAGATCGACTGTGCTTTCCGTTTGAGTACCCTCAAAAAACCACATAGCAAATTCAGTGATACAACTCGAAATATTAACTCCAACTAGATAAGTCCTGTCAGTTCGAAAACTATTTGTTTTAAATGCAATTCTGCGCCAACGCAAAACTCTCCCCTATAATCCATCCTTACTTAAAAATAAAAGGCGACGTGACAAAGTATGCCTGACACAAAAATGTAGAATAGAGCAGGTCAAACACCATTACAATCACATAGCACCCCTCCTCTACAATAAAATCAATAAAGAATTAAATATATATCCCCTGAATGCGTATAAAGGTAAAACTCTTCTAAATGAGTACTGAATTTAGATTACGACGATGTGGAATCCTTACTTAAATAACTCAAGTGAACATAAAATATTATAAAAATAAATTCAAAATATAAATAAAACTGCTTTATCTCATATAAAAAAAAAAATAGTAACTACAATCACATACACAATTTCTGTGACCCACACACACACATTTACACCCACACGCACCGACACACACGCACACACACAATGTATACACACTCACACACACACACATACACACACACAATATACAAAATAAGATCATGTAATAATTAATATTAAGTGGTAAAGACAAGAAAATGCTAACATCATCTTCTAAAATATGTTTGAAACGTCTGTCCTATGAGGCGGGCGCTAATGATTGCGACACAATCCTCGACTATTTGCGGTCATTAACGCTTAACATGTTTGTATTTTAATTTAAGTTTGGTTTCAAATAAAGATTATTATTTATTTATTTATAACTAAGGATTTAATTGATAGATACTAATATTCTCTATGGTTCCTTAGTCTCACCTAGTTAAAAAATATCCACTGTCTAAACCTATTCAGTTGCGTCAGTGGCGTTGACTCAGTTGGCACTGAAAATCAGCGTCTGAACCTATCAGGTCCAGGCATTAGCTGAGTGGGGTCCATTAAATTTTGGACATCGTGACACTGCTGTCTGGTGGAATTTTTGTCTATTTTTCTTTTGTTGGTTTTATTTTTGCTCTAACCATTTTGTTTTGTTTGTTTATTTATCTGTACGTTGCAATGTCCGAAATCAATAACCGTTTTTGCTTTCTTTCTATTTCCTTGCCATTAAATACAAGCATTACCTTTCTGTGCCTTAAACATAATTTGCCTTCATGCTCGCACATCTCAAAACCTCTCACCTCTTATCCCTCAAAAACAGATCGAAGCGTGAAAAACCTTACCTTGAGTTAAATACTTAGGCTGTACTCCCCAGGTTCCCAGGCCCCGCCCACGCGCGCGTGCTAACAGCCACCATCGGCAACCAATGGGCTACTGGGCTGGTTGCTATTGTTCTTTTCATTGTTTACTTTGTACAGTCAACAGCACATCAGGTAACCCCATTTCCGTTTCTTCTCTCGCTCTTGCCAAATGTCATTTCTTTGCAATAGAGCAAGGAGCACTGACCGGAAGTGGGTAGAGTGATGTGCCGTCCACCGTACTGAGTTTAGCCCGTGGTGACGACGGTGGATCGGCAATCATAACTGATGTTAAGCAGTGCGTGCTAGGTTGGTTATTCGGATGGGTGTCCACCCTGGATGAAACTTTTTGGCCATCTCCGTGCTTCGGAAGCCACGTTAAGCTATAATTCCCGCTTGATTACGCTTGCTGTAAGTTCTGTTGTTCTTAGAAAGCGTGTGAAAATCGGTTTTTGGCAGACAGATTTCACCCTTGAAAGTACGAAGGGTTAAGTCAGTTTGCCCGAAAAACGAGTTATTGCACGATACATAACGAAAGACAGAGTTGAAAAGCCCCTATAGCTTGTATCCTTTGCTGAGCAATAAAGGCAGCTGGCTTTATCGCCTAAACTGTCATTTTGTTTTATTTCTTTGTGCTACCTCTCAAAAGCAACTTTGCTTACATTCAATCACAACAAAAAGAAGTTTATAAAGAATCATTCAATAATCCTAATCGACAGCAATGAATGACTCATTTCATTCAAAGGTTACACCTTTCCTACAATTAGACGTATCACAAAATCATCATGATGAAAGTGACAAATTGACAGACAAACAATCAATGACTTCGCTACTAGCGATTAGAGAAACAATTGTTCACGATGCTACAATGTACATAACAATGTATCGTACACACCTACAGGTTCTGATAACATCGAAAGAAATTAATAAGATCGACTACTGTATGCGACGGTTGAAAGAGAAAACAGCATAACTGACTTCATTTAAATTCAGAATTTGAATAAAGCTTCATGTTGATATAGCCATGTTAATATTCGCTTTAAAAGTGAATGGATTACACACGGGTCTATAATTATTTTTACCCCTTTAATATTTTTTTAAATACATTTCTTACGTCTGACGGGTATTCCGTTAACTATAAGATGTTGCGTTTAACGTAAAAAATACTGTATAACTATCAATACAACAAGAAATATAATTTATGCTTTTACATTTTGAGTTCCATTGATAAAATATTTTCAGGAATGTTACATAGGTATCTGTCAAATTTTTAAATGAGAAAGGTTATTTCTTTCTGTTCTCTTGACTTATTACGGGACAGCAAGATTCTATTAGGGTTTCTAACTTTTGGTTACGTTGTTTGGATAAGAAAACGTACACAATGCCAAACAATTTTATTATTATATCCAAACAAGTAAAGTTGTAAATTATGTAACTTTCATTAAGGCCATGACTGCTTACAAAAGCTCTTAAAACAAGGTCGTTATTAGATTAATTTGTAAATCTCTAACTAATTGCTGTAATACTCACAGCTAATTAAAACCATTAATTTCACGCAACCCACTTGTCTCTTAAGGTAATGATTAAAATAAAGTGATACAATTATGTGAGTCTAGACTGACACAAAAACTAATAAAAAATGTAAGTTAAATTTTGTGGTCGTGGCGCTCGCCGCCCACGCTACATTATACAGACTGTTTTTACTTTTGCTATTAGCAAATTCGTTGTGCGAGTTTCTTTTTGTGTTCGAATTTTGAAATAAATATTTTTTTATTAATCAGTCATTTAGATTTTATTTTTTTAATCCAATAAAGAGGCTTTTGACCGCAATGAGTTGAGAGTGGGAGTGAAGGGCTTTGCCCTGCAGTGGGACAGCATAGGCTCTAAATAATAAAAAAACTAAATAAAAACAGGTATTATAGCAAACGGTGCATTAAATTGAAGATAGCTCAAAGGCTTGTAAACATTACCCTACAAAACTTTAGTAATATTAGATACAAATTGTTATTATTGTAGTTTAGGTTAGGTTAAAAAGGTTATTAGTTAGTTACTGCAACTTATGAAGTCAAACAAAAACTAAAAAAAACCTTGAAACAAAAGAGCGTAACTGACAATTTAAGGAGATCATAAAAATCAAATTAGGCAAGTTAAAAGTATACAATTGTATTGTTAAAAATAATAGTGCTAGTTAAAATCTCAGTAAAAACCTTCTGACCGAGGCATGCGCCCACGCACGTTGTGGTTAATACAGGCTCTAATATGACGTTATTTATTGTGACACAATCAGGGCTGCCACTTGGACCGGCTCCACCGGGAAGGCCTGAGTCAGAGAGTAATTAACAGTAATACGAGCAATCAATTTAAAAGCTCTACTTATCTCTATAACGTTTTGATTAAAAACAATATCTACATCATCTGTGTAATCTGCGTATTATATAATATACATAAAATTATATAGTTCCAAATATTATTTGGAACTAAATAATTTTACTAAAATTTGGTTGGTAAAACAGACTACTGGTTTAGTGATAATATGACCAGCGGTAACGTTTGCTTATAAAATAAAAGATTGTAAGTGTAAAAATAAATCAATTTTATTCAAGTCATCGTTATTACAACTCAACTGTCCCATGACTCACATATGACTCATGACAATGGATTTTCTATTGTTATGTTTCCTAAACAGTTAGGTTATTAAGTTTCCATGGCAATTTAGGCTTGACAACCCTAGGCATAGTGCGCGACGACCCTTATCTGGGTTACGCTTTGTTGTCGCTCTGCTACAAATAAATATCAAGTTGAATTAGTTAATATGAACGGTTTAAGATGAATTGGGCATTTTGAATGGATGTTTGTTATTTGGGTGCAGTATGCTTGCCGGCTTTGAACGTTGTGTAAAATTATATTTTCTTGAGGACCCCTAGTGGCATTTGTACTTGTGAAAGTGAATAGGTATTCTTGATTGCACGTTCAAAATAATCTGCCAACGAATGGTCTGCTGGAAAAATCACAATTTAGAGATAGGCTTACCTGTACTTAGGCCTTGGGACCAAACGGTCCTAAATGTTCATCATTGTGAATTGAGTTAATACGTTTGTTACATATAGTAATATTTTAGATGTCCATTTGAAGACCATTTAAAACTTATCTCCTAAAAATGTTGTAAGAAACCTTTGCCAAGTTTGGCATGTCATAATAATAAAAATTCATTTATTATTGTCATAACTTAGTCGAATGGAAGAACAGTAACAAAAGAAAATCGTTCACGCTTATGTGCAAAATTCTTATCTAAAAGCTCACGCGACTTTCACATCCTGCATCTAATATAGTCATTAATCATCACTGTTTGCGCGGATAACGTTGCAAACATGCGAATAAAACTGATTCATCGCTATATAAATAAGCAATTTGGTTGCAAAACAAGAAAATAACCGAGACCGGGTCACGGAGGCGAGTCTTTGATTTATCACAAAAACAGTAATTTAAAAGTTGTACCTTTTTGCGCGACGCCCACGCCTCCCACGCGTCATTCGAGCCTGACAATGTCGAAAAAAACCTGTTTCGTAATACGATTTCGCGAGCTTACGTCGTTCAATTTTGCTAAAATGTCCGTAAACTGAGGCGAAGGGTTTAGATGCTTTTAGGAAGTTTTTCACGACGTAATGTTGGTAATGCTCACCCTGTTTGCTGTAGGTCTTTTAGAGATAGCACCAATACAGATGGTTTTTGCTTTTCCATCACTCACTATTAACACACCATGGCGCGCTAAACGCCTTATGCCGAATTTATTATTTACTTTCAACATAACATATTGTGGTCACGACTACATCCAAAATGGCGAAGCCAAAGCATTCTGTTTTTTGCCGTGTCAGAGGCATACATCTATAGAGATAAATACATTAAGCTCATAGCTATATCAGATAATATCACCCAGACTCACAACAAACTTACAGATAAATGAATCAATGTTCGTTCCCCAATTTAAAGTTTAATCCCTTGATTCAGCAGTAGGAGCGATTGCGTAATTGTTATATTACGTAAATCAGATATCAAATCTAAACGCAAACACTCTCTCGGTTGACAAAATTGGTTCATTTTGCGTACGCCAGGGGTGCTGATAAAATGGAATACACAATTTTAACGTATTCACGCATGTGTCGAAATATCGAGAACTCGAAACAAGAAAGGTGTACATGCTACTAATACGGTTCTAGTGTTAATGATGACCAAGGAAACTTGAATAAATACGAAGGACTCTCTATTTCCCATGTTCTTTCAAAATGATGACCTCGACGGGATAAGCAACTTGAATTCAGTCAAAAAATTACTTCGAATATTCATTTGAGCTGGCTTTTAGAAAATTCCCAATGTTTACTACGTGTTGTCAGCGGTAAACCAGACCTTACTGCATTGTCGCTACCTAAAGGGACCACATACATGTGATAGCGTAACAAATCCAAACCTAATTCCTCATTTACGCGTATCAAATGCATCTGCGAACAAAGAGTCACAAACATAAACTAGATGATTACGATACAAAGTAGTCGGTCCCATCGCGATGGTATCTTCCGTTTTGTCTCCTGCGCACTCGTTACAAGATGTGAACAGCTGTCGGCGTGTCGGCGCGCGCATTGTCCTGTCATAATAATTATGTATCGCGAAGCGTTAAATATCGCCGCGATTTCAGTTACGACGTTATTCGCCGCGCGCGTTTTGATAGATTGTAGCGATATCTCGTATTAGCTAGGCTATTGAATTATTTAATAGTGTTTGTATGCAGATTGTGATTGTTTTTATCGGTTTATGAGAAAAAATAGATACGAATGCGATGGTATTGATGGGTTTTAATTGACGTTGATTAGGGTTTTAAGGGTTATTTATTTGTTATTTACTGTTTATTAGGACTGTGCCCTTTAGGTTTATTTGTGCAAGAAAAGCTCATTACGATCTGAATTTTAGACTAATGTGTGCATTGATGTGAATTACTGCAATTGCTTCTTGTGAATGGTTTTTCATAGTAAAATATTCGTTAACTTCAAAATACTATAACATTACCCGTAAAGTGCAGTGGTTTATAGAGATGTTTGAACGCAACAAGCTTTGAGATCGATTCCTGCATAGGACTAAATCTTAGCGAAGCAGATGTTGGGGTGGTCTGGGTGTTTGAGTGGTATATACGTCTTCTGTATTTATTTCAATATCTAACAGAAAACTTAACTTAATGTCTTTCTTGTCCTATTCTAATTGAAATTGAAAAGTGTACATCTTTTTTTATTTTTATTTTTTTCTATTTAATCTTTTGATGAAATTGTCATCAAACTTAGTGTTAATTTGATGTTTTCATATGATTCCAATTTTTCGCTAGCAGACTTAAATGTGTAATTATATTATTGTAATACCTTTGCAGACTTTACGGAATTTTTATTTCTCGTTTGTTTTTTTTAAACTGACCTCAAAGCGACAGTTGTTGCAGACGTACGTATCTGTGTGTTCTGTCACTGTCAATATTTGACATCCGCAGGCTCTTCCCGGCGCACTTCCTTCGTTAGTCATTGATGTATCTACCTACCTACCTACCTAGCTCTAACATGCAAGTAGAATTTGACTCATGGGGAATTACAAAAGATTTGCTAGAATTGTATCTTTCGACATGTTTTTCCAGCATAGGCTTGTTAATTTATACCTAGGGAATAAAGTCAATTCAGGGCTAGGAAGGTATGAAATTAATAGCTGATTTGATTAGGTATTTATTTATTAGTGATAAACGCCAAAAAGACTTTTATTTGATGGCCTACTATGAGCCTAATTATGTGACCGTCAGTTACGGTATTATACATGACAGAGACATAAGTATGTAAGGAAAATTGGGGTTTGTTTTTGGCCGCAGTGTGAAATGTCAACATATTCTTGGTTTTTAATTTATAGTGAGAAGGAGTTAAGAAGAAATGAGTGTACAGGGAAAGTAATAAGAGAGAGACAATTCAGGATGATAGCAACAATAATACAAGATAGATGATCTATTGATTAGGTAGTTTTTCATTTTTTGTTCTTTATTGCACAACAATGAATGGTACAAAGGCAAACTTAATGCTAATGAGTCATTCTCTCCCCGTCAACCATAAATGTTAAGTTAGTTATGTTTATCTATTACGTTACCGACATGGACCGATGACCTGAGAACGGACGCTCAGAATCGAGAGTTGTGGCGCACTTTGGGATAGGCCTATGGCCAGCAGTGGAATATGACAGGCTGATGATGATGATAATGAAGACCTTTGGTTATCAAATTTAATACAATGTTTAATACAATTTAATTTAATACTGCGACTAGCCACGATCTCATCTGAAGCATTGAAGTTTGTCCAATTGACATGCAAAGATTCACTTAAACTCGATCTTTCTCACTCACGAACTCCTTTTACCCACAAAGCACAAATTCACCTCACGGGCTGCGCCCGCGCCGATCGCATCGCTTATCGCCGCGCGATGCCGCGGTCGGCCCAAAGGCGCCGACGGTTTGTTTTCGCTAAGACCACAGTAAACATAGCAGTAGGTTATCTAAGGCCGCCCGCCGAGTTATTAGCGACGACCGTCTTGGTGTAATTGTTGAGAAGTCGGCTACTACATCAAGGGTCGCGGGTTCGATCCCCGCACAGTACAAACATTTGTGTGCATGAACATGTCTGTTTGTATTGGTCTGGGTGTTTCCTATGTATATTAAGTATATATTTACAAAAGAAAAAAGTATTTAAGTATGTTTATCCGTTGTCTAGTATCCATAATAACGGACTATAATTAGCCCTATAATTAGCAAATTTTTTTTTTTTTTTATTTATTAGCCTAGCGTGCTCACAGATACGCGGCACAGCCCGTACGTGCTGCCGCCACCTTACTCCCCCATATTGTATGCTAGCGTGTGCGTGAAATCGCGTGCCGACAAGGCGTACGACGCTCACGCACACATTCAAACCGAGAGCGGCACGTTTGTATGTACATACTTTACTGTTCTCTGTTTACTGTGCCGACGGTTTGTTTTCGCCGCGACGCAACTCCTGCGCAGATAGGACAGTATGCGCGATAGCGGTGCGTATACGAATAGATGGGAGAAAGGTTGTTTGAGATTATTTTACGCAAGAATATTAAGTTTCCTACAAAGTCGTGTGCGTGAAAGTGGCTATTTAAATTTTTGTTTTCATTTAGATCGATAATGATAGTAGTAGTAACACCTTGCAGCAAAATACCATTGATTTACAGGAAACCAAAGCACAAAAAAAACGCAAACGGTTTTGCAAATCAGGTACAGGAATCAACCCAACACGTTTTGCGTCCCAACCAGCCTCTAAACTAACAACTTTAGAATCCTAATTCAATGCTAGTGTTTTTTTTACTTTCCATCTTTAAGTTTAGTGTAACATCGTAGGGCCAATCTCTTCTTATGACCAATATAATAAACGCACCAAATTACTGCTGTAGCTAGTCCCATTGATTTAAAATAAGTCGCTACAAAATCCCAAAACGAAACAAAAAATAGAGCACGAGTCTTAAAAACTGTAAACATATCTGTGCAATGTAAGTAAGTAGATCTTTATCTTTTCATGCGACTTTTAGTTCCTAGAAAACCCACAATGTATGATCGAATACATGTCACTGAACTCCAAAACCAGAGTAAACAACAGCCTAACTCAATTAGGTCACATCTATCCCTGTAACTTCACCAGCTCACGAACTTTTTCCCTATAACTCGATTTACTTTCGCCGAGCCCGACCCTATCATTACTGGCCATTGATAACCACGCTCTTACTTAATTTCTACAGACCCTCAGTCTGCACATGGCACTAGACTATTCGTCACATCATCATCATCATCAGCCTTTTGCAGTCCACTGCTGGACATAAGCCTCTACAATTACACGCCACTCAACTCGATCTTCGGCTGCTCGCATCCAGCTCCACTCAAGAACACGTTTACTCCAACGGTTATCGGTCCAACGGCTAACATGGTCAGCCCACTGCCACTTCAGCTTGCTAATCCGGCGGGCTATGTCGATAACCATGGTTCTCTGACGTATCATTCCATTTCTAATTTGATTCCGTAGAAAAAACGCCGAGCATAGCCCTCTCCATAGCCCCCTGAGTGACTTTAAATTTGTGGACTATTGGCCCCGTATGTCATGACGGGTTGGACGCACTGACTGGAGACTTGTGTGGGATCGACGATGTGAAGACTCGACGTAGCTTCCCAAACGAGTAAACAACAGCCTAACTCAATTAAGTCACATCTATCCCTGTAACTCCACCAGCTCACGAACTTTTTCCCTATAACTCGATTTACTTTCGCCGAGCCCGACCCTATCATTACTGGCCATTGATAACCACGCTCTTACTTAATTTCTACAGACCCTCAGTCTGCACATGGCACTAGACTATTCGCCACATCATCATCATCATCAGGCTTTTGCAGTCCACTGGCCATAGGCCTCTACAATTACACGCCACCCAACTCGATCTTCGGCTGCTCGCATCCAGCTCCACTCAAGAACACGTTTACTCCAACGGTTATCGGTCCAATGGCTAACATGGTAAGCCCACTGCCACTTCAGCTTGCTAATCCGGCGGGCTATGTCGATAACCATGGTTCTCTGACGTATCACTCCATTTCTAATTTGATTCCGTAGAAAAAACGCCGAGCATAGCCCTCTCCATAGCCCCCTGAGTGACTTTAAATTTTGTGGACTAGCCTTGCCGTTAGTGTCCACGTTTTGGCTTTGAATGTCATGACGGGTTGGACGCACTGACTGGTGACTTTTGTCTTTAGCCACTGTGGGATCGATGATGTGAAGACTCGACGTAACTTTCCAAAAACTGCAAAACGAGTAAACAACAGCCTAACTCAATTAAGTCACATCAATCCCTGTAACTCCACCAGCTCACGAACTTTTTCCCTATGACTCGATTTACTTTCGCCGACCTTATCATTATTGGCCATTGATAACCACGCTCTGACTTTATTTCCATAGACCCTCAGTTTTCACATGGCACTAGACTATTCGCCACATGACCATCATCATCATCAGCCTTTTGCAGTCCACTGCTGGACATATTCGGCTGCTCGCATCAAGCTCCTGCCACCTTGCCTGAAGACGTCCTACACAACGCTTGCCGAGACGCGGTCTCCACTCAAGAACACGTTGACTCCAACTCTTATCGGTCCAACGGCTAACATGGTCAGCCCATTGCCACTTTATTTTGCTAATCCGGTGGGCTTTGTCGATAACCTTGGTTCTCTGCCGTATCAGCTCATTTCTAATTTGATTCAATAGAAAAAACGCCGAGCATAGCCTTCCCCATAGCCTGCTGAGTGACTTTACATTTGTAGACCAGCCGTGCCGATAGTGTCCACGTTTCGGCTCCGTATGTCATGACGGGTTGGACGCACTGTCTGAAGACCTTTGTCTTTAGGCACTGTGGGATCGACGACGTAAAGACTCGACGTAGCTTCCCAAACGCTGCAAAACGAGTAAACAACAGCCTAACTCAATTAAGTCACATCGATCCCTGTACCTCCACCAGCTCACGAACTTTTTCCCTATAACTCGATTTACTTTCGCCGAGCCCGACCCTATCATTACTGGCCATTGATAACCACGCTCTTACTTTATTTCCATAGACCCTCAGTCTGCACATGGCCATAGACTATTCGCCACCCAGAGCAGCTACTGCGTGGACAATTTATAAAAGCTGACCATCTCCCGCCCACCCATTCAGCGGGATAGGGACGTTCGATCTGGTATCATTTGGTACCGATTTTGGTTTTTAAAAAAAGAATGAATTATGTTTATCAATATAAGAATCATCATTTATTTCAATGTCTTTCTGAGTCAGTCTTTTAGATTCTCGTAGTTCATTTATTTATTCGTTCTCATTGACTGATAGGTTATTTGACTAACAGAAGGAATGTAGATAATCATCATAATCTACGTTGATGGCTGTTTGAAGGTTATCGCCGAATTAGTTGAGGTAAAGATAAGAGAGCACCACCACGATACTAGAAAATGTACATTTTTACAATTTATCTTGTAATAAATCGTCTAAACATTCAAAATCGGTTATTATACTGATCTTTTGTTATCTGTACATGCGTAAGAAATTGGTAAAGGTTAACTATTTTTGTCTCATTTATTATTCGGAGTACTAATTTAACCCAGTAAATAGTCCGAAATCATGCAAAAAAAAGGTTAAAACGACAGTTACCGACATTGAGCTTCTGTTTAATGTTATCTTACGCCTTAAAAACAACATAATGCGCTTGCAATAAACATAATCGTTTTGCTTTGTTATCTTAAAAGTAACAAACATTTTAACTAAAAATATATTGGTTTATTTTCAGGTAACGATCACATCAATTTATATTTGGTAAGCACAAAAGAAGAAGACGAAATCACTATCAGCGACCCAACAAAATTGCTAAATCCGGTTTCATTTCTGGGTGGTACCGATACAATTGGTATCAGTCAAAAAAAAACTAAGAAATCCGATTTTATTTCTGATTGGTACCGATCAAATTGGTATCAGTCGAAAAAAATACTAAGACCGCCGCGATTCGAACCCTCGAATGCAATTAAAGGACGCCTGGGGACCTCTCGGTCATCCGATAGTATCTCGTGACCCGGCGCCGCCCGCGCACTCTGTTCTGTTCCAAAACACCGTACATCCGACGTTATTAAGCAAATTACCACTTTATTATCATTCAACTTTAGCTACAATTTTACTTAGCCATTACGATGTTTCGCCTCGCCTTTCACTTAAGATGTTATTCGTTAGACCTTTAAGTCCAAACTGCTGTGGTGAATGTTGGAGATATAGTGAAGTTGTTTATTTGTATAACTGTATCACGAGCTGCCACTGACCCACGTTGGTCATAGTTAGGGGCAAAACTGAAATATGGTCCGGAAGAAAAGAGAATAGAACCTACGGAGTAATCGATATAATATTGTTAAAGTAAAATAATGTGTGGATAGTGCCAAATAGAACGCAAATGAATATCAGTTACATCTTTAGGTTAAGCGTAACTTACCTTAATTCTAAAACAGACTAAAACACCAGCTCTTGAAAGTTTGTTAAGTTAGATAGACCTAATCGAATGGAATACTCTGTACTGTCGAGTTTTTCTGTAGTAAATCTCTTCAGCCTTATAATTAAATTACAATTTCCAATTAAAAGCACGTTAGCAACAAAAAGTATTGGATATTTAAGCCCACCGGACAGCCGAATCGCGCCATAAAGCAGCACAGTGGCGACATCTGCATAAATCGGTGGCGCCCGCGCATCCGTTATTATTATTCAAGACTAGCATTCGCTTGTGGTTTTACCCGTTTGCGGTTTCCTTTAATAAATAAGTTAAAGTTTTATAAAGATCTGAGAACCAGAAAAAGACATTTGGTCATTTTGGCATCAGGCGGGAATCGAACCCTTCGAAAGCGTTTTCTGGTTTTTAGATCTTTAGTAAAGCATGGAAAATGCTAAAAATCAATAATGAAACATATTAAAGTTTTATTTTCATCATTGTTTACTTGAAGTTACATTTAATTCTAACAACAAATTAAAAGTAGCAACATCGTCAAAATTTTAACATACTCGTTTTAATAAATGTTTCTTCATTTATAAATTGTCCTTTTAACCTGTCTGTAAAATAACTAAGCAGTAAAAGCAATAAAAACGGAAGAAAAAAATCTTTAACAATTACTTGTGCATTGCTCTAACATCAACCACGATGAACTCCGCTGAGCACCAATTGCTCAAACATCTATTCTCTGCCCAGCATGAACTCCGGACCATATGGATTACGAGTCAAAGTTCCTTACTCCTAGACCATGACGCTCTTGCTATATCTTATAATGAATGCCAACTTTTCAAGAGAAACTGAGAATCCACCAAACATTTCATTTAATATGTTGGTAAATCTTAAAAACGAATGCACAAAAACTCGAACAGCCCTACAGCATCACTTCAACTATTGTAAACTTTCGTCTCTTTCATTCTTATTCTCAACAGTTGTGAATAAGTGACAGGACACTTCAATCACTCGACCAAGACTGCTCTATCTTCATACAAAATATATATTTTGTCATTCAAATTCAGTTATTTCGATAAACTATTAATTGAAAGCTCTCCTGTACATCCTTTGAAAATCGGTCTGGTTTTAAAAACAGCAGCCTGTATACATTGGGATATGCCGGTGGGCATTAAAGCCGTATAAATCGGCCAGTTAATAGTGTGGACATGGCGTACAATAGCTCTGCGTAAGCGCATATTGCTGGTCTGAGTGCTGTGCGGTACACGAAACATGGATACCTTTTTATTAGGCTACCATAGTAAAACTCTTTCACCTCAAACTAGTATTTTTTTATAAAAGAGTTTTTAATACAGTGGTTTAACCACCTATCAAAGTCAAAAATAGCTTTATTTAAATAGACCCGTTACAAAGTACTTTTAAATCGTCAAATCTAATTAACAAACAAAACAAACTCAATAATAGACATGAATACCATAAAATTAAATGTAAACAATAAATATACTGTACTATTATATTTATTATACTGTAGTATAATATACTTACTATTAAATAAATGTGACGCTACCACTGGATTGGAAAGTCATTTCAATCAATATCATCTTCGTCATTTAAAGATCTGACCAATAAGTCAGATTCTTAGCACCATGGTATTGTTTCTAATCAGTTGTACTTGTTAACAAGTAGAATAATAATTAAAACAAATTGCGGCACTTTTGTCAATCGAAATAAAGGAAAAGAGAGTGCTCACCAATTTCAGGTTTAAAATATGCAGTTTGAATGATCTAATTCTGTCACTATAGGCTCTTCATCATCATCAACACAACGATCGTAGTGCACAACCTTAGCCGTCATTAAAAATGTTTCCTCATTTCACGAATGGTTCTGTTCACTTATTTATTTAAACAGTGTTTCAACAGCATATTTGTACATGAAAGACAGGAGAACAAGGTGCTTGAACATGAGCCAATTACTGAAACATACTATACTACTGTATACTACTATATCACTGCTCTAGTAGAATAAATAATTTCCTGATATATTTCGTTAATGTATCAAGTAAAATGCATCCACAATTTATGTGTCCGGGTGCACCTGCATCGGACCGGCCAGCCGTCGTAAATAGAGCAGTGTCACGCTCGCGTACATTGTACAAGCCACCCCGGGAGTCAAAACTAGCTGTCTGAATCAGTGCGCGGGCTTTAAAATACCGGCTGGTATTCTAAAAGCAACCTTACCAACTAACATTTTAAGTTGACGACGATTCGCAGAGACGGTAGTTACTTCTTTCTTCATTGTATCACTTTGGAAGGTGAATAACGTCGTATATGCAGATGAGATTTAGGGTAATGTGAAGCTTAAAAAAAGGATGTTAAGGTTATTTTTTGAATTCTTTGTCGTTTTGATACGATGGCTTACAATTAGGATCTGCAAATGTTTATGCAAGCCCAGTAGAGAAGATGAGTCATTTTGTGTAAGAAATGGGATGCTTATGAAAACCTTTCTATTGTTTAAATATTAATGAGATTAGCTTCGATGTGGGTAATACGATGATGTTTGTTTTTTGTAAATTAATAAAGCACGATTTGCATGCATTACTCGAGACGATTCCAATGATTTCGTGGCCGGGGGCAAAACAACATTAATAATTATAATTGTAACTTGTACTTTATTAGTAGTTAAAGGTATTTCTACCTATACCTACACATGTGGATTTTGGTTTACCAGTTGACCAAATTATCGCAACCGTTAATCGTATTTGACCTTATTCAATATATTGAAAAGTCATATTATTACATTACTTAATTCATAGTGTAGTAATTACGAAGTTATTTGTAAATCTCGGAGAATCCGGGTAATCTTAAATCATAAGATTCATCGGTCATGACATTTTTCTCCGGTAAAAAACATTAATTCGAATTTAATTTCGCCTAAAATACGAAACGAAATTAGCGAATTAAATGCGCATCAATTTTAAGATTCTTGAATTAAAATAGCCTACAGTGCTTCAGCATTTCAGGTTTACCCTTTTTGTGCCTTGTGTTCATTGTAATAAAGTTTATTTTGTCGCGTATTTTGAAGGCTTAAGTGAAATTTCGCTGGTGGTCTGAGGTTGGGTATGTGATGTAATGTATGAAAGTTTACTGTGTTTAAGGATCCACTAATTGTATGTTTTGTAACGGTAAATCTATAAATCACTGCTCATTTATATTTATCATCTATTTTTTCTCAATGTTTTTGATAATTTAGTTTTGCTTGAAAAAGTCATTAAATATGCGTCTTATTTTTGTATAAGTATTTCGCTTAGACACTTACTGATTGAAGACCTTTTATACTGTGTATTAACAAAAACAAAAAAATAATGGCCTAAAAATTAAAGTACAATTGGCTAAGCATTTTTTAATTGACAAACTTCTGCACGAGTAAAAAATAAAAGATGTATATGACGAGTGGTTTCAATTTATTTTATGCGTTTAATGTTATTTCTACCACAGAAACTTCTTCAACGATTTTGCGTTTTTTATGCCCTTTTTCCCACAATCAATCTAATATGAGCCTTTGGGGTCAATAAAGTATTTTCTTTCTTCTCTCTTTCTTTCTAATGCATGCACGAAAATTCTGCTTGCAATCCAATTTCTATGATATTATCAAAATCCATCAAGCTATCCCGTCTGAATGGGTCGTCTTGAACTGAATTATCTCAATTCCGCTTGGTTTAACAAGTCTGAGTTAAACTCTACTTTCACAGAGCAATGATCAAATTCCAAACTAAATCACTTCCGACGATCTTTGCCCCCAGCGCGTCGTAAACAAAATGGCGGATGCTCCGACTAACAAGATGGCGGCGGCAACGCGTAAAACCGGAATTAGTATACTTTGTCGGTAGGCTGAGGTTTGCTATAAAACCTGGTCATATCACTGATTTGAATGCGTTTTATTTTAGCTGTCGTAGGTTGTTTTATTGGATGTGGGTTTCACGCAGTAAATGCGGAAATACTCAAGCGCTGTGATCTAGGCCTCTTTTTATCGTGTCGATAACAACGTAACATCAGCAGAATCCCGGTCTAGTGTAGGTACAATTTAAAGATAGTATTTATTACTGTTATACAGTATAGTTTTCGATTCCTTGATTAGATTTTTTGTAACAGGTATGTTATATATTTGTTTTTTTTTCTTACTGTCTATGTTGTTGTTGTCTATGTATGTTCTTATTGAGCTCTGTTTGACAGAGAGTTAAAATGTCTGAAGTATTTATTTTCTTAAATGAAAACGAAAAAAACCAAAACACTTTTGAATCAAACAATAGATATGCCAAAGCGACAACTGTCGAAGTTACGTTGTTATTCACAGCCGAGCCAGTTTTCCAAAATTTGGTGCATTTTATGGATAATCTGGCTTGGCCAGTCCAAAAAGGTGTCCGAAAAAGTGTTTTCCTCGCCTCCGAACCGGTCGTGTCAGCTGACATTGCATTTTAATTTCTAAATTCCTGTGGAATCGCCTCTGCTTTTTAGTGACGTCGCGGTGCGAGCTCGCGCGTCGACTGAGTCGCTTTTTGCGCGGGCTGCGCGCGCGCCCTTGTGACGTCGGCTTTTTGCGAGTTAATCAATTTTCGGATCAATGCTGGTTGAGCTGGGTACACATGAGTGATAGGAAACTGTCTCTGTTACTAATTATCGATGGTACAAGACTTAGCGGAAATTTGTCACAAATGCTTTTTAACTATGAGGCTATGACTTGTAGGGCAATCTACGCGAAGACGCAACGCATGATGGGCCATGTCAAAAAACGAGACAGCGGTTGATATTCTGCTGCGTCGTCGTAACACAACGCACTAAAGGCCTCAAACTAAGGGCATCTTAAACCAAAATCTGGAGGACAAGTCGAGTATCATGGGTTTTGGATTTTTTCAAACCTAGTCCTCTTTTTTATGGTTCCACTTACGACAAGTAAATATTGCAAAGACTATTTTGGTCATTTATTGATAGATGCCCTGCCTAGCATCGAATCTTTTTGACCTATGTTTGCATTGAACCCTTATCATCCTGCTCAGTAGGCATTGCTATTCGCTACCAAGCAAACCAGTAAAATCAGAGGTTAGATATTTATTTATTTAGAAGACAGATCGTACCAAAAGCGGAACAGATCGTATCAGGCATCAGGTGCAAATCGTGCATATTGGCTGTATATGGGTGCGCAAATACGGCTAGGCGGAGGACTCACTAGCTGCGCCGGCGCTGGCCAATTACCCGCAGCACAGTATAATCATCCAGTAAGATATCTACATACAAACGTGCCGCTCGTGGTTTGAAAGTGTGCGTGAGCGTCGCGCGCCGTGTCGCGATATCACTCACACGCGATTTCAAGCACACGCTAGCATAAAATAGGGAGGCATAGGGAGGTGGCAGTACGGACGGGCTGTGCCGCGTGTCTGTGTGCACGCTAGGCTAATAACTCGGCGTGCGGCCTTAGATAGCCTACTGTATGGTGTATACTGTGCCCGCAGTGTGCGCGCGCCTTGCCGCTAACAACCCATTGTGGCCAGCGCCAGAGTTTTTGGAGACATCTTTATCTGAATCAATGGCTCGTTTTGGGGACTGGCTGAGGTGTCAATTTTATGAGCCAGAGTTCTTGCGCATAAAGTTCTATGGGCAATGATTTTGAATAGCCAAATTCCGAGTTTTTATTATAATTCGACTTCTTTGGTTTCTGACTCCTTGAAAGGCTAAGATTGGGATAATTAACTCGAAAGTTTTAGCTGCATAATGAAAATAATGGTGATAATTATTATCATATTATATTATAAATGATTATTTCGATTCAAGTGAATTGACTTTCTTTATCCATAGGCACGTGTTTAGGGTTCCGTATAAACGTAATCAGATACAGGAGGAGTCCGTATCTCACCGCCACTTTTTTCCGAAGCTATAAGAGGTTGTTAACTTGGTTGGTTAAAACTTAGTAAGTAGATGTATTCTGTGATCTTAATTAAGATTTTGACACAAAAATATTATGAGCTGATTGAGATTGACCAGCTAAGTAGTTTTCCATTACTGTGCTTGTCAGCCTCATATTTGGACCTCACGGCTGCTTCCCACAATTATAAAAAATAAGAATGATTAAACTAAATATATATATATGATGTTCATTACCACTCTATTACCGTGACATTGCATGCAAAGTTGGTTTGAACTAGATCTAGTAGACGACCAAATGTCTTTTTCTGGTTTTCAGATCTTTAGTAAAAGGGGTTTTTTAAGCGGGGCGTGAAAAGGCATTTATGCAGGCCTTCAAAATGAGATTGACCAGCAAAGTAGTTGTGCATTACTGTGCTTGTCAACCTCATATCTGGACCTCACGGCTGCTTCCCATCAGGTGGAGTGAGGTCATCTTGAAGACCACAAAAAAAAAGAATAAAGATCTGAAAACCAGAAAAATATTGGTTTTAGCATTTTCCATGCAGTATCTTTATACTGCTTACCCGAGCCGAGCAAATTTGACCACGTAGGGGTCAAATTTGCTCGGCTTGCTTCTGAATGTTCCGTTCACTAGGACGGAACTGTCAGTTTGCTTTTGACTACCTGTTTGGGACATAGTCCTGAGCGTAGGAGTATGTTATGTGTCCCATTAATTAAGGTTAAAACACTTGAAATGGACTTTGGGCAGATTAATTTTTAGACTTCAGTCTATTCGATGGAAAACGTAGCGTTATATGAGCTTTAGTTTTTATTCATCGTCATTGAGTAGTTAACTTGTAGGGAGCTCGTAGATTAGTGGGGACAGGGGATCAGCAACAATTACCGATATTAGCCAACGCACACCTGGTGATGGGTGATCAATCTATATTAAATTTAGTCATGTATTTTCTTGGCATCTCCGTGCTTTGGAAGTCACGTTCAGCAGTTGGTTCCGACTAACATCGCTAGTGTTAGTCATCTAGCCTGAGGCCTCAGGGCAGCATAGTAAACCTATCAGTGCCAATCAGCTTAAAAATACCTTTCCAATAATAGGCATGATGACTGTATTTTTTTTTGTTTATTATCGAAAGACCTTACATTTATGTAAACAATCCTCAAAGAATCACTTCATCTGGATCAATACCACCAGAGATATCACAATTTGAAATGCACATTTTTGGACTTGCCCAAAAACGCTCCATACAAAAGCGACAGCGATACGCTGTCGCTTTTGTCTTTGAGGATTGTTTACATAAATGTAAGGTCCAAAAAATTCGTGGGAGTTAAACACTCTCCGAATTCAAGACTGGCTGGAGAAACTACTTTGCGTTCATTGTACTATTCACGACTAACTCTTTGAAGACTGTTTGAAAGAACGGAAGACAGAAAGGGAGGAAAATATGAGGAACAGTTACTTTACAAATATAGACTTACCCACTCATTCGTAAAATTTTAAACAGCGCTTCAACAACACGTTAACTTTTGTAAAGCTTCGTCTCTTTATTTCTTGTTGCTGCCGCCATTTGCAGGAAAGTGACGAAACCCGTCAATTGCTTAAACTATGCTTTAGCCCTGTGTACGTTTTTATGAAAAACGGGCCAATCACTATAAACTTTATTAGTATTATTCTTGACTGTACCCAGAAATCAATATACTTCATATCAAACAAATATGATGCTGAAAATACCAAAAATCACACTATAGTGATGTGTACTTTTTAAATGCTTAAAAATGTACTCTACTTACAACGTTTTCCGACACAAAGTTTTAAGATAGAGTCAGTTAAAACGGGCCTATCGACGCCTAGTTTATTGTGTCATCAATTTAACCTGTCACTGAGATAATGTCAAATTTCACGCACAAACTCCTCACTGCCCCCGTTAGTTGAGCAAAAACAAAATGAGCCTTCACGCGTTTAATTAATATCTTTTAACTGGTTTTGGCTTCATAAATAAGTAATTATTTTTACCGCCTATTGTCACTGAAAAATTGAAAGCTGTCGAGTAAGCATCGAAAAACCCAAGGGGGTTCCGTGGTGATCACTAAGGAGAGTTTTGGGAAACCTACCAAAATCCACCCTAAAACCATATCAATTGCTTTTCCCAAATTAATTTACTCGTAACGGAATCGTTTGCAAAATCTTCCCAAAGCTTAGACGCAGAGGGCACCAGTATTTTATAATATGTTTTCGTGACGAAACTTCACTATTACTACATGTATTATTACTGTAGATACGTCATGTATAGTTAAACATGTCATTTGCATTACGAGATTTGATCAGATTGACTACTGACGGATCTCCTGTATTTTTTTTGAAACTAGGCGAATACTCTCAAAATGTAAGAAAAATATTTGTGACATGACTAGCAATTCCAAGTAGTTCTCACTCAAGTAATCAGAGTTCGCGCAGGTAGTAGTTCTGAAGAAGTTGCTATGTAAAATACATGTAACTTCAAAGTTAGTGTAACCTCCAGATTGAAATATCTTACGTTTGGCTGATACACATGCAGAAGTAGCTTTTCTAGTGACCCGCGGATCCCTAAAAGCTGTGAAAAAGGCCGGCAATTGTGTCGACGCGTCTCGCGTGTCGCGCGTCGCATTCTAATGAGAGCCGGTTTTTGTCGCGCGACCGCGTGGGACCGACCGGCGCAGACGCAACCAGCCTGGCCGCTGGGATTCTCTTTCTATGATAAGTGGAAGCAAGTGCAGTGGTAACTCGTCTTGGTATAGTGGAGTTTTCTTCCTATGATGACTAACAAAATATTTGAATTTGTGATTGGCTAAACTATGAGTTAGTGAGAGCTATGCTTGGACACGAAGTAAAATAGGCATGATGACTGTATTTTTTTTTGTTTATTATCGAAAGACCTTACATTTATGTAAACAATCCTCAAAGAATCACTTCATCTGGATCAATACCACCAGAGATATCACAATTTGAAATGCACATTTTTGGACTTGCCCAAAAACGCTCCATACAAAAGCGACAGTGACGTCACTATCGCTAATAAAATAATTACTTATAATAAAAATAATTACTTATTTATGAAGCCTGAAGAAGAATAAAAATAATTACTTATTTATGAAGCCAAAACCAGTTAAAAGATATTAATTAAACGCGTGAAGGCTCATTTTGTTTTTGCTCAACTAACGGGGGCAGTGAGGAGTTTGTGCGTGAAATTTGACATTATCTCAGTGACAGGTTAAATTGATGACACAATAAACTAGGCGTCGATAGGCCCGTTTTAACTGACTCTATCTTAAAACTTTGTGTCGGAAAACGTTGTAAGTAGAGTACATTTTTAAGCATTTAAAAAGTACACATCACTATAGTGTGATTTTTGGTATTTTCAGCATCATATTTGTTTGATATGAAGTATATTGATTTCTGGGTACAGTCAAGAATAATACTAATAAAGTTTATAGTGATTGGCCCGTTTTTCATAAAAACGTACACAGGGCTAAAGCATAGTTTAAGCAATTGACGGGTTTCGTCACTTTCCTGCAAATGGCGGCAGCAACAAGAAATAAAGAGACGAAGCTTTACAAAAGTTAACGTGTTGTTGAAGCGCTGTTTAAAATTTTACGAATGAGGGGGTAAGTCTATATTTGTAAAGTAACTGTTCCTCATATTTTCCTCCCTTTCTGTCTTCCGTTCTTTCAAACAGTCTTCAAAGAGTTAGTCGTGAATAGTACAATGAACGCAAAGTAGTTTCTCCAGCCAGTCTTGAATTCGGAGAGTGTTTAACTCCCACGAATTTTTTGGACCTCACATTATTTCATTTCTTGTCTTTCTTTCCTACTAGCAACATTGTAGCCTTCGTGCTAGGATGAGGAGGTATGTCAGTGGCGCACGTCCGCGGCGTAATGGCCCCAGACCGGGGGGCGCCGCGCTTCGAGGAACCGTGGGGCAGACATCCTATTAGAAGTCATTACTGGTGCGTACGGTAGCCACTCGAGGCTAGGGGTGGTGGAAGCACATAGCTAATACTCGTATATTTCACGAAACAATGTGTTCATGAAGTTGAAGACAAACCTTTATTCCTATGTCTAATTAAGTTTTCTACACCCTTAACAGGAGTTGCATTTCAAGCAACACTTAATACAAATCACTACATAGTATAAAACAAAGTCGCTATGTATGCTTAAATGTTTAAAACTACGCAATGGATTATGATGCGTTTTTTTTGATACATAGAGTGATTAAAGATGAAGGCTTATATGTATAATAACATACCATTGAACCCGTGCGAAGCCGGGGCAGGTCGCTAGTGGAAAATAGTATGAACGTTGATGAAAAGTGTCAAACATGACGAGACGTAAATCTTGCTGAAAAGCAATAGTCTCTGTCAAAATATTATTGCAAGGGGAAATAGACTTTGTTGTTTTTATGAAATGAACCTCAACCGAAGGGTTAGACCACATTTTTGGTCGACTGTACAATAGGCATGATGACTGATTTTGAAAAACTGTCCTAAACTATTCCTTATCATACAGTTAAATCATAAAATGTAATATTTCTGCATTAATCGACGGATTATTTAGGAAAATTGAGATTTTAATTCAAAAATTTTAAAAATGCGGCAAAACGGAAGTCAAGTGTCATGGCGTCTGCGTGACGTGCCTTTCTTTGCTACCAAGACATTGATAAGGCATATACCGAAAGCTGCATGACAACCCTGGGTAGTACAGATATGGGCTAGAAAGAATGCCAATAAAGTTCTATATGATCTCGCTTCTGTGCTTTTTACCCGACTGCTCACAAGGAGGTTGAGTAATGATATTGCGGTTGCCTGATGAGACAATTGGTAAAAATATTGACCAGTGTTCGGGGATATGCAATTATTTTACTGGTCTGGGTGTTTCTTATGTAGGTATATTAATTGAGTATGTTTTCGAAGAAAAAAAGTATGCTTATTAGTGGAATCACTGGATGGAGTTGCACGACCCAAAAATCCTCTCAACTGATCGTCATTACCATACCAGGATGGTGCGAGAAGCTATTGAGATTAAAAAACACCAAAATTTCAATAGGGAGGATAGTTTCAAATTGTCGTCTGCATGGAATCCGGTGATTGCTAGGTGTAAATCGCAGTTTGGACCGTCCGAAATAAAACCGGACAGTGTTAGTGTGTTTTGCCGAACTGACTGTACCAGTACTAATAATGTTGGAAATGTGCGGGTGGATGAAGATTTTCCTCCGCGCACCGTCAGACGGCGCCGCGCTCCGCCAGTCCGCTCGTGACCACGGCACATGCAATTGTCGCCGAAACGTCGGGCAAATACAGGTAGAATAGTAGTTTTTACCGTTGTTTAAATGTTCTAGAAAACCCGGTTTTTAGTGTTTATATAGTGAAAAATGCAACAAGAAAGTTTAAAAACCTATTTATGCTTATCCGTTGTCTAGTTCCCATAATACAAGGTCTGCTTGGTTTTGGGCTAAAAGACGCTGTTTGAAATAGTGTCCAAGATTAATATTGTCTGTCATCTCATCTGATCATAAATGTATTTTAAGCATGTGATTTGCAGAGCTACAAATGTCTGTTCACTCTCCCTCTTCCCATTTTTTAATGCTTTGGAAAAACTTCAGCAGGAAGCTTAATCCAATCCCTTGCTGTTCTAATTATATTTACAAATGCAGTACGAATCGGGTTCCAATTCTGTGTGCCAGTTTGAGGAACAACAGTTTTAGTTCTTATTCTTCAAACTTCTACCAAAACTATTTTGTAAATTTACAAAATCAGGCATTGCCATTTCGAATGAGGTGCTTGCTACTTCCACCTTTTTTTGAATAGTCTTCAACAAAATTGCCGATTAATTAAAAAGCCACCTATCCTCACGTATCCCAGGATTGCATTCTTAACTCCCAGATGCGCAGGAGTTCCTAGAGCGAGAGCTCATAACCGCGGAAAATGTTGATCAGCGAGCTCCGATGACAATTATGTGAAATGTCCACTTTAATGTGAGAAAAGCGAGGACGCTCAAGGGATTCAAGGCAAAGACTGATTTAATACAGACACACGTTTTAAGATATTTTTCATAGAGCCTAATGACAGGGAAATCTTAATCTTGAGATGGCACGTCTCGCCTTAAAATTAAATTAAAGATGGTCCAAACGTTATGAGTTTAGTAATATGCAGAAATAAAGTTATTGTGATTTTTATGTTTAGAACTGTCGCATATAGATTTTTACCTTAATCTTTTGCACTGTTAATTTCTCCGTTTGATCGTGTGGTTGACTGGTAGAGAATGCCTCTTGTTATTACGTTCGCCATTTGTACTGTAATTTTGTTTTGTTTTAAATGTGCTTTAAAGAAAAAAGAATATTAAAATCCGAAAACAATAAAATCCGTATGAGATTTCAAATAAACGCAGTCAAAAATCGTCATGAGTGTGATTTTCCTTTTAAAAATTGCCACAAGGTGCAGGTATTGAAATTGTGAAATAGCGTATGGAGTGTAAAATCGTATTAAACGGGTGTAATTTGTGTCTTTGTGACACTTACTTCTCATCAAACTTAATTCATTTTTTTGAAGACAACATATTCCTTTGAGGCTTTGGCTCTTAAAGACACGGTATGTGTATGCACAAACTCCTTCAACAAAATGTCTCCTCTGTTCCCCCCTCATCATAAATCCGCAAGGTTGTCGCCGTGTGCATTCCCGCACGGGCGCGTTTTTGTCCACTGCTGGATGACTCAAATCTCGACTCCTGCCTGCGTATGCGCATACGGTATCTAATCGATTATTGTACTTACTCGATTTCGCTAATTAAAATTTATGAGATTTATCGATTGACAATTTTAGATGCTAATTTTGGAAAATAAGCTCCTGCTTGTGACTTCGTGTTTTTATTGAATTATTAAGCACATGACCGCACTTTTTCTGCAGTAGTCAAGTTTCTTCCTCATTCTGTTCAATTTCTTGACGTATTACATTTGAATAGATACTGTATGCGTTTGCGGTCTCTTCTCGACTATGAAACCAATAAATATTTTAGCTGCTAGCCCATAATGTAGCTGAACAGGGCACACCTAAAATATTATGGTATTTGTCGGGTGTAGTGTAAACTGTGTAATTATAAAAAGTGTTGAGTATGGTTAAAAAGATATTTTTTTGAAAACAGGTTAAAATTTTACGGTAACTATGATAGCGCATGGAGAACATAACTTCCCATAGTGAACTGATGAAAGAATCATCACCAAAGTTACTAAAGTTGCTATAATCGTGCAATGTCCAGTTTAATTCAAAATACACACTTACTTAATAATTTATTTAATAAAATAAAATTCTAACCCCCTTATTCATAAAAACGAACGCAACGCTAACGCATTGTTTAAGCTATTTACGTGTTCTGTCACTTACTTGCAAATGGCGGCAGCAACAAGAATGACAGTGACAAAGCGATACAAAAGTTATCGTGTTCTATAAGAGCTGTTTAAGTTTTTATGAATAAGGGGGTAAGTATTTAAATCTTCTGTGCATTAAAATTGTATTCTCAATTAAAATGTTTAGAAGCACTGACCTTTAGCCAAGTAAACAACTCTGCGTCAGACTGTTAACAGGTAGAAATGGTCTGCACTTGGCCCATTTTTTACCTAAGTAACATTACGTGTAGCAACGCTTACCTTCAAGCTATGTTAATTGCTAGCATTCAAAGCTATGTTTTGACGCGGCTCTGCTCGTGCAGAAAACCTCAGACATACCCACATTCTAATCCTTAAGCCAAGGCAATAGAATTCATTTTCGAATGCATTTTGATGGCGCTGTACACATATGCGCAGTACACATATGGAGTATCATTATCTCTCCTTGACGTCTTATTTACTTATTGTCTTTAACAAAAGAATTGGGTATAGTTTTTTGATAGTTAAACGGTCGTTTGAAGGTGTTTTTCTGATAATTGATTATGGTCTAGTAGTTAATTATATGTTGGTAAGTAAATAGTGTTACTTAAAATAATTTAAATGGTTAAGTATCGTTCTTGAAACTGAGTCCAATTCAAAGCCAAGCCTGTAAAGCCAACACGTGGATGACTTTTGGTCCTCAGCACATTTAATATGTCAGTAAATATTGAGTATTTGCCTATATCTTTACATAGGAACTGAGATTTTTACCTCTATTAAACATACATAAAAACTTGCGCATTGTGTATATTATTTTAACCATGTTATGTATGTTTCTACAAAGAAAACTGTAGATGAGTATGTGTAATCGTTGTCTAGTTCCGCCAGTACAAGCTTTGCTGTCCAATTCTGTCAATTCCAAACTATTCCAATTTTTTTTCGCGGTGCGCATCTTTGCCACAGTAAACATAACAGTATCTAAGGCCGCCCGCCGAGTTATTAGCCTAGTGTGCTCACAGACACGCGGCACAGCCCGTACGTAGGTACTGCCGCCACCTTATTCCCCCATATTTTATGCTAGCGTGTGCGTGAAATCGCGTGCCGATACGGCGCGCGGCGCTGACGCACACATTCAAACCGAGAGCGGCACGTTTGTATGTAGAAATTTTACTGTTCTCTGTTTACAGTGTCTTTGCCCTCCTGGGATACAAAATAGGTACATTGCGTGATTGGATTTTGTACTAAAATTATAACATTATAGTGAGTGAATGTTGAAACAAAAAAGTCCGAGGATCATCGACTTCGGCAAGAAACCGAATTGCACAAAAATCGACCGAACATCGTGCGCGCAGCTTTTGATTGTTTTTTGTCGCCGCATCTTTGTTATCTCTGCGCTTACTGCGCAATGATTATGGTTCGAGTAGCGTCTGCATAACTGCTAGCAAATACTTATATATTTATGGAAATCTCTAAAAATCTTTACCAACGGTTAAGTTAGTAGAGAGGCTGTGGGCAAGGTTCACATTGGCAAAAACTGGTGGCCGTTGGGGTACAAAACTTGTATGAAAATGTGTGTGGTCTTTCAGGAGTGAATGTCTAAAAGCTGTTGATGAAGATGTCTGAAAAGCTCGTCATAGATAACTTGTATTACAATGGATGCACAAGAAGCAAGCACAGTAAATTTCGTGTCATTCTGTAAGTACGTCAAGAGCATAATGCTTCAACGTCTATTGGCTGGTTTATGATAGTCCTAGAGGTTCCAACTCTCTTTATCACAAACCACAACGCGATCTTGTTATTTTTTACATAACCAGTCAGAAAATATGCAAAACATTTCATCACTCATTCGTCAAATTCAAGTACGATGTTTTCACTAAAATATGCATAAAATTCCAGTCGTCGGATCACAAATCATTACTTCAAGTGCGAAAAATATTCATTGCAACCTTCAGCAATCACTCATTCATTAAATATTATTGTTCTCATCACACGAACTTTTCATTTTACCAAAATATAGTACGAAATGATAACCATACATTATGGCACATTTATAAACACTGACATGCTGGCACTTATGCTTATCACTTAAGAATAACTTGATGGTGATGGTTTAACATCAAGATAATTCACACAAGCTGCTTGCAAAGTACTTTGTTCAAGTCTTTAGCTTAATTACTTGAATTGAGTCTTGTATTATGAGTTTTTTCATTAAAGTTGGCTGATGATTATGTAGAATGAAGGTTGTGAAGTGTTTGTAATTATTAATTCGTTAGAGATGATGAAATTTAGTTTAAGTTGTCGAAAGTAAAGTTTCAATTTGTAAGTAGTATCTAACACAATTACGAGGTCAGACAATTGAGTAAATGTATTTTTTGGTTAGATATATCGGGCTGACCTATTTATTTTTTCACCTTAAACTACTGACACAGTATAAACCATACTACATACAAACGCACGCACACATTCAAACCGAGCGTGGAACCACGCTCGGTTTGAATGTGTGCGTGCGCGTCGCGCGCCGTGTCGCGATATCACGCACACGCGATTTAACGCACACGCTAGCATAAAATAGGGAGGCATAGGGAGGCGGCAGTGCGGACGGGCTGTGCCGCGTGTCTGTGTGCACGCTAGGCTAATAACTGGGCGGGCGGTCTTAGATAGCCTACTGTATGGTTTATACTGTGCTACTGACCCTCCCCGGCTTCGCACAGGTGCAACAGAATGTTTTATACGTTCAAACCTTCCTTTTCAATCACTCTATCTATTGAAAAAAATAATCGTTGCGTAGTTTTGAAGATTTAAGCGAACATAAGGACAGGGAAAGCTGCTTTGTCTTATACTATGCAGTGAAGCTTCAAAATCTCCAAACAAGAAACAAATTATTGGCTCATAGGTTTTTTTTTGACGACGACAGATTTGGTGTAACTGTTGAGAAGTCGGCTACTACACAAAAGGTCGCGGGTTGGATCCCCGCACAGTACAAACATTTGTGTGCATGAACGTGTCTGTTTGTATTGGTCTGGGTGTTTCCTATGTAAAATGAGTATGTATTTACAAAAGGAAAAGTATTTAAGTATGTTTATCCGTTGTATAGTATCACATAAAAACGGGCTTAAATTAGCTCACTTGGGGCTAGATGGCGCTGTGTGGAATAATGTCCAAGGACATTTATTTAAATGTATATCTTTTCTGGGAAAATTTACTCAAAATCCAGATGTTAAAAACAAAAGCATATCTCAATAAGCACGTGTCCGCGTAAATCGAAAGTGCGTAAATCACATGCGCATGCGACTTTGCAAAATCGGGTAAGACACGCGAATATTTAATTTTTTTTCGAGACTTCACGCTGGGTGCATTATCTTACTATTAAATCTTTCAGGGATGCGTGTAAATTATATTTATTATTTTAACATAACCTAGATACCTGCTGGTGTGTGATTGAGTGTGATAATAAAATAAGACAATTTTCTTTTTACGGTCCTAAAAATAATTATATTTTTGACAAATATAATTTGTCATATTGTATGAATTTCTTTGAGTAGTTTCCAAATATGTCAATTTTATTACTATTTTTAAATCTTTTGCGATTGACAGACATTTTTTAAAAAGTGGGTTACTGGGGGTTCTCTATCGTAAAAGTAGTAGCGATAAGGAATTTTCCTTAAACTAATTGATGTTTTGTAATTCTTTTCTTTTCACTATTAAGTATATCTTAGGCAAAGAAGGTGCTTCTGTATGCTCCGCTCACCTTGATGACAACAGCGTGCCTCTGACCACCCCGTTTGGGATATGGTGAGCGTCTGTCATATCTAAACGAGCAAATTTTGTCTCGTGTCATCTTTCGCGATTAGCATGCTTCGGGAGCGAGAAAAAAGCTATAGAACTTAATATTTATGTTGAATGGTAGTATTTTCTATTTCGTGTATAAAAATGAGATAACTTTAACAAATTGAGTTTTCTGTCTGTACCCATTAATTAATACAGCATTTCCGTAAGCTCTGTTTTGTGGGTAATGCGTTCTCTGCGATGAATGCAAATTTTATTTTTTATTTAATACCTTAAGGCTAATACTTAAGCGTGTTTTTATTTCTTGGCCCGATTAAAGTTAAAAATATATTTTGGTCTATGCATGCATACCGATATTTTATCTATAATATAATAATAATATTACTTGGTTTATTTGACTTGGTCGTTACAGCGATCATTCGCACCAACCATTGCACTAACCATTGCACTAACCATTGGACCTATCCCATAGTTAATGATCTTGTCACCGCGGCGGAGTCGTATATATACCGTAAATATGATATACATGTACCTATATAGAGCATCCTACCTGTTTGGCATTCCCACTTGTCAGCCATTTTGAAAAAAAATATGTAACGCCTTTCAATCGAGAGAGCAAGTGATTACAAACAAACAATGTTGATACGGTTTTTGAGATATTTGAGTCCAATTATCAGATATTATCAGATAGATATCAAATATTTCAGTCAAAGTATCAGAGCCCATACAAAAATGTTGGATCCTCTTTCATATAAATGTGTATGAATTTTGAATAAAGCTTCGCCTTAAGCTCTTAAAATCGCTATCTGTGCCCGCGATTTATCTGCAGATTCTCATCCAAATATTAATAATGAGCTCGAGTATTGTTTCGTTCCAGCCTTTTTGTTTTTTTTTTTCGTTTGTTTCCATTTCATTCTTTGTCAAGACGATGAATAGAAATATGTAATAAGTAGCTTTTTTGAGAAATCTATTTACCAAAAAGCAAGCAGCTCCTTTTTTGCTGTTTTCACGAAAAAAAAATATTTTATCATATCCAAGCAAACGAATTTTATTACGAACACTATACTCACACCTCTAAACGCAGTCCGAACCCAGATACAATTGTCAAAAGTTCAAAGAATGAAAACTAAAATGTTTTGTTTTCACCTGCACTTCTTTTTGCCTTTTACAATCCTCATGGCCCAAAAAATATTCAATACTGCTTGTACTGCTATCAATCTTTCAATACATCCTTGTCGGTTAAGCTATCTAGGACTGTTCTGTTCTAAGATCATCTTTGAATTGTCCAAGCTACATTAAAATATACTTATTTTAGCACATAATATACACTCACAACTATAGGTTTCCCTAACGGAGTAGTCAGAAGCGCACTGATTGTTATCGTCATTGTAAACGGAACATTCAGAAGCATTTTACTACATTTTGCCGGGTGAATTTTGAACCCAACGTGGTAAGGGGCGTGCCAACCGCCGTTATCCAGGTTGCTTGGATTTTTGTCGATGTTATCTTTAACAGGAGAGTTAGCCACACCTTGTACAATAAACACAAAGTTGGTGTTCAGTGTATAATTCATTTCGTGTCTTAATCATACGAGTTATATTTGAGTGCTTCCAAAAGACATCAACGCGTTATGAACTTCTAACTACATAAAACGATGATGATGTTGAAGTGAGATTGTCGAGTTCGGTAACATTTCAAGCAACTCTCAATATAAAAAAACGTGCAGTTCAATTAAACGTTTAGCCAGACATAATACGCAAAAATGTTTTCATTTAGTGTTATTGTGTGCTTTTTATATAAAAGTTTCTTAATCAATGAAATTTACTTCAAATTATGTCCAATCATGTGATATTAAACTCAATTTCACCTTATTAAAATTTGAAATCTTGCTTAATATTTAACACTACGATCCGTATATGTTCTTTAATTTAAATTTAGGGCTAATAGTAATGTTAATTATATTTAATTGCACCTTTTCTCGGTAGCAGTGAAAGTAGACTGAAAGGCGATGGACAAAAAGTTTTATTTAACACTTGTCAGCGACAAATAAATATCAATTACTGGGTTTAATTTGGTTGCTCGAGTTCTGTCACTTGTCATAAGTGACAAGCGGAAGCGAGAGATTTGAAATAGTAAACCAGTTAGAGCGATTATAGCGGCCGTTTCGGTGTAATAGTTTAGAAGTTGGCTTGTAAACCAAATGTAGCTAGTTCGATCCTCGCACAGTACGATAATTAGTGTGAATGTGTATATGTCAGTTCTAACCCCCTAATTCATGAAAACGAACGCAACGTTAAAGCATAGTTTAAGCAATTGGCGTGTTATGTCACTTAGTCGCAAGTGGCGGCAGCAACAAGAATGAAAAAGACAAAGCGATACAATAGTTAACGTGTTGTTGAAGCGCTGTTTAAGTTTTTATGAATAATTGGGTAGATAGTTAGTCTTGCATGTGTATTTTTTGTCTAGTTCCTAAAGTTCAAGAATGGATTAGTTTGAGGCTAGATGGTGCTGTGTGAATTAATGTCTGATGATGTTCTTCTGATGATGTGTTTTTTGTAATGATGTTCTTGTATTAATTAGACACTACATTTGTGTAGATTACAGAAAAAAGCATCCTGTTTTTAAATTCAAAACATTATTTATTCTTTATTGCCCAACAATGAATGGTACGAAAAGTATAGTGCAGTGCAACAAAAATTAAAAAATAAATAAAATCATTCGAATAATAGTTTATGGCTTTTTTGATGCCTGACTTTATAATCGATTTGTAATTGTATGTTGCCCTTATAAGTAGATTAAGACACGAATTCACCTTTTTTTCGACTTCAATTTTAAAAACGCCTTCAACTTATGAATCAATCCAGCCCAGCCTGGCCGCCGCCATCGCAAAAGCTCCATTTTGTTACAATTAACGGTTTTAATTAACAAAAAGCGAAGCTGAATTGTATCAAAATCGCGGCTAATGAAATCCGTGTTGGTTTGTTAAGGCCTTATCGCGATGCGGCGGGAGATAGCGAATGTCTTAACCTTTGATAAGGCTGTTACGTGACTTTTGTAATAACGGAACTCAACCTTTACTAATAACAAAAATGTTATGTGTTTGTTTAGTATTGAATTTAAGGAATATTTTATTGGAGGAACGAAGTGGATCATATCAAGATGATGTGCCTTCAAAGTTAGGTTACCCATGCTGAGAAGAAGTCTCTTCCGAGATAGGTCACTTAAATGTGATGGCATCCCTACCTACAGGCACGTCGGTCTTATAAACATATTTATGAAAGGTTATTTGCGGTGGCTGCCTGCGGTCTGACGCCTATTTAGGACAGACCGACGTTGCAGACTGAAATTTCAGGCTGAAAGTGGAAAGTGACTTCAGAGTTGTCTTTAGGGGACAGTTCTAGAACTTGAGTATTGTGCATATGGTAGGCTAGTAGATATTATCTTCATGCCACTTAAAATATGCAGTTAAAAATGACAGATTAACGAGTTCATGACCAATCGGGGCGGCTTTATCGCTGAAAAGTGATTCCAAACAACCCACTGGGAATAGCAACAACAAATTCAGTCTATAAAATGTTTTTGCATATTCATCATCAATGAATCATGGCCCATTTTAGTGAACACAACCGCAAATACTTGAATGTAGTGGTTAAGTACACAATATACTTAACTACAGTTTTGTAGTTAATGGTCAATATTGACCCTTTTACTTCAAATTCATCATATTTCTTATCTTTCTCAAATCGAACCACTACCCCGGGCATCGGAATTCTAATGTATCTGGATTTGTCCTTTTTACTTAGGGTTGTCAACTTTTGTATTAAAATTGAACAAATAAAGTGTTATATTAAAATAACATAATTACCAGGAAAAAAAAACATTATAGGTTTCAGGCGCTAATCGAACCAGCGACTCATACATACCGGGTAGGTGCTCTTAAACAAACATTAATGTACCTATGGAGATTGATATGAACGAACGAATTTACATCTACACTACTATTTAGGTAAGATGACCATGTAGACTGTTGTCATAGAAGTATCAGCAACCCAAAGGCAGAAGTATTTTTTTTTCTCTTACATAAGATTGTGTTGGAAAATGAGTGAGGTTCATTACAAACAAAAGATAAACAAGAAAATAAAAATATGGCTCACGTTTTTACTGCTCCTTGTGACAAGAAAAGTATATACGAGTGACTTCGGTGCTTGGATAAATTTAAGAACCAAAGAAAAAATCTGCCATTATTGGTCATTTGTCTATAAAATGGGCTAAAATATTCTTGATTTGTAGGCAACCCTATAGTATTCTATACTACACACAGGCCCGTTTGACAAAACCGCCCAATACATCAGGGCCCATCTTTGAATCGGGAATCGAACCGCGATCATGTTGCACCGAGAATAATTCGGTTAGTGTCGGGGGTCACGGTTGATTTTTAGCGGATCGATAAAGCGCGTGGTTGCCAAAGGCTAGCTAGTGTTGGGATTGCAGTCGATATCGAAACTGTTCATGGTGTTCGAGGCTTGATGACAGAAGTTCGTCACGATAATAGTCGTTAAGCTCAGTATGATGTTTTCAAATGTAAGTTATGTTTGTCCTCAACAAAGTCTTGATATACTGTACCAGTACACAGTACACTGTATCTGTACCGGAACCGTATTTTTAAAACTAACAGCATTGACAATATGACACGATTCTTGTTATCGAAATGCAAATGTGTTATTTCCAGGATAGTAACAGTTATTTAGTTCAGTGATGTTGATATTTGACTAAGCTTTAGAATTTTGTGAATGACTTTAGCGACTTTAACTGAAAATAAAACCTGTTACTAGAATACTAATCTGCCCACCTATCGGATACTGATAGTCATGCTTAAACTATTATGTGGTACACAGAAGTAACTGTCGTTCGTAATCATACCACTAGTAAGATTGTAAATCTATCGATAATTTCCTCAACACCGCGCATCACTAGCGACCGCGTCGCGCGTAAATCGGTGCGCGTGCGCGCCGTGGGGCCCGCGCTCGTAACTCGCGCCGCCCTCACAGCACTAGTACCCTCGAGTACCTAGTACTATCAGCCTTAAAAAACATAACCTAGCACTATGCCGTTAGAAGATAAGTAGGAGGATAAATATGGTTATTGTCATCAACCTAATTAGCAGCTATAAGTAGTCCACTGCTGGGCACAGGCCTTAACATTTAGGTACATAGTAGCCAGTTATAAGTGACTTCGATTATAGCTGCAACCCAGATGTCTATAATTTGAGATCAACAGAAGATGATTTTAATTTTATTGTTCTTCAAGTGAACCTCTCTTCACCAGCTGGGATTTAGCTGTGATGACCAGATATGAGGTTGTTACTATGAGTGATAGTAATACAGTTACTACTGGCTGTTAAACCTCATCTTGAAGACCTGCATAAATGCTTTTAACGCCTGGCTTAATTAACCTTAGAAAAAGCCGCGTGTACAAGAAAAGTGTTCCCCGTCTGAATGTCATTCCGTATTTATTAAATACTTTTGTTAATTTATTAGATCCAAAGTGCTCAAGGTTTCTATGTGTCGACCGTACCAGCTTTAGTACCGATCGCTCAGGACAATTGGACAACACTATTTATGATGGCGGACGAATTAAAATAGTGATAGATTAATCACACCGGTAATCGATATTATTGCTATTAGATTTATTGCGTACTTTGCGGTTTCTGTCCTTCTGTCTTTCGTTAATCACCTATTGGTATTGAGCTTCAGGGCAAAGTTCTCTATCAATGGCTTGCTATAGCTTTTCTAATCCTAAGTGATTATGAACCCGAACTGCGGTATTTATTGGGTAATTCATAGAGTATGTCTGTCAGGGCCCGCGCGAACAAAGTTGTACTGTAATTCCGATAGAAATTTCTTTCCAGAGAAAGGCTGAGCACAGTAAAACTGTTTTCTAGCCTACGCAAGAAACCTTATTGTTTTATCTTTACGCTCATGAGAAATTCGTAACAACGCAATAATACCGCATATGTATGGTTTTTAAATTATTAGTCATGTCACAAAAAAACTATAGTCGTCCTATAAAAGACACAAATGTGGATTTTTGGCGAGTACTATGACATAAACCAGAGTACTATGTCCTGGCCGGGTATCAAACCAGCCAAGCTTTGGCTCTACTAAGCAGGACTTACGCGCCAATACAGTAGTTGGACACCTATCCAAATAAACGTTTTACGGTAACTTTTACCGACCAAATTTTGTTTAATTCGCAATTATAATTTGTGAACCACCAAACCAAGCAAACACAACAAGAATTATGAAACTCACCGCACTTACTAACAGGCAATACTTAATCAGCACCTGTAATAACGAAAGACGAACTTGTTATTTGCGAACGAAACGCAAACCCATAAATAAAGCGTTTAATTCACCAAACTTTGAGCAGCGACAATACCACATTATTATTGTACTCATTGTTGTCCGCCCTCTTAAAAAGAAATAAATAAAAGTTCAAAATTAATGCACTGCAACGAAAATGGCTGGAGTTTAAATGTGAAATTATGCATGTTACAAATTCGGTTATTGTTTTTTACTGTAGGAGCTCTTTAGAGTTATAGTATTGAGCAACTAATTTCAAGTATCACAGTTGTTTGAAGTCATGACTCGTAAACAAATATAATTTTAAAATAACTTTGTTCATTATTTATTGACCCAAACTATCGCAAAGTGTTGGTAAAAGGAAGGTTTTATATCTAAAAGTGATAATAGGAAATACGTTTACTGCTAAGTTTATAGCCGCTGATCTAGATATAGGAGAATTCAACAGCAGCTGGATATAGGCAGTCTACATTCAGAGTAATCTTCCAGTCTCTTCATGAGGCATCTGTAGTTTCGTTGCATTTTTGCCGTTCAATTTCACAGTTTCAATACTTACCTATCGTCTTCTATCGTTCAGATAGGGTTGTTGCAACATCGCTGCACCAATGGCAGCGCAAAAACCGTGGATGGTGATGATTTGTTTGTAACCATCAACGCGTCAGTCATGTCTACTATTTAAAAATGTACAAGCAAGTTTAAGTCAGTACCTCTCCTGGATAATTTCCTTACGATCCCTCAAAGCGACCGCACGATCCGCAAAAAGGCTTGATTTACTTAACTCACCGCGACAATGCAGCATTATTTCGTCGTATTGTCCGGCACGCCTCAGCCCGCCCTTTCGTGAAAAAAAAAGAAAATTTAAAAAGTACGCATATGATTATGGCGAGCAATATCCGAGAAGATTACGATCTTATCTCGCCATCGGACATGAGCTCGAAGACGTTTTGACCTTACGATCTGTTCAGCCTACACGACTGAGGATTATCGAGGGCTATCGGTGGTTGGGAACGTGTGCGGAAGTGTATACGGCCTTTTATGAATTGCTAAATCGTGTAAGTTATGGATTTAGTCCAATTATGCCGGAGGCAGCATTCAGACTAGCTAAGATGACAGCTTTTTAATTTCAACGCAACAACCAATTCAGACTAGTGTGATGTTAAAATATTTAATTTGCTTTTGAGGATAACCATAGCACGGGCTTAAAGGCCCAGTTTTCGCGATGCAGATATCGTAAGGTGGACGGATGATATCATAAAAATCGCAGGGTTTCCGAAGATGCTGGCCGCCTGCAGTCGGCCGCTCTGGAAATATGTAGGGAAGCAGGTCAATGTTAAGCAGTGGATATCTATCATGTGGATGATGGTGATGAAGCAGAGATAATTATATTTAAACAACCAAACCGATTATTTTGACATCTGACCTCCACCTAAAAATAATTATATTTGATTGGTTATTCAACAATTCTTCTCTCTTGTACCTATATATTCTATATACATCAGGAGATGTGGTGTGGTCAGCTAGAAATCTAAAGTAAGTCATAGATACTCCCAATAGATACACAAAAGGTCCCAAACCCCTGAGTTCACAATCATACCCTAAGCTTACTCCTTTTACGTCATCATGACACACGTCCTGTCTTGTTTTACTGTTCATCTCTTTAACTATTTGCTTCATATTCTCTCTCCATGATTACCATTTTTTATAATGTCATGTATTGTCTTTGCTGTGAATTATTTTTGTGGTATTCCTTTTTTGTGAAGGAATAACAAAAAAATCTCCGCGTCTAGTCGTCTCGTGTAAAGATTGCCTTATTAATGCGTTCTCTGTAATCTGTCTTGTGAAATCCCGAATTGTGTCCACTTTCTTCTGCCTGTTTGCAAATATACAACCTTTGGACAGTTCACTGGGATAACTACACTCTTAAGCCGAGGACGGAAGGTGGAATATCGCATGAACGCTCTAAGGTTCACTGTGCGATTTCTCAGGGGAACGACTTGCCTCGATAAAAAGAGCAAAATAGATGTTTAAAAAATACTGTGTTTCAAATCGGCCGTACGATATTCTTTAGTACAGATTTTGCTATTTGTACGAAACTATCGGTTACTTTTCGTTCATTTTCGGACCTTCAAATATAAATAAATATCACTAGACATTATTCTACAATCTAACCACAAATTAAGCAATTAAATGCTTGTACTATGGGATACTAGACAATGCATAAACATACTGATATACTTTTTTTGTTAATACATACTTAATATACATAGAAAACATCCAGACCAGTATAAACGGACATGTTTGTACTGGGCGGGGATCAAACCCGCGACCTTTGTTGTAGTAGCCAACTTCTTAACAATTACACCGAACTGGTCGTCGAACCTTATCAAGTTGTTGTTCAGAAAATGATTTACAAATCCTGGATATCTTAGGCATGACACAATATGTTTATGCGTTCAGTACTAATACTTATAATGATAAAAACAATTAAATTATCAAAAAATGCTGCCTAGGCCTATGCCTACTCGTATCTCGCCATAAATGTACTTTGAACTAAAAATAGTTTATTCGGTGATTATATAGTTCTAATTCATTAAAATTCGAAACTTTTCTTTCTTACTATAAGCATTCAAAATTAAATGTATATCTTTAGTAGGAACAAAGGACGACTTGATGAAACCACGTCATTAGTTTAACCCTTTTTTAAATTTATTTGTGACACCGTGACCAAAAATTAAACTTGGCTTTCGACTAGGCTTCGTCACCTGAAAACGCCTCATCCTTCGATCTCAAAAAATATTAAACCTTCTAAATCCTTGTTAAAAGGAAAGACGAATTTTATTTATACTTCATTAGTTTGTTTTACCAAAATAATACCTTAAAGTAAATTGTCTTAAAACAGGAACACTGAACCGGCAACAACGGCGAATCTGGTACCTAACTTTTTATTTTAAATGAAGATTTATTTTATTTAATGCCTTCCGATATAACGGGCCTACAGAAAACAAAGCTTTTCAACACAAACTTTAACAATATTGTCCCCGTTCAATTAAGTCGGAAAGAAACTGCGTATTCTCTTATGGAATTCGGCGAGAAGCTGCGTCGAGTCGCGTTGTCAATAAAACCTGTATAAATTGCCTCCACCAAACTGAATTTGAATATAATAGGGAATACTGTGCATCGTTTTAGACCCTTCCCTTGAAGTCGGTACGCAATCGCTGTCCGATTATATTGTAAGCAAATTATCTGCAGCGATCTGGCAAGGGGATTGAAGGACTGAGGTTTTTTATATATTTTATTAGTTTTGGGAGATATATTGTAGGAATACAAGCGAGGGTCAATGGAACGTGATTATTCTGACGTAAAAATACATTGGGAAACACAAAGTTACTTTTTGGCTTCTTGCTTTTTACTACGCTGACACAAACAGTCATATTTTGACTTCCAGAATGAAAATGTTGGGGTGTGAGCGAAAATAATAATAATAACCATTGGTATTTCCGTCACGTTGAGGCACAGGCCTGACTTCAACTTTGAGATGGTGCAAGCCATACTACTGGCTGGCTCCTGTAAACATTTTGCGTATCTGACACGAACGTTAAAAAAACTACCAAGTAATGCAAGAATAATTGTTTTAGTACAAGATATCTGAATATATTTTATAACTTTATTTACAACAAATCCACAGCACTTATTTATGACAGTGGCACCAGTAATTATGAATATGTTTCCTACTGCCAATGAAGAATTTGAATTTTATAAACCTAACAAATCACTATTTACAAAGTGTGTATCGAGTTGCAGTAGTATTTCTGTGTGTATGTGTGATAATTAAACAATCTTTCCCAGAACAAATTGTCTGGTTTCATATTTAAACAGAATATAAATCAACCACTAAGCGAAAATCCCGAAACTTAAACACCTATTTGCTGCCTGATTGGCATTTTGCACTATTTTGCCACGTAAATGGCTTACCGTTCAATTCAATTACGTTTCCGAAATTATTTTATCTACTCCAACGTGACATAATCTGATGTGTGGTGTTGGCGCCCAAACGTGGAGTATTTGGCATGTATTGGCAGCTTCGTTAATAATTAAAGTCATTAAGAGTTTAAACAACATTTAATTACGTTAATTCTGTCGTTGATGAGCTTGATTGTTTGGTGTGTAAATACCGGTTAGTTACATTGGCGTAGGTTTGAATGCAGTTTAGAACCTCACCGTGGAATATTCCTCATATGTTTTTTATAAGTTACCTACTGATTTTGTTTACAAAATATTTGTGAGGTTTTTTTTTTTGTGACCCAGTTGTTATAAAATTTTGTATATCTATAGTCGTAGTAGTAGGTTGAGAATCTTTAACTATTATCATGAGCCTATTGTAATTCATTGCTGGACTTGAGTTTTTCCTAAAAAAACTGTTTCTATAATAGCCTTCCTGTGTTTGCCGATCCGCAGTCTTCACTGAAGGTTCGTCTGCTCCAATGGCCATCGGTCTTTCAACATACTTGAACAGCCCTTTGCCCGCTCAGTTTCTCTGCTATCAGCAGTGCCATAACCCTTCCCCAATGTCATATCACTCCTGAAATACCGTCGCTGGGAGACCGTCCCTTATTTCAGACGTAACTATGTAGCGCGAAGAACTAATGTCCGTAAGGGTTGAAAGGTTTCAAATTAGAGACCATTTAAGGGCAGATACAGCTAACCTACTGAATGTCGCTGTATTCAGCTAGCTACACACCACCTACAACCAATGGTGGACGAGCGCTAACCAAATGTTTATGCAGATGCTGAGCATGGAGCTTGGACTTATAGCTTGTTGTGCGATGATGGAAGTGAACCGAAATGAGAGGAATAGGTTATTCCCCAGAAGACTACCGTTGATATTCGGTAAACAGCCAAGAAAAAAGCCCAGAGAATAATCAAAGTAGCTACCTACAGAATCTTCTAACAGGCTTCCACTTCATAAATCCACGTCAGTACTTACTATCGGCAGTACGACGAATGAGCCTGTCGCGCGACAACACCACGCGACGCGTCACCAGTGGCACAGTATAAACCATACAGTAGGCTATGTAAAGCCGCCCGTTGAGTTATTAGCCTAGCGTGCACACAGACACGCGGCAAAGCCCGTCCGTACTGCCGCCTCCCTATGCCTCCCTATTTTATGCTAGCGTGTGCGTGAAAGCGCGTGTGCTTGATATCGCGACACGGCGCGCGACGCTCACGCACACATTCAAACCGAGAGTGGCACGTTTGTATTTAGATGTTCTACTGTATGGTTTATACTGTGCCAGTGGCCATTTTGAAATCGAATAAAATTACTCGAACGCAAAATTACGATAAAATTAAATTCGACGCGACGACAAGCCGACGCGAGTGACGTGCGTGAATTACGACTGAATAAATATTTAATTTAAATGTAAGCTTTGTGCAGTCGATGCGTGATTTTCGTTGCGCTATTGAGGTGTCAAACGAGCCAATTTAAAACGGGAGTAGTATCTCTGTTTGTTTGTTTGTTTGCGACTATTTATGCTTTTGTTTTGTTTTTTGTTATTTATGATGTCTTTGATCTGATTGAAGAAGCGTCAGCAGTTGAAGGATGGGAGGAAAAGTACGAAGTGTTCGTCGGTTGAAAGCAACCATTTTGTATGCTCTGATTATACGAAGCGCCTCCTCCGAAGAGATGTGTGAATTTATTAGATTTTTGGTACATAATTATGCCGCCACTTGTACACAAATGTTGGGATTCAAGACCTCCTTTGATAATAGATTTACTTCCTCAATGTTTCACTTGTAGGTACTCTAGCTTATACTATACTTAACAAGCAATTGTCACCAAAATGAGAAGATATTGGATCTCTTATTCATCACGTTAGCTGAATGTGGTTTTTTGCTTAACCAAGAACAACATTCAACTAGCAAGACCTCTCTGAGAATATCGGTTTGAGCTCTACTGCCTGGCCGCTCAGAGCGTAGAAGATAAATATATAGTCTTACTCCTAGAGTGTCTCGTGTTATGGAAACCCAGGTCTAAGCCTACATAATGCAACATAACATATAAAAAATTAAGGTTTTTTTGACACTATTTACCACACAAAACATGACTTGCGACATTAAATATGAAGCTTACATGATGGAGAGCGTTGTGGCCCAGTGGTTAAATACTGTGGCTCGGAACCCGATGTTCGCGTGACCAAGTCTGGCTAGAACACTCATACTTTGTGTTCATTGTACAATATGCGGCTAACTCTCCGGTGATGGAAAACACCGAAATGAAACCCAAGTAACTCGGCGGTTAAAAGAAAAGAGAATAGACGCACTGGAAATGTGGTGTTGGAGGAGGATGCTTGGGATATCGTGAACTCAATTTAGAACCAACTTGTCCATTTTTCAGGAACTAAATATCAGGCAGCGTCTGTCATCCATTGTTCAAAGCCGTATCCTCACCTTCTTTGGACACATATCGAGACGGGGTGATGTCTCCGTGGAGCGTCTTGTGGTGCAGGGAAACGTAGATGGCAAGAGAGCACGAGGCAGGTCACCTCTGCGATGGACAGATCAGGTTAAAGTCGCAGTTAATGGTCCTCTCCATGAATGTACCAGAAAGGCCGCCGTGCGGAATGACTGGCGGCGGATTGTAAAGCGTGCCACTAATCCTGTTATAATGACCACGACCACTCTGTAAAGAGTGCAACGACTAAGAAGAAGAAGAACTCGACGGTAGGCTCGCCCGTTACCACGTTCAAATTCCTTCGGCGACATATGGGCTTCTGAATGTTCCGCTCACCATGACGGCAACAATCAATGTACCTCTGACTAACCCATTAGGAATATCACTTCATAGTATAAAACAAAGTCGCTTTCTCTGTCCCTATATCCCTTTGAATGCTTAAATCTTTGAAATTACGCAACGGATTTAAATGCGGTTTTTTTAATAGATAAAGTGATTCAAGAGGAGGGTTTATATGTATAATAACATCCTATTGCACGCGTGCAAAGCGGGGGCGGGTCGCTAGTTATATATTTTTTTCTGTCTTTCTTTCGAATATGGTCGTGAGGGGGTATGTTAGAAGATGGGCTTGTAACTGAAACTATCAGGTTATAAGAGATCATAATAATGCCGCCGTGCGCTGTTGTGGAACGTAAGCATAAGCGGCGTATGTACGTCCCACAGCTGGGCACAGGCCTCACCTCAACAGCTATGAGGTGGATTATTGGAGGGGTGTAAGGGTAGTGAGCAACCTTAATGTCAGATGTTATCAAGCCGCCTAAGGCCTCTGATTAGGTTTAACGACTGACATCTAGTGACGTCAACCGGGACCAACTGCTTAACGTGCCTTCCGAAGCATGGAGATGCCCGAAATACACATCACTAAAACGGTCGGGGTGGTCACCCATCCCATTTCCGACCCGGCGAGTGTTGCTTTACAGAAGCGATCGTCACTGATCACTGTCACAACTGCGCTACGGAAACGTAAAAGCCGATGTTAACTTAGTGGACCTCGAACTGGGTTTCACAAGTTGCGGATTTCCGAGACTGTACCATGCACTACTACGAGTATACTGTACCGAAAGCAGCGAATAATTGGTTTTATTAATTAATTAGTAACGAAAGTGAAATCCTAAAAGAATCCAGTTTTGGAAAATAATTACCTCAAATACTTACTAATTAAACGCTAATAAAAACTTTTACAGCGTTCCTTATTGCTATCGGCGAGAATTGATACGATATTTTTTAATACATTTTGACCGCTTTTGTAACGATATCAGACTGTCGGTTTGCTAATAAACCAGTAATTACTATATTATCTGGTTTAAAGTCTGTATTTAGCTTGAAAACAGTATAAAACCGCCGATTTACGACGAAAAGGAGCAACTATCTTCTGATTTACAAGATCGCAATAAAACGCGCGCAATTAATGATTTAGAGATCCTTTAGAAATTCAAAAACACCATTAGTCAAACTATTTTAATATAAGCTCTGCTTAGTGGTAAGGACTGGCTTTGAAGAACCGGTCTTTAAATATATGAATTTTACAATCAATGCCATAACCATATTGTTATTTTCATTCAATTGTTCAACTTAGAGACGCTATTTAACCAAACCAACCATCACTACTAAAGTACTGGTACCTACACATGTTATTTTATTTCCATTGCATAAAAAGTAATTGCAACAGTTATGATAATAATTACAATTAGTCATCTTTTTGTTTTGTTTGTTTTTATCTTGTTGCTTTGTCCGAAGTAAATAAACGTTTTTTTTCTATCTTTCTTTCTCCAAATATTTAAACGGAACCCATGAATGATCAGAAAAATAACTTTTTAATTACATTTAAAACAGTAGCACGTAGTTGCGCAAGAGTTTCGCAATCAACGGACAAATTTACGCAATACGATTGTATGATAGCGCCGTGGCAGTGCAAGTGATTAGGCGGAAGCGGATTCAGGCCGCGCAGTCATGTTCTATTCTGAATATTGACAATGATTAACTCACCTCACCCTAAGAACAGGCATTAGTGGTGGTGGTCGACAGTAATGCCAGTGTCAACGAAAATCTGGGAAAACAATCAGCAGAGCTATTGGTGAATTAGGTCAACTTGAAAGAACCAGCAACTGAGTATATTGAATTTGTACGCCGAGATTGGCAATAAGATTGCAATTTTAACCCAACCATAATTTCTTGATGGTCTAACCAAAAACATTCGTAACATAGGTACCTAATTCATCTCATCGTCTCACCATTTTGTAAGTCCAATTCAATTGGACGATCCTATTGTTGTGCTATTGTCTGTAATCTTGACCTTGAAATTTTTTTTTAGTTTAACAGTCGTCAATTGTTCGTGCTACTTGCTTTTTTTTCATCCTTTAGCTATTTTCAACATCACATATAGAGCGAACAATCATTACCAAATTGTCCATTATAACTGTCCACTGATTTTTGTTGTAATAAAGATTTACGAACATAACGTATGTTGAATGAGCATAACGTATATTGGGCTGATCAGCCCGCTTGTCGCTTATGTTTTAAGCCATACCAACAGAACGATACTGAAAAATGTTAAAAACCGCAGACTGCTACCGAATTGGACGTTTAATTTGTAGTTGCGTAAATGTGAGATATGTCATCTCGCTTCTGATGCATTCACGCTAATATTCGACTGAACGTGGCAGGTCATACTTAGTGAAAGTTTACTTTTCGAGCTTTTACCTGACTTTGCCCGAAGGTGCCCGTGGCGCAGTTGTGACAGTGATCGGCGACGATTGCTGTTGTAAAGCAACACATGCTGGGTCGGAAATGGGATGGGTGACCACCCCGACCGTTTTTTAGTGATGTGTATTTCGGGCATCTCCGCGCTTCGGAAGGCACGTTAAGCCGGTCCCGGCTGACGTCGTTAAATGTCAGTCGTTAAGCCTAGTCAGAGGCCTTAGGGTGGCTTGATAACATCTGACATCAAGGTTGCTCACTAACTTTGCACCCCTCCAACAATCCGCACTGGGCCCGCGTGTTGGAGTATGGCTCGTTCCACCTCATAGTTGAGGTGAGGGCTGTGCCCAGCAGTGGGACGTATATGGGCCGTTTAGGTTATGTTTATGTTATGTTGCGTAAATGTGAGGATATGTCATCTCGCTTCTGATGCATTAACGCTAATATTCGACTGGACGTGGCAGGTAATACTTAGTGAAAGTTTGCTTTTCGAGCTTTTACTTGACTTTAATATAGATTGTGTTTCGTATTGTGTTTTATGAGACAAAAGATTAATGTCATTGCAAAATGTGGAGTTTTGTTAAGAGGTTTCATGACAATGAATTTAATAGAAGCATAACACGTAACATAACATACCCTCACGACCATATCCCTAATGGTCAGAGGAGCACTGATTGTTGCCGTCATGGTGAACGGAACATTCAGCCCACATTTCGACGAGGGAATTTGAACCCAACATGGTAAGTGGCGAGCCTACCGCCGTTATCCTTGTTACTTGGGTTTTATATCGGTGTTTTCCATAACCGGAGAGTTAGCCGCAAATTGTACAATGAACACCAAGTAGGTGTGTTACGGCCAGATTCGATCTCGGGACCATCGGGTTCCGAGCCAGAGTGCTTAACCACTGGGCCACGACGCTCTCAATCGCTTTCTCTCAATCGATTTTAATAGAAAATCCAATGTTTTGTATCATCATAATGTGTTTCTCGTTACTACCTGTAACGGAAAACTGTATGAGGAAAAAAAATATTAACAAAAATTAAATACACAATTTGTGTGTAGCTGTAAAACATGTTAACAAGTTAATATCCAACAACACACAAACAAGTTATTATCCAATTCTTACCACAGTTTTCAACATCATGAGTCTCTTCCCCGTACCCCTATTTCCCTTCTACTAAAAACTTGCATCATTCACATTAACCGGCTCATTTGATACCATCCCCATTCGACCCGGGCCAAGGTTAGCAATAAAAAGTTACACAATCCAATTCGTTTGAACTTCCCCTGGCCGTTCGCCCCTGGAGACAGTTTGGGAAAAATGGCTCAACTTATATTGCTAACTTGCGCTTGTCACCATTTACGCTCAGGTCAATAAGACCAAAAGGCATTGATGAAGGGTTCGTTATTATGATCAGGTATCTCTGACACTCGAGGTTCCCGTGGAGCAGTTCTGATAGTGGATCGGCAACGATCACTGTTGTAAAGCAACACACGCAATGTGGGCAATACAATCGGTGACCATTCCGACCGAAATTAAGTGATGTAATTTTTCAGATATCATCAGTCGTTCAGCCTAGTTGGAGACCCGAGAGTGGCTTAATAACAACTAACATTAAGGTTGAGTTGAAGCCTGTGCCCAGCAGTGGAATGTTTAAAGGCCGTTTGCTATGGTGACCCATGTAACGCTTTGTACTTTTCTTCATTGTTGCTGTCGCCATTTGCGCGTAAGTCACAAGTCACGTCAATGCTAATGTAAATTCCTCTTTGTTAGTTAAGCCGACTGAATTGACAGACCGCATACGCAACACTATCATACGCTCAAAGACAAGAGTTGCAGACGTTTCCCAAAAAGCTACGCCTTTCCGCTACGAGGTTCCGAGCTTTCAGTTGAAATGGGATTAGTTTGGTCACGTCTGCCGCATGCCGGCAGAGCGATGGGCGGAGAATAGCGGCCGAATAGGTACCCCAAGATAGAAAGCGGCCTCGCGGCCCAGTTTCTCAGTAGTGGGACACTACAGGCTCATAATATATATATATAGTTGAACCGAATCGTCTTCTCAAGATCAGCCCTTCCTCGAGTGAGCACGCCCATGCGCCCGCGCACCGAGGTCGGAAAGATAAAGCGGTTCAGCGGCGACAATGAATGGTTCGCCACGGGGCGCGGGACCACACACCCGGGACTACGGGGCACCCGACATGCGCACGAGTGCAAGCTTTTACTTATTGACGGTCTGGGCTTGTTTTGGATTCAATTTAAAGTATAAGTTCTGCCTCCGTGGTGTAGCGGTTAGAGCGTTGAGCTCTCAACCCGGAGGTCGTGGGTTCGAATCCCGAATCCCACGCGAACCAACTACATGTTATGTTTGTGTTGTTGTTTCGAGTTGGCTAGGACATTGGAGGCCGATCACCTCGAGTCCGAAAAGTAAGATGATCCATGCTGTCAGATGAGCAAGTAAAAATTCGGTCCTGCGCCTCACCTTTCTCCGGTCGTGTCGAACTGTCGTCCCATAGGGTCATAGAAAGGTGATGGAATAGGGAGTGCACCTGTGTATTGCGCGCATACTTGAGCACTATAATATCTCCTGCGTACCTGGTTAATCTCGTTGAGATAAGCCGCTGTAGTCGAATCGACCAGGAGGCATTATAAAGTATAAGTTAAGTATGAAAGCATCGGCCAGTGGTTAAACACCCGGGCTCGGACCCCGTTGCTGTCCCGAGTTCCAGTCTGGATGGAACACCTACTTTGTTACTAAAGATAGGAAAACCATAAAAAGACATTCGGTCTTGGCTTCGAATCGAACCCCTGTCTTTTGCAAACCAGGCGATTGCACTAACTAACTGTGCTACCGAGACCATCAACAGACCGGCCGAATTTTTCTGGTGTATTATACCTTAAACAATTGTATTCAATTGAAATTCCTAGACTGAATTTTATACCCAAAACGTTATGTAGACGCAAAATACACATTATTTTTCCGTAGGTTTTAGTTTTTTATTGTTGCCGTCATGGTTAACGAAACATATGGTTTACATGTTGTTCTAAATCAAGATTTTCTTCAACACCTTCTAATGGAATTTAGAAGTGCAAATAATGTTATACATTATATTGAAATAACTTTCTAGTGCATAAGTTTTTCATAATTGGGAGAATCTTTGCTTTTGCATATTGATTAAATTTGGAATTTTGCATGTCTAACAGCATTTCTTTCTCGTTCAATGGTTGATTGGTAGATAATGTTTTGAGCATTGAATCCGTTTTTTGTCCTTAATTTGTGCATTTAAGATTAAATAAATTAATAAATTTAAATCATCCTTAACTCTACATTTTCGTAGTTTTTGGTGTGCAATCTTACTAATGCTATAAATGTGAAAATTACCGTAACGTTGCTCTTTCACGTAAAAACTACTGGATGGATTCTAATGAAACTTTGCAATTATATAGCTTATGCACCTGAATAGCACATAGGTAGGCTACAATTTATAAAGATGTGTTACTTTTTTTAACTTAAGTCCACGCGGACGAAGTCGTGGGCGGAAGCAGTACCTAAAGAATGTACCTGTCTATTTATTTCCAATTCTAGGCGAGTTTCTTGTGAGGGTGCTGGGCAAACTGATTTAGTCCAAATATTCAGCCCACAAGAGATGTTAACAATAACTAAACTTCAGCACGCCCGAGGCAGGGCCGAATTTAAATAACCAATTACTCCACACAGGGCCGGCTTGATTTATCGATCAATTTACTTTAACACTGATTGTGTTCGGAATTAAAATTTGTCCAGTACCGTGCACTTGATTCAGCGCTTGAATGTTCAACTTTGACGGCTGGCGACGGTTTATCAGTAGACTAACTTGCGTCTCACTGTGCTGTTTCTATATCTTTCTTTCTATTGTAGTTTAAGGGCAGGTATTCTTTGAAAAAAAATCATATTACTTAAGGGACGCCAACTGCGCATTTTGTGTATACTCCGATATGTCATTGTGTACTTTAAAGGTGACGCTAGCGAAGGATTTTTGAGGTCATAATTAATATTTTTATTAGTTTCTGACTTAGTATCTGTTCGATCTCTAACTGAAACATTTATCAGATTTTCAGATTAATTTTCTACTAATTTGAATTCATTTCAAAAACATGTCAAAGCCGTAGTTCGAAAATCAGTACCTACAACTGTCAATTTAATGAATGGACGACCATAATCATATTTCAGTGTGTTATATCTTCTATTCATAATGAACTATGCACTGTTTTTACTGCTGCTTATTACTCATATATTTCATTTTTGTTACAGGTAATAAAATTAGGATTAACGGTGAGAGAATATCAATATTATGCCAAAACGAATTAATGAATTCACTTCACCACAGTGAGTGGGTACAAGCGTCCATAGGCGTCCAAACGCTTTCGATGGTGACCACACCATCCTTGTATTAACAAACAACAGCCTAAATGCGTCCCTTTGCTGGACCCCAAGCCACTTCTCAACTATGAGGCGGCACAATTATACTCCAACACGGGACTCAATATGGATTTTCGGCGAGGTATCAGATGTTACTAAGCCGGCTTAAGGTCCTCCGACTTACCTCAACTGGCGTGAGTAGTTTAACCTTCTGACTCTCTGGCACTGCCAGCCACTAAGCCACTAACAATATGAAGTGTTACAAAATAGGTGAGTATCAGTAGTTAACATTTGGCTGACCATAAAATAACATAATTTATGCTCACGTCTATATCCCAGGCAGAGGCAGAGGCACACTGATTGTTCCTGTCATAGTGAGCGGAACATTAAGAAGCCCACATGTCGCCTAGCTAATTTGAACCCAACGTGATAAGGGGCGAGCCAACCGCTGCGCCGCCGTTCTGGTTGCTTGGGTTTTTTTAATCAGTTTTTTCCATCACCGAAGAGTTAGCCACATACAATCAACACAAACTGGATATAATAATATGTTCCGGGTAGGTCTCGAGTTAAAGTGTTAAACCACTGGGCTACGACGCTTCCTACCACATTGGCCATAGGCTAAAGTGGATTTTACAAAATAAATTTTCTGTCAAAAACTCTCTACAATTTACCTTACAAAGGATCAGCTCAGCACCATTAGAAGCTGTCACAAATTACGCCATTGCCCAAGAGTAAGCTCAAAAGCCGAACAATTACGTGACTAAGCGCGTTGTGCCACGCTGCGCTCGCGCAGATGACGTCACAGAAATTTGATACGGCTAGCTAGGAAAGGCTGTAATGGGAGCGATTGTTCCAACTTAGACTGCGCAATTAGCTCGGTGTTTGTATGATCTGGCTGTCTAGTGACGATGGCTCGGTAAAATTAAGTTCATGTTTTTGCACGTATTGTATTTTAAGTTCAGACAATTTACAGCTGTTAAAAATGAACTTAATATTTTATTTAAAACTAGCAGTTCTGACAGACTTTGTTCTGTTGTCAAACGTTCAGTGTCACGTGACAGGAAGGAACGTTTGTTAAGGGAAATTTAAATTGTAGTTTCACCCTTTAAACCTTCTCTGGACCATCACAAATATTTCAAAACCAAAATTAGCCAAATCGGTCTAGCCATTCCCGATTTTAGCGAGACTAACGAACAGCAATTCATTTTTATATTGTCTTCTTTATATTGTCTTCTTATTATGAATTGGGTTAGATGTTGCAAACAAACGACAGTCCTATTCCCCACTGCTGAGCACAGGCCTCACCACGCGAGCCAAACTCCAGCATGCGGGCTCAGTGCGGATTGTTGAAGGAGTGCAAAAGTTATTGATTAATTTTGCTGTCAGATTTTGTCATGCTGCATTGAGGCCTTCGACAAGGCTTAAAGACTGCCATCTGACTTTGCTATGCCAGCAGTAGTGGGTTTGATTTAAAAGCCAACTTTTGTCCATATCAAGCCGCCCATAAGGCCGCCGACTAGGCTTGACGACTGCCATCAAGTGACGTCAGCAGTAGTAGCGCTGATTTTGCAAAGTCGGCCAAAAAACCAAACTGGAGGTAAATTATTAAGTACATACTCGAATTGCAAGTAAGTTCACCAACAAATGAATTCTGAAAAGCAGCATGTTATGGAATGGCCGAGAGTGTTGGGAACTGCCCAGTGATGTATCTGCGACTTAGTAATGGAAATTGTAGCGAATAAAACCCTGTTACTGGACCACCTAGAATGAACTCCTTATTCTGGTTCAATTACGATAATGATAATTCTAAAATGTGACAGTACATCTGCAACCATTGCCGTTGTAAATGTGTAAAAATGATGTGCCCAACAGTGGGACCTAAAATGAAGACTAAAACTATCTATTGGAAAAACGGGCGGGTACCTTATTTGAATTACCAAACGTATTCTGATTCTGCTTAAGATGGTGGTAGACGTGCCAACTGTACTTAACGGTTAAAAACTTTCCTTTTGTTTGAAAGAATCTGAGTAACATGTTTAAATATGTACAGCCTCAGATTCAAACTCCCTTTGAAATATGCAGACTGGCAATATGATTTGCCACGATTCTATACCATATTCAAATTTTAATGAATTAATCAGTTAATACTATAAAACCACTTAGAGGTATTAAAGATGGGAAAACCAGAAAAAGACATCAGGTCTTGGCTTCAGGCAGGAATCGAACCTGTATCTTTTGCACACCTGGTTTCTGATTTTCCTATCTTTAGTAAGATAATAATGCATTATCCCTAATGCTAAAATAAAATATCCTACTTAGAGGTATCGTTCAGATTCGTTATTAATCACGCAAGGTAATTGTCAAAGTTCTAATACCGTCATAATCCACGTCATATCTTATTCACGCTCCAGAATACGCCCTCTACCTTCGGTACCTCACAGCAGGGATTTGAACGACTTATGTGTAATTCATTGGACGTTTTTGTTGTCGAATAGTGTATCGATCCTTGTGTACTCCGCAATGTAGCTTTAATTAACAACCTTGTGTTGTGCGCTCGTTTTTGCCCGCGATCCGAGCACTCTTAATTCACATGAAGAGTCCAAGTCTTGCGAATAGCCGATAAGTTGAGTAGTCCAATTATTGGACTACTGCTGAGCAGGGACACGTGATTGACCAATTATAGACATTTGTCGATATAATTATTTATCGGAAAGTATGGACGAGTAGGTGCCTTTATTAATTTCTGGATGAGACTGACACTAACGAGTTTTGATGTTAATGACTTTTCAGTACTGAAAGTAAATAGTCTTAAGTCTCCTTTAGCTTTTAATCAGTCATATTTGTAAAAACATAATAACACGCACACCGAGAACAACACATGTCCGTCGCAAAAATGATTGTAAATGTTTGACCTAGGGGATTTGAAAAGTTCTGTTGAATAGAGTAACTATGAAGTTTCTTGCCGGATTCTTCTCGATAGAATCAACTTCCAAACCAGTGGTAGAGTAACATTAAGTGTTTCATACATCATTTTATTTACTTATCTACTGACTTTTCATAAACACTTGTAAAAGTTTACTTGAAATAAATACTTCTCTTTTTCTGTCTTGTGAGTCGTCACTGCGGACCCACGATACCCCTGGCGATACCCCTGGTGGTATCGTAGGTCTTTTAAAATCGAACGATACCCCCAACAAATTGTGTTGCGACACTAATTAATAAGAGCTTTATCGTCTCTTGAATTTTATATTTACAAAAAAAAACGAATTCGATTTTTTTTGTAAATATAAAATTCAAAAAAAATCGAATTCGTTTTTTTTTGTAAATATAAAATTAAAAAAAAATCGAATTCGTTTTTTTTTTAAATATAAAATTCAAGAGACGATAAAGACCTACGATACCACCAGGGGTATCACCAGGGGTATCGTGGGTCCGCAGTGTGAGTCGTCTTGTGAGATAATGTGACATGACACTTCAATCCCTATACCAATGCTTCAGCACTGAATAACCTGTTATCAATAAGGGGATAATTCTTTACACTGGGCATTCAAAAAATAAGAAATGGTGGGCTGAATACCACGGGGCATGCTCTAGCAGTCAACGAGAATCAACAGATAAATTATTTTTTGCGACCGGGATTACGTACTCAATTGATGATGAATAAAATAAACGTTTCAATTTCGCTTCATAATTTGTTCCATCAAATTAATCGCGTTGGTTATGCATTCATGACATAATTATAATGAAAATTGGTGAACCGTTACTTAAAGTAAGTAAATTGCAATGATTACCAAAATGAACCAAGTTTTTTTTTCTCAGTAACCCGTGAAGAAGATTAAACATCCGTGTTCATGGAACGGATACGCGGCGCAAAGTGCGCAAAAGTGCGCAAACATGGCGCAATTCGCGCGAAAATTAATATCAACAATTACGATATTACGGCCCGGACACGTTTAGATTAATTGGACGCGATTAGTGAAATATCTTGGAGGTGCCGATACTTCGATATTAGGGTGGGTTTCACTTGGGGACTCAGAAGAGCAGTTCTCTAAGCTCATTTTTAACTGGACTTGCCAACTGCTCAAACAACTAAGATCGCATTGTATATTATCACTACATAGTATAAAAAGTTACTGATGATCTGAAAACCAGAAAAAGACATTTGGTCGTCTTGGCATCAGGCAGGAAACAAACCCGCATAATTCGCAAACCGGGCGACTGCACTGACTGAGATCGTTTCCTGCCTGATGCCATGCGTAGCGTGGTGGCAAACGCCTCGTAACCATCTCGGTGGGCATTATCGGTGATTGAGGGTTAAGTCCCACTTCCCTGGATACATTTCTTAGGGCACTGGCCGTACACGTAGTCGTCGTCCATACAATAATAATTTAAGAAGAAAATTCCCGCGGAACCTTTTAGGAATTTTCTTCTTAAATTACCACTAATCATGCGAAGTAATGCAGTTTCTCTTTTAAAAAGTTCGAATAGTGAATGTTTTTTAAGCATGCAAGTGGGACTTTACCCCTCAAACGGCGATTATGCGCACCGAGATGGTTAAGAGGCGTTTGCCACCACGCTACGCTGTTATTTGAACCCACCACTCAGGCAGACGTAATTTATTCAAATTATTTATTATAACCTCTCGGGAAAATGTTGATTTGATTTGTAACGCGTTTGAGAAGGAATCGGTTTCATGTTATACAAATTGGATGAAAAATTATGATTCGTAAATATAGCTATGAGTAGCGCATGGATTGCCATATTCTTTGCTGCACATTGTACAGATAAGACATTCACACTTATGCTGACTCTCTAAAGGCCATCATTCAACTGCTGTTATGTATCTGTAATTGTTCTGTATCGAAAACTACAAAATACTTAAGTACTTCAAAATTAGACTGTAATATTACGCCTAAGTCCTTTTATTTCAGATAAAGAATCCCTTACTTTGTTTTACAAGTTTGCTAACTGTCCCTCTTATATTATTTAGTTTACTCCTATCATGACCAGTCCCACATTGTAATACTAAAATACTGTACTACTTTAGTCGAAATACAAATAGGCTATAGTTGACTGATACAGAGAGAATGAGCACTGAGTGAGGCGTGAAAAGGCATTTATGCAGGCCTTCAAAATGAGATTGACCAGCAAAGTAGTTCTCCATTACTGTGCTTGTCAATCCCATATCTGGACCTCACGGCTGCTTCGACCACTATAAAAAAAGTCTGTCATTTGTACCAGTTTCTTCATTCATTCTTTATTATTATAGGTATAATGAACAAACTCCGGCGCAGAAAGGCTTCCACTCCCTAGACGCGTTAAACTTGTAAGAGGACGAGTCAATATCTATTTTACCGTCAAAATTACACGTTACACGACGCCTCTTAACTCCAAACCTTTTCAACCATCATTGATACATCAACTAAGTGTACTTTAACTCATCGCAAGTCGATAATTCGATCGATTATCGACTTAATAAAACAAAACCACCGATAATGACCGCGATAGCAGCGGCGCAGTATAAACCATACAGTAGGCTATCTAAGGCCGCCCGCCGAGTTATTAGCCTAGCGTGCACACAGACACGCGGCACAGCCCGTCCGTACAGCCGCCTCCCTATGCCTCCCTATTTTATGCTAGCGTGTGCGTGATATCGCGACACGGCGCGCGACGCGCACGCACACATTCAAACCGAGAGTGGCACGTTTGTATGTAGATAGCTTACTGTAAGATTATACTGTGGCAGCGGTTCGGGGCGTGCTCTACAAATCGATACCTCGGCCGATCGAATCAATTACCGATTAATGATCGGATGGAGTGCAATCATCGATTCTTATTTGTCATTCATCGAAATTGAGGGCTGGGTGTGAGTTAGGAAATGATGAATGTAATTAATTGTTTTTTTCTTGAAGATAACAACTAGTTACTTGTTTCTTGGTTACTCGTACATAGGTAAGGTCAATAGCATGACAGGCTACCTATTTCCGGTCAGTCCTTCTTGTTCTATTGCAAAGAAATTTCATTTAGCAAGAGCAAGATAAAAAACGGAAATAAGGTGCCGTTGTCTTTTTCTAGATTGTAATACTCGTATAACAAAATTGATTTCATCTTCCGTGATTACCTGGGCGTTTCACGAAATCGGCATATAAATACAATAGAAAATACATACCTACAACAGTAGCTCACAACTAACAGTATTCCTAGATGGGGTAGTCAGAAGCACACTGTTTTTTGCCGTCATTGTCGACGGAATATTCAGAAGCCCACAGATCGCCGAGCGAATTTGAACACAATGTGAGTCTATCGCCGTTATGGTGGTTGTTGATGTTTTTATTGATATTTTCCATAACTATGAGCTGAAAATTGTACAATGAATCAAAGCATGTCTTCCGGCCAGATTTGAACTCAGTACACACGTGATCCGAGTTTAATCACTAGTCCATTACCCCCACAGCAAGTGTAAGATCAAATTGAAATAAAAAATTCAAACAAACACATCCGTCCCGCCGCTGACTGGCCACAAAAAACGTCATTAAGACGCGTGACGTCACTAATGATAGCGCAGAGCGATGATAGCTAAGTGATACACAATCATCACATCAAAGGGTTGGGTTACTTTGTTTAATTGTAGGTTTGGCAGTTACACGAGGTTTCACGAAGCTACTCGTAACTTGATTATACTCTTGAAGTTTGTACTTTGTAGAGTATGGGTTACAGGCAATGGGTTAAGGTGCTATCTATAGTGCTAATGGGTGGTTTGATCCCCTGGGATTAGTGCTGTATTTTTCAGATATCTACATGCTTTGGAAGGCCTAAGCAGTTGGTCGAGGCTGACGTCGCTTTCAAACTCTACATGTCAGTCTTTAACCTTGTCGGTGGCCTTAAGGTGGCTTAATAACATCTGACAGTAAGGATTACAACTAATTTCACAACCCCGCTAAGATCTGACAGTCGGGATTGCAATCAATTTTACACACCTTGCAAAGCCCGTGTGATTCGCGCTACCTCATAGTTGAGTTTAGGTGTATGCCCAACATTGGGAAGTATGAAGAAACAGCCTTAAAATATAATTTTTAAAGTCTACTGTGTCATCATTAGTCATCAGATTCAATTTCGGGTATGTAGAAGTAATAGCTAATAACATGAATAATATTAGTGGCCATATTTTATCTAATACTATAATTTGAAGTTGATGTTGTTGAAAGTGAAACAAAATAACTCAGCTACAGTACGAATAAACCTATTTTTAGATCTTATTTTGCGTCTCGCTATCCCCATGCATTCGCGGGCTTTTAAAGTTTCAACGTACAGATAGGGTAACCAGGAGATTAAGTTCCTTCGGACAGTCCGAATTTTATTATTTTATTTAGGAACCTGGGCTCCTAGTCTGCTAATTTTAGAACGCTTTAATTGAATGGTAATTGAGTCTCAATAGTCTAATTTGACATATTTCTCATAGAAAATGTGTCAATATGTAAATATGTTAATTTTTGAAGCATTCCATAGTATTTGATTACTTTTGAAGAACTGCCATGAGGCACGTATGACTCATAACAATAATGGATTTCCTATTGTTATATTCCCTGGACAGTTAAGTTGTTTAAATGAAGTATGTACTACACTACGGTATGAACTTATGTATTCATTTGCTGGGTTAAAATAAGAATTGTTATTTGAAATTGAGGTAAAAACGCGAATCAAGGCTTAATTTTCGTAGCTTCAAAACAGTCGACTTTCAAAAGTGCGAAGTCTTTGAAACTGTTCATGTTTATTAGCAATGTGGGTTAGAAATGGTTTAAAGTTCCATCACTGTCAACATGTATGTACCTTTATCTTTTATTTACATGAAGTAGACCATTTTTTATTTTATTTCTTTTTTCAGCCTATGCTGTCCTACTGCAGGGCAGAGGCCTGCCCTCCCACCTTCCACTCCTTGCGGTTTAAAGCTACTAACGAAGAACTAAAAAGTTGACAAACTAATATAATTTTCCTGATACTATGTACAGAGGCGCACACATCAACTTTTTTATTTTTTTATGTGGCTGACATTAGACCCATTTTGCAATGGTTTTGTAAAGATGGATGTGTGCGCCTCTGTACATACCTGGGAAAGTTATCCTTCATTCTATCTTCTAAGCACAGTCACCCTATAACGCTACGGAACAGCAACATAAAGCATCCGTTTGCCCTAGTACTGATTTTTTATTCATCGTCCCCAAGCTCAATGAAAAAACAAAATCGTTTAAAAAGGAACTCTACCGCCTGCAAATAAGGTTCGACCTGTTTCTTCATGTGTAATCTTAAGTACTTTCACGAAGATTCTCCTAAAAAGAAAGTACAGTCAGGGAAAAAGAATTACGGGGCGCCCCGGGCGGACGGCGCGTCGCGGAAACAAAATGTACAATTCATAATTATCGACCCGCGTAGGGTTGGATTTATATCGATATTATGTGATGGATGTTTGTTATTTAATTTAACATTTCTTAAAACTTAAGATTGGACAAATAAATTGCTAGGACTTCTTTTTTTTCACCGAGGTTACCTGACACCAAACAGTTCTGCTTACTTTGTTTTTACTATTGGAACTTATCCTAAAATACAACTAAAATAGATTAGTTCGTCGTTTGCTGTTTTTTTATCTGTGATATTATTTATTTTATCGTTATCTCAGTAGCTTTGGTACTGAATGCTAAGTCACCTAGTGGAAATAATTAAAAGAAAATGTAATTCGCTCAATAAACTCGTAAAGTCGACTCATTTGTTCTTGTTTTTTTCTGTTAAATTAATGATAGAATTACACTTACGACTAATTCAAGATTGGGTTAGTTATAGACACATTTCTAATCTATCTAATTTATGAGTTTATGGGATGAGTGTTATTCATATCGTTAAACCAAATATCGACTCCGTAACAGCACTGACGCGAGCAATTACGCGCGCGATGAACGTCACGTTTGCTTTTCGCGGAATATCAAAGATGCCGCTCTCCGCCGATATTCACGCCAAAATTTCTTTTACCAGGCTACTGGTCGTTAATGTAGTCGTAGTGAAGTTTATTGCCGATGACGTGGTTTGTTCTTTCCTTATAAGAGCTTGTGTTTACTTTTGTTATTTTTCAATGTTCCTTTTATTTTTCGGCTAGGTAAGCGGTTATTTGTATCAAGTTAGTACTTGGGACACAACAGAATTTGGTCTATGGTCATTGGTGCATCCTGACGCAAAAGGGGTCTAGTTATAATTGTTTGGAAAGATTCGTGAAAGTAGCTCATTTAATTTCCTTTGTCGTTTGCACTATTAATGATAAAGATAAACGGTTCGGATTCTGAAAAGATTCACAGGCGCATGTGTTATAAACGTTAATTAACCTTGAAATGGTTGTTTTAACACGCTAACTCATAACTAGCAACAGTTGTACAAAAGAAGTTAGGTCATCCCATGAGCTTGTACAGTTTGTATCATTTTACATCAATGCATCAAAAGTAATTTGCTGCTGCGTTACGACTTACTCTTAACGAGTCGCCTACTGTACTGTTTGTAATCGTTTCGTTTTATTTTACGAAAAATATTACACGGAAGTTCAACGTCATCTCATTTAATTAACTTAGTTTGAATGTGTATTTTCTTTTAGAAAATAATATTAACATACGCCAATTTCTTTTGCAGGTAAATCCTGATGTTTAATTTCTGCTGGATAGGGTGAGGTGGCGTTTATTTAACTCTCTACCATCAATGTTACTTGTTTATAAAAGTCATTAATATCACATACACTGCGAAATGTAATCGAGGCGCTTAATGAAAGCCTTGTGCACGTCAGCAAAGAGTATGCGGATTCAGAAGGCTGTTATGCTCTGCGGCAGAATTACGATTACTTGCCAAGATAGTTTTAAGGTCTGTAGTAGGCATTTTTTGTTTAAATTGTAAGTCAAAATTTCAACAACAGCAACACGTATGTTGCATCACATTCAAAACACATTAACATTGCATTGAAATACATACTGATTATGCTGTACAAATACACAAAGAAATAATAAAATAAATATATTAAGCTGTAAGTAATTGTTTACTTTGGTGATGCAAACCTTTCTAAATCTTTAAGGGCTATTTTTAAAAGTAATGCCTAAAACGAGTGTTTTGCCGCACATCAACCCTCGAATTTTAGTAACATCATTCCGTGAATACTTTTTATTATTTCTGAAAGGAAGATCTAGAAATTAATACAAGTATGGATGAATATAAGTAATACTAACTGGAGATTGAACTTTCTGCATGTTATTATTGCGTGTGCGTTCGTTCGTTAGCTTAGCGGCGCATGCGCGGTGTCGACAGCCGCGATTTATCGACACCGCGCCACGCCGCGACAAAGTAATCGATATCGGCATGCTATTCCGTTGGACGACGTGCATCACTATTTTATTGTGTTACCTTATGATTCTCATTTGTATTTGATGGGCCTGATTGCAAGAGTAATTTTTAAATCAAATATATTGTGGAATGTCTGATTTAGACAATTAAATTGCATTTAATTAGCCATTACTGGTGCCCGTGGCGCAGTATTGACAGTGATCGGCGATGATCGCGGTTGTAAAGCAACACACGCCGGGTCGGAAATGGGATGGGCGACCGAACACCCCGACCGAAATTTAGTGATATGTATTTTAGGCATCTCCGTGTTTCGGAGGGCACGTGAAGCAGTTGGTCCTGGTTGACTTCGCTAGATGTCAGATTTTAAGCCCAGTCAGGGGCCTTACACCCCTCCAACAATCGTAGTAGAGGTGCCCAGCCGTGGGACGGATGTATACCGTTTATGTTTTATGTGTTAATTAGCTCTAAATTGAACGTATTGGCATTCAACTACTTTTCATGCCTTTCGGTAATGATGTTGAATGTTAAATTTAGTATACTTTAGTACTTCGTTACTAATTGTTCCTGAAATTGACTCACACAAACAGACGGGCCACACACAGTACATACGTCTTACTAAAAAAACAATCGGAATCATGGAAATTCACCAGAAAAAATCAGCTGGTCCGTTAGGGCTCGGGCTAGCTTAGTGTTAGAACAGCCGCCTTATTGGCGTAGGTTCGAATCCCCCCTAATCTCATGGTTTATTTGGTATTTCTTAGTTTTTAATCCTTCAAGATGATTATACAAAACATACATAAGTATCAATAATATTATTACGGAAATTGATAAATTTCTCGATGACATGAATTTTCTTCTATCCATACGAAAAGCTTGTTATAAATCCTCATTGTTGCTGCAACTCGTCACAGTTTGTATAACCTCTTGACTACATTTCCCGAACCAAAATGAGTTCAAAACTTGACCTAATAAAGCATATTTTGGCATAAATGCATTCTGTTTCGTGATTCCGAAGCATAAAGTCGGCTTCACTTTGCATTGTAATGACACGTGTTTAAAGAGAACCATAACATATTTTATTATTATCTCATCTGCCACACGCCATTTTCGACTTTACTGCTTTATTTTAGGGTGGTTATTCCACTGGATAGGTAGAGGAAGGATGATTTCAAAATTTGTAAGTAGGTTTGTAGTTTAAAAGGTTCGTAGTGATTTATTGTCGCTACCGAGTTACTGAGTGTTCCATTATTGAGAAATCTGACTAAAATGACAGGTTCCCATTGAAAACAAGACCTAAGTGTGTGTTCAAAAATTGTAAAATAAGTCGCTAGATGCCGGTCGATAAGCCTAGTCAGGGGCCTTAGGGCGGCATGATAACATGTGTCAGTAACTGACCTTACACCCTTACAACAATATCCGCTGAGTCCGGGTGTTAGAGTATGGCTTGCCACCGCCTGGCACCTCACAGTTGAGGAGAGGCCTGTGGCCTGTGGCCGAAAATAGTGCCTAAGCTTGGTTGTTAGCCATTGGTCATTGAATAAAACAAAATATTGCTCTATGCTATTTATTATTTCTGTGTTAAATATTTCATTTTCCTTTGTTGTACGGAGGCGTTCCCATGAACCCAAAGATGCACCTTATGCTGCTGAAATAAGATCATTTTTTAAATTGTTTCTAATATTTGTCTAACTTGTTAATCTCTGAATCTGAAGGAAATCAAGCTTTTGAGCATTTTTTGGCGAATTAATTCTACACCGCTAATTCTACTAAATCTGATTTCTTGCATTTCTGTGTGCTGTGAGGTTGAATTATTCAAAAAATGTTTCCTTTTTTATACACACCACGATAAGTGCACATTTATATGCATGTAGCAGAAAATGGATGTTTTTTTTTATACGAATATCATCGCAATTAAAATATATCTAACATGGCCGCCACAACATGCGTTCAAACTCAACAATCCGATTCGCGAACAAAACCAATACCAATAGACAAAATAATTGGAATTCTCAAGCGCGGACGTCTCTATCTAACGAATTTCTAATTTATTGTGTGCGATAGCGCTCACCCGGCAGTAAATCGTGCGCGCACGCATCTAATCTGGCTTGCGCGTATCGCCGGCGCCTTTGCGCGCCGATGCAGACGCGCCGCCGGACCGCGACAATGTTTCTATTCGCTTTCTATGCGTTTGCGACTATCGCCTTGTGGTGATAACCAGGGCTGCCTTATTGCCAAAAAATACCGGGTTGCAACATACTAATCGCAGAAAACCAATGTTTGTTCAATTTGATTTATTCTTTTTTTTTACAGCTTAGTTAGTCGCGCATTTGACCACAATCTCACCTGATCGTAAGTGATGATGTGGCCTAAGGTGGAATATGAAGTGAAATCTCACTTCATATTCATACATAATGCCAAAACACATGTGTTTAGTAAGACTCAATGACTATGTGATGTGAATGTGATAGTTTGAGTGAAAAGTACAAAGCCAAATAACATTTCAAAATTATTTATATAAAAATGAACCAATCCAATACCAATTCAAGATTTGGCATTGGCCAGAATAGCACAGAAGGGCTGCTGATTTCAGATGAGTATTTTTTTCTCCGTTCATTCATAATACTAGCTGTCTCGATAGACGTTCTTTCGTCAAATTATTGGATTGTGACAATATTGGACAACCAACAATGACGACGGGATATGCCGATCCCGTCCCGTTGCAAGGCGAGACCCGGGAAGTTTAGGTTTTTTTCAATTTTCCTCGTTTTTTTTTCTTTCGGCTAATACCATCTTCGTACTTCTAGAAAAAAAAAGAATAAGCGAAATCAGCTGCGCTGGACATTTGCGCTCAAAAACAAATATCAGTTGATCATACATTAATAAATCCATAAAATATTTCGTACCGATAAAAATATAATAAAAAAGACGTAGATGTGACTTGTGCTAAAAAAGTAGCACCCGAAATCAGACCTTCGAACACCTGAGCAAAGCATTGACAGTTCGAGACGCTCTAGTAAATAATCATACTGTCCTGTACACACGGTCAAATTATAGGTACTTACGGACAATTCTCGACTTCGCACCAGTACTGACATAAAATAATTACCTATTTGAAATATTAGTAGTAGTTTATCAAGCAGACAGCCCTACCGAACCGCTGCACTACCAAAGCTCTGTAAGTGCAATAAGTGAAATAATTGTTCGCTAACAATGAGCAGGTTCTACTTAGTATTGTTTAAGCTTTGTTTGCAAATAGTTTGCTGCATCCGAAGAGCTTTACAAAAGCTCTACTGGAGGCTTACAAAGGCTGTACTGCGGGAACAAAAGTCATAGATACGATTGTGAAACCAATCATACTGGAAAATTTTAAATAATTTCTTATTTTTAATTCTGAGAACAGGACATGGTCTCATTTTGTATGGGCGACTTCCCTAGCGATATTTAAACATGATAAATAGGTATAAGTGTTATGCTGGCTTACCCAACTTTATAGTATTTTGGCGAGAAAGGTTAACATTGATGCCAAATAAAACTTGTTATTCTTACGTAAAAAAATATTACAAAAGTTCTAGGAGAATAATAGTTAATTGATAATATTAAGGATTTTATTAGCTAGAAAGAAATATTCATACATTTGTAGGGCAATTGCTGGCCTTCTCTTTGTTATGTGCCTCTTATAATTAATAGATAAATAATTTCACACAGTGCCATCTAGCTCCAAACTAAGCAACCGAATCCTTGTGATATGTAATGCCAGACAACTAAAAGACATACTTTTATAAAAAAAAATTGACCAACCCAGACCAGTACAAACAGACATGATCATGCACATAAATACTTATACTGTGCAGGGATCAAACCCGCGACCACTGGTGTAATAGCCCACTTCTGAGCCATTACACCAAATCGGTCGGTAAGTACTTGCGTACTGCGTAGACAATAGCTTAGTGCAGCGGAGATATACTTTGTTTGAATTGTGAATCCACATAAAAAAATAGTAAAACAACTGAAAATCAAAAACAAAAACAGAGTTTCCTGTCATGTTCCTTTTTCTTTTTTTTTCCTTTATTTTACGGGGGTATTCCCTTTATGGACCTACCGCCGCCTGCCGTGAGGCGACAGGCACTACGCACAAAACCCCCCGTTGACCGATTCAGCGCTTATCCAGAGGTCCCCGCGTACAACTTAGGCGGTCTTATTGCTAAAAGCATTATCTTCCAGAGAACCTACAGGTGAAAGAAAGAAGACAGAAGAGCAAGTGCCCAAATGTTAAGTTATTGAAAATGAAGCGTTCTGGCTGACAATGTCTAGTCTCCTAAAATGTCCAATATGCCAAAGAGTCCAGTGTCCTATTACGTCTAGTCTCACAATGTCCAGTGTTCTAAAACGTCTAGTCTCACAATGTCGTGTTCTAAAACGTCTAGTCTCACAATGTCCAGTGTTCTAAAACGTCTAGTATTTATCCTTTAGGAACATAATGTTGAATTCTCATAATGTTGAATTCTCAAAAAGTTGGATTCTCAAAATGTTGAATCTCAAAATGTTGAATTCTCAAAATGTTGAATCTCAAAATGTTGAATTCTCAAAATGTTGAATTCTCACAATGTTGAATCTCATAATGTAGAAAAACAAATGAATGCTGTAAAAACAAATGAACATCGGAAAAACAAATGAACGTTGGAAAAACAAATGAACATCGGAAAAACAAATGAACGTCAGAAAAACAAATGAACTTCAGAAAAACAAATGAACGTCGGAAAAACAAGTGAATACCGTAAAAACAAATCATCATCATCATGTCAGCCGAACGACGCCCACTGCTGGGCATAGGCCTCCCCCAAAGATCTCCACAACGATCGGTCCTGCGCTGTCCGCATCCAGCGGCTTCCCGCGACCTTGACAAGATCGTCGGTCCACCCTGTGGAGGGCCTGCCCACGGAAAGTAAAAAAAAAAACAAATGAACGTCGAAAAAACAAATTTCCGTAAAAACAGAAAATGAAATAAAAAAAATATTTTTTTCACAAATGATTCATGTCGACGTTCATTTGTTTTCACGGTATTCACTTGTTTTTCTGACGTTTTGTGTTTTCGATTTTTATTTCTTTTACCGAAGTTCATTTGTTTTTCCGAAGTTAATTTTTTTCCGGTGTTAATTTTTTTTTTCCGATGTTCATTTGTTTTTATGGCATTCACTTGTTTTTCCGACGTTCATATGTTTTTCCCACGTTCATTTGTTTTTCCGATGTTCATTTGTTTTTCCAACGTTCATTTGTTTTTCCGATGTTCATTTGTTTTTACAACATTAATTTGTTTTTCTACATTATGAGATTCAACATTGTGAGAATTCAACATTTTGAGATTCAACATTTTGAGAATTCAACATTTTGAGAAATCCAACTTTTTATATCCCTATGGTATAAAAATTTCTTCATTCTAGATCGATTGTTTTACATAAATTTACCAGAGCATAGAATCGAAGCTTCCGAGTTTTCTAATTTTACATTATGTGACACGCTGGACATTAGTAATTCTGATATACTAGACATTATGTTTGGACACTTGTCATTATAAGACACTGGACATGTTTGGACACTTGTCATTATAAGACACTGGACATTGTGAGACTAGACGTAATAGGACACTGGACTCTTTGGCATATTGGACATTTTAGGAGACTAGACATTGTCAGCCAGAACCAAATGAAGAAGTAGTGTTCCAGTTAAATCTCTATTTAATATTCGTTATCTAACTAAGTGTTTTTTGTGAGAAAAAAGTTCCGTTGTGTGTCTCGTATCGAAATCAATCGGCGCAGCACTCGTCCAGCAATCGAGATATCAAAAACACGTCATTATACCTAATTGACGTCCGTCGAACAATGTCGTAGGGTCTAGTGTCAAACAATAACGTACAGAGAGATATACTACTTTTGACGACCGTCTTGGTGTAATTGTTGAGAAATCGGCTACTACACCTAAGGACGCGGGTTCGATCCCCGCAGAGTACAAATATTTGTGTGCATGAACATGTCTGTTTGTATTGGTCTGGGTGTTTCCTATGTAAATTAAGTATGTATTTACAAAAGAAAAAGTATTTATGGATGTTTATCATGGAATACTAGACCGTTGTTTAGTATCCCATGATAAACATCTAGTATCGGCCTAGTATCCCATGATAACGGACTTTAATTAGCTTACTTGGGGCTAGATGGCGCTGTGTGGAATAATGTCCAGGGTTTTTTTTTATAAAACATAACAATGATGGAATCACCCTGCCTCATAGGGTAAATATACCAGAAAGATTCGGCCGCGTCTTTTTCTGGTTTTCGGATCTTTAGTAAAGATACTGCATGGAAAATGACAAAAAATAATAATAACAGAGATACTACTGTGAGCAATGATATTTAAAACAGGTAATACGTTATGCCAGTACTGATGCTAAGTCGAAAATTGTCCCCTGGCGTACGTACCTACTTATAATTTGACCGTGTGTACAAGATAGTATGATATTTTACTAGAGCGAAAAGGAGACAGATACATGTTGCGCAGTGTTGTCCCAACTGTCAAAGCTTTGCTCAGGTGTTCGAAGTTCTGATTTCGGGTGCCACTTTTTTACCACAAGTAACCTATTTACGTCTTTTTTATTATAATATCATTGACTGTAAGTATTTATTTTATTTTATTCATTTGAAGACACACAGTACAAGTGACTGACTTAATGCTGATAATGAGAAGCATTCTCTTCTAGTCAACCACAAGGTTTAACAGGTAATTTAGGATGTTTGGACTGTGCAACTTGCTAGAATAATAATGATTAGAAAATCATAATAAATAAAGTTAAACTGTTGAATTATAATATGTACGTGAATTATTATATACTGGTGTTGAATATACTCGTACATTACTCGTATATAAGACCAACCTGAAATGAAATTAATGAATATTTACACATAAAATAAATAAAACTACGACGAGAATGGAGCGTGGCGCCATCTAGCGTAAATATTTCGAAAGTGTAAAATATCATACTACGCTCACGACTATATACATCCTAAACGGGGTAGTCAGAGGCATACTGATTGTTGTCGTCATGGTAAACGGAAAATCCTGCTGCTGGATGCGGAAGCCCACATTTCTAGCCCGTTTTCGCTAAGCGAGTGTGAACCCAACGTACATAGTAAGAGCGCTAACCGTCCCACTGCTGGGCACAGGCCTCACCTCTACTATGAGGTGGGTTGTAAGGTTAGTGAGCAATCTTAATGACATAATGATGTTATTAAGCCACTCTAAGGCCTCTGACTAGGCTTAACTACTGACATCCAGTATACTTGGTATTTTATCGGTATTTTCCATCCCCGGAGAATTCAACAACAAAAACATATTTTTTTTTACTAACATTTTGGTTGTAGCCTTTATAAATTTCCTAGAGACGATTTTAAAAGGCATCAGATGTGAGCAATTATCGTTTTTATTCTGTAAAGGAAAGATTGTTTTTTCCTGTAAAGTTGCAACTAACCTACATGCGTTCGTAACTTCTATTTATATAAACGTGCAGTTAAATCT